>OX451735.1:580733900-581983900 GCA_948472305.1 Vicia faba
CTAAGAGAAGAGAATCAGCTGGAAGATGCATTAGCAACCATGTCGTCCATGTTCAAGGTTAGATGGGACATCGAGGCCCCTCGAATTACCATTGAAAGGCTAGACGAACCAGTACACTACTACGAAATTGACACTGATGAAGCAGAAGAGAAACCTTGGTTTTATGAAGTGAAAATATACCTGGAGGCTCAAGAGTACCATGAAGGAGCATTTATCAATGACAATAAATTCCTACGGAGGTTCTCTGCTAAGTTCTTCCTGAGTAACCGAATTCTGTACAGGCGCAACCATGATTCAACTCTGCTTCGTTGTGTGGATAAGAAAGAGGCGGAGAAGATTGTAGAAGATATGCACGAAGGTATCTTTGGTACTCATTCCAGTGGACATACTATGGCTAAGAAGATTATGAGAGCGGGTTACTATTGGTCGACTATGGAAATTGACTGCCATCACCACTCAAAAACTTGTCACAAGTGCCAGACCTATGCTGACAAAATACATCTTCCTCCATTACCTCTGAATATCTTGACTGCTCCTTGGCCATTTTAATGTGGGGCATTGATATGATTGGTGAGATCAAACCTACTTCTTCCAATGGACATTGCTTCATCCTCATCGCCATTGATTATTTCACAAAATGGATTGAAGCGGCCTCGTTTGCCTCTGTTACTAAGAATATGGTCTCCCAATTCATTAAGCATAACCTTATCTATCTGTATGGCATCCCTGATCAAGAAATTCTGATTAAGAAACACCATGATCACGGAACTCTGCATGTAGTTCAAGATCAAGCACCACAACTCTTCTTCGTATCAACCGAAGATGAATAACACAATGGAGGTCGCCAATAAGAACATTAAGAAGATTATACAGAAGATGACAGTGACATATAAAGATTGGCATGAGATGTTACCATTTTCCCTGCACGGCTATCTCACTTCAGCTCAGACATCAACTGGGGAAGCCCC
Source organism: Vicia faba (assembly GCA_948472305.1). Lineage (NCBI taxonomy): Eukaryota > Viridiplantae > Streptophyta > Magnoliopsida > Fabales > Fabaceae > Vicia > Vicia faba. Next base: position 580,734,869 of record OX451735.1, read on the forward strand.
ATTCTCTCTGGTCTATAGTATGGAGGTTGTCCTACCTGCCGATGTTTCGATTCCTTTTCTGAGAATTATGAAAGATGCATACTTAGAAGAAGACGAATGGATTCAGACTAGGCCAGACCAATTGAATTTGATTGACATGAAGAGGCTTGTGGATGCTTGTCACAGTGTAATATAGTGGGAGAACTGACTTTTGGTTTTGTGTTTTATCGCAAATATTGCGGATAGTAAGAGTCACCACTGACTTTTCTTTTATCCAATAAAGGAAAGGGTGAAAAGAACAGGAAATACCTTTGAGAATTTTGAGTTCGGGGGGTAGGTTATAAAAAGGGAAGGTATTGGCACCCTTTTCATCCGTAGTAATCTACGTGCTCTAAATTTCTTGCTCACTTTTGAAAATGCTTAGTGAATGTGTAAGTTTGAAAATATTTTGAAAATGCCTAAGTTCGGCAACCTTGTAATGATTCTCGTATCAGTTGAGAATGCATACAAAGTGTTTGTTTTGAAAATATTTCAGAAGAGAAATGTATTATATAAAAATATGTTTTGTTTTAATGAGCAAGCGATTACGAGCTATCTACCTACTCAAAGATCTTTCGTGTTATTTTTCTCCTCCTTAGATACTGATATCCTACCATTAGTTAGTAGGAAGATCTATCGTTGGATGTTTTGAGGGACATGCACGAGTCATCGTACAATTATAAAGGCAACATATAGGGATACCTTTAGCAATTCGAAGGGACTATCATCATGTATTTATAGGCAACATCGAGGGACAAGATCATTTACCGAAGGTAGCATCGAAGGATCATCGAGGGACTATGATCTTTATGATGATTTTTAACTGAGGGTCTTTGCTAATGGTATCCCTATGTTTGAGGGACATGACTATTTTCCAAAGGCAACAAGTGGAGTCATCCTAGAGGTGCGTGTGTAAAAAGTGATTTGTTTTCAGTTAATTTGTCTTGATTAGGTTTTCTAGCGTTTGATTTTAAATCTTGCCATACATGCCTAACTACTATACAATTAAATATACAAACATATATACATACATAGGTGCGGAAAGTAAAGTACGGGAAAATAAATCTAGGCTATTACATCCCATGAGCAGTTACATAATAAGAAAAAATGCAGGAAAATAAACTAAGCTATTAAAAAATCAACTGTGTGACCTATACATTTGTATTCTAGAATTTAAATAGCAAAGAGAAAAGAAATTAGAAGAAGGTATTTAAAACCTAAAGAAAATTTCTAAGTGTTAGTAAAATATTTTTTGATGTTTTTATTTATGAAAAATAATTAAAGTGGTAATAATAATTAACTCTAATTCTAAGTAATTTACAAATTAATTGTGAAATAAAAACAAATTTAATTTAATTAAAACAATTTTTTGTTGGTAAAAAATAAAATTAATTAAAAAAACCCAAATCTAATTTATAATGACTTTTTCTGATTTTTTTATGGTCTTTTGATTTTAATTAACAAAAAAGTAATTAAATTAATTAAGAAAAAGCTAAAATAAGAAAAATAAGAAAATTGAAAAGTTGGAAATAAATCTGATGGTGGGGTTTTTTTCTCTTGAATGTGCCTGTAAAGAGAGATCTGAAGCAAATGTATTTACATGCCTTAAAATGGAATATAGAGATTCATGCATCAAAGCTTGCATGTGATACGTCAAACCCGTCCTAAATCATATCCTGAATACATTTGAGCTCATCAAACACATTAGTAATGCATGGAATTGAAGATTGAATTCAAAGGAAAAAAAACACAAACCGGTGGAGTTTGAAGCACGAGTTCCAGACACCAAATCTTCTGGTTCTTGGGCTGGATGTGTTCCTGAGGACTTCAGGAAGAGGTTTAGACACTTCGTTTGGTTTGAGAGTGATTGGATCGTGTGATATGAATTTGCACTTTTCTTGAGAATTCTGAGAGATTTTTGAAGTGGTTCTTGAGGCAGCAGCTTGTGTCCTTTGCACTTAAGTATTGTATGTATATGAATGAAATGGAACAAGAACAAGACAGGAATCTTGTACCATTATGTCACAATTCATTGCAAAAAAACACATTGAAACCTTCCCAAAATTGTTTTAAAAACATTCTGAACTTGAAGATTCTTGTTCCTAACATGTTTTCACGATTTTGGCATGTTTGTCATGTGTTATTAGGCCTCCATGTGATTGAAATCAAAAGCCCATGTGCCTTGGCCCAATGATTTTATATTTTATTTGATTTACTTGCATTAAAATGAATAAAAATTCAAATAAAAGAAATAAAAATCATAAAAATATATATGAATGGATTTAGAGGTATTCTAACATATTGTGAACATGTTTGAACATTAAAAGTTAGGCTCATTAGTCTAGAATTTCATGTCTTCTCACTTTGCATTTCATGCATTTTACCAAAATTTCCCAATTTGCAATGGTCATGACTCTCTCAATTTTCATATTTTGAAGATGATATTGGACTTTTTGAAAATTTCAAGATGTCTTCTTAAATTTCTCTTTTGATCATTTTTGCATTTGGAGACTTTGTCTTGATGTAAGTTGTCTTGATAAAAAGTGTCTTTTTGTTTACTTTTGAAATGACCTATAATGTATGGGCTCATATCTCTCAAATGAAGCACTTTTTGGACTTGAGAACACTGATACAAAGTTGTAGAGAAGGTGATAGTAATGCTTGGTTAGAGAAAAATTAATGAAGAATGTGAAAGTTATGCTTGATCAAAGTGTAGTTGACTTTTCCTAAGGAAACCCTAATTTGGCAACTTTTGACCTTTGATGATTTGAGGGCTTTCCTTAAGGAATCATGATCAACCCTTGATCAAATGGTGAATATCACTTCAAAATGTTGATGTTGAGCAAAAATCTTAAAGTTTGACTGTATCTTGACTATAGTTAACTTTTTACCCAATACAGTTGATTCTCAATCATCTGAGCTATTGACTGGGAAAAACTTGTGATGCAATACTTGAAACTTGGCATGCACATTTTTAAAGATCTATGGAGAACTATGGAAACCACTTAAGACATTTGCAAGCCAAAATTCCTTGAAAAACACAAAACCTTAGTTGTGGACCCATTGCTTAGGAGGAGAATTTGTCTGATCAATTCTTGAGCCATCTTGAGCAAATGAAGACCTCATGAGAATGTCTTGAAGAAAAATGGGAGGGAAAATTTTGGGGTACAACACACAGTCAGATGTATCAGAAGCGTATGATTAAAGCATTCAATAAGAAAATCAAGCATCGAGTATATTAGGGTGGTGACTTGGTAATAAAGTGCATTATCCTACTGCAAGGTGATCCCACGGGAAAATGGACTCCCACCTATGAAGGGCCATTTGTAATCAAGAAAATATTTTTGGGCGGTGCTATGATACTGACCACCATGGACGGTGAAGATTTTCCGCACCCTGTGAAAGCGGACATAATCAAAAGATACTACGCACGAAAATGACCCGCTGGGTTGATTGGCCTAGGCAAAAATAAGGGCATCCCGGCGAACCAAAAGGGTTCAGGAAAAAATTAGGGATATATATAAAAGACTGTACACCCGACAAGTCGAAAACCTAAAAAGAAGGCTTGGGAAAAAAAGGGTATCCCGGTTGAAAGAAAACCCGAAAGGGCAGTTGTTGTACCCCAAAATTTTTCCTCTCTTTTCTCAAGATATTTCTCACAAAGATCTTCAATGGTTCAAGCTTGCACAAGTATTGATTAGGTCAAGCCATCTCTTCAAGACTGATGTTTCAAATTAGGCTTTGAATTTTCACATGGAAAATTAGACTTATAATGCTTCATATGACTTTCATGGATCATGATGGACCCTCAAGATTGCTCATATCAAGTTTCAAGTCTTGGATCATAAAATTACTCAGTCAATTGATCAAATAACCTAAAATCAGTTGTATTAAGTAAAAAGTTAACTGTGGTCAACCTACAGTAAAACTTCAAGATTTTTGACCAATATCAACATTTTGAAGTCATATGTATCAATTGATCATGTCTGGATCACAATTCCCCAAGAAAATTGTTCAAATCGCCAAAAGGGCAAAATGGTCAAAATTAGGGTTTTGACTATATTTGACTGATCAAGGGTTTTTTACCTAATACATGATCCAATGGTTTGAAGCACAATATTAAGGATTCAAATACAACATATTGACCTAATTTCATGGCTCAAAACATTTCTCAAAATCAATTGATTGATAGTTGAAATTCAGTCAACTGATGAAAATGTCAACTAATACACCAAAAGTCAAACTTTGACTTTTGGATCAAAATTGAGTCTCAAAGATCACATTTCATCAAGAAATTCAAAAATATGAAACTTGATCATCAAGAAATCTATAAAGTCAAAAGTCATTTTGAAAAGTCTACCTTTTCAAGACTTAGAAAATTTTCTAAGTGTTTTAAGCATGATAATTCATAACTTCGTACCAATTTTTCACCATGATGCAAAATGATTCAAGGAAAACTTTAAACATGAAATTTAAATATCTTGATGAGATCTACAACTTTTCTTTACTGATAAAGTCCTAGAAATGCTTGGATTTTGAGTTATAAATTTATGAAGACATGCACTTTTTCATAAAACACTTAGTGAAAATTTGACCTAATTTAGGCAGATTTTTGACCTAACTTATTGGCCAATTTTCACCAAGCTCCAAGATGATTCTGTCAAAATGGCAAACATTAAAGTTGTATAGTATGTTTTAGGCTTTCCAAAATGTCCAAGAACTTGAAGATATCATTTTTGAGCTAAGAGAATCGAAGAGGAGAAGTTAGGCATCCAATCTTGATTTTCAAGTCATTTCTTCATGAAGAATCTTTGATTCAATGTTAAACATGCTGCATAATCTTGTTCTGTAAGTCCATTAACCCCTAAATATACCTTTATTCAGATGATTACACAAATTTTTATGCCCTAATCCAAGCATTCAATGCATTGTCCATGCTTAATACCATTTTAGGAAGAATGACAACATTGCCATTTTGGAAAAGTGGTTTAATCACAAAGTCCACTCTTCTTGAGCCTCTAACTTGTTGTTCTGAATATACACAATATGTATGCTCATAAGAAACATGTTTAAAGCTTCTAAGCCACCCTATAAACCATGTACTTATGCATTGAAACCATACTTGTCAACCTTACTTCAAAAACAAGTAAAGAAGCTAAAACATGTGATTTTGTACTTCTGATCATCTCAAGCTCCCAAACTCTTTCTCTATAAATGGAGACATCATTTGCAAGCTAAGGGACGGATTCACAAGCCTGAAAAACTCCCTCAAACTCCCTCAAGCTAGAAATTGCCTCAAAACACCATTGTTGTGCATATTTTGACTTTACACATCAAACTTCCATTTCACTCGTGCGTTTCTTGGATAAAACATTTCAAAAGCTTCCCTATCTCAAATATAAGCCATCTCAATACCTGTTTTTAAATTGTAACGCCATTTGCACTTTTCTCCATTTTCAAAAACAGAGGTCTACACTTGGACTTCTCTAGAACAGTTCAAGCGCTCTCAGCTCAAAGTAACCATTGGAATAGTTACTTGGAGGTTCAAGGAAGTTAATCAGGCCATTAAAACATCTTGAAGTGAGCTCTAACTCAAAACAAGATATCCAGATTTAAGGTAAGTTTTCTGATTTTCAATATCTTCATATAGGAATTTTTAGCTTCCCATTTTAAAATATAAAATGTAGACATCATAGCCCTAAAACTGACCATGTCCTTAGAACTAATTTATGTTGCCTGAGTAGTGAGAATTTTAGAGTTGAACTTCCTGAAAAAATTAGGTTAGAATTGGTACTAGTCAAAATCCGTGCTCATCTTTGAGCCATTATTTAAGTTATTTACATTTCTGGAATCGTGGTGAAATTTCTAACAAGTTTGATGTTCATACTTTTGAGAATGGTTGAGAAATGAATGAGTTGCAGAGGCTCTGGCTGGTGCGAGGAAGAAGATGAAGTTTATCATTAGAACTGGTTTTGTAATATATATTTATGGTTTGATATAAGACATCGGATGTGAAGTCACCTCAGTGGTAGAGAGCGCACGAGTTATTGCCAAGGGCCTGGGTTCGAGCCCCAACACTACCCTTTTTCCTAACTTTTTCATGATTTTCTTCTTTTTTGTCACAAGCCAGCGCGCCTCGGTCTAAGGTCATTGGGCCTAGCTTTTTTACTAAACAATACCCCCTGTTTTCTTTTCAGTTATGCAGCCCACTTGTTTTTTTATTTACTTTTTTTTTATTAACAAAATATACATCGGGCCTAATCAAATAGAAAATTGTTTTTCACTCATAAACACCCTTCTCGTTTTACACCCTCCTGACTTTTCTTTTATTTTTCCATTTTTATTTTTGTTTTCCTTATTTTTATTATTATTAATATTATTATTATTATTTTTATTAGTCAAAAATCCAAAAATATTTTATTTGTTTATTTACATATTTAAAATACTTTTTATTTTATTTCTTTTAAAGATAAAAAGACCAAAAATATTTTCCTAACAAATTTAATTTCTTTTCTTAAATTTAAATAATAATTAGACTTATGTTTAATTTATTTTATTTTAATTAAAATTAATTTAGAACTTAGGTTCCTTTTAATTAATATAAATTTTTTTTTCATACAAAACCCTAAAAAACTTGCCTTCTCTTAAACAATTTATTTTCTTTTCTTAAATCAATTTGGTTTAGTTTTTATTTGAATTAGTCATTTTGTTTTCTTTTTACATAACCTAGTTAGAATTAAAACCTTTCAAAAACATAAACAAAAAACAATTTCTTCTTTCCTTGTATATTATTTCACATCCTTGAACATTAATTGTTCATATTCAATATTGTTGTAATAGTAAATTAGGGTTTTTAATAGATTTCACTCCCCATTTGTAAATTGTATCCTCATCCCCAAATGATGTAATAGCGTAGAATTTTACATTTCTGCAATTTATCGCTTTCAATATAAAATGCTAGTAATTAGGGTTTGTATGACAAGATAAAATCAATCATTAGAAAACCCTAATCTCAAGACAAATTAAATGAAAACAATACACTTTGCACACTTGCATCTCTAGGGTTAACCTCACTTGTTTCCTAAAGATAAAACAGTCATGTCCCTTGAATGTGGGATACTTTAGCAATGACCCTTGAATACAAGATCATAGTCCCTCGATGACCCTTCAATGTTTCCTTCTGTAAACGATCTTAGCCCCTTAAGATAAATTGCTAAGGTATCCTACAATATTGCCTTCTATGATTGTACGACGACCCACGCCCGTCCCTTCACATCTAACGATAGAGCTTCTTATCAATCAATGGTAAGATAGCAATATCTAAAAGAGGCGGAAAAGAACTAAGACTTTTTGAGTAGGTAGAACGTTCATAGTTGCTTGCTCACAACCATTTTCAAAAACATCTTTCAAACACACCAACACTTTCATGAAATATTTTCAAAAGTCAACACTTTGCATACATTCTAATAGTGACGAGAATCATTACAAAGTTCTCCTAAACGAAGGCACTTTTCAAAACTATCACAAACACATTTCAAACAAAGCATTTCAAAATGAGCTAGCAACTAAGAACCCGTAGATAACTACGGATGAAAAGGGTTCTAACACCTTCCCTTTTCATAACCTACCCCCCGAAATCAAGAAAATGCTCAAAAGGTCTTTCCTGTTCTTTTCACCATTTCCTTAATTGGATAAAAGAAAAGTCGATGGAGACTCTTGCTATCCGTAACAATTTCGATAAAATGCAAAACACCCAAGTCAGTTCTCCCACCATATTACAATAGTCCAGAAAAAAGTTAGGGATTAAAGCTTACGATTATCTCCCGTTGGATCACTTACAGCCAGCTTTATTACCAACGTCAAGTTCAAATGGTACAGATCGATTCAATCAACTTCTTTTGACGGCAAGGGATGAGATGCTCGAAGACATAGGGGAAATAACAGAGTTGAAACCTGAAGAGATCATTTACATATAGCTATATGTTTTGTTTTAATTTATACTCCTATCATTTCACGACGATCTCCTCTTACTAGAATTTATGTCTCTTTGTACAATAATCGCCTTTTATAGACAAACTATCAATATAAACACAATTTCAAAATTCAAATTTTGTTTTAACTTTTTCTGTTTTGTTTGCAAAAATGTCCAATGACTAAATTGAATGGACATATGCATATGAATGTGATTACCGTTAATAAATACATGCATAAAAAACAGGAATAAGCATTTATTAAAGACTCTAGGAATTGGGATAACGTTCAAGTCGTCCATAAATCCCCACAGAACAACCTCCATGGAATAATCCGCACAGAGTAGTTCCCATAAGATTATCCCTCACTGAGTCATCTTCACAAACTCGACACATTCCCCACAAGACTGAAATACCCTAATCATACTCACCAACCGACTCCCTAGCAGATAAAGGAGTATGATCTTTTCCCCGACAATGTCGCCAACCTACGGAGTCCCAATCCTCGTCAGAGAATATGTCACCATCACAGCTCACAGAAATTATCTTTCCCAGCTGAGTTTATTTCTCCAACACTGTAAAAACCCCTACAAAATTCCCTTCTCCAGCAGGGTTCATTTCCTCAGAAGATTATATTTCTCCAACATGGTTCATTTCCTCAGCAGAATATATTCCTCTAGTAGATTTATTTCCTCAGCAGAGTGTTTCTCTAACAGGGTTTATTTCCTCAACAGGGTTTATTTCCCCAACAAGATATAGTCTCCCTAGCTTGAGTTTATTCCTTTTACTACGGAAAATCACTGGCAATGTTCCCCTCTCCAAAAAAGGGCAGTCCAGACCACTATCCCCCGAGAGTTGCTACGAAATCTGAAACTGGACCAGATATCGTTTAACCTTATCCTCCCTAGACGAATCAGCATCCATATCAAAAACTCGGTCAGGTAGAACCTCGAAAGGTTATCCATCTTTTTTATCCTCAGTCAGGATACATAAGAATGAAATTCCCCAGTAGAGCAGTGAAAGACCAATGTTTTTGAACTCTTCTCCCCAAGCAGAAATCACATTCCCCAGCGGAGTTTCCTCAGACAGAAAGTAGGAATTCCCAGCGGAAACATTTTAAAAAAATATTGAAGATTACACGTATTCTTCATCCCCAACAACAGTCAGGGATTTATTTTCCAAAATCAGAGACATTATACGGACTACCAATACGCTTCAATGAAATCTCACATTCATACATGTCCTAGGATATGCATACGAAACGCATATAACACATTCTCATTTACTTTGAGAACACCATTAAGTAATGCATTTCATACATCATGACATTGCATACAACTAACTCTTTATCTTCTCAGTTAAAGTCCATAAACAGATGAATATCATCAACAATTCTCAAACAGGTCTAAGATTAATTCCTAAAACAAGATGGGGCAACTATCTATGTGACCGGGTCAGAGATTAATTTCCAAAACAAGACGGGGAAACTATCTCTATGACCAACAAAAAGTAGGTCCCAGGTTAATTCCTGAAACAAGACGGGGAAACTATCTAGATGACCAGACACAAATTAATTCCTGAAACAAGACAAGGCAACTATCTGTGAAAGCAAATTGTAGATCAATTCCCGAAACAGGACGGGGAAATGATCTATACGACCGAATAAAGATTAACTGCCGAAATAGGACGGGGAAACTATCTTTCTATCTTTATGACCAGGTGAAGATCAATTCCCCAAACAAGATGGGGTGATTATCTTAATCACCAAGTGGTATGAATTCCTGAAACAGGACGAGTTTACCAACAAAAACAGAATGTAGATTAATTCCCGAAACAGGATGGGGCGACTATCTAAATGACAAATACTTCCCTTCAAAGATTGAATTCTGAAAAGAATTTTCCTTCAGAGCATCATTCTGAAAAGAATCTTCCTTCAGAGGTTTGTTCTGAAAATCATTTCCTTCAGAAATTCATTTTGACAAGTATTCCCCCTCAGAGACCGAATTTTGATGATCATTCTCCTTCAAGGCATCCGTTCGGAAAAAAGCATCCCCCCAGAGACTGAATTTTGACAAGAATTTTCCTTCTGGATAACATTCTTCAGATACAATCAGGCGTATACTCATTCAGGTACTCCTATCAACAGTTACTTCAGATGGCATCTACAAGCCTATCTCCGATAACTCTATGTTACCTCTCTAAATGGCATCGTTAAGCTCATTTAACCATCAATCAACATCATTACTTTCTGCACAGGCGAGTTCAAATTTCTGAGCACTTAAGTGTTCAATCATCTTTTAGCTTTAAGTTAAGAATGGAGGACATGCTGTCATATCCCAAATTTGCCCGCCCTTTTATTTCTACATTCAAAAATATTTTAAACATTGTTTTATAATATTATTTGATTTTTATAGATGTTCATTCTCAAGTCCAGTCAAAAATATTTTAAACATTGTTTTTATGATATTCTTTGATTTTTATAAATATTCGCTTCCCAACCTATTTAAAAATATAATAATTTATTCCAAATTATTTGTATTTTAAAAAAATAGCAAATATCAGCACACCTTTCATATTCTTTCAAATTGAGTTTATTTATAAATGGGTAACATAACACAATTGGTAAAGGATGAAACTTACAAGTGTAAGGTCACGAGTTTGAATCTCTTGTGCCACACTTTTAACATTTTATTTTATTTTTCTATTTTTTGTCACTAATTTTCTTTCCTTTTTAAATATGTGTTTCTTATTGGCCATTGGATGTCAATTTGTGTCATACCTTACTTTTGATTGGTCAAGTTTGTTTTATTTCTAATTTGAATTTTTTTTATCTATAAATAGGACATGTTTTTTACTTCTAAATCATCCAGAAAATCCATTGTTCAATCACACTCACACACTCTAGTTTTTTTTTCTCTCTTTTAGCAAATTTTTGGTTTTCAAAATCTCTTTTACTATGGATGTTTTTGGCCGATGATTTCATATGAGGCCATTATATTTTATCTCTGATTCTTTATTTTTTAATCATATGATATCAAATTGATGATATTTTGGTTTATTATATTTCTTTTTGTAATAACAATTTCTTACATTTGCAGATTCACACACAAGATCCGCAAATATATACATCGCACCCAACTTATTTCTCACAGTTTATAAACTTATATTTTCACTTTTTCTTCTAAAAGAAAGACTTTCTCAGTAGTCATTCACAAGAGCACTAACAATCATCCTCATAGTCTCTAACTATTGATTCTTATTTTATTCATCGTTGTTATATTAAAAGTTAAAAATTCATAAATACACTCATGTTTCTAACAAACAGCATATATATATATATATATATATATATATATATATATATATATATATATATATATATATATATATATATATATATATATATATATATATATATATATATATAACTCTTTTGAACTCCTCTTCTTTTTTTGTTTGTCATCTATAAAATGAATCACATTTTATGTGCCAAGTTTGTGTCCGGAATCATTATTATTATTATTTTACTATAATGTTGAATACATGGTTACTATTCTCTTATTGTTTGCCCAGATTTTTTGGTTTATTACAAAACCTGTAATTTCAACAATCAGTGATTTCAATTTCAAAAGATAACAAAATTCAGAATACCATTATTACTGCTATGTGTTTTCTTTTGGATTTTACAGCAGGAGAGAATATAAGAAAGACAAGAGACAGAATCTGGAGTTCACATCGGAATCTCCCGCCCACCACGCCTCTGATGTACAGCTCCACCCACTCCAAAACTGTAATGCGTACGTAACTACTATGTCTTTAAAAATATATTCAAATTAGTTTGTCTAAGATATATAAAATCACAAATTTAAGGTTAATTATGAAGTTACCTTATATTACTCACCCATTAATTAGAACGGGCATCCCTTAGTTATTTAGTTTTATCTATTTATTTTATATTTTTCTAATTAGCTTTTTTTAGTTTTAAATTATGAATTCAAACATTTCTCAAATAAAATTAATTCAAGTATTCTATAAATAATAAGATGTCCATCTTCGAGTAATTAAATCGGTCGACACACCGTTTACCGGTCTATTATTCAAAATCAAACAATTAAAATCTTTGCAACTCGTTAAATTCACCATTTGCGAGCGACACGTGGGCAATATCTGGCCGCGTGATGAGGAGACTATATCAGACTCCCTCGCTCTACATTTTAAAACAGCTAACCAACATTAAAATATTTTTCAACTAACATAACAAAAACTACAAGATTATTTTCGGAAAAGGATTAAGGAGATTTTTTTCCGAAATTAACTATGAACCATGTCTACGATCACTCAATTTACAATCCAGGCAAGGTTCAAGTTTAATTCGAAAAAAATTCTATACAATCTATAAAAAACACCAATAAAACTGCAAACTATGAAATAGGACTCTGATTCCTCCTAAGAGGATACGTAGGCATACGATCAAAAGTCATGGCGAGCCTGCTAAATAAAATTCAAACCCCTTTTCCCAATAATAATTAAAAACCCTATTTCCTATGATCGTGCTTCTAAACCTAGTATCCTTGTGAACAAGGTAGATAAGGGGTGCCTAACTCCTTCCCCTCGTCTAGAACTGAGTCCAAATCTAGAATCTCTAACTTTTAGGGTTATTCCTTTATACTCCCTTCCTTTAGGATAAAAATTAAGCGTGTTGACTCTATAATTTAAAACCAGTTGCAACAGCTGGCGAATCTGTTGGGGACTCAACCCTAGGTTTAGAAGCCTTTCCCTTATGTTTTAGGGTTTTTCTTATTTTTTGGGTTTTTCTTTATGTTTCCTTATTTATTCATTTATTTATTTATCTGATTATTATTTTTATTCATTGTCATATTATATCTTAGGTGGGGTTTAAATTTTGTAAAAATTATTTTTTAAAAAAACCTTAGAAAGAAGGTTCTTCTATTAGCCAAGGGGTTACATCAACCCTATGAGTTTATGTGATGACTTCGCCTAGAGTCGGTGGAATTCCATGAAAAGAATACCTCTCGAGATACATCCTCTTGGGAAGTAGGACTTTGGAATGACACCTATGACTCTTTGTATGACCTTTAAACCAAAAACGCATGATGAGACCTTTCATGACCTAGACACGAAAGTTTTGGTCTGTAAAGAGACTCCGCTTAAGGGAGGCCCCTATGCCTTTCCCTCTAGCGCCATTCATGATACTCTTAAGGAAGCCACCTTATGGGGAAGGTAGAATATCCGTAGGCCAATACTAATAACCTACCTTCTAAGGATACCTTTCACAAATCCAACTACAATCTTTAAACCCGCAAGGGTTACGTTTTAACCCTCTACTAGCTCGTAGGGCTTCCGTCTATATCATCATCCTTATCTTGTAGAGACTCTTCATTGTCTTTCATTTACCATAATCCTTAGGGACTTCCTACTTGTCTCAGTTTCTGAGATGATGTAGAATATCATCAAATCCATATCTATTAAGGATTTTTTGCTTGTCTCAATTTCTGAGTAAGTGTAGGGTGTCATCACATCTATCTTTAATTTTGTATAGGATACCCTACGTCTATCATCATATTACGTCCACATCGCATTGCATATCCATGAAAAAAAATTTGCATACCTAAAAGCAAAAAATGTTTTTGAAAATCCAAGCATCTTCATACATTTCCATCCATTTTCTTAAAATCATTTTCACTTCCACCCTTATCGAACTGTGATCAAGCTAGCAAGATTCTCGATACTCGCAAGCAAACTCAAAGCATGTCTCAAGAAGCCATGGAAGAACTCAAAAGAGACCAAGAACTATTGAAGGAGGAGGTTCGCCAACTGAAGACTCAAATGAACTTGATCATGCAATTATTAATGAGGAATGGAGGTGACCCTTCACCACCCTAACCACAGGCCTATTCAACGCCACAGATTCCACCACTGTGGGAAGTTCCCTCGCCTCAACAGCAACTACAACAACCATTAATAATTCCACAGGGACAGAAACAAGATAAAAGACCAAAAAGAAAGCTTGACCCTCTTCCTAGGCCTTACAGTAAATTACTGTAACATCTACTTGAAGCATCTTTGGTAGAGCTAAAACCTCTAGCTCCTCTAGTCGGGCCACTCCCGCCTAAATATGATACAAATGCAAGGTGCAAGTATCATGCCAATTCTCCATGGCATACCCTAGAAAAATGTTGGGCTTTCAGACACAAGGTCCGAGATTTGATCGACAATAAGTAGTTCAATTTTGAAGAAGGGGTCTCATTGGCGAATGGTGCTCTTGATTTGACAAATTTGAAGACTAAGAAGAATCCCCAAAGTCAGTGGATCAACAAGGAGGCTTATCTCTAGATCATTAGGCTTTTATCATTTCAAATTGTAATTTATTTCTTTCTAAGTTTTCATTTGTTATAAATTTTTAACTTTGGATTTATAATTCTAATAAAATAAGCATGCATCTTTTTGAAATCGATCCACTTCACAAATAATCAACGACTTTCTATTTTCACTCTTATTTTCCATTTTCAAATTAACAAACTTCGATGAAGAATGATGAAAATACAAAATAATCAAATTTTGCCGATGTATGTTTCTTAATAGTAAGGCTTAGCTGACGATGTAAGGCATTGTTTCAATTCCTAAATAGTGGAGATATAAGGAGTTAATCCATAGTCAACCCCCCTCGAGCCAGAAGTCGGAGTTATTTCTATTCTCTAAAAAACCTTAATCTTAACTAAGGGCAGGGTAAACTTCAATTAATTCGACGATGCATTCAAATCCCAGGAGAATCGAAACAATCTAAGCAAAGGTTCAAGCATATCTCTTTCCTTGATACATCATCGAGAGAACGATCTAAGCAAATACTCTAGCACATCATCTTCCTCGCATTCATCATACAGGATTGAGGAATCAACTAAGACAAAGTTCACAACATCTTTCTCCTCAGTGCATCAATCAAGATCGAGGAAGCGATGAAGACGAAGCTTACAACAATCAGCATGGCAATAAAAAATTATCAAAATCAAAAGAAAATAAAAGAAATTAAAAAAAGTGAAAGCCCGCTAATTCAACAGAAATAAAAAATTGACTGAGGTAAAAGTTAGGGCATCCAAATGGATCGAAAAAAATTCAAAAAAAAAAAAAAAATCGGTCCATGCAAAAATAAGGGATTGAAAACAATAAATTGGAAAACAATCTTGTGACTTCCATATCAAGAATCATCAAGGCTTCTCATCAACGCTTGAATCTTATCAACGCTTGGATCTTATCAATGCTTGGATCTTATCAAAGTTTTTTCATCGGTGTTTGAATCTTATCAGCACTTGGATCTTATCAATGATTTTCATCGGCGCTTGGATCTTTATCTACGCTTCTCATCATCTGTGTGACTATGAACTTTCTCTTGAGGATTAAACGCATATGTTGGATTCATTGGACTTAGGATTGAAGAACATCAAGGAGATTGGGGCGGAATAATTAATTTTGAGCCTTATATCTTTTGTTTCTTAAACCATGAACCATGGCCACCTTACAACCTTTAAAAGTCCTAATTGAAGCTATGTTCACTATGAAAGCATACTCAGTAATATTTGTGTTAAACTGACTCCTATGTTTGTTAAAATTACTTCTAACTACTTCGCTTCTTCAAATATTCATCTTCTAACCTTCCATTTCTTTTCAAATAATCAATTTTTATTTCAAGAACTTGCATGTGCATCAAACGGAAATACTTTTTCAAAATGTACAATTTTGTCTACGAATCAATACTTAGCATCAAGGAGATCTCAAATTTGGTTTAATCAAAAGTCATCCTTCCCAGGAAGCTCCTAACTAGGGGCAAAGAATCTAAGGGGATCCCTATGTACGACGGCAAATACTAATAATAGTAGGGTATATCGCATACTACTGACAAGGGGTGATCATTTTGAGGTTCAATCAACTTGGATCAAATTTCAAAGCACTACTCAACAAGGGGCATACCTTTCGAAGAAGCATTCACGCCACGACAGGATATGACTCGATTTCCTCGTTTTAATAAACCTCTCAAGGCCTGGAAGCAGGGGAAACCTTCCAAGATTCAAATGTTGGGGCAGTACATACTAAGTTCATCCTACTGCACGTAGGGTCCAAATTCTTCAAGCAACTTCGAGTATAAATGTTTTCAAGCTTCGAATACTTGGGGCAACCTATGTTGAGTTCATGGTGAAGTCTAAAGCTCTTTATGAGGCTATTTACTCCATATCCTGGAGATTGAGGGGGAACATCTTTTCAAAATTCAAATGTTGGGGAAAACTACTGTGAGGCTCGATCAAAAGGAGTTGATTCAAAATAGTTCTATCAAAGCCAAGCATTTTCAAGAATCTGTTAATCAGGGGCATAGTACAAAATAATAGGGTCATCCACATTATGATCAAACTGTTTCCAAGCTCATATTAAAGAGAATCTCCTCCAGGACCCTACCCACAAATTAAAAAATAAACAGTCCACACATGGGCAAGCTCTCCGCACACTTTCACAACCTCCAGTGGGTCTTTCTTCTACATCAGCAATCTTCAAATTCAAATTGAATATCAGGGAATCATGCAAGTACAACACTGTACCATAATGTGACAAGCAACATTGTTGCATAACCAAACCTCTACGCTCTTATCATCCATGACCCATCACGGGGGCACCATTCAAATAAGAATTGAAGTCATAATCATAAAGCACAAGGCTGCATAAATCATGCATGAGGGTTCTTCGATCCAAAACCAGGATATACTTATCATCTCATCCATCTAACGAAATCCGATAGCATGGGTCGAGTGTACCTCAAAAGGACCAATTACGCATTCGTATTTCAAAATCCAACATCCATTCACACATTATCCAAGTCATTCATCACATACATCAATCAATCATTACACATCATACATCACATATGGAATTCCTCGAAACCCACTACGAACAAAGCCGGTATCTTAGGGCCCTCCAATCAATTCTTACCTCGGTTAGAAACAAATAACCAACAAAATCCGTTCTCATCTCAGTTTTAGTTAACTAAGATATGGATCACTCAAAACAACTTCCTTTATATTCAATCATATTGTGTCAGTCTCCTTGAGACAATGTGTGAATTATTCTACATATTGTGTTAGTCTCCATGCAGCGACATGTTATCCCATTATGATCTAGCTCATTGTGTCAGACTCCAGGAAACAGTGTTGTGAAAGCAACAATTCCACTCATTATGTCAGTCTCTACGCGACAATGTGTGAAATTTTCTATATTTAACTTATTGTGTCAGTCTCCATGCAATAATATGTTCTTTCTTCGCGATCTAGCTCATTTTGTCAAACTCCAGTCAGCAATGTTGCGAAAGCAACAATTCCACTCGTTGTGTCAGTCTCTACGCAACAATGTGTGAATTTTCTACATATAACTTGAAAGATGCCTAGGAAGTGATTGAAGAAGGTGGGTGTACTATTTGGGGCCAAATCCCAGATATCCCATACAAATCTGACAAATTTGGTTTGGGTTTCACTTTAGGAGCCTAGAAAATTGTATGTCGTGCTCGTGCCAGGGGACCACCCTTGAAGATCAGCAACCACGGAGTCAACGCAGTGGGGGATGATGATGAGGATAACTACAACTTGGAGGAATGGATTTCCCCAACTGTCAATGGAGGACTCAATAATTGGGAAGCTAAAGATTTTGTCCCAATAACTTTTATCCAACAGTAGTTGTCTTTAAATTTTTGTCGGACCTGTAATAATTAAACAATTCAGACTTTTAAAACCTTGTGTCTTACCCGAGGCACAACGGTCCATTTGTAAGGGTTGTTAATTTATTTTCTTATGTCATCAATGAATCATGGACGTTTTTGCTTACAAACTTTGTGCTCTTTGTCTTTCTCTTTCTACATTTTTATTTCTTTCAAAGATAGCTATACTCTTACACACACTCACATTTAAAATGCAGATCTACATCCATTCGGGATCCCATGGGTAACGATTCTGCTATGACCTTCTGTGACTCTGAAATTATAATCTACCAAGCCAAAGACGAAGGTGAGGAAGATTGTAAACTGCCAGGGGAACTATCCAGGTTACTACAACAAGAAGAAAGAACCATACATCCCCATGAAGAACCAGTGGACACAGTTAACCTAGGTATCGAAGAGGACAAGAAAGAAGTCAAGGTGGGTGCCAATCTAGAACCCAGTGTCAAGAAGCGTCTGATTCAGTTGCTACATGATTATGTTGAGGTCTTTGCCTGGTCATATGAATACATGCCAGGATTTGATGCTGATATCGTGGTCCATCGTCTATCGACAAAATAAGATTTCCCTCCAGTAAAATAAAAAGTCTGTCGCTTGCGACCAGATATGTCAGAGAAGATTAAGACTGAAGTCATGAATCAATTCAAAGTCGGATTCTTGGCCGTCACCTCCTATCCATAATGGGTCGCCAATGTTGTTCCAGTGCCTAAAAAGGACGACAAAGTACGTATGTGTGTGGACTATAGAGATTTGAATAGGGCAAGCCCTAAGGATGATTTCCCACTTCCCCACATCGAAATTTTGGTTGACAATACCGCACGACATAAAGTGTTCTCATTTATGGATGGTTTCTCAGGATACAACCAGATAAAAATGGAACCTGAGGACATGGAGAAAACAACTTTTGTCACACAGTGGGTCATATTCTATTAAAAGGTTATGCCATTCGGGTTGAAAAACGATGGGGTAACCTATCAGCGTGCCATGGTAGCTCTATTTCACGACAAGATACATCACGAAATAGAGGTCTATGTGGACGACATGATAGCCAGATCTCAAACAGAAGAGGAACATTGATCGCGACTTTATCGTCTAAATTAATCGGGAGACTGCAAGTATACAGCCCTATCGCGTAGTTTTAAAAGATATCGAACCTAAGGGACTATAAATCGAACTAACGTAACTGTGATCGGTGGATCTGGAACTGACTGTTTAACGCTGGTTTGCGAAATGTCGCGGAAGCAAGAGTCGCCACCGTCTTTTATGTTCTCCAAATGGAAAGGACAAAAGCACAGAAAAATTCCTTAAAGAGATTGCTCTCGGTTCGGGAGGTAGATTATAGAAAGGGAAGGTGTTAGCACCCTTTCTATCCATGGTTATCCATGGGCTCTTAGATACTTGCTCATTTGTGTTTTCAAAAATGGTTTGTTTGCTTTTCAACTGTGGGTTTTAAAAAGTTTCTTTGAAAATTTCAGATCGACTCTTGTATCGGTCCTCAAGAGTGTTTGAAAAATGCTTTCGAAAGCTTTTTGAAAATGTGTTGGTGTGAAAAGTATTTTTGATTTGTTTTGTTTTGAATTAGAGCAAGTATCCACGAGTCGTCTACCTACCCTAAGGAATTCGTCTGTGAAAATGTCCTTTAAAGTAGTGCCATCCCACCATTGAGAGGTAGGTAGCACCACCGTTGGAGGTGTTAGGGTCAATTCGAGGTTCGAGACATGGTAATCACCAGAGCAATGGGAAGACACCTTAGAAGCTACCCTCATGCCAGGTTCCCGGATCATGAGGACTTACTAAGACATCCTCTACTCGACGATCACCTTTCGAGGCAAGGCAACAGTGAGGCGTACCCTAGGGGTGGTGTGTGATTTGTGTGTCAGATTCATTTATTTTTGTCTTGTCAGGTTATGGTGATCTACGCTTTGATTTTATTTTTGGGCATTCATTCTTTCATGTTATTGTTTAACAGTTAAAGGTGCGGGAAGGATAAAAGGTCCTACGCTATTACAAAGGCGCGGGTCTACAACGCCAAATTAATCCAGACCCGATTTAAAATAAAGTGCAGAAAATAAATGTCTAATTAACTATTACAGGGCTTTGGAACAAGTACATTATATTCAAAAAGAAATAAATAAAACGCGCGAAAAAAGAATATAATCGAATGCGAGGGCGTTGGACCCTTTAAAGGAATTAAAATAAAATTAATAGAATAATTAAATTAAATAAAAAGAAAGAACTTATTTTTTATATTTTTTGTATTTATGACATTAAAGAAAATTAAATTAATTAAAAGCCAAATAATTCTAGTTCTAATTATTTTTTTAATTTATTAAAGAAAATGCATTAAAGTTAAAACCTAGAATTAAAACTAAATTAATTATAAAATTTATTTACAAAAATTAATGGTTAATGATACTTATAATAAAAATATTTAATAAAAAAAGAAAATGCTAAGGTCTATTTTTATTATTTTTGGTTATTGTAAAAAAGAATTAAATTTAACAACTTAAAATAAAAACTAAATTTATTATGGGATTTATTTACAAGAATGCTAAAATAAAATATTTATTATTTTTTATGTTTTCTGATTTTTTATGTTTTGGTGTTTTTTTTTTTTTATGAAAATAATAAATTAATCAAAAAAAAACAATAATTAAAAGAAAATAAACATAATAAAAAAAATAAAGAGATAAAAAGGATTTGCAAACCTAAGGGGGTGAAGCCCCTAATTTGGAGGTTGGTCTTTAGTAATCTGGGCCCAATTACTCTTGGCCTTGTGGACTTTTCCAAGACACGTGTGGATGCATTGACTCGGGCTTATGGTGCTCCTCCGATCAAAGCCACCGGATCAATCTCCATGGGCGCGTGTCAATCTGGATCAAGGGGTGCATGATGGTCTTCAAGGTTTGAACTGCATAGGAATGTTAAATAGAAAATAATATGAAAGAGGGGTGAGGACCTGGGGCTCGAACCCAGGTCCTGAACATTACCACTCAAGCGCTTCACCAACTGGGCTATTTTGTTTATCTGTACATAATATACCAAATAAATATAATAAAGTAAAACTAAATGCTAATGCGTTTTTCGCGCGAGATTTCAAACAGCCCAATCCTGGATGGCCACCTCATCTTCTTCTTCTACGTTCCCTGAAACACAGAACAATAAGCAACGGTTTTCTAAACGTTCTAAAAGGTGCCTTTCCAAAAAATAACGAATAGCTTGTAGTGGCTCATAAATTGAGCGCGAGGCATCTAATCTCTTCGTCCAAGCATGCTGGTTGCAACCATGGCATCGTGATTCTCCAATTTTGCTGTATTCAAAAACCCCTAATTCAAAAGCTTAAGAACCCTAAAAAACAAAAATGGAAGATTCTCCAATAGTGCATAAAAACGCAATTAGAATATAGGGTTAGCTTCAAAACACATTGCTTAGTATGAATATGTAAACAAAATGCTATGAGAATGTCTCAAAATTAAAACACGAATATGTATTTTTGTGAAGAAAAGTTGACTTCTGTATACCGATTCAAAGGGTTAGGGACGAAGTTCTTGGTTGGAAAAGTTCTCTTGAAGCCTCAGGAAGCTAATGAGATCAAAATCTTGCCTTGAATCGTACTACAAGTATGTTTTTAGATTTTGAGTTTTCAAGCCAAAAGTGTGAGTTTTCCTTTTGTGTTTTTTTCGTTTTTTTGAGATGCCTCCCCTCAATTTTCGTTTGTATCACTTGTATAGGTCTTATGCCACATGTATGAAGAGGAATTATGGCTCCATAATGCATAGCATTCTATTTCAAGATTCTCCATAAACCTCCATAACCAAATTTTCATTTTTGACTCATTTTTTAAATTCTTGCTTCTTTGAGCCTTGGCACGAAAATGGGATGTACATAATGGTGCTTCAAGGTTAATCAAAGCCAAATATTCCCTTAAATTAATTTTTTTGAATTTCTCTTGATTTTAAAAGATTTAAAATTAATTAAATCCAATAAAATCAATAAAAAATGAAAAAACTAATTGAAAAATCTGAAATAAAAGGTGGGACACGTGGGAAGCATGGCCAAGTTAATTCAAGTGGAAAAAGTGGGCCCCTTTTGTCAAAAATGAAATTTCAAGGATAAATGATTTTGGCCATTTCACAAAAATTTCCCAACTTCTCCAATGCATATCTTGCTCAATTTTTAAGCTTTGATCATGTTCTTGGACATTTTAGAACGGTATTGAAGTCCTCTAAACAATGTCCTTGGTCCCATGTCATTTTGATTTACCAATCTCAAGTTATGGCCTTTGACTTAAAGTCCCTTTTTGTTGACTTTTGAAAATGACCTATAATGTTGAAATTGATAACTTTTTGTGAGAGCATTTCTTGGACTTGAAGTATGAAGAGGAGTTGTAGGAAATGTCTTTATCTTCAAAATGAGCATTGGATAGGATTTTTCTGATGAACCATGAAAAAGTTATGCCCTGGTCAATTTACAGTTGACTTTTCAGCTGTCCAAAAATAGAAACTTTTGACAATTTGATGATTTTTGAGCCATTCTTTGAGAATCATGATCAAGCATTGATCAAATGATGTTTGTGGCTTCAAAATGAGATATTGACCAAAAATTTGAACTTTTGACTGTCAAATGACCATTTTGCCCCTACAGTTGACTGTAGTGCAATTAGGGTTTTTGACTGTGCAATTTTGTGCTGAAAGTCTTGAAACTTGGTATGAGGATGCTTGAACATATTTTTAGGCATGTGGGACTTGATTGGACCCTTGGAAACTTCATTTTCTTGATCAGAACAAAAACCCTAATTTGACTGGCCTTAGGAGAGTGGTTGACTGTGTGGCCCTTGAGTAGACCTTGAAGCATTTGAAGAGGATGTTTGGCAAAACTTTGAAGATTATGGGAGGGAAAATTTTGGGGTACAACAGTTGCCCCTGTTCAATCTTCTTAGACCTGAGGATGCAGATTGGCTGACGTGCCTTTCGTAATCCGAAGGTGGAAGATGATTGAACACTAGAGTGCCCAGAAATTTGCGCTCACATAGTAGCAGTGTGATGATGGGAATGGGCTTATAGATGCCATTTAGAGATTGGTGAATAGGATGATGGGCTTATAGATGCCATCTAGATGTTGATCGCGTAAGAGATTCCTTAGCGATAACTTGCGTACCTGCAAAAGAAAAAATGAGTACCTGACATGTTGCAGGAGCTGGTCTTCAGATGCTTTGTATAGAAGTGTCCTGACTGGTTACAGGAGCTGAATATGGAGCTTCAAAAAGGTGATGAATGAGCCAGGTATGGTTACTACCTCAACAGGAACGGTGAGAGAACCTTGGATGACTTTAACCTCAACAGCAAACGTTGAGAAAATCTTGGATAACTTCACTTCAACAGCAAACGTTGAGAAAATCTTGGATAACTTCACTTCAACAGCAATCATTGAGCGAAATCTTGGTGGGAATTACCATCTCCGCAGTATCGGGGAGAGAACCATAGGAAATTATAATCTCAAAAGCGGACGTTTGAGAAAAACCTGAGATGGAATTATCATCTCCGCACCGTTGGGGAGAGAACCATAGGAAATTATAATCTCAAAAGCGGACGTTTGAGAAAAACCTGGGTTGGAATTATCATCTCCACAACATTGGGGAGAGAACCATAGGAAATTATAATCTCAAAAGCGGACATTTGAGAAAAACCTGAGATGGAATTATCATCTCCGCACCGTTGGGGAGAGAACCATAGGAAATTATAATCTCAAAAGCAGACGTTTGAGAAAAAACCTGGGTTGGAATTATCATCTCCACAACATTGGGGAGAGAACCATAGGAAATTATAATCTCAAAAGCGGACGTTTGAGAAAAACCTGAGATGGAATTATCATCTCCGCACCGT
The DNA here is from genome assembly GCA_948472305.1 of Vicia faba. Lineage (NCBI taxonomy): Eukaryota > Viridiplantae > Streptophyta > Magnoliopsida > Fabales > Fabaceae > Vicia > Vicia faba. The sequence goes on from OX451735.1 coordinate 580,758,505, forward strand.
TGGGGAGAGAACCATAGGAAATTATAATCTCAAAAGCGGACGTTTGAGAAAAACCTGGGTTGGAATTATCATCTCCACAACATCGGGGAGAGAACCATAGGAAATTATAATCTCAAAAGCGGACGTTTGAGAAAAACCTGGGATGGAATTATCATCTCCGCAACATTGGGGAGAGAACCATAGGAAATTATAATCTCAAAAGCGGACGTTTGAGAAAAACCTGGGATGGAATTATCATCTCCGCAACATTGGGGAGAGAACCATAGGAAATTATAATCTCAAAAGCGGACGTTTGAGAAAAACCTGGGATGGAATTATCATCTCCGCAACATTGGGGAGAGAACCATAGGAAATTATAATCTCAAAAGCGGACGTTTGAGAAAAACCTGGGATGGAATTATCATCTCCGCAACATTGGGGAGGAAATTATAATCTCAAAAGTGGACGTTTGAGAAAAACCTGGGATGGAATTATCATCTCCGCAGCATTGGGGAGAGAACCATAGGAAATTATAATCTCAAAAGCGGACGTTTGAGAAAAACCTTTGATAACTTCTACTCAGTCTTCATCAGAAAAAACTGTTTGGGGTCGATTTAGCTGGACTAGAGAAGGCCTTGGACTGGATAAGAAATCTTTGGAGTCGATTAACTGAATCGGTCTAGGTCTTTGAAATATGATTGAGAATTTAACTGAATCTTTCCTGAAAGGTAAAGGTCAGTCATATGCAATGCGTGATATGGACCAAGCAATGATGTTCTCAACATAAATGAGATTTGTAAGATATGATGCGTATATGCATGCTATAATGATGTATGAGAATGTTTAGGAATGTATGTTTTCGTCTAGGAAAGTAAATCCTTGACAGGTGCCGGGAAGTCATATCCTGGGCTGATGTTGAAGAATAGATTTCGCTTCCGCTGGGGATGATAGCTGCAAGAATACCGATAGGAGAAGATAACTCCGTTGGGGAATAAACTTGGCGAATGGAATAACTCTGCAGGGAGGAAAGTACTCTAACGACCTTGCTGGAAAGCAATAATCTGTGGGGAGAGAGACATCTTGCTGGATTGTTGATAGTAACTTGTTGGGGATACCATCGTTGTATTGGAAGTGCTGATAGACTTCGCTGGGGATAAGAAGACTGCGTTGACGATGATCTTTCCGTGGCTTTTGGCTGAGGATAACCCAGTTATATCCTGGTAAGGAAATAACTCTTTGAATAAAGTCGGACGACGCGTTCGTATTCTGCGAGGATAAGCTTCCAGAATCTACTGGGGATAAGCTTACTGCTTGGGGAGATGGATTCCAACTTTCCTAGGGAAACTGGATTGGACTCTCTTGGGGAAGTTTTAAATGTATCGGGGAAGTGACTCCATTGAATGTTTGATATACCTTCGGGGAACAATCTTTAGGCCAAGACTGCCGGGGATGCTTATTAAGAATGTATATATACTGCTGGGGAATGTTGAGATCTGCGGGAGGATACCCAACGTCCTTAAGGTTTGATTGTAGCTTTGCTTGGGGAGAGTGCACTGACTTGCTGGCTCACTCTCTAGGGAATTAGGATATCTGATTATGTTCTTCGGCTGATCTTACCTTGATACCTTGGAGGACAGAACAATTAGATTACTTAGACAACTCTTTATTGCCCCTGTTTCTGAGGTGGGAGAGGAAGACATGTGAGGCGCTGATAGTGGTTGATGGACAAACCTTCTTCTGGTAGGCAAGTGACAAGATGTCGGGACATAGTCGTACGCTTTGATCCCTAATTTTTGCCTGGACCGCCCTTTCGGGTTTTCAGTCCACCGGGATACCCATTTTTGCCCAAGCCGCCTTTTCAGGTTTTCGACTTGCCGGGTGTACAGATTTTTTTTCCATTTCATCCCTTCATTTTGCCCGAACCCTTTTGGTTCGCCGGGAAGCCCTTATTTTTGCCTAGGTACGTCAACCTAGCGGGTCTTTGATTGTGCGTAGTATTTTTTCGACTATGCCCGTGCTTTCAGAATGTAGGAAGTTGCCCCTTGTTAGAAGTGTTTTGTCATGCCACCAGAAGGTATTTGATCAGGCAAGATTTGTTGTTGGAATGCCCCAAGTGACTCAGGCGGAGACTTGTCCCAGGCTATTTGGCCTTTGAGAGATTCTCCGAATCTTGATTGGACTGCCCCAGATAATGGACCATGGTCATGTCTGCCCCTTGATTGGAGGTACTTCTGTTCATTAGGCCTTCGTCGTGCGAACTTCTATGCTGTTCAAACAAAAAGTCATATGCAAACAAAGTTATGTTAAAAATGCAAAGCTTATGTCTGTCTTGAAGATTTTGAAAATGCATTCTTTTTCATAAAACAAGTGAATGTTTGTAAAACGTGATGTCAACTCCGTATTTACCGTAGACCTTAAGGAGTCAGGATACCTTTCGTAACAGTATGCTTTCGAACTAACCCATGCTTCAGCTAGGACTTTTGAGGGTTATAACGTGGCCTGGTTCACGGTTTAAGAAACAAAGGATAAAGGCTCAAATTTTATTTGTACCCACCCGCTCTTCGTGATGTTCTCCAAACCTAAACTCAGTTGATCGTGCGTTAGACCTTATTTGAGTTTTTGTCCTGATGTTCCAATGATGGTTCAGATATTGATGATTTATTCTGAATAGGCAGTCATTTTTGTTTTTGTTGAGGGTTTGTAAGACCTCTTTCTTTTTTTTATATTTTTGTTATCCCTATTTTCTTTTTGCCTGAACTGTTTCCCTTTTTTGGAATTAAAGTCAGCGGGATGCCCCAGTTTCGTAAGTCCCCTTTTATAGGTTTTGACTTATTGGGCTTTTCATTTATATATATTTTTTTGATAATGACTGCCCGTCCTCATGATTGTTCTGAACCATCACTGTCTTTTTTCGTTTCGTAAGGATCTCTTTGGTGCCATTCGTTATGCACTTGGATCAACTGAGAGAACTACCCTGCCCCAGGTTGTGATTAAGGGTTGTAAATTTTTGAAAATAAAACTCCTACTTCTTTGGCTCAGATGGGTTAACGAGGGATTATCATCCTTATAACTCCAGTGTTTAGGGATTGAAACAATACCTGTACCTCATCAGCGGGGTCCGTTCAAAAGCGTACTGTAAAGATAGCGGTATCGTTTTCGTCATCCTCCCTCAAGAGGCTTAGAATTTTAGATCAAGAGTTGACATCAGAAAAAATATGAAAATAATTTGCATATAGTGAATACGAATATATTGCTTCAAAACAGACATATGCGATGCATTAATGAAATAACGATGTTTAACATGAGTAAATGTTTGAACAAAAGAAAATTACAACTTGAATTCAAATGAACAAAAAAGTGCTTTCTATCCTAGCCATGTTTTGGCATGGGAGCAGTGATCACGTTGGGGAGCCTCGGACGCCTTGAACTCAATCTCCTTTGCGTCAATCAAGTCTTGGATCTTATTTTTCAAGCTCCAACAATCATCTGTAGTATGCCCCGGGCTGTCAGAGTGATAAGCGCAGCGGGCGTTAGGATTATACTTTGGTGACGCTGTATTCTGATTCTTAGGAGGGTCCCTTAATGTAATCAGATTCAGTCTCAACAGGTGTTGTAGGGCTTGAGCCAACGACGTGTTGAGCTGGGTAAATTGCCTCCTAGGCTTGTCTGGCTTGCTCTGATCAGTCCGTTGTTCTTGGCGAGGTCGTTGTTGGACCTGTGAAGTGGTAGCAGCTTGGAGAGGTCTATTCATTGGACCAGACCTTTGTCCTCTTGGAAGCTGTTCAATGACCTGGTCCCGGACTTGGGCTGGTTGCTTCATGTCTTGATGAAGCTGACTGATCATGGCCCTCAGCTCTCCTTGCTCCTGAGCTAAACCTTGAATGAGGGCCCTTTGCCCCAGCATCTGGGTTTTCAATGTGTCTACCTCAGCTTGTAGACGTTTCAGCTGTTCGTCCTTGTCATCTTCAGGACTCTTTCTGATCAGATTCCCCTTGAGGAGTGTCCTCAACTCTTCCTGCCCCTTGGATAGGCTTAAAAAGATCTCCCTGAACTGAGTCTCTTGAGCATGAGGACCCTGGTTATCTTGTTGGGAAGCCATTGCTGAAATAAACAGCGGAGAAGGTAAGTGTCCTGCAACAAGGGTACCTGTTATGTAATGATATGTATGATATGCATGCAATGTTTTCAAAAATCTCGCGGGATAAACAAGAAAATTTGTTAGAGTTTGGGTCCGGTAGCTTGATTGAAGGAAACCCATGTTATTGAGAATTCTTCTTCAAAGGTCAAAGGCTCACCATATCCAGTGGGTCATAGCCTCTGACTTTAGCCATAATGTCTGGTTTTGATTTCCAAACAACCTTGGTTAAGGGAACCTTCTTCAAGAGTCAGAGCTCACCATATCAAGTGGGTCATAGCCCCTGACAACTTTGTCTAGAGGAAAATAAATCCTCTTTGCCCCTTGCTGGGATAGTTGATTCACCATGACCTGCATCACAAGCCCTTGAGGTCCTTGAAATGAGTTAGGATGTATGCGATGGTATGATGCTATGCTATGCATGGGGTAATGTAGGTAACCCTGTTATGAGTCCTTATTAAGGACTATAAACAAAACCTGCAAGCAAACTCAGCAAACCCTGTTATGAGTCCTTATTAAGGACTAAATAAAACCTGCAAAACACTCAGTAAACCCTGTTATGATTCCTTATCAAGGACTATAAACAAAACCTGCAAGAAACTCAAGTGTCAGATAACAAGCATGCAAGTAGTCAAGTTGGAAGGCACACAAACCACACAAGAGAAACCCTTAAAGTTTAGGCCAGCATGAGGTCTAGGTATTACCCTCTTTCAGTTTGTTGGTTCATACCTGTCCTATCAAAGTAACCGGGTTCTTAGAGGATCCCAATATCATTGACTACCCTCAATCCGTCATAACTCCAGCATCGCAATCTTTTCTTGCGGCCAGAACCATCACGAGAGTTTAGCCTCAATGGGCGTAGCATACTGCTACTGTTCTAATGGCCAAGTTGTGTCATTTAAGATTCTAAGGTTGTTGGTGCTTAACGACTCCTTAGAAGACCCATATTCTCCTCGTTGCAACACAAGGGATATCGGTACAGACCAAGGTGCCACACCAACGTAGCCACTGCTTCACCCGTGTCGGTCTACGCCGGACAGGTCCCTCACAGCTTATGCTACCTAAACAGGGTACCCCCAGATCCGGGTTAGGATCTATGTAACTCCCATGCAACCCACAATAGTAAAGCAAGCAAATCAATACAATTGAAAACACAGTTATGAACTAAGCCCTAAGGTACACCTCACTTTAAGATAGTCCCCAGCAGAGTCGCCAGTTCTGTGATCGGTGGATCTGGAACTGACTGTTTAACGCTGGTTCGCGAAATGTCGCGGAAGCAAGAGTCGCCACCGTCTTTTATGTTCTCCAAATGGAAAGGACAAAAGCACAGAAAAATTCCTTAAAGAGATTGCTCTCGGTTCGGGAGGTAGATTATAGAAAGGGAAGGTGTTAGCACCCTTTCTATCCATGGTTATCCATGGGCTCTTAGATACTTGCTCATTTGTGTTTTCAAAAATGGTTTGTTTGCTTTTCAACTGTGGGTTTTAAAAAGTTTGTTTGAAAATTTCAGTTCGACTCTTGTATCGGTCCTCAAGAGTGTTTGAAAAATGCTTTCGAAAGCTTTTTGAAAATGTGTTGGTGTGAAAAGTATTTTTGATTTGTTTTGTTTTGAATTAGAGCAAGTATCCACGAGTCGTCTACCTACCCTAAGGAATTCGTCTGTGTAAATGTCCTTTAAAGTAGTGCCATCCCACCATTGAGAGGTAGGTAGCACCACCGTTGGAGGTGTTCGGGTCAATTCGAGGTTCGGGACATGGTGATCACCAGAGCAATGGGAAGACACCTTAGAAGCTACCCTCATGCCAGGTTCCCGGATCATGAGGACTTACTAAGACATCCTCTACTCGACGATCACCTTTCGAGGCAAGGCAACAGTGAGGCGTACCCTAGGGGTGGTGTGTGATTTGTGTGTCAGATTCATTTATTTTTGTCTTATCAGGTTATGGTGATCTACGCTTTGATTTTATTTTTGGGCATTCATTCTTTCATGTTATTGTTTAACAGTTAAAGGTGCGGGAAGGATAAAAGGTCCTACGCTATTACAAAGGCGCGGGTCTACAACGCCAAATTAATCCAGACCCGATTTAAAATAAAGTGCAGAAAATAAATGTCTAATTAACTATTACAGGGCTTTGGAACAAGTACATTATATTCAAAAAGAAATAAACAAAACGCGCGAAAAAAGAATATAATCGAATGCGAGGGCGTTGGACCCTTTAAAGGAATTAAAATAAAATTAATAGAATAATTAAATTAAATAAAAAGAAAGAACTTATTTTTTATATTTTTTGTATTTATGACATTAAAGAAAATTAAATTAATTAAAAGCCAAATAATTCTAGTTCTAATTATTTTTTTAATTTATTAAAGAAAATGCATTAAAGTTAAAACCTAGAATTAAAACTAAATTAATTATAAAATTTATTTACAAAAATTAATGGTTAATGATACTTATAATAAAAATATTTAATAAAAAAAGAAAATGCTAAGGTCTATTTTTATTATTTTTGGTTATTGTAAAAAAGAATTAAATTTAACAACTTAAAATAAAAACTAAATTTATTATGGGATTTATTTACAAGAATGCTAAAATAAAATATTTATTATTTTTTATGTTTTCTGATTTTTTATGTTTTGGTGTTTTTTTTTTTTATGAAAATAATAAATTAATCAAAAAAAACAATAATTAAAAGAAAATAAACATAATAAAAAAAATAAAGAGATAAAAAGGATTTGCAAACCTAAGGGGGTGAAGCCCCTAATTTGGAGGTTGGTCTTTAGTAATCTGGGCCCAATTACTCTTGGCCTTGTGGACTTTTCCAGGACACGTGTGGATGCATTGACTCAGGCTTATGGTGCTCCTCCGATCAAAGCCACCGGATCAATCTCCATGGGCGCGTGTCAATCTGGATCAAGGGGTGCATGATGGTCTTCAAGGTTTGAACTGCATAGGAATGTTAAATAGAAAATAATATGAAAGGGGGGTGAGGACCTGGGGCTCGAACCCAGGTCCTGAACATTACCACTCAAGCGCTTCACCAACTGGGCTATTTTGTTTATCTGTACATAATATACCAAATAAATATAATAAAGTAAAACTAAATGCTAATGCGTTTTTCGCGCGAGATTTCAAACAGCCCAATCCTGGATGGCCACCTCATCTTCTTCTTCTACGTTCCCTGAAACACAGAACAATAAGCAACGGTTTTCTAAACGTTCTAAAAGGTGCCTTTCCAAAAAATAACGAATAGCTTGTAGTGGCTCATAAATTGAGCGCGAGGCATCTAATCTCTTTGTCCAAGCATGCTGGTTGCAACCATGGCATCGTGATTCTCCAATTTTGCTGTATTCAAAAACCCCTAATTCAAAAGCTTAAGAACCCTAAAAAACAAAAATGGAAGATTCTCCAATAGTGCATAAAAACGCAATTAGAATATAGGGTTAGCTTCAAAACACATTGCTTAGTATGAATATGTAAACAAAATGCTATGAGAATGTCTCAAAATTAAAACACGAATATGTATTTTTGTGAAGAAAAGTTGACTTCTGTATACCGATTCAAAGGGTTAGGGACGAAGTTCTTGGTTGGAAAAGTTCTCTTGAAGCCTCAGGAAGCTAATGAGATCAAAATCTTGCCTTGAATCGTACTACAAGTATGTTTTCAGATTTTGAGTTTTCAAGCCAAAAGTGTGAGTTTTCCTTTTGTGTTTTTTTCGTTTTTTTGAGATGCCTCCCCTCAATTTTCGTTTGTATCACTTGTATAGGTCTTATGCCACATGTATGAAGAGGAATTATGGCTCCATAATGCATAGCATTCTATTTCAAGATTCTCCATAAACCTCCATAACCAAATTTCCATTTTTGACTCATTTTTTGAATTCTTGCTTCTTTGAGTCTTGGCACGAAAATGGGATGTACATAATGGTGCTTCAAGGTTAATCAAAGTCAAATATTCCCTTAAATTAATTTTTTTGAATTTCTCTTGATTTTAAAAGATTTAAAATTAATTAAATCCAATAAAATCAATAAAAAATGAAAAAATTAATTAAAAAATCTGAAATAAAAGGTGGGACACGTGGGAAGCATGGCCAAGTTAATTCAAGTGGAAAAAGTGGGCCCCTTTTGTCAAAAATGAAATTTCAAGGATAAATGATTTTGGCCATTTCACAAAAATTTCCCAACTTCTCCAATGCATATCTTGCTCAATTTTTAAGCTTTGATCATGTTCTTGGACATTTTAGAAAGGTCTTGAAGTCCTCTAAACAATTTCCTTGGTCCCATGTCATTTTGATTTACCAATCTCAAGTTATGGCCTTTGACTTAAAGTCCCTTTTTGTTGACTTTTGAAAATGACCTATAATGTTGAAATTGATAACTTTTTGTGAGAGCATTTATTGGACTTGAAGTATGAAGAGGAGTTGTAGGAAATGTCTTTATCTTCAAAATGAGCATTGGATGGGATTTTTCTGATGAACCATGAAAAAGTTATGCCCTGGTCAATTTACAGTTGACTTTTCAACTGTCCAAAAATAGAAACTTTTGACACTTTGATGATTTTTGAGCCATTCTTTGAGAATCATGATCAAGAATTGATCAAATGATGTTTGTGGCTTCAAAATGAGATGTTGACCAAAAATTTGAACTTTTGACTGTCAAATGACCATTTTGCCCCTACAGTTGACTGTAGTGCAATTAGGGTTTTTGACTGTGCAATTTTGTGCTGAAAGTCTTGAAACTTGGTATGAGGATGCTTGACCATATTTGTAGGCATGTGGGACTTGATTGGACCCTTGGAAACTTCATTTTCTTGATCAGAACAAAAACCCTAATTTGACTGGCCTTAGGAGAGTGGTTGACTGTGTGGCCCTTGAGTAGACCTTGAAGCATTTGAAGAGGATGTTTGGCAAAACTTTGAAGATTATGGGAGGGAAAATTTTGGGGTACAACAGTAACCTAAACTACTGTGTAAAGCTATAGCTATCGAATAATTGATTAGAGGAATTTTTGGGTAATAAAACTTAATTCTAATTGAAATAATAATAATGCGAATATCGGTATGTACTTCGTTAACATTTAAAGGATCCAGCTTTCCATTGGCTTATTTTTAAAAATGATAATAATATCTTTTTCAGCAAAAGGTATTTATTCAAAAATCTATTCTCAAACTTTCGCTCTATTGAAGTAAATTATAATTTTAAACTTTGATGTATGCTTTCGCTATCCCATTGATTTTAAAATTACTTTTTGAAAATAAATAAAGTTTAATTGGTTTTAAAACGCTGTCGCAGTCTTTAAAAACAATACCTAGTATCTACTATCTGATTCTAAACCTCAAACTGTCGCTCTATTGGTTTCTAATCTTAGTCGGTTTATTAACCTCAAACTGTCGCTCTGTTGGTTTCTAAACCTTTTTAACAAAATAAACTAGATAACTAAATCAGAAAAAGTGTTTATTTTATAAGATATAATCAAGCCTGTTTATTCCGGATCCATTCAAATTAACTCGTTACATACCGATATTTAAATAATTTAGCCAGACATACTCATAAAAGCAGACATGGATACATTAAAGGAATTAACATTCATAGATAAATTCATGACTAAATAAATATCTCTCATACAAATAATTAATTAAAGCGATGTAAATAAGGAACCTGAATTAAATAAATGCTGGAAATAATCCTTGAAGCTTGAATCAATTCGTACAGAATCCCGGTTCTTCAACAGAAATAAATTCTAAGTATTCGAAAAGGAAAAGGAGCTGGCTGGAAAATAACTACTGGAAATCGAATTACAATGGAAACTAGTAATGCGATGAAAGTAAAAATTCTGAAAACTGGAAAAAAATCTAAGCAAAAACGGTCCAAATTTTGATTTCCTGATGTCCTTTTATAGTGGTAGAATGTAACCACTTTTGAGATAATTTCGTACCACTTATCCTCTAATTTCTCGTTCTAACTTGAACACGTTGAGACGGGTGCCTCAATTGACCACGTCCTCAATTGACCACGTTGAGACGGGCGCCTCCCACTAAGGGGAAAGTCTGAGGCGGGCGCCTCAATTGTAGGAGAAGAGTTGAGACGTGCGTCTCACTCTTGCATGTACTTTTAGGGTTCTCTTGCTTGCGTGGGTCTGAATTTGTTTGGGCCCAGTTTGGAGATAATAGACCTTTTGATCCATCATTATTGCTTTGCACACCCCTTTTCTTCATTTCTTGCATACTTAGTCCAATAACTCTCTCAATTTCTTCACTTTGCTCAATTTGTCTAATTAAAATAAAATACCTGAAACAATAAAAATACCGGCGTAATATGGAAATAAAATGAAATAATTAAATAAAAATACTAACATTACCTATGAAAATTAAATCGAATATACTATATAAAATTGTGTTATCAAACTCCCATATACTTAAACCGTTGCTTGTCCTCAAGCAAAAGTAAAAAGGTGAAAATCACTGACGCGCAGTTAAACACAGATATAAGAACATACATCACTTCGTACCAGGTTGCAAGTTGAATTTTTCATCATAGAATTTAAGTCGAACTTAAACACCAAAGTTACCGTAGGAACACTGGATAACCCCATTTAAGCAGACCAATTTAAGTCATGTCATTATAGCTTAACCTAATACTATGTTTTATTTCACCCGTTTTCATTCTAGTGCAATCACATTAAGCCCTTTACCTTACACGCACATAGTGGAGTAACTGGTTCGTGAATTTGATCTTAGTAAGCCAGCTAGGAGTTCTGGTAATTTAATCATATGGTACTCCCTTTTTCCAATTAAAAATTGCGGGGGATCGAACCGTAATTCGCCCTACCAAGTTAAGCACCAGGGACCACTGAACCAATTTATAATGGATTATTATGCATTTAAATTTATAGTTTCTGCAACTGTTGGATTAAATGATCTGGTAAGGATCATCTAACTTAATAAGTGCATCTTCAGATAAAAGCAATTTCTTAAGAATATTTGATCAATCACTTATATTCATCAGCTCCCCACGTAGTTTGTGTTTATGGCGGTGCCGACTGCTTAATAAACTACTCGGGGCTAGTCTAAAACTAAGTTTTAAAGGTTTTGGTATAATAAGTACTTAAATCGATCCAACATATCGGGGGTTTTGAAGTGTTAAGACGATAGCAATTTTTCTAAGTTGCTCGAATTCTTATTTATAATAGGCAACCTTAATACTAGTTGAATAATGTTTTATAAATGCGTGTTAAAATTGTTTTATTTTATTCGTTATGGCACAAGAAATAGGGGGAATTCGAGTAAGCACAAATTTTTGCATAAGAGATTAAAATTTGCATAAATAAGTATTTTATTGAATTGAAATTTTGCAATACAAGAAAAGAAATAAAAGGAAAAATACTACAAAGAGAGCAAAGGAAATGGAAATGAACAAGGAAATGATCTGACTCTCCTATACTTAAAAGGAGCAATGTCCTCAATGCGATAAAAACAAAGGAGAATCAGATGAAAAGAGAAAGGCGATCACTCGTTGCTTTGAGAATCATGATTTCTTGTTCTTCGTCCTCTAGTATGAGGTCTTCGTCGTACATCAGAATTAGAGTCATTAAGATGAAGTGCGTCTGCTATGTGAGCTTGCAAAGATTCGAGGTTACGATCATGGCGAAAGGCATATTATTGTTGTTCGCGTCGCATCTCTTGTTGATCACGTTGTACTTCTTGTACGAGACGTAAAGTCTCAGCTTGGTTTTGTTGCATAGCATGGAACAACTGATCTTGACGAAGCATATGAGCCTGCATGGCTGCGAAATTTGCAGCGGGATTATCTGGTTGTTGGGCGGCAGGTGCATCAAGAGCATAACGCCAATTTGCGCGGACTCGGACGTCGATACGATTCGGACAAGGTAACACAATATCAGGAATTGGACGAAGATTTATCACCAATGAAAACCGGCCATCATGTCTTGGAGAGATTATATGGGAATCTCGGCAATAGATGACATCAAGAAGAGTGGCTGGCATCATGTATTGTAACAAAGAAAGTAGCTCGGCGGAAAGGCCTAAAGCAAATTCTAAAGATGTGATGATGCCTCCAAAAACAAAGGGATTAGTACCTGCCGCGTTCACGCATGTGTGGATGTGACTGAGCATGAAAGGAGCGACGTTGACGGCCAGACCATTAAGGGCACAGAAAATGATGAACAGCTCATTTTGGTTGACCTTGTGATTATTGGTCCGACCAAAGATGGTGTTAGCAAGAACGCGGTGAAAGTACCTTAATGCAGGGTTATGTATTTGAGAAGCATAGAGGTCGCGCCAACTTTCCGTTATTTGACCGGTTAGATCATTCCATAAGGAGAAGCCGACTTGATCCCAAGAAAGATCGTGGTCATCGTCGAAAGGCTTGTAATGAACATGCTCGCCGCGAGTGAAAGATAAGAGTTTGGCGACTCGTTCTTGATCAAGAGAGTACTCTTGGTTGAACATGCGGATGTTGGCGGTTCCGGTTGTGTAGGGATCGTCGACAGGTGTTGTGTAAGAGAAGGAACTAAGAAATTCAAAGAAAAGAAATAGAATATATTTTTGTTTTTGTTTTCGTTAAAAATAGACTAAAGAAGAAATGAAAAATAAGAAGAAGGAAATATATATAAAAAACGGTGGGTTGTTTCCCACAAAGCGCTTTGTTTTTTGTCGTAAGCTCGACAAATAAAATTAAAGACTAGGCTTCTAATCGAGCGTGTGGCTCGTCTAGATTTATCGTTTGAGAATTTCCCTCGAGTTCAGTTAGATGGTAATGTTTTAAACGCTGCCCGTTTACTATAAACGGTTCAATCGAAGGTCCCTTAATCTCTATCGCACCACTTGGATAAACTCGAGTAATTTCAAAAGGTCCGGGCCACCTAGATCGTAATTTTCCAGGAAATAATTTTAATCGTGAGTTAAATAGTAATACCAAGTCACCTATGTTAAAATTCTTCCTAGATACATGCTTATCGTGCCATTTCTTTGTGCGCTCTTTATAAATCCTAGCATTTTCGTACGCATCCTGTCTAAGTTCTTCCAATTCATTAATATCCAGGATACGCTTCTCTCCAGCGGCAGTGTAACTTAAGTTCAGATTCTTAATGGCCCAATAGGCCTTGTGTTCTAACTCAACTGGGAGATGGCATGACTTACCATAAATAAGCTTGAAAGGAGTAGTACCGATGGGAGTTTTATAGGCAGTTCTATAAGCCCATAAAGCTTCGTGAAGTTTAAAGGACCAGTCCTTTCTGGACGTAGCGACAGTTTTTTCAAGGATTTGTTTTATCTCGCGATTTGAAACTTCAACTTGTCCGCTAGTTTGAGGATGGTAAGGTGTAGCTATGCGATGTCGAACTCCATATTTTCCTAATAATTTTTCAAAGATTTTGGAAATGAAATGAGATCCACCATCACTTATAACGAGTCTGGGTACACCGAACCTAGGAAAGATTATGTTCTTGAACAGCTTAAGTACCACTCGGGTGTCATTTGTTGGAGAAGCTATAGCTTCGATCCATTTTGAGACATAATCCACAGCCACGAGTATATACTTGTTACCGGATGAAGATGGAAAGGGTCCCATAAAGTCTATCCCCCACACATCAAAGATTTCGACTTCTAAAATGCCTTTTTGTGGCATTTCGTCACGTCTAGATATATTACCGGTGCATTGACACCTGTCGCATTTTAAGATGGTGGCATGTACGTCTTTCCATAAATTAGGCCAATAGAGACCGGATTGTAAGATCTTCGCACAAGTTTTGGATGTACTCGCATGTCCTCCGTAAGGTGCAGAATGACAGTGTTTTATAATGTTTTCAATCTCTTCTTCTGGCACACATCGGCGGAAAATTCCATCGGGACCTCTCTTGAAAAGTAAAGGTTCATCCCAATAATACTGTTTAAGATCATGGAAGAATTTCTTCTTCTGTTGGTAGGTAAGTTCAGGTGGTAAAACGCCTGCAGCGAGGTAATTTACGAAATCGGCATACCAAGGCACCGAGGAGACGGCTAAGGTGGTTTCCATGAGTTTATCTGGTTCTGTGTCTTCCAAGTGGGCAATTAGTTTATCATACTGGAATTCATCATCGATCGGCACTTGTTCATGTTTAAGATTTTCTAGTCTAGAGAGATGATCTGCTACAACGTTTTCGGTTCCTTTCTTATCTTTGATTTCTAAATCAAACTCTTGCAGTAGCAATATCCATCTCAGGAGTCTAGGTTTAGCGTCCTTTTTGGCTAGGAGATATCTAATAGCAGCATGATCAGTGTATATGATTATTTTAGATCCTACTAAGTAGGAACGAAACTTGTCTAATGCGAAGATCATTGCTAAGAATTCTTTCTCGGTTGTAGCATAATTCATCTGCGCTTCGTCCAGGGTTCTGCTTGCATAATATATGACGTGGATTCTTTTATCCTTTCGCTGTCCTAAAACAGCTCCTACGGCATAGTCACTTGCGTCACACATTATTTCAAAAGGTTCATTCCAATCTGGAGTTTGCATTATAGGCGCAGAAATTAATGCTTTCTTAAGTGTTTGAAATGCTTCTAAACATTTTTCGTCGAAGATAAATTCAGCGTCTTTCATTAATAGCTCAGTTAGGGGTTTAGTTATCTTAGAGAAATCTTTAATGAATCGTCGATAAAAACCGGCGTGTCCCAAAAAGCTTCGGATTTCTCTAACAGTTTTTGGAGGTTGAAGGTTCTCAATAACTTCGATTTTAGCAGAATCGACTTCAATTCCTCTTTTGGATATAATGTGTCCTAAAACAATTCCTTCTTGTACCATAAAATGGCATTTCTCCCAATTAAGCACTAGATTAACCTTCACACAACGTTCTAATACCCTTTCTAAATTTTCTAAACATTCTTCAAAGCTTTGTCCACAGACGGAAAAGTCGTCCATGAAGACTTCCATAATATTGTCCAGAAAATCAGCAAATATTGCCATCATACATCTTTGAAAAGTTGCAGGAGCATTGCATAAACCAAATGGCATTCTTCTATAAGCAAAGGTTCCAAAAGGGCATGTGAAAGTTATTTTCTCTTGGTCATTAGGATGAATAGGTATCTGAAAGAAACCTGAATAACCGTCCAAGAAACAGAAATGAGAGTGTCTAGCTAAACGTTCCAACATTTGATCAATAAATGGTAAAGGGAAATGATCTTTTCTGGTGGCTTTGTTAAGTTTACGATAATCGATGCACATCCTCCATCCAGATTCGACTCTTTTAGTTATGATTTCTCCTTTCTCATTTTCGACTACTGTGACACCTCCTTTCTTAGGTACAACATGCACAGGGCTAACCCATTTGCTATCAGATATAGGATATATGATTCCTGCTTCTAACAACTTCATAACTTCCTTTTTCACAACCTCGCTCATAATCGGGTTTAGTCTCCTCTGGTGTTCTCTTGAATTTTTACAATCTTCTTCTAGCATAATGCGATGCATACAGATAGAGGGACTTATTCCTTTAAGATCAGTGATATTATATCCTAAGGCTGTTGGATATTTTCTCAGAGTTTGTAAAAGTTTTTCAGTTTCGGTTTCGCCAAGTTCTGTGTTGACTATCACTGGTCGTTCGAGTTCGGGATCTAGGAATTCATATCTTAGATTTTTAGGAAGTGTTTTGAGTTCTAGGGGTGGTTTCCTTAAACATTGTGTAGGATCTGGTGCTATAACTAAGCATTCACTTAGATTACTACTCAGATTTTCATCGAGATTGTCTTCATTTTCAAGCTCAGCTTCTTTTCTACATTCATCGATGATATCCATGAAGTAACAAGTATCTTCAATTGCAGGTGCTTTCAGGAATTGAGAGAGGATAAATTCGATTTTCTCTTCACCTACTTCAAAAGTAAGTTTTCCTCTTTTTACATCTATAGTTGCACCGGCTGTAGCTAAGAAAGGCCTTCCAAGAATGATTGGGGTAACTTCGTCCTCCCTTATGTCCATGATAATGAAATCGGTTGGTATATAGAATTGGCCAATGCGTACAGGAACATTCTCGAGAACTCCTGCAGGATATTTAATTGACCTATCTGCTAATTGAACGGACATTTTGGTTGGTTTGAGTTCTCCCATTTCAAGTTTCTTGCATATAGATAACGGCATCACACTTATACTGGCTCCAAGATCACATAAAGCTTTATCTATGACAAATTTGCCAATTACACATGGAATAGAGAAACTTCCAGGGTCTTTGAGTTTAGGAGGCATTGTGTCTTGAATAATTGCACTACATTCAGCAGTAAGCATGACAGTTTCATTATCCTCTAGCTTTTTCTTATTGGATATAATCTCTTTAAGGAATTTAGCGTAGGAGGGCATTTGAGATATAGCTTCGGTAAAAGGAATTGTAACATTAAGTTGTTTCAGAAGATCCACGAATTTCTTGAATTGACCCACATTCTTAGTTTTAGCTAACCTTTGAGGGTATGGGATACGAGGCTTATAAGGTGGTGGGGGTACATAAGTTTCATCTTTTTGCATGGTATCTTCATTATTATCTCTCTGATTTTCCTTTTCTTCTTTATCTTTAGTTTCAGATTGTTTATCATAATTTTGTTGCATAGCTGGGCTATTGTTTCTGGGATCTACAGGTCCATCATACTCTGTTCCGCTTCTTAAGATAACAGCATTTGCATGTCCTTTGGGATTAGGTTGAGGCTGTCCAGGAAATGAGCCAGCAGAAGCCGCTTGTTGTTGAGCTACCTGAGAGATTTGTGTTTCTAACATTTTATTATGTGTAGCTAAAGCATCAAGCTTGTTGGATAATTGCTTAATCTGCTCATTAATGTGTATATTCTGATTTTGAACATCCTTATTAGTCTGGGATTGAGTATTATTAGTTTGGGATTGAGTAGCGATGAAATGCTCTATCATGACTTCCAAATTAGACTTCCTAGGAGCATTAGACGTGTTAGGACCATTATTAGGATGATTTGGGATAGCCTTAGGGTAACCAGGTGGTGTAGCAGAAGCTTGTCCAGGTGCGTATAACGCGTTGTTACTCTTGTATGAAAAGTTAGGATGATTCTTCCAGCCAGGGTTATATGTGTTGCTGTAAGGATTACCCTGTACGTAATTCGCTTGTTCAACTGGAACTCCTGTTAAAAGTGGGCATTCTGGAGCAAGATGTGATTGAATACCACATAAGTCGCAAGTTTGAGCAATTGCAGCAACAGTAGCTGCGGGAGCGGTGGTAAGATTCTCGAGCTTTTGAGTGAGAGCTTCCACTTTAGCGTTGACTTGATCCAGACTATTCACTTCAACCATGGCACCTTTCGTTTGAGATTTATCTATGCTAACTCTCTCCGTACCCCATTGGTAATGGTTTTGAGCCATGCTTTCGATAAGTTGTCTTGCTTCAGTATATGTTTTATTCATCAGTGCGCCACCAGCTGCGGCGTCTATAGTCAATCTCGTATTATACAAGAGACCATTGTAGAACGTGTGAATGATCAGCCATTCTTCTAAACCATGATGAGGACAAAGTCTAAGCATGTCCTTATAACGTTCCCAAGCTTCAAAGAGTGATTCATTGTCTTTTTGTCTGAAACCATTGATATTGGCTCTGAGCATAGCAGTTTTGCTTGGAGGAAAATATCTAGCCAAGAAGACTTTCTTCAACTCATCCCATGTGGTGATTGAGTTGGAAGGAAGAGATTGGAGCCATGAGCGAGCTCTGTCTCTGAGAGAAAAAGGGAATAGGCGCAATCGTATCGCCTCGGGGTTAACACCATTTGCTTTCACAGTGTCTGCGTACTGCACAAACACTGACAGATGAAGATTCAGGTCGTCAGTAGGAGCTCCAGAAAACTGGTTCTGCTGAACGGCGGAAAGAAGCGAAGGTTTTAGCTCGAAATCATTTCGAGCGATAGCAGGAGCAGCAATACTATTATGAGGCTCTGCTTGAGAAGGAACGGCGTAGTCCTTAAGAGGACGAGGAGCAGGAGCATCAGGATCAACCATCTTATTGAGTTCTTCAACGTCAGGAAGTTTGGTCGGAGGAAGGTTGTTGCGTTCTAAATACTCTTGAATTCGTCTCCTTAATCTAAGGTAACGCTCGATATTGTATATAGGTATATGCAAAGGCGCGCCTTGAGAGCGAGTATTTGGCATACACAGAGGGAAAAGAAATAATTGCTATAGTCTATACTTCGTAATAAAATTACGATATCAACTTAAATAGTCCCCGGCAACGGCGCCAAAAACTTGATCACGACTTTATCGTCTAAATTAATCGGGAGACTGCAAGTATACAGCCCTATCGCGTAGTTTTAAAAGATATCGAACCTAAGGGACTATAAATCGAACTAACGTAACCTAAACTACTGTGTAAAGCTATAGCTATCGAATAATTGATTAGAGGAATTTTTGGGTAATAAAACTTAATTCTAATTGAAATAATAATAATGCGAATATCGGTATGTACTTTGTTAACATTTAAAGGATCCAGCTTTCCATTGGCTTATTTTCAAAAATGATAATAATATCTTTTTCAGCAAAAGGTATTTATTCAAAAATCTATTCTCAAACTTTCGCTCTATTGAAGTAAATTATAATTTTAAACTCTGATGTATGCTTTCGCTATCCCATTGATTTTAAAATTACTTTTTGAAAATAAATAAAGTTTAATTGGTTTTAAAACGCTGTCGCAGTCTTTAAAAACAATACCTAGTATCTACTATCTGATTCTAAACCTCAAACTGTCGCTCTATTGGTTTCTAATCTTAGTCGGTTTATTAACCTCAAATTGTCGCTCTGTTGGTTTCTAAACCTTTTTAACAAAATAAACTAGATAACTAAATCAGAAAAAGTGTTTATTTTATAAGATATAATCAAGCCTGTTTATTCCGGATCCATTCAAATTAACTCGTTACATACCGATATTTAAATAATTTAGCCAGACATACTCATAAAAGCAGACATGGATACATTAAAGGAATTAACATTCATAGATAAATTCATGACTAAATAAATATCTCTCATACAAATAATTAATTAAAGCGATGTAAATAAGGAACCTAAATTAAATAAATGCTGGAAATAATCCTTGAAGCTTGAATCAATTCGTACAGAATCCCGGTTCTTCAACGGAAATAAATTCTAAGTATTCGAAAAGGAAAAGGAGCTGGCTGGAAAATAACTACTGGAAATCGAATTACAATGGAAACTAGTAATGCGATGAAAGTAAAAATTCTGAAAACTGGAAAAAAATCTAAGCAAAAACGGTCCAAATTTTGATTTCCTGATGTCCTTTTATAGTGGTAGAATGTAACCACTTTTGAGATAATTTCGTACCACTTATCCTCTAATTTCTCGTTCTAACTTGAACACGTTGAGACGGGCGCCTCAATTGACCACGTCCTCAATTGACCACGTTGAGACGGGCGCCTCCCACTAAGGGGAAAGTCTGAGGCGGGCGCCTCAATTGTAGGAGAAGAGTTGAGACGTGCGTCTCACTCTTGCATGTACTTTTAGGGTTCTCTTGCTTGCGTGGGTCTGAATTTGTTTGGGCCCAGTTTGGAGATAATAGACCTTTTGATCCATCATTATTGCTTTGCACACCCCTTTTCTTCATTTCTTGCATACTTAGTCCAATAACTCTCTCAATTTCTTCACTTTGCTCAATTTGTCTAATTAAAATAAAATACCTGAAAAAATAAAAATACCGGCGTAATATGGAAATAAAATGAAATAATTAAATAAAAATACTAACATTACATATGAAAATTAAATCGAATATACTATATAAAATTGTGTTATCAAACATCTTGACCATTTGCAGAAACTGTTTGAGAGACTAAAGAAATATAAGGTGAGGTTGAACCCGAATAAATGCACATTTGGGGTGAGGTCCGGTAAACTCCTAGGCTTCGTCGTCAGCGGTAAAGGTATCAAAGTAGAACCTGCCAAGATGAAAGCAATACAAGAAATGGATGCTCCTCGTATTAAGAAGGAAGTCAGAGGATTCTTAGGACGGCTAAACTACATTGCCAGATTCATTTCTCACCTAACAGCTACTTGTGAACCAATTTTCAAATTACTGAAGAAAGATCAAGTAGTCAAATGGAATGCTGAATGCCAAACTGCCTTCGACAAGATCAAAGAGTACCTACAAGAGCCTCCTGCTTTAATGCCACCAGTCAAGGGAAGATCCTTGATCATGTATCTAACTTTTTTGGAAAATTCAATGGGGTGTGTGTTGGGGCAGCATGACGAGTTTGGCCGAAAAGAGCATGCTATTTACTACCTGAGCAAAAAGTTTACCGACTATGAAACAAGATATTCACCGCTCGAGAAAACTTGTTACGCTCTGGCATGGGATGATCGCCGACTAAGATAGTATATGCTGACCTATACTACCTTATTGATATCCAAGATGGATCTAATAAAATACATATTTGAGAAGCCTGCCCTCTCTGGGAGAATAGTAAGATGGAAGATGATCCTAACAGAATACGACATTTGGTACACTACCCAAAAAGAAATAAAGGGGAGTGTGTTAGCCGACCACCTTGCTCATCAAGCTATGGATGACTACCAGTCCATGAAATTCGAATTCCCAAATGAAGACATCATGATGATAAACAACTGTGAAGAATTTAGACCATATGACAGACCTGAACGAGGATCCCGATGGACCCTGATTTTTGATGGGGCATCTAATGCACTCGGCAATAGCATAGGTATTGTACTCATATCCCCTGAAGGATGTCACACTCCCTTCATTGCAATACTTTGCTTCAACTATACAAATAACATGGCAGAATATAAAGTGTGCATTTTTGGTCTCAAAGCTGCAATAGATTTGGGGATCAAGTCCTTAAGTGTATTCGGAGATTCAGCTTTAGTCATCAGCCAGATCAAAGGAGAATGGGACATAAAGCACCCAAACCTTATCCCCTACAAAGAACATGTGTTGACATTAATCCCACATTTTGAGAAGATTACCTTCGAGCATTTCCCGCGAGAAGAAAATCAACTAGCGGATGCGCTAGCCACAATGTCATCCATGTTTAAACTCAAATGGGATAGTGAGGCTCCCCACATGACCATTGAATGGATGGATGAACCAGCTTACTGTCACGAGATCGATACTAAAGAAGTAGTGGAACAGCCTTGGTTCCATGAAGTTAAGAGGTATCTCGAGGCTCAAGAGTATCCGAAAGGAGCTTCAGTCAATGATAAGAAGTTCTTGAGGAGATTCTCTCCTAAGTTCTTCATCAGTAATGGCATTCTCTACAAGCACAACCATGACTCTGTTTTTCTTCGTTGTGTAGACAAGGTTGAGGTAGAAAAGATCATGGTTGATCTACATGATGGAACTTTTGGCACCCATTCCAGTGGGCATACGATGGCAAAGAAGATCCTACGGGCAGGTTATTACTGGTATACCATGGAAGCAGATTGCTACCAACATTCACGAACCTGTCATAAGTGTCAGATCTATGCTGACAAAGTACATGTACCTCCAGTTCCTTTGAATGTCCTAACTGCTCCCTGACCATTCGCAGTGTGGGGCATCAATATGATTATAGAAATCAAGCCCATGACTTCTAATGGACACCGCTTCATCTTGGTGGCCATTGACTACTTCACAAAGTGGGTTGAGGCAACTTCTTTCTCTTCTGTAACCAAGAATGTTGTGGCCCGATTCATCAAACAGAATCTCATCTATCGGTATGGTATCCCAGAGAGAATCATCACAAACAATGGCACAAATCTCAAAAATACTATGATCACTGCATTGTGCGTGCAATTCAAGATCCAACACCATAATTCTTCCCCTTACCGGCCAAAGGTGAATGGCGCTTTCGAAGCCGCAAATAAGAACATCAAAAAGATCATACAGAAAATGACAGTAACCTACATGGACTGGCATGAGATGCTACCATTCGCTCTCCATGGTTACTGTACCACGGCGCGCACATCGGTCGGGGCAACACCTTACTCTCTGATATATGTTATGGAAGTTGTATTGCCTATTGAGGTCCAGATCCCTTCTCTGAGAATCATGAAGGATGCAGGGTTGAATGAAGATGATTGGATCCAAACTCGACTTGATCAACTGAACATGATTGATGAGAAAAGGCTTAATGATGTCTGTCATGGTTAAATGTATCAAAAGCGGATGATTAAGGCTTTCAACAAAAAAGTTAGAGGCCAAGTGTATCAAATCGGGGATCTGATGATCAAGCGCATCATACTGCTGCAGGATGATCCCAGGGGAAAATGGACTCCTACATACGAAGGACCGTTTGTGATCAAAAGCATATTCTCTGGTGGAGCAATGATCTTAACCACTATGGATGGCGACGACCTGCCGCATCCTGTGAACATGGACATAGTCAAAAGATACTACGCATAATATACCCGCTAGGTTGACACACCTAGGCAAAACAAGGGCATCCCGGCGAACCAAAAAGGTTCAGGAAAAAATTAGGGATAAAACAAAAAAATCTGTACACCCGACAAGTTAAAAACCTAAAAGGGCGACTTGGGCAAAAAGGGGTATCCCGGTGGACTGAAAACCCGAAAAGGCGGTCCAGGCAAAAGTTAGGGAATTAAAGCGTATGACTACGTCTCGTTGGATCACCTTACAGACAACCTTTAGCTTCGACTGACAAACTCAGCGGTTCTGATCAATCCAATCAACTTCCGACAAGACAGCAAGTGGACAAGAAGCTCAGAGACACGAAGGCTATAGCAGAATGGGAACCCCATGGGATTATTGCATATAGCTATCTTTTCTTTGTATCAAATTTTTATTTTTTACAATGACATTCCCTTACTAGAATGTTCGTCTCATTGTACAAAAATGACTTATTCAAGTTAATACAAAGATACCCCTTTGAAATTGCAAAACTATATGTTTTTTATTTATTTTTGTGTTTTGTTTACAGAAACGTCCAATGATTTATTTTTGAACATATGCATTTGAACGTAACTACTATTTATAAATGAACAAAAAATAGAAAGACAATCACTAATGGCTTTAAGAAATAGGATAATATCTTTAGACTATAAAATCTCCCACAGTATGCAGCTTAATGATATCAAGCTCTCTCACATCCCCGGCGGAACAAAACTTCCAGTTATCACTCCCTAGTAGAAGTCGCCCAATTTCTCAAGATTCTCCAACAGGATTTTACAAACAATACACGGCGTTTCCCTTACAACAGAGTTTATTTCTCTAACAAATAGAAGCTCATCAACTTATAAACACTTCAAAACATGAAGACTTACACTCCACGTCCCTAAACAACAGTCAGGGATTTATTTTCCCTAATCCAAGAGTATTACGGCAGAATAGCTTACATGCCCATACATCGCATACATATGTCATAACATGACAACACAAATACATACAACATAATCTCATTCATTTTTTTTTGAGAACTTCGTTGTACAATGCATTTCATACATCATGACGTTGCATACAACTAATATTTCATCTCTTCAGGAAAGATCAGTCAGCAGATGGCTATCATCAACAATTTGCAAAAAGGTAGAGATTGATACCTGAAACAAGCCAGGACAATTATCTACACGACCAGCTGAAGCAATCCTACACGGGTTTCTTCTCATACACTCTTTCATATACAGTTCAGATACACTACAATACGGATGCCATTCTGATACTCATTCAGATTCAGCTTTCAGATACAGTTCAGATACGCTCTAGATACGGACGTCATTCTGATACTCATTCAAATTCAGCTTTCAGATAAAGTTCAGATACGCTCCAGATATGGATGCCATTCTGATACTCATTTAATTTCAGCTTTCAAATACAGTTCAGATAGGCTCCAGGTATGGATGCCACTCCGATACTCATTCAATTTCAGCTTTCAGATACAGTTCAGATATGCTCTAGATATGCTCCAATATCTTGAGTAAAACAAGTCCCAACTGACCCATGTTTTATCAAACTAACCACCACAACACCTTTGTTGATCATGCAAGAAATATGTCCTGAATAATATCCTAACATCCATCCAGACATTGTCTTCTTTTGCTTTCACAATGACCAACACATCTTCAAACACATTGTCTTCTACTGGATTCTAAGTGTTCTTCTTTCACTTAGACTTAGTAACACACACCAAGATATTATAATATCACATTTGTGACATCTTTAAATAAAAACTCCGCAGAGAAAAATAAATTCTCACAGACTTAACTATTAACCACTTGAGAGATAAGTGAACTTCTACTAGTTCATCCAGCTTCACATGGCTAAGACCAACCATGCCTTGTTAAGATCACCAAAACTTCATAATGTCATAACATGTTTTATCTGACATTACTTCCTCATGAGAGGCATAAGATCTCCACAAGTTTGAACAACACACAACCAAATTATGTACCATTGCAGCAACAACCTACATATAAATACATGACTCCCCCTGTCATGGATAAACAACGCTCCAGTTGAAGATGAAAACTTGAGCACCTGGTGAAAACACACGAAAGACTTCATGCTTTCATGATGAAGACCAACACTTCTACATATATGTTGAACACTAACTCCCTCAGTAGAGTTGATCCTGAGTCAGATACTCTAACTCCTTAAGAATATATCCAAGCTTTCTGACTCCTTGCATATCCACACACTGTATCATGACATTTTGAATAGTAAATATGTCATGCATATTGGGTGTGAAGTCACTCACAAACTCGAGATACCCTTAGCTTGCTTAAAAGCATTACTAAGATCCAAACCTTTTCTGGAGTGACTTGAAGCAGAAGAAAAATACCTTAATAATAATATTATGCACATACCTCAGTATCTTTTAGCAGTCTTCTTCCCTTACATCCACTAGCAGTTGCTGATACTAGTGGAGTCTTCAACCAAGTAGTCATGCATTCACCAAGCGTACTACTATATACATGATTAGATTCTCCATATCCTAATGCCCACAGTCATAAATTCTACTTCTGACAATAATGCTTGAGCATCCAACTTCATATGCACAATCCCAATCATTTACTCAAAACAACCATCAATAATCATGATGTTAGGACATCATGTGGGACATCAACTTCATAATACATAACTCAATCGACGTGGTTCTTGATCATTCAAAGGACTCATTATGCATAGAAATCATTTTAAGAAGCTCCCAATAAAATACACAGCCAGTGCAGCTTACTCAGGTTTTTCAAAACACCTGAATGCCATGGAGAGAAATAAACTCTCACATATTC
Organism: Vicia faba; assembly: GCA_948472305.1. Lineage (NCBI taxonomy): Eukaryota > Viridiplantae > Streptophyta > Magnoliopsida > Fabales > Fabaceae > Vicia > Vicia faba. The sequence continues at coordinate 580,783,846 of OX451735.1, forward strand.
TCTGAACCATAATGTTTAGAATGTAGAATTACATAAATTTTCAGATAAATACTTAGTCTCCCGTCAAAGTATTTACCATCAGTCTCATGTATAACCTTCTTAGAGGATAAACAAATACTAAGCTCTTGTCAAAGTATTTATTATATGTTAGATAAGATTACCTTCTCACACAAGGTAGGACATTTGGTATGACATCCTTCTTCTGCATACTCCTGGAAGCAACTGCTGACATTCATTCATGTCATAAAATACTCCAGATTAGGTCAGTGGCTTGACCTTATCTCCACTCTGAACAATAACAACTTCCTTGGCTGAAGAAATAACACAAACTTTGAGATGATGTTTCAACATTGGATCCGACATTAGTCTCTAACACCTGGATTTTTCCATTAACTATGGTCTGGAGACACCATAGTAATCCATAACTCTTGTAAGGGATACAAGAGGATCAACCATAAGTAGTTGATCAACTTTCCACACCAGATCATACATTCATGCAGAAAGCTGCATATCACATATCTCAAGAATCTTCTTGTTAACCTTCTAAACTTCAGACCACCTGTCTGACTTTGAGATATTGGACGCCATTATTCCACACCTAAAGAGGAGATTCCCTCGAAAAAGTATTTGGAGAAAACTTCAACAACCATGGCAATGTATGATCATGTTACACTACAAGCAGACTGTTCAGACTAAGTCTGCTTCTCCCGATACACAAGAGTTCTCTTTAGTTCTTGAAAACAAATTTGTTCCATTATGTGAGGACACCATATAATTGAACCCTGAAATTCCCATACTAGGTGATTTGGATGACATTTCCAAAGTGCATATAACAATCAACCTCTTAATGTAGGTTAAAGAAACTCCAATGCACCCAACCCTTGGATGACTTTTCCAAGAGTTCCATGCTCTCGTATACTTGAAACAAGATGTCAAGTTAGATTAAACAACATCTATCATATTAATGAGAAGTCCAGTCATTTTGAGAAAAAATAAATTCTCAGTCCAAGGATGTCAAGACATTATGTCTGACATTTCTTCAAGATCTTCTAGCTTCAGATTAAGGACTCCCCCTTATTAACTTCTAAGAATTCATTGAGAACCATACAATAGCTGAATATCCTATGGTTAGTGTTGTACCCCAAAATTTTCCCTCTCAGTTATCAAATATTTTCTCATAAGATCTCCTTTGGTTTAAGACTGCACTAGGGTTGATCAACTCAAGACACCTCCTTAAGCACTGGTGACTGAAATTAGGGTTCGAGATTGCACAAGGATAATTGAACTTTCAATGCATCATATTACTTTCATGGATCATTATGGACCCCCAAGATTACTCATGTCAAGTTTCAAGCCTTGGATCACATTTTTGCTCAGTCAATTGAGCAGTTGACCTAAAAATCAACTGTATTGGGGAAAAAGTCAACTGTGGCCAATTTACAGTCAAACTTCATAATTTTTTATCGAAATCAACATTATAAACTTATATGTATCATTTGATCATGTTTGGGCCATAATTCCTCAAGAAATATGATCAAATCATCAAAAGGGCAAAATGGTCAAAATTAGGGTTTTGACTGAGAAATGGAAATTTTTGATTTTTGACCTAGAAAATGGTTAGTTGGTTTGAGGCATGATCTCAAGAGTTCAATTGCATCATTTTAACCTAATGGCATGACTCAAAACATTGTTCAAGATCATTTGATTGATAAATGATTTTCAGTCAACAGATCAAAAGTCAACTGTAAACTCAAAAGTCAAACTTTGACTTTTTGGTCAAAATCAAGTGTCAAAGATCATAATTCATCAAAAAATGTCAAAATATGAAACTTGTTCATCAAGAAATCAAAAAGTCAAGATTTTATTTTGAAAAGTCAAAGTTTTCAAACTTAAAATTTTTTCTAAGTGTTGAAAACTTCATGTTTTTTCACAACTTTGAGCCAATTTTTCACCATGATGCAAGATGATTCAAAAGAAACTTTCAACATGAAAGTTGTAGATCTCCATGAGATATACAACATTTCTTTACATAACTTCTCCTATAAATTCTTGGATCTGAAGTTATTAATCCATGAAGTCATGGTCATGAAACTAAACACTTTGTGAAACTTTGAACATTTTTGGTCAGGATTTTGACCTAACTTCTGACCCAAGTTTCACCTAGTTCCATTTGGATTTTGCAAAAGTTATTCAAAGAAGGGTTGTAGAGCACATTACAAGCTTTCCAAAATTTCCCAGAACTCCTTGAGATCATTTGTGAGCAAGGAGAATCGAAGGTCAGAAGTTGGGGTTTCAAGTTGTTTTACAAGGCAAATTTTGTGATGAACAAAATTCAAATCTCAAACCTATGCTGCATAATCTTTGCTTTGCAGGCCTCAAACTTGTTAGGCACTCCATAATTAAATGCTTGTATAGATGTTAGAGGCTTCAACTCAAGCATTCAATGCAATGCCCATGCTTTATGTCCATTTTAAGAAGAAAGTGCATAATGCCATTTTGAAAAAGTTATTTTATGCACAAAACTTGTTCTTGAGACTTGTAATTGTTTTCTTCTAATCATACACGTCCTATAACTCAAGAGAAGTTTGTCTCAAGCCTTACAATCACTCAGCCCATGCTTGTACTTCATCTTGGAACCATACTTTCCCTTTTCTTCAAAATCAAGAAACCTAGCCATAACTCTATAACTCAGAAATCCTTTGTGAAAAACATCTCCAACCTTTTGCTTATAGATACACAAGTCATTTGCAAGAAAACACACGCATACACAAGCCTTAAAACTCACAAGAACTCCGAATTGCATCTCATACTTCCATTATTGCATATTCTGGCCATAAATCCCAAAATCAAAAACTACTCGTGCGTTTCTTGGCCTTTTTGCTTCCAATAGCTTCCAAGCATCATACACAAGCTATCCATGTCCCTGTTACACGACTATAACATCATCTTCCTCCATTTCCAAGTTCAAAAATAGAGCATCATAGTTGGACTTCTCTAGACCATTTCAGCCACTCTCCAACCAAGCTAGTCATTGCATTAGCTTCCTGGGACCTCAAGGAAGCTAACCTGATCCTTGCAGCACCTTGAAACAAGCTCCAACTCAAAACACGAATTCCATTTTCAAGGTGAGTTTTTTTACTTTTGAACTCTTCATATAAGCATCATTTGCTTTCCATTTGTGAAGATAAAATGTAGATATCATAGCCCGGAAACTAACCATGTCTTTAGATTTCATTTATATTGCTTGAGTAGTTAGAATTTTTAATTTGAACATCCTGGAAAAGTTAGGTCAGAATTTGGTACCATTAGAAATTCTCATTCATCCTTGATCTATAGCTTTAGTTATTTACATTTCTGGAATCGTGATGAAATTTTACACAACTTTCATGTTTACATTTTTTCAAATGGTTGAGAAACGAATAAGTTGCAGGGATTCTGGCTGGAGGTTGAAGATGAAGTATATTTAGGGAAGACTTATATTATATATTTGTTGTTTTGTGTGAGTTAACGGATGTATTACCACCCCAGTTGTTAAAGCGCACACCAGTCACCTTAGGGACCTGGGTTCGAGCCCCAGTGGTACCCTTTTGCTCATTTTTACATGTTTTCTTCCATTTTCTTGTTTCAGCTAGCGCTGTGCCTCCCCCCCTTTGAGCTTTGTTGTTTTACTAACTTCTGACTCCCTGTTTATGTTTACACCCCTGACCCATTATTTTATTTTCCATTTTATTTATTTTCCCTTCATGTTATTTTTATTTCATATTTTATTTATTATTTTTATTATTACTATTATTATCATTATTATTATTTTATTAATAAAAAATCCAAAAATATTTTATTTATTTATTTGCATATTTAAAAAATACTTATACATTTTTTTTTCTTTATAAAGCTAAAAGAGCAAAAAACATTTTCTTTAATGAATTAATTTTCCTTTTTTTAAAAATACTTAGATAATAAATTTTAATTATTATTATATTATTTTGTAAATTAAAATCAATTTAGAATTTAGGATTTTTATTTAATTATTTTTATTTACTATTTAATTAAATTCACCAAAACCCTAAAAAACTTGTTTTCTTTAAATTAATTTATTTTACTAACTTAATATTAATTTTCTTATTTTTTTTAGTTAACCATTTTATTTTAATTAATTAGGTCAAAAAAACCCTTTTTCATAAAAACCAAACAAAAACCATATTTCTTTTTACATTTACATTCTTGCATCTTTATTTATTCAATTTTGTACATTTATTTAAATTCAATATGATTGTAATAATTATTTAGATTTAATTTCTTGTAATATTCCCCATTTGTAATTTGTACACCCCCTCCCTTAAGTATTGTAATAGCTTAGTATTTTTATTTTTTGCAATTTAAATGCTTTATATACAAATGCTAGTAATTAGGGTTTTGTATAGAAAGACTAAAACCGACAAATAGTAAACCCTAATCAAGACAAAAACAATGCATGTAAATCAATACACTTGCACAAAAACACCCCTAGGGTAAACCCACTTTGTTGCCTTACAAAAATGGCCATATTATGCATGTGAGGTATCTTAGCAAAAACAAGCAAAATACAAGATCATAGTCCCTCGATGATGCTATCTATGTTGCCTTTCAAAATGATCTTAGCCCCTAAAGAAAAATGCTAAGATATCTTGCAACATTGCTAATCATGGTTATACGATGACCCACGCTCGTTCCTTTTACATCCAAAGGTAGGGTTACTTACCAAACCAATGGTAAGATAACAATGTCAAAGGAAAAAGGAAATGAACATGAAAGACTTTTGAGTTGGTAGAACGTTCCTAGTTACTTGCTCAAATTCAAAACAAAAATATCCTTGCTATTTTCAAAACAAACACCTACACTTTCAAAATATCTTACAAACTTGAAAACATTTTCAAAAGATCAAACACTTTGTATACATTCTTATGAACGAGAATCATTACAAAGTTTGCCTAAACGATGACATCTTTACAAAATACTTTCAAAAAACCATACAAAGCACATTTTCTAACAAAAGCAAGTGATCTAGCAAGTAACTAAGAGCCCATGGAAAACCATGAATTAAAAGAGTGCTAATACCTTCCCTTTTCATAATCTACCCCCCGAACTCAAGAAAACATCTCAAAGGTCTTTCCTGTGTTTTTTCACCTTTCCTTTTGGATAAAAGAAAAGTCGGTGGCGACTCTTGCTAACCGCAACATTTACAAAAACATCCAAGTCAGTTCTTCCATTATATCACAGTTAGTACATAGCTTCCCTCAACTAGAATCTATTCCATGTCTATAAACAGGATTCCATTGACCTGTCTCCTTTGATCAGAAGGATCTTCCAGAAATTAGAGAGAAAGTTCTTGATACTTTAGCTTGTTCTCCATACATAGAGTATCTAGATGTGATGCCTATATCAAGCCTACATAACAAAGCACGTCCAATTCTTACCAACTCACTTAGATCATAAATAAACTAATCTAGAGATTTCCAAATATGATGATCGTGTCTTGACCAACATACTTATCTAAGACATGTTTCTATCTTAGAAACTTTTTAGATACAAATGCCTCATCTTTCAGACCAGGAGTAGGTTCCAAACATATGTGAACAAGACACATTTGTTTAGCCCCCAAGAATCTGATATGCCCTACCTTTGTCCAACCAGATTCTACAAAGTTTGTTGGCTTGATGTTCCACCATCTGGTAGGACATCAATTCCCTTTACAAGGAACACATCAAGAGATCCTTTATCAAAGTTTAGAGATTGGCCTTTTAGGGTTGAAAGCAAAAATAAATTGCCTCTACCAGATCTCTTTTCAACAAACTCACACAAGAGTACCTTTATGAGTGGACTTGGGATAAACCTCAAGTATATTTGGATGCTCTAGGAAGCTTGTCGAACCTCTCATCAAGTATCACCATACCATGGGATACGCCTTTAGAGGGAAATGGTGTGTTGCATCCTCAAAACACAAAACCACCAGGAGTTTTCCATCCGATATATATATGCAGCGGAATACAAACCAGAAAAATAGTAACCTTTACACAACACCATTATTCAGGTGCAACAAATTATCCTAGATTTGAAAATAAATCAAACCCTTAACACAGTAGCTTGCCACCAAAGCTACATGCTTGAAACCAATCACAGACATGTCCAATATACACCCTGTCACGAATAATCCATCCTCCAATTCTAGGGACCGTTCAAACAACAATATGAACTCTCCAAGTTCATACAGCTTTTCAATAGAACCAATCTACCTTGCACATAACCAGAAATTAACCCCCTTAGATCTCATCCAGAGACAAACATGATGCCTGCTCTGATACAAATTTTAAATTCTTGTATGATAGAACTCAGATGTCCTATGACATGTTGGGAGATCTGATTCAAAATAAATAAACAGGAAAGGTATCAACAATAAAGAACAGTACTGAAAAGCATAAACAACACACATAATTGTTAATCCAGTTATGAGCAACTCTCCTACTCTGGGGGCATACAAAGCCAGGAAAAAAATCCATTGTGATAATATCAATTCGAAGCTAAACTCCCCAATTTATAACTTCTCACTTAATCACTACCCTTCCTAGATTTCTATCTAAGACTCACTTAGATATGAGGCCCTCCTTAATCCCTCTTCAATCACAGATAACAATTGGATCAACACAATTCTGAACAAACAGGAAGACACACTTCCATGACAATCACTAGCCAAGACTCTTGACTAAGACAACAACTTGGAGTTGATTCAAAGCTTCCTCTAAGAGAAATATTCAACTTATTACTTCATAACTTCTAAGTGAGAACAATATTGACCATCTCACAACTCGAGTGTTTCACTTACACTAACTCTCCTAGAGAGCGGAAAAAAGACAAAGCCCTAGACTTCTACATCTTGAACCCGTGTCTTTCCTAGGTTACAAACACTTCTATTTATAACATATACCCAACTGGATTTTGGCCTTCAAAGTACAACATATCAGTTGTAACAAACAACAATAACTTGTGCTATAAACAAGGTCTTAAATAAAATTTTCCTAAATTATATCCAAATTTAGAAACTGTATATTCTTCAATATTATGATTGGTTTTTCTTGACCTTTAAATAAACGCCCTGTAATGTTGCATAATATTTCCCAAAATATTCTGCATCAGTTAAAACATAACAAAATCTAATTGTCCACTTCAACTCAAGCGTGATGTCATATTCTCTTTCATAGGACATCTTATTTGATATGTTATTCCAGATGTTGAAACTCTTCAATTCAACATGTCCTAACATAAGATAGGACTTCTTACTCAACCTGCTACTGTTAGCAAGTTCGTACATCATATCTATCATATTGTTGTATTATTTGTTTTACAAAAATTAATGGCAATCCTTAAAGCTAGAGAACTTACAGAAACTTTAAAGGAAGACCACACATGTTGCTCTTATATGTCCAATTACCTTTCACATAAATAAGGTTCAAATAAAGAGCCTTAGAGATAGCTTTGTAATCGGGAACCTCAGGCACGCAGACGAAGGGAATACGACTTGTGATCTCAATGTCAAGGATGAAAGCATACTCTTCAAGTGTTGGCGCCAACTGATAGTCTTGGAAAGTGAAACCGCATAATTACAGATCATAGAACTGCAATAGTGACACGATGGCCCACTTCTCATAATCAACATCTAGCAATGTTAACATATTCCCATAACTATCCGAAAAAATCTTCTCACTCGGATCATCCACAAGAGTCATTCACTTCCTTAAAAGGAGCTAAAGAAAATCCATGAAACTGGTGGAAATGACAACCCAGAGTATCCTGGAAATGATATGCATATGAGAATTAGCTTTTTGTCATATACTTTTTTTACAAAAAGGAAAATAAAAATGATATGATTTAAGTGACATGATACGGGATCAAGCTTCCACAAAAATTGATACTTGCTGTGTTGTTTCTGAAGGTGCCAGGAATAACAGGATGAAAGGTCCGAAACATAAACTACAAGAAACACATAGTCACCAACAGAAGTTTAGAACATGACCAAAAGAACCATAGAGTCACCAACGGTACCTGTAATATCAATCCTTCCCCACTCACGGGTGAAGTCTAGGTTAGGGTATGGTCAGAAGGTAACTCAGAGCTTGAGTTTGCTTGAAAATACTATCATTGTTACACCTACGTGATAACGATAATACCTTACTTGAACCTCTTATGAGCATGGCACACACGACCACACTAGTAGGACCAAGGTCCAGTAGCCGTCATGTCTCCACTATATTCCTATGTGTTCCTAAGAGTTTACAACTCTGGCCTGAGTACTGGGCCTTTTACCTCAATAGTAACACCCACCCAACAAGGAAACACAGAAGATCCAGCACAACAGTAATAACCAGTATATAGAAATCAATAAAATGCAATACATACATATGCAGACAAACATATACAAATCTGCAAGAATAAAGATAAACACCCAATGAAAACAACACAACAAAAGCTAGAATTAACTTCGAGATGGACCAACAATTGGTCAATCTATCCCCAGTGAAGTGGCCAGCTGAAACAACTAGTAGAAAATCATCGAGAGAAAATCAATGAAGTCGTCATCGAGTATTTATCTATCCAACAAGAAAGGAAAATCATCGAAGAAAAACCTGAGAAGGGAGAAATCACGATCTTACAACCGAGAGATCGGGTAAGGGAATCGATTATGCAACGGGGAGGTATTAGCACCCCTTACTTATATGGTACTTCACGGGATACACTCTTGTTGTTCTAATAAAAGGGTGTGTTCATATCTAAAGCTTACGAGCTAAGGAGAAAAATGCATGTATGCAAAGTGTATATATAAAGAAAAAGGTTTTATTATTCGTACCCGCCTCGATTATGAACCTTTGTGCCTACATACCATCGCTCGTATAATGGGGATCAAGGCACTAGTAGTTCACCTTAAAAGTTTTGGTTGGTTGTGTATTTTTTATGGATAATGCTATGTTCGCATCCTTGCGATTAGGATTGCAATTCGTGATTGGCGTTGCAACTCGTAAAAAGACTCATGCTCAACCACTCACACATTTAGCATTTCCAAGTTGCTCGAACTTGAAACACATCCTTATCGAAAAGGTTTTAAAAGTAAAAGTCCGAAGACAAAAAAAGTTTGAATTGGGTGGTATTTTTATTACAAAAGAGTTTGCAATGTGAACCGTAATAAAGTTCAAAGTGAAAATAGAGCAATATTCAGTCTAAACTGATTCTCTCTACCCCACAAGACTCAACTGCATACGATTCACATCTTCCTTTATTAAGTGTTTCGAGGTTTTCTTAAGAAAGAAGTTTTTGTTATGAATGCAAAAAGGGGAATGAAAAGTCTAAGGGAGACTAACAATCCTAGTGTTGTCATACAATGGTGGTTCTAAGGTTTGGATAGAAAAGGAAAACATCTACCTAAGTTAGCATGCATGGATTATAATTCTAATGTCTGTCTACCTTGAATTGAGAACGAAATAAGTGATCCTAAGGTAAAATGCAAAGGTATAAAGAGAAAGCACAAACGCAAGTGCAATCGAACAAAGTCGAACCAAAACCAAAACAAAAAATCACATGCAAGCTAGCTACAAACAATGAATCCATTAGATCTCAAAGTGGGAGTAAGGAACTCTTTCCACTTGATTTTCTCAAGCACCGATATCGAGTAATGACTCGAAGTGTCAACATTTAAAGAAACGTGAGATAATATGGTTGAAACGAATGACAAAGTGTGAGGGTTGGTTTCGAACCCTTTTCCACTTTATTTGACTCAATGGAAAAGAATAAGCACAGTTCAAAGCATCAACGTACAACTTGATCTAAAAATGACACAAACTAGAAAGTGTGGGGGCCGATTACGATCCCTTACTCCACTTATTGACTCGATAGCAAGAACAAAGTAAAAGGGGAGGGGAATTGCCTTCTTTGAGGACTTTATAAAAATTGCCTCTTTTTAGGTCTTTAAACAAACACAAGCATTACCTCTTTTAAGGTCTTTAAATAAACACAAACATTGCCTTCTTTGAGGAATTTAAACAGAATTGTCCACCTAAAGTAGCGACTCCAAGACATGCATTTCTGTTCCTACTTCTCATGGCAAAGAAAGCGAAAAGACAATGCAAAATATAAACAGGATGAAAAAAATACCAAACGAACAAAAAGTTTGTAGCAAAGCGATATCAAAGCAAAAGAAACCTAACGCTCTTCGTACAAGCGAATCGACACGAAGACTTGAAGTAGATAGGAAAGTGGAAGAGATCAGACGAGGGAGATGAACGATCAGAGCAAGGAAGGAGTATCGTCGGAAAATGAGGAGGACCGGGGGGAGATTAGCGTGGCTGGGAGGGGGCTCGAAATAGGGGGGTTTGCTCAGTTGGCCGAAAGCAAAGGCGGCAGGAGCTCGGAGGCTGGTCGGACCAGCTGGTAGCGGGAGGGCTTCTCACGGAGGGAGGAAGGGTGGTCGGAAAATGAAAAAGAGGGAGGAGGGAGCTTTTTGCTTCTTCTGGCACTTGATAGTTTGAGAGAATTTTTTGAGTGATTTTTGAATAATGAGAGAAAAAAGTGATTCCAATTTGAATTTAAAAAATATATAGACAAAGCCTTAAGGCTTGTTTGGCAAATGGACAAAGAAAAAGCAAACTCCTTTGTTTTTCAGTAATGCAGAATTTTTGGCTTATTTCGGTGTACAGTACGAGAACAATCCATAAGCTTATCACTTTTGGTTCCTAATCTGAACTCGAGTCCTGAAACAAAAACGAAGATGACGAAATTTGTGACATTGTGCCGAAAGAATCGTCTTGGTACGATAAAAATCGAGAAAGTTATGAATTTTTCAATAGCGAGAAAACTGAGACAGAAAACTCTCTATTTCGAGTTGCGCAGAACTTTTGAGCTTATTTTGGTGTTCAACTTTGAAAACAAGCCATAAATCAAAGTCTTCTGAGCACAATACGAACTCGGGCCTTGAAGAAAACTTTTAGCTAACAAAAATTGTGACACCGTGCCGTGAGAATTGTGTCAATATGATGAAAATTGAGAAAGTTACAATTTTTGCAACATCAGCGACACAATCAACAAATAACCATTTCAGGATGCAATTTTCTTAGGTAATTCGCACTCTAGGAGATCTTCAAAGAATTAACTTCTGGTCCGAACATGCGAATTGAGGATGATATGATGATTTTTATGCTTGAAGAACCGCTCACATGTAATTTTTTGGTCAGAAGTTATAAATTTTTGAACGTCTGATAAACAGTGGACCAACAACCTATTTCACCGCACCATTTTTAGATAATTTGTATTTTCAAAAGTCTTCCTCTCCGAATCAGCTTTCGACACAAACATACGAACTGAATAAAATAACAATCCAGTTTAAATGCTCCAAGAGACACCTAAATATGATTTTCTGATCATAAGTTACAAAATTTTGAACATCTGAACAAACAATTGACCATCAAATCCACTATATAACATGATTTCAGGTATTTGCGCTTTTGAAGATCTTCCTTACAAAATTAACCTTCGACTTGAACAGATGAATTGCAGGAGATCTCAAGACGGTTCTAATGCCTGAAGAACCATTCCCAAACCATTTTCCGGTCAGAAGTTACAAATTTTGACCTCGAACCGTAAAATGCTTATTTTTGGCTTGAACTATCTCAATTCAACCGAAACACTCAACTTTATCTGTAATTCAAAGCATGATGAAACACATGAGAGTTTGGCATGATGATGACTTAGTGACTCACTGATTGAAAAGTTCGAAAAAAATATGAGGACCGCATGTTAATCTGGAAAACCCTGAGTTTCTACTTTATATCGCTTGACGAACAATCATCTTCTGTTAACTTGGTGCAGATAAATGCTTTGATTTCGTAACCATGGAAGCGATGATATGTATGCATGAATATGTAAAATAAAAAAAAAAAGTCAATTAAGGTTAAAATGAAGAGAGCGATTTTGGGGTGCAACGGTAATGAGTTAGAATTTATTGTTGTTGTGATCCTTGGGTTAATGTGTTAGTAAGATGGGAATTGAGATATTTGTGGCATTTGTTATAGATAACTTTTTATTCAATAAGTTGAGCTTTGAGAGTTTTAGCATAGTAGATATTTTATAGTTTACAAATTTAATATGAGGATAGACTTTTAGCATGTTTAGTTTCGTGGTGGAAATCTGGTAGACGCACGTATGTCCTGAAGTTATGGATTCTAGCTTCTTAAAATCACAGTGGAAATCACATTGGGATGCACTTTGAAAGGTTGCCGTGGTTTTTTGACGCAGATGGGGATCTTCCTATTGTTGCTTGCACCTTTGACTCTCAAACAAGAGTTTAGTGGGTATACTACACCAATAAGCTTGTTTTCATTTGGTTTTGACTCTCAGACAAGTGTTTAGTGGGTATACTACACCAATAAGCTTGTTTTCATTTGGTTATGATGGTGTGTATTTTGTTTAACATTAGTATGCTTTGTAAATTCATAAGAATTTGTAGAGAGTTGTTTCTGATAACGTTTTTATATATTGACAGGTGAAGTATAATATTGATTATATATCAAGTTTGATACTCAAACACAAACATCAAATGTTTGTTCTTCACGTGTATGCTTATGGAGTTATGATTGGGTAGTTGTTACTTGAGCAACTCGCCCAAGGTGGTACAACTGTAGGAAATGAATTGAATACAAATAAGGAGTGTCCTGATGGCTAAGCGCTTGTTCGTCTTATATTTCCTTTTTGTAACATCCTTTAGTCTAATGTTTTGTTTTTGTATATTCCTATTTAACAACTACCAAAATGCATGCTATAGCTTCTTTCTTTTCATTATTTTTGGCATATTATATTTGATATGAGCTTTTTTTCAAGCACTTGTTTCTTACTGTCATCAAATACCTAAAAGTAATGGACTTTACCAGAACAAATGTGCATGTGCATTGTTCATGATTGGATTTAAATTATTATGGACGTGATTGTTGAAAATAAAACTTTTTATCTGAAGGTTTTATGGATATGCTATGAGTTTATTTTATCATGAAAATAGAGGTACTAAGCCGACCTATTTAAGCTGAAGAAAACATTTGTGTTCTAACTAAAACAATATTTTTGGTTAAACAGTGATGATTTATTGGATGATTTTTAGGTTTGATGTTAAGATAGCATCTGTAGTAGGTGAGGAAACACATCTTCCTTTTGTAATAGCAGAAAATAAGTTTAAAGCCTTGGTTAGTTCCTAAAACTTTTTTGTTTTCCTTGTCTTTACATTGTCTCATGCTATTTTTTCATCACACCGGCCTTGTTCACAATTCTAGGCGTCTAGATGTAGAAAACATTGGCTTGTAATGTGCTAGTATTCTCCTTTTGTAGGCTGCTCAAGATGCTTTTGTTGAAACTAGTTAGACAGGTGCGCGATCAAATTATTTTGGGAATTTATCACTCTCTACATCCATTATGCGCCCAAATACAAAATTCAATTTCTTATAACCCAATCATCGGTGCTGCCGACGGATGAGGAAAATATCCTTAATTTCACGCCGAAAGCCCTCCCTTTACTGTGGGCTCGGGTTGTTCACAGCGGTGATGTGGAATCACCTACCAGCATTGCTTCTTGTTCAACTTTCATCTTGTTTTAATTAATTCAAAAGACAAAGGCTGAACTCAATGGGTTATGAAGTTTCCATCCAAAAAAAGATAGTGACGCAATTTATTGTCTTCAATTTATGTGTAATAAATTTTCTCTTAAAATCATGAACTGGCAGAACTATGTTAGGACGGGCCCAAGGCCACCACAAGTTTTTTCATATATTGAAAATACAAAAATACCCTTACTTAAAATTATAAACTTACAAGTTTGCCCCCAAGTCCACAACCTAACAATTCCTTACTTTTTCTGTTCTCTATTACAAAACTTCTTTTAAAGAAAAAGTTCCACTACATCTCTCTCTGAATCGGTTATACACTTCAGTCTACCACCCATGCCACTGCCGATTGCCGATTGGTGAATGCTCCTCGCCGCAAGCTCATTGCATTGCACTACTTCTTTTTCCCCTTGTTGTTTGTGTAAACATTTTCATTTATTTAAATTTTTTGGGGTTTTATTCCATTTATGTTAATATAGAGAATGTTGTGTAAGATTGTATTATGAATTTAGAGATTTTTGGGATTTTGGCTTGTTGTGTTGTATCTAAATTTTAGTTGAACAATACTCACTAAAGCTTACTTTTTGTTAATTTATTTAATAGATTTTGTAGTACAAAAGTAATAATGATGAGTAGAACAATTGACTCTTTTTTCAAAGAGGAATGATAGAGATGAAGAAAATTTAACTTCTATGTCGGAACCTCAAAAAGTTCTTAAATATTAAAGAATTGAAGAAAATATTAATAGAGTTTGTCCGAATGAAATTGAGAATTCTTTAGAATTCAATTCTGGAAAATATCTTTCAATGTAGGAATATTCATTAAATCAAATGAATGAAATACTAAGATCTTATTTATTACGGATCCGTATCAAATGCATTTATAGCAATATTCACTTTCTAGTAAAAAATACCATCAAAGACGATTTTAAAATGCTTGGTTTAACCTTTTTTTTTTCATGGTTAAAATATTCGTCTTAAGTAGAAGCTACTTATTACTTACCATGTTATTTTTTTAGAAAAAGACAAAATATACGTTATGGTACACATGTCTTCATTTAGACATGTTTTAGAGGTTTAAAGAAAGTTAAAAATGTAAAGTATTTTTCATTTCTAAACACATACGAAAAGATCCTTGCTCGCCACAAAACAATGATATGAAAGCTTGTTAAGACTTGTTGAATCAAGATGGGAATATTAAGAATATTATTGAAGCTCAAATCTCAATTGAAATTATGAAGACTCGAATACGTCTCAAGACTTCAATTGACATTTTTCATTAGTTTACTTTTCAAGCTTGTGCTTTTAGAGGTCACAATGAAAGTAAAGAATCATTAAACCAAGACAATTTTATTCAAATGATAAAACACTTAGAATGTTACAATGATGAAGTTTCAAAATTTATGTTGGAAAATTCTCCTAGCAAGTACAATTCACATCAAATTCAAAAAGAGATCTCGCTCATTCTTTTAAGCAAGTGAGAACGCATAGTAGTGAAGAAATTTATCATTTCAAATTTTGTATAATTGTAGATGAAGTTCGTGATGAATGCAAAAAAGAGAAAACGAGACGAGCTTGGGATACTTACTGTGGATCACACTTATCTTAAATGTGTATCTTAATAAATATGTATAAATCAACTTGTATTGTTTTAAGAAAATTTGAAATGGTAGGATAAAGTTATGCTTTAGGTGGAGATGTTGATAGTGCTTAAAATTATTCGAACACGTTTGATTTTATATTGATATTTCATTTAATGAAAAAAATTATTGGAATCACAAATATCCTTTGTCAAGCCTTACAATAATAATCTTGTGATATGGTTAATTATATGCATTTTATTTGTAAAATAAAAGCTCTTATTCAAGAATTGAGAGAAAATGGTTAGGATAAATTATTTACTTCTTCGAATTCTTTTTGTGAAAAACATGATATTGAGATTTTGAACTTGATATATTCATTCAAAAAAAAAATATTTGGGCGTTCTCATCTTGAAGATAACTAGATAACCATTGAGCATTGACTAAAAAAAATGTAGATTTGTTACCTTTCAATGAATTCGTGGTAAAATGTATTCATTTAGGCGTCTTTCTTTATTCTTACCTTTCAATGAAAATTCACCTTGATTAAAGATAACAACCAGGTGAAATTTGGCGTGTTCTTTTTTAAATTAAAATTAAATAAATTTTCATCATGGTCAGGTTTTCAAACCGTGGGGAAATGTACCTCAGGGACTCACTTTGAATCCCTACACATACAGTTAAGTTTTTCATTCATTTAAAAGAAATTTTGTGTTGCAATATCTTTTCAATTTTTTACTATCTTGAAAATTTTGGCGTTGAACATAATGTTAAGGTTTAAACATATTGTTTACTTGATAGAGTGAAATTTGAAATTAATCTTCAAGCCAAATTTTTTTAATATATTGTTTTAGCATTTTCAAATCAAAATCTCTAAAGTTCGTGATACATCAACAACAACACAATAATAGCGGTGTTTTATAGTTTGATTTATGGAAGAAATTATGCTTGGGAAAATGTGAATGAACATGTAGAGTTCGTGAATGAAAGATGAAGTTTGGAGGCAGAACGAGTTAGGTTTTAGGAAAAGGTGAATGCGAGTGTAGAGATTTTATAGACAAATATGTATAATATTTCCCCACGGATGGTACAAGGAACTTTGGTTAAAAGGTATAATCTTCCCCACAGTTGATAATAGAAACCATTGTGAAAAGTATTCCTCTTAAATTGAAAAAGAATACATAAATGAAGCTTTAGTTTATTTTCCTTCAGAATAAAACAAGGCCCTGGCAAAAACCTATCAGCATAAACATATGCATCATTATTTCTTCACTTACCTTCTTCATATTCTCTCTAACTCGTACGAAGCAAGAAAAGGAAACACGAAAATCACAAGAAGGTTACACAAAACTCACTATCCATGTTATAATAATGTTGTTGTTGTTGTTGAGACCCTAAAACCTAGAGGTTTAATATTGTTGTTGTTGTTTAGATTGAGATTGAATGTTATATATTGTTGTTTTTTATTGAGATAAGTAATAAGTTTATTGTTGGTGTTATTGTTTTATTGAGATTAAGATTGTTGTTTTGTGTTTTGTTTTTGTTGTTATTGTTATTGTTGTTGTTGTTTAGTAGTTATGACTTAGAAAAGTTTTTAATGTTATATGTTGTTGTGATTGGGAGTGAAATTGATATTGATATTGATATTGTTTTGGTGTTTTTTGTGTTGTTGAGAATATTATTTGTTGTTGTTGTTGTTTTGCTGTTGAGACTTAAAAAAATTGTTTTTATACTATGACTTATAAAAGTCTTGAAATAAGTAAATTTTTCATTCAAGATGCGTGGTTTTACAAGAATTTTGATTTTAATGACAAAAAGTATTATAGGTCGCAACAATATATTGTAGTGTTTGACGAATAAACTCATATCCTTTTGTTTAGGAGCTTCTTTGTAAAAGTGATCACTTTCTTCCTTTAAATTCTTCCCTTCGGATGAAGAAGCCTTCAACAAAAGATCCCTTTTTCTCTTATCTCTTTCTTTTTTGACTTAACTTCACTATCCGCAAGTCGTTTTTGTTTACTTTCATGCTCGGCTAACTTCCTAAACAACTTTGTAATATCCAAAGTATTAAGATTTTTATATTTTTTATAGCGGCAACCTTTGGTTGCCAATCCCCATGCATATATCTCATTATTTTGTTAGTATAATCTTTGTTAGAAAAGGTTTTACCCAAGTTGCTTAATATGTGGATTAAATGGAGGAATTTAGTTTGTATGGAATTCACGGATTCTCAGTGTTCCATAAAAAATTGTTTGAACTCCTATATAATTATGTTGATCTTAGAATCCTTGGCATCATTGATTCCCCCATATAGAGTTTGGAGAGAATGCCACATACCTTTAGCACTTGTATGATGTAAAATTTCATAGAACACTTTCACGCTTAAAGCGAAGATAAGTATGTTCCTCGCTTTCAAATCATATGAAAACCTTTTTGGTTTCATCATCTGTCCAATTTTTGGGTGTTTGACAACATTATCATCTCCCGTAGGGATAAATAGTTCCTCAGCGACAACACACCATAGATTTTTGTCAACTGATAGTAAGTGTACGTACATGTTTGATTTCCAATAAGTACAATTTTCCCCTTTGCAAATGGATGCTCTGTTATACACTCCCTTTAGATCATCATTTTCTGCCATATTCTCAACCTTTTGGAGTCTATTAGACACAATAAAAACACTAGCTCACTATGCCTTGTTGGGTTGAAATATAGAATAGGAAAACAGTTTAGAGGGGTTAATAGACTAAAAATAACTTCGACTAGTTTTTCAAAAATAGAATATCAGAGGTTCTTCAAAATTGTGCGTGAAAGGTTTAAAATGAAAATATGAAAATTATACTTTTATTGGATTTTGATCACGTCGACAAATACACAATTCATAAAACTCACATATTGTTCAATAATGAATAATTGAACGAGTGTATATTACACGAGATGTGTTGTATAAGATATTTCAATTATAACCAGATTCTAACAGCATTAGTTTTCCATAATTTAATCACCACTAAAGCTCGATTAGGTACCAATTCTAACAAACACAACCTGACATAATAAATTGCAACCAATTGAATAAACAATAACCTACACAAGGAATTGAAAATCTAAGCATGCAATATCCTACGAAAAAGTAAATTCAAGAGGGAGTGTGAGAGAGAGAGAGAGAGAGTACATTGAGATATATAGTGGGTCAGCATTTGTCCTCGATTTTCCTACTTCACTCTTGAATGGTTTTCCATTGGAACCTGTTTTGTTCCTTTTTATTTTAAAAAATACCGAATGAGTTCAT
This sequence comes from Vicia faba, assembly GCA_948472305.1. Lineage (NCBI taxonomy): Eukaryota > Viridiplantae > Streptophyta > Magnoliopsida > Fabales > Fabaceae > Vicia > Vicia faba. The sequence goes on from OX451735.1 coordinate 580,802,375, forward strand.
ACTATCGCTAATCCACATTAATGCTGAGAAAATTAAATCTCCTATTTGAATCTTGAATTGTATACAATGAAATGCCAAACTCTTTTGTGTAATATTTACTTGATTCACGTTTCTTGAATCTTCTAGTATCATTAATTTGCTCCAAGCCATTGTGTGTAGCAATCACCCCTTGATCCTATCGATTTCTTGAGCCGTGAATTGTCTGAAGATTTGAGAAGAAATACACATTTTCTATATCCTTCCACATAGTCACTACCAAGGTAATATGGAGATAATAACCTTCTTCTTTTCATTGGTATGTTTCATCACCAAGGACAACGACTTCAATCTTGAAAGCTATCTTAAAATCTCAACCAAATCTTCAAGAACAATTAGTTTCAAGATAACATCTACCTCTATCAGTTACAAATTTCTCATTATCAAGATATGAAATCAAGTTAGAGTTTGAAGATGAAAGAATTTTGTTGCAAGGGTTTTTGGACTTTCAAAAATAAGAGGGTGTTAATTTTCATAAAATCACAATGTATAATATGAAAATGTTGCAAGAGTTATTTATTAAAAATGATGACAAAATAATTTTATATTTTCTTGGGATTAAGCACAAAAATGGATGGAAAATTTTAGTTAGATTCAAATATAAATGATTTCGCGGTTTTGGTCAAATGGGCAAGTGAAGTGGAACAAAAAAACATAAAGATTTTTAAGCCATTTCTTGTCTGATTCAAATCAAGTGTATAGTATGATTCAAATCAGAAATCTTGTGATTCGAATCAAGTTTAAAGTTTGATTCGAATCAATTCAAATAAAGCCAAAAGAGAAAGGTAAGAAACATTTACTGATTTGAATCTGGTGAAGTCTGATTTGAATCATATGAAGTAGATGTGACCCAAATCTGTCAGATTTGAATCAGGTTACAAGTGTGATATGAACCAAGGTGTTTGAAATTTTTTGGTTTTCCTTTGTTTAATTTGATTTGAGACAGGATATGTGCTTGATTCGAATCTTGCATACAAAATCTGAACTTTGTTTTATAATTTTAAAAAATTTTGAGTTTTTTCTTTCCACCTAACTTGAACCAATAACACACATGGTTCTTATTCCACTGACTCATGCAATTTAATAAAATTATCATGATCAAACTCAAATATAACCATTGATTTTTTCATGCTAAAAGAAATTGATTGAAACATGATTCATAGATGTTTAATCATTAAGGAGACTCAATAAACGATAATAAACGAAACCGATAAGACAAGAAATAAAATAACTCTATTGGGGGGTGCTCCCTTGATTGTGTTAAGGACATGCAACTTCATTTTCAAGACTTGGTCAATCAATCAATTCACATCATAAATGTACTTAATATGTAGTGTTCTGATCAAGTCATCCAAAATAGATTTCGTCTCAAGAGCTCTATTGATTCCATTCATTGGCTCACATTTAAAGCTTGTTCCCTTATAGGCCGTGATGAATCACCAGGATACAAAAATAAAGGTAAATTTCTTTAAATAGTAAAACTCTTAGAATTATACGATGATGAACTTGCTAAAGTAGTACTAGAGAATTCTCCATATAATTTAAACTATACCTCTCATTCAATTCAAAAGGAAATTTTGCATATCATGTCTAATAAATTGAAAAGTTATATTCAAGAAGAAATTCAGGATTCCAAATTTTGCGTAATTGTTGATGAATCACCTGATGAATCTTTGGGTGAGCAAACAACTATTATCTTTAGGTTTGTGGAAAAAATGGGTGTATTCAAGAACAATTTTTCGAGCTTGTGCATGTTAACGACATTATGCTATCACTCTTAAAAATGCAATTTGGGATGTTCTTTCTCGACATGGTATAAATTTTTCATATATTCATGGACAAGGGTATGATGGTGCTAGTAATATGAGAGGGGAGTGGAATGGAATACATAAATTATTTATTAATGATTGTCTTTATGCTTATTATGTACATTGTTTTGCAAATAGATTACAACTTGCTTTGGTTGCGGCTTCAAGAGAAGTTTTCTCGTTCATGATTTCTTTTCACACTTAATTCTTATTGTCAATGTTGTATGTTTTTCTAGTAAGCGTCATTATGAGTTACAAAATGCCAATTTTGAGGAGACTTCACATTTTATAGAGATTGGTGAGCTTGATAGTGGCAAAGGAAAAAAATCATATTGGCACTTTGAAACGAGTCAGAGATACACATTAAAGCTCACATTTTTTCTTCTGTTTGTAGTATGATATATTCGCATAATCGAACTTGTATGGTTCTTGTAGATATTAGAAAAAATTGGAGAAGTTGTTCTACACGTGAGGATGCTAATGCTTCTTATAAGTTTATAAAATCATTTGATTTCACATTAGTTTGCACATGATGAGAGATCTTATGGGAATTATATATAGTTTGTGTCAAGCTTTACAACATAAATATAAAGATATACTTAATGATATGCAATTAGTCTGCATTAGAAAGACATTAATATAAAAGTTGAGAGATGACATTTGGGATGGTTTATTGAAAGATGTAATATTGTTTTTTGAAAAATATGATATTGATTCTTCTTATTGTAATGCAGTTTATATAGAATGTGAAGGTCATGTGCGTCATCAAATGGATCACATCACCATGGGTCAACATTTTAGAGTGAATCTATTTTTTGTTACAATCGATCAATAATTGCAAGAATTGAATCATAGGTTTTGTGAGAAAACAATGGAGATTCTAAGTCTAAGCAATAATTTGGTTCCTAAGGATATTTACAAAGCATTTGATATGAATAATATATGTGCTCTCGTAGATTAATTATATCCTAAATGTTTTGGTGAGCATGAGAAAAGTAGTTGGAGATATCAACTTTAACACTTTCATCTTGATGTTGTTGGTCATCCATATTTAAATAACTTATCAACTATGTATGAGTTGTGTGAAGCTCTAAAAAAGATAGGGAGTTCATATGCATATTATCTGATTGATCGACTAATTTGTTGTGAGTACAACTTCACCTTAGATGTTTTGCATGATGTCAAAACTAGGAAAACTTATCATTTATCTATATTGGATGATATTTCTATGTCTTGCGGTAATCCTTTGCATTAGGGGTCTTAGGAACCATTAAAAACCATTTTGAAATTGACCAAAGTCTGGAAAAACAAGTTTTTGCATGATTTTTTCTTGCATGTGCCGACACATGCAACTCAGTTTTGCAACCTGAAGCCTCTGGAGGTTTTAGGTTGACACATGCATGCATACTGGCCGACACATACTGAAGCTTTTAGAAATTGCAGAAATTCTTATTTTATGTGTCGGCATATGCGAATTTTAGGTCGACACATGTACTGGAGTTTTAAAGGCAAAACGCTACTGTCATGCTTAGACTGACACATCTGTTTTTTAGGTCGACACATACATTTAAATTTTGAATTGTGTCGGCACATACAATTTTCAGGTTGGCACATACTCTTTGATTTGGTCAATTTTTTTAATTTCTTTTAATTTCAAAAATCTCCTCTTTGCATCTAAACTTCCAAATCTATAAATACATTATTCATGCATCATTCCAACTTGATGAAACTATAAACACTTACTTCATTTGCTCTTTATCTTCAACCTCCAACCTATGCATATACAGTGATAAATCACACATAACCATCATTTATCGGAGTGTCATCTAGGCGAGGTTTGATAACTGGTGTGGTGTTTTCGCAAGTGCACGAAAAGTATGAGACTAATATAAAGAGTGGAGAACTCATAGAAACCTAATAGTCAAGCTATCGTTATCTATTGCTACGATTTTTATCTAAGGCGAATAAAATTAAGTGTTTAGTTGTGAAAACAAAATAAAATAATAAACTTGAAATAATTTAGAAATGCAATACTGGAATGTGGATCTCATCAATTTGTTGATACTCTTGTTGTTCCTAAATTTAATCACCTATGGGATAATGTTTTCCTCTTTGAAAAATAACTAATTAAAAAGAAATTATCGCTGTCGCGTAATCGGAACCAGATTTTACCCTCTAATTTATATAGTTCGTTGTCGCGTGCCCGACGCGTTTTTCTTTAAAGAAGAAAACATTTTTTTAGAATAAGTTTCTTTTACTAAAATGAAAAAAAATGTTTTGATCAGAAAATAAGACTTTAAAAGGTTTTTGGCATTCGCTCGGCCAACTGTACCTTAAACTTACAAACGCGTCCGAAAATAGGTTTAAAATTATTTTATTAAAATACTAACCTTCCTAATTAATTAACAAATAGCTTTCGTGGTTTTTATAAATTAAAAACTAAACATATTTAATATTTTGTACTAGACGACTTTCGATCTTACCTGATGTAAAAAGGATTCTACTTTCTTAGTAACCGATAATTTTAAGTTTAGAAAACTTGTAATTAAAACCAAAACAGCCCCATAAGCTTTTCTCTAGAACAACAGTTTACAGTATCATCGAATCGACGGTCCTCACATTCCAACACCTTCAATTTACCTAGACATGTTTGTAAAGTTCGATAAAACAATTGATTCGATCATGAAATAAAACATAGTACACATATTGAATAAAACCTTAAACATGCAATAGGAATAAAAGTGTAAGAAGAATGTGCGATTAAATAAAGAGACGATAATAATAAAGGAAATGCGATAAATAAAAACCTGCTCTGAAGAGACTTTAATTTGGTACAAGAGTAAATTGCTGAAACTTGAATGTGGGAAGTAAATGACGATAAGATTAAAAAAATTTATAAATGTTTCTACAAACTCCATTACAGACTCAATCAACGGTGCGATAACTCTCTGATGTGAAGAATTAATCACTTACAAATTCGATAGTATATGACTTAAGTTTGTAAATAAGCTTAGATAGACAAAAGTGAAGCTAAATGTAATACGGTAGGAGAACTGACTTGGTTTGCGTTTTATCGCAAATGTTGTGGTTAGCAAGAGTCGCCACCGACTTTTCTTTTATCCAATAAGGAAAGGGTGAAAAGAACAGGAAAGACCTTCGAGATTTTCTTGAGTTCAGGGGGTAGGTTATGAAAAGGGAAGGTTTTAACACCCTTTTCATCTGTAGTTATCTACGAGGTCTTAATCGCTAGCTCACTTTTATTTTGAAATGCTTTGTGTGTATGTGTTTGAAAATATTTTTTTTAAAAATGCCTAAGTACAGAAACTTTGTAATGATTCTTGTATCATTTAAGAATGCGTACAAAGTGTTTTTTTATAAATATTTCATAGAAAGTGTTTGTGACAAAAATGTTTTAAAATGTTCGCGAGCAAGCGATTAAGAACTATCTACCTACTCAAAAGTCTTTCGTGTTATTTTCCTCTTCCTTTAGATATTACTATCCTACCGTTAGTTAGTAGGAAGACCTTTCAGAGGATGTGAAGGGAGAGGCGTGGGTTATCGTGCAGTCATAAAGGCAACTCGTAGGGGCGCTTTAGCAATTTTATCGTAAGGGACTAAGATCGTTTATTGAAGGAAGCATCGTAAGGGTCATCGAGGGACTACGATCTTTTTTAATCGAGAGTCTTTGCTAAAGCGTCCCCATATTCGAGGTACATGACTGTGTTTTTGAAGGCAACAAGTGAGGTTACCCTAGAGGTGCGTGTGTAAATAGTGATTCAATTCAATTATTTTATCTTGTATTTAGGGTTATCTAACGATTGGTTTTAGATCTTGCCATACACGCCTAGTTTCTATACAGTAATAAGGAAAGCGGTAAATTGCAGAAAGTAAAGGTCCTACGCTATTATAAAGCTTCGAGGAAGGGGGTACAAAACCATAAAATAGGGGATATAGTAAACCTTAATTAATACTATTACAAAGCATAGTAATTACATAATTGGGAAAAAACTAATGCGAAAAATAATGAAGATTACGCAAAGATAAAAGAAACAAGAAAAATTGTTTTATGATTTTGAAAAAGAATAATTTGATGATTAATCTAAAAACCCTAATTAGTTTTAGTTAGAAAAAAAAGAAATTTTAATGATAAAACCCTAAAAAACTAAATTAATTAATTAAAAAAAGGATGATTTAATTTAATTAAAAAAATTTAAGTTAATTTAATTAAAGAAACCTAAGTCTAAATTGATTTTAATAAATTAAGTTAAAAAATAATTTTGTAAAAATAAAGAAAAGTGATAAAAAAAAGATGTTGGGCCTAAAAAAACAAATCAGAGGGGTGTAAGGAAAGCAAATTACTAGGCCCAAAACATGCAAGTCTAGTTGTTGTGAATGATCCAGTGTGGCTAGCTCTAGGAGATCCATGGTGTGCGTGTAGGTTCTGGCGCATTGATCTTGAATTAGTGGAGATCTGATGGTGATGAGTGAGAGTGTATGGTAGACGCCTGAGCTGACTTGCATTGGATCTGTAAAAATTACAAAACATGAAAAAAAAAAGGTTCTGCGCCAGGATCGAACTCGTGTATGAGAATAGAAATGACTTAGAAGTGAGCGCCCTACCACTGGAGTGGCCATACATCCATTAAACTATGTCAATTCATAAATATATGATGTAAAACAAATTCCAAAAGTCAGACAGCCAAACACGGGCACATGAGTGGGACCCCTGTATTTTGTATGGACCAATCAGAAGATCATGTTGTGCCATGCGTTTTCAAACACTGGTCAAACCACCTTAGACGGTGGTTTTGGTCATCTTCTCTGATTGCTCAAAAATCCAAACCTGCGAAATATGCAAAATCAAAGCCAACAAAATACCCTATTCCCCTTAAAATTTCCCCAGGAATCCAATGGTGCCCTCCGTTTTGGAAAAAGACCCCTATATCGTGAGTTTCAGAGTGATCTATTCTTGATTCCCTAACAATGGCAATCATGCGTTCCTGTGGAAAAGCTTGCAAAAAGTGGTTCTAAACAAACAAAAACATCAACATGTATATATGCATTAATTCTATGTAAATCGCGTGGTTTAAACATTTGATTTCACGAAACTTTACCCAACCGGCATGCTTGAAAGAGGGAGTTCTAGCATGCTTCCGGCTTGAGCAAGGGTATGGATTTCCTCCTGGAAACTTCAGGAACACGTTTGGATGCTTGGAATTAATTGACAAGGGCTGGAGATGTGAGTTTGAGTTTGCCCTAATCCTTTGAAAATTAGAGAATTTTTAAAAGTGTGTTTGAGGCAGCTTGCACGTGTGTTGTTGGTCTGGTCTTGTTAGATATATATAGGACAATCAAATTAGGTTAACAAAAGTGAAGGAAATCTTACATTAAGAGGTGAAGATGTGATTTGGAAATTTGCATGGAAACTTGTTATTTATGGCTCAATATTGCACCAACCACTCTTGCATGGATTTGATAGCTTGTACATGTAATGTTGGGCCTCCAACATGACTGAAATCAAAAGCCTTGTGCTTTAGTCCATTAATTTTATATTTATTTGATTTATTTTGAGTTTAATGGAATAAAAATAAATAAAATAAAAATAAAAGATAATGCATGAATGAACTTATGGGTATTTAATCATGTCATGAACACGTTTGGATCTGAAACTTTAGGCCCAATTGCCCAAAACTGCAAATTTGCTTAATTTGGAATTCATGCATTCTCTCAAAATTTCCCAACTTCTGTTGGCCATAACTCTCTTAATTTTAATCTTTTGAAGGTGATCTTGGACTCTTTGGAAAACTCAAGATGTCCTCTACAACATCTATGTTTATCATTTTTGCTTTTGAAGATTTATCTTGATGTCAGTTGCCTTGACAAAAAGTGTCTTTTTGTTGACTTTTGAAATTACCTGTAATGTATTGGCTTATATCTCTCAAATGAAGCATTTTTTAAACTTGGGCTTGGAGAGTCAAATTTGTAGAGAATTGGATTTCCTTAAAAATGGGATTTGGTTGGGGAAAAGAAGATGAAGCATGTGAAAGTTATGCTTGGTCAAAGTTCAGTTGACTTCTCCTAAGGAAACCCTAATTCGACAACTTTTGACTTTTAATGATTTGAGGGATTTTCTTGAGGAATCATGATCAAACCTTGATTAAATGATGAATTTGACTTAAAAATGTTGATGTTGACCAAAAATATTGAAGTTTGACTATATGTTGACCATGGTTGACTTTTTACCCAATATAGTTGATTTTCAGTCATCTGAGCCATTGACTGAGCAAACTTGTGGTGCAAGGCTTGAAACTTGGTATGAGAATTCTTTGAAGCATATGAGGAGCCATGAAAACCACTTGAAGCCTTGGAAAACCAATCTTCCTTGAGAAATACAAAACCCTGGTTGTGAGTCTATTGCTTAGAAGAAGAATTTGTCTGAATAATTCTTGAGCAACCTTGAGCGTTTAAGGACCCCGGTAGAATATCTTGAATGAAAATGGGAGGGGAAATTTTGGGGTACAACAGCTTCCCCTGTTTAATCTTCTTAAACCTAAAGGGTTAGATTGGCATGTTCTCCATTCGTGACTTGAAGGTAGAAGATGATTGAACACTTAAGTACCCAGAAATTTGCACTTGCATGTACACGAAGTAACACTTTTGGTTTATTATACCAGGAATGGGCTTAAAGATTCCATTTGGAGAGGTGATGGATATTTGTCGGAGATGGGCTTATAAATGCCATCTAGGGTAACTGTTGATAGGAATATCAGAATAACTCTACGCTTGACTTTGTCTTAGAAGACATATTTGGAATGAGTCTACACTCGACTTTGTCCAAAAGAATATCAGATTAAATCTACGCTTGATTTTATTTGAATGATGTACTAGAATGAGTTTACGCTCGACTTTTTCTAGAAGATACATTTGGAATGAGTCTACGCCCGACTTTGTCCAAAAATAATATGAGAATAAATCTATGCTTGACTTTATCCGAATGATATAATAGAATGAGTCTACGCCCAACTTTGTCTAGATGATACGGTTGGAATGAGTCTACTCCCGACTTTATCCAAAAAGATCAGAATAAATATACGCTTGATTTTATCCGAATGATATACTAGAATGAGTCTACGGCCTACTTTTTCTAGAAGATACGTTTGGAATGAGTCTATGCCCGACTTTGTCCAAAAAGAATATCAAAATAAATCTACCCTTGATTTTATCCAAATGATATACTAGAATGAGTCTATGCCTGACTTTGTCTAGAAGATACGTTTGGAATGAGTTTACGCCCGACTTTGTCCAAAAAGAATATCAGAATAAATCTACGCTTGATTTTATCCGAATGATACACTAGAAGATGTTTACGCCTGACTTCATCTAGAGGAGATATTTTTCAGAATGATTATCTGGGGAAAGTGCTTAAGTAGCTACTTGTCAGATTTAGTCTCTGAGGGAAATGCTTATCAGAATTCAGTTTCTGGAGAAAATTTCCTGGTCATGTAGATAGTCGCCCCATCCTGTTTCAGGAATTACTCTACGACCTGTTAGAAAATTGTTGATGATGTTCGTCTGTTTGTGAACTTTACCTGAAAAGATAGAGTTAGTATTTATGAAATGTCATGATGTATGTAGTGGATTGCGTAATGATGTTCTTAAAGTAAATGAGAGCGTGCTATATGAGTTTTGTATGCATATGCTATGATATTTGTAAATGACGTATAAATGTGAAATGTTGTTGAAGCGTATCGGCAACTTTGTATAAAAAGTTTTATCGGGAAAATAAATCCCGGACTACTGCTGAGGATGGCGACAGTAATTCTTCAATCTCGTTTAGAATGTCTCTGCTAGGGACTCCTTCTTTTTTTTTGAGGAAACTCCGCTGGGGAATTTGATTTCTGCTTGGAGAGAAGAGTTCAAGAACATTGGTCATTTATCACTCTACTGGGGAGTTTAATTCTTATATACCTTGACTGGGGATAGAAGAGATGGATAACCTTCTGAGGTGCTGTCTGACCGAGTTTTTGATATGGACGCCAACTCGTCTGGGGAGGATAGGATTAACTGATATTTGGTCCAATTTCAGATTTCCTAGCAACTCTCTAGGGATAGTGGTCTGGACTACCCTTTGCTGGAGAGAGATGTTTTGCCGGTGATTTGTAGTAGTCGAAGTGATAGACTCAGGCTAGGGAGACTATATCTTGTTTGGGAAATAAACCCTACTAGAAAAACACTCTGTTGAGGAATATGCTTTGTTAAGGGGTATTCTCTGTTGAGGAATTTTACCGTGTTGGAGAAATAAGCTCAGCTGGGGAAGAGAATTTATGTGAACCATACTGGTGACGTACTTCCTGACGAGTATTGGGACTCCGTAGGTTGGAAATATTTCCGGGGAAAGATCATACTCCTTTGTCTACTAGGGGGATCTGTCAGTGAGTATGATTAAGATATTTCAGACTTGTGGGCCATGTGTTGAGTTTGTGAAGATGACTCTGCGGGGAAGAATCTTATGGGGACTGCTCTGTGGGGATTATTCCATGGAGACTATTTTATGGGGATCTATAGACTACTTTAACGTTATCCCGTCTCCTAGAGTCTTGAGCAAATGGTTATTCATGTTTTTATGCATACGTTTGTTAATAGTAATCATATTCATATGCATATGTTCATTCAATTTAGTCATTGGACGTCTTTGCAAACAAAACAGAAAAAGTAAAACAAATTTTAAATTTTGAAATTGTGTTTATATTGATAGTTTACCTATAAACAGGAGATTGTTGTACAAAGAGACAGAAATCCTAGTAAGAGGAAATCGTCATTAAATGAAAGGAGTACAAAATATATAGCTATGTGTAAATGATCTCGTCAGGTTTCAACTCTGCTATTGCCTCTAAATCTTTGAGCATCTCATCCCTTGTTGTCGGAAGAAGTTGACTTAATCGATCTATACCATTTGAAGTTGTCGTTGGTAATAAAGCTGGTTGTGAGTGATCCAATGGGACATAGTCGTACACTTTAATCCCTAACTTTTGTCTGGATCGCCCTTTCGGGTGTTCAGTCCATCGAGATACCCTTTTTTGCCCAAGCCACCTTTTCAGGTTTTCGACTTTCCGGGTGTACAGTCTTATATATATATATATATATATATATATATATATATATATATATATATATATATATATATATATATATATATATATATATATATATATATATATATATATATATATATATATCCCTGATTTTTTCCCGAATCCTTTTGGTTCGTCGGGATGCCCTTATTTTTGCCTAGGCCAGTCAACCTAGCGGGTCGTCTTCATGCATAATATTTTTTAACTATGTCCGTGTTCACATGGTATGGGAGATCTTCACTGTCCATGGTGGTAAGTATCATGGCACCGCCCGAAAATATCTTCTTGATCATAAATGGCCCTTCGTAGGTAGGATTCCATTTGCCCCTGGGATCACCCTGCAGTAGGATGATGGGATTTATTATTAAGTCACCATTCTGGTATACCTGATGCTTGATTTTATTATTGAAGGCTTTGATAATACGCTTCTGATACATCTGACCTTGACAAACAGCTGCAAGCCTCTTCTCGTCAATTAAATTCAACTGTTCTAGCCTAGTTTGAATCCATTCGCCTTCGTCCAAGTCTGCATCTTTCATAATTCTCAAGGAAGGAATCTGAACTTCGACAAGTAAGACAACCTCCATACCATAGACTAGAGAGAATAGGGTTTCCCCAGTTGATGTCTGAGCTGAAGGGCGATAGCCATGGAGAGAAAATGGTAACATCTCCTGCCAGTCTTTATATGTCACTGTCATCTTCTATATAATCTTCTTAATGTTATTATTGGCGACTTTCACTACACCATTCATCTTTGGTTGATATGGAGAAGAATTGTGGTGCTTGATCTTGAATTGCATGTAGAAATCCATAATCATAGTGTTGTTGATATTGGTCACATTATATGTGATAATCCTCTCGGGGATGCCATGCCAACAGATAAGGTTATGCTTAATGAATCGAGTGACAACATTCTTGGTAACTGAGGCGAACAAGGTCACTTCAACCCACTTTGTGAAATAGTCAATGGCGACGAGGATGAAGCGATGTCTGTTAGAAGCAATAGGTTTGATTTCTCCAATAATATCAATGTTTAACATTGTGAACAACCAATAAGTAGTCAAGATATTCCGAGGTACTGGAGGCACATGTACTTTATCAGTATAGATTTGGCACTTGTAATAAGTTCTTGAGTGATGATGGCAGTCTGTTTCCATAGTCGACCAATAGTAACCTGCTCTCAGAATTTTCTTAGCCATAGTATGTCCACTAGAATGAGTACCAAAGATACCTTCGTGCATATCTTCCATAATCTTCTACGCCTCTTTCTTGTCCATACAATGAAGCAGAGTCGAATCATGGTTGCGCCTATACAAAATTTCGTTGCTCAGGAAGAACTTAACTGAGAACCTCCGTAGGAATTTCTTATCATTGGTAGATGCTCCTTCAGGATACTCTTAAGCCTGAAGATATATTTTCACTCCATAAAACCAAGGCTTCTCTTCTACTCCATCAGTGTCAACTTCGTAGTAGTGTGTAGGTTCGTCTAGCCTCTCAATGGTAATTTTAGGAGCCTCGTTGTCCCATCTGACTTTAAACATAGACGACATGGTTGCTAATGCATCTACCAACTGATTCTCTTCCCTTGGGATATGCTCAAAAGTTATTTCCTCGAAGTATGGAATTAAGGTCAGCACATGCTCTCGGTATGGATTGAGATTCAGATGCTTCGTATCCCATTCTCCCTTAATCTGACTGATTACCAGGGCTGAGTCCCCATATACGCTCAAGAACTTGATTCTCAGTTCAATAACAGCTTTAATACCCATGATGCACGCTTTGTATTGATCCATGTTATTGGTACATTCAAAGCATAATATGGCAGTGAATGGCGTATAACAACCCTGAGGAGAGATAATCACAACTCCAATTCCGTTCCCAAGTGCATTAGAGCCTCCCTCAAAAGCCATAGTCCATCGGGATCCTGGCTCAGGTCCTTCATACGGTCCAAGTTCTTCACAATTTGTAACTGGCATAATGTTCTTGTCTAGGAATTTGAAGTTCATATATTGGTAGTCGTCTACGGCTTGATAAGCTAAATGATCTTCCAGTACACTTACTTTGATTGCTTTTTGAATGGTGTATTGAATGTCATATTCTATCAAGACTATTTTCCATCGGGATATCCTTCCGGAGAGAGCGGATTTCTCGAATATGTACTTTATGTGATCCATTTTAGAGATTAACGAAGTATTATGATTCAATATATATTGTCTTATTCGGCGAGCATCCCATGCCAAAGTGAAACAAGTTTTTTCGAGCAGTGAATATCTTGTTTCACAGTCGGTAAACTTTTTGCTAAGGTAGTATATTTCATGCTCTTTTCGACTAGACTTGTCATGCTTCCCCAGTACACACCCCATTGAGTTCTCTAACACTGTTAAATACATGATCAGAGGTCTTCCTTCAACTGGTGGCATCAAAATTGGAGTTTCTTGTAGGTACTCCTTGATTTTGTCAAAGGTTATCTGACAATCGTTGTTCCATTTCACTACTTGATCTTTCTTCAGCAAATTAAAGATCAGTTCACAAGTAGCGGTCAAATGAGAAATAAATCTGGCAATATAATTCAGTCGTCCCAAGAAACCTCTGACTTCCTTCTCGATACGGGCATGAGGCATTTCTTGAATAGCTTTGACTTTAGCGGGATCAACCTCAATTACTTTACAACTGACAATAAAACCCAAGAGTTTACCGGACCTCACCCAAAGGTGCACTTGTTCGGATTCAGCCTCAGCTTATACTTCTTCAGTCTCTCAAAAAACTTATGTAGATGGTCCAGATGCTCTTCTTTAGTCTTTGATCTGGCTATCATATCATCGACATAGACCTTTATCTCGTGATGAATCATGCCATGAAACAAAGCTACCATAGCACGCCGATACGTTGTACCGGCGTTCTTCAACCCAAAAGGCATAACCTTGTAGCGGAAATGTCCCCACTGTGTAACAAAAGTAGTCTTTTCCATGTCTTTAGGTGCCATCTTGATCTGATTATACCCTTAGAAACCATCCATGAAGGATAATACCTTGTGTTGAGCGGTGTTGTCTACCAAAACATCAATACGTGGAAGCAGGAAGTCATCTTTGGGGCTCGCCCTATTCATATCCCTGTAGTTTACACACATGTGTACTTTTTCGTCTTTCTTCGGTACCGGAACCACATTCGTAACCCATTGAGGATAGAATGTGACTGCTAAGAACCCTGCGTTGAATCGTTTCATAACCTTGGCTTTAATCTTTTCTGACATCTCGTGGCACACGCGACAAACTTTTTTCTTTATCGGAGCACAACCCTCTTTCATCGGCAGACAGTGAACCATAATATCAGTATCAAGCCCTGGCATGTCTTTGTATGACCAATCAAAGATCTCAACATATTCATGTAACATTTGGATTAACCTGTTCTTGACATTGCCCTCTAAGTTGGCGCCTATCTTGACTTCTTTTCTGTCTATTTCAGAACCCAAGTTTACCACTTCAACTGGCTCTTCATGTGGTTGAATAGTTTTCTCTTCTTGCGCTAACAATCTGGAAAGTTCTCCTGGTATCTCACAATCTTCCTCACCTTCATCCTCGACTTGGTAGATCGGATTTTCAAAGTCATATATGGCAATAGTAGAATCATTGTCAACGGGATCCAGAGTGGATGTGGATCTGCAATGTATTGTGTGGGTGTGTGTAAGAACACGTAGCTATTTGAAAGTGATAAAAGTAAAAATAAATACAGAGAGCATAAAATTTGAATGCAAAATGTCTGATGCTTTATTAAATGAAAATATGTTTATGAAATGAAAACCCTTAACAAATGAACCGTTGTTCCCCGGGTAAGGCACAAGGCTTAAAGTCATTGTTCAAATATTACAAATCCAAAACTTGAAAGCAATAAAAAAACAGAAATGTATCTATTACTCCTGACTAAAGGAGATAGAGATGACGTCTTCCGCCTTCTAGTTGTTGAGCCTGTCGCCAATGGCAGGAAAGATCTAACTGTCAAAGCCACTATCAACATCTTCTGTAGTAGAAACAACATCAATAGCATTAACACCCTTGTCGTGCTTAGGAATGGGTGTGGTAATCACATTGGGAGTCTCTAGAGGATTAAACTCAATTTCCTTGTTGTCAATTAGATCTTGAATTTTATTTTTCAGGGTCCAGCAGTTGTTGGTGCCGTGCCCAGGACTTTTGGAATGATAGACACACTTCACGTTCAGATTGTACTTAGAAGAGGAGGTGTTGGGGTTTTGAGGAGGATCCGTTATCATAATCAGCTCCACTTTTAGTAAATGTTGCAACGCCTGAGACAATGGCATATTAATCTTGGTAAACTTCCTTCCCGGAGCGTCTGACTTACGCCTATTGCCCTGTTGTTATTGAACAAGCGCAGGATTAGAAATAAATACCACTCCCACAGACTGATTGCAGTCATTTTTACCATGGCCCTTATAGCCATAAACAACATTGGTCTCCTTCTTACCATTGAATGTCTTCTTCACAGCATTTGAAGACGCAACCACTTGAATTTTTCCGCTCTTAATACCACTTTAGACAAGTTCTCTAGTTAGAATCAGCTCAGTAAAACCAAATGAAGAACTCCCAATCAGATGATTAAAGAATGGACCTATTAGAGTGCCCATGAACATATCAACTAGCTCCCGGTCCGAAAAGGGAGGTTACACCCTTCCAACTAAGTCTCTCCACTTCTGGGCATATTCTTTGAAACCTTCATTCGAACCCATAGTCATGTTTTGTAATTGCACACGAGTTGGTGCAAGGTCAACATTATATTGATACTATTTGTAAAAAGCAGCAGCCAAGTCTTCCCAAGTGCAGATGTTGGTTCCCTCCAGCTGATACAACCACTCGAGTTGTGTACCAGACAAACCTTCCTGAAAGAAGTGAACCTATAACTTTCTATAAGCAATATGGGGTTGGATCTTCCGAACATAGGACCTCAGATGAAGTTTTGGACAAGACACACCATCATATTTAGCAAAACCATGGACTTTGAACTTGTGAGGAATAACCACTCCCGGAATAAGACCCAACTCTCTGAAATCCAACCCAAGAACTTTCTGGATTTCCATGGCCTTGAGGCAATCTTCCAACTATTTGTATTTGTCATCAGCAGGAGGATACTATTCATCAGAATAGTCTTCGTCCTCAGGCATCTTACCAAAACCAATGTTGTTTCCACCTTCAGCACTGACACTTCTACCATCCTCCTCTTGGTTGTCATCTTCATCAGAGGTGATATCGGCAATTTGAACTGGTTTAGTAGGACCTTTGAATCTTCTTCCCATGTTGAGGATAGTAATTGGCTTCCGAGTCTTCTTCTTTTTAGTGATGAATGTCAGCATATCCTTCTGTCCTTGAGCTAGGTTCAAGAGGGTCTCCTGGAATTGGGAATTCTGATCTTGGAGTTCCTTAACAGTTTGTTCAAAATCCATCTTTTACTGAAATAAATAGCAAGAAGATGAGAAAACCTGTATGGGAAAACTTGTTATGTAATGATGCATGATATGTAGATGGAATGTTTTCAAGGATCGTTGCGGGACTTAAATTTGTTTAAACAAAAGGAAACAAGAGAAATTTTAGTAACTAGCTCAAATTATAATTGCTTTTAATAAAAAGAGTTACAAAATAGAAAAAAATATGAATTCAATTCTCCCATGGACGCCTCCTCTTTGTGTTGACATATGAGTTAAGGATTTGTTCTTCGTGGAGTCGTTTCATCAGCTCCAGTACTTTCTTCTCACTAGCATAGAACTGAGCTTCGAAGGTATCTCTTTCTTTCTTTAGTCGAATCCAGGACTTTTGTAGTTCTTCGAAGTCAGTAGGCATATCGGGATGAAGAACGGTATGAGGAACATCCCCTTCAACAACAGGCTCTTCGATCACTGGTATGATAGCACGATAAGGCATTTTGAGATTTTGAGTACGAGACTGCACCCATATGAGGTAAGGCTCTAGAGGAATGGAATTCTAGTGTCCCAAAGTCTTTCTATCAATCTTGTTGACTGTACGCCAACACATATAAATCTTTAATGATAGTTTTGAGGATCGTTCTCATAGTCGAATACAATACCCTGGATGAGAATATCATGAGGACTGTCCCTTCGAGCATAACCAAACTGATGCAGAGCTAGAGAGGGGTTATAAGCGATGCCTCCTCTTATACCAAGGCGTGGTACATTAGGGAATTCCCCGCAACAAACAATAATAGTGACATCTTCCTGAGTTCGAGAACACCAATGGATATCTGCATGAGTGAGTGACATCAATCTTTGAGACCACCTCAAACCTTGTTCATTATTTATCACTGATCGGGGAAGGTGTGAAATAAACCACCTGGACAATAGACGTATGCAACACATAAGACTTCCTCGCTTCTTCATAGTACGAGTGTGGAGAGAATACAGGACATCTCTGAGCAAAGTAGGTATCGAATTATGAGTGAGAAATATTTTGATGGCATTCACATCTATGAATTAGTCCGGATTAGGGAATAGTACAAACCCATAGATCAACAAAGCCAACATATCCTCAAAAGCGTGAAGGTTCATGGCATCTAGAAATCCTTGAGCCTTCTCTATCATAAATTTAAGAGATAAACCCTTGACTCCATTCCTTGTTTCCCAATTAGATACAATGTTTGGTCATTTCAGATGTAGGGCTACTGCAACGTCTTCAGGTTTTAGAACTTGCTCTAAACTGGTGAAATGTATCTGATCAAGAATAGGCACTTCGAGCAACTTAGATAATTCTTCCATTGTGGGTACCAAATGATAATCCGGGAAGGTAAAACAGTGATGCTTCAGATCAAAGAACTGAAAAAGAACGCTCATCCTGTCTTCCTGAAAGCCAGTACTAACCAAACTGAGTAGATGATCATGTCTCTTGTTGAATTGAGAATTGTCGTAAACATTTGAGACTAATTCCTCAAGCTTGGAAGGTATCCTTACGAAGTTGATCTGGATGGTATTCCTACGACTGGAAGTCATGACCCTGCAACACAGAACAAAGATAAATCCCTTAGATCCTTGAAATGGTTAGTCATGATGTTATGCTGTTATGATGTTATGATGTCATGATATCATATTCAAATAGATAATCACACACAAGCAAAGCACGCAAAGGCCTTAGGTTTAAGGCTTGCATGGGGTTTGTAGGTAAGTACCCTCTTGAGGTTTAGTTGGCTCAAATTGTCCTAAAGAAGTAACCGGGTTCTAGGGATCTCAATATCACTGACTTTTCCCACAAGTTTTATTTAGCACGGCAGTTGACTTACCACAAAAGAAAACTCGAGAGTCGAATCTCAATGAGTGTAGTATCGAGTATCAACCAACTTCAGACTACACCAAAGCCAACTATCTCACTACCTTTTAATGGCTAAGTTAGGTCAATTAAGGTTCTAAGGTCAGTTAGTGCTTATAAAATCATGCGGTAGCCTAGTATGCTCCCCGACTGACTCGAGGGATACCGGTACAAACCAATGTGTCGCACTAACATAGCCATCACTTCAACCATATTGGTATACACCATATAATTTCCATGACCTCTTGTTACTTACCTAAAATGTTCCTCGGATCCGGGTATAGGATCTTTGAAAGAAATAAAACCCAAACAACCCTTTAAAAATAAAGCAGACAAATCAAACAAGGAAAACATTTAGAAGTGATCTAACCCTAAGGTAACCCCACATTTTTTAGTGATCCCCATCATAGTCGCCAATTCTATAATACAGTGGGAGAACTGACTTGGTTTGCATTTTATCGCAAATGTTGCGATTAGCAAGAGTCTCCACCGACTTTTCTTTTATCCAATAAGGAAAGGGTGAAAAGAATAGGAAAAACCTTCGATATTTTCTTTAGTTTGAGGGGTAGGTTATGAAAAGGGAAGGTGTTAGCACCCTTTTCATCTGTTGTTATCCACGGGCTCTTAATCGCTAGCTCACTTTTGTTTTGAAATACTTTGTGTGTATGTGTTTGAAAATATTTTTTAAAAATGCCTATATATGAAAATTTTGTAACGATTCTTGTATCAGTTAAGAATGCGTACAAAGTGTTTGTTTTTTTGAAAATATTTCAGAGAAAGTGTTTGTGAAAAAGATATTTTGAAATGTTCGCGAGCGAGCGATTAAGAACTATCTACCTACTCAAAAGTCTTTCGTGTTATTTTCCTCCTCCTTTAGATAGTACTATCCTACCATTAGTTTATAGGAAGCTGTTGTACCCCAAAATTTTCCCTCCCATTTTTACTCAAAACATACTCCTAGAGGTCCTCAATTGCTCAAGGTTGACTAAGGATTGACCAGACAAATCCTCCTCCTAAGACAATGAGCTTCAAACTAGGGTTTCACTTCTCATCAAGATGTTTAAGTTCCAAGGGTACTAAATAATTTCCATTGCCCTAATATGTTCTCAAGATCATCCATGCCAAGTTTCATGCCTTGCACAAGAAGTTTGCTCAATCAACTGCTCAAATGCCTGAAATTCAACTATACTAGGTCAAATGTCAATTGTGGCCCACATATTATCAAACTTCAAGATTTTTGGTCAACATCAACATTTTGGAGTAATATCCATCTGTGATCGGTGGGAATGAGAACTGACTGTTTTGGAATGGTGGTTCGCGTTTGCGTTTGTTTTTGCAAAATGTCGCGGTAAGCAAGAGTCGCCATCGTATTTTATTTTATCCAACAAGGAAAGGACAAAAGCACAGAAAAATTCCTTTTCGAGATGTTTCTCGGGTTCGGGAGGTAGATTATAGAAAGGGAAGGTGTTAGCACCCTTTCTATCCGTGGTTATCAACGGGCTCTTAGGTACTTACTCACTGTGTTTTCAAAAGTTTGCTTTTCTTTGTGTTTGTGGGTTTGAAAAGAGTTTTTGTTTTAAAAGGGGTGTAAGTGCGAAAAGTTTTGTTTTGTTTTTAAAGGAGCAAGTACTTAAGAACCTCTACCTACTCAAAAAGGAATTAAACTGTGCAAATTTCCTTTAGACAGTACTATCCCATTATTGAGGAGTAGGTAGCACCGTCGTTGGAGCTTTTCGGGTCAATTCGATTAAGGGACGTGTGGTCACTAAAGCAATGTTAGGACGCCTTAGTGGTAACCCTAATGTCTTAGATCATTTTATCCGAGGCAACCGTTTCGAGGCAACTTATGATCTTTGGACAAGAGGGCGATCTCTAAAACATCCTATACTCAATGACCACATTCGAGGCAACCAAGTGAGGTGTACCCTAAGAGTGGCATGTGCGAGTGTATTGTTTTTCAGTTATATTATCTTTGTATATTTAGGTGTTCTACCGTTTGTTTTCAGATCTTGTCATACAATCCTAGTTAGCATACATCTAAGCAGTTAATATATGTATAGGAATTTAAAGTGCGAGAATTGTAAATCCTATGCTATTACAAGGCTTCGGGGAGGGGGATTATTTACATGTCCAAAATTGGGGGAATAAAGCAGTAAAGTGTAAAATTCTTAGTTAAGCTATCACAAACCAGTAGGCAGTTACAATAAAATAAACGCGCGCGAATCTGAACATAACTTCTAAAAATCCTAAGAATAAAATCTTTTTGTTGTTTTATTTTATTTTGGGAAAATGATCTAAATCTTCTTAATTTTAGTTTTGAGAAAATGTTAAGATAATTAAATGATTAATTAACAAAGTTAATTTAATAGAAAAAACTAGCCTAATGTTTTTGTGGTTTTTTTTAATTGATTTTATGTTGATTAAAAAAAAGAAATAAAATAGTCAAAACAAAGATGAAATCGAAGGAACAGGCAGTAAATCAAGAAAGGTATAATTTTGGAGGCCTGGATCGAAAGAGGTGTGGGCTGTCATTCGATCCAGTGAAGAGGCTTGATCGAAGGTGCACGAGGGGCTGCACTTTGGGGGTGTTCGATGCGGATATGTCATCCTTCGATCTGGGAACCCTGGATCCAGTTCGAAGCTAAGCTGCTAAGCTTCGAAGCTCTGAACAAGATTCTGAGAAGATATTTCCTGCAAAACGAGACAAATGTTAAAGATCCAGGGGGACTTTACCCCCCCTGATTCGAATCTCCTCCCAATTCGAGTCCTTCCTCAATTTGAATCTGCTGAATCTGGGCCTGGGTTTGTTTTATCTTGAGATTCGAAGGAGAAACTTAGATCGTGCCCCAGCAATGGCACGATCTCATCTTTGTGCTTCAGCTTACATGCAACATAATCAGTAATAACAAGAATACATATGCAATGTGTATTTAAATGTCATGAAGGTGCAATTTTGGTTTTGCAAACCCTTACCAATTAAAGATGTATGATCTGTGGCTCTGGGTGTGGAGATGTTAGCTGAATGGCTGCTTTGGCTTGGATTACTTATGAAAATACTGATAACCTTTGGTGGGTTTGTGGGCAGCGTATCTCTAAATCCTCCCTGTTTCTCTCTTTTTCTCTTTTTTCGTTTTTTTTTGTTTGTTCCCCCCTGTAATGTGTTACTGGCCTCGTATTTATAGGAGTGTGAGGGTGCATGAAAATGGCAAGGGACATCCATTTAACTAGGCCTTTAAAGCCATGAGACAAGAATCATACATATTAAAAGATTTCCTTTTTGAAATATTCATGTCTCTTTGGAATCTTGAATGAACCTGGACACTTTTGATTTTCGAATGCCTTCAGGCCCTGCTCTTCGATTGGTCTTGATTTGCCTCCTTCGAATGGATTTCTTATGTACCCTTCGAATGGGCCTTTTGAATATTCTTCGAATTGACCCTTTGAATGCTTCTTCAAATGGACCTTTACATGTTCTTCGAATGAGTCATTTACATGTTCTTCGAATGAGCCTCTTGCCTGGTGCGTTGGCAAGTTGAGGGGCCTTTTCCTTTGTGAATCGAAACAAACTTGTAGGAGATTCTTGCCTCGTGAGTCGAAGGTAAGCCTGAAGTAGTTAACGCGTAGTCGAAGCATTGTGAAATTGACTTGATCGAAGAGGGGTCCAACGCTCAATCGAAGACTTGCAGACCAAAGCTTGATCGAAGGGTTCCAAACACCTAATCGAAGCTTACTAATCAAAGCCTGATCGAAGAGTGCCAAATGCCCAATCGAAGACTGGTGAGTCAAGCCTGTATCGAAGGATTTTGGATGCCCAATCGAAGACTTTTTCCCAGATTCCAATCGAAAGACACTTTGTTCATCTTCAAAAAACTTTATTTTCGTTAGGCAAGTGTTTATGACCAACCATGTAAGGGAAGACCTTTGAAAACATGAGAGGGCAAATTTTGGGGTACAATAGTTTCCCCTGTTCAATTTTCTTAAACCTGAGGATATAGATTGGCTTTCGAGCCTTTCGTGATCCGAAGGTGGAAGATAATTGAACACTAGAGTGCCCAGAAATTTGCACTCGAATGGTGTAGTATCATCATTGTGACGTCGGGAATGGGCTTACAGATGCCATTTGGAGATTGTTGGTAGGAGGATGGGCTTATAGATGTCATCTGCAGGAGTGTCGATCGCATAAGAGATTCCTTAGCGAGAACTTGCATACCTGTTGTTGTAGAAGATTCCGCTGGGGAAGTCTAACTTTGTTGAGATTTAGGAACCTGCTTGTACTTCAACTGAGACAATGCTTCAGCTGAGTTTTAAGAACCTGTTCATAATTCAATTGGGGGGAAACATCTTCATCAAGATCTAGGAACTGTCTCGTGCCCACCAGGAGTATACCGCTGAGGTTATAGAACTTGTCCACACTATGACGGAGGAGAACATCAAGATCTAGGAACTGACTCGTGCTCAATGGAGTATACCGTTGAGGTTATAGTACTTGTCCACACTATGACATAGGGAAACATCTTCATCAAGATCTAGGAATTGTCTCGTGCTCACCGGGAGTATACCGTTGAGGTTATAGAACTCGTCCACACTATGACATAGGGAAACATCTTCATCAAGATCTAGAAACTGTCTCGTGCTCACCGGGAGTATACCGTTGAGGTTACAGTACTTGTCCACACTATGACGTAGGGAAACATCTTCATCAAGATCTAGGAACTGTCTCGTGCCCACCGGGAGTATACCGCTGAGGTTATAGTACTTGTCCACACTATGACATAGGGAAACATCTTCATCAAGATCTAGGAACTGTCTCGTGCCCACCGGGAGTATAACGCTGAGGTTATAAAACTTTTCCACACTATGACATAGGGAAACATCTTCATCAAGATCTAGGAACTGTCTCGTGCCCACCGGGAGTATACCGCTGAGGTTATAGAACTTGTCCACACTATGACGGAGGAGAACATCAAGATCTAGGAACTGACTCGTGCTCAATGGAATATACCATTGAGGTTATAGTACTTGTCCACACTATGACGTAGGGAAACATCTTTATCAAGATCTAGGAACTGTCTCGTCCTCACCGGGAGTATACCGTTGAGGTTATAGAACTCGTCCACACTATGACGGAGGAAAACATCAAGATCTAGGAACTGACTCGTGCTCACCGGGAGTATACCGTTGAGGTTATAGTACTCGTCCACACTATGACATAGGGAAACATCTTCATCAAGATCTAGGAACTATCTCGTGCTCACCGGGAGTATACCGTTGAGGTTATAGAACTCGTTCACACTATGACGGAGGAAAACATCAAGATCTAGGAACTGACTCGTGCTCACCGGGAGTATACCGTTGAGGTTATAGTACTCGTCCACACTATGACGTAGGGAAACATCTTTATAAAGATCTAGGAACTGTCTCGTGCTCAACGGGAGTATACCGTTGAGGTTATAGAACTCGTCCACACTATGACGGAGGAAACTGTCGAGATTGAGAACCTTATCTGAAATTCAACCGATGATAATTCAATTGAGATTTAAGAACTGGTCAGATCTTCGACTAAGCTGAGAACTTAACTACATTTTTCCTGAAAGGTAAAGGTCAGTCATATGCAATGCATGATATGGGTCAAGCAATGATGTTCTCAAAATAAATGAGATTGTATCCATATGATGTGTACATGCATGTATTATGATGTAAGGAAGTGTGATGTTTTAGCTGGGAAAATAAATCCCGGAGCTACTGGAGAATAGAGTTGAGTTCTTCGTTTCTGCTGGGGATGATGACCGAAGATGGTTGTGAGAATAAACCTGCAGGAGAGAGGAACTCTGTTGGGGAATAAACACAGTGAAGAGATTACTCTGTGGGGAATTACTCTGTGGGGGAGAGATGTTTTGTTGATGATTTTAATGATAATTCCGCTGGGGAATCTGTTGATAAGCTCTGCTGGGGATTTTGATGATGAACTCCGCCGGGGATAGAAAGAACTTTGCTGGGGATGATCTTTCAGTTGCAACTTGCTGAGGATAACCCAGCTAGACTCTTGTGAGGATAATCTCTGAATTTGGCTGAGGAGACTTATTTGTGCTTCGCAGGGGACAAGCTTCCAGAGTCTACTGGGGAAGATGATTCAACTCCATCGGGGAAGCTTTTTTAGACTGCGCTGGGGAAATGACTCCATTGTGGGATCTTGTATTCCGCCGGGGAACATTCTTATATTCTGTTGAGGAATATTAAGACTGTCGGGGATGCTCTTACGCTTGCTGGAGAACATCTTTATACTCCACTGGGGAATATTAAGATCTTCTAGGGATATCAAGCCTTTTCGGGGCTGACGGTAGACTAACACTGCTTGGGGGAGAAAATTGATGTTTTGCTCATGGTTGCAAGTCTCAATGGGGAGAGCTACCATTACTGTTTTGCTTTACAAGGAGTGACGGTAGAGTCTTGCTGGAGATGGGCTTAAAGATGCCATCCAAGAATGTTTGTTGACCCGCAATGCTGTAGGCCAAAAGAATGAGTATCGAAATGGTATTCGTGTCTGGAATGCCATTGAACTGTATCGGGGGACTGAGTTTGTATGAGCAAATAAATGGCGTCCGTGTCTAGAGCGTATCTGAACCGGATCTGAGAGTTGAATCTGGATGATTTTCAGAATTGCGTCTGCATCTAGAGCGTATCTGAAATGTATTTGAATGAGTGACAGAATGACATCCGAATCTGGATCGTATCTGGACTGTAATTTGAATGAGTGACATAATGACATCTAAATCTGGATCGTATATGGACTGTATTTTGAATGAGTGACAGAATGACATCTAAATCTGGATCGTATCTGGACTGTCTCTAGAAGGAGTCTGGAATAAGTATCAGAATGTCAGCCATATCTGGATCGCATCTGAACTGTCTCTAGAAGGAGTCTGGAATAAGTATAAGAATGTCAGCTATATCTGGATCGCATCTGAACTGTCTCTAGAAGGAATCTGGAATAAGTATCAGAATGTCAGCCATATCTGGATCGCATCTGAACTGTCTCTAGAAGGAATCTGGAATAAGTATCAGAATGTCAGCCATATCTGGATCGCATCTGAACTGTCTCTAGAAGGAATCTGGAATAAGTATCAGAATGTCAGCCATATCTGGATCGCATCTGAACTATCTCTAGAAGGAACCTGGAATAAGTATCAGAATGTCAGCCATATCTGGATCGCATCTGAACTGTCTCTAGAAGGAATCTGGAATAAGTATCAGAATGTCAGCCATATCTGGATTGCGTCTGAACTGTCTCTAGAAGGAATCTGGAATAAGTATCAGAATGTCAGCCATATCTGGATCGCATCTGAACTGTCTCTAGAAGGAATCTGGAATAAGTATCAGAATGTCAGCCATATCTGGATCGCATCTGAACTGTCTCTAGAAGGAATCTGGAATAAGTATCAGAATGTCAGCTATATCTGGATCGCATCTGAACTGTCTCTAGAAGGAGTCTGGAATAAGTATCAGAATGTCAGCCATATCTGGATCGCATCTGAACTATCTCTAGAAGGGATCTCAGAAGATGATGATCTTTGCCTATTGATTGATCTTTCCTGAAAAGGTAAAGAGTTAGTTTTATGCAACGTCATGATGTATGCATTGTCATGATGTATGCATTGTGTAATGATGTTCTCAAAATAAAATGAGATTTGTGTCATATGTATTTTGTATGCATATGTTATGAATGTTGTTGAAGTGTAATTTTGTCTTGGACTTTTCTCAAAATGTTTCCACTGGGGATCCCTGCTTTGTTGTTTGAGGAGAACTCCGCTGGGGGATATTGAAAACTATGTGGGGAGTATGTTTATTTCGGCTTGGGAAAAGAGTTTAGGAGTCTTAGTCGTCCGTTGCTCTACTGGGGAGTCGAAGTTGAACTAATATCTGGTTGTGTCCAGGTTTCGCAGTAACTTGCTGGGGATTGTAGAGTAGTCTACTGGGGAAGAGGAGTTGTGGTCCTTTGATTTGTAGTAGTCGGAGAGGCAAACTCAAGCTCGGGAATCCTGGTGATGTTGGGGAAATAAACCTTGTCGTCAGTCCGCTAGAGAGGTGACATCTTCGTTGGGGGAAGTCCTCGAGGATTCTTGAGGTTGATTCAGCTGGGGAAAGGTTTTCAGAGATTAAACCCTTGCTGGAAGTCATCCTATGAGAAGGATTTTGGGGAGATTTGTCATTGCCCCTAGTAGCAAGTGTTTGTGACATTGCCAGAAAATGTTTAATTGTACGTAACCCTTCACCGAGATTGATGTTCAATGCCCCAAGTGACGGAGATGGATACTTGCCCCTGGTTACTCTGCACTTCTTCAGAGATTTCTTGAAATCTTGACTGGACTGCCCCAGGTGTGATGGATAGTGACATGTCAAGTCCCCTTGTTGATAGGAGATTTGTCAATGGAAGTGTCATCCTTTTTGAAGTGATTTTGTTCACTGAGAGGGCTTTCGTTCATCGGATATCCGTTGTGTGAATTTCTCCGCTGTCAAACAAATAGCCAAATGCAAACAGTGATATTCAAATAATGCAAAGTTTATGCTTGTCTCGAAGTTTTGAAAAATGCATTTTTTAGCAGAAAACTTTTTATAAGACAAATTCAACACAAGATTTAGGGCAAAGCCTTACAGGAGTCAGGATACCTTTTGTAACAGTATGCTTTAGAACTAACCCATGCTTCAACTAGGACTTTTGAAGGGTTGTAACGTGGCTTGGTTCACGGTTTAAGAAACAAAGGATAAAGGCTCAGAGTATATTTGTACCCACCCGCTCTTCGTAATGTTCTTCAATCCTAAACACAGTTAATTGTGCGTCGAACTCTATTCGAATTTGGAACGACGTTTTGGTGATGGTTCACACAAGTTGGATTTTTGAAGGCAGTCATCATTTTTTTTGCAACATTTTTCATGTTGTCGAGGATTTGTAATGGCCTCGTTCTTTTGATTTATTATCCCTAATTTTTGCCTGACTGTTCCTGTTTTCGAGATTACAGTCAGCGGGATGCCCCAAATTTCTTGAGCCTCCTTTATAGGTTTTGGCTCAGTGGGCTTTTCTCTTTTGAGAGATTGACTGCCTATGAGATAAGGAACCACCACTGTCTTTTGATTCCAGAGGAATGCTTTTGATGTCGTTCGTTGTATTATGAACTGAGAGTTTTGCGACCTTAATGCGCATCTTTTTGAATTAACTGAGACACTACCCTGCCCCAGGTTTAAATTAAAGGTTTCAATTTGTGTTTAAAACAGAAAACTCCTACTTCTTTGGCTCGAAGGGGTTGACTAGGGATTATCTTCCTTATAACTCTAGTGTTTAGGATTTGAAAGAAACGCCTGTACATCGTCAGCAAGGTCTGTCCAAAAGCATATTGTATGAGATTATGGCATTGTTTCGTCATCCTCCCTCTAAAGGCTTGTAACTTTTAGCAAGAGTTGAATGTCATAAAGTGAGTAAAAAGCATACTTTAAATGTAATTAAAATGATTGGATCAAATCAAGACAAACATATGCAATGCATTAATGAAACAAAGTTTGGCATTAATAGATAATTGTTTGAATAACAAAGAGATTAAAACTTGAAAATTCAAATGAACAAAAGCTTTCAATGATTCGTCATAGGAGCAGTGATTATGTTTGGAGTCTCTGGAGGGTCAAACTTGATCTCCTTGGCATCAATCATGTCTTGGACCTTGTTCTTCAGAGCCCAACAGTTATTTATGTCATGTCCCAGACTGTCAGAGTGGTATGCACACCTTGCATCAGGATTGTACCTTGGGGAGGCTATGTTGGGATTCTTAGGAGGGTCCCTTAACGTCAACAGATTCAATATCAACAGGTGTTGTAAAGCCTAAGACAACAACATGTTGAGCTTGGTAAATTGCCTCTTGGGCATATTTGGCTTACTCTGATCAACCCATTGTTTATGGCAAGGTTGTTGTTGGACCCTTGAGGTATTAGCAACTTGGAGAGGTCTATTCTTCATCAAACCAAACCTTTGACTTCTCGGAAGTTGATTAATGACTTGGTCCCCGGCCTTGACTGTTTGCTTCATGTTGTTGTATTTGTCTTGATGAAGCTGGTTGATAATGGTTCTCAACTCTTCTTGTTCCCGAGCTAAGCCTTGGATAAGAGCCATCTGCCCCAGCATCTGGGTTTTCATGGCACTAAACTCAACTTTCAGTTGTTCCAGCCGTTCGTCCTTATTGTCTTCAGGACTTTTATTAACCAAGTCCCCAACGAGGAGTGTTTTCAACTCTTCCTGCCCCTTGGATAGGTTTAGGAAGATTTCCCTGAACTGAGTCTCTCGAGTTTGAAGATCTTGATTGTCTGGTTGGAAAGCCATTGCTGAAATAAACAGCGAGAACATGAGAGACCTATATTGGGAGACCTGTTATGCAATGATATGTATGATATATGTATGCAATGTTTTCAAGGATCTCATGGGGTAAACAAGAAACTGTTAGAATCTGAATCTGGTAGCTTGATTGAAGGAACTTCATGTTGCTGAGAGTCCTTCTTCAAGAGTCAAGCTCACCATATCGAGTGGGTCATAGCCCCTGACTCAAGTTATCGTGTTTTAATTTCTAAACAACCTTGGCTAGAGGAAAATAAATCCCCTTTGCTCCATGCTGGACATTTGATTTACCATAACCTGCATCACAAGCCCTTGAGATCCTTGAAATGGTTAAGGAAATGTTAAGGCATGATGTTATGATGTGTATGATATGCGTTTAAGCAAAAGTGTGAAGTGATGTAAGTAAACCCTGCAATAAATCCAAATTATCGGATAAGGACTGTAAACAAAACCTGCAAGGAACTGATGTTGTCAGATAACAAGAATGTGCAAGTAGTTCAAGTTTGAAGGCGCACAAGTCACACAAACAGCCTTAAGTTTAGGCTGGCATGGAGTTTAGGTATTACCCTCTTTCAGTTTCAGTTGGTTCAAAACCTGTCCTATAAATAGTAACCGGGTTCTAAGGAGCTCAATATCATTGGATTGTTTTCTATGTTCATCGTTTTGGTTTAGCCACTTAACTAGCGACCAAAATATTCCAAGAAAACAATCCTCAATGAGTGTAGTATCGAGTATCTACCAACTTCGGACTGCACCAAAGTCGGTCATCTCACTACCCCTAAAAAAGGCCAAGATGGTCAAGTAAGGTTCTAGTTCATTAGTGCTTAGTGACATCACTCAGCGACCCCGTATTCTCTTTGATTGACTCAAAGGCTACCGGTACTCACAAATATGTCGCACTAATATAGCTATTGCTTCAACCGTGTCGGTATACCCCGCACAGTTTCCACAACGTATTGCTATCTATGAATGTTTCCCAAATATGGGTGGAGGATTTCAAACCCAAACAATAGAACCAAGTGTAAAGCAAACAAAGCAATCAAGGTAAGCAAGTAAAGGTGATCTAAATCCTAAGGTAACCCCACTTTTAAAGAAGTCCCCGGCAGAGTCGCCAGTTCTGTGATCGGTGGGAATGAGAACTGACTGTTTTGGAATGTTGGTTCGCGTTTGTGTTTGTTTTTGCAAAATGTCGCGGTAAGCAAGAGTCGCCACCGTCTTTTATTTTATCCAACAAGGAAAGGACAAAAGCACAGAAAAATTCCTTTTCGAGATGTTTCTCGGGTTCGAGAGGTAGATTATAGAAAGGGAAGGTGTTAGCACCCTTTCTATCAGTGGTTATCCACGGGCTCTTAGGTACTTGCTCACTGTGTTTTCAAAAGTTTTCTTTTCTTTGTGTTTGTGGGTTTGAAAAGAGTTTTTGTTTTAAAAGGGGTGTAAGTGCGAAAAGTTTTATTTTGTTTTCAAAGGAGCAAGTACTTAAGAACCTCTACCTACTCAAAAAGGAATTAAACTGTGCAAATGTCCTTTAGACAGTGCTATCCCACTATTGAGGAGTAGGTAGCACCGTCGTTGGAGATTTTCGGGTCAATTCGATTAAGGGACGTGTGGTCACTAAAGCAATGTTAGGACGCCTTAGTGGTAACCCTAATGTCTTAGATCATTTTATCTGAGGCAACCGTTTCGAGGCAACTTATGATCTTTGGACAAGAGGGCGACCTCTAAAACATCCTATACTCAATGGCCACGTTCGAGGCAACCAAGTGAGGTGTACCCTAAGAGTGGCATGTGAGAGTATATTGTTTTTCAGTTATATTATCTTTGTATATTTAGGTGTTCTACCGTTTGTTTTCAGATCTTGTCATACAATCCTAGTTAGCATACATCTAAGCAGTTAATATATGTATAGGAATTTAAAGTGCGGGAATTGTAAATCCTACGCTATTACAAGGCTTCGGGGAGGGGGATTATTTACATGTCCAAAATTGGGGGAATAAAGCAGTAAAGTGTAAAAGTCTTAGTTAAGCTATCACAAACCAGTAGGCAGTTACAATAAAATAAACGCGCGCGAATCTGAACATAACTTCTAAAAATCCTAAGAATAAAATCTTTTTGTTGTTTTATTTTATTTTGGGAAAATGATCTAAATCTTCTTAATTTTAGTTTTGAGAAAATGTTAAGATAATTAAATGATTAATTAACAAAGTTAATTTAATAGAAAAAACTAGCCTAATGTTTTTGTGGTTTTTTTTAATTGATTTTATGTTGATTAAAAAAAAGAAATAAAATAGTCAAAACAAAGATGAAATCGAAGGAACATGCAGTAAATCAAGAAAGGTATAATTCTGGAGGCCTGGATCGAAAGAGGTGTGGGTTGTCTTTTGATCCAGTGAAGAGGCTTGATCGAAGGTGCACGAGGGGCTGCACTTTAGGGGTGTTCGATCCGGATATGTCATCCTTCGATCTGGGAACCCTGGATCCAGTTCGAAGCTAAGCTGCTAAGCTTCGAAGCTCTGAACAAGATTCTGAGAAGATATTTCCTGCAAAACGAGACAAATGTTAAAGATCCATGGGGGACTTTACCCCCCCTGATTCAAATCTCCTCCCAATTCGAGTCCTTCCTCAATTTGAATCTGCTGAATCTGGGTCTGCAATGGCACGATCTCATCTTTGCGCTTCAGCTTAGATCGAAGGAGAAACTTAGATCATGCCCCAGCAATGGCATGATCTCATCTTTGCGCTTCAGCTTACATGCAACATAATCAGTAATAACAAGAATACATATGCAATGTGTATTTAAATGTCATGAAGGTGAAATTTTGGTTTTGCAAACCCTTACCAATTAAAGATATATGATCTGTGGCTCTGAGTGTGGAGATGTTCGCTGAATGGCTGCTTTGGCTTGGATTACTTATGAAAATGCTGATAACCTTTGGTGGGTTTGTGGGTAGCGTATCTCCAAATCCTCCCTGTTTCTCTCTTTTTCTCTTTTTTCATTTTTTTTGTTTGTTCCCCCTTGTAATGTGTTACTGGCCTCGTATTTATAGGAGTGTGAGGGTGCATGAAAATGGCAAGGGACATCCATTTAACCAGGCCTTTAAAGCCATGAGACAAGAATCAGACATATTAAAAGATTTCCTTTTTGAAATATTCATGTCTCTTTGGAATCTTGAATGAACATGGACACTTTTGATTTTCGAATGCCTTCAGGCCCTGCTCTTTGATTGGTCTTGATTTGCCTCTTTCGAATGGATTTCTTATGTACCCTTCGAATGGGCCTTTTGAATATTCTTCGAATTGACCCTTTGAATGCTTCTTCAAATGGACTATTACATGTTCTTCGAATGAGTCATTTACATGTTCTTCGAATGAGCCTCTTTCCTGGTGCGTTGGCAAGTTGAGGGGCCTTTTCCTTTGTGAATCAAAACAAACTTGTAGGAGATTCTTGCCTCGTGAGTCGAAGGTAAGCCTAAAGTAGTTAATGCATAGTCGAAGCATTATGAAATTGACTTGATCGAAGGGGGGGGTCCAGCGCTCAATCGAAGACTTGCAGACCAAAGCTTGATCGAAGGGTTCCAAACACCTAATCAAAGCTTACTAATCAAAGCCTGATCGAAGAGTGCCAAATTCCCAATCGAAGACTGGTGAGTCAAGCCTGTATCGAAGGATTTTGGATGCCCAATCGAAGACTTTTTCCCATATGCCAATCGAAAGACACTTTGTTCATCTTCAAAAAACTTTATTTTCGTTAGGCAAGTGTTTGTGACCAACCATGTAAGGGAAGACCTTTGAAAACATGAGAGGGAAAATTTTGGGGTACAACACCATCATTTTATCAAGGGTTGATCATGATTCCTCAAGGAATGCCCCAAATTCATCAAAACTCAAAAGTTGCTAAATTAGGGTTTCTATAGGAAAAGTCAACCAAACTTTGACCAGGCATAACTTTCTCATACTTTATCAGAAATTTCTCATCCAAGACTCATTTTTAATAGAGTCAAATTCCCTAAAACTCATCTTCAGCCCTCAAGTTCAAAAAATGCAATCATGAAAAGATATAAATTCAGACATTATAGGTCATTTCAAAAAGTCAACAAAAACACCTTTTGGGTCAAAGCTCCTTACATGAACATGGAAGATCCAATTGATATGAATCAAAAGAGGTTGCTTAGGGTACATCATAAGCTTTCTAAAAAGTCCACGAACACCCTCTTAGGGTCAAAATTGAGAGAGATATGCATTATCAAAGTTGGCCATTTTTGGAAGTTTGCCCAAAGTCAACAATGACCAAAATTGCATTTTTTTTCCACATGGGCCCATTTTTTCAAGATTGAATCTCAGTCCTTGCATGGTCCACGACCTATGGGACCCTCCATGCCTTTTTGTTTTGGTTTATTTAATTTATTTTGATTTTTATTCATTTAAAAATCAAATAAATTCAAATAAAATCAAATTAAGTGAATGAGATTTGTTTTACATTGAATTATGGATCATGCAAGCTGTATAACATCAAGAAAATCTTGCCAAGCCAAAAACAAGGGGAAATCTCCAATTTTGGAAAGATTTGAATCAAAACTTCAAGACCATCAATCTCTTGATTTTTTCCAAATTTTATTGACCTAATTGGATTCACTACTTATACATAAGCTTTGTGAACCCTAAGGGAGAGAATTCACGCGTAACCTGCCTCCCAAGAACATGAACAAAATCCAACTTTTTTGTGAAAAAATGCAGATCGAATCTTTAACCATAGGCCGTTCCAAGTCATTCTAAGGATCAAACCATATTCCTGGACACTCACTGGAGCGATTCTAAGTATTATCAAGGCCTGAAGCATCAAGAATTGCGCGCTAGCACCTTCACAGTTTGCTTTTTTTCAAAACTCGGTTATAATGATTCTTGCATCATAAACATGTTTTGATCATATATCCATGATTGCTATTATATTTGCAATGTTTTTGATTGGTTTAATTAAAGTTTAAGCGCATGAATAGGTTCTTGCCATGGCTAGGGTTCATGAGCTCAAAATTGGGGTTTCTCTGTCTAGGGAAAATTGAAAGGGATTATTGGCACCCATAGACTCAGGACAAGATTCTTGATTTATCTATGTTTTTAGTTCTGATTAATATTGTTTGCATTGCATTTTGAGATATTGCAGGGTTATAGCTATGGACAAAAATTGTCACTATAGCTTTTAGTGACAATTTTGTCCGTAGGTAAAAGTTGAATATCAAGAACGACAGTTCTGGGAAGAAGATGCAGGCGTGGCAGCATACCACTGGTCCATTTAAATTTCTGCGCGTTTGTATAGGAAGCTGACTTTTCATTCTTTATAATATATTATTTATATTAACGAATGAAGCAAATGGTTCAGTGGCAAGCAGGGAAGGCTTTAAGGCGCGCGCGTGTAGTAGGTTAGGAGTCTGATCCCTGCCTCCTACATAATATTTTTCTTAACATTTGATTGCAGATCTGGTGTTATCCTACCAAGCGCGCCTACCATACACCACAACTTCTCATCATTGGATCATCTTCATCCCAGATCTAACGCCTCAAGCATGCAGGTGCGTGGTGGACTTTCTTGGCTAGCGTCTCACTGGATCAGGCACAACAATTGGGCCACCAGCTATCCTGGGCCTAACAAGTTCAACTCTGCACCCCCAGATTTAATTCTAACAGTAGGCCCATCCCATTTTTTTTATTTTAAATTTCTTTAACCTTTTTTGTTTTATTTATTTTTTTAATTGCTTTAAAAATCATTGTTTTGTAATTAAATCAAAAATCATAAAAACACAAAATATATTAGAATTAGGTTTTTTTATAAAAATATTTAATTCTATTAATTAATTAGGTTAATTAGGATAACTTAAATTCTTTTTTTCATAATTAAAATTAATTAGAAATTCGGTTAATTTGCAAAGTTAATTACTTTTTTCTCAAAAATCAAAAAAAAAATACTTTTCTCTATTTACTGAATTAAATGTCGTTGAATTTAATTTGAATTCCGTATTTAATTTCATCGCGCATATTTATTGCATTAGTTTTTTTATTAATATAATTGCTCCGAGTTTGTAATAGTTTAACTTTGGGTTACTATTTGCCTTTACTATTTTCCTCCGAATTTTGATTATGTAATCCCCCTCCCCAAGGCCTTGTAATAGCTAAGTTTAAAATTCTTGCATTTTACTTTCCGTCATTATAAACTGTTAGATGATTGACACTAGGATTGTATGCAAAAGATCATAATTTAAAACAGTAGAAAACCCTAAATGTGCAAAGATAATAACTGAAAAACAAACACTTGCACATGCTCACTCCTAGAGTTTTCCCCACTTCGGTCGCCTTCGATAAACGGTCATGAAGTATAGGGAGTCTTAGTGGTTGTCCTCTAGTCCCAAAATATCAAAAATGACACATTCGAATGTTGCATCGGAAATATCTTTAGGACTTTAGGGTAATTACTAAAGTTTCCTAACCATTACTTTAGTGATCGTAATTTGTCCCTTTCGTCCCTTTCGATTGTCCCTTAAACTCCAACGATGGAGCTATCTATTCCTTAATAATAGGATAGCGCTGTCTAAAGGAAATAAGAAAATGAACAGACTTTTTCGAGTAGGTAGAAAATTTTAGATGCTTGCTTAAAACAACTTTTTGCACCTACATAAAAATATTTCAAAACACTTTAAAAAACATTCGCCTTGTCAACACTCTTGAGGACGAGTTATCACAAAGCGAATCGCCGCACTAAGGCATTTTCAAAATAATTTTCAAAACACACAAAGCATAAGCAATTGTCAAAATGAGCAAGCACCTAAGAGCTCGTAGATAACTACGGATGGAAAGGGTGTTAATGCCTTCCCTTTCCATAATCTACCCCCTTACTCAGAAAACTCTCGAAAGGTCTTTTTCTGTTCTTTTCACCCTTTCCTTTGTTGGATAAAAGAAAAGTTGGTGGCGACTCTTGCTTACCGCACATTTGCAAATACAAAGCGCAAAACCGATAGTAACATAAAAATAGTCGGTTCTGCCACCGTATCACAGAACTGGCGACTCTGCTGGGGATGATTAATAAAGTGGGGTATACCTTAGGATTTAGGTCATTTTTTAAAATTGCTTTCTTGTTTGCTTTGTCTGCTTTATCCTTAAGGGTTTTGTTTGGGTATTGTTGAAGATCCTACACCCGGATATGAGGAACACTTTTTAGGTAAACGACAATAGATCGTCGAGATTGTACAACATAGACTGATATGGTTTAAGTGATAGCTGTGTTGGTGTGACACTTTAGCTGGTACCAGTATCCTTCGTGTTGAAACGAGGAGAATACGGGGCCGCCGCGTGGTGTCATAAAGCACTAACGGACCTTAGAACCTTAGTTGAACAAACTTGGCCATTAGAAAGTAGTGAGATAGCCAGCCTCGGTATAAAGTTGAGGATTGGTTGATACTCGATGCTACACTCATTGAGATCAGACTTTCGGGATATTTCGGCCGCAGGAAAAGATTACCTGAGCTGGAACAATGCCCGATAAAGGATGACCAGTGATATTGAGAATCCTTAAAACCCGGTTACTTAACTAAGACAGGTTTGAAACCAACTAAACTTCAAGAGGGTACGTACCTTTAACCTCATGCAAGCTTTTGAATCTAAGGTCTTTTGTGTGCTTTGCTTGTGTGTGATTTACTCTATTTGAACATAACATCGTGCATCATAACATAGCATCCATTCTTATTACACTAACCATTTCAAGGACCAAGGGAATTTATCTTTGTTCTGTTTTACAGATCATGGCTTCCGCTCGTAGAAACACTATCTGAATCAGCTTTGTAAGAATACCTCTCCAGCTCAAGGAGCTAGTATCAAGGGTTCCTGAAACTTATTCATTCACTAAGAGACATGGTCGACTTCTCAACCTGGTTACTTCGAGCTTTGATGAAAAGATGATGGGTGTACTCTTTCAGTTCTTTGATCCCAAGAACCACTGCTTCACCTTTCCAGACTATCAGTTGGTTCCTACCATGGAAGGGTTCTCTCAGTTATTGAATCTACTTATTCTTGACTAGATGCCTTTCACAGGTTTAGAAGAAGTTCCCAAGCCAGAGGTCATTGCCTCAGCCTTGCATCTGAAATGGGCCGACGTGGTATCCAATTGGGAAACAAGAAGAAGAGTCAAGGGTTTTCTAGCCAAGTTCCTAATAGAGAAGGCCCAACTGTTTTGTGATGATTTGGACTTTTAGGCTTTTGAGGAGGTTTTGGCTCTTCTGATTTATGGGTTAGTACTATTCCTTAATCCATACTTACTCATAGATGTGAATGATATCAATATCTTCCTCTCTCGCAACCATGTGCCTACTTTGCTCAGAGATATCTTGCATGCTCTCCACACTCGTATTATGAAGAGAAGAGGGGTTCTTATGTGCTGCATGCCATTACTGTCGAGGTGGTTTATTTCTCACCTCCCTAAGTCAGTGTTGAAGAATAAAGAAGGTTTGGGTTGGTCACAAAGGATAATGTCACTTTCTCACACGGATATTCTATGGTATTCCCGATCTATGGGACATATTTCTATTATTGACCGCTGCAGAGAGTTCTCTAATGTCCCATTACTTGGCATTAGGGGAGGCATAAATTACAATCCTTGTTTGGCTTTGCGACAATTTAGTTACGCTCGAAGGGATGGTCCTCATGAGATGCTTATCCAGGGAATTATGTTCAACTATGAGGATGATATTCAGGGGTATCGCCAGAGGTTCATACGAGCCTGGGGCATGGTTACATATCTGATGTCAAGACTTTGGGGCCGAAGGCTTCCATTCCTATGGAACCTTATCTCCAATGGGTACGAGCTCGTGCTCAGAAACTTATGATGCCGTACATAGATGTCTTACCAGTGATTATGGAGCCCATTACTGAAGGGGATATTCCCTACGCGGTTCTTCATCCTGATATGCCCACTGATCTTGAAGAGATATAAAGGTCCTGGATTCAGTTGAAGAAGGAGCGGGATACTTATAGGGACCAGTTCTATGCCCAGGAGAAGAAAGTTTTAGAGCTCACAATGCAGCTTTATAAGGAAAGAAGCCTTAATGTCTATCTCGGCACGAAGAGGAAGCATCCATGGGAAACTTGATTTTTTTTTAGTTTTTAGAATTTTTAAATTGTAATGCCTAAAAGGAAATTATATTTTTAATTCTACTAATAAAATCTTTTTTTCATTTTGGGTTCTCAAATTTAAATTTCCCAAAGTCCTTGAAATAATTGCATACGCATATCATCCATGACATTGCATAAACATGTTTCATAACAGGTTTCTCATCGTTTTTGCTGTTTATTTCAGCAATAATGACTTTTGAACAAAGTATCAAGGATCTCCAGGCACAAAATTACCAATTTCAGCAAATGTTCGTAGCTTTGGAAAAAGGGCAGGAAGATCTGAAGGCCCTTATTCTGAAAGAGAAAAAGAAGAAGACAAAGAAGACTGCTGGTGTCCTGAATCTGAGCAGAAGATTCAAGGGATCATTGAAGCAACCGGTTGATCTGACCTTCTCTTCCAAAGAATGGGAGAATCAAGAGGGAGAGACAAGGGAGGAGGACCCTAGCCCTGAGGTTTCTGATAATGAAAATGACTACAATGATGAACAGTATCCTCCCATTGAGGATAGGTACAAACAATTAGAGGATCGTCTGAGCACAATGGAGATCCAAAGAATACCAGGGCTGGATTTTGAAGAGCTGGGTTTGGTATCTGGGGTAGTCATCCCACAGAAGTTCAAGGCTCTGGTATTTGTGAAGTATGATGGGGTGTCTTGTCCCAAGCTTCATCTCCGTTCCTATGTTAGGAAGATTCAGCCTCACACTGCTGATAGGAACTTGTGGGTCCATTTCTTTCAGGACAGTCTGTCCGAGACTTAGCTTGAGTGGTTCTATCAACTGGAGGGAACCAATGTCCGCAACTAGAAAGATATGGCTGCTGCTTTTTATAAGCAGTATCAATATAATGTTGACCTTGCTCATACCCGTACTCAACTCCAGAGTATGTCCATGGGTGCAAGCAAAGGTTTTAAGGACTATGCGCAGAAGTGGAGAGATCTGGCAGGAAGATTCCAACCCCCTTTGTATGATATGGAGTTGGTTGACATGTTTCTTGGTATGTTATCTAGTCCGTTCTTCAATCACTTTATTGGTAGCTCCTCAGCTGGTTTCACCGAGCTGATATTGACTGGAGAAAGGGTAGAAGCTTGGATCCAGAGTGGCAAGATCCAGAAAGACACCTCATCAAGTACAATGAAGAAGCCACTCACGGGTAAGAAGGAAGTCAATTCCATTTATAACTCAAGAGGTCAGAGCTGAGCTGAGCGCCGTCCAACAGTAGGGGCTATCATGATACCTAGGCCTGCGGCTACTCAACAACGAAACAATCAACAAAGGGTAGAAAGACTGCCAAGGCAGTTCACCCGGATTAATATGACGTTGACTGAGGTTTTACTCCACCCGTTAAGATCTAACTTGGCAACCTTAAAGGAGGCTCCCAAGAATCCTAACACCTCATCTCCTCGTTATAATCTAAACGCTCAGTGTGCTTACCATTTTGAGAGTCCAGGCCATGATATAAATGACTGTTGGGCTCTAAGAAATAAGATATAGGATCTGATCGAAGCCAAGGAGATTGAGTTTGATGCTTCAAAGAAGCCTAATGTAATAACTGCTCCCATGCCCAAGCATAACCGTGGTGTTAATACCGTTGATACTGATCTATTTGTTAGCTCTGAAATGAAGTTTCCACTCCCCTCATGACTGTCAAGAATAATTTGTTGCTAGTCGGTTTATTTCTGGGCTGTGGTGATGGTTTCCACATGTGTCCATCTCTGTCCTCTGGTTTTTAGTTTCTAAAAGCGGGTGTTCAACACCTGATGGATAACAGAGAGATTTTGTTTGAAAAGACTCTGATTCCAACTGTCCTACATGAAGATGTTGCTATCATAACCATTTCCACCAATCCTTCCAAGGTCTCCTCTAAAAGACCTGTTAGGATTACACCTGCTCCAAGAATTGCTCCATTTATAATCACTTTTCCCGGCCCTGTACCTTACTCCTCGGACAAAGTTGTTCCTTGGAATTATGGTGCTGACGTTTACTACCATGGCATCAAACATGATTTGAAGACTGAAGAGGTTGATCTTGATATCAGTAACATTGTCGGGACCAGCAAAGTTACCCGAAGTGAAAGGGATTTCTCTCCTGAGATCTTTCCGAAGACTGTGGCTAAGCCTGTAGTTATTCCATCTATTGTTCTTTCCAGTACTTCTGTTACTACTCCCATCCTTACTTTAGTCGTTACCCCTGCCGATGAGTCATCTGAGACTCGGGGAAAGGAAGCTATATGTGAGCCTACCCGGACGGAGGCACCTAGAAAAGTGGTTTTGGAATCCTCTAAGCAAGAAATGGAGGAAATTTTAAAAATAATCAAGAAGAGCGACTTCAATATGGTCGAGTAGCTGGGGAAGACCCCTTCGAAGATATCAATGTTGTCTCTGCTGTTGTGTTATGAGGCCCATGCAAAGGCTTTGATTGCATTTCTCAAGACTGCGCATGTGCCGCAAGAAACCTCCGCTGACCAATTCAAGGACTATGTATCCAGTTTGACTGTTGACAATGGGTTGGGTTTTTTAGATGCCGATTTGACACCAAATGGGAGAAAGCATAATGATGCTCTGCATTTCTCGATCGAATGCATGGGCACTACTATGGCTCATGTGCTAGTGGACACTAGATCTTCACTGAATGTTCTTCCCAAGAAGGCTCTTGATTGGCTAGATTATGAAGGTTTGACCTTAAAGCCCAGTAACATTGTGGTAAGGTCTTTCGATGGTTCAAAAAATATGGTGCACGGGGAGGTGGACATCCCTATCAAAGTGGGTTCCCAGACCTTTGAATCCACCTTCCACGTGATGGATATCAGGCCATCATATTCTTGTTTATTGGGACGTCCTTGGATCCATGAAGCTGGAGCCGTTACTTCTACGCTGCACCAAATGCTGAAGTATCCAATGAAGGGGAAGATTGTCACCGTGCATGGTGAAGAGGAGTATATGGTAAGCCACATGAACTCTTTCAGGTATGTGGAGATGGATGGGGAATTCATAGAGACCCCTTGTCAAAATTTTGAAGAGGTTCCCCAGATCATGGCATCAACCGAGGCTATCACCAGTGCGTCGAAGATCACCAAACCTACTTTGAAGATGGCTTATCTCAAGGACGCCAGAGCAGTAATTGAAGAAGGTGGGTGTACCATTTGGGGACAGCTCCTTGATTTTCCTCATAAAACTGGAAAGTTTGGTTTGGGATTTACTTCAGGAGCTCAAACGGTTGTTCGACGTGCTCGGGCTGGAGGACCCCCCTACGCATTAGCAATCGTGGGGTTAACGCTATAGAAGAAAATGATGAGGATTCTGATATTGACAGCTGGATCTACCTTACTACCAATGGTGGACCTAGTAACTGGACGACCAAAGATTTTGTGCTGATTTCTTTTGTTCAGCAGTAATCGTCTTACTTGTTTTTCGGATTTGTAATAAACAATATAAACTCTATGGCCTTGTGTCTTACCTGAGGCGCAATGGTTTATTTGTGAGGGTTATTATTTGTCATTTTCATGTGTCATCAATAAAACTTAGGATGTTTCTTGCATACAAGTTTTGTGCTATCTGTT
The DNA here is from genome assembly GCA_948472305.1 of Vicia faba. NCBI lineage: Eukaryota > Viridiplantae > Streptophyta > Magnoliopsida > Fabales > Fabaceae > Vicia > Vicia faba. Next base: position 580,843,741 of record OX451735.1, read on the forward strand.
TTTCCTTTTTGCCTTTCACTTTATCAATACAGTTATACTATTACACGCGCTCACATATCAAACTACATGTCCATATCCACTTTGGATCCCATTGATAACAATTCTGCTATTGCCAGTTATAACTTCGAAAATCTGATCGACCAAGTCGAGGACGAAGGTGAGGAAGATTGTGAGGTGCCTGGAGAACTTGCTAGACTGTTACAGTAGGAAGAGAGGGCTATACAGCCTCATGAAGATCAATTTGAGATGATAAACTTGGGCACGGAGGTAGACAGAAAAGAAGTCAAGATCGGCACAAATCTGGAGACTAATGTCAAACAGCGGTTGATACAGATGTTGCACGACTATTTTGAGATCTTCGCCTAGTCATATGAAGACATGCCTTGTTTAGACACTGATATTGTGGTATATCGTCTGCCTACTAAAGAAGATTGTCCTCCGGTTAAACAAAAGGCCTGCCGTATGTGCCCTGAAATGTCAGAGAAGATCAAAGCAGAGGTTATGAAACAGTTCAACACTGGATTCTTAGTTGTCACCTCCTATCCACAGTGGGTTGCTAACGTCGTTCCGGTACCTAAGAAGGATGGTAAGGTACGGATGTGTGTGAACTACAGAGACCTGAACAGGGCAAGCCCAAAGGATGACTTCCCGCTTCCCCACATCGATGTTCTGGTTGACAACACCGCACAACAAAAAATCTTTTCCTTCATGGATGGTTTCTCTGGCTACAACCAGATCAAGATGGCTCCTGAAGACATGGATAAGACAACCTTCGTCATACAGTGGGGAACTTTCTGTTACAGGGTGATGCCTTTTGGGTTGAAGAATTCTGGGGCAACTTATCAGCGAGCCATGGTAGCTTTGTTCCATGATATGATTCACCATGAGATATAGGTTTATGTTGATGACATGATAGACAGGTCTCAAACTGAGGAAGAACACCTTGACATCTACAAAAGCTGTTTGACAGGTTGAAGACATACAAGTTGAGGTTGAATTCGAACAAGTGCACCTTCGAGGTAAGGTCTGGTAAACTTTTGGGGTTCATCGTCAATGACAAAGGTATTCAGGTAGACCCTGTAAAGGTGAAGGCCATACAAGAGATGCAAGCTCCCCATATTGAGAAGGAGGTTAGAGGTTTCTTAGGACGCCTAAATTATATCTCCAGGTTCATTTCACATCTGACTGCTACATGTGAGCCAATCTTCAAGTTCCTGAAGAAAGATCAAGTGGTAAAGTGGAATGACGAATGCCAGACCGCTTCCGAAAGAATCAAGGAATACCTTCAAGAACCACCAATTTGGATGCCTCCGATTGAAGGAAGACCTTTGATATTATACTTAACGGTGATAGACAATTCAATAGGGTGTGTGTTAGGGCAGCATGACGAGTCTGGTCAAAAAGAGCATGCAATATACTACCTTAGCAAAAATTTTACCGACTGTGTGACAAGATACTCAATACTCCAGAAAACTTGTTGCACTTTGGCATGGGCTGATCGCCGAGTAAGACAGTATATGTTGACCCACACTACTTTGTTGATATCTAAGATGGATCCAATCAAGTACATCTTCGAGAAGCCCACTCTCTCCGGAAGAATAGCAAGATGGAAGATAATCTTAACCGAATACGATATATAATATACAACCCAAAAAGCAATCAAGGGAAGTGTATTAGCTGATCATTTGGCCCATCAGGCCGTGGATGACTACCAGTCCATGAATTTTGAGTTCCCGGACGAGAATATTATGCTAGTGACTAACGATGAAGAAACTGGACCGGATGAAGGACCTGAAGAAGGATCCCGATGGACCATGGTTTTTGATGGAGCCTCGAATGCACTCGGTAATGGCATTGGTGTTGTAATTATATCTCCTAAGGGCTGTCATACTCCTTTCATTGCCCGAATATGCTTCAACTGTACCAACAACATGGCGGAGTATGAAGCATGCATCATGGGTCTCAAAGCGGCCATTGACCTTTGGATCAAGTTCTTAAACATTTTTGGGGATTCAGCCTTAGTGATAAGTCAGATCAAGGAAGAGTGCGATACGAAGCACCCAAATCTCATCCTGTATAAATAGCACGTGTTGACATTGCTCCCATACTTTGAGAAGGTAACCTTTGAATATTTCCCACGAGAGGAGAATCAGTTAGCAGACGCGCTAGCTACCATGTATTCTATGTTCAAGGTCAGGTGGGACAACGAAGCTCCCCGAATCACTATTGAGAGGTTAGATGAACCAGTGTACTGCTGTGAGGTTGATACTGAAGAGGTAGCAGAGAAACCTTGGTTTCACGAAGTAAAAAGGTATCTTGAGGCTCAGAAGTATCCCAAGGGGGAATCTATCAACGACAAAAAGTTTCTTAGAAGGTTCGCTGCAAAATTCTTCCTTAGTAATGGAATCCTCTATAAGCGCAACCATGACTCTACCTTACTGCGGTGTGTAGACAAGAGCGAAACTGAGAGGATTACGGCAGATCTGCATGAAGGTACCTTCAGAACCCATTCAAGTGGACATACCATGGCTAAGAAGATCCTACGGGCAGGATACTATTGGTCTACTATGGAAGCAAATTGTTATCAGCACTCCCGAACTTGCCACAAGTGCCAGATCTATGTTGATAAGGTGCATGTGCCTCTGGTACCTTTGAATGTCTTGGCGGCTCTGTGGCTCTTTGCAATGTAGGGCATTGACATTGTGATACAGTGGGAGAAATGACTTAGATGTTTTACGTTTTATCGCAAATGTTGCGGTTAGCAAGAGTCGCCATCGACTTTTTTTTATCCAAAAAAGGAAAGGCTGAAAAGAACAGGAAAGACCTTTGAGATTATTTCTTGAGTTCGGGGGGTAGATTATGAAAAGGGAAGTTATTAGCACCCTTTTCATCCATAGTACCTATGGGCTCTTAGTTGCTTGCTAGATCACTTACTTTTGTTTGAAAATATGCTTTGTGTGGTTTTTGAAAGTATTTTGAAAAGGGGCCATCGTTTAGGCAAACTTTGTAATAGTTCTCGTTCGTAAGAACGTATACAAAGTGTTGATCTTTTGAAAATGTTTCAAGTTTGAAAGATGTTTTTGAAAGTGTTGGTGTTTGTTTTGAAAATAGCAAGGATGTTTTGATTTGAAAATGAGCAAGCAACTAGGAACAATCTACCTACTCAAAAGTCTTAGTTCATTTCCTCCTTTCCTTTGATATTGCTATCTTACCATTGATTTGGTAAGAAGCCTTATCTTTGAATGTAAAGGGACGGGCGTGGGTCATCGTATAGCCATGATAGCAATGTTGTGAAATATCTTAGCAATTCTCTTTGAGGGACTAAGATCATTTTGAAAGGCAACTTTGATAGCGTCATCGAAGGACTATGATCTTGTATTTTTTATTGCTTTTGCTAAGACACCTCACATGCATAACATGGTCATTTTTAATAAGGCAACAAAGTGGATTTACCCTAAGGGTGTAAGTATGCAAGTGTGTTGATTTACATGCATTGTTTTGTCTTGATTTAGGGTTTGCTAACTTGTTGATTTTAATCTTTCCATACAAACCCTAATTTACTAGCATTTATATATAAAGCATTAAATTGCGTAAAATAAAAATACTAAGCTATTACATCATTAGGGGAGGGGGTATACAAATTTACAAATGGGGATTTTGCAAGAAAATTAAATCTAATTAACTATTACAACCATATTGAATATTGTACAAAATTGAAGATAAAATGCAAGAATGCAAAATGGAAAAAGAAATAATTTTTATTTGATTTTATGAAGGGTTTTAATCTTGACCTAATTAATAAAATAATTAATGAAAATCAAATAAAAATTAACTTAAACTAACTAAGAAAAGAAATTAACTAAAAAAAGATTTTTTAGGGTTTTTTATGAAAAGGTTTTAAGAATAATATAAAAATTATTAAATTAAAATAAACCTAAATTCTAAATTAATTTTAATTTATAAGAAAATAATATAATATAATAATTAAACCTAATTATCTAAATATTAATTAAAAAAAGAAATTAATTTGTTAAGAAAATTGATTTTGTTCTTTTTAGTTTTTATAAAGAAAAATAAAATATGAGTGTAAAAATAATAAAATAAATATTTTTGGATTTTTCTATTAATATTAAAAAAAAAATTAGAAATAAAAATAATAAAATAAAAATATGAAAGTAAAATAAACTAAAATAAAAATAAAAATGAAATAAAGAAATGAATGGGCCAAGGGGTATGAAACATAATCAAGGGGAATTCAGCAAAAATAAAGGCCCAAGGAGGAGGAGGTACAACACCTGTTACAAACAAAAAAAGGAGAGAAAAACAGAAAATATAACAAAAAATGGTAAAACGGACGTTGGGGCTCGAACCCAGGTCCAAGGGGTGACAGACGCGCGCTTTAACCACTGGGGTGGTGATACATCCGTTAACTTGTACACAATAATAAATACATAACACAAATTTTGCCATGACTGTACTTCATCTTCAACCTCCAGCCAAAGGATTTTAAACTTGCTCATTCCTCAACCATTTTCAAAAATGTAAACATGAAACTTGTACATCTTTCCACCATGAATCCAACCATGTAACTAATTTAAGCTAGCATTCAAAGATAAGGATGAATTTATGAAAGTACCAAATTCTGACCTAAACGTTTCAGCAAGTTCAAACTCAAAATTCTCCATGCTCAAGTAACATAAATGAAATATATGGACATGTATAGTTTCAGGGCAATGATACCTACATTCTATCTTCACAAATGTAAGCCTAAAAATGCCTAAATAATGAGATAGAAGTTCAAGAAAAATACCTCAAAAACTGAAATCGTGAAATGAGTTTGGGCTTGTTTAAAGTGATGGTGATGATCAGGTTAGCTTCTTTGGACCTCTAGGAAGCTAATGCAATGGTTGGCTTGAACTGAAAGTGGCTGCAATGGTCTAGAAAAGTCCAACTATGATGCTTTGTTTTTGAATTTGGAAGTGGGTGAAGATGGTGTTACAGCCGTGTAACAAGGACTGGGATGGCTTATGTATGATGTTTGGAAGATTTTGGAAGCAAAAGGCCAAGAAACGCACGAGTAGTTTTTGATTTTGGGATTTCTGGCCAAAATATGCAACAATGGAGGTCTGTTGTGCAAATCTGACTTTGGGGGAGTTTTAGAGCTTGTGTATTCGTGTCTTAGCTTGAAAACAACTTGTGCATATGTATGGAAAAGATTGTAGCACTTGAGAGGGTCAGAAACACAAGATATAGACTTATGACTATGTTACTTGATTTTGAAGAAAAGTGGAAATATAGTTTCAAGGCAAAGTACAAGCATGGCCTGAGTTGTTAGAGGCTTTTGACAAGTTTCTCATGGCTTTTAGATTGTGTGTGATTAGAAGAAAACAAGTGCAAAGCTCAAGAATTGAATTTGTGCATAAAATCCACTTTTCCAAAATGGCAATGTTGCCTTTCTTCCTAAAATGGTATTAAGCATGGGCAATAAATTGAATGCTTGGATTAAAGCTTCTAACAACTGTGCAAACATTTAATTATGGAGTGCCAAACAAGTTTGAGGCCTTCAAAGCAAAGATTATGCAGTCTAGGCTTGGATTTGAATTTTTGTTCATCATGGAAATGACCTATAATTCAAGAATGAAACATGATATCAATGAGTTCTTGGACATTTTGGAAAGCTTGTAACATCCTCTACAACCTATATGTTGGTCACTTTTTAAAATTCCCCTTGTAACTATGTGAAAAATTGCCATGAAGTTAGGTCAAAATCCTGCCTAAACTAGGGCAAAATTTCACTAAGTTTCCAAGTTTCATGAACATGTATTCACAAAATTATAACTTGAAATCCATACATTTCTATGAGGAGTTGTGTTCAGAAATGTTTTAGATCTCATTGAGATCTACAACTTTCATGTTGAAATTTTCCTTTGAATCATCTTGCATCATGGTGAAAAATTGGCTCAAAGTTGTGAAAAAATATGAAATTTCCAACACTTCGAAAAAATTTGAAGTTTAGAAATTTTGACTTTTCAAAAGGAAATCTTGAATTTTTTATTTCTTGATGAACAAGTTTCATGTTTTGAAATGTTTTGATGAATTGTGATCCTTGGCACTTGATTTTGACCAAAAAGTCAAAGTTTGACTTTTCAGTGTACAATTGATTTTTGATCAGTTGACTGAAAATTCATCTGTCAACCAATTGGAGTTGAGGAATGTTTTGAGCCATGTCATTAGGTCGAAATGATGCATTTGAGTCCTTGAGATCATAACTTAAACCAATCAATCATTTTCTAGGTCAAAAATCAGAAATTGCCCTTTCTCAATCAAAACCCTAATTTTGAACATTTTGCCCTTTTGATGATCTGATCAAATTTCTTGAGGAATTGTGGTCCACACTTGATTAAATGACATATATGATTTCATAATGTTGATATGGATAAAAAATCATGATGTTTGACTGTAAATTGACCACAGTTAACTTTTTCCCCAATATAGTTGATTTTTAGGTCAACTGATCAATTGACAGAGCAAAAATTTGATCCAAGACTTGAAATTTGACATGAAAAATCTTGAGGGTCCAAAATGATCCATGAAAGTCATATGAGGCATTAAAATTTCAATTTTCCTTGTGCAATCTCAAACCCTAATTTTCGGTCATCAGTGCTTGAGGAGGTGTCTTGAGCTGATCAACCTTAGTGCAGTCTTGAACCAAAGGAGATCTTGTGAGATTTCATTTGATAAATCAGAGGGAAAATTTTGGGGTACAACAGCTTCCCCTGTTCAATCTTCTTAAACCTGAAGAGTTAGATTGGCAGACCCGCCATTCGTGACTTGAAGGTGAAAGATGATTGAACACTAGAGTGCCCAGAAATTTGCACTTGAAGATGAATGGTGAATAGGCTTATAGATGCCATTTGAAGGAATGTTGGTAAATACTGGAAGAAGTATTATCACAAATCTCTTGTTGATTTATACTAAAGCTTGATGTTTTACCTGTGATAAAAAGAGTTAGTAGAATGCAGATGTATGCAGGATGTTCACCAGATGTGGTATTATGCTAAATGTATTTTGTATGTACATGCTATGATGTATGAATGTGAGATGTATGTTTTTGTCTGGGAAAATAAATCCTTGACTGTTGTTGATGAGTTTTAGGAAGTTGACTCCTAGATTTCCATTGGGGAACGAAGAGTATACATATCTTCAAACTTATTGAAAGGATGCTTCTGCTAGGGAATTTCTCTTGAATGTTAGTTGTTATCTAGTCGGATCCAGGCTTCACAATTTGCTGAGGATGAAGTAGTCAACTGCTATCTGGTCAAATCCAGGCTTCACGGCAACTTACAATGGAAGAGACAATTTAACTGTTATCTGGTCGGATTCTAGGCTTTGCAGAAAATTTCTTGGAATTAAACTGTTATCTGGTCGGGTCCAGGCTTTTCAACAACTTGCTGGGGATAAGGAAGTTAACTATTATCTGGTCGGATTCAGGCTTCACAATAAATTTAAAGTGGTAACTACTATCTGGTCGAGTCCAGGTTTCATGGTTTTTGGAAGGTTGCACTATTGTCTGGTCAGGTCCAAGCTTCACAGTGTCTCTTTGGGGATCCTAGTTAATTCTTATCTGGTCGGGCTCCAGGTTTCACAATAACTTGTTTGAAAACTGACATCTGGTCGAGTCCAGGCTTTGCATATTTCTGAGGTTGATGAGGTTAATTTTTATCTGGTCGGGTCTAGGTTTCACAATAAACTGTTTGGGGATTTAGTTTTTATTCGGTCGGGTTCCAGGTTTCATAATGAATTTATGAGAGTAATTGTTATCTGGTCAGATCCAGGCTTCACAATAACTTGTTGGGGTAGAGGCAAACTTTACTGGGGGAAAGAAGTTTTGCTAGTGATTTTGTAGGAATTGAACTATTATCTGGTCGGGTCCAGGCTTCAGCAATTTTGAACTTGAGGTTAATTGGTATCTGGTCTAGCCCATGTTTCAGAAACTCAAACTGTTATCTGGTCGGGTCCAGGTTTCAGCAATTGATGAAGTTAAACTATTCTTTGGCCGGGTCCAGGCTTTAGTAACTTAAAATTGAGATTAACTATTATCTGGTCGGGTCCAAGTTTCAGAAACTCAAACTGTTATCTGGTCGGGTCCAGGTTTCAATAATTGAAGAGTTACATTATTATCTGGTCGGGTCCAGGCTTCCTAGTGTTTGGAAAGTTGTACTAATATTTAGTCGAGTCCAGGATTCATAGTATCTTTTGGAGATAGTAAAGGTTTTGTTGACGACTTTACTGGGGGTTAGGGGTTCTGGCCCTATAGTCTGAAAGACAAACTCAAGTTGGAGAGCATAGACTCAGTCGGAGAGGACAGACTCAGCTTGGTAAGGTATATTCAGCTGGGGGTATCAGGCTCAGCTGGGGAATTTTGTACTCAGTTAAAGAGTTATTATACTCATTATTTGTTTGGGGAAATAAATCTTGTTGATAAACTGCTGAAGAGGTGAGTTCTTTTTGGGAAGAAATCCAAAAAGCCTCTACTTATAAGATTCAACTTAGCTGAGGAAAGAGCTGCCAAGAGATTGAGACTCTGGTTGGAGATTATCCTATGCAAAGAGACTTTGTGAGGAGGATGTTAACGAAATGACTCTGTGGGGGTATTCCATATTCATTAAAGAGGCGCTTGTTACTGCTTAAGTCATATGTGTCAAACAGTTTTAATTAAGTTCACATGCATATGTTCATTCAATTTTAGTCATTGGACAAATTTGCATTCAAAACAAAAAAACAGAAAGTTTGCACTTCAAAGTATATTTGTATTGGTATTTTGCCCGTGAATAGGTGTTTTTGTACAAAGAGACAGAGATCCTAGTAAGAGGAAATCGTCGAAAGGAAAACAAAATTGAAAAAAAAACAAATAGCCATGTGAAGTGATCTCATTGCCTTCCACTCTACTTTTGCCCAAACCTTTTGGTTTGCCGGGATGCCCTTATTTTGCTTAGGTGTGTCAACCTAGCGGATCTCTTATGCGTAGTATTTTTTAACTATGTCCGCGTTTATGGGATGTGGGAAGTCTTCACCATCCATGGTAGTCTTCACTATCCATGGTAGTCAGCATCATGGCACCTCCAGAGAACACTCTCTTGACAACAAACGACCCTTCGTAGGTGGGAGTCCATTTGCCTCTGGGGTCGCCTTGTGGTAGAATGATGTGTTTTATCACCAAGTCACCAACTTAATATACTCGAGGCTTGATCTTTTTGTTGAAAGCCTCGATCATACGTTTTTGGTACGTCTGACCATGACAAACAGCAGCCAATCGCTTTTCGTCGATCAAGTTCAGCTGACCCAATCTCATTTGAATTCACTCGTCTTCGCTTAAATCTGCTTCATTCATAATCCTCAGCAAGGGAATCTGAACTTCCACTAGAAAAACAGCTTCCATGCCGTAGACTAGAGAAAACTGAGTTCCCCCAATTGATGTTCTAGCTGGAATGCGGTAGTCGTGGAGAGCAAACGGTGACATCTCATGCCAATCCTTATAGGTTACTACCATTTTCTGCACAATCTTCTTGATATTTTTGTTGGCTGTTTCGACTGAGCCATTCATTTTCAGTCTATATGGAGAAGAATTGTGATGCTTGATCTTAAACTGAGTGCAAAGCTCAGTAATCATAGCATTGTTGAGGTTAGTCCCATTGTCGGTGATTATCCTTTCGGGAATACCATAGCGACAGATGAGTTTGTGTTTGATGAATCTGGCAACCACATTCTTGGTGACTGAGGCAAAAGAGGCGGCTTCGACCCACTTGGTGAAATAATCAATAGCAACCAAATTACAAATGGCCACGGGGATGTCATGACATTCAGAGGGATAGGAGGCACATGGACCTTGTCAGCATAGATTTGACATTTGTGACAAGTCCTCGAGTGTTGATGGAAATCAGTCTCCATTGTTGACCAATAGTAGCCAGCTCTTAATATTTTCTTAGCCATTGTATGTCCACTTGAGTGAGTAACAAAGAGACCATCGTGCATGTCTTTCATGATTTCCTCTGCCTCCTTCTTGTCCACACATCGGAGTAGAGTGGAGTCATGGTTGCACTTGTACAATATTCCGTTGCTTAGGAAGAATTTGGCTGCGAATCTTCGTAAGAATATTTTGTCATTGATGGATGCTCCCTCTGGATACTCTTGTGTTTCAAGATACCTCATCACCTCATGGTACCATGGATTTTTTGTGTCAGTGTAAAGTTCACAGCAATGTGCGGGTTCATCGAATCTTTCAATTGTTATCATAGGGGCTTCGTTGTCCCATCTGACCTTGAACAATGAAGACATGGTTACCAAAGCGTCAGCCAGCTGATTTTCTTCCGTATGGAAGTGCTCAAAGGTGATCTCTTCGAAGTAAGGGATCAAAGATAGCATAAGTTCCTTGTAAGGGATGATATTGGGGTGCTTAGTGTCTCAATCTCCTTTTACTTGGCTAATCACTAGAGCGGAATCCCCAAACACATTCAAATTCTTGATCCTTAAGTCAATGGCAGCTTTCAGACCCAAAATGCACGCTTCATACTCGTCCATATTATTCGTACAATCGAAGCATAGTCTGGCAGTGAATAGAGTGTGGCAACCTTCAGGAGATATGATCACAGCCCCCATTCCGTTACCTAAGGTGTTGGAAGCCCCATCGAAGACCATAGTCCATCGGGATCCTTGTTCAGGTCCGTCATATGGTCCAGGTTTCGTGCAATCGGTTACCAGCATGATATTCTCATCAGGGAAGTCGAAGTTCATTGACTGATAATCATCCACAACTTGATGGGCCAAATGATCTGCTAGTACGCTTCCTCTGATGGCCTTTTGTGTAGTGTATTGAATATCGTACTCAGTCAAGATCATTTGCCACCTGGCTATCTGTCCGGAAAGGGCAGGTTTCTCGAAAATGTACTTGATTGGGTCCATTTTAGAAATCAACAGAGTGGTATGAGTCAACATATATTGTCTTAGCCGGCTAGCAGTCCATGCCAGAGCGCAGCAAGTTTTCTCGAGTAGTGAATATTTGGTTTCACAGTCGGTAAACTTTTTTTTCAGGTAATAAATAGCATGCTCTTTTCGGCCAGACTCATCATGTTGTCCCAAAACACACCCCATAGAATTCTCTAGTACTGTCAAGTACGTGATCAATGGTATTCCTTCAACTAGAGGCATGAGAATATGAGGCTCTTGTAGATATTCTTTGATTTTGTCGAAGGCATCTTGGCATTCATTGTTCCATCTGACTACCTGATCTTTCTTCAAGAGTTTCAAGATTGGCTCACAAGTAGCATTTAAGTGTGATATGAAGCGGGCATCGTAATTGAGACGACCCAAGAATCCTCTAACTTCCTTTTAATAATGAAGGACTGGCATTTCTTGGATAGCCTTTACCTTGGCAGGATCAACTTTAATGCCTTTATTGCTGACAACAAATTCTAGAAGCTTTCCAGATCGTACTCCAAACGTGCACTTGTTAGGGTTTAACCTCAGTTTGTACTTTTTCAGCATTTCTAATAGTTTGTATAGGTGATCGAGATGTTCTTCTTCAGTTTGTGATATGGAAATCATATCGTCCATATATACCTCTATTTCATTATGTATCATGTCATGAAACAAACTACCATAACTCTCTGATATGTTGCCCCTGCATTCTTCAATCCGAACGACATGAACTTGTAGTAGAAGGTGCCCCATTGCGTAACGAAAGTAGTCTTCTCCGTGTCTTCGGGAGCCATCCTTATTTTATTATAGCTAGAGAAACTGTCCATAAAAGAGAAGACTTTATGTTGAGCAATGTTATCAACTAAGACGTCAATGTATGGTAGAGGGAAGTCATCCTTGGGGATTGCCCTATTCAGATCCCTATAGTCTACGCACATGCGAACTTTTCCGTCCTTTTTTGGAATTGGCACTACATTAGCAACCCATTGGGGATAGAATGTCACAGCTAGGAACCCTGCATCAAATTGTTTCATCACTTCAGCTTTGATCTTCTCGGACATATCAGGCCTCATGCAACGAACCTTTTGTTTAACAGGAGGGCAGTCTTATTTTGTTGGCAGATGGTGAACTACAATGTCAGTATCCAACCCAGGCATATCTTCATAAGACCAAGCAAATACTTCCACATAATCATGCAACATCTGAACCAACATGCTCTTGACACTACTTTCCAAATTGGCGCCGATCTTGATTTCCTTATTATCTGACTTTGTACCTAGATTAATGACCTCAACTGACTCTTCGTGCGGCTGAATAACTTTTTCCTCTTGTAATAGAAGTCTGGCTAATTCTCCCGGTATGTCACAATCTTCCTCACCTTTGTCTTTGGCTTGATTAATTGGGCATTCAAATTCATAGTCGACAATAGTAGAGTCATTGGCAATAGGATCCAGAGTGGATGACCTGCAAGAGTGTGCGTGTGTGTGCATGTAAGATACATGGCTATTTGAAAGAAAGGAAAGACAATGAACACAAATATTTGAATGCAAAAGAGTCCAATGTACTGAATGATCATATGATTAGATGAACATAAATAAAACCCTTGACAAATGGACCAAAGTGCCCCGGGCCAGGCACATGGCTTAAAAGTCATTGTTAAAATATTACAGACAACAAGTTCTTGAATTGAAAGAAAAGCAATAACAAGTAGATTACTTCTCAATGAAGGAGATGGGCACAAAGTCCTTTGCATGCCAATTCTTCAGCTCCGTTGTAGTTGGGTACACCCAATCTTCAAATGCAGCTTCTTCATCATAATCACCTACGGCGTTAACTTCATGGCTTCCAATGCGGAGAGGTGGCTTTCCAGCACGAGCACGCCTCACTTCCTTCTGAGCTTTGACAATGAAGCCCAAACCAAACTTGTATGATTTAAATGGGATATCGAGGAGTTGCCCCCAAGTATCACAATTTCCTTCTTCAATTTCCGCACGGGCATCTTTGACTGAAACCATATTTGGCATGGCCTTAACAGCTTTAGACTTATCAGAAGAACATTTGGTAGCAGCAATCATCGGTGGCACGACTTCAAAGGATTGACATGGGGTTTCAATGAATTCTCCATCCATCTCTACGTATTTGAACGAGTTAAGGTGGCTTACCATAAACTCTTCTTCTCCACAGACAGTGACTATTCTTCCCTTGACTGGATATTTGAGTTTTTGATGGAGAGTTCAGGTTACTGCCCCAGCTTTATGGATCCACGGGTGACCTAACAGACAAGAATAGGCAAAACGAATATCCATAATATAGAAGGTGGAGTTGAAGATTTGAGATCCCACTTTGATTGGAAGATCTACTTCCCCATGAACATTCCTCTTTGATCCGTCAAATGCCCTTACAATGATATCACTTAGCTTCAAGACTAAACCCTCACAGTCTAGACGGTCTAACGCCCCCTTGGGTAATACATTCAGGAAAGAACATGTGTCGACTAGAACATGTGCTAAGGTGGTCCCTTTGCACTCGACAGAAACATGTAAAGCTTTATTGTGGTTCTTCCCTAACCGTGTTAAGTCAACATCCGAAAATCCTAAGCCATTATCAGCTGTCAGGCTAGCCACGCAATTCTCAAATTAGTATGTTGTTGTCTCATGGGGGACATGAGCTTTTTTCAGGAATTTTATTAATGTCCGAGCATGGGCGTCGGAACAAAGTAGCAATGACAACATTGGAATCTTAGAAGGGGTTTGCCCCAACTGTTCCACAATCTTGAAGTCACTTCTTTTTATTATCTTTAAGACCTCGTCCATCTCACGAGCGGAGGGTTCTTCATCAGATACGTCCTTGGAGGGTACTTCAATCACATCAGGCTCAACAACCTTCTCCTTCCCTCTTGTATCGGTACTTGGCTTGGCAGCAGTAATGCAGATGGGCGTCCTTATAACAACTGGTGGTGAGATATTGGGTGAAAATATTCTCCCAATTCTAGTTACTTTGCTTGAGTCAGCTATGTTACCAACATTGTCATCTTTTTTCTTGTTTGATCCAGGCATCTTGTTTAATCCCATGATAGAACACCTCAGCACCATAATTCCATGGCACCCCTTTGTTTGAAGAGTAGGGAATCGGTCCGGGATTGGTAATTATTAAGGGAGCAACAGTGGGTTCATTTGAAATCCTAATAGGACCTTTGGAGGTGATCCTAAGAGGCTTGTTTGAGATGGTAATAATGGAGAGGTCTTCACATTTGTTAATCAAAATCTAGGTAAGTGGAGTCTTCTCAAATATAATTTCGTGGCTATCCATCAGGCGTTGTATGCCTTTCTTCAGCCCTTCACTTCCATTGAGTTATCTTGTACATCACACACAGTCTTTTACACAACCATGGAAGATTCCATCTTTCAACTGATTATTCTTGATTATATTCAGCGGAGTAGTCAATTCTTCAACAGAGGCAACACAAATTTTATCTTCAGCAACATTAACACCCTTGTCATGTTTCGGCATCGAAGCGGTAATTACATTCAGCATTGGAGGAGGATCAAACTCAATAGTCTTGTTGTCAATCAAATCTTGGATTTTGCTCTTCAAGGCCCAACACTGGTCAGTCTCGTGCCTGGGGCTGTTCGAGTGGTAAGCACACTTAGAGTTTGGATTATATTTTGGTGACGAGGTATCAGGGTTGGTGGGAGGATCGCGCAATGTCACTAAATTAGCCTTGAGAAAATGTTGAAGGGCTTGAGATAGTGACATGTCTAACCTCGTAAGTTTTCTTGGAGTTTCGGCATCAGAGCGGTAATTACATGGTCTTGGAGTAGGAGTTGGATTGGAGATTTTGGCGGCATTTACAGACGGATGATCCTTCTTCTTGGTATGGGCCCTTTCCCCGTACATAGTGTTGACTTCCTTTTTTGCAGCAAAAGTTTTCTTGATAGGATTTGAAGTGGAGGTAGACGCCACAAAGATCTTCCCACTTTTTATGCCACTTTCAACTCTTTCACCAGTTAAGATTAACTCGGTGAAACCAGAAGAAGAGTAGCCAACCAATAGTTTAAAGAAGGGACCAGATAAAGTGCCCATGAACATGTCAATGTGCTCCCTATCAATCAAGGATGGTTGAACCCTATTAGCAAGGTCTCTCCACTTTTGCGCATATTCCTTAAATCCTTCATTCTTTCCCATGGTCATATCTTGTAATTGAACCCTCGTTGGCGCCAAGTCGGTGTTATACTGATACTGATGGTATAATATGGTAGCTAAATCCTCCCAAGTATTGATACGAGAACTATCTAATTGATAAAACCATTCAAGTTGCGTTCCAACCAAGGTCTCTTTGAAAAAGTGAACCCAAAGCTTCTTATCAGCAGTGTGCGGCTGTATCTTGCGCACATAAGATTTCAAATGGAGTTTTGGACACGAAACCCCATTGTACTTTGCAAAGATTGGTCTTTTGAATTTGTGGGGGATGACCACCCCAGAGATCAAACCCAAATCATCAAAATCTAAACCGGGGACAGAGTGGATTTCAACAGATTTTAATCTGTCTTCTAACTGCTTATATTTGATATCAGCGGGTGGATACTACTCGTCGAAATAATCATCATCAGATACTTGATCATTGACACAGTCAACCTGAGTACTCTTGATCTCACCAATCTGGTTCTCGTCCTCTTCAGATGAGTCTCCTCATACTGGGATTTAACAGACTGTCTCCTTGAACCTTCTACCCATGTTGAGCAGAGCTTTCTTCTTGGGCTTCTTCTTAACTGCCAACAAAGCCATCATGTCTTGCTGCCCCTTGGCTAGGGCTAGTAGAGTTTCCTGGAACTGAGAATTTTGTGCCTGAAGATCCTTTACAGTTTTCTCTAGATCCATCTTGCTGAAGTAAACAGCAGAAAGATAAGGAAATTTGTTATGTGAAAAACTTGGCATGTTATGATGCATGGAATATGTATATGCAAATGATTTCAAGGATTAATGAGATTTAAATTTGTATAGACAAAAGAAATGAACAAACTTCAATTTTCATTAAACAAAACAAGAAAGATCACATCATGCCTCTTGGGCTTACAAAATAACTTTCTAAGATAAAAAGACTGAACACATCCTCTTCGGCGCGAGATAGGCGTTCACACTTTTCCCTTCTTGTAGCTACTTCGTAAGATCCTATACCCTCTTCTCACTAGCATATAATTGAGCCTCGAAAGTATCACGCTCTTCCTTCAGCTGAATCCAACCCTTTTGCAAGTCTTCGAGAGAGGTAGGCATGTCGGGATGGAGGATAGTGTAGGGAACATCTCCTTCAAACACAGGCTCTGTGATAACTGGTAAAACAGAGGGATAAGGCATCACAAGTTTCTGAGCACGAGCTCGCACCCATTTAAGGTAAGGCTCGAGGGGAATGGAATTCTTGTGTCCTAGTGTCTTGCTATCCACTTTGTTCAACATCCTCCAAGCTCGAATAAACCTCTGACGGTAACCTTGATTGTCATTCTCGTAGTCGAATACCACTCCTTGGATAAGCATCTCATGTTGACCATCCCTTCGGGCGTAACCAAACTGTCGTAAGGCCAAGCAGGGGTTGTAAGTGATACCTCCTCTAATGCCAAGTAAAGGGACATTAGGGAATTCTCCATAACGATCGATGATAGTAACATTCTCCTAAGATTGGGAACACCAATGAATATCTTAATATCTGAGTGTCATCAACCTATGGGACCACCTTGAACCTTGCTCATTCTTTAATACAAAATGGGGAAGATGCGAAATAAACCATCTTGACAAGAGAGGAGTACAACACATGAGTATACCTCTCTTCCTCATAGTGCGAGAGTGAAAAGAATGTAGGATGTCTCCTAACAAAGTAGGCACCGGGTTACGAGACATGAAGATTTTGACGGTGCTTACATCTATGAGTTGGTCAGGATTTAGAAACAAAACCATCCCATAGATGATAAGGGCTACAATTTCCTCAAAAGCTTGTAAGTCCAAGGAGTTCCAACAATCTTGAGCTTTCTCAAACAAGAACTTGGCTAAGAAACCTTTGACACCGCTCCTTGTTTCCCAATTAGTTGTGACATCATATTGTTACAAGTGTAGGGCTTGAGCAATCTCTTCAGGTTTTGGATCTCCTTCCGTACCGTTGAAGGGTAGTTGATTGAGAATGGGAATCCTTAAGAGTTAGGAGAATTATTCCAAAGTTGGCACAAGTCGATAATCGGGAAAAGTGAAGCAATGATGTAGAGGATCAAAGAATTGGAAAAGCACCTTCATCATATCTTCATCAGTGTTGGAGGTAACCAAGTTTAGGAGGCGACCATGTCTTTTGGTGAATGGAGAATTCTCAGGAACCCTTGATGCTAACTCTTTGAGTTGAGGAGGAATCCTTACGAGATTGACATGAATGGTTTTCCTGCGAATAGAATCCATGTCCTACAAAACAGAACAAAGATAAATCCCAAAAATCCTTGAAATGGTTAGTGAGTATGAATTTGATGTTATGATGTTTATGATGTTATGTACAAGTAAATCTATACAAACAAAACAAACAAGTCCTTAGGTTTAGGATTTCATGGAGTCTCATAGGTAAGTACCCTCTTGAAGTTTAGTTGGCTCAAACCTGTCCTGGAAATAATAATCGGGTTCTAAGGGAGCTCAATATCACTGATTCATCTTCTCGGGCATTGTTTCAGCGCAAGCCTCTTTAATGGCGACCTAAATATCCCAAAAAGCCAAACCTCAATGAGTGTAGTATCGAGTATCTACCAACATCGGACTGCACAAAAGCCGGTCATCTCACTACGTCCTAATGGCCAAGTTGGTCAAGTAAAGGTTCTAAAGTCAGTTAGTGCTTCATGATATCCCTCAGTGGCCCCATATTCTCCTTGACTACTCAAGGGCTACCGGTACCCACAAATATGTCACACTAACGTAGCTATTAGTTAGACCATGTCGGTATACCCCGCACAATTTCCACAACCTATAAGGTATCCCAAATCCGGGTAGAGGATTTAAACCCAAACAAAGAACGAAAATGTAAAGCATATAAGTCAAACAATGAAAGCAAATAAAAGTGATCTAGCCCTAAGGTAACCCCACTTTTAAGTTATTCCCCAACAGAGTCGCCAGTTCTGTGATACGGTGGGTGAATTGACTTGGATGTTTTGCGTTTTATCGCAAATGTTGCGGTTAGCAAGAGTCGCCATCGACTTTTCTTTTATCCAAAAAGGAAAAGCTGAAAAGAACAGGAAAGACCTTTGAGATTATTTCTTGAGTTCGGGGGGTAGATTATGAAAAGGGAAGGTATTAGTACCCTTTTCATCCATAGTTACCTATGAGCTCTTAGTTTCTTTCTAGATCACTTGCTTTTGTTTGAAAATATGCTTTGTGTGGTTTTGGAAAGTATTTTGAAAAGGGGCCATCGTTTAGGCAAATTTTGTAATAGTTCTCGTTCATAAGAACGTATACAAAGTGTTGATCTTTTGAAAATGTTTCAAGTTTGAAAGATGTTTTGAAAGTGTTGGTGTTTGTTTTAAAAATAGCAAGGATGTTTTGATTTGAAAATGAGCAAGCAACTAGGAACAATCTACCTACTCAAAAGTCTTAGTTCATTTCCTCCTTTCCTTTGATATTGCTATCTTACCATTTATTTGGTAAGAAGCCTTATCTTTGGATGTAAAGGGACGGGCGTGGGTCATCGTATAGCCATGATAGCAATATTGTGAAATATCTTAGCAATTCTCTTTGAGGGACTAAGATCATTTTGAAAGGCAACTTTGATAGCGTTATCGGGGGACTATGATCTTGTATTTTTTTTATTGCTTTTGCTAAGATATCTCACATGCATAACATGGCCATTTTAATAAGGCAACAAAGTGGATTTACCCTAAGGGTGTAAGTGTATAAGTGTGTTGATTTACATGCATTGTTTTGTCTTGATTTAGGGTTTGCTAACTTGTTGATTTTAATCTTTCCATACAAACCCTAATTTACTAGCATTTATATATAAAGCATTAAATTGCGGAAAATAAAAATACTAAGCTATTACATCATTAGGGGAGGGGGTATACAAATTTACAAATGGGGATTTTGCAAGAAAATTAAATATAATTAACTATTACAACCATATTGAATATTGTATAAAATTGAAGATAAAATGCAAGAATGCAAAATGGAAAAAGAAATGATTTTTATTTGATATTATGAAGGGTTTTAATCTTGACCTAATTAAGAAAATAATTAATGAAAATCAAATAAAATTAACTTAAACTAACTAAGAAAAGAAATTAACTAAAAAAAGCTTTTTTAGGGTTTTTTTATGAAAAAGTTTTAAGAATAATATAAAAATTACTTAATTAAAATAAACCTAAATTCTAAATTAGTTTTAATTTACAAGAAAATAATATAATATAATAATTAAACCTAATTATCTAAATATTAATTAAAAAAATAAATTAATTTGTTAAGAAAATTGTTTTTGTTCTTTTTAGTTTTTATAAAGAAAAATAAAACATGAGTGTAAAAATAATAAAATAAATATTTTTGGATTTTTCTATTAATAATAAAAAAAATATTAGTAATAAAAATAATAAAATGAAAATATGAAAGTGAAATAAACGAAAATAAAAATAAAAATGAAATAAAGAAATGAATGGGCCAAGGGGTATGAAACATAATCAGGGGGGATTCAGCAAAAATAAAGGCCCAAGGAGGAGGAGGCCCAACACCTGTTACAAACAAAAAAGGAGAGAAAAACAGAAAATATAACCAAAAAAATGGTAAAACGGACGTTGGGGCTCAAACCCAGGTCCAAGGGGTGACAGGCGCGCGCTTTAACCACTGGGGTGGTGATACATCCGTTAACTTGTACACAATAATAAATACATAACACAATTTTTGCCCTGACTTTACTTCATCTTCAACCTCCAGCCAAAGGATTTCAAACTTGCTCATTCCTCAACCATTTTAAAAAATGTAAACATGAAACTTGTACATCTTTCCACCACGAATCCAACCATGTAACTAATTTAAGCTAACATTCAAAGATAAGGATGAATTTATGAAAGTACCAAATTTTGACCTAAACGTTTCAGCAAGTTCAAACTCAAAATTTTCCATGCTCAAGCAACATAAATGAAATCTATGGACATGTATAGTTTCAGGGCAATGATACCTACATTCTATCTTCACAAATGCAAGCCTAACAATGCCTAAATAATGAGATAGAAGTTCAAGAAAAATACCTCAAGAACTAAAATCATGAAATAAGTTTAGGCTTGTTTCAAGTGATGGTGATGATCAGGTTAGCTTCCTTGGACCTCTAGGAAGCTAATGCAATGGCTGGCTTAAACTGAAAGTGGCTGGAATGGTCTGGAGAAGTCCAATTGTGATGCTCAGTTTTTGAACTTGGAAGTGGGTGAAGATGGTATTACATCCGTGTAACAGGGACAGGGATGGCTTATGTATGATGTTTGAAAGCTTTTGGAAGCAAAAGGCCAAGAAACGCACGGGTAGTTTTTGATTTTGGGATTTCTGGCCAGAATATGCAACAATGGAGGTTTGTTGTGCAAATCTGACTTTGGGGGAGTTTTAGAGCTTGTGTATTCGTGTGTTAGCTTGCGAGCAACTTGTGCATATGTATGGAAAATATTGTAGCACTTGAGAGGGTCAGAAACACAAGATATAGACTTATGGCTATGTTACTTGATTTTGAAGAAAAGTGGAAATATAGTTTCAAGGCAAAGTACAAGCATGGCCTGAGTTGTTAGAGGCTTTTGACAAGTTTCTCATGGCTTTTAGATTGTGTGTGATCATAAGAAAACAAGTGCAAAGCTCAAGAATTGACTTTGTGCATAAAATCCACCTTTCCAAAATGGCAATGTTGCCTTTCTTCCTAAAATGGTATTAAGCATGGGAAATACATTGAATGCTTGGATTAAAGCTTCTAACAGATGTGAAAACATTTAATTATGGAGTGCCAAACAAGTTTGAGGCCTTCAAAGCAAATATTATGCAGCCTAGGCTTGGATTTGAATTTTTGTTCATCATGGAAATGACCTATAATTCAAGAATGAAATGCCAACTTTATGCCTTCATTTCTCCTCGCTCAAACATGATCTCAATGAGTTCTTAGACATTTTGGAAAGCTTGTAACATCCTCTACAACCTGTATGTTGTTAACTTTTTAAAACTCCCCTTGGAACTATGTGAAAAATTGCCATGAAGTTAGGTCAAAATCCTGCCTAAACTAGGGCAAAATTTCACTAAGTTTCCAAGTTTCATGAACATGTATTCACAAAATCATAACTTGAAATCCATACATTTCTAGGAGGTGTTGTGTTCAGAAATATTTTATATCTCATTGAGTTATACAACTTTCATGTTGAAAGTTTCCTTTGAATCATCTTGGATCATGGTGAAAAATTGGCTCAAAGTTGTGAAAAAAT
Organism: Vicia faba; assembly: GCA_948472305.1. Classification (NCBI taxonomy): domain Eukaryota; kingdom Viridiplantae; phylum Streptophyta; class Magnoliopsida; order Fabales; family Fabaceae; genus Vicia; species Vicia faba. The sequence goes on from OX451735.1 coordinate 580,865,163, forward strand.
ATGAAATTTCCAACTCTTAGAAAAATTTCTAAGTTTAGAAATTTTGACTTTTCAAAAGGAAATCTTGACTTTTTGATTTCTTGATGAAAAATTTTCATGTTTTGAAATGTTTTGATGAATTGTGATCCTTGGCACTTGATTTTGACCAAAAAGTCAAAGTTTGACTTTTTAGTGTATAGTTGATTTTTGATCAGTTGACTGAAAATTCATCTGTCAACCAATTGGACTTGAGGAATGTTTTGAGCCATGTCATTAGTTCAAAATGATGGATTTTAGTCCTTTAGATCATAACTTAAACCAATCAATCATTTGCTAGGTCAAAAATCAATAATTGCCCTTTCTCAATCAAAACCCTAATTTTGACCATTTTGCCCTTTTGATGATCTGATCAAATTTCTTGAGGAATTATGGTCCAAACTTGATAAAATGACACATATGAGTTCATAATGTTGATATGGATCAAAAATCGTGAAGTTTGACTATAAATTGACCACAATTGACTTTTTCTCCAATACAACTAATTTTTAGGTCAACTGATCAATTGATTGAGCAAAAATGTGATCCAAGACTTGAAACTTGACATGAACAATCTTGATATTCCAAAATGATTCATGAAAGTCATATGAGGCATTAAAAGTTCAATTTTCCTTGTGCAATCTCAAACCCTAATTTTCAGTCATTAGTGCTTGAGGAGGTGTCTTGCGCTGATCAACCTTAGTGCAGTCTTGAACCAAAGGAGATCTTGTGAGATATTATTTGATAAATGAGAGGGAAAATTTTTGGGGTAAAACAGACATGATCGGAGAGATTAGACCTACCGCTTCTGTAATACGGTGGGAGAACTAACTTGAGGTTTTGCGTTTTGATCGTATTTGTACGGATAGCAAGAGTCACCATCGACTTTTCTTTTATCCAAAAGGAAAGGTAAAAAAGCCCAGGAAAGACCTTTCGAGATTATTTATCGGGTTCGGGGGGTAGATTATGAAAAGGGAAGGTATTAGCACCCTTTTCATCCATGGTTTTCCATGGGCTCTTAGTTACTCGCTTAGATCACTTGCTTTTGTTTGAATGTGCTTTGTGGTGTGGGTTTTGAAAGCATTTTGAAAATGTCTTTGTAATGGTTCTTGTTTCTATAAGAACGCGTACAAAGTTTTGTTTCTAAAGATAGTTCAAAGATGTGTTTGTGGATTGTGTTTTGGAATGTGGTTTTTGAAAATATGTTTTGCAATGGTTCTCGTCTCTATAAGAACGTATACAAAAGGTTTTGTCTTTTGAAAATGTTTTGAGATGAAGGTGTTGGAGTAAAAAATGTTTTTTTCATGAGCAAGCGAGCAACTAGGATTGAATCTACCTACTCGAAAGGTCTCAAATGTTCTTTTCTTCCTCCTTTTAATGTTGCTACCTTACCATTTATTTGGTAAGAAGCCCCATTGTTGGATGTAAAGGGACAGGCGCAGGTCAATTTTACAGTCATCGAAAGCAACTTATGAGACGCTTTAGCAATTTTCATAAGGGACGAGATTGTTTTATCGAAGGCAACGTCGAGGATCATCGAGGGACTATGATCTTTTTTATCGAAGGGTCATTGCTAAAGTGTCCCATATTCGAGGGACATGACTGTGTTTTTGAGGCAACAAGCGAGGTAACCCTAGAGGTGCGTGTGTGAAAAGTGTTTTTTATTCAAGTTAATTTTATCTTTGAAATTAGGTTATCTAGCGATTGATTTTGAATCTTACCATGCACGCCTAATTATTATACAGTATATAAAAAATAGTAAATTGCAGAAATGGAAATTCTACGCTATTAAAGAACTTTCGGGAATGGGGTACAATTTTTACAAATGGGGATGAGTCGAATGCCATTAATAGTCCAAAATAGCAATCAATACAACTAAATTGAATTTGAGCGATTAATTAAAGTTATAACAGTCTAGAAAATTAATTAACAAAGTATGGAAATACAATTCTGCGTATTTGTTTTTAAAAAAAAGTTTTACAAATAAAAATAGAAAATGATCTACTCTATTAGTTAACTAAATAATTAAATTAAATGCATGTATTTTTTGTCTTTTAGGTTTGTTGTTATTTAGAAATTAAATAAATCAATTAAGACTTAATATATAAAAATTAGTTAGTAAAATAATTTACAAAATCCTAAACTAATTAAAAAAATAAATTCATTTTTACTAAATCACATCTAAGCTAAATTAAATGTAAATCAAGTTAATTACAAAAATAGGGTGTGAAAAATTAAAAAAGGGTGGTGAAACTATAAAAAATCTGGAAATGGCCTTAGAGTTAAGCCCCAATGGTTGTCTTAATTCAAACAAAATAGAGAAATAAAGAAGAAAAAAATAAGAAAACTCTTGGGCTTGGAAATGGGTTGGATAGTTGTTGTAGCTTTTTCTTTTTCCAGCTACAGTTGTTATAATGAACTTGTACGTTGGGAGGAATTCATATTTACCACTTTCCTACAAGTGACCAAGTGACTTGCCCATCTCTCTCACACGTGCAATGGTGGCGGCTGAATGGGCATGGTTGCGCGGAGTCGTCACCCGGTGTTCGAAAGAATGGAGGTGGCCTTCGATTCGTGTGCAGGTCGGAGGTGCGATTTGTGTGTTGAAAAGCTTTGCCGGTGATTGTTAGAGTCTTGCGCGGGTTATGTCGATCGGAAGCGGTTCAGATCCGACTTACCGCAGGTGGAGGCCGCGATTCCAGTTGGCTCTGGTGGGTGGCGATTCATCGAAGAAGGTGGGCGACTATACAAAGGGCCAGGTCTGAAAGGTGTGGCGGTGGAAAGGGTTCTGTTGGCGGTGGAAGTAAAGGAAAAATGAAGAGGAAAGTGTGGTGAGGGATAAGGGATGATGTGAGGTTCGAAGGAAGAGATCTCGCCAAGATGACAAAGGGAGTATTTTCGGTTTCTATTTAAACGGCAGAAAGGGCACTATTGAAGACAGTAGAAGAGGTACGTTAAAACTCTTTGCGAATTTCTATGTAATTCTTTATGAAAGGGTGTATGAGGTTAAAGTTTCGAAGGTTGAATTAGGAGAGTTATAATTGAAGATTGTTAGTTTTTTTTATTTTCTTTTCAATACAGCATCTGTTTTCAATACAACAATCACACAAAATACTCATGTTTCACAAATTCAAGATAGATAATAACCACAACCGCCTTTCAGTTTACAGGTTCATGATTCGATTTGGTCATAAGCAACAACAACGACAACAAACTCAGAGCATAAACAAGCAGAGATATATAAAAGAAATTTACGCAAAAGAGTGGAAGAAATAATACCTATCAGAGTTTCTAACGCAATTCTGAAAAGAGGTGAGCTTGAACTTTTATCGCTTTCCCTTATATCTGAAATGCTGACCTTTTGTGCAAGACTTCTGTTGTGATTTGTGTTTTTTGATTGAGTATTGTGGAACTCGGTTCAAAACAAGAATTGGATAGAGAGGTAATGATGGATGTTGGTGGCTGTTTTGAGAAGTTGAAATAGCAAAAAGATTGTAATGTTTTTGTAGGGTATGTTTGAAGTTTTTTTTATTTTAAAAAGGGTTGTGTTGAGATTCTCTGATTTGTATATTACTCCCTCTCCTTTTTTTTACCGTGCTGCCCCTTTCTTAAGTAAAAAAAAAAGTGGGTTTAGGAGGGAAAATTAATGAGTTTTTGAACAGATTTTGAACATATTTGGTATACTCTTTATTGCTTTTTGCTGCAGTTCTCATATTGCTGATTTTGTGCAATTTATTGGACAGGTTTTGGACAGATTTTGGGGCAGCACATTACAGGTTTTTGGACTGTTGTATGGGCTGTTTTTTTGCAGCAGGATAGTAGGGTTTATGGACAGCAACATGGTTGTTGTTTTGCAGCAATATTGGACTATTTTTTTATAGTTTTTTGTTGTATCTTTGGGGATGTTTTGTAGGCTAAAACAAAGCTGGAAAATGGGTTGTAGGCATCATGATATTGGGCTTGTGAACAGGGTAGCAGCAAGGCTGTTTTGTGGGGATGTTATTACTGCATTGTTGGGTAGAAAAATGCAACAAAATTAGGCTGGGAAATGGGTTGCATTACAGCAACTTGTTGGAAATATATTTTGTACAAACTTGTAACTTATTTGTGACTTTGTAATAATAACTCAAATAAACTTGTAACATGAATGGAACTTGTCTTGAATATATTTCCTCAAATCTTTTATAATTGTAACTTGAAATTTTGTTAGATGTAACTTGCATGAAATTGAATCAAACTTGAATGATGAACATTGAATTAGAATTTCATCTTTGAATGAATTTGAGGCTTCTCAAATGAATTTTGAATAATGAATGAACATCTTGTATCTGCTTTTTAGAATTCCAAACAAATTATATGAGTTGATCTTCAAAATTGAGCAAACTTGCATCATGAGAAATTAGTTCTTTCGTATATGTTGAATCCGAAAGCAAATTCATACGAATAAATTACACCTCACACACTTGAATCGACTTGAAATCAAAAAGGAATTATTCGAATTGTTCCTCAAATCTTATTCTTAATTCAATGATCGCTAATGTTCACTTGCAAATGAATTAAAGTAGGCGACAAGCATCCTTTGAGAAACGTGTATGACATAAATTGAAACAAGCATAATTTGACCTCGATCTTTTAAGTAAACTCATAGACAAATCTATTTATGATATAATTCGCAAAAATAATCTCCTTAGGACGTTGAGAATTGGAGAAGTTATGAATCTCGAAAATTGGACAAGAGTTTCTTGTGATGACCTCTAAAGTATTAGAATTTTTCTGATGATCTTTCGCATGTAATCAGCTCTTGACTTTTGAAGAGAATTTGGAGATGATGTCAAGGAGAGTCATACACAAAGAGAATCGCTAAAAAATGTTGAATAATGAAGAATTTGCAACCGTTTGAACTTGATCTTGCAAAGGTTGATTTTTTTTTGGGTCAATGCAGTTATTTTCAGTCATCTGAACCATTGGCTGAGCAAACTTGCAATGCGAGGTTTGAAACTTGGCACAAGCATCCTTGAGAATACACGAAGAACCATGAAGACCATTTGAAACCTTGAAAACTCATTTTCTTTTGAGAAATGCAAAACCCTAATTGTTGATTTACTGCCTGGGAAGAGAATTTGTCTGATCGATTTCTGAGCCAAATTGAATATTCGAGAAACCCTAGGATTGTATCTTGTATGAAAAATGGGAGGGCAAGTTTTAGGGTACAACAGCTGCCCCTGTTCAATCTTCTTAAACTTGAAAAGTGAGATTGACGTGTTTGTCGTTCGTGGCTTGAAAGTGGAATATGATTAAACACTAGAGTGCCCAGAAATTTGCACTTGATGATGCGCTGGTTGATTGTGTAGGGAATGGGCTTAAAGATGCCATTTGTAGAAATGATGGAGAGTTGTCGGCGATGGGCTTATAGATGCCATCCAAAGGTGATTGTTGACAGAAAGTCTGAACTCGACTTTAACAGAAAAGAAATCAGAATAAACCTTTGGTCGATTTAAACTGGAGCTAGCAGAAGTCTTGAATGTCGTTGGAAAGAATCAGAACATCTTTTAGAGCAATTTAAACTGAACCAAAAGATATCTTGGATTAATCTTGACTGGGAAGCATCAGAATAAATCTTGGTGCAATTTATCTGAACCAAAGAAAATTGTTGGTGGGGAAGAATCAGAATAAACCGTTGAGAGGTTTAAACTGAAACAGCAGAAGTTCGAAGAAGAATCAGAACAAATTGTTGAAAGATTTACCTGAACCAGTAAGAATCTGAAAACGAACCAGAATAAACTGTTGAGAGATTTATCTGAACCAGTAAGAATCTGGAAACGAATCAGAATAAACTGTTGAGAGATTTATCTAAACCAGTAAGAATCTTGAAACGAATCACAATAGACCGTTGAGAGATTTATCTGAACCAGCAAGAATCTGGAAACGAATCAGAATAAACTATTGAGAGATTTAAACTGAACCAGTAAGAATCTGGAAGTGAATTAGAATAAACCATTGAGAGATTTATCTGAACCAGTAAGAATCTGGAAATGAATCATAATAAACCGTTGAGAGATTTAAACTGAACAAGTAAGAATCTGGAAACGAATCAGAATAAACCGTTGAGGGATTTATCTGAACCAGCAGGAGTCTAGAAACGAATCAGAATAAACTGTTGAGAGATTTATCTGAACCAGTAAGAATCTGGAAATGAATAAGAGTAAACCGTTGAGAGATTTATCTAAACCAGTAAGAATCTGGAAATGAATCAGAATAAACTGTTGAGAGATTTAAACTGAACCAGTAAGAATCTGGAAACGAATCACAATAAACCGTTGAGAGATTTATCTGAACCAGTAAGAATCTGGAAATGAATCAGAATAAACCGTTGAGAGATTTATCTGAACTAGCAAGAATCTGGACACAAATCAGAATAAACCGTTGAGAGATTTATCTGAACCAGTAAGAATCTATAAACGAATCAGAATAAACCGTTGAGAGATTTATCTGAACCAGCAAGAATCTGGACACGAATCAGAATAAACCGTTGAGAGATTTATCTGAACCAGTAAGAATCTGGAAATGAATCAGAGTAAACCGTTGAGAAATTTATCTGAACCAGTAAGAATCTGAAAACAAATCAGAATAAACCGTTGAGAGATTTAAACTGAACCGGTAAGAATCTGGAAACGAATAAGAATAAACCGTTGAGAGATTTATCTGAACCAGTAAGAATCTGGAAACGAATCAGAATAAACCATTGAGAGATTTATCTGAACCAGCAAGAATATGGACACGACTCAGAATAAACCTTTGAGAGATTTAAACTAAACCAGTAGGAATCTGAAAATGAATCAGAATAAACCGTTGAGAGATTTATCTGAACCAGTAAGAATCTGGAAATTAATTAGAGTAAACCGTTGAGAGATTTATCTGAACCAGTAAGAATCTGGAAACGAATCAGAATAAACCGTTGAGAGATTTATCTGAACCAACAAGAATCTGGACACGAATCAGAATAAACCGTTGAGAGATTTATCTGAACCAGTAAGAATCTATAAATGAATCAGAATAAACCGTTGAGAGATTTATTTGATCTAGCAAGAATCTGGAAACGAATCAGAATATATCGTTGAGAGATTTATCTGAACCAGTAAGAATCTGGAAATGAATCAGAGTAAACCATTGAGAGATTTATCTGAACCAGTAAGAATCTGGAAACGAATCAGAATAAACCGTTGAGAGATTTAAACTGAACCAATAAGAATCTGGAAACGAAATAGAATAAACCATTGAGAGATTTATCTGAACCGGCAAGAATCTGGAAACGAATCAGAATAAACCGTTGAGAGATTTATCTGAACCAGCAAGAATCTGGACACGAATCAGAATAAACCATTGAGAGATTTAAACTGAACCAGTAGGAATCTGGAAATGAATCAGAATAAACCGTTGAGAGATTTATTTGAACCAGTAGAAGTTTGAAGGAAATATTTGCTATGTAGATGGTTGACCAGTCTTTTCTCAGGAATTGATCTGTAATAGATTTGTTGAAAATATTTGTCTGTCGGAAATTTATTGAAAATAATTTCCTGTCGATTGATTCTTTCCTGAAAAAGGTGAAGAGTTAATTGTATGCAATGCTATAATGTATGCAATTCATGGTATGATGTTGTTTCTCAAAATACATGAGATTGCATTGTATGTACTTATGTTGTCAATGCCATGACGTATGAATGCAAACGTATGGGCATAAAGATTGTTTTTGTCGTAGTGTTGCTGGAAGCGGGAAAAATAAATCCCTTCCGAAGCACTGGTGGGTGAGTTTCCAAATATTAGAGAAATAAACTCTGTTATAGAAGGGAAACGTCGGACATTGCTTGTGGACTTCGTGAAATCCTGCTGGGGAATCCTGAGAAGTTGGGCAACTTTCACTGGGGAAACTTTGGAGCGGTAGTTGGAGTTTTTTGCTCTGTCAGGGATATGAGAGCGCTTGATACCACCAGGCTACATACTGGGGATACGTTAATGATCCTGTAGTAGGATGTCCTTGTTTTCGCTCTTGCTGGTGAAGGTACCTGCGGGGATTTTATGGAATAGCCTATAGATATTATTCTATTTCTTAAAGCCATTAGTAATTGTCTTTCTGTTTTCTGTTCATTTGTAAACAGTAATCACGTTCAAATGCATTTGTTCAAAAATAAATCATTGGACGTTTTTGTAAACAAAACACAGAAATAAATAAAAACATATGGTTTTACACTTCCAAAAGGGATATCTTTGTATTAACTTGAATAAGTATTTTTTGTACAATGAGACAAGCATTCTAGTAAGAGAATGTCGTCGTAAAAAATGAAAATTGATACAAAGAAAAGATAGCTATGTGCAATAATCCCATGGGGTTCCCATTCTGCTATAGTCTTCGTGTCTCTGAGTGTCTGGTCTACTAGTCACTTCGGCGATGCTGATTGGATTGATTAGAACCGTTTGAGCTGGTTGGTCAATGCTGAAGATTATCTATGAGATGATCCAACGGGACATAGTTATACGCTTTAATTCCCTAACTTTTTCCTGGACCTCCCTTTCGGGTTTTCGATCCACCGGGATACCCTTTTTTGCCCAAGCCGCCCTTTCAGGTTTTCTGCTTGCCGGGTGTACATATTTTTTTGTATTTTATCCCTAATTTTTGCCAAGTTCAGTCGACCTAACGAGTCCTTGTTCATGCGTAGTAGCTTTTAACTATGTCCGTATTTACAGGGTGCGGGAGGTCGTCGCCATCCATAGTGGTCAAGATCATTGCTCCACCAGAGAATATGCTTTTGATTACAAACGGTCCTTCATATGTAGGAGTCCATTTGCCCCTGGGATCACCTTGTGGCAAAATGATACGCTTAATTACCAAGTCACCGACCCGATATACTTGATGTTTGACCTTTTTGTTAAAATCTTTGATCATGCATTTTTGGTACGTCTGACCATGACAGATAACTGCAATCCTCTTCTCATCAATCAAGTTCAACTGGTCAAGTCGAGTCTGGATCCAATCTTCTTTGTTCAAACCAGCATCCTTCATGATCCTCAGAGAGGGGATCTAGACCTCAATAGGTAGGACAACCTCCTTGTCGTATACCAGAGAATAGGGTGTTTCCCCAGTTGATGTACGAGTTGTGGTACGATACTCGTGGAGAAAGAATGGTAGCATCTCATGCCAGTCTTTGTATGTGACTGTCATTTTCTGTATAATCTTCTTAATGTTTTGTTAGCAGCTTCTACAGCACATCTTTGGCCGGTAAGGGGAAGAATTATGATGATGGATCTTGAATTGCTCGCACAAGGCGGTGATCATAGTGTTGTTTAGATTCGTACCATTATCAGTGAGGATTCTCTCTAGGATACCGTACCGACAGATGAGGTTTTGTTTGATGAACCGGGCGACCACATTCTTAGTAACGGAAGCAAAGGAAGCTGCCTCAACCCACTTTGTAAAATAGTCGATGGCTACTAAGATGAAGCGGTGTTCATTGGAGGCCGTTGGCTTGATTTCCCCAATCATATCGATTCCCCGCATAGCAAAGGGCCAAGGAGTCGTCAAGACATTCAGAGGAACTGGAGCTACATGCACTTTATCAGCATAAATCTGACACTTATGGCAAGTCCGAGAGTGTAGATAGAAATCTGCCTCCATGGTAGACCAATAATAGCCTGCCCGTAGGATTTTCTTTGCCATCATATGCCCACTGGAATGGGTACCAAAAGTGCCTTTGTGTAATTCAACCATGATCCTTTCAGCTTCAACCTTGTCTACACACCGAAGTAATACAGAGTCATGACTGCATTTGTACAAAATTCTGTTACTAAGGAAGAACTTAGCCGAGAATCTTCTTAGGAACTTCTTGTCATCCACTGAAGCTCCTTCTGGATATTCCTGAGACTCGAGATACCTTTTAACTTCATGGAACCAAGGTTGATCCACTACTTCTTTGGTACCGATCTCGTGACAGTAGGCTAGTTCATCCATCAGCTCAATGGTGATTTGAGGAGCTTCGTTATCCTAATTAAGTTTAAACATAGATGACATTGTAGCTAGTGCGTCTGCTAGCTGATTTTCTTCTCGCGGGAAATGCTCGAAGGTAATCTTCTCAAAATGCGGTAGCAATGTTAAGACATGTTCTTTGTAATGGATAAGGTTAGGGTGTTTGGTGTCCCATTCCCCTTTGATATGACTGATGACCAAAGTTGAATCTCCAAATACATCCAAGGATTTGATCCCCAAGTCTATGGAAGCTCTGAGACCGAAGATGCATGCTTCGTATTCCGCCATGTTGTTTGTACAGTTGAAGAAAAGTCTGGCAGTAAAGGGAGTATGACATCCTTCCGGAGATATAAGTACAACACCGATACCATTGCCAAGTGCATTGGATGCTCCATCAAAGAACAGGGTCCATCGGGATCCTTGTTCAGGTCCGTCATATGGCCTTATTTCTTCACAGTTGTCTAATTTCATGATGTCTTCATCCGGGAATTCAAACTTCATGGATTGGTAGTCTTCCACAGCTTGGTGAGAGAGTTGATCAACTAATACACTACCCTTTATAGCTTTCTGGGTAGTATATTGTATGTCATATTCTGTCAGGATCATCTGCCATCTTGCTATTCTCCCAGAAAGAGCGGGATTCTCGAAGATGTATTTTATTGGATCCATTTTAGATATCAACAAGGTAGTATGGGTCAGCATATACTGTCTCAGCCGGCGAGCAACCCATGCCATAGCGCAGCAAGTTTTCTCGAGCAGTGAATATCTTGTTTCACAGTCGGTAAACTTTTTGCTCAGGTAATAAATAGCATGCTCTTTTCGGCCAGACTCGTCATGCTGCCCCAACACACACCCCATTGAGTTTTCTAAAACAGTCAAATACAGGATTAAAGGCCTTCCCTCGACGGGTGGCAACAACACATGAGGCTTTTGTAAGTATTCTTTGATTTTGTTAAAAGAAACTTGGCATTTGTCATTCCATTTGACTAATTGGTCTTTCTTCAATAATTTGAAGATTGGATCACAAGTAGCTGTCAGGTGAGAAATGAATCTAGAAATATAATTTAAACGTCCCAAGAATCCTCTGACTTCCTTCTCAGTACGAGGAGAAGGCATCTCTTGTATCGCTTTAACCTTAGCAGGATCAACCTTGATACCTCTGTTGCTGACGACAAAGCCTAGGAGTTTACCAGACCGTACTCCGAACGTGCATTTGTTTGGACTCAACCTCAACTTGTATTTCTTCAGCCTCTCAAACAACTTCTGTAAGTGATCAAGATGCTCTTCTTCTATTTGTGACCTGGCTATCATATCATCTACATAGACCTCTATCTCATGATGTATCATGTCATGAAATAAAGCTACCATGGCACGTTGATAGGTTGCCCCAACATTCTTTAGTACGAATGTCATGACCTTATAGCAGAATGTGTCCCACTGTGTAACAAAGGTTGTTTTCTCCATATCCTCAGGCGCCATTTTGATTTGGTTGTAGCCTGAGAAACTGTCCATGAAGGAAAACACTTTGTGTTGTGCCGTATTGTCAACTAGAATATCGATGTGGGGGAGCGGGAAGTCATCATTTGGGCTTTCCCTATTCAAATCTCTGTAGTCCACACACATTCACACTTTACCATCTTTCTTGGGCACAGGAACAACATTGGAAACCCATTGGGGATAAGAGGTGACAGCCAAGAATCCATCATTGAATTGCTTCATGACTTATGCTTTAATCTTTTCTGACATGTCAGGCCTCATGCGGTGAACCTTTTGCTTTACCGGTGGAAAATCTTCTCTTGTAGGAAGACGATGTACCACAATGTTTGTATCAAGTACCGGCATGTCTTCATACGACCAGGAAAAGGCTTCAACATAATCGTGCAGCAACTGAATCAGACGCTCCTTGACACTGGGTTCCAAATTGGCACTCACCTTGACCTCCTTCTTGTCCTCTTCAGTACCTAAGTTAATCGTTTCCACTGGCTCTTCGTGAGGCTGAATGGTCCTTTCTACCTATTGTAACAACCTGGACAACTCCCCTGGCACTTCACAATCTTCCTCACTTTCGTCGTCGGCTTGGTAGATAGGATTTTCAAAGTCACAATTGGCCATAGCAGAACCGTTACCCATGGGATCCTAAGTGGATGTAGATCTGCATTTTAATATGCGAGTGTGTGTAAGAGCATAGCTACCTTTGAAAGTAATAAAATGTAAGAAAGAAATACAAAGAACACAAAATTTGATGTAAAACGTCTATGATTCATTAATGACATATGAGAATGAAGTGACAACCCTCACAAATGGACCGTTGTGCCTCGGGTAAGACACAAGGTTTTAAAAGTCTGAATTTTTTAAATATTACAAGCCTGAAAACATTAAAAGACAATTGCTCTTGAATAAAATTAATAGGAATGAAATCTTTGGTCTCCCAATTGTCGAGCCCTCCGCCGATGGTTGGGAAAATCCATTCGTCTATATCACAGTTGCCATCACTGTCTTCTATTGCATTAACTCCTTGATTGTTGATATGCAAAGGTGGTTCCCCGGTGCGAGAACGTCGAACAGCTCTTTGGGCCTCTGTAGTGAATCCTAAACCAAATTTGTCGGACTTGTAGGGAATATCCAGAATCTGACCCCAGATGGTACACCCTCCTTCTTCAACTACTGCTCTAGCATCTTTCAAGGAGGCCATCTTCAGGACTTTAGGATTAGACTTGGTTTCCGCAATTGTTTCTGGAACTTCCTCAAAATTCTGACAGGGAGTCTCAATGAATTCACCATCCATTTCAACATACCTAAAAGAGTTCAGATGGCTAACCATGTACTCCTCCTCTCCGTGAACTGTGACAATTTTTCCTTTGATCGGGTATTTTAGCCTCTGATGCAGGGTAGAAGTGATGGCACCAGCACCATGGATCCAGGGTATGCCCAATAAACAGGAGTAAGACGGACATATATCCATTCCATAGAAAGTTGAAACAAAAGTATGAGTTCCAACTTTTATGGGGATACTAACTTCTCTATGCACTGTCCTCTTGGAACCATCAAAGGCCCTTACTATGATGTTGCTAGGCTTTAAGGTGAGCCCCTCGCAGTCCAGTCGGTCGAGAGCATTTTTGGGAAAGACATTCAATGATGAGTCGGTATCCACCAGAACATGGGAAAGTATGGTGCCCCTGCATTCAATGGAAACATTCAAGGCATCGTTGTGCTTCCTTCCCTTAGAAGTTAAATCAGCATCGGAAAATCCCAATCCGTTATCAGCAGTTAGACTGGCCACACAATTTTCAAATTGGTCGATGGAGGTATCTTGGGGCACGTGGGCGGTCTTAAGAAACTTTACCAAGGCTTTGGCATGGGCCTCAGAACACAAAAGTAAGGACAACAATGATATCTTCGAGGGGGTCTGACCCAACTGTTCTACAATGTTGTAGTCACTTTTCTTGATTATCTTCAGTATTTCTTATATCTCCTTTCTAGAAGCTTCAAGGATAATATCGGGACACTCTCTTGCTTGGACAGGCTCATTCAAGACCTCTTTGCCCTTTGTCTCGATAGCAGGGATAACAGTAGGAGTATCACTGAGAGTGTCGGTAGGAGTGGCAGTGGGAATGATCACAGGAGTAGAAACGGTCTTTGGAGAAATCTCGGGTGAGAAGACTCGTCCACTTCTTGTTATCTTACTGGTCCCGGTGATATTGCCGATGTCAGGATCAATATCTCTTGCAAGTTCGTCTTTGACAGCTAACTGATCTTGCTTGACGCCATAGTAATAAACGTCAGCCCTGTAACTCCAGGGAACAACTTTATCCGAAGAGTATGATATTGGTCTTGGCATAGTGATGATTAAAGGTGCAGACCTTGGAACATATGTAATCCTGACGGGTCTTTTGGTGGAGACCCGGGGAGGATTGTCAGAAATGGTGATTATCGAGACATCTTGATAGGAACTTCTGGTAAGAGGAAGCTTTTCAAATAAGATTTCTTTGCTAGTCATCAGGCGCTGGACGCCTATCTTTAGTAACAAACAGCCGTTCGGTAGAGACTTGCATAAGTGACAATTTTTATCGCAGCCCGGGAATAGACCGGCTTGCAGTAAATCGTGTTTAATGGTCAACAGAGGAGTAATTAAGTCATTCACAGAGGAAACAAAACGATCATCATCAATGGCGTTGATACCTTGGCCATGTCTGGGCATTGGCGCCGTTATTACAGTAGGCGTTTCTGGGGGATCAAATTTAATCTCCTTTGCATCGATAAGGTCTTTGTTGTACCCCAAAATTTGCCCTCTCATTTCATCAACATTTCTCATCACAAGACTCTTGGAACTCAAGATCAAACTAGGGTTTGCTCTGCTCAAGGCACCTCCTTGCACTGTTGACCTAAATTAGGGTTTGAGTTTACACAAGGATGTTTTGACCTACAATGCCCAAAGTGACTTTCATACTTCATGTTGGACTCACAAGTTTGCCCATACCAAGTTTCAAGCCTTGATTCAAATTTTTGCCCAGTCAATTGGACAGTTGACCTAAAATTAACTGTATTGGGGAAAAAGTCAATTGTGGCTAATTGATAGTCAAACCTCATGAAATTTGACCCACATCAACATTATAAACTCATATGAACCATTTGATCAAGTTTGGATCATAATTCCACAAGAAATTTGATCAGATCACCAAAAGGGTAAAATAGTCATTTTTAGGGTTTTGACTGCACAAAGGCAATTTTTGACTGTTTGACCAAGCCAATAGAAAATTAAGCTCACATATGGACTCAAGGACTCAATAAAATTGTCTTGACCTATTCAACAAGTTCAAAATATCTCAAATGCATAGGATTGACAGATGAATTTTTCAGTCAACTGATCAAAATTTGACTGTATACTGAAAAGTCAAACTTTGACTTTTTGGTCAAAATCAAGTGCCAAGATTTATTTTTCATCAAGACATGTCAAATTATGAAACTTGTTCATCAAGAAACCCAAAAATGCAAATTAGGGTTTAAAATGGAAAAATTTCATAACTTAGAAATTTTCTAAGTTATGAAATTTTCTTATTTCTTCCTAACTTTGTCCCACTTTTTCACAAAGATGCAAATGGATTCAAACAAAACTTTCAAACATTAAAGTTGTAGTCCATCACAAAGTCGACAACTTTTATTCACAAAGTTTTCTCAAAAGAAGCTTGTATCTCAAGTTATGATTTTTGGAACAAGGGTACCTAAAACTTTTAACTTAGAGAAAATTTGCCCTAATCTAGGCAGGATTTTGACCCATCTTCTTGGCCATTTTTCACATAGTTCCACTTGGCGTTTCAAGTTGCATTACAAAGATGGATTATAGTACACGCTCCAAGATTTCCAAATTATCCAAGAACTCCTCAAACACCCTTGTGGTTAGAGAGAATCGAATGCTTGAAGTTGGCAAAAACTCACTTTTGTCCATGACCAATACATGTTCATACAAACTTGCATTTTCAAATCAGCATGTTGGTGCTAGCTTGCAGGCTTCAAAACCAACTTTCACTTCATAATTTAATGCATAACCATTGAATTAAGGTGTTATCTTGGCCATTTGGACATTACATACAAGATTAAACCTTATTTGGAAAAAGGTAAAATGCCATTTTTGTAAAAGTACACTTTATGTCAAACCAAAATCCTTGAGGTATGGGGCCATATCTCTGAAGCAAGATTGAAGCTATCAATTCCAAGAACCAAGAGCAAAAGATGCAGCATGATAGGAGGGCTTGTACCAAGCTATAACATCACTTCCACATGCTTGCTTAAAAAAGAAGAAAAGTGGCAAATCATATACCATCTCTCATATCTGTTAACACAAGCTTACACAAACATTGTAGACAAGTTCCATACTTCCCAACAAGCCTGAGGCACGAACCCTTCATCACTCAAACCTCCTCATACTCAAAACCTCCATTTTTCTACAAAACAGAGTCAGTTCTACAAACTTCAAGCCATAGCCAAATTTCATCGTGCGTTTTACCCTAAGATAGTTCAAACACCTTCCAATCAACTCACCTGAACTATCCCAAGCCCCCATTGCAAGCTGTAACACCTCTAACACACTTTGCCATTTTTGTTTCAAATCTCTGCAGGTTGAGTTCTACAACACGATTCTAGCTGTTTCAAAACAATCCAAGCATTGGAAAAGGTTCCTTGGACTTCAGGCAAGCTCAACAGAAGCTCAAACACCATTGAAGGTTGCTACATTGCCCAGCTCGAAGTCAACTGAAACAGGTATTTCATGGACTTCTATCTCTCTATTTAGGAATGGTTAGGCTTAGGTTTGTGAATGAAATATGTTAAACTCATAGCCCTGAAGCCATACATATGCTTAGTTTTCATTTACATTAATCGTGCTAAGAGAATTTCACTCATGAACTTTCTGAAAAAACTAGGTTAGAAATTAGGGTCAGAGAAATTCTCTCTGGTCTTTGAGAGTTAATCCAAGTTTTTTATATGGTTGGATTCATTGTTTAATTCTCTACAATGTTCATGTTATGAGTTTTGTCAAAAAAATCAAAGAATCAAGAGATAGCCATTAATGTACAGAAGCGCGTGTTTTGTGAACAAGAGGAAGAAGAAGAAGTCTGGTTGGGTTGGGCCTGTTTGTTTTCACTTTTGACACCCCACTTTTCTGTTTACACCCCCTGGCCCATTTATTTGAATATTTGTCATTTTGTTTTTTTTATTTTTTATTCTGACTTTATTATTTTTTGTCTAAATATAAAAAATGATTAGGTCAAAAAATACAAAAATACTACACTTTTATTTTTATTAATATTTTTGCACTAAAAATACCATTTTTTACAATATACTTTTATTTCTTTGTATAAATTAATATATTAGTGTATATAATTAATAAATAATACTATTTATTAAGAATTAGGGTTTTTGCCCTAAATAGAAAAATGATTAAAATTGACCTTTTTTTATTTACTTATATTTCACATTGAAAAAATACTTTTTACATACATAAAAATCTTTTTGCATAATACATTTTATTTACATTTATTTATTGTATTATATTCAACTATTGTACATTTAAATATTGCTTATATATTCGATATGGTTGTAATAACTTAGAATTTATTTTTCTGTCAAATACTCCCAATTCAAATTTGTACCCCCCTCCCTATATCATGTTGTAATAGCGTAGAATTTAAATTCTCGCATATTTAAAAGTTTCCAAATTATGCCATGCTTAGACTTAGGGTTTGTATGCAAAATAAAATCAACAACTAGCCTGACCTAATCCAAGATAAACATGCATGAAAAACAAACACAATGCACACTTGCACCCCTAGGGTTTCATCCACTTGTTGCCTTCAAAAAATGGGCCATGGTATGCATGTCAAATACTTTGGCAAAACAAAAACGAACAAAAAGATCATAGTCCCTCGATGACGCTGTCTGAGTTGCCTAAACAAAATGATCAAGTCCCTTAAGAAAAATTGTCAAAGGTACTTGACACCATTGCTATCATGGTCTATACGATGACCCGCGCCTTTCCCGTTAACATCCTAACACAAGGTTGTTCACCAAATACAATGGTGAAGCAACACTGTTAAAAGGGTTAAAAACATAAGAAAGATCTTTGAGTAAATTAGGGTAGACAAACTCTTAGTTACTTGATCAAACTTGCAAAAACATCCTTGCTATTTTTCAAAACACACCTCACAATACAATTTTAAAATCCTACTTTCAAACATTGAAAACTTTTCCAAAGACAAAAACACCTTTGTATACATTCAAACAAGAATCATTACAAAGGTTGCCACAACAATGGCCTCTTTTCAAAACATCTTTCAAAACCACACACAAAGCACCATTTCAAACAATTGAAAAGCAAAAGCAAGTGATCTAAGCAAGTAACTAAGAGCCCATGGATAACCATGGATAGAAAGGGTGCTAATACATTCCCTTTCTATAATCTACTCCTCGAACCCAAGAAAACATCTCAAAGGTCTTTCCTGTGCTTTTTGACCTTTCCTTAGGATAAAATAAAAAGTCGGTGGCGACTCTTGCTAAACCGAAACATTTGCGAACACAAACACAAAACCTCAAGTCAGTTCTCCCACCGTATCACAGTCTTGCACCTTATTCTTTAGGGCCCAACAGTCGTTTGTATCGTGCCCCGGGCTTTCAGAATGATAGGCACATCGAGCATTCGGGTTGTAACGAGGAGAAGCAGTATTGGAGTTCTTGGGAGCTTCTTTTAAAGTTGCCAGATTGGTCTTCAGAAGGTGCGGAAAAACTTGAGACATGGTCATGTTGATCCGGGTAAATCGTCTCATGGGTGCTTCTAGCTTGCGCTGATAATTTCGCTATTGATTTGGCACAAGATTAGAAATTGTAACAGCCCCTACCGCCGGACGACGGTCAGTTTTCTTTTGATTCCTATAGTCATATGCGGCACTGACCTCCTTCTTTCCAACAAAGGGTTTCTTCATCATGCTCGAGGATGCATCTCTTTGAATTTTGCCGCTTTTTATACTGGCTTCGCCCGCTCACCAGTCATGATTAATTCAATAAATGCAGCTGAGGAACTCCCAATCAGGTGGTTGAAGAATGGTCCTGACAAGGTGCCGAGGAACATATCCACTAATTCTATGTCAAATAGAGGGGGTTGGACTATGCCTGCAAGATCCCTCCATTTTCGAGCTTAGGTTTTGAAACCTTCACCTGTTCCCATAGACATACCTTGCAATTGCGTCCTAGTTGGAGCTAAATCAGCATTGTACTGATATTGTTTGTAGAAAGCGGCGGCCAAATCCTCCCAATTGCGAACATTGGTCCCTTCCAATTGATAGAACCAATACAACTGCGTCCCAGACAAGGTCTCTTGGAAGAAATGCACCTACAGATTCTTGTCAGCCGTATGGGGTTGAATCTTTCTAACGTATGACCTTAGATGTAGCTTTGAATTTTTGTGGGATGACAACCCCTGAGATGAGTCCTAATTCTTCAAAATCCAATCCGGGTACCCTCTGAATCTCCATAGCATTCAAACAATCCTCTAGCTGTTTGTATTTATCATCAGTAGGAGGATATTGCTCCTAAGAGTAATCAGGTTCTTCCTCTTCCTCGGGTGTTGGGTCATTGTTCACTTCCTGGGTTTGATTATCTCCTTCACCCGATGATGTTGCAAAGTCCAAAGTTCGTATGGCTTGCCCTTTAAACCTCTTCCCATGATCACAACACCGGTTGACTTCTTCGCTTTCTTATTCTTCTCTTTGGCCAGTAGAGTCTTCAACTCCTCTTGTCCTTTTGTCAGAGCTAAGAGAATTTGTTGAAACTAGGCGTTCTGTGCCTGAAGATCTTTCACAGTCTGTTCAACATCCATCTCACTGAAATAAACAGTAGAAGGATAAGGAGACCTGTTATGAGAAACCTGTATGATGTTATGATGAATGAAGATGCAATATGCAAATGATTTCAAGGAAATTGGAGATTTAAATTTGTTCAAACCAAAAAAGAGCGCACGTTATATTAATAAAACCAAGTTTGAATACATCATGCCTCTTTGGGCTTACAATGAAAGAAACAAAATACAACAAAACTCCTAAGACAAAAAGACTGAGCGCATCCTCTTTGGAGCAATGTAGGCATTCAGGTTTTTCTCTTCATGAAGCAGTTTGGTGAGCTCCAGAACCTTCTTCTCACTGGCGTAAAACTGGGATTCAAAGGTGTCTCGCTCTTCCTTCAACTGAACCCAAGCTTTTTGCAAGTCTTCGAGAGAGGTAGGCATGTCAGGATGAAGAATGGTGTATGGGACGTCTCCTTCAACAACGGGCTCTATGATGACAGGAAGGATGGAAGGGTAAGGCATCACGAGACTCTGAGCATGAGCCCATACCCACCTAAGGTAAGGCTCAAGAGGGATAGAGTTTTTGTGTCCCAAAGTCCTATTGTCCACCTTGTTCACCATTCTCCATGCTTGTGTAAACCTCTGGTGGTAACCTTGGTCTTCTTTGTCGTAGGCGAACACCAGACCTTGGATGAGCATCTCGTGAGGGTCGTCTCTTCGGGCATACCCAAACTGTCGAAGAGCTAAGCAGGGGTTGTAGGTGATACCCCCCCTAATACCAACCAGAGGTACGTTAGGGAACTCCCCACAGCGGTTAATGATAGAGACATCTTCCAAGGATCTCGAACACCAAGGGATATCAGAGTGGGTGAGAGACATCATCCTTTGGGACCAAGTCAGTCTTTGCTCATTCGTCAATGTTGATTGAGGTAGGTGTGAAGTGAACCATTTTGCGAGTAGGGGGTACAACACAAAAGAGTGCCTATTTTCTTCATGGTGCGGGTATGAAGGCAATGCAAGATGTCTCCTAGTAAAGTAGGTATAGGATTGCGAGAGAGAAAGACTTTGATGGCATTAACGTCTATGAATTGGTCCGAATTGGGGAACAAAACCAAACCATAAATGAGAAGAGCCAGCACGTCTTCAAAAGCTTGGAAATCCATGTCGTCCCAGAATGAGCGAGCCTTTTCCAATAGAAACTTGGCTAGAAAGCCTTTAACCCCGTTTCTTGTCTCCCAATTGGCTAAGATGTCGGCCCTCTTCATATGCAAAGCTTCGGTAATGAATTCAGGTTTTGGAATCCCTTCTAGACCAGTGAATGGTATCTGATCAAGCACGGGCACCCCTAAGAGTAAAGAGAACTCTTCCAGTGTAGGTTCCAACTGATAGTCCGGGAAAGTGAAACAATGATGTACGAGATCAAAGAATTAGAATAGTACACACATAATCTCTTCTTGGAAGTTGGATGTAGACAAACTGAGGAGTCGACCATATTTCTTAGTAAAAGGAGAATCCTCGGGCACTCTTGAGGCTAACTCTTGAAGTTGTGGGTGTGCTTTTACAAAGCTGATTCGGATGGTGTTTCTTCGGATGGAATTCATGACCTATAAAACAAAAACAAAGATAAAATTCTAAATCCTTGAAATGGTTAGTGAGCATGCGTATGATGTTCATGATGTTTATGATGTTATGTACAAGTAAATCTATACACACACAGCAAACAAGTCCCTATGTTTTAGGCTTGCATGGGTTTTGTAGGTAAGTACCCTCTTGAAGTTTAGTTGGCTCAACCTGTCCTAGTAATAGTGATCGGGTTCTAAAGGATCTCAATATTACCGACCTTTCTCTTAGGCATTGTCTCAGCATAACAATCTTTTCTTGCGGCCGAGATATCCCAAAAGTCTAGCCTCAATGAGTGTAGTATCGAGTATCAACCAATTTTCAGCTCTATACCGAAACCGGTTATCTCACTATGTCCTAATGGCCACGTTTGTTCAATTAGGGTTCTAAAGTCAGTTAGTGCTTCATGACGCCACTCAGTGGCCACGTATTTTCCTCTATTCACCACGAGGGATACCGATACCCATAAATGCATCACACTAACATAGCCATTGTTTCAACCATATCGGTCTACGTCGTACAGTTTCCACAATCTATTGCTATTTACCTAAAAGGTGTCCCAGATCCGGGTGGAGGATCAAAGCAAGCCCAATACAAAGAACAAAATGTAAAGCACACAAATCAAATAATGACAGCAAGTAAAGGTGATCTAACCCTAAGGTAACCCCACTTTTAAGTTTTTCATTTCCCCAGCAGAGTCGCCAGTTCTGTAATACGGTGGGAGAACTGACTTGAGGTTTTGCGTTTTGGTCGCATTTGTGCAGATAGCAAGAGTCGCCACCGACTTTTCTTTTATCCAAAAGGAAAGGTAAAAAAGCACAGGAAAGACCTTTCGAGATTATTTCTCGGGTTCGGGGGGTAGATTATGAAAAGGGAAGGTATTAGCACCCTTTTCATCCATGGTTTTCCATGGGCTCTTAGTTACTCGCTTATATCACTTGCTTTTGTTTGAATGTGCTTTGTTGTGTGGGTTTTGAAAGCATTTTGAAAATGTCTTTGTAATGGTTCTTGTTTCTATAAGAACGCGTACAAAGTTTTGTTTCGAAAGATAGTTCAAAGATGTGTTTGTGGATTGTGTTTTAGAAAGTGGTTTTTGAAAAGATGTTTTGCAATGGTTCTCGTCTCTATAAGAATGTATACAAAAGGTCTTGTATTTTGAAAATGTTTTGAGATGAAGGTGTTGGTGTAAAAAATGTTTTTGTCATGAGCAAGCGAGCAACTAGGAGCGAATCTACCTACTCAAAAGGTCTCAAATGTTCTTTTCTTCCTCCTTTTAATGTTGCTACCTTACCATTGATTTTGTAAGAAGCCCCATTGTTGGATGTAAAGGGACAGGCGCGGGTCAATTTTACAGTCATCGAAAGCAACTTATGAGACGCTTTACCAACTTTCTTAAGGGACGAGATCGTTTTATCGAAGGCAACGTTGAGGGTCATTGAGGGACTACAATATTTTTTATTGAAGGGTCATTGCTAAAGCATCTCATATTCGAGGGACATGACTGTGTTTTTGAGGCAACAAGCGAGGTTACCCTAGAGGTGCGTGTGTGAAAAGTGTTTTTTATTCAAGTTAATTTTATCTTTGAAATTAGGTTATCTAGCGATTGATTTTGAATCTTGCCATGCACGCCTAATTACTATACAGTATATAAAAAAAACAGTAAACTGCAGAAATGGAAATTCTACGCTATTACAGAGCTTTCGGGAATGGGGGTACAATTTTTACAAATGGGGATGAGTCGAATGCGATTAATAGTCCAAAATAGCAATCAATACAACCAAATTGAATTTGAGCGATTAATTAAAGTTATAACAGTCTAGAAAAATTAATTAATTAACAAAGTATGGAAATACAATTCTGGGTATTTATTTAAAAAAAAAAAAGTTTTAGAAATAAAAATAGAAAATAATCTACTCTATTAATTAACTAAATAATTAAATCAAATGCATGTATTTTTTGTCTTTTAGGTTTTTTGTTATTTAGAAATTAAATGAATCAATTAAGACTTAATATATAAAAAATAGTTAGTAAAATAATTTACAAAATCCTAAACTAATTAAAAAAATTAATTAATTTTTACTAAATCACATCTAAGCTAAATTAAATGTAAATCAAGTTAATTACAAAAATAGGGTGTGAAAAATTAAAAAAGGGTGGTGAAATTATAGAAAATCTGGAAATGGCCTTAGAGTTAAGCCCCAATGGTTGTCTTAATTCAAACAAAATAGAGAAAGAAAGAAAAGAAAATAAGAAAACTCTTGGGCTGGGAAATGGGTTGGATACTTGTTGTAGCTTTTTCTTTTTCCTGCTACAGTTGTTATAATGAACTTGTACGTTGGGAGGAGTTCATATTTACCACTTTCCTACAAGTGACCAAGTGACTTGCCCATCTCTCTCACACGTGCAATGGTGGAGGCCGAATGGGCATGGTTGCGCGGAGTCGTCGCCCGGTGGTCGAAAGAGTGGAGGTGGCCTTCGATTCGTGTGCAGATCAGAGGTGTGATTTGTGTGTTGAAAAGCTTTACCGGTGATTGTTAGAGTCTTGCGTGGGTTATGTCGATCGGAAGCGGTTCAGATTCGATTTACCGCAGGTGGAGGCCGCGATTCCAGTTGGCTCTGGTGGGTGACGATTCGTCGAAGAAGGTGGGCGACTACATAAAGGGTCAGGTCTGAAAGGTGTGGCGGTGGAAAGGGTTCTGTTGGCGGTGGAAGTAAAGGAAAAATGAAGAGGAAAGTGTGGTGAGGGATCAGGGATGATGTGAGGTTCGGAGGAAGAGATCTCGCCAAGATGACAAAGGGAGTATTTGCGGTTTCTATTTGAATGGCGGAAAGAGCACTATTGAAGACAGTAGAAGAGGTACGTTAAAACTCTTTGCAAATTTCTGCGTAATTCTGTATGAAAGGGTGTATGAGGTTAAAGTTTCGAAGGTTGAATTGGGAGAGTTATAATTGAAGATTGTTAGTTTTTTTTAATTTTGTTTTCAATACAACATCTGTTTTCAATACAACAATCACACAAAATACTCATGATTCACAAATTCACGATAGATAATAACCACAACCGCCTTTCAGTTTGCAGGTTCATGATTCGATTTGGTCATAAACAACAGCAACGACAACAAACTCAGAGAATAAACAAACTCAGAGCATAAACAAGCAGAGATATACAAAAGAAATTTACACAAAAGAGTGGAAGAAATAATACCTATTAGAGTCTCTAACGCAATTCTGAAAAGAGGTGAGCCTGAACTTTTATCGCTTTCCCTTATATCTGAAACGCTGACCTTTTGTGCAAGACTTCTGTTGTGATTTGTGTTTTTTGATTGAGTATTTCGGAACTCGGTTGGGAACAAGAGCTGGATAGAGAGGTAATGATGGATGTTGGTGGCTGTTTTGAGAAGTTGAAATAGCAAAAAGATTGTAATGTTTTTGTAGGGTATGTTTGAAGTTTTTTTTTAAAGGGCTATGTTGAGATTCTCCGATTTGTATATCACTTTCTCTCCTTTTTTTACTGTGTTTCCCCTTTCTTAAGTAAAAAAAGGGGGGTTTAGGAGGGAAAATTAATGAGTTTTTGAACGGATTTTGAATATATTTGGCATACTCTTTATTGCTTTTTGTTGCAGTTCTCATATTGCTGATTTTGGGCAATTTATTGGACAGGTTTTGGACAGATTTTAGAGCAGCACATTACAGGTTTTTGGACTGCTGTATGGGCTGTTTTCTTGCAGCAGGATAGTAAGGTTTGTGGACAGCAACATGGTTGTTGTTTTGCAGCAAGATTGGACTATGTTTTGATAGTTTTTTGCTGTATCTTTGGGGCTATTTTGTAGGATAAAACAAAGCTGGAAAATGGGCTCTAGGCATTATGATATTGGGCTTGTGAACAGGGTAGCAGCAAGGTTGTTTTGTGGGGATGTTATTGCTGCATTGTTGGGCAGCAAAATGCAACAAAATTGGGCTGGGAAATGGGTTGCATTACAACAACTTGTTGGAAATATATTTTGTACAAACTTGTAACTTATTTGTGACTTTGTAATAATAACTCAAATAAACTTGTAACATGAATGGAACTTGTCTTGAATATATTTCCTCAAATCTTTTATAATTGTAACTTGAAATTTTGTTGGATGTAACTTGGATGAAATTGAATTAAACTTGAATGATGAACATTGAATTAGAATTTCATATTTAAATGAATTTGAGGCTTCTCGAATGAATTTTGAATAATGAACGAACATCTTGTATCTGCTTTTTAGAATTCCAAACAAATTATATGAGTTGATCTTCAAAATTGAGCAAACTTGCATCATGAGAAATTAGTTCTTTCGTATATGTTGAATTCGAAAGCAAATTCATACGAATAAATTGCACCTCACACACTTGAATCGACTTGAAATCGAAAAAGAATTATTTGAATTGTTCCTCAAATCTTATTCTTAATTCAATGATCGCTAATGTTCACTTGCAAATGACTTAAAGTAGGCGACAATCATCCTTTGAGAAACGTGTATGACATAAATTGAAACAAGCATAATTTGACCTCGATCTTTGAAGTAACCTCATAGACAACTCTATTTATGATACTTTGCAAAAATAATCGCCTCAGGACGTTGAGAATTGGAGAAGTTATGAATCTCGAAAATTGGACAAGAGTTTCTTGTGATGACCTCTAAAGTATTCGAATTTTTCTGATGATCTTTCGCATGTAATCAGCTCTTGACTTGTGAAGAGAATTTGGAGATGACGTCAAGGAGAGTCATACGCAAAGACAATTGCTAAAAAATGTTGAATCATGAAGAAGTTACAACCGTTTGAACTTGATCTTGTAAAGGTCGATTTGTTTTGGGTCAATGCAGTCATTTTCAGTCATTTGAACCACTGGTTGAGCAAACTTGCAATGCGAGGTTTGAAACTTGGCACAAGCATCCTTGAGAATACACGAAGAACCATGAAGACCATTTGAAACTTTGAAAACTCATTTTCTTTTGAGAAATGCAAAACCCTAATTGCTGATTTACTTCATGGGAAGAGAATCTGTCTGATCGATTTCTGAGTCAAATTGAATATTCGAGAAACCCTAGGATTGTTTCTTATATGAAAAATGGGAGGGAAAATTTTGGGGTACAATAGCTTCCAATGGGCATCGCTTCATCCTGGTGGCCATTGATTACTTCACGAAGTGGGTTGAAGTTGCCTCCTTTTCTACTGTGACCAAGAACGTGGCGGCGCGGTTTATCAAGCATAACTTGGTTTGTCATTACGGTGTCCCTGAAATAATCATCACAGACAATGGTATGAATCTCAACAACACGATGATTACCAAACTCTGTAAGCAATTCAAGATACAGCATCATAACTCTTCTCCCTACCGGCCGGAGATGAATGACGTTGTCGAAGCTGCTAACAAGAACATCAAGAAGATCATATAGAAGATGACGGTGACATACAAATACTGGCATGAGATGTTACCATTTGCTCTTCATGGGTACCGTACCTCAGCACGGACGTCAACAAGGGCAACACCCTACTCTCCGGTGTACGACATGGAGGTTGTCTTGCCTATTGAGGTCCAGATCCCTTCTCTAAGGATTATGAAGGATGCGGGTTTGAATGAAGATGACTGAATCCAGACTCGACTTGATCAACTAAATCTGATCGATGAGAAGAGACTTACTGCTGTCTGTCATGGTCAAATGTATCAAAATCGGATGATTAAGGCTTTCAACAAAAAAGTCAGACACCAAGAATATCAAGTCGGGGATCTAGTGATCAAGCGCATCATACTGCTGCAAGGTGGTCCCAGAGGCAAATGGACTCCCATATACGAAGGTCTATTTATGATCAAAAACATTTTCTCGGATGGAGCCATGATTCTAACCACCATGGACGGTGATGACCTTCCTCACCCTGTCAATGTGGACATAGTGAAAAGATGCTACGCATGATTAAAGACCTGCTAGGTTGATTGGCCTTGGAAAAAATAAGGGCTTCCCGACGAACCAAAAGGGTTCGGGCAAAAATAAGGGATGGAAATGAAAAAAATATGTGCAACCGGCAAGTCGAAAACATGAAAAGGCGGCTTGGGAAAAAAAGGGTATCCCGGTGGATTGAAAACCCGAAAGGGCGGTCCAGGAAAAAAATAAGGATTTAAAGTGTATAACTATGTCCCATTGGATCACCTTGCGATCAGACCTCAGTATCAACTATCAAGTTCGAACAGCACCAATCAATCCAGTCAGCTTCAGACAAGCAGCAAAGTGATGAGACGCTCGAAGACATAACGACAATAGCGGAATTGAAACTCAATTAGATTACTACACATAGCTGTTTTCTTATCTTTGTACACAATATTATATAGATTTCATTTTCACGATGGCATTCTCTTACTAGAGTGTTAGCTTCCTTGTACAAAAACGCCTGTTATAGGCCAACTTCAAGAAATTAATACATATCATTTTCACAAAACCATTTGTTTTTGTTTTTCTGTTTTGTCTTACAAAAATATCCAATGATTTATTCTTGACATATGCATTTTAATATAATCGCTATTCATAAATATCTGCATAGGAAACGGAAAGACAATTGCTCGTAACTTAAGAAACAGGGGCAAAAACTAAAAAAATCATGTCAAGTCCGACAGTTACTCTGTTCAGCAGGTACAGGGGCAAAGACAATTTTGAAACCAGGTCATCATTACGATCCCGTGACGTCTACATTCCCCCACAGAGTAGGGGCAATCAAAACTTTATCATTGGCTTCCCCAAACAGGAGTTACTATCCCCAGCAAGGCTCCCTCACAGAGTCGACATTTGTTCCCCAGCCGAATTTTATAAATCACAAGCGGTTCATAAAGTTGTATCCCAAGCAGAGTTTATTTCTCTGAACACAGAAGCTCAACCCCCAACAGAGCTTATTACTTCAGCTACAGAAGTTCACCCTCCAATAGAGTTATTCCCCCACAGAGTTATTCTCAAGCAGAGTCTCTCCCCGGCAGAATATCCGTAAACAAGGAGCAAATCCCAAGCATAGTCATCTCCGTTCACCATCCTCAATGAAAGTAGAAGAACAATTTTCTCTACAACAGTCCGGAATTCAATTTCCAGCACTCTCCAGCAGTAGTCAGGGATTTATTTTCCCAGACTTGGATATGTCAAAATAGCATTTCATATTCACACATCATGAAGTGTGCATACATATTGTATACAGCATAATCTCATTTATTTTGAAAACATCATCACACAATACATTTCACGCATCACATATAATTAACCCTCTACCTTTTCAGGAAAGATGGTTATTATCAACAATTCCAACAATTCAAGATTAAATCCATGAAGTTATACAAGTCACATCTGCAGACAACTAACCGAAAATCAATCCCCGAAACCAAACGGGTCAACTAATATACGTGATCAAATGAGGCAAGCCCTACTATCTAGGCTTTCATTTCGAAGTAAACTTACTATCCAAGTTCCTTCTCATAGCCTCACTATTCATGCTTCCATTTTGAAGTAACCCTACTATCCAGGTTCCTTCTCATAGCCCTACTATCAAGGCTTTCATTTTGAAGTAACCCTACTATCCAGGTTCCTTCTCATAGCCCTACTATCCAGGCTTTCATTTGGAAGTAACCCTACTATCCAGGTTCCTTCTCATAGCCCTACTATCCAGGCTTTCATTTCGAAGTAACCCTACTATCCAGGTTCCTTCTCATAGCCCTACTATTCAGGCTTTCATTTCGAAGTAACCCTACTATCCAGGTTCCTTCCCATAGCCCTACTATCCATGCTTTCATTTCGAAGTAACCCTACTATCCAGGTTCCTTCCCATATCCCTATTATCCAGGCTTTCATTTCAAAGTAACCCTACTATCCAGGTTCCTTCCCATAGCCCTATTATCCAAGCTTTCATTTCGAAGTAACCTTACTATCCAGGTTCCTTCTCCTAGCCCTGTTATCCAGGATTTCATTTCAAGGTAACCCTACTATCCAGGTTCCTTCTCATAGCCCTACTATCCAGCTTTCATTTCGAAGTAACCCTACTATCCAGGTTCCTTCTCATAGCCCTACTATCCAGGCTTTCATTTCGAAGTAACCCTACTATCCAAGTTCCTTCTCATAGCCCTACTATCCAGGCTTTCATTTCGAAGTAACCCTACTATCCAGGTTCCTTCTCATAGCCCTACTATCCAGGCTTTCATTTCGAAGTAACCCTACTATCCAGGTTCCTTCTCATAGTCCTACTATCCAGGCTTTCATTTCAAGGTAACCCTACTATCCAGGTCCTTCTCATAGCCCTATTATCCAGGCTTTCATTTCGAAGTAACCCTACTATCCAGGTTCCTTCTCATAGCCCTACTATCCAGGCTTTCATTTCGAAGTGACCCTACTATCCAAGTTCCTTCTTATAGCCCTACTGTCCAGGCTTTCATTTCGAAGTAACTCTACTATCCAAGTTCCTTCTCATAGCCCTACTATCCAGGCTTTCATTTCGAAGTAACCCTACTATCCAGGTCCCTTCTCATAACCCTACTATCCAGGCTTTCATTTCAAAGTAACCCTACTATCCAGGTTCTTTCTCACAGCCTTACTATCCAGGCTTTCATTTCGAAGTAACCCCGCTGTCCAGGTTACTTCTCCTTTATCTCCGGACAACATTTTGCAACACTATAAAACCTGGACCCGACCAGATACAGTCGATTTCACATTTCCCCAATAAGTCGTTGTGCAGCCTGGACCCTAACCAGATAAGCAGTTCACTTTTGTCTCCTCAATCAAGAGTTAATTCCCTAGTAGAGTAATGGACAACCGAAGCTCCTATACTCTATTTCCCGGGACACAAATCAACATTCCCTTGCGAAGTCCTCCTCAACGGCAGGTACAGGAATTATTGCAAAGGAATATCTTATGAAACCGATATCTTTTCTGGATGGAATCTTTAAGCCCATCTCTGACGATTTTTCGTCGCCTTTCACATGGCATATGTAAGCCCATTCCCGATATTACCGATCAGTATTACTTAATGCGAGTGCAAATTTCTGGGCACTCTAGTGTTCCATCATCTTCCACCTTCAGATCACGAAAGGCAGACTAGCCAATATACATCCTCGGGTTTAAAAAGATTGAACAGGGGAAGTTGTTGTACCCCAAAATTTTCCCTCCCA
Organism: Vicia faba; assembly: GCA_948472305.1. Lineage (NCBI taxonomy): Eukaryota > Viridiplantae > Streptophyta > Magnoliopsida > Fabales > Fabaceae > Vicia > Vicia faba. Next base: position 580,895,304 of record OX451735.1, read on the forward strand.
ATTTTACTCAAAACATACTCCTAGAGGTCCTCAATTGCTCAAGGTTGACTAAGGATTGACCAGACAAATCCTCTTCCTAAGACAATGAGCTTCAAACTAGGGTTTCACTCCTCATCAAGATGTTTGAGTTCCAAGGGTCCTAAATGATTTTCATTGCCCTAATATGTTCTCAAGATCATCCATGCCAAGTTTCATGCCTTGCACAAGAAGTTTGTTCAGTCAACTGCTCAAATGCCTAAAAATCAACTATACTATGTTAAAAGTCAACTGTGGCCCACATACAGTCAAACTTCAAGATTTTTGGTCAACATCAACATTTTGGAGTAATATAAATCATTTTATCAAGGTTTGATCATGATTCCTCAAGGAATGTCCCAAATTCATCAAAACTCAAAAGTTGCTAAATTAGGGTTTCTATAGGAAAAGTCAACCAAACTTTGACCAGGCATAACTTTCTCATTCTTTATCAGAAATTTCTCATCCAAGGCTTATTTTAAAGAGAATCCAATTCCCTAGAACTCATCTTCAGCCCTCAAGTTCATAAAATGCACTCATGAAAAGATATAAATTCAGACATTATAGGTCATTTCAAAAAGTCAACAAAAACACCTTTTGGGTCAAAGCTCCTTACATGAACATGGAATATCCAATTTATATGAAACCAAATAGGTTGCTTAGGGGGACATCCTAAGCTTTCTAAAAAGTCCAAGAACACCCTCTTAGGGTCAAAATTGAGAGAGATATGCATTGTCAAAGTTGGCCATTTTTAGAAGTTTGCCCAAAGTCAACAATGACCAAAATTGCATTTTTTCCACATGGGCCCATTTTTTCAAGATTGAATCTTTGTCCTAGCATGGTCCACGACCTATGGGACCCGCCATGCCTTTTTGTTATGGTTTATTTAATATACTTTGATTTGTATTCATTTAAAAATCAAATAAATTCAAATAAAATCAAATTAAATGAAAATAAATCAAATTAAGGGAATGAGATTTGTTTTGCATTGAATTATGGATCATGCAAGCTGTATAACATCAAGAAAATAGTGCCAAGCCAAAAACAAGGGGAAATCTCCAATTTTGGAAAGATTTGAATCAAAACTTCAAGACCATCAATCTCTTGATTTTTCCAAGTTTTATTGACCTAATTGGATTCACTACTTATACAGAAGCTTTGTGAACCCTAAGGGAGAGAATTCACGCGCAGCCTGCCTCCCAAGAACAAGAATAAAGTCCAACTTTTTTGTGAAAAAGTGCAGATCGAATCTTTCACCATAGGCCATTTCAAGCCATTCTAAGGATCAAATCATATTCTTGGACACTCACTGGAGCGATTGCAAGCATTATCAAGGCCTGAAGCATCAAGAATCACGCGCTAGCACCTTCATGGTTTGCTTTTTTTTCAAAACTCGATTACAATAATTCTTGCATCACAAACATGTTTTGATAATATATCCATGCTTGCTATTATATTTGCAATTTTTTTGTTTGGTTTAATTAAAGTTTAAGCGTATGAATAGGTTCTTGCCGTGGCTAGGGTTCATGAGCTCAAAATTGGGGTTTCTCTATCCAGGGAAAATTGAAGAGGATTATGGGCACCCATAGACTCAGGACAAGATTCTTGATTGATATATGTTTTTAGTTCTGATTAATATTGTTTGCATTGCATTTTGAGATATTGCAGGGTTATAGCTATGGACAAAAAATGTCACTATAGCTTTTAGTGACAATTTTATCCGTAGGTAAAAGTTGAATATCAAGAACGACAGTTCTGGGAAGAAGATGCACGCATGGCAGCACACCACTGGTCCATTTAAATTTTCACGCGTTTGTATAGGAAGTTGACTTTTCATTATTTTTAATATATTATTTGTATTTGTATTAACGAATGAAGCAAATTGTTCAGTGGCAAGCAGGGAAGGCTCTAAGGTGAGCGTGTGTAGGAGGTCAGGGGTTCGATCCCTGCCTCCTACATAATATTTTTCCTAACATTTGATTGTATATCTGGTGTTATCCTACCAAGCGCGCCTACCATACACCACAACATCTCATCATTGGTTCATCTCCATCCCATATCTAACGCCTCAAGCATGCAAGCGCGTGGTGGACTTTCTTGGCCAGCGTCTCACTGGATCAGGCGCAACAATTGGGCCACCAACTATCCCGGGCCTAACAAGTTCAACTCTGCACCCCCAGATTTAATTCTAACAGCAGGCCCATCCCATTTTTTTTATTTTTAAATTTCTTTAACCTTTTTTGTTTTATTTATTTTTTTAATTGCTTTAAAAATCATTGTTTTTTAATTAAATCAAAAATCATAAAAACACAAAAAATATTAGAATTAGTTTTTTTTATAAAAATATTTAATCCTATTAATTAATTAGGTTATTTGGATAACTTAAATTCTTTTTTTCATAATTAAAATTAATTAGAAATTAGGTTAATTTGCAAAGTTAATTGCTTTTTTTCTCAAAAATCCAAAAAAAAAACTTTTCTCTATTTACTGAATTAAATGTCGTTGAATTTAATTTTAATTCTGTATTTAATTTCATCGCACGTATTTATTGCATTATTTTTCCGATTAATGTAATTGCTCCGAGTCTGTAATAGTTTAACTTAGGTTTACTATTTGCCTTTACTATTTTCCTCCTGTTTTTGATTATGTAATCCCCCTCCGCAAGGCCTTGTAATAGCTAGGTTTAAAATTCTCACATTTTACTTTCCGTCATTATAAATTGTTAGATGATTGATACTAGGATTGTATGCAAAAGATCATAATTTAAAACAGTAGAAAACCCTAAATGTGCAAAGACAATAACTGAAAATCAAACACTTGAACATGCTCACTCCTAGGGTTTTCCCAACTTCGGTCTCCTTCGGTAAACGGTCATGAAGTATAGGGAGTCTTAGTGGTTGTCCTCTAGTCCCAAAAGATCAAAAATGACCCATTCGAATGTTGCCTCGAAAATATCTTTAGGACTTTAGGGTAATTAGTAATGTTTCCTAACCATTGCTTTAGTGATCATAATTGTCCCTTTCGTCCCTTTCGATTGTCCCTTAAACTCCAACGATGGAGCTACCTACTCCTTAATAGTAGGATAGAGCTGTCTAAAGGAAATAAGAAAATGAACAGACTTTTTCGAGTAGGTAGAAACTTTTAGATGCTTGACCAAAACAACTTTTTGCACCTACACAAAAATATTTCAAAACACTTTCAAAAACATTCGTCTTGTCAACACTCTTGAGGACTGATACAAGAGTTATCACAAAGCGAATTGCCGCACTAAGGCATCTTCCAAACAATTTTCAAAACACACAAAGCACAAGCAATTGATAAAATGAGCAAGTACCTAAGAGCCCGTAGATAACTACGGATGGAAAGGGTGTTAATACCTCCCCTTTCCATAATCTACCCCCTTACTCAGAAAAATCTCGAAAGGCCTTTTTCTGTTATTTTCTTTTTCTGTTACTGCACATTTGCGAATACAAAGCGCAAAACCAGTAGTAACATAAAAACAGTCGGTTCTGCCACCGTATCATAGAAGCCCTATCGTTGTATGGGAAGGAACAGGCACGGGTCATTGTACAGTCATAAAGGCAACTCGTAGGGGCGCTTTAGCAATTTTAACGTAAGGGACTAAGATCGTTTACCGAAGGCAATATCATAAGGGTCATCGAGGGACTATGATATTTTTTAACTGAGGGTCTTTTCTAAAGCATCCCCATGTTCGAGGGACATTGTGATCGGTGGATTTAGAACTGACTGTTTAACGCTGGTTCGCGAAATCTCGCAGAAGCAAGAGTCGCCACCGTCTTTTATTTTCTCTAACATGGACAGGACAAAAGCACAGCAAAATTCCTTATGAGAATGTTTCTCGGTTCGGGAGGTAGATTTATAGAAAGGGAAGGTGTTAGCATCCTTTCTATCCATGGTTATCCATGGGCTCTTAGATACTTGCTCTTTATGTTTTCAAAATGTTTGCTTGCTTTTCAAAGTGTTAGTGGGTTTGAAAAAGTTTCGTTTAAATATTTATGAATAACTCTTGTATCTGTCCTCAAGAGTGTTTGAAAAATTGTTTTGAAAGCTTTTTGAAAGTGTCGGTGTGAAAAGAGTTTTGATTTGTTTTTGAAGAGAGCAAGTATCTATTAGTCATCTACCTACCCTAAGGAATTAAGCTGTGTAAATGTTCTTAAGGTAGTGCCATCCTACCATTGAGAGGTAGGTAGCACCACCGTTGGAGGTGTTCGGGTCAATTCGAGTTTAGAGACAGTGTGGTCACCGAAGCAACAGTAGGACACCTTAGAAGCTACCCTTATGTCCTTGATCCTTTTTTTAATCCGAGGCAACCGTTTCGAGGCGACTATTCCGAGGCAACCGTTTCGAGGCAACTGTTTCGAGGCAACTGGATCATGGACATAAGGACTTACTAAAACGTCCTATACTTGACGACCACGTTTCGAAGGCAACAGGTGAGGCGTACCCTAGAAGTGGTGTGTGTATTTGTGTGTTGTTTTCAGTTTAATATTTGTCTTTGATCATGGCATTGTGAGCTACGCTTGTTTTTAATTAGCCATACATTCTTTCATGCAATTCAGAATTTAAGAGTGCGGAAAGTAAAAAGACGGAAATATAAATCCTACGCTATTACAAGGCGCGGGTCTATACATCGCCAAAATACAAAGACCCATTTGGTAAAAGATGCGGAAAGTAAATAAATTCCTAATTACTATTACAATCCTTGAGCAGTTACATAATATTCGAAAAGAAAAAAAAGAATAACGTGCGAAAGAATAAAAGTTAGGACGTCCGAGGGTTTTGACCCTTTTGAAATTAAATTGAAATTAAAGTCTAATTATTATTTAATTAAAGAAAAGAAATTGTTTTTTTTTATGTTTTTGTATTTATGAAAATAAAGAAAATTAAAATTAAATGGAAACCCTAATTCTAAATTATTTTTGATTATTAATGAAAATATTAAAGTTAACCTAATTTACTAGTTAATTAAATTACATGTTTATTTACAAAAATAAAAAGTAATTAATAATAATAATAATGAGAAAAATTGATTAAGAAAAAAGATGAAATGTCAAAAACCTATTTCTACACATTTTTTATTTATTAAGAAAAAGATTAAAGTTTCAAACCTAAATTAAACTAAATTAGTTATTGAAATTTATTTACAAAAATATTTTAATAGTGAAATTAATAAGAATTAAATATTAAACATTTTTTTGGTTTCTGATTTTTTATTATGAAAATTATTTTATGGTGAATTAAGAAAAACAATTAAAACAATTTAAAAAAAATTGAAAAGAAAAGAAAAGGAAATTAAAAATAGAATACAAACATAGGGGGTATCAGGCCCATAATGGAGGTATGATTTGAGAAATTCAGGCCCATGAACACAAGGCCTTTGTTGACTTTCCAGCTTGAGTGCACGTGGTTGACTGAGGTACATGATAGACCTCCTCCTGCAGCCTTTGGATTGATCTCATGCCCACTTGGCAGGCCTTAGCATGAGCGTGTATGGTGAACCACTGAGTGAGCGCTGCACTTGAGCACGTTAGGATAAAAATCATGAAATATGTGGGGGACCTGGGAATCGAACCCAGGTCCCAGCGTTTACCAAGCGTATCCCTGGCCAAGTGAGCTGTGAAGCGCGTTTGTATATATAAGGGAAAACAAATATTATATAAAAAGGAACAAAAGTTAATGGTATAACACAAAAACACGCGCCAGATTTTGAATTATCCTATCACGCCTTGCCACCTCCGCTTCTTCTTCATCTTTTTCCTGTAAACATAAAACAAGTAGCGGGGGTTTTAAACCCCCACTAAGCACAGCCATGAAAAATAGCGAATAGAAGATGCCTTAATATAAAAAGGGCGCAAGGTCATCATTCAATTCGTATGGAGCTCCTGAATTCAATGCCATAGGTCTCAAGGTCCAATTTTTCCATACAAGGAAAGCCCTATTTTGGAGCTTCTGAAACCCTAGGTTTCATCAATGGTGGATTTGGCTACAGGCAGTGTTAGTTCAATTAAATGTTACCAATCGCTTCAGAAAGATGTTAGTAGCATAAATCAACAATCAAAACACATGAATGATGCGTGAAAATTGAAAATCGATTATGGACATTTTTGTGAAAAACGCAATGTTGTTCTACCGTTTCTTTAAGTATGGAGGCTTGTTCTTGGTTGTAATAGAATCCTAGCAATGTCAGTAAGGCAATGGAAGTGTTTTGAAGCCTTGAATCGCCCTGCAAATATGAAATCAGTCCCAAGCTTTTTTGTGAAAATTTGCCAATTGGTTCTATGTTTCTGAGCAGTTTTTCGTGTATGCTTGCATTAGGTTTCCTTGTGCATATGTAAGTGAAGCATTCTAGATAAAAAACAAGGCCCAAAAGTCCATGAATTGATGATTTCAATATTTGATTTTTCCATATATCTTTCAATCTTTTTTCATTGAAAATCTTGCCAAATGTGGATGATCTTGTCCCCTTGGATGATGCACGAAATCTTTAGCATATAATGAACATATTTGCTGCACAAAAAGATTTGAAAATGCATTATTTGATATTTTCTCATAATTAAATCTAATTAAATGAATTAATAAGAATAAAAATTCAATTAATTAATTAAAAATAAGAAAATAAATCCTTTTAAGCTCAATGGGTCGTGCATAGGCTTTGGGTAATTATTCAAGGAAGAATTTGAGGCCCATTAGCAAATTTGAAGTGTTTTAGGCAAAGTTGACTTTTCAAAATTCCCAAAACTTTCCCAACTTCTCTAATGTATATATTACTCAATTTTGAAGCTATGAACATGTTCTTGGACATTTTGGAAAGGTATTGAAGTCCTCTAACCAATGCCTTTGGTCCCATGTCATTTTTATTTACCAATCTCAAGTTATGGTCTTTGACTTAAAGTGCCTTTTTGTTGACTTTTGAAAATGACCTATAATGTTGAAATTGATAACTTTTTGTGAGAGCATTTCTTGGACTTGAAGTGTGAAGATGAGTTGTAGGAAATGTCATTCTCTTCAAAATGAGCTTTGGGTGGGATTTTTCTGATAAACCATGAGGAAGTTATGCCTTGGTCAAGTTACAATTGACTTTTCAACTGTCCAAAAATAGAAACTTTTGCATCTTGAGACTTTTTGAGCCATGCTTGAGAAATCATGATCAAGAATTGATCAAATGATGATTGTGGCTTCAAAATAAGATGTTGACCAAAATTTTTGACTTTTGACTGTCAAATGACCATTTTGCCCCTGCAGTTGATTGTGGAGCAATTAGGGCTTTTGACTGTGCAACTTGATGCTGTGAGTCCTGAAACTTGACATATGAATGCTTGACAATGTATATAGGCATGTGGGACTTGATTGAACCCTTGGAAACCTCAATTTCTTTGCAAGAACCAAAACCCTAATTTTGACTGTGTTAGGAGGCCATTGGACTGTGCAACTCTTGAGAGGTTTTGAACCATGATCTTGGCAAATCTGGAAGAATATGGGAGGGAAAATTTTGGGGTACAACAGTTGCCCCTGTTCAATCTTCTTAGACCCGAGGATGTAGATTGGCTGGCGTGCCTTTCGTAATCCGAAGGTGGAAGATGATTGAACACTAGAGTGCCTAGAAATTTGCACTCACATAGTAGAGTGTTAGCAGTGTGATGGCGGGAATGGGCTTACAGATGCCATTTGGAGAGATGGTGGATAGGAGGATGGGCTTATAGATGCCATCTGGAGATGTAACCGAATCTTGTCGGGATTGGGCTTATGGATGCCATTTGGAGACTGTTGGTATGTGGATGGGCTTATAGATGCCATCTGGAGGTTGTCTGTTGAATTGTAATTTTTGTAAGTTGAAAGAGGGAACCTGTGTAGGGTTGCCTGATGATGAGCTCGTGTAAAACTGCATCTTTGGAGGAAAGAAACCTATGTAGGGTTTACTGATAATGAGTTTGTATAAGACGGCATCTGAAATGGAGAAGGAACCTGTGTAGGGTTACTTTGATGACGAGTCCGTGTAAAACCGCATCTAGAGCTGAGAAGGAAACCTGTGTAGGGTTTACTGATGACGAGTCCGTGTAAAACTACGTCTGAAGTTTGAGAAGGGAACCTGTGTGGGGTTACCTTGATGATGAGCCCGTGTAAAACTGCATCCTGGGAGAAGTAAAACCTGGGTAGGGTTTCTGATGACGAGTTCGTGTAGAACTGCATCTTTGGGAAGAGAGAACCTGTGTAGGGTTTCTTTGACGACGAGCCCGTGTAACACTACGTCTGGAGAGAGAGAACCTGTGTAGGGTTTCTTCGGAATAAGTTCGTGTAAAACTTTTGGAGGAACCGGGGTAAGGTTACTTCGGGATAAGTCCGTGTAAGACTTCTAGAGGAACCGGGGTAAGGTTATTGCAGGATAAGTTCGTGTAAAACTTCTTGATGAACCGGGGGAAGGTCATCTTGAGATAAGTCCGTGTAAGACTTCTGGATGAACCGGGGTAAGGTCATCTTGAGATAAGTCCGTGTAAGACTTCTGGAGGAACCGGGGTAAGGTTACTGCAGGATAAGTTCGGGTAAAACTTCTTCTGAAAGAAAAGGAACCGGTGTAGGGTTACTTTGATGATAAGTCCGTGTAAGACTTCGTCTGAAAATTGAGAAGGAACCGGTGTAGGGTTGCCTGATGATGAGTTCGTGTAAAACTGCATCTGAGGTTGAGAAGGAACCGGCGTAGGGTTGCCTGTTGATGAGCCCGTGTAAGACTTCTTCTGAAAGAAAAGGAACCGGTGTAGGGTTGCCTGAGGATAATCAAGTAGATAATTGTCCTGTTTGGTTTCGGATGTTAACCCACGATCAGTCGTCCACAGAATTTCCCTGGCTTGTTACCGGTGTTGATCTGGAACTGTAAAGGTAGATGGTAATCATCTTTTGATTGACTTTTTCTCTGAAAAGGAAAAGTATTAGTCATATGCAATGTCATGATGCATGAACTGCATGATTTTAAGATGTTCTCAAAAATAAATGAGATTTGTGTTGTATGATGCGTATGCATGCTATATTGTATGAAGATGTGATGTTCATGAATGTATTTTTGTTTGAGAAAATAAATCCTTGATGAATGCCGGGAAGTTAAATCCTGGGTTGATGTTGAAGAGTAACGTTCTTCGTTTCCGCTGGGGATGATAATTTCCAGAATAAACCGGTAAGAGAAGATGACTCCGTTGTGGAATAAACTTGTTGGAGAGATTACTCTGCGGGGAATTACTCTGTGGGAAGAGATACTTCGCTGAGATTTTGATGATAACTCCGCTGGGGATACCAATGATAAGTTATGTTGGAAGATTAGATGAACTCCGCTTGGGGATAGGAGGAACTTCTCCGAGGACGATCTTTCCGTGGTAATTAGCTGAGGATAACCCAGTTATAAGCTCTGGTGGGGGATAACCTTTTGAATAAAGTCGGGGAGAGTCTTTTGCACTCTGTGGGGGACAAGCTTCCAGAATATACTGGGGATAAGCTTCCAGGATCTACTGGGGAGGATGATTCAACTCTCCTGGGGAAACTTTTGGACTGTACCGGGGAAATGGCTCCACTGGGATGTCTGGTATTCCGCCGGGGAACAATCTTAGATTAAGACTGCCGGGGATGCTTGTAGAGGAATATATGTATACTCTGCTGGGGAATATTGAGATCTTTTGGGGATACCCAACTTCTTTGGGGCTGACAGTAGACTAACTCTGCTTGGGGAGAATGTTGCTGACTTGCTAGGGATAATGTGCCTTTTCGGGCTGATTGGGAGATCAACTCTGCTTGGAGAGTATTGTTGAATCTTGCCTTACTCTGCGGGTAGTGAAGGTGTCTCGGTCATATTCCTCAGCTGAATCTACCTTGTACCTGGAGAGCAGAGCATCTATACAGTTTGGACAATTCTTATTGCCCCTGCTTCTGCGGGGGAAGGTACCTGTGGAGGCCTTGATAACTGCCGATTGACAAATCTTCTTCTGGTAGGCAAGTGACGAGATGATGGGACGTAGTCGTACGCTTTGATCCCTAATTTTTGCCTGGACCGCCCTTTCGGGTTTTCAGTCCACCGGGATACCCATTTTTGCCCAAGCCGCCTTTTCAGGTTTTCGACTTGCCGGGTGTACAGATTTTTTTTCATTTTCATCCCTTATTTTTGCCCGAACCCTTTTGGTTCGCCGGGAAGCCCTTATTTTTGCCTAGGTGTATCAACCTAGCGGGTCTTTAATTCATGCGTAGTATTTTTTTTCCGACTATGTCCATGCTCTCAGGATGTAGGGAGGTGCCCATGTCAATAGTGTTGTGTTGTCATACCACTAGAAGATCTTCGTTTGATCGTCCAATGCCCCAAGTGATCCAGATGGAGATTTGCCCCAAGCTGGTTGGCCTTTTGAGAGATTCTCCGAATCTTGACTTAACTGCCCCAGATGATGGACAATGATCATGCCATGCCCCTTGATTGGAGGTGCCTTTGTTCATTAGATATTCTTCGTGCGAATTTCTTTGATGTTCAAACAAATAGTCACATGCAAACAATGTTATATTAAAAATGCAAAGCTTATGTCTGTCTTGAAGTTTTTTGAAAACGCAGTTTTTTCATAAAAACAAGTGAATTTTGTAACTGTGATGTCAACTCGTTATTTTACCGCAAGCCTTAAGGAGTCAGGATACCTTTGTAACAGTATGCTTTCGAACTAACCCATGCTTCAGCTAGGACTTTTTAGGGTTGTAACGTGGCCTGGTTCACGGTTTAAGAAACAAAGGATAAAGGCTCAAATTTATTTGTACCCACCCGCTCTTCGTGATGTTCTTCAAACCTAAACTCAGCTGATCGTGCGTTAGACCTTGTTTGAGTCTTTGTCCTGATATACCAATGATGGTTCGGATATTGACGATTTATTTTGAATAGGCAGTCATTTCCTTTTGTTGAGGGTTTGTAGGACCTCTTTCTTTTTTGATTTCGTTATCCCTATTTTTTTTTGCCTGAACTGTTTCTTTTGTGATTACAGTTAGCGGGATGCCCCAGTTTTTGTAAGTCTCCTTCATAGGTTTTGACTTAATGGGCTTTTATTTCTGAGAGATAATGACTGCCTGTCTTTATGATTATACGAAACCATCACTGTCTTTTTTTTGTTTTGTTAGGACCTCTCTGGTGCTATTTGTTATGCACTTGGATCAGCTGATAGAACTACCCTGCCCCAGGTTATGATTAAGGGTTTTAATTTTCGAAAAGAAAACTCCTACTTCTTTGGCTCAAAGGGGTTGACGAGGGATTATCATCCTTATAACTCCAGTGTTTAGGAATTGAAACAATGCCTGTACCTCATCAGCGGGGTATGTTCAAAAGCATACTGTAAAGATCGTGGTATCGTTTTCGTCATCCTCCCTCAAGAAGCTTAGAATTTTCAATCAAGACTTGATCATCACAAAAATATGAAAGTAGTTTGAATATAGCGAATGCGAATATATTGATTCAAAACAGACATATGCGATGCATTGATAATATAATAAAGTTTTCTATGACAATAATTGTTTGAAAAATCAAAGAAAAATACAACTTGAACATTCCAATGAACAAAAGGTCTTCTTGTCTAGGGATAGTAGAAGAACTCGACCTGCCCATCTGGGGTGAATTCCACTGCTCCTCCATCAATCAGGTCCTGGATCTTGTTCTTCAGAGACCAGCAGTCGTTTGTAGCATGCCCTGGGCTATCAGAATGATAAGCGCAGCGGGCGTTGGGGTTGTATCTTGAAGGTGTCTTGTTGGGATTCTTAGGAGGGTCCCTTAGTGTGATCAGATTCAATCTCAACAGGCGTTGTAAGGCTTGAAACAGCGACATGTTGAGCTGGGTGAATTGCCTCTTAGGCTTGTCTGGCTTGCTCTGATCAGCCCGTTGTTCTTGGCGAGGTCGTTGTTGGATCTGTGAAGTAGTAGCAGCTTGGAGAGGTCTATTCATTGAACCAAGCCTTTGACTTCTTGGGGGCTGATTACCAGTTTGGTCCCCAGCCTTGGCTACTTGCTTCATACTGTCTTGCTGAAGCTGGTTGATCACAGTTCTCAACTCTTCTTGTTCCTGAGCTAAGCCTTGGATAAGGGCCATTTGCCCCAGCATCTGAGTCCTCATTGCGTCTATCTCAGCTTGCATATGTTTCAGCCGTTCATCTTTACCGTCTTCTGGACTGTTCTTGACCAAATTCCCCATGAAGAGTGTTCTCAACTCTTCCTGCCCCTTGGATAGGCTTAGGAAGATCTCCCTGAACTGAGTCTCTTGAGTAGGGAACTCCTGGTTGTTTGATTGGAAAGCCATTGCTGAAATAAACAGCGGAGAGGGTAAGTGGCCTGTAACAAGGGTACATGTTATGCAATGATGTGTATGATATGCATGCAATGTTTTCAAGGATCTCGTGGAGTAAACATAGAAACTGTTAGAATTTGAATCTGGTTGCTTGATTGAAGGAACTTCATGTTGTTGAGAGTCCTTCTTCAAGGGTCAAAGGCTCACCATATCCAGTGGGTCATAGCCCCTGACTCAAGTCATCCACCTGGCTAGAGGAAAATAAATCCTCTTTGCCCCTTGCTAGACAGTTGGTTCATCATGACCTGCATCACAAGCCCTTGAGATCCTTGAAATGGGTTAGTCCTTGTGCAGGATGTATGTAATGGTATGATGGTATGATGTTATGCTATGCGTGGGGTGATATAAGTAAGCCCTGTTATGAGTCCAGATTAAGGACTGTAAACAAAACCTGCAAGAAACTCAAGTGTCGGATAACAAGCATGCAAGTAGTCAAGTTTGAAGGCACACAAGTCACATAAGACAGCCCTTAGGTTTTAGGCCAGCATGGGGGTCTAGGTATTACCCTCTTTCAGTTTGTTGGTTAAGACCTGTCCTATCAGAAGTAACCGGGTTCTAGAGGATCCCAATATCACTGACTACCCTCAATCGGTCATAACTCCAGCATCTCAATCTTTTCTTGCGGCCAGAACCATCACGAGAGTTTAGCCTCAATGGGTGTAGCATACTGCTACTGTTCTATTGGCCAAGTTGGGTCATTTAAGGTTCTAAGGTCGGTTGGTGCTTAATGACTCCTCAGAAGACCCATATTCTCCTTGTTGCGACACAAGGGATATCGGTACAGACCAAGGCGCCACACCAACGTAGCCGCTGCTTCACCCATGTCGGTCTACGCCGGACAGGTCCCTCACAGCTTATGCTACCTAACAGGGTATCCCCAGATCCGGGTTAGGATCTATGTAACTCCAATGCATCCCACAATAATAAAGCAAACAAACACAGCAATTGAAAACACAAGTATGAGCTATCCTAAGGTACACCTCACTTTAAGTATCCCCAGCAGAGTCGCCAGTTCTGTGATCGGTGGATTTAGAATTGACTGTTTAACGCTGGTTCGCGAAATGTCATGGAAGCAAGAGTCGCCACCGTCTTTTATTTTCTCTAACATGGACAGGACAAAAGCACAGCAAAATTCCTTATGAGAACGTTTCTCGGTTCGGGAGGTAGATTTATAGAAAGGGAAGGTGTTAGCACCCTTTCTATCCATGGTTATCCATGGGCTCTTAGATACTTGCTCTTTATGTTTTCAAAATGTTTGCTTTCTTTTCAAAGTGTGAGTGGGTTTGAAAAAGTTTCGTTTAAAGATTTCTGAATAACTCTTGTATCTGTCCTCAAGAGTGTTTGAAAAATTATTTTGAAAGCTTTTTGAAAGTGTCGGTGTGAAAAGAGTTTTGATTTGTTTTTGAAGAGAGCAAGTATCTATGAGTCATCTACCTACCCTAAGGAATTAAGCTGTGTAAATGTCCTTAAGGTAGTGCCATCCCACCATTGAGAGGTAGGTAGCACCACCGTTGGAGGTGTTCGGGTCAATTCGAGTTTAGGGACAATGTGGTCACCGAAGCAACAGTAGGACACCTTAGAAGCTACCCTTATGTCCTTGATCCTTTTTTTAATCTGAGGCAACCGTTTCGAGGCGACTATTCCGAGGCAACCGTTTCGAGGAAACTGTTTCGAGGCAACTGGATCATGGACATAAGGACTTACTAAAACGTCCTATACTTGACGACCACGTTTCGAAGGCAACAGATGAGGCGTACCCTAGAAGTGGTGTGTGTATTTGTGTGTTGTTTTCAGTTTAATATTTGTCTTTGATCATGGCATTGTGAGCTACGCTTGTTTTTAATTAGCCATACATTCTTTCATGCAATTCAGAATTTAAGAGTGCGGAAAGTAAAAAGACGGAAATATAAATCCTACGCTATTACAAGGCGCGGGTCTATACATCGCCAAAATACAAAGACCCGTTTGGTAAAAGATGCGGAAAGTTAATAAATTCCTAATTACTATTACAATCCTTGAGCAGTTACATAATATTCGAAAAGAAAAAAAAAGAATAACGTGCGAAAGAATAAAAGTTAGGACGTCCGAGGGTTTTGACCCTTTTGAAATTAAATTGAAATTAAAGTCTAATTATTATTTAATTAAAGAAAAGAAATTGTTTTTTTTTATGTTTTTGTATTTATGAAAATAAAGAAAATTAAAATTAAATGGAAACCCTAATTCTAAATTATTTTTGATTATTAATGAAAATATTAAAGTTAACCTAATTTACTAGTTAATTAAATTACATGTTTATTTACAAAAATAAAAAGTAATTAATAATAATAATAATGAGAAAAATTGATTAAGAAAAAAGATGAAATGTCAAAAACCTATTTCTACACATTTTTTATTTATTAAGAAAAAGATTAAAGTTTCAAACCTAAATTAAACTAAATTAGTTATTGAAATTTATTTACAAAAATATTTTAATAGTGAAATTAATAAGAATTAAATATTAAACATTTTTTTGGTTTCTGATTTTTTATTATGAAAATTATTTTATGGTGAATTAAGAAAAACAATTAAAACAATTTAAAAAAAATTGAAAAGAAAAGAAAAGGAAATTAAAAATAGAATACAAACATAGGGGGTATCAGGCCCATAATGGAGGTATGATTTGAGAAATTCAGGCCCATGAACACAAGGCCTTTGTTGACTTTCCAGCTTGAGTGCACGTGGTTGACTGAGGTACATGATAGACCTCCTCCTGCAGCCTTTGGATTGATCTCATGCCCACTTGGCAGGCCTTAGCATGAGCGTGTATGGTGAACCACTGAGTGAGCGCTGCACTTGAGCACGTTAGGATAAAAATCATGAAATATGTGGGGGACCTGGGAATCGAACCCAGGTCCCAGCGTTTACCAAGCGTATCCCTGGCCAAGTGAGCTGTGAAGCGCGTTTGTATATATAAGGGAAAACAAATATTATATAAAAAGGAACAAAAGTTAATGGTATAACACAAAAACACGCGCCAGATTTTGAATTATCCTATCACGCCTTGCCACCTCCGCTTCTTCTTCATCTTTTTCCTGTAAACATAAAACAAGTAGCGGGGGTTTTAAACCCCCACTAAGCACAGCCATGAAAAATAGCGAATAGAAGATGCCTTAATATAAAAAGGGCGCGAGGTCATCATTCAATTCGTATGGAGCTCCTGAATTCAATGGCATAGGTCTCAAGGTCCAATTTTTCCATACAAGGAAATCCCTATTTTGGAGCTTCTGAAACCCTAGGTTTCATCAATGGTGGATTTGGCTACAGGCAGTGTTAGTTCAATTAAATGTTACCAATCGCTTCAGAAAGATGTTAGTAGCATAAATCAACAATCAAAACACATGAATGATGCGTGAAAATTAAAAATCGATTATGGACATTTTTGTGAAAAACGCAATGCTGTTCTACCGTTTCTTTAAGTATGGAGGCTTGTTCTTGGTTGTAATAGAATCCTAGCAATGTCAGTAAGGCAATGGAAGTGTTTTGAAGCCTTGAATCGCCCTGCAAATATGAAATCAGTCCCAAGCTTTTTTGTGAAAATTTGCCAATTGGTTCTATGTTTCTGAGCAGTTTTTCGTGTATGCTTGCATTAGGTTTCCTTGTGCATATGTAAGTGAAGCATTCTAGGTAAAAAACAAGGCCCAAAAGTCCATGAATTGATGATTTCAATATTTGATTTTTCCATATATTTTTCAATCTTTTTTCATTGAAAATCTTGCCAAATGTGGATGATCTTGTCCCCTTGGATGATGCACGAAATCTTTAGCATATAATGAACATATTTGCTGCACAAAAAGATTTGAAAATGCATTATTTGATATTTTCTCATAATTAAATCTAATTAAATGAATTAATAAGAATAAAAATTCAATTAATTAATTAAAAATAAGAAAATAAATCCTTTTAAGCTCAATGCGTCGTGCATAGGCTTTGGGTAATGATTCAAGGAAGAATTTGAGGCCCATTAGCAAATTTGAAGTGTTTTAGGCAAAGTTGACTTTTCAAAATTCCCAAAAATTTCCCAACTTCTCCAATGCATATCTTGCTCAATTTTGAAGCTATGAACATGTTCTTTGACATTTTGGAAAGGTCTTGAAGTCCTCTAACCAATGCCTTTGGTCCCATGTCATTTTTATTTACCAATCTCAAGTTATGGTCTTTGACTTAAAGTGCCTTTTTGTTGACTTTTGAAAATGACCTATAATGTTGAAATTGATAACTTTTTGTGAGAGCATTTATTGGACTTGAAGTGTGAAGATGAGTTGTAGGAAATGTCATTCTCTTCAAAATGAGCTTTGGATGGGATTTTTCTGATAAACCATGAGGAAGTTATGCCTTGGTCAAGTTACAGTTGACTTTTCAACTGTCCAAAAATAGAAACTTTTGCTTCTTGAGACTTTTTGAGCCATGGTTGAGAAATCATGATCAAGAATTGATCAAATGATGATTGTGGCTTCAAAATAAGATGTTGACCAAAAATTTTGACTTTTGACTGTCAAATGACCATTTTGCCCCTGCAGTTGACTGTGGAGCAATTAGGGCTTTTGACTGTGCAACTTGATGCTGTGAGTCCTGAAACTTTACATATGAATGCTTGACAATGTATATAGGCATGTGGGACTTGATTGAACCCTTGGAAACCTCAATTTCTTTGCAAGAACCAAAACCCTAATTTTGACTGTGTTAGAAGGCAATTGGACTGTGCAACTCTTGAGAGGTTTTGAACCATGATCTTGGCAAATCTTGAAGAATATGGGAGGGCAAATTTTGGGGTACAACAGACATGACTGCATTTATGAAGATAATAAGTGAGGTTACTCTAGAGGTGCGTGTGTGAATAGTGATTCAATTCAGTTATTTTATCTTGTATTTAGGGTTATCTAACGATTGTTTTTGGATCTTTCCATACATGGCTAGTTACTATAAAGTAATAAAGAAATCGGTAAATTGCGAAAAGTAAAGGTCTTACGCAATTACAAAGCTTCGGGGAAGGGGGTAAAAAACCATAAAACAGGGGAAATAGTAAACCCTAATTAAGGCTATTACAAACTGTAACAGTTACAAAATTGGGAAAAAACTAATGCGAAAATAATGAAGAGTACACGAAGATAAAAGAAACAAGAAAGTTTGTTTTATGATTTTGAAAAAGAATGATTTGATGATTAATCTAAAATTACCAATTGTTTTAGTTAGAAAAAAAAAGAAATTTTAATGATAAAACCCTAAAAAACTAAATTAATTAATTAAAACAAAGGATGAGTTATTTTAATTTAAAAAAGTTAAGTTAATTTAATTAAAGAAACCTAAATATAAATTGATTTTAATAAATTAAGTTAAAAATAATAATTATGTTATAAAAATAAAGAAAAGTGATAAAAAAAGATGTTGGGCTTAAAAAAGCAAACCAGAGGGGTGTAAGGAAAGCTAATTACTAGGTCCAAAACGTGCAAGCACATATGTTATGAACGATCCAGTGTGGCTGGCTCCAAGAGTTGAGCTGGCTTGCATTGGATCTGTAAAAATCACAAAACATGAAAAAAAATTGTTTCGTGCCAGGATCGAACCTGCGTATAGGCATAACAATGACTTAGAAGCAAGCATGCTACCATTGGGGTGGCCATACATCCATTAACGTATGTCAATTCATAAATATATAATGTAAAACAAATTCCAAAAGTCAGACAACCAAACACCCGCGCATGAGTGGGACTCCTGTATTTTGTATGGACCAATTAGAAGATCATGTTGTGCCATGCGTTTTCAAATGCCGGTCAAACCACCCTTGACGGTGGTTCCGGTCATCTTCTCTGATTGCTCAAAAATCCAAACCTGCGAAACATGCAAAATCAAACCAACAAAATACCTTATTCGCCTTAAAATTTCCCCAGGAATTCAATGGTGCCCTCTGTTTTGGCTAAAGATCCATGTATCATGAGTTTCGAAGCAATCTGTTCTTGATGCCCTAACAATGACAATCATGCATTCTTGCGTCAAAGATTGCAAAAAGTGGTTCTACGTAAGGAAGCCGATGAATATAAGTGAATGATCATAAATTTATTTTCTGCTATGATTAATTGAAAATAGGGAATGCGCCTTCTAAGTTAGGTGACCCTCACCCCGTCATTTAGCCTAACAATTTTGGAAACTACAAAAATAGAGAAAACCCGTTGTTAGTTGGTTCAGAGGTTTCTGGTGCTAAACTTGTTAGAGAGGATTACGGTTTGATTCTCCAACA
Source organism: Vicia faba (assembly GCA_948472305.1). Lineage (NCBI taxonomy): Eukaryota > Viridiplantae > Streptophyta > Magnoliopsida > Fabales > Fabaceae > Vicia > Vicia faba. The sequence continues at coordinate 580,913,949 of OX451735.1, forward strand.
CTATAATAGGGTAAGAAAAGGGGTTACACCACTTAAAGCATCAGAACCCCATGCAAAAGGATCATAATCACTAACTGGTCGCCTTACTATGAGTATGTATGGATAACATGCTTAATGTGATTGCGCCTGAATGAAAGAGGATGGACCATGGAAAGAGTAAGTTAGGTTTAGGCATAATAAAAAAATACAAATTAGTTTGTATAAGAAAGAGACTTATGCCCGTAAAAATGCAAAATGTGTTACTACGATGCCCTTGTTTTTGTGATTTAGTACCTATGACATAACCTTGTTCAAATTAAAGTCTTTAAGCCCGGAGTAGCTATCAAGTGTCACTGTTTACTTTCATTTTACTTAAGAACAAGCAATGGTTCAAGTGTGGGGGAGTTTGATGACACCAAATTACACTGTTTATTTGACTCTATTTGTGCATGTTTTATTGCCATTTTGTTTTAAAGTTCCTCTTTCATGCTGGTATTTTTGTGTCTTTCAAGTAATTTCCCATTTAAGAATCATATGCAAAGAAATGAAGGAAAATAAATGAAAAACAAAAGAAATAGAGCATATTGCACTCAAGGCGTTCACCATAGAGTTGGCTATGAGTGGTCCATGTCTCAACGATTAAAAGACCCAGTCTTTCCTACTTTGAGAGCATGGTGTTCACCATGGAGGTGTGGCAGTTTCCACACGTTGAAAACTCGTTGCAGTTGAATTAGGCTTTTTTATGTCTTCCCACTCTTTCCATTCTCTCCTATTTCTCCTCACACGAAATTAGCAACTTCCAATAGCATTTTAGGATTGTATTTTCATTATAAGTAAGATGTTTAGTGTTGTACCCCAAAATTTTCCCTCCCATTTTCATTCAAGATATTCATTCTCTTGGGGTCTTCAAATGCTTAAGGTTGCTCAAGAATTGATCAGACAAATTCTTCTCCTAAGCAATGGACTCATAACTAGGGTTTTGTATTTCTCAAGGAATATTGGGTTTCCAAGGATTCAATTGGTTTTCGTGGCTTCTCATATGCTTCAAAGAATGCTTATACCAAGTTTCAAGCCTTGCACAACAAGTTTGCTCAGTCAATGGCTTAGATGACTGAAAATTAACTGTATTAGGTAAAAAATCAACTATGGTCAACATACAGTCACACTTCAAGATTTTTGGTCAACATCAACATTTTGAAGTCACATTCATCATTTGATCAAGGGTTGTCCATGATTCCTCAAGAAAAACCCTCAAATCATCAAAAGTCAAAAGTTGCCAAATTAGGGTTTTCTTAGGAGAAGTCAACTGAACTTTGACCAAGCATAACTTTCACATGCTTCATTAGATTTTCCCCAACCAAATATCATTTTGAATGGAATCCAATTCTTTAAAACCTTTTCTCTCTAAGCTCAAGTCCAAAAAATGCTTCATTTGAGAGATATAAGCCAATACATTACAGGTCATTCCAAAAGTCAACAAAAAGTCACTTTTTGTCAAGGCAACTTACATCAAGATAAAGTCTTCAAAAGAAAAAATAGATGTTGTAAATAACATCTTGAGCTTTCCAAAAAGTCCAAGATCACCTTCAAAAGATGAAAATTAAGAGAGTTATGGCTAGTGCAAGTTGGGCAATTTTGAGAGAATGCATGAATTCCAAATTAAGCAAATTTTATAGTTTTGGGCTATTGGGCCTAAATTCCAGATCCAAACGTGTTCATGAAATGTTTAAAGACCCATAAGTCCATTCATGCATTATCTTTTGTTTTTATTTTATTTATTTTGATTTTTATTCCATTGAACTCAAAATAAATCAAATAAATATAAAATTAATGGACTAAAGTACAAGGCTTTTGATTTCAGTCATGTTGGACGCCCAATATTACATGTACAATCTGTCAAATCCGTGCAATAGTAATTGGCTCGAGATTGAGCCAAAAATAGCAAGTTTCCATGCAAATTTCCAAATCAAATCTTCACCTCTTAATGCAAGATTTCCTTCACTTTTGTTAACCTAATTTGATTGTCCTATAAAGAAAATATGAAATCTAACTAGAAAGCAAGTAAAGTTCCTTTCCCACATTTAAACCAAACATTATCCTCAATTTTTTTATAAAAGGTGAAGGAGGAATAAAAGAACCTGGTGGGTAGCATAGGTCTCTCAGATAGAACTAAGTATCGGTTCCTCAGGGCGTCATCTCTGAACTAGAATTCCATGTCATCAAAGTTTTGCATCCTGAAAATTTGGTTAGGATAATCTATGTAGAACGATGATACCTGAAATATAAGAAATCACACAAGTTAGTTAAGTTAAAAGAAATAATTCACCATTTTAAAGAAATATTAGTAAGATGATAAAAAGGAAGAATCATAGGTTGCCTTCCATGCAACGCTTCATTTAATGTCGTAGCTCGACTAAGGATATAATCTAAGTCACATGTTTGGCTTCCAAGGCCATTTATCGTGCCATCTCCCATATCATTCACCTTTTCCCTTCTTTCAACTGTAGAGCGGTTCATGTCTTAGATATGGTGAGGATGGTTCTGGTTCTATCTTAGGTATTGGATTCTCTGGTTTAGTGTTAACTCCTTCATTTTTTCTACAAAGGTTAGCGTTTTATTTTTAAAAATTATGACATCTCTAGATTTATGGTCCTCTAATTTTTTTCCCTTTCATGTAGGGTCATAGACATCATAACATGCCTTATAGACTGGGAATCCATCTCAGTTTCTAAGAAATTTAGTGGAAATAGGTTTGAGATTTTTCCTTAGTATAGTTCCCATTAATCTTAGTATTACTTTCCTTAAGCTTTTCTATTGTTTTTCACTACCGGTTATAATACCATCTTTATTCTGCTCGGCAAAGAGTCCTAGAGGTGTTTGTGAAAGCAGTGACATTTTTGTCTCTAATTCCTTGATGTTAGTTACTAGAGATTCAACCACCGTGTTTAGCTGCCTAAGGGTTTCATTAACATGGAGTATTTGGTTTCTAATGTCCTTATTCTAGATGGTTTGTGTTGCCACGAACCTCCACATCATGGATTCTAGCCTAGAGAGGGTTTGTGTATTAACAAAGTTCTCTACTAATATTTCAAGGTTTGATTTATAAAGATATTGGGGTCCTTCAAAATACTTATAGGAAAATTTTAGGTAGTGATAAGTGCAAATTGTATTTATTTTTGTATATATTTTTTGTTGCACTTATCGACTCTTTGTATAAATACGTTTAGTTTGTGTATAATAGGTTTTCATTTATAAAGTGTATCGTTTGATAGTTTTGTATTCATTTTGTAGGTATTTGAGCATTGTTGGAGCAAGAGCAATAAAAGCTCCAAGACGCATTTTTGGATCAATAAAGGAATAAAGCCAAGAATAGGGAGCTATTTGAAGTTGTGCAGAGAAAGTAAGAAAATTTGTTGGTCTAGTGTGCATCGTCGGGCGATGGTCGGGTGAGGGGCATCGCTTCTGCGTCTCCAGGCGACGGTGGAGCGAGAGTGGACCAATTTTCCAGTTGATTCTACCCTGCTTCACTACTGTGTCGTTGGGCGAGGAAGAGTAGCTTCCCCCGGGAGAAGTGAGTCTGTCACCGAGCAAAAGAAGATATTTGTGGCCAGTTTCCCACGTGGCATAGTCAGGGCCAAGAATTTAGGTAGTGTCGCCGGACTACGTGTTTTTTTCGTCGGGCGATGGTCGCGGTACTACATTTCTTTATATTTCCTTTTCATTTCATTTTGTTTTGTTATGGTTTTTGGGGCGGTTTTTTTTCTCCCAATTCCATCAACCACATTTTTGTAGTGGATTAGCTTAGATAACAACTATGAAGCTTGCATACGGATGATCCAGGGTGGATTACTCATCGATCGGCTCTGACAAACTGGTAGATTTATGGTTCATTTCTCTTTTTCTTTGTGTATTCTCTATTGGTTGGGTTTGTATATGTATTTACTTTGAACTCTTGTATATTTTTCGCCCATGGCGTTGTATAAAACTTGCTTTACAAATATTTTGTCGATTGTTGTCCAAGATTTTTGCTCTATGCTTAGGGGTTTGGGTTTCTATAGACATATATTGCTTGAATTCTTATCTAGGATGATAGTCTGTTAAATTATAGACTCTAGAGATAAATTTAGAGCTGAAATTCACTTGGGTTTCTATGATTAATACCTCTGTGTTGGTTGTGTCTCTCTGAGAGATCGTCGACACGATTAGTGTGGTTCACTTTTGTGTTGTTGAGGTGGTTGAGAGATCACTACCGAGGTGATACATTATACCTCTCAATTTGGGCTAGAAATTACTTAGATTGTGAGTGATACATCATTGACGAGAATTATAGATTGAGTATAATTGGTCGATAGGTTTAAGTCTGTGAGAAGTAGTATATATGCACTCTTGATAAGTTATACCTTTTTATTTTATTTTGTTTAGATTTATTTTCTGTTGATAACCTTTTCCTTATAAACCATTCAAAACCCTAAACTCGTTAATGAATGATTTGTCGAAGGGCGACTCGATAACCAATCTCCGTGGATACGATACGATATAACCTAAATATCACCCGGTAAAATAATACTTTTCTTTTTGCTTGCCGCTTTACCACTTCAGCAAAATGGCGTTGTTGTCAGGGATCAGTTTATTGTTTCGCATCGCGATAACTCCTTTGTTTTTTAGTTTTGTAATTAATGTATATGTTGTATAGAAATTGTGCATGAACTTGTTTATGTTTACTTATGAATTTATTTGTTTATGTTTACCACACATGTACATGTTTCATATACTTGTGAATTTTTTATATCATTGTTTGTTTCCTTTCACGTTTTCTTGTGTGTTGGTTAGGAATAACTAGGTGGAAGCAACTTGGAGGAACGTTCTAAAATAACAGGCGTCGAGCTTAAGACGTGTATGTTTTATTGTTTTTAATTTTTGTTAGTTTAGGTTGTGTGTTGATTGTTGTTTAAACAAGTTGAAATTAGACTTGTTCTAAATTCTATAATCTTCACATTTCAACTTGTTTAAACTTCCAAGATTTTTCTTTTATTAGCTTGAGGAAATTTGTATTGTGTAATTTTGTTTTTTCTAATTCTTTTTTTGTTGTTTGTACTCCAATTTTGGTTAGATAGCTTGAGGTCGTTTTTGGTGATTGTCCGAATTTGAGTGTTTCAACTTGCAAATGTATGGTAATGATAATGTTTTGAAGTTGGTACACGCCAGGTACTTGTTTATCGCTTTCTATAGAATAACAAGTTTAGGAAACTTTTCATTTGTATAATTACCATACCATTCATTCTTTTTGTATTACTTGCTTTTGACTTGAATCACTTTAGTTCCCCTTTTACCCTAAATGTGAGGAAACTTTCCATTGTTCATATATGTCGGAGGCTACAATTTTTGTTTTAGATAGATTTTATTATGCTTAATCTTTTTTTTTATGTTGATTGTACAATTGCATAAAAGTGATCAAGGCATTTTGTTTCATTTTGAGCACAGATACTTTAGCCAAATAGTTAATTCATCTTGTGAGTGTGTGATCATTAGTACCCGCTTTGAGCCTTTTTGTCAATGTCCATGTTGTTTTTGCTAAATGCTTGTCTATGAGTGTTTGGTTCTCATTTTTTGCATGGACATTGGTTCTTTGTTTTCTTGATCCTTCAACCATTGTTTTTGGTTTGAATTTTTACCTTGCCTTAGAAATTAGGGAGTATTCACACTTTGATGTTAGTTGTGTTCAAGTTGAGGAGAGAAATGTTTGCTCATTTATATGTCGGTTGCTATGAGGTTGAGAAAGAGAAAAATAAAAAGAAAGAAAAAAATAAGTGAAAAAGAAAGATTAGAAAAAGAAAAGAAAAAACTGAAAAAACTTTGAAAAAGAAAAACAAAAAGAGTATGGAATAATATTGTGATAATAAGTGATGTGTGTTGGTTTGAAAATTGGAATGAAGAAGAAGTGTGATTGGAATTATGTTTCTTGAGTATTTGTGAGTTGATCACTCTCTTAGGTTTATGCAAGTTTTTGTTTCGATTAGCTTTAGGACTTATCCCTTGTTTGTTAATCAAGCTACATTAAAACCATGAAAAGCCCTTGTAATTCTTGCCTTTATATTTCCAGTGTGAATTTTTGGATGAATGCATAATTTAGTCTTTTGTTTGCAATATTGTGGATGAGTGTTTTTGTCCCTCACTTTTGTGTGTTTTTCATCTACCAATGAATTTTTGCTATATTTAATTCATGATTGAGCTTGTTTTGTTTTATAATGTTTAATATGATTTTTGTACTTAGGATTAGTTTCGTTTATATGTTATCATTGTAGGATTATGGTAAATATTTACCTTGCTTGTGCATTTTTGTTTGAACCATACATTTGTTTTCGTTTTTAAAACTTGTTGATTCATGATTCTTTGGTTGATCATTTTTGCTTCTTTTAGTTGTTTGGCCTTGTTTGAGGACAAACAAGTTCAAGTTGGGGAGAGTTTGATAAGTGCAAATTATATTTATTTTTTATATACTTTTTGTTGCACTTATCGACTCTTTATTGTTAATATCAGTTGAATAACCCAACTTTATGTATAAATACGTTTAGTTTGTGTGTAATGTATTTTGTTTACATTTATTTTCTGTAGATAACCTTTTCTTTACAACCCATTTAAACCCCCAAACTCATTAATGAATGATTTATCGAAGGGGAACTCTATAACCAATCTCTGTGGACACGATACAATATAACCTAAATATCATCCGGTAAAATAATACTTTACTTTTTGCTTTCCGTTTTACGGCTTCAGTAGGTAGTCCATCTAAAAGTGTGCCTTAATCTAAAAAGTGTAACAATGAAGTTACTATATTCGATGTAGTTGGTCCCCGACAACAGCACCAAAAACATGATGCGGTGTTTTTGCAAGTACACGAAAAGTATCAGAGTAAAATAAAGAGTGTCAAACCCATATAGACCTAATAGTCAAGCTATCGTTATCTATTGCTACAGTGTTTATCTAAGACGAATAAAAATAAGTGTTTGGTTTTGAAAACAAAATAAAATAATAAACTTGAATTAATTCCGAAATGAAATGCTGGAATGTGGATCTCATCAATTCATTGATATTCTTGTTGTTCTTAAATTTAATCACCTATTGGACAATTTTTTCTTCTTTGAAAAAGAACTAATTAAAAAGGAATTGTCGCTGTCATGTAATCAGAACCACATTTTACCCTCTAATTTATACCATCCGATGTCGGGTGCCCGACGCGTTTTGCTTTTAAAGAAATAAACCTTTTTCTGAAATAAGTTTCTTTTATTGAGATGAAAAGATGTTTTGATCGGAAAATAAGACTTTAAAAGGTTTCCGGTGTTCGCTCGGCCAACTGTATCTTAAACTTACAAACGCATTTGAAAATAGGTTTAAAAGTACTTTATTAAAATACTAACCTTCCTAATTAATTAACAAATAGCCTTCACAGTTTTTATCAATTAAAAGCTAAACATCTTTAATCTTTTGTACCAGACGACTTTCGATCTTACCCGATGTATAAAGGGTTCTACATTCATAGTAACCGATAATTTTAAGTTTAGAAAACTTGTAATTAAAACCAAATCACCCCCATAAGCTTTTTTCAATAACAACAATTTATAGCACCATCAAATCGACGGTCATCACATTACAACACCTTTAATTTAGCTAGACATGTTTGTAAAGTGCGATAATTTAATTGATTCGATCATGAAATAAAACATAGTAGACATATTGAACAAAAACTTAAACATGCAATTGGAAAAAAATAGAAGAAGAACGTGCAATTAAATAAAGAGATGATAATAATAAAGGAAAAGTGATAAATAAAAACCTGCTCCGAAGAGACTTTAATTCGGTACAAGAGTAAATTGCTAAAACTTGAATACGGGAAGTAAATGACGTCAAGATTAAAAATTTGATAAATGTTGCTCCAAACTCGAGTATAAACACAATCAATGGTGTGATAAATATCCTATGTGAAGAGTTAATGGCTTACAAATTCGACATTATATGGCTTAAGTTTGTAACTAAACATGGATAGCCAAAAGTGAAGCTAAACAAAATGTGTTCACACTAATAGAGTGTATACTCCTTGGGTTTTGATGATAAAAAATGAACTTAAAGAGCAATAGGGTATACTAATGATTGATTAAGTGTGCAGGATCATTAAGCTTATATTTAACTTGGTCTTGACCTAGTTAAAGAGCTTGTAAAGAAGAAGCAAGTAAAATGAGATTCTACTGGATCAAAACATGAGTTTCAAGAAAGACCTTAGCGACATATTAAAGCTTCTGATATTTAAATATAAACTCAATTTTCATATTTACTTTTCCTCTGATGATTCCAACAAAACTAAACGCCTTGCTGGAAACATAGTACAAAGCACTTTTGTCTGTACTCTTTCCAAAAGCAACGACATCTTGTCAACGACTTCAATTATGGAAGAAGACAACTAGAGGTTTTAGAATAAGGCTTAAGGAAAATTGGTATTCTTCAGTCTAATAATCTAGTCCTATGAATGCCTTACTTGATAAAGACACAATGGATAATGCAATTATTCAGAAGATAGAGATCCTCATCATACCAACTCCAATGTCTCTCTATTGGAATAACTTCTTTACCAAAGACACTTGTGCAGGCAAGCTTCTAACGTCTCCTTTGTTCCCTTTATATAATGGAGCTAAAGATTCAAAAATAAGTAACAAGAACAACAATAGAAAATCATAAATTGCAAGTACTATTTCACTCTTCATGTTACAGTTTATAATCATTGTAACGCACATAGACTTGAGAATATTCTTATATGTGTATATCTTAGAAATCTCAAGTATCGTGGTCTTTGTGTGTGTTGTATTATCTTTACCTCTGATTATATATCAAGTACACCTAGTTGTAATATAAAATTTTTGTTTAGAAATTTGAAAAATATCATTCTAGTTTGATCGAGCAAGAAAGTCCTCAACAATTGGTTTAGGCAAGAAAGTCTCATTCTATTTTGATTGAGCAAGAAAGTCCTAAACAGTTGGCTTAGAAAGGAAGTATATTTATAGTTTAATTGATCAAGGAAGTCCTCAGTAGTTGGTTTAGTCAAGGAAGTCTCTTTCTAGTTTGATTGAGAAAAGAAGTCCTGGACAGTTGGTTTGGGCAAGAAGTCTCTTTATAGTGAGATTGAGCAGGAAGTCTTAGATTGGTTTGTCTTTGAAAATTGTAATCATATAATGATTATGGTGAAAAGATATTGTATGGAAAGGGGGCGAGACTACTCTCATTATAGATGAACTAGGATAAATTTTGTGTTTGATTTACTTATAGCTTCTTCACTTTAAATATTTCGCTGCTGCATACTCAAGCTTAGAATCTGAACTTTTGGTCAAATTCAGAAGCTGCTGTTTGAAAAAGCTTAAGTTATAAATACACATTTCCACCCTCTTCTTGTTTATTTTCTCTCCTTCAGTTGGTGTCAGAGTCTGGTTTGTGCTTAACACTTAACAATGTTACAGAAAAGGATCTTGAAGAAAAAGTATACTAAGATGGGTGATACCACTGATAGTAATGTTACTGGAACTAGTATACCACATGATTATAGTGTTCATTATAAGAGTCGTTATTTTGAAAAACCACCTACATTCAGTGGTGATTCTACTCACTTTGAATGGTGGAAGAGAAAAATGTAAACTTACATCACTGGCCTGATGATGAGCTTTGGGACATCCTCGAGGATGGCATTGAGATTGAAGTGAGTATTATGGGAATGGTTGTTGATAGAAAGGTTCTCACACTAGCTCAAAATAAAATGTACAGAAAACACCAAAAATTAAGAGTTATTATTGTTGATGCTCTACCTTACTCTGGGTACATAACAATCATAGATAAGTCAACTGCAAAGACTATCTTTAATTCATTATGTGCTACCAATAAAGGTAATCATCAAGTTAAAGAGGCTAACACTAATCTTCTGGATCACTAGTATGAACTCTTCAAAATTAAGGAGGATGAAGACATTATAAGTATGTTCTCTAGATTTCCATTTCTTGTATCTGGTCTTCAAGTTTTGAACAAGAGTTATACCTCAGCAGATCATGTCAAGAAGATTATAAGAATTCTTCCTATAAAATTCAGACCTAAAGTTACAACTACTCAGGTGGTCAAAGACCTGACCACTTTAAGTCTTGAAAGTTAGATAACCAACCTTTAGAGCCTTGAAATGGAACTGAGTGGAAATGAGCCTGTAAAGATGCACAAATCACTGGCTTTAAAATCTATTATTTAGAAGTCTGACAGTAAAACTCATAGATCTTCAAAAATCAGTATATTAAAAGAAGTTTTTGATGAAGGAACTTCTGATGAAGGAACTTCTAATGAAAACTCTAATGATGAAAAGATGTCCTTTATAATTAAAAGGTTCCAAAAACTGGCCATAAGGAACAAGATATTCTTTGGGAGAAGAAATTTCTCTAGAGGGTCCAGTTCTAGAGACAAATAAAATTATCAAAGGATCTGCTTTAACTGCACCAAGCCTGGTCATTATAGATCAGATTATCATGACCTTCAGAAGGACAACTCAAAGAAACAAAGCTTTCTGAAGGAAATTTTCATATATAGATTCAAGAAGAATCTCTTAGAAACATGGGATGAACTTGATAATAAAGAAAGTTCTGACAAAGATAAAGGAAAAGCAAATCTAGCATTAATGACTCTCACATTATCGGGTGCAGAATCCTGCTCTGATTCGGAATCTGATGAAGATAATGAGATTTTCCTAAAAGGAGAAACAAAGTAGAAGTCATGGTATATGGACAGTGGCCAATCAAGATATATGACAGAAGAAAGGCATATGTTCTAAACTCTAACTATGAAAGAGGAATGGAATGTAGGTTTTAGAGGAGGACAGAAAGAGAAGATCATTGGTATGGGCGCCATTGGTAATTATCTTATCTCTGTTATTAATGTATGGCTTGTAGATGAACAGAAACATAACCTACTTAGCATCAATCAATTTTGTGATAGTTGTTATAATGTCTTGTTTGACAAGAACATATGCTCAGTCATCAATAATTCTGACAAATCAGTTTTATTTAAAGGGAAGAGGAAAGGAAATGTTTACAAAGTTAATCTTTCTGAACTGACTAACCAAAAGGTAGTATGTCTTATATCTGTGAGTGATGAAAAATAATTTTGGAACAAAAGGTTAAGTCATGCTAACTGGAGATTAATCTCTAAACTTTGCAAGGAGAATCTTGTTAAAGGGATGCCAAATATTGATTATCACTCAGATGCTCTCCGTGGAGCATGTCAAGTTGGAAAGATCAGTAAGATCTCTTTTAAATCTAAAAACATGGTCTCTACCTCTAGACTGTTGGAACTGCTTCAAATTGATCTATTTGGTTCTATTGGGACTGCACCTATCAATGGAAAGAAGTATTGGTTAGTTATTATTGATGATTATAGCATATGGACTTGGGTTAAATTCCTTAGATCGAAAGATGAATCATATGGTGTATTCAGCATCTTCTGCACACAAGTACAGTCAGAAAAGGAATTAAAAATTCTAAAAGTTAGAAGTGGTCATGGTGGAGAGTTTGAAAATCATCCATTTAAAACATTCTGTGAAAAACATGGAACTATCCATGAGTTATCTTATCCTAGAACTCCATAGCAAAATGGAGTTGTAGAGATAAATAATAGACCCTTACAAGAAATAGCTAGAACCATGGTTCATGAGAAACAAATTCCAAAATACTTGTGGTAAGAAGCTGTTAATACCTCTTGTTATATTCAGAATTATATATATATATATATATATATATATATATATATATATATATATATAAAGGAAGAAAGCCATGCATACCATATTTCCATCAGTTTGGATGTATTTGTTATATTCTAAATAACAAAGACTATTTGAGAAAATTTGATGCTAAAGCTCAGAGGGTATCTTTTTAGGATACTCTAAACACTCTAAAGCATACAGAGTGTATAACTCTGAAACCAGTGTGGTAGAAGAGTCTATACATGTTAAATTTGATGACAAAGAGCCTGATCATAAAAAGTCAGAGCTTGTTGAAAGTCTTGCAGAATTACAGGTGTCTGAAGTATATCTAATCATTGCACCTTCATAAGCTAAGAATGCAGAAGGTTTCTGCCTAGATAGTATAACAGATTTTGACACAACTTCTGAAGCACATCCAGAAGTTGTTGACTTTGAAGAAGCTCTAGATGGTTTAAAACCTCAATTTCTCCCAAGAGATAATTCAAGTATAAAGACTCTCATCCTAAAGAGATAATCATTAGAAACAAAGATGACCCCTTGAGAACAAGATCTGCCTTCATAAATGAATATTCAATGATAGGATTTATCTCCCTGGTTGAGCCTACCTTATTAATGAAGCTTTGTTAGATAATGGGTGGATTGTGGCTATGCAAGAGGATATGAACCAGTTCCAAAGGAATAATGTTTTGGATATGGTCCTTAGACCAAACCAAAAAAACATTATTGGAACAAAATGGGTATTTAGGAACAAGCTGAATAAATAAGGAGAAGTAGTAAGAAACAAATCTAGACTGGTAGCTCAAGGCTACAGTCAGCAGGAAGGTATAGATTGCAGGTAGAGAAAATACAAGAAATGGGGGTTTGAATTGGGTTTATACAAAACATTCCCCTTTAGAAATTCTAGTCACTCAAATGATAAAAGCTATAAATACAATGAAGAGTAAAGAACACAAGTGATTTATCCAGGTTCACCTTAAAAAGGTAAATTTGTCTACCCCTCAAGGTGATTTGCCTTTAACAAGGACTTAATTCACTATAACCAAACTGATTACAAATGCACGGGCAACCGCTATTGACTAACAGACAATGACACATTCAGAGATCCATCTTAACATATATAATATTCATTGACCCAAAAGAATATGATCACTTAAGATCTCATATCAGGATTTTCCATAATGACCCACAACCACTCTCTTTTTGAGATCATGCCTTCACTTACTTTCTCAAGGAACCTTTCAATGATATGTTTAGTGATCCAACTTAACAGATATAACAATCATTCACCCAACAGAATCTGATCACTTAAGATCTCTTATTAGGATTTTCCACAATGGTTGCAGCCATTGTCTTCTTGAGATCAGACCTTCACTCAATCACTCAAGGAACCTTTCAATGATATGTTCAGTGATCCAACTTAATGGATATAACAATCAACACCCAACAGAATCTGATCACTTAAGATCTCCTATTAGGATTTTCCACAATGATCGCAACCATTATCTTCTTGAGATCATACCTTCACTCAGTAACTCAAGGAACCTTTCAATAATATGTTCAATGATCCAATTTAACGAATATAACAATCATTGACCCAACAGAATCTGATCACTTAAGATCTCCTATTAGGATTTTCCAAAATGTGTAACCATTGTCTTCTTGAGATCAGACCTTCACTCAGTCACTCAAGGAACCTTTCAATGAAATGTTCAGTGATCTAATTTAACGGATATAACAATCATTGACCCTATAGAATCTGATCATTTAAGATCTCCTATTAGGATTTTCTATAGTGACCGCAACCATTGTCTTCTTAAGATTAGACCTTCACTTGGTCACTCAAGGAATCAATCAACAATAGTTGATAAGGTTTTATGTTTACATGATTGCTTCTTCTAAGCAGATTACACAAGTTATTAAGCAAATATTGTTTAACACAATTTCGAGAAACAACTCTTGTGTTAAAACAATTTACATGAAGAGATTAGAACTAAAACACAATACGAGCAACAACTCTTGTGTAAAATACAAAGTTCTATCAAGATATATTTGATCAGAAGTTGGGTAGCATCTTGTAGTGTTCTTCTTCTTCATCTTCTTGTTGAGCAAGTTACGAGCAACAACTCCTTGCTTCTTCTGAGATATACCAAGATTTATATGATGATATTTTCTATAGAATCTTGTATATTTCTTCTTCTTCATCTTTCTTTCTTTTCTCTCATTTATGTGTAGTGGTCTTCAGCATGTTTAGCATTGTAGTTTGACAGCTTCAGCATCCACGGCTTTTCAGCTTCATGGCCAAGAGCACTTTTCTTCAAATATTTGATCTTCTTTTATAGCCTTGAGAGAGAGAGAGAGAAGTTGTGACGATTAAAAATTCCTTTCATGCATCAATGGTTAGTTCTTAACGAATAGAATAAGGTGTAAGAGTTTGGACAGAACAAAGTGATACTATTCATTGTCTTTCACTTTACAACGTTTAACTTTAACCTTATCTTCAATATATGTTTTTCTCTTTAGCTTGTAGACATATACCCGTTAAGGGTAGAAAGATAATATGGAAATAGCTGCTTGTTCCCAACGGTCATAATGAGACTGATTGACAATGTAGTACAAAAGGATTGTTCTTACGCCATCCTAGAGGGTAAAGGTCATAGAGCACTTTTTGTACCTTTTGTACACTATCACACGTTAACCATTTTGAACTTCTTCTAATCTTCTAAGGATTCAAATAATTTTAATGTTTGAAGCTTGTCGTAGAAGAATGACTCTTAAGTATTAGAACCTAAATCTTGGAGTGTTCAGAACTTGTCCCATCAGAACCTTATCTTCAGAGTCTTCAACACTTGGTCGTAAGAACTTGTTTTTCTTCAGATCATCAGATCTTGTTCAGCAGAACCTTGTCTTCATAATCTTCAGAACTTGGAACACATAGAAGCAAAGCTTTAGAAGGCCTCTAAATCTTAACCACAAATTCACAATCAGAACCTCTTGTACTAACGTTCTTAAGAATCGTTACAAAAGACGAATTCCATAATCTTGACTTCAACTGTAACACGTAACCAAATGTTTTCTTCCAGTAGTGTTTATGTTCAGAACTTGATGACACACACCTTGATACCAGAGTTAGAACATTACAATAACAACTACACACTAGAACAAAACCATTAGAATATACAATTGTTCTTTATGATATCACGTAAAGTCATCATCAAAATCTTAAGGCTGGATGTAGAAACACTTCTTGTTCTTACATAGATTTCTCTTAAACCTTTGCACCAGTTGCAAGGTGTTTTACCCTAAAAATTTCCCTCTCATTTTATCAAGATTCTCCTCACAAGACTTCTTGGACTCAGGACCAGATTAGGGTTTGCTCAGCTCAAGACATCTCCTTGCACTGATGACCTGAAATTAGGGTTTGAGTTTGCACAGGGATTTTTGGACTTTCAATGCTTCATGTGACCTTAATACATCATGTTGGACTCCTAAGATTGCTCAGACCAAGTTTCAAGCCTTGAATCACATTTTGGACTAGTCAATTGGACAGTTGACCTAAAAATTAGTTGTATTGGGGGAAAAGTCAACCATGGCCAATTTACAGTCAAACCTCATAATTTTTTACCCATATCAACATTATAGACTCATATGAACCATTTGATCAAGTTTGGACCACAACTCCTCAAGAAACTTGATCAGATCATCAAAAGGGCAAAATGGTCAAAATTAGGGTTTTGACTGAAGAAGGGCAATTTCTGATTTTTGACCTAGCCATTGGCCAATTGGGTTCAAGAATGGTTTCAAGGACTCAATGGCATCATCTTGACCTAATCACAAGGTTCAAAAGATCTCAAATGCACAGGATTGACAGATGAATTTTCCAGTCAATTGTATACTGAAAAGTCAAACTTTGACTTTTTGGTCAAAATCAAGTGCCAGGGGTCATATTTCATCAAGATGTGTCAAAATGTGAAACTTGTTGACCAATAAACCTAATTTTGAAAATTAGGGTTTAAATTGAAAAATTTTCATAACTTAGAAATTTTCTAAGTGTTGAAAATTTCTTAATTTTTTCCAACTTTTACCAACTTTTTCACCATGATGCAATTGGATTCGAAGAAAACTTCCAACATGAAAGTTGTAGTCCTCCACAAAATCTAAAACTTTGATCCACAAAGTTTTCCCAAATGATGCTTGGATCTAGAGTTATGATTTTGTGAATAAGGGTCCATAAACTTTTTAACTTAGTGAAATTTTGCCCTATTTTAGGCAGGATTTTGACCTAACTTCATGGCAACTTTTCAAATAGTTCCAAGAGGAATCTAAAGTTGCATTTCAAAGGTGGATTGTAGATTATTTTACAAGCTTTCCAAAATGTCAAAGAACTCTCCAAGATCATTTATGGTTAGGGAGAATCGAAGAAATGAAAATGGCAATTTATCACTTTTGTGCAAGGCATTTTCACAATGTTACAAGTTGCAAATCAGTTTCAAACATGCTTGTACTTGGTTTTACAGGTCCTAATCCTTTCTACACTCCATAATTTAATGCAAACACAATGGATAATGGTCTTATTTTGATCTTTGAAGCTTTGTACATTGAATTAATCTAAAAATGGCATAAAGGTAACAATACTACTTTGATAAAGCATGCTTTTTGCAACTTTGCAAATCTTGAGCCATGGACCTGATATTTTGTTGCAAACAAGATCCATAAAAATCAGGAAGAGTGTACCAACCCTCTACATCCCACGAGCTAGCCTGTACAGGTCTTGAGCTTTGTCACTTCAAACTTTTCTTCAAAAGCAAGAAACTTGCAAAAGTCAATACAAGCTTGTGTATCTGATAAAGGCAAGACTTGGTATCATTTCAAACGACCTCAGAACTTTGTTGCAAGCCTAAGCACGAATTCATAACATCCCAAACACTCTAAAACACCAAAAACACCAACTTCTGCCCAAATAGGGCATCATTTACAGAACCTTGGCCAAATCATTATTGGCTCGTGCGTTTCGCTTTGAATCACTTGAAACACATTCCATATCTCCTACCTAAGTTGTCCAGGCCTTTTTCTAGAAACTGTAACCCCTGTTTCGAGCTTCACCATTTCCATTTTTTGAGTTTGCAGGTTGACTTCTACAAAGAGATTCAAGCCTCTACAAGGCCAGCTGAGCATTGGGATAGCTTGAGGGAACTTCAAGGAAGCTCACACGATCTTCAGGCCTCACTCAAAGTCCCCACATTGCCATATCCGAACTCAACTGAACAAGGTATTTGTCAAGTTTCTATCTCTCTATTTAGGCATCCTTAAGCTTAGGTTTGTGAAGCAAAAATGTAGTCCTTAACTTGCTTGAGTTGTACATATGCGTAGTTCTCATTTATATTAACTGAGCTAAGAGTATTTGATTGTTGAAGTTGCTGAAAAAACTAGGTTAGAAATTAGGGCCATTAAAATTCTCCTTGGTCTTTTAGAGTTAGGTCATGTTCTTTATATCACTGGAATCGTGAGACCATGAGCTACATTTTTCATGTTATAAGTTTTTTATTTTATGCAAAGAATAGCAAGAACAGGATTTGAACTGAACCAGGTGCGCGAAAGAGACGAAGGTCAGGGATGAAGGCTGGCTTGGGCTTGGCACGCTTGGGCCTGTTGTTTTACTTCCTATACCCCCAATTTTCCTTTTTGCACCCCCCTTTGCATATTTTTATATTTTTTGTATTTTCTTGCATAATTTATATTTTCTGACTTTATTTATTTTTTCTGAGCATTAAAAATCACAAAAAATATTTTCTTTATTTTTTGCATTTTATCATTTTTTTTTGCATAATAAATAGTTTGTTAGGATTTTATACTTTATTTTCTTAAATAAAACTTGTAAATAATTTTAAAATACTATACATTTTTATTTTTATTTTTCATATGCATAAAATATTATTTCCACATTTATTTTTATTTTTAACACTTGTAAATAATTTTATTTATTATTTCTTGTAAAAAATGGACAAATAAAATAATAGTAGAAAACAATATTCCTTTTAAACAAAAATTAGGGTTTTCACCCTTTCAAAAATAATCATTTTATTTTTCTTATTTTTTAAGACATAAATAAATTTATTTTCATATACATAAAACAATTACAAAAACATTTTTGCATATTTACATTTTTATTGCATATTTAAGTAATTGTTTATTTATTTATTGTATAAATTCAATTGGGTTGTAATAGTGAATTAGGGTTTTATTTTTGTGCAAATATCCCCATTCAAACTTGTATCCCCCCTCCCATAATATTGTTGTAATAGTTTAGATTTACTTTACGCATTTTATTGCTTTCATATACCATGATAGTAAAACTAGGGTTTTGAATGCAAAAGACCAAAAATCAAAACAAATAGCATGACTTAATACAAGACAAAAATGCATGAAAAATGACAACACATTGCACACAAGCACTCTCTAGGGTTTCACCCACTTTGTTGCCTAAAAATGGCCATGATATGCATGCAAGGAATCTTGGCAAAACAAAACAAAACAAAAGATCATAGTCCCTCGATGACGCTCGATAAGGTTGCCTAAAAACAAATGATCTTAGTCCCTCGGAAAAAATGCCAAGATACCTAGCAACATTGCTATCATGGCTATATGATGACCCGCGCCCATCCCGTTTAACATCCAAAGATAGGGTTGCCTACCAAAACAATGGTAGGTCAACAACATCAAAGGAATAAAAACTGTACAAGAAAGACTTTTGAGTAGGTAGATAAGCTTCTAGTTACTTGATCAATTTGCAAACAATCCTTGTTATTTTCAAAAACACACGACACATTTCAAAAAAATTCCAAACAATTTTCAAAACATTGAAACATTTTTCAAAAGACAAACATCTTTGTATACATTCTTACGAACGAGAATCATTACAAAGATCACCTAAACAAAGGCCTCTTTTCAAAATACTTTCAAAACCACACAAAGCACAATTTCAAACAATTGTCAAAGCAAAGCAAGTGATCTAAACAAGTAACTAAGAGCCCATGGATAACCATGGATGAAAAGGGTGCTAGCACCTTCCCTTTTCATAATCTACCCCCCGAACTCAAGAAAACATCTCAAAGGTCTTTCCTGTGCTTTTTTACCTTTCCTTTTGGATAAAATAAAATTCGGTGGCGACTCTTGCTAAACCGCGACATTTTGCAAACACAAACGCAAACCCTAAGTCAGTTCTCCCACCGTATCACAGAACTGGCGACTCTGCTGGGGAATACTGAAAATTCTAGGGTTACCTTAGGGTTTAGATCACCTTTACTTGCTTACCTTGTTTACTTTGATTGCTTTACATTTGGTTCTATTGTTTGGGTTTGAATCCTCCACCCAGATTTGGGGAAAAAATTCATAGGTAAATAGCAATACATTGTGGAAACTGTACGGGGTATACCGATACGGTCTAAGCAATAACTATATTAGTGCGACATATTTGTGGGTACCGGTAGCCTTTGAGTCAATCAAAGAGAATACGGGGCCGCTGAGTGATTTCATGAAGCACTAGTGGACTTTTAGAACCTTTACTTGACCATCTTGGCCTTTTAGGATGTAGTGAGATGACCGGCTTTGGTGCAATCCGAAGTTGGTAGATACTCGATACTACACTCATTGAGGGTTGTTTTCTTGGAATATTTCGGTCGCCAGTAAAGTGGCTAAACTGAAACAATGAACACAGAAAACAATCCAGTGATATCGAGCTCCTTAGAACCCGGTTACTATTTCTAGGACAGGTTGAGCCAACTAAACCTCAAGAGGGTACTTACCTATGAAACCCCATGCAAGCCTAAACTAGGAACTTGTGTGACTTGCTTGTACATATATACTTGTGAATAACATCATGAACATCATGAAGCATCATGAAGCATCCACTAACCATTTCAAGGATTTTTGGAATTTCATCTTTGTTCTTGTTTTGTAGGCTATGGATTCACTCCGCAGGAAAACTATTCAGGTCAACCTTGTGAGAACTCCTCCTCAACTCAAGGATCTTGCTTCCAGGATTCCATAGTATTCTCCATTCACTGGAAGACATGGTCGACTTCTCAACTTGGTCAACTCCAGTACAGAAGAAGATATGGTGAAAGTTCTCTTCCAGTTCTTTGACCCCTTGCATCACTGCTTCACATTTCCTGACTACCAGCTAATGCCTACTTTGGAGGAATTTTCTCAACTCCTGAGGATTCCTATTCTCTATCAACTACCTTTCAATGGTATGGAAAGAGATCCAAAGCCTGAAGATGTTGCTCAAGCCCTACACTTGCAACCATCAGATGTCATAGGCCATTGGGAGACTAGAAGTGGTGTCAAAGGTTTCTTGGAAAAGTTTCTGTTTGAGAATGCCCAAGACTGTTGGAATTCTCTAGACCTGCAAGCTTTTGAGGAGATTGTAGCTCTTCTCATCTATGGGTTGGTATTGTTCCCAAACCCTGACCAGCTTATAGATGTGAATGCTGTCAAGATTTTCATGTCTCGGAATCTGTACCTACATTGCTTGGGGACATCTTACACTCTTTTCACACTCGAACAAAGAGGAAAAGAGGTGTTCTCATGTGCTGCACTCCTCTTCTGGCAAGGTGGTTTATTTCTCACCTTCCCCAATCAGTCTTGAAGAATGAGCAAGGCTTGAGGTGGTCACAACGGCTGATGACTCTTAAGCATTATGATATTCATTGGTGTTCTCGGTCCAGAGAAAATGTTATCATCATTGACCGTTATGGGGAATTCCCTAATGTCCCTCTACTTGGCATTAGGGGGGAATTACCTACAACCCTTGCTTGGCTCTCAGACAGTTTGGTTATGCTCGACGGGATGGCCCACATGACATGTTGGTTCAAGGGTTGGTCTTCGACTATGACAACGACGATCAAGCTCTCCGCCAAAGATTCATCCAAGCCTGGAGAATGCCCAACAAGGTAGATAGCCAAACTTTGGGACACAAGAATTCCATCCTCCTCGAGCCTTACCTCAGGTGGGTACGAATCTGCGCCCAGAGTCTTATGATGCCCTATCCCTCCATTATCCCCGTGATTATAGAGCCTGTCAAGGAAGGAGAGGTTCCATACACCGTCCTACATCCTAACATGCCAACATCACTCGAAGATCTACAACGGAGTTGGATACAGCTCAAAGAAGTGTGTAATACTTTTGAAGCCCACTTCTACGACAGCGAGAAGAAGGTTTTAGAACTCACCAGACTGCTACAGGAGGAGCGAACTCTTAATGCCTACATCGCACCAAAGAGGATGCACAACGTCTTTTTATCTTAGAATTTTGTACTATTTTTCCCTATGGGCATTGATGTAAACAAATTCTATTTTATTAATATAACGTTTATTCCTTTTTGTTTTAAACAATTTTGATTTTTCTAAAATCCTTGAATGCATTGCATATACATAAACAACATTCACCATAACATAACAGGTCTTTGCAACAAGTCTCCTTATCTTCCTACTGTTTATTTCAGTAGAGATGGCTCTAAAACAGACTATCAAGGACGTCCAGGCTCAAAATGCTCAACTCCAAGAGATGTTCTTGAACATGTCCAAGGGGCAAGAAGAGGTGAAGGCTCTCCTCACAAGGGGCATGGTCATGGGGAATCCAGAGGGAACCAGGAATGATCAGCTGGAAAGGATGCAAATTGAAATGGCAACAATGAAAATCCAGATGATGGGACAACTGGTAGGCCAGATGGCTCTTATTCAAAACCTAGCTCAAGGACAAGAAGAGCTAAGAATCCTCGTCAACAAGCTTCGTCAGGATGGATGTAACCAAGTGGGGAAAACATCTAGAATTAGGGATCAGGTCATCATCCAGCCTCCCATAAGACAAGAAGCCAGTATAAGGGAGAGAAAGCCTTCCCAATTCGCTTCCAAGTCACGAGCCCAACAACGACTTCGTCAACATCAACCGGAAAATCAACAAAGGCCAAGCAAGCCCAAAAGACAGTTTACCAACATCAACATACCGATGTCCCAAGATTTGCAACACATGTTAAGGATAAATTTGATTACACTAATAAGACCTACTCCAAAACCCAAAACTTCTTCTCCCAGCTACAACCCGAATGCTAGGTGTGCCTATCATTTTGATAGTCCCGGACATGATACAAACAATTGTTGGGCGTTGAAGTACAAGATTCAAAACCTGGTCGACGAAGAAATACTGGAGTTCACACAAGATGGCCAGACTGAATTCTTCTGTCATCCTTTAGAGGCTCACCACCTAAAGTGATAAGTTCGGACAAAGAGGCTTCTTTTCATTTGAATTTTTAAGTTGTAATTTCTCTTTTATTGTTCAAACAATTACCTGTTATTGTCAAACTTTGTTTCATTAATGCATTGCGTATGTTTGTCTTGAAATATTTCATTTTCATTACATTTAAACTATGCTTTTTACTTTATGACATTCAACTCTTGCTAAAAGTTACAAGCCTTTAGAGGGAGGATGACGAAAACAATACCACAATCTCGTACAGTATGCTTTTGAATAGACCTTGCTGACGATGTACAGGCATTCTTTCAAATCCTAAACACTGGAGTTATAAGGAAGATAATCCCTAGTCAACCCTTTCGAGCCAAAGAAATAAAAGTTTTCTGTTTTAACACAAATTGAAACCTTTAATCCAAACCTGGGGCAGGGTAGTCTCTCAGTTATTTCAAACGCACGTTCAACCACCAACTCTCATCTTGTAATACAACAAATTACGTCAGGAAAAAACATTCCTCTAGGATCAAAAGATGGTGATGGTTCCCTATCACATAGGCAGTCATTATATATCAAGAAAAGAAAAGCCCACTAAGTCAAATCCTACAAAGGAGGCTTAAGAAAACTGGGGCATCCCGCTGGCTGTAATCTCAAAATAAGAACAATCAGGAAAAAATCAGGGATAGTAAATTAAAAGAAAGAGGTCATTACAAATCCTCAACAAAAAAATGTTGCGAAAATGACTGCCATCCAACAAACTTAACTTGTTTGAACCATCACTAAAATATCATTCCAAGACTCAATTGAAATTCAAACGTACAATTAACTGAGCTTAGGATTGAAGAACATCACGAAGAGCGGGTGGGTACAAATACACTTTGGGCCTTTATCCTTTGTTTCTTAAACCGTGAACCAAGCCACGTTACAACCTTTCAAAAGTCCTAATTGAAGCATGGGTTAGTTCGAAAGCGTACTGTTATAAAAGGTATCCTGACTCCTGTAGGGCTTTACTTAAAATCCTGATTTGAATTTTTCGTACAAAACTTCTTTACTTGCTAAAAATGCATTTTAGAAACTTTAAGACGAGCATAAACTTCACATTACTTGAATATCACTGTTTGCATATGGATTTTCGTTTGACAGCAGAGAAGTTCACACGATGAATATCCAGTGAATGGAAGCTCTCTCGGTGAACAAAATCAATTCAAGCGAGACAACACTTCCAACAACAAATCTCTTATCAACAAAGGGACATGATATGTCACTATCCAGCATACCTGGGGCAGTCCAGTCAAGATTTCAAAGAAATATCTCAAAATGCAGAGTAACCAGGGGCAAATCTCCATCTGTGTCACTTGGGGCATTAAACGTCAGATCTCAGCAAAGGGTTACATACAGCCAAACATTTCCAGGCAGTGCCAAACACACTCGCTACTAGGGGCAATGACAAATCTCCCCAAAGTCTTTCCAATAGGATGATCCCCAGCGGAACTAAAACGTCAACCTTCAATCCCCAGTGGAAACCCTCCAGTTTCTTCAAAATTCCCCAGCGAGTTATCTTAAAACCAGATATCTTCCCCAGCAAGTTTCTTTAAAAACTGAAAACTAACCAGACAACAACTTCGGATAATTCCCAAGTAGATTGGCATACAACCCAAACTCTTGAACTCTCTCTCCAAAAACAGGAATGAGTTGTTCCCCACAGGGTCTCCTAAACTCCCCAGCAGGATAGATATTCCCCACAGAGTTTTCACTACTCCCCAACAGGATAAACTTTCTCCCCAAAGAGTTATTTAAACCCCAGCAGAATGAAGATTCTCATTCTCAATCCCCATCCATAGTCATCAAAGTTCTCGGGATTCCCCAAGCAGGTTTCTCAAGCAACACTTGGCATTATTCTTACAACAGAATGTTTATCATCCTCCAACTTCAAAGACATGAAGGATTCTTACATCCCCAGAGAAGTCAGGATTTTTCTTAATCCCCAGCAGTCTCCAAGGATTTCTCATCCTCAGCAATCAAGGATTTATCTTCCCCGACAACAGTCAAGGGTTTTGTTATCCCCAGCTATCAAGGATTCATTTTCCTCAGCAATACAGCAAATCAGCTTACATGCACGTACATTACATTCATATATCATGAACATTGATAAAGCACATTTATTGCATCATACATTTCATGCAACATAAATTTGTGTTTCAGCTAGCATTTTACCCTTTTTAAGATAAGATTAACAGCTATCTTTAACAACTATTCAAAGATTTCAGATACAGTAAGAATACACTCCAGATACGGAAGTCATTCTATTACTCATTCAGAATTCAGAGTCAAGATACAGTACAGATATGCTCCAGACAAGGATGCCATTCTATTACTCATTCAAACTTTAACTTCAGATACAGTACGGATACACTCTAGACACGAAAGTCATTATGTTGCTCATTCAGATCTCTTATTCAGATACAGTAAAGATACACTCCAAACACGGAAGTCATTCTATTACTTATTCAGAATTCAAAATCAAGATACAGTACGAATACACTCCAGACACATAAGTCATTATGCTACTCATTCAGACCTCAACTTCAGATATGATACAGATACGCTCCAGACACGGTTTCCATTCTGTCACTTATTCTGATGTTCCCTAGCTCAGATACACTTCAAACACAAAAGTCATTCTGCCACTTATCCAAATTTCAAGTATGGATACAGTCCAGATACGCTCCAGACACGGTTGCCATTCTGTCACTCATTCTAATTTTCCCCAGCTCAGATACACTTCAAACATGGAATTCATTTTGTCACCTATTCAAGATACAGTCCAGATACGCTCCAGACACGGAAGCCATTATGTCACTTATTCAGATTCAAATCTCCAGATACAGCTCAGATATGTTCCAGATACGGATACCATTCTGATGTTCATTCTCCTGATTTACAACAAACATTCTTGGATGGCATCTACAAGCCCATCTCCGACAAGATTCTTTCACCTCTCCAAATGGCATCTTTAAGCCCATTCCCTCAACTACTTCATTGAGTGCAAATTCTTGGGCACTCTAGTGTCCAATCATCTTTTACCTTTGAGTAACGAACAGCAGAACTCGCCAATATAACTCTTCAGGTTCAAGAAGATTGAACAGGGGCAGATGTTGTACCCCAAAATTTTCCCTCTCATTTTATCAAGATTCTCCTCATAAGACTTCTTGGACTCAGGACCAGATTAGGGTTTGCTCAGCTCAAGACATCTTCTTGCACTGATGACCTAAAATTAGGGTTTGAATTTTCACAGGGATTTTTGGACTTTCAATGCTTCATGTGACCTTCATATATCATGTTGGACTCCTAAGATTTCTCATACCAAGTTTCAAGCCTTGAATCACATTTTGGACCAATCAATTGGACAATTGACCTAAAAATCAACTATATTGGGGAAAAAGTCAAACATGGCCAATTTACAGTCAAACCTCATAATTTTTTACCCACATCAACATTATAGACTCATATGAACCATTTTATCAAGTTTGGACCACAACTCCTCAAGAAACTTGATCAGATCATCAAAAGGGCAAAATGGTCAAAATTAGGGTTTTGACTGAAGAAGGGCAATTTTTGATTTTTGACCTAGACAATGGCCAATTGGGTTCAAGCATGGTTTCAAGGACTAAATGGCATCATCTTGACCTAATCACAAGGTTCAAAAGATCTCAAATTCATAGGATTGACAGATGACTTTTCCAGTCAACTGATCAAAAATCAATTGTACACTAAAAAGTCAAACTTTGACTTTTTGGTCAAAATCAAGTGCCAAGGGTCATATTTCATCAAGATGTGTCAAAATGTGAAACTTGTTGACCAAGAAAACTAATTTTGAAAATTAGGGTTTAAATTGAAAATTTTTCATAACTTAGAAATTTTCTAAGTGTTGAAAATTTCTTAATATTTCCCAACTTTTCCTAACTTTTTCACCATGATGCAATTGGATTCGAAGAAAACTTCCAACATGAAAGTTGTAGTACACAACAAAATATACAACTTTTATTCACAAAGTTTTCTCAAATGATGCTTGGATCTCAAGTTATAATTTTGTGAATAAGGGTCCATAAACTTTTTAACTTAGTGAAATTTTGTCCTATTTTAGGCAGGATTTTGACCTAACTTCATGGCAACTTTTCACCTAGTTCTAAGAGGAATCTCAAGTTGCATTTCAAAGGTGGATTGTAGAGAATATTACAAGCTTCCTAAAATGTCAAAGAACTCTCCAAGATCATTAATAGTTAGGGAGAATCGAAGAAATGAAAATGGCAATTTATCACTTTTGTGCAAGGCATTTTCACAATGTTACAAGTTGCAAATCAGTTTCAAACATGCTTGTACTTGGTTTTACAAGTCCTAATCCTTTCTAAAATCCATAATTTAATGCAAACACAATGGATAATGGTCTTATTTTGATCTTTGAAGCTTTGTACATTGAATTAATCCAAAAATGGCATAAAGGTAACAATACTACTTTGATAAAGCATGCTTTTTGCAACTTTGCAAATCTTGAGCCATAGACCTGATCTTTTGTTGCAAACAAGATCCATAAACATCAGGAAAAGTGTACCAACCCTCTATATCCCACGATCTAGCCTGTACAGGTCTTGAGCTTTGTCACTTCAAACTTTTCTTCAAAAGCAAGAAACTTGCAAAAGTCAATACAAGCTTGTGTATCTGATAAAGGCAAGACTTGGAATCATTTCAAACGACCTCAGAACTTTGTTGCAAGCCTAAGCACGAATTCACAACATCCCAAACACTCTAAAACACCAAAAATACCAACTTCTGCCCAAACAGGGCATCATCTGCAGAACCTTGGCCAAATCATTATTGGCTCGTGCGTTTTGCTTTGAATCACTTCAAACACATTCCATATCTCCTACCTAATTTGTCCAGGCCTTTGTCTAGCAAATGTAAACCCTGTTTCGAGTTTCACCATTTCCATTTTTTGAGTTTGCAGGTTGACTTCTACAAAGAGATTCAAGCCTCTACAAGGCCAGCTGAGCATTGGGATAGCTTGAGGGAACTTCAAGGAAGCTCACACGATCTTCAGGCCTCACTCAAAGTCCCCACATTGCCATATCCGAACTCAACTGGACAAGGTGTTTGTCAAGTTTCTATCTCTCTATTTAGGCATCCTTAAGCTTAGGTTTGTGAAGCAAAAATGTAGTCCTTAACTTGCTTGAGTTGTACATATGCGTAGTTCTCATTTATATTAACCGAGCTAAGAGTATTTGATTGTTGAAGTTGCTGAAAAAACTAGGTCAGAAATTAGGGCCATTAAAATTCTCCTTGGTCTTTTAGAGTTAGGTCATGTTCCTTATATCACTGGAATCTTGAGACCATGAGCTACATTTTTCATGTTATAAGTTTTTGATTTTATGCAAAGAATAGCAAGAACAGGATTTGAACTGAACCAGGCGCGCGAAAGAGACGAAGGTCAGGGATGAAGGTTGGCTTGGGCTTGGCACGCTTGGGCCTGTTGTTTTACTTCCCATATCCCCCATTTTCCTTTTTGCACCCCCATTTGCATATTTTTATGTTTTTTGTATTTTCTTGCAGAATTTATATTTTCTGACTTTACTTATTTTTTCTGAACATTAAAAATCACAAAAAATATTTTCTTTATTTTTTGCATTTTATCATTTTTTTTATTTTTTATTTGCATAATAAATAGTTTGTTAGGATTTTATACTTTATTTTCTTAAATAAAACTTGTAAATAATTTTAAAATACTATACATTTTTATTTTTATTTTTCATATGCATAAAATATTATTTCCACATTTATTTTAATTTTTAACACTTGTAAATAAATTTATTTGTTATATCTTGTAAAAAATGGACAAATAAAATAATAGTAGAAAACAATATTCCTTTTAAACAAAAATTAGGGTTTTCACCCTTTCAAAAATAATCATTTTATTTTTCTTATTTTTTAAGACATAAATAAATTTATTTTCTCATACATAAAACAATTACAAAAACATTTTTGCATATTTACATTTTTATTGCATATTTAAATAATTGTTTATTTATTTATTGTATAAATTCAATTGGGTTGGAATAGTGAATTAGGGTTTTATTTTTGTGCAAATATCCTCATTCAAACTTGTATCCCACCTCCCATAATATTGTTGTAATAGTTTAGATTTACTTTACGCATTTTATTGCTTTCATATACCATGATAGTAAAACTAGGATTTTGAATGCAAAAGACCAAAAATCAAAACAAATAGCATGACTTAATACAAGACAAAAATGCATGAAAAATGACAACACATTGCACACAAGCACTCTCTAGGGTTTCACCCACTTTGTTGCCTAAAAATGGCCATGATATGCATGCAAGGAATCTTGGCAAAACAAAACAAAACAAAAGACCATAGTCCCCCGATAACGCTCGATAAGGTTGCCTAAAAACAAATGATCTTAGTCCCTTGGAAAAAATGCCAAGATACCTAGCAACATTGCTATCATGGCTATACGATGACCCGCGCTTGTCCCGTTTAACATCCAAAGATAGGGTTGCCTACCAAAACAATGGTAGGTCAACAACATCAAAGGAATAAAAATTGTACAAGAAAGACTTTTGAGTAGGTAGATAAGCTTCTAGTTACTTGATTAATTTGCAAACAATCCTTTCTATTTTCAAAAACACACAACATATTTCAAAACATTTCCAAACAATTTTCAAAACATTGAAACATTTTTCAAAAGACAAACATCTTTGTATACATTCTTACGAACGAGAATCATTACAAAGATCGCCTAAACAAAGGCTTATTTTCAAAATACTTTCAAAACCACACAAAGCACCATTTCAAACAATTTTCAAAGCAAAGCAAGTGATCTAAACAAGTGACTAAGAGCCCATGGATAACCATGGATGAAAAGGGTGCTAGCACCTTCCCTTTTCATAATCTACCCCCCGAACTTAAGAAAACATCTCAAAGGTCTTTCCTGTGCTTTTTTACCTTTCCTTTTGGATAAAATAAAAGTCGGTGGCGACTCTTGCTAAACTGCGACATTTTGCGAACACAAACGCAAACCCTAAGTCAGTTCTCCCACCGTATCACACAAGGTTAGAGGCAATCAAACTTATTCTCTATTATGCTATAAATCATGGTATTGTTCTATATTAAATGAATGTTAAGAGTGCCTTTTAAAATAGACTCATTTTTGAAGAATTATATGTCAAAGATCCTTCTGGATTTGAGGAACCTGTCCATCCAGATTTTGTTTTCAAACTAAGGAAATCACATTATGGACTCAAACAAGCTCCAAGAGCTTGGTACGAAAGATTGAGACATTTCTTAATTGGTAGTAGATTTCAAAAAGGTCAAGTTGATACTACTTTATATAGAAAGAATTTAAATAAGGATATATTAATTGTCCAAATATATGTTGATGACATAATCTTTGGTTCTACTAATACTACTCTTTGAAAGAAATTTTCTGAGTCTATGCAGGCTGAGTTCAAGATGAGCCTGGTGGGAGAATTAATATTCTTCCTTGGTATTCAAATCAACCAATGCAAAGATCAAATCTATGTCCATCAATCTAAGTATACAAAGTAGCTTCTGAGAAAAATTAATCTTGAAGACTACAAAATTATGGCAACTCCTATGCACCCTACTTGAAATCTAAACAAAGAAGAAAACAACTCAAAGGTAGATCAGAAGTTGTACAGATGTATGATTGGCTATTTACTTTACCTCACCACTTATAGGCCTGATATTTTATATAGTGTATATTTATGTGCAAGATTCCAATTAGATCCTAGAGAAGCTCACTAAATTGTTGTTAAGAGAATCTTTAGGTATCTAACAGGAAGATCAAACTTGGGTCTTCTTTATAAGAAATCCTTAGATTACAAGCTAATTGTATTTTGTGATGTTGTCTATGTTTGGAATATAACTGAAAATAAACCCACTAGTGGAAACAGTAAATTTATTGGTGAAAACCTAATATCATGGGCAAGTAAAAGACAAGCAACTATTGCTCTGTCTACAGTAGAAGTAGAATACATCTCAGTTATTAAGTGTTGTACATAACTACTATGGATGAAATATAAGCTAGAATATCATCATATATAAGGTAATAATTTACCCATCTTTCATAATAATATTGTTGCCATCTATTTAACAAAAAAATACTAATCAACATTCTCGAACCAAGCATATTGAGATCAAACACCATTTTATCAGAGACTATGTTCAGAAGAGTGTTATAGAAATTCAATTCATTGATATTGATCATCAATGATGTGATATATTTATAAAACCCCTTACTGCTGAAAGATTTGTTTTTATCAAAAAGAATATGAATATGGTGTTTGTAAAAGATTAAGGAATGATTCTAAATGGAGTATCGTTCTATAAATATGATAATAGGAAACCATATAAATAAGCCATTGGAAACTTATGATATTTGGTGGTCTCTATATTATTTATAATTATGAAAAATTCTGAACTTTATTTCTTTATGTTAGACTCTGATACATTAAATGGGAATAAAATTTTCAAATTCTGGTAAATATAAAATCATGCTTGACTCATATTAGTATTGCATTTATTATAACTAATAAATTACTTTTATTAGTCATATTATGTGTGTATTCCATGAGTTAAAATTGATTCTTATCATATTTACTTAGAATTTATTATTCCCGCATAATTACTGAAATTTACTGAGAAATTTTGTGGAAGATAAAGTAAAAGCGCGCATTAACAAAAAAGGGGATTAAACTTTCATTAATTTACCAAAAAGGGGAAGTACATTCAAAAGTATAGATACAACACATTATGGTGAATATCTTCCACATTTGGCCTTACAAAAGTTTCCCCAAGTGTAATCATGCTCATCATCATCGTTTGAATCATAAAAGACACCATCTTCATCTTGATCAGAAGAGTCTTCATCTTTAAGAGCTTTATTCTTCTTATAATTCCTCTTCTTTGATGTCTCTGGAGCCTCCACGGGCATGGAGGTCTCAAGAACTAGACGTGGCTCAGGAGGGTTAGCCTCATTTGGCTATTGCACAACATTTTGAGTAACTATTGTGGCTTCCTTGAGGAAAGTAATCTCAAGGTTAATAGTGATCTTCACACCTTTGTCTAAAGCACTCATCATTTTGATCTTGATGAAGTTGAAAGATTATTTTGAGTGGTTTTGCAAACTATGAAGGGTCTTATTTTATAATGTCCTGTTGGAAGATTAATCATTTTTGCGTGTTACTTTTTTTGGGAGTCTAAACACAAATAGCTGCTAAATGCATGCTACCTAATCTTTATGACATCTTTTCACATCTCAGTTTCCAATTATTTGTTAAGTGATAATTTATTGACTTGCTGGTGAAGAAATAATTATGTGTAGTTTTTTCTTTGGTTTATTCAATTCCTTGAAAGCTTAAACAATTTGGAACATTGTTCAATACTATTTCTCTCGCTTTTTTTGTGAATTTTTGTTAATGATATAAGGGGGGAAAATATGGAAGTATTTCAAGACTTTGATAAATACATTTTCTATGTGAAAATGTGCTTTGGTCAAAATCGTGAATCCTAAACTTAATCAAAATGTGTTTAATGTTGTAGAAGATGTTTTAATAACTTGGATAATACATTAGGAGAGCTTATAAAACTCAACCTGTGAAATATTAAAATTCAGAGAGAGCTTTCAAACCTCATGCTTTGAACTCAAATTATTAAAAACGATTAATAATTTAGACAAAATCTAGGCAGATCTTACAAACCTCAATCTATGAATTATTAGACTTAAGGGAGCTTACAAGCCTTAGACCCTGATGTTGTCATGTTATTAATCAAAATGGTTTAAATAATTTGGATAGAAATTAGGTGGAGCTTATAAACCTCAACCTATGGACTGTTAAAATCAAGGTAAGCTTACAAACCTCAGCCTCTAAAGTTGTCAAATTATTAAAACTGACCAACCAATTGTTCTTAAAATACTTATGTTTGTCATCATCTAAAAGGGGAGATTGTTGGAACAAAATATGTTCACACAAATTGAGTGCGTACTCCTTGGGATTTGATTATGATAAAAGTACTTAAATAACAATAGGGTATACCAATGTTTGATTAAGTGTACAAGATTATTAAGCTTATATTTAACTTGGTTCTGACCTAGTTAAAGAGCTTGTAACGAAGAAGCAAGTGAAACCAAATTCTACTGGATCAAAACCTAAGTTTCAAGCAAGACCTCATCGCTATATTGAAGCTTATGATATTTAAATATAAACTCAGTTGCTATATTGACTTTTCCTCTGATGATTCCAACATAACTAAACACCTTTATGGAAACATAATACAAAGCTCTTTTTTTCTTACTTTGTGCAAAAGAAACTAAATCTTGTCAACGACTTGAATTATGGAGGAAGTCAACTAATGGTTTTAGAAAAAGGATCAAGGAAAACTTATATGATTTCTTCAGTCTACTACTCCATGCATATGGACGCCTTACTAGTGAAAGACATAATGGATAATGCAATTATCCAGAAGATGAAGATCCTCATCGTACCAACTCCAATGTCTCTCTCTTGGAAATAACTTATTCAGTAAATACACTTTTGAAATAAAGCTTCCACTGTCGCTTTTGTTCCCTCTATATAATGGAGCTAAAGATTCAAAAAGAAGTAACAAGAATAATATAACAAGAACAACAACAGAAAATCAGAAATTGTAAGAATTGTTTCACTCTTCATGTTATAGTTTATAGTTGTTGTATTGCACATAGACTTGAGAATATTCTTATACTTGTTGAAGAAGTGAAAAACACAAGAAGGGGGGTTGAATTGTAAAACTGGAAATCAATTGCAATGAACACGATATTTTTATCCTGGTTCGTTTGATCTCAAACTACTCCAATCCACCCGTCAAGGTGATTTCGCCTCTCTCCAACGAGGTCTTAATCCACTATATTCAACTGAATATTACAATCTGCTTTAACAACTGCTAAAGCCTTCTTGATGCAAACCACAAACCGGTTTCTCAAGGAATCACTTTCTTACAAAGAATTGAAATCTAGGTGTGTGAATGTTTTCTACAAAACTGTTTATCACAACTGTGATACTACACAACTTAAGCTTATTGAAACTAGATTTCTAAAATAATAGAGTAAGGAATTTGATAGCTTTTAGCAAACTGAGAGTGAGGAAGATGATGAATAGCTTTTAGGTGTGTAGATTGATGTAGAGCATTAGCCAATTCAATCTTCATTGACTTGTTTATATAGCATTGGAATTGGTGAACGTTGGAGCAATAATTCTGATTCAATGCCAATAACAATCTTTCCTTATTAAGCCGATCTTGTCTGGAATGATGTCGTTGGTAATAACTCATCTTGAATGCACAGTACCGTTGCCACTTAAGCGTGTTCTGGCTTTGGCTCATTCTGACGCTGCTTAAGTGCTGATGAACTGTTGTTGTCTTTATCAGAGTTCAGAGTGTTGAGCGCAGTTCTGTTCATCAAGCTTCAGCATAAGCGTGAGTTGTTCTTCTGATTCTGGTATCTGATATAGCATCTTCTGATGCTGATGTTGATATCCAATTTTCTGATGCTGATGAGGATGTTCTCCTGCTGATACCCATCAGAGTTTCTGTAAAACAGAAAGTAATTTTTAGGTAGCAAATAGTTCTTACATGAATCACATAATTAATATATCTTTTTCATTTTGTTATCATCAAAACCTAAACTTAGGGTAGTAGATTCAAACTTTGTTCTAACAATCTCCCCCTTTTTGATGATGACAAAAACTAGATATTTTTAATTGAAAATTAGCGTGAAAAGTATCAGAGATAACTAAATGATAAGTTGCATCAGAATTAAATAAGAAGTTATCAAAGGTAAGGGATAAAGAGATATCAGAGTTGGGATCGGAGATACTCCCCCTGAATTTATTACTTCCCTTTTTAATTCCGAGAGTCTTCAGGATCAGATCTTTATTGATTTTTTGAACATCATAATATTAGAGCTTCAGATCAGAATATCAGAGCTTTGACTATCAAAACTTCAGAGCTTCAGTGTATCAGAGGTGATTACCTTCTTGTACCTGTAGACTTATGCAAAAACAGAAAACATATTCAAGTATATCAGAGTTAGAATGTTTGAGACATTTTGTCTCAGTAATCCGTTATTGAAAAATATCATTCTTGTTCTCCCCCTTTTTGTCAGCAATCAAAAAGTGTAAGTGATGTGCTAAAACGATCAGAGCAGAAAAACCTATTATATTAAAAATTCAGAGCCAGACAAAACAGTACAGATGATATGCAAAGAAAACATTGAAGATTATCATGAATGAAAAACTAAGGTTGGGGTGGGAAGCGTGTGAACAGAGTCTCCAGCATTGCCTTAATCGGATCAGCAGTCTCAGTCTGCTTGTGCACCATGCTGACTACTGTATCTATCTTGCTGTCTTACACATCCATCCTTTCCTTCATCTTCTGATCACTTTCATCCATTTTTTGCTGCAGACGCATATCATTCAACTTCAGCTCTTCCAGAGTCTGTCTGTCCAAGGCAGCTTGAGAAACATCAGAAGCATGAAGCTTCTGAGAGCTCTCTGCAACATCTTCAGCTTGTCTGACCTCTTCAGCTTGAATTGTCTGATCTTCTTCTGGCTGCACTTTTGAAGTTAGGCGCTTCTCAGACCATGGCTCACTATCCAGAAGGAGCACTTCGTCCTGTGGCAGCTGACTTTCAACTTCCTTCAGCAGCTTGCTGAAGTTCTGTTGTGCCTGCTCATAATTGATGTCTTGCAATTTGAGGGCTTCAGCACGTACCCATATTCTGAAACGTGTCCAGAGCTGGTCTGAGGCAGCAGGATCAATCATTCCAGGACAAACTTACTTCAGAGAAGCAATCCATTGCTGCAAACTTGTTTCAAAATTCACAATGCCAGAGCCAACATCTGGCTGTTTTGGTTTGGGAATGGATATTTTGTGTTTGAGATCAGCAAGATGGTCAAGGATTGTTAAATCGATGAAGGTCCTGCTGGGGTCTTCTGTAGTTTGTTTGGGAGATGGAGTGGGAGAATCAGAAATAATAATTGGACTATTTGGGGTTTTTGGAGTATTTGGAGGGGTAGTTTCTGGCGAGGATGGCAGCTGGGCCATGGTTACGGTTGTTCCACATGGCAGCTGAATTGCCAAGGGTTGTGGCTCAGAGGATTGAGGAGAATGAGGTTCAGGTGATGGAGTTTCAGAGTGGTGAAACTCAGGTTGAGGAGGTGATGGTGGAGGTGATGGTTGAGGTGATGGTGGAGGTGATGGTGGATGAATTTCTGGTTGAGGAGAGGGAGGAGGAATTGCTGGTTGTGGAGAAGGAGGTGGAATTTCTGGTTGAATTTCTGGTTGTTGTGGAATTTGTGGTTCTTCTGGTATGGGTGAGAGAGGTTGTTCTGGTTGAGGAGAGTGGGCAATTTCTGGTTCAGTGTTTGGATTATTTGAGAGGTGATCAGAAACACGTTGATCAATGTCAGACAGAACTTTGTCAAGTTCTGATTCTGTTGATGTTGTGGGTTTTGGATGTTTGGTGCGGGGTCTCCTGAGAGTCAGTGACTCAGAAGGGTCATCTTCTGGTTCGGTTTCATCAATTGTTGGTATGGGGATTAGAATTTCATGTGAAGCTGGAGTTGGGATTGATGTTGGAATAGCAGAAGAATTTAAAACAGAAGCAGCAGATAAATTACCTCTTTTCTTGGGGGTCTGCTGGGATGATCCTTCTGAAGTGGCCTTCCTTTTCTTCGTCTTCTTCATAGCAACTTCTGGTTGTGGTTGGTTCAGATCTTTAATATTCAGTTTGGGATCTGTACCATCAGCCTTGCAAGCGTCCAAGTATCTGAGAACCACCACTGGTTTAGATTCTATCTCAGAAAATAATGGAAAGTCGTCCAGAGGCACTCTTCTTCTGGTGATGTCAGCAAGAGGAGTAACGTTGGGCTCCTTTCTGATATTCTCTATCAGTTTCATTTTCTTCAGATTCTTGGCGTTCAGAGGCTTGCCAACAGTTGGTTCAATAGAGCTTAATTCTTGAGCTTCTGTGAGGTGCTCTATCAGCCTATTCTCAGTCAGAATATCTGATATTAACCTGCCAAAGGGTATCCAATCCCTCTTTGTTCTTTCTTCTTCCCTGGTCTCCTTGACGCTGGTTCTGAGATGATTAAACAGAAGATGAGCCAAGTTGATTTTTACCTTCTGATTAATAAAATAGATCAGAAACTGTTGATCTATATTTATATAATCAGGGGAGCTTATTGGCCTCCTGTGATTAAAGCACCCCAGAATGATCTTCGCCCATACTCTGTGGTGATCCTTTAAGTCTCTGATCTTGCTGCTGGGAACCCCATGGGTGAAACTCTGCTCTGCAATGACACCAACGTCAGAGCATCTTTCAGCCATATCGATACAGCGGACTCCACCGCCACTGTATCTAATCAATCTTGCTATGTGATCCTCAGTGATCACAATCTTCTTTCCCATTATGTAGGAGGTGACTTGATGCGTTGATGAGGAGGCATGAATCCAGAACTCCTTGACCAAGACTGGGAACGTTGGTCCAACCAACCTATCAAAATATCTCTCCCATCCCTGTGCCCTAACTTCTTCTGTCAAGTCAAAACCATTTTCTTTCAGACTGGAGAAGTCAATAATCAGTTCAGACAGCACTTCCAAATTCTTCACTGGTGTAAGGAGTGTTCTGAAGGGAACTTGGTACTGTTCAGAAGAAGCCTTCTTCTGAGAACCTGCAGAAACATTGCTGGAGGTTGCCATGTTCACACTTAGGGTTTTTCTGAGAAAAAAAACTGAAAAATGGGTTTCTTTTGAGAGAGAAGAACACACAAGGAAAATGCAGAAAAATATTTGTGAGATTGTAAGAAACGGTAAAGGATTAATGTGAGAAGTTAAAGTGCTTAAATAGATTTCAAAATACTTTTTGAAAGTGTAAACGGTTTCAAGAAAGAGAAATAAAATCATGATTACGTTTTAAAACATGATTACTTTCATTTAATGCTTGCTGATTTTGGGGGATTTGAGAAAGATACTTGAAACGGTTACCCGACATGTGTCTCAATGCACCCAATCAGCGTTTTGCCTTCTCAGAAGCGTGCACGCGTTCTGCTTCAGAGATTTGTTGATGATTGGATGACACTTGTTTGATTTAGTGAGCAGCACGTCTATCCTTTAGCTGAAACGCTCAGATCTTTAAGAATAGCATCTGATACAATCTGCATGTTCTATCTTTCTGAAAAGAGATTGATCATAAGTTCACAGTAAAACAAATACATTCTGAAGATAAATATATAGAATTAAAGCATTTTCACTCTGGGCAGATTTTCATGCTGAGATGTTTCAGAATGAAATTGAACCTATCTTCAGAAAGGGGTTTAGTGAAGATATCAGCCCATTGATGGTCTGTATCTATAAATTTTAAGTTCAAAATTCCTTTATGAATGTAGTCCCTAATGAAGTGATGTTTTATTTCTATATGCTTAGCTCTAGAATGTAAAATGGGATTCTTACTTAAGCAAATAGCAGAAGTATTGTCACAGAGTATAGGGATGTTACTCTCAAAAATATGGAAGTCTTCAAGCTGACTTTTCATCCAGAGCATTTGTGTGCTACATCCTGCTGCTGCTATGTACTCAGCTTCTGCTGTTGATAGCGCAATTGTGGATTGCCTTTTGCTGGACCAAGAGATCAGATTTTCTCCCAGAAACTGGCAGCTTCCAGAAGTACTTTTACGCTCTACTCTGTCTCCAGCAAAGTCAGCATCGCAGTAGCCTACTAAGCTGTAATCACTAGATTTTCTATAAAATAAACCCAGATTAGTAGTACATTTCAGATACTTGAAAATTCGCTTAACAACTGTTAAGTGAGATTCTCTAGGATCTGATTGGAATCTAGCACAAATACATACGCTGAATAAGATATCAGGTCTTGAAGCTGTCAGATAAAGGAGAGAACCAATCATACCTCTGTAGACCTTCTGTTCTACCTTTTTGCTTACCTCTTCTCTTTCCTGAATGCACGTGGGATGCATTGGAATCTTTGATGGCTTTCATTCTGAGAGGTCAAATTTCTTCAGAAGATCTGTGACGTATTTGCTCTGATGAATGTAAGTTCCCTCTGGAGTTTGATTGATCTGAATTCCTAGAAAGAATTTCAGTTCCCCCATGAGGCTCATCTCAAATTCTGCCTGCATACACTTAGCAAATTTTCTTCCAAGAGAAGGATTAGTAGATCCAAAAATAATATCATCAACATAAATTTGACAGAATAAGATGTCATTCTTAACTGACTTACAGAATAAGGTAGTGTCCACCTTCCCTCTGGTGAATTCATTTTCTAACAGAAAGTTACTTAGTCTTTCATACCAAGCTCTGGGAGCTTGTTTTAGACCATATAGTGACTTCTTTAGTTTGAAAACATGTTCTGGATGTTTTGTATTTTCAAAACCAGGGGGTTGGTGCACATAAACCTCTTCTTCTATATAACCATTTAAGAATGCACTCTTGACATCCATCTGATACAGAGTGATGCCTCTATTAACAGCAAATGAAATTAAAAGTCTGATAGATTCTAACCTGGCGACTAGAGCAAAGGTTTCTGTATAGTCTATCCCCTCTTGCTGACTATAACCTTGTGCTACCAGTCGTGCTTTGTTTCTGATGACTTCACCTTGTTCATTAAGCTTGTTTCTGAACACCCATCTTGTTCCAATGACGTTGAATCCTTTTGGTCTGGGAACAAGATCCCATACGTCATTTCTGGTGAATTGATTCAGCTCTTCTTGCATTGCTAGAATCCAGTCGTTGTCCAGAAGTGCTTCATCAATAGAAGAAGGTTCAATCAGAGACACAAGTCCCATGAGGGTTTCTTCAGAGTTTCTGAAGCTTGCTCTTGTTCTGATTGGATCTTCCTTTCTTCCTAAGATAGTTTCTTCTGGATGATCCAAACTGCTTCTGGGTAATCTCTTCTGAGGTTGATCAGCAGCTATTGTAGGATTGCTAGCAGTGCTCCTTTCAGCTGTGTTGAGAGCTTCTGATGACTTGTCTTCAGAACCTGTAAATTCAATTTCCATACCTGCAAAAACTTCATTCTGCTTTGACTTTTCAGAGTCAAGCTTATCATCAAAACGAACACTGATTGATTCTTCCACAATCTGTGTTTCTGTATTGTATACTTTGTACCCTCTTGAGCGTTCAGAGTATCCTAACATAATACACTTTTGTGCTTTAAAGTCAAACTTGTTCAAATAATTCTTTGTGTTTAATATAAAGCAAGTACATCCAAATGGATGAAAATATGAAACGTTGGGCTTTCTGTTCTTCCACAATTCATATGGAGTCTTTTCCAGAATAGGTCTTATTGAGATTCTATTCTGAATGTAGCACGCTGTGTTTATTGCCTCTGCCCAGAAGATCTTAGCAACGTTTGTCTCATTGATCATGGTTCTGGCCATTTCTTGCAATGTTCTGTTCTTTCGTTCTACAACTCCATTTTGTTGGGGAGTTCTAGGACAAGAGAAATCATGCAGAATGCCTCTGTCATTAAAGAATGACTCAAAATCTTTGTTTTCAAATTCTCCACCATGATCACTTCTGACTTTAACGATTCTAAGATCCTTTTCATTCTGAACTTGGTTACAGAAGGTAACAAACACAGAGTGTGACTCGTCCTTGTGTCTTAAGAACTTTACCCATGTCCATCTGCTATAGTCATCTACGATTACTAACCCATACTTCTTGCCACTGACTGAAGCAGTTTTAACTGGTCCAAATAAGTCAATGTGCAGAAGTCCTAATGGCTTAGAGGTAGAAACAACATTTTTAGATTTGAAAGAAGGTTTTGCAAACTTGCCTTTCTGACATGCTTCACACAGAGCATCTGAATTGAACTTCAAATTAGGAAGTCCTCTGACCAGATTGAGTTTATTAATCTGAGATATTCTTCTCATACTAACATGCCCCAATCTTCTGTGCCAGATCCACTGCTCGTTGTTAACAGACAGAAGACACTTTACATTCTGACTTTTCAGTTCATAAAGTTTGATTTTGTAAATGTTGTTTTTCCTATTTCCATTAAATAGGATAGTCCCATCTTTCTGACTAACAGCTTTACATGATTTTTGATTAAAGATTATATCATAACCGTTATCACTTAATTGACTTATGGATAACAGATTATGCATTAATCCATCTACTAGCAGAACATTATTTATAGAGGGAAGATTTCCATTACCTACAGTTCCAGAGCCAATGATCTTTCCCCTCTGATTGCCTCCAAAGCCAACGTGGCCTCCAGGCTTAAGTTCCAGGCTTTGAAACATATGCCTTCTTCCCGTCATGTGTCGCGAGCAGCCAGAGTCCAGGTACCATGACTGGTGTTTCTGATTCGCTGCTAAAGATATCTGCAACATGTATTATTTTATCCTTAGGTACCCAGATTTTCTTGGGTCCTGATTTGTTAGATTTACCAAAACTCTGGTTGAATTTTGGTTTCACAGAATACTTACTGCTAGTGTATTTAATATCATGTGTGTGACCATACACAAAATGTGAGTTAAGAGGAGTGTGTTTAATGGTTAAATCCATGACATTCTTTGGTGTAGGAACCTTACCTTGGTATCCTATTCCCTTCCTGCCGTTTCTGCTAACTCCATAGATCATTGAAGCCATTTTACTTCTATCTATGCTTTTAGCAAGGAACTTCTGGAAACTGTGATCATACTCCTTGATGATCTCATCAGCACTGCTGGGAGTTTCAGAAATTGGTTCCTTCTAAGAGTTTTGTAAAGTATTTTCTAATTTTGAAATTTTATTTCTTAGCTCAGAATTTTCCAATTTCAGACTCTCAGTTTTATCAGAGTCAGATTCAAGATTCCTTTTCAGGTTTCTGAATTTAACTCTAATCTGCTGGTACCTTTCCAGAATTTCGTTAAGGCTTTCAACAAGTTCAGCCTTGGTAAAATTAACTGCAAAGTCAGGAAATACCTCTTCAGTATCTGATTCTGAGTCTGATTTAGAAGCTTCACTATATTCTGAAATGTTGGCCATGAGAGCTATGTTCGCTCTTTCATCATCTGATTCTGAGTTAGCTTCAGACGAATCAGAGTCATCCCATGTAGCCATGAGACT
Organism: Vicia faba; assembly: GCA_948472305.1. Lineage (NCBI taxonomy): Eukaryota > Viridiplantae > Streptophyta > Magnoliopsida > Fabales > Fabaceae > Vicia > Vicia faba. Next base: position 580,955,137 of record OX451735.1, read on the forward strand.
TTTCTTCTTTTCTCTTCCAAACTTCTTTTTGGGCTTTTCCCTCTGAAGCTTTGGGCAGTCACTCTTGTAGTGTCCTTGCTCATTGCACTCATAGCAGATGATGTCCTTGGTGTTTGGCTTTCTGCTTCCTGAGGTGCCTTCAGATCTTCTGTATCCAGAGGAAGAATCTGTCCTTCTGTATCTGGAAGAAGACTCGTTCTGATCAGATCTTCTGGGATTCCTGAACTTCCTTTGCCTCTGCTTCCACAGTTGATTCATTCTTCTTGAGAGGAGAGAAAGTTCGTCTTCTTCTGATGAGGATCCATCAGATGTTTCTTCTACTGCCTGCAAAACTTTAGACTCAGATTTTTTGTTAGATTTTAATGCTAAAGGCTTACCTTGCTTCTGAGGTTCATCAGCCTCTAGCTCTATCTCATGACTTCTGAGGGAGCTGATAAGTTCCTCCAGAGAAATTTTGTTGAGATCTTTTGCTAGCTTCAGAGCTGTAACCATTGGCCTCCACTGCTTTGGTAAGCTTCTGATGATTTTCTTGACGTGATCAGCAGTAGAGTATCCTTTGTCCAGAACCTTGAGACTAGCTACCAGAATCTTGAATCTTGAGAACATTATTTCAATGGATTCACTTTCTTCCATTTTGAATGCCTCATACTTCTGAATGAGCGCAAGAGATTTAGTTTCTTTGACCTGAACGTTTCCCTCATGCGTCATTCTGAGTGAGTCAAACATGTTCTTTGTTGTGTCTCTGTTAGAGATCTTTTCATATTCAGCATAAGAGATGGCGCTGAGAAGGATGGTTCTGGCCTTGTGGTGATTTTTGAAGTCATGCTTTTGTTGGTCAGACATTGCTTTCCTATCAATCTTCTGACCGCTTGCATTCACAGGGTGCGTGTATCCATCTGTCACCATGTCCCACATATCAGCATCATGTGCCAGAAAGAAGCTTTCAATTATGTCTTTCCAGTAATCAAAATTTTCTCCATCAAAGACTGGAGGTTTACCGCTGAATCTGTCTCTGTCTTCATTGTTGTCATTGCTGGTGTGATGATAAGTTCCTGCCATTGTGTTTTTCTGACGCTGGATCTTGTACTGACACGGTTAAGTGTTTTAGCTCAGAACCAGGCGCTCTCATACCAATTGAAGAAGTGAAAAACACAAGAAGGGGGGTTGAATTGTAAAATTGGAAATCAATTGCAATGAACACGATATTTTTATCCTGGTTCGTTTGATCTCAAACTACTCCAGTCCACCCGTCAAGGTGATTTCGCCTCTCTCCAACGAGGTCTTAATCCACTATATTCAACTGAATATTACAATCTGCTTTAACAACTGCTAAAGCCTTCTTGATGCAAACCACAACCGGTTTCTCAAGGAATCACTTTCTTACAAAGAATTGAAATCTAGGTGTGTGAATGTTTTCTACAAAACTGTTTATCACAACTGTGATACTACACAACTTAAGCTTATTGAAACTAGATTTCTAAAATAATAGAGTAAGGAATTTGATAGCTTTTAGCAAACTGAGAGTGAGGAAGATGATGAATAGCTTTTAGGCGTGTAGATTGATGTAGAGCATTAGCCAATTCAATCTTCATTGACTTGTTTATATAGCATTGGAATTGGTGAACGTTGGAGCAATAATTCTGATTCAATGCCAATAACAATCTTTCCTTATTAAGCAGATCTTGTCTGGAATGATGTCGTTGGTAATAACTCATCTTGAATGCACAGTACCGTTGCCACTTAAGCATGTTCTGGCTTTGGCTCATTCTGACGCTGCTTAAGTGTTGATGAACTGTTGTTGTCTTTATCAGAGTTCAGAGTGTTGAGCGCAGTTCTGTTCATCAAGCTTCAGCATAAGCGTGAGTTGTTCTTCTGATTCTGGTATCTGATATAGCATCTTCTGATGCTGATGTTGATATCCAATTTTCTGATGCTGATGAGGATGTTCTCCTGCTGATACCCATCAGAGTTTCTGTAAAATAGAAAGTAATTTTTAGATAGCAAATAGTTCTTACATGAATCACATAATTAATATATCTTTTTCATTTTGTTATCATCAAAACTTAAACTTAGGGTAGTAGATTCAAACTTTGTTCTAACAATCTCCCCCTTTTTGATGATGACAAAAACTAGATATTTTTAATTGAAAATTAGCGTGAAAAGTATCAGAGATAACTAAATGATAAGTTGCATCAGAATTAAATAAGAAGTTATCAAAGGTAAGGGATAAAGAGATATCAGAGTTGGGATCGGAGATACTCCCCCTGAATTTATTACTTCCCTTTTTAATTCCGAGAGTCTTCAGGATCAGATCTTTATTTATTTTTTGAACATCAGAATATTAGAGCTTCAGATCAGAATATCAGAGCTTTGACTATCAGAACTTCAGAGCTTCAGTGTATCAGAGGTGATTACCTTCTTGTACCTGTAGACTTATGCAAAAACAGAAAACATATTCAAGTATATCAGAGTTAGAATGTTTGAGACTTTTTGTCTCAGTAATCTGTTATTGAAAAATATCATTCTTGTTCTCCCCCTTTTTGTCAGCAATCAAAAAGTGTAAGTGATGTGCTAAAACGATCAGAGCAGAAAAACTTGTTATATTAAAAATTCAGAGCCAGACAAAACAGTACAGATGATATGCAAAGAAAACATTGAAGATTATCATGAATGAAAAACTAAGGTTGGGGTGGGAAGCGTGTGAACAGAGTCTCCAGCATTGCCTTAATCGGATCAGCAGTCTCAGTCTGCTTGTGCACCATGCTGACTACTGTATCTATCTTGCTGTCTTACACATCCATCCTTTCCTTCATCTTCTGATCACTTTCATCCATTTTTTGCTGCAGACGCATATCATTCAGCTTCAGCTCTTCCAGAGTCTGTCTGTCCAAGGCAGCTTGAGAAACATCAGAAGCAGGAAGCTTCTGAGAGCTCTCTGCAACATCTTCAGCTTGTCTGACCTCTTCAGCTTGAATTGTCTGATCTTCTTCTGGCTGCACTTTTGAAGTTAGGCGCTTCTCAGACCATGGCTCACTATCCAGAAGGAGCACTTCGTCCTGTGGCAGCTGACTTTCAACTTCCTTCAGCAGCTTGCTGAAGTTCTGTTGTGCCTGCTCATAATTGATGTCTTGCAATTTGAGGGCTTCAGCACGTACCCATATTCTGAAACGTGTCCAGAGCTGGTCTGAGGCAGCAGGATCAATCATTCAGGGACAAACTTACTTCAGAGAAGCAATCCATTGCTGCAAACTTGTTTCAAAATTCACAATGCCAGAGCCAACATCTGGCTGTTTTGGTTTGGGAATGGATATTTTGTGTTTGAGATCAGCAAGATGGTCAAGGATTGTTAAATCGATGAAGGTCCTGCTGGGGTCTTCTGTAGTTTGTTTGGGAGATGGAGTGGGAGAATCAGAAATAATAATTGGACTGTTTGGGGTTTTTGGAGTATTTGAAGGGGTAGTTTCTGGCGAGGATGGCAGCTGGGCCATGGTTACGGTTGTTCCACATGGCAGCTGAATTGCCAAGGGTTGTGGCTCAGAGGATTGAGGAGAATGAGGTTTAGGTGATGGAGTTTCAGAGTGGTGAAACTCAGGTTGAGGAGGTGATGGTGGAGGTGATGGTTGAGGTGATGGTGGAGGTGATGGTGGATGAATTTCTGGTTGAGGAGAGGGAGGAGGAATTGCTGGTTGTGGAGAAGGAGGTGGAATTTCTGGTTGAATTTCTGGTTGTTGTGGAATTTGTGGTTCTTCTGGTATGGGTGAGAGAGGTTGTTCTGGTTGAGGAGAGTGGGCAATTTCTGGTTCAGTGTTTGGATTATTTGAGAGGTGATCAGAAACACGTTGATCAATGTCAGACAGAACTTTGTCAAGTTCTGATGCTGTTGATGTTGTGGGTTTTGGATGTTTGGTGCGGGGTCTCCTGAGAGTCAGTGACTCAGAAGGGTCATCTTCTGGTTCGGTTTCATCAATTGTTGGTATGGGGATTAGAATTTCATGTGAAGCTGGAGTTGGGATTGATGTTGGAATAGCAGAAGAATTTAAAACAGAAGTAGCAGATAAATTACCTCTTTTCTTGGGGGTCTGCTGGGATGATCCTTCTGAAGTGGCCTTCCTTTTCTTCGTCTTCTTCATAGCAACTTCTGGTTGTGGTTGGTTCAGATCTTTAATATTCAGTTTGGGATCTGTACCATCAGCCTTGCAAGCGTCCAAGTATCTGAGAACCACCACTGGTTTAGATTCTATCTCAGAAAATAATGGAAAGTCGTCCAGAGGCACTCTTCTTCTGGTGATGTCAGCAAGAGGAGTAACGTTGGGCTCCTTTCTGATATTCTCTATCAGTTTCATTTTCTTCAGATTCTTGGCGTTCAGAGGCTTGCCAACAGTTGGTTCAATAGAGCTTAATTCTTGAGCTTCTGTGAGGTGCTCTATCAGCCTATTCTCAGTCAGAATATCTGATATTAACCTGCCAAAGGGTATCCAATCCCTCTTTGTTCTTTCTTCTTCCCTGGTCTCCTTGACGCTGGTCCTGAGATGATTAAACAGAAGATGAGCCAAGTTGATTTTTACCTTCTGATTAATAAAATAGATCAGAAACTGTTGATCTATATTTATATAATCAGGGGAGCTTGTTGGCCTCCTGTGATTAAAGCACCCCAGAATGATCTTCACCCATACTCTGTGGTGATCCTTTAAGCCTCTGATCTTGCTGCTGGGAACCCCATGGGTGAAACTCTGCTCTGCAATGACACCAACGTCAGAGCATCTTTCAGCCATATCGATACAGCGGACTCCACCGCCACTGTATCCAATCAATCTTGCTATGTGATCCTCAGTGATCACAATCTTCTTTCCCATTATGTAGGAGGTGACTTGATGCGTTGATGAGGACGCGTGAATCCAGAACTCCTTGACCAAGACTGGGAACGTTGGTCCAACCAACCTATCAAAATATCTCTCCCATCCCTGTGCCCTAACTTCTTCTGTCAAGTCAAAACCATTTTTCTTTCAGACTGGAGAAGTCAATAATCAGTTCAGACAGCACTTCCAAATTCTTCACTGGTGTAAGGAGTGTTCTGAAGGGAACTTGGTACTGTTCAGAAGAATCCTTCTTCTGAGAACCTGCAGAAACACTGCTGGAGGTTGCCATGTTCACACTTAGGGTTTTTCTGAGAAAAAAAACTGAAAAATGGGTTTCTTTTGAGAGAGAAGAACACACAAGGAAAATGCAGAAAAATATTTGTGAGATTGTAAGAAACGGTAAAGGATTAATGTGAGAAGTTAAAGTGCTTAAATAGATTTCAAAATAGTTTTTGAAAGTGTAAACGGTTTCAAGAAAGAGAAATAAAATCATGATTACGTTTTAAAACATGATTACTTTCATTTAATGCTTGCTGATTTTGGGGGATTTGAGAAAGATACTTGAAACGGTTACCCGACATGTGTCTCAATGCACCCAGTCAGCGTTTTGCCTTCTCAGAAGCGTGCACGCGTTCTGCTTCAGAGATTTGCTGATGATTGGATGACACTTGTTTGATTTAGTGAGCAGCACGTCTATCCTTTAGCTGAAACGCTCAGATCTTTAAGAATAGCATCTGATACAATTTGCATGTTCTATCTTTCTGAAAAGAGATTGATCATAAGTTCACAGTAAAACAAATACATTCTGAAGATAAATATATAGAATTAAAGCATTTTCACTCTGGGCAGATTTTCATGCTGAGATGTTTCAGAATGAAATTGAACCTATCTTCAGAAAGGGGTTTAGTGAAGATATCAGCCCATTGATGGTCTGTATCTATAAATTTTAAGTTCAAAATTCCTTTCTGAATGTAGTCCCTAATGAAGTGATGTTTTATTTCTATATGCTTAGCTCTAGAATGTAAAATGGGATTCTTACTTAAGCAAATAGCAGAAGTATTGTCACAGAGTATAGGGATGTTACTCTCAAAAATATGGAAGTCTTCAAGCTGACTTTTCATCCAGAGCATTTGTGTGCTACATCCTGCTGCTGCTATGTACTCAGCTTCTGCTGTTGATAGCGCAATTGTGGATTGCCTTTTGCTGGACCAAGAGATCAGATTTTCTCCCAGAAACTGGCAGCTTCCAGAAGTACTTTTACGCTCTACTCTGTCTCCAGCAAAGTCAGCATCGCAGTAGCCTACTAAGCTGTAATCACTAGATTTTCTATAAAATAAACCCAGATTAGTAGTACCTTTCAGATACTTGAAAATTCTCTTAACAGCTGTTAAGTGAGATTCTCTAGGATCTGATTGGAATTTAGCACAAATACATACGCTGAATAAGATTTCAGGTCTTGAAGCTGTCAGATAAAGGAGAGAACCAATCATACCTCTGTAGACCTTCTGTTCTACCTTTTTGCTTACCTCTTCTCTTTCCAGAATGCACGTGGGATGCATTGGAATATTTGATGGCTTACATTCTGAGAGGTCAAATTTCTTCAGAAGATCTCTGACGTATTTTCTCTGATGAATGTAAGTTCCCTCTGGAGTTTGATTAATCTGAATTCCTAGAAAGAATTTCAGTTCCCCCATGAGGTTCATCTCAAATTCTGCCTGCATACACTTAGCAAATTTTCTTCCAAGAGAAGGATTAGTAGATCCAAAAATAATATCATCAACATAAATTTGACAGACTAAGATGTCATTCTTAACTGACTTACAGAATAAGGTAGTGTCCACCTTCCCTCTGGTGAATTCATTTTCTAACAGAAAGTTACTTAGTCTTTCATACCAAGCTCTGGGAGCTTGTTTCAGACCATATAGTGACTTCTTTAGTTTGAAAACATGTTCTGGATGTTTTGTATTTTCAAAACCAGGGGGTTGGTGCACATAAACCTCTTCTTCTATATAACCATTTAAGAATGCACTCTTGACATCCATCTGATACAGAGTGATGCCTCTATTAACATCAAATGAAATTAAAAGTCTGATAGATTCTAACCTGACGACTGGAGCAAAGGTTTCGGTATAGTCTATCCCCTCTTGCTGACTATAACCTTGTGCTACCAGTCGTGCTTTGTTTCTGATGACTTCATCTTGTTCATTAAGCTTGTTTCTGAACACCCATCTTGTTCCAATGACGTTGAATCCTTTTGGTCTGGGAACAAGATCCCATACGTCATTTCTGGTGAATTGATTCAGCTCTTCTTGCATTGCTAGAATTCAGTCGTTGTCCAGAAGTGCTTCATCAATAGAAGAAGGTTCAATCAGAGACACAAGTCCCATGAGGGTTTCTTCAGAGTTTCTGAAGCTTGCTCTTGTTCTGATTGGATCTTCCTTTCTTCCTAAGATAGTTTCTTCTGGATGATCCAAACTGCTTCTGGGTAATCTCTTCTGAGGTTGATCAGCAGCTGTTGTAGGATTGCTAGCAGTGCTCCTTTCAGCTGTGTTGAGAGCTTCTGATGACTTGTCTTCAGAACCTGTAAATTCAATTTCCATACCTGCAAAAACTTCATTCTGCTTTAACTTTTCAGAGTCAAGCTTATCATCAAAACGAACACTGATTGATTCTTCCACAATCTGTGTTTCTGTATTGTATACTCTGTACCCTCTTGAGCGTTCAGAGTATCCTAACATAATACACTTTTGTGCTTTAGAGTCAAACTTGTTCAAATAATTCTTTGTGTTTAACATAAAGCAAGTACATCCAAATGGATGAAAATATGAAATGTTGGGCTTTCTGTTCTTCCACAATTCATATAGAGTCTTTTCCAGAATAGGTCTTATTGAGATTCTATTCTGAATGTAGCACGCTGTGTTTATTGCCTCTGCCCAGAAGATCTTAGCAACGTTTGTCTCATTGATCATGGTTCTGGACATTTCTTGCAATGTTCTGTTCTTTCGTTCTACAACTCCATTTTGTTGGGGAGTTCTAGGACAAGAGAAATCATGCAGAATGCCTCTGTCATTAAAGAATGACTCAAAATCTTTGTTTTCAAATTCTCCACCATGATCACTTCTGACTTTAACGATTCTAAGATCCTTTTCATTCTGAACTTGGTTACAGAAGGTAACAAACACATAGTGTGACTCGTCCTTGTGTCTTAAGAACTTTACCCATGTCCATCTGCTATAGTCATCTACGATTACTAACCCATACTTCTTGCCACTGACTGAAGCAGTTTTAACTGGTCCAAATAAGTCAATGTGCAGAAGTTCTAATGGCTTAGAGGTAGAAACAACATTTTTAGATTTGAAAGAAGGTTTTGCAAACTTGCCTTTCTGACATGCTTCACACAGAGCATCTGAATTGAACTTCAAATTAGGAAGTCCTCTGACCAGATTGAGTTTGTTAATCTGAGATATTCTTCTCATACTAACATGCCCCAATCTTCTATGCCAGATCCACTGCTCGTTGTTAACAGACAAAAGACACTTTACATTCTGACTTTTCAGTTCAGAAAGTTTGATTTTGTAAATGTTGTCTTTCCTCTTTCCATTAAATAGGATAGTCCCATCTTTCTGACTAACAGCTTTACATGATTTTTGATTAAAGATTATATTATAACCGTTATCACTTAGTTGACTTATGGATAACAGATTATGCATTAATCCATCTACTAGCAGAACATTATTTATAGAGGGAAGATTTCCATTACCTACAGTTCCAGAGCCAATGATCTTTCCCCTCTGATTGCCTCCAAAGCCAACGTGGCCTCCAGGCTTAAGTTCCAGGCTTTGGAACATATGCCTTCTTCCCGTCATGTGTCGCGAGCAGCCAGAGTCCAGGTACCATGACTGGTGTTTCTGATTCGCTGCTAAAGATATCTGCAACATGTATTATTTTATCCTTAGGTACCCAGATTTTCTTGGGTCCTGATTTGTTATATTTACCAAAACTCTGGTTGAATTTTGGTTTCACAGAATACTTACTGCTAGTGTATTTAATATCATGTGTGTGACCATACACAAAATGTGAGTTAAGAGGAGTGTGTTTAATGGTTAAATCCATGACATTTTTTGGTGTAGGAACCTTACCTTGGTATCCTATTCCCTTCCTGCCGTTTCTGCTAACTCCATAGATCATTGAAGCCATTTTGCTTCTATCTATGCTTTTAGCAAGGAACTTCTGGAAACTGTGATCATACTCCTTGATGATCTCATCAGCACTGCTGGGAGTTTCAGAAATTGGTTCCTTCTGAGAGTTTTGTAAAGTATTTTCTAATTTTGAAATTTTATTTCTTAGCTCAGAATTTTCCAATTTCAGACTCTCAGTTTTATCAGAGTCAGATTCAAGATTCCTTTTCAGGTTTCTGAATTTAACTCTAATCTGCTGGTACCTTTCCAGAATTTCGTTAAGGCTTTCAGCAAGTTCAGCCTTGGTAAAATTAACTGCAAAGTCAGGAAATACCTCTTCAGTATCTGATTCTGAGTCTGATTCAGAAGCTTCACTATCTTCTGAAATGTTGGCCATGAGAGCTATGTTCGCTCTCTCATCATCTGATTCTGAGTCAGCTTCAGACGAGTCAGAGTCATCCCATGTAGCCATGAGACTTTTCTTCTTTTCTCTTCCAAACTTCTTTTTGGGATTTTCCCTCTGAAGCTTTGGGCAGTCACTCTTGTAGTGTCCTTGCTCATTGCACTCATAGCAGATGATGTCCTTGGTGTTTGGCTTTCTGCTTCCTGAGGAGCCTTCAGATCTTCTGCATCAAATTAATTAACACCAATTGGTGGTCACGATGGTCAGACTCTTCCCTCTAAACCGATGAATGTTTGGATACTCTATTGAGCCTCAATTGATCATGGTTATCAGCCATGTTACTTATAACTAAACCAAAAATTGTTGAAAACATCAAACCCTGATGAAATACATTCAAAATTAAACCAAACAATGTAGAGAAATAAAATACAGAAGTGCACTTCTGTAGTTATCTCAACTTAGAAAACACAAGAATAGTAGAAACACATGGAAACGAAAAAGAATGGGAAAAACATATTGCTCAGTAAACTACCTAACAATGAGTGTAACTATATATATATATATATATATATATATATATATATATATATATATATATATATATATATATATATATATATATATATATATATATATATATATATATATATATATATATATATATATATATATATATATTACACAACCTAATGTTCCTATTTCTTAATGCATGTAGAGAAAATCAAATGTGGAAAAAAACATGGATCGAAAAACTTATGAAATATGTAGTTGATGTTGGAGCACTTGGATTGGTTGGATATTGAGAAGTAATTGACATACCACTTGGATTGGATTGAGTAAAAATGTAACTTGGATTGATTAAAAAACTTGGGGTACTAGAGACGTGACATGACAAGAGTTATGGTGAGTTTTGTTGGAAATAAGGAATGGGAAAGGTCTGGTGCATATTAGACTAAACATTTATCCAGAGCTGTACTTCTGTATTTTACACGAATATGGGTTTTCGTACTAGTTTTTTACAAAAATAAAAGTGTGGCTCACTTGCGAATGAATGCGATATGAAATGAAGTGTGTTAATTCTACACATTGAAAGTGTTTGCTTTCCATGAGGAAAATAAAAACTGAAAAATAAAAATTATATTATCAAAAACTGAATTTACAATAGGTTTGGGTTCACGATATATAGCCCAAAAAACAATTGTTTGATAGAGACAATTGGGCTCTAAACTCTTGGGTCAAAAAACATAAAAAAATAACAAATAAATGAAAAATAAAATACATTAAGTCTTAACACCCCCCGTAAACTGGAATGCATATCAAGCCTTCCAAGTTTGGAAATCAATGTCATAAAAGGCCCAAGATGAAGCGGTTTCGTGAAAATGTCGGTAACTTGCTTTTTTGAGGCAATTGGCATACGATATATGATCTTGTCCTGGATTTTGTCATGTACAAGGTGGAAGTCTATTTCAATATGCTTGATCCTTTTATGAAAAATAGGATTTGAAGCAATATGAATGACACTAGAGTTATCGCATAATAATGTTACCAATTATGGATGACTGACAGAAAAATCACACAAAAGGTAGAGAAGTCATTATGCTTCATAAGATGTGTTAGCAAACTCCCTGTATTTGGCTTTCAAAAAGGATATAGAATAACATGTTGTTTTTTCATTCCAATTGATTAAACTTTAGCCATGGAAGAAGTTGAAGCTGATGATTGATCTTCTTGTAAAGGGACATGCTCCCCAATCTGAATGGGTAAAACCTGTGAGCTGAAGGTTGGAATTGTTGCTGAAAAATAGGCCGAGGGATGGAACAGATTTGACGTATCAAAGAACATGATGCATAACTTACAGATGTATATTCGTGGGCTTTAAAGTAAATTGGATTAACATTCACACAACAAAACTAATGTCAGGACGAGAGTGAGTTAAATATAAAAGCTTACCGATCAAACCTTTGTACTGAGTTATGTCACACAAAATGAGATCATTTGTTGTCAAATTTTATGTCGGGATCCATTGGATTGGAAATAGGTTTAGCAGCGAGTAATCCTACAGTCTCAAGCATATCAAGGCTATATTTGCATTGGTAAAGTGAAATGCCTTTGTTGGATCGAGAAATCTCAAAGCCAAGGAAATATTTCAAATTTCCAATGTCTTTGATGTTGAATTTCTGATCTAAAATAACTTTGACGGTGTTAATTTCATCAATGGAATTTCCTGATAAATACCATATTTGTTTTGTAAATAGAGAATAGTCAAATTTAGATTGGGTGAAGCCTTTAGCTATAATCGTGTGGTCAAGTTTAGGACTCCATTGGCGGCTAGCTTGCTTAAGCCTATAAATCGACTTATTGAGTTTGCAAACAAGGTTTTTGATATTAACTTTTAGGCCTGAAGGACAATTCACACAGACTTCCTCATCTAAGTCGCCATGTCAAAACATGTCCTTTGACACCAGACTTAAGGCCTAAATATATACATTTGCGGGATCTAGAGTCTAATTTAGATCTATTTCTTTTGGGGCTACAAGCATAAACGAGACAACCAAACATTTTCATCATAGATTAGTCAGGGTGTTTGTTGTGGAGCAAGTAAAAAGGAGATTTAAATTTTAAAAATTTGTACATTAATCTATTTATAAGAAAAACAACATGGCTCCAAAAAATTTAAGGGGGTTTGGATTGAAACAAAAACACACGGGTAACACCAAAAAGGTGTTGACATTTTATCAACCAAACCATTTTGTTGAGGAGTATTAGTACACGGGGTTCGATGAAGGATCCCATTAATCATGTAAATATTTTTAAGGGTGAATTTGGATCCTTTATCGGATCTAATGAAATTGAGTTTGTATGTAAGAAACAAAAGAGTTAATTAAAAAAGAAGTTTCATATTTGAGTTTCATTAGAAATATCCAGTAAAATATAGTAAAATCATTGACCAAAGTTAGAAAATATTCATGTCTTTGCATAGAAAGAATGTGGAAAGGTCCTCAAATATCCATATGTATTAAATCAAATAGGGAAAGGGATTTAGGAATTCTTTCAGGAAAGGGAAAACGTTTGTGTATGGAAAAAGACAAGTATCACAAGGTGACTTGGATTTCCTAGAACTGCATAAAGGAAAAATCTTGTTAACAACAGTAATAGTATCATGTGAAAGGTGGCCTAAACGACTATGCCACAAGTTACAAATGTAAACAATAGGTATACAATCAAGAGGGTTACAAGCATTCCAGTTGGGCACTATAATTGTAGGGAAAGTGAGTAAAAAGGCTTTTGGATAACTTAGTTACACCAATCATCATATGGATATGGGTCCCCTGTATAACACAACCTGAGGAAGTAAAAGTTATTATAGTGATGTCATGAACATGCTTTTGATGCAAAGAGAAATAAGAGAAATTATACTATAAATGCTAAACTACTCTAAAAATAACTTTTCCATTCATTTTTTTAATAATATTTGATGTGTCAAAGACACTACATTTATAACAATATTAATGGGTCATTAACTAAAAGGTCCAAATACAAGCCCAATTCAATCACAATTAAATATTTTAATATAAATTCTACTTCTAATTTAATGTCTAACTTATTTAATTACTAATTACTCTCTACCATAACATTGTTATCCGGTTCACTTAAATCTTGTCCTCAAGGTTCTAAAACAATACTACTAAATAAATAAATTATGACAAGAGAAAATGAGTAATTATTGAATATTAAATTGCTTAAATATAGCATAAAAAAATTAATTGAGTTGTTGGATGGCCACTAAAAGGGGTCCAGTTTTAATTGTGTGAGAATTTGGTTTGGTTTGTGATTAGAGAGGACAAATGGGATGAGAGAGAGGGGTTGTCATAGTCTTGTGACCTATGGATTAATGTGAGGAAGTGGGAGAGAGAGAAATTAGAAGGTGGAAATAGAAGTTGAGGGAATTAGGGGAATATTGGTGCAAGAAGGGTGTGAGGTGTCGAGTTAGTATTGAATGTTGGGAAAAGGATAATTTTAGTTGATTTGGGGAAAGGATAATAGTATGGCAGAAAGCACATGGAAGAGAGAGACATGGTATTTACACGAAAAATAACAATATGTTGTGATTTTTCATTTTTGCTTGTACCATTCACGGTTGATTTCAAGAGTAATGAAGTATGGGTCTGGTGGGAATAAGTGATGATAGAGGGACTGTTTGTTGGCTGATGTTGAGGAAATGGTGTGTGTGAATACCACCATGGATCTAGTGTGGGTGGTGAGGATGAGGTTGAGGTGTGAAGGGTGAAGTGAAACCTAATGGTGGAATACGTGATCGGAGGTCAAGGAATTCAGATGTGAGGTTGGTGATGCATGCTGAAAATTTGGCTTGAAACAATTATTGGCTTTTAAGGAGTTGAGTGATGGAGGCTGAGAGTTCTTCTAGGGAGGGGGAGGTGGAGTCATGGCTTCTCTCTCAATTAAAGCACCATTTGTTATGAATATACTTTTAATGCTAATAGAACTAAAGAGAAAGTACTCTAAAAATGCTAAAAACTCTAAAACTAACTCCCTCGTTCATTTCATTAATAATCTTTGATGTGTCAAAGACACTGAATTTATAACAATACTAATGAGTCATTAACTAAAAGGTCTAAAGACAAGCCCAATTCAATTACAATTAAATATTCTAATATAAATTCTACTTCTAATTTAATACCTAAATTATTTAATTACTAATTATTCTCTACCATAACAAGTGCATTCGAGGTTGGTAGTAAGTCTAGGCTGGAGATTAAGTGAGTGGAAAAAGTAGGTACATACAACACATGGTGAAAGTAAAAATCAGCAGTAAAATTAATGGTTCCACAATGTTTGGTGATGATGAGGGCTCCATCAGGGAGCCGAATATTAATGGGTTTAATGTCAAGAATATGAGTAAAGAGGGAAAGAGTGGGGCACACGTGGTCCGTGGCCCCAATATCTAATATCCAAGTATTGAGATGGGAAGTATGTAACGAATTGATAGAAACAAAGTTATCTGGTGTGTTGTTAGGGACAAAGTGAAGATGATGAATGGTGGATGTCAAAGCATGTTGTATTTATTGTAGTAGTTCCAGTAGACCCTTCTGTTGATCCAGTGTGAAGATAATGTTTCTGCTGGTGAAGAGTTGTCTTAGATGTTTGGTTGATGGATATCATCTTGTTCATCATCAGTGTTGGATATTTGGGCTATAGTCATTTTCTTCAGGTACAGAGGGATACCATGCTTCTTGAAGTACACTTCAATAGTATGACATATTTTGTTGCAATAAGAGCAGACTTTGTGACCTCTACCAGAACATGTGGAACTAGACTTGGAAGTTTGATCTGAAGTCTTGCCACAGTAAAATTGTTTGTTAAAGTTTGCAACAAGCTTGGTGTCTTCATTGTTGAGCTATTGTTATCATTCTTGTTTGATGAGTAACGAGAAGACTTTGTTGATGAAAGGTAAAGGTTGCATCAGCATAATCTGAGACCTGACCGGGAAATATGATTCATTTAATCCTTTGAGAAAACTTATGACATAATCACATTTTCTATATGTTTTGATGGTGGGAAGGAGCTGACAAATGCAGGGGTAGAACAACTGCATGGTGGGGGAGGACGTAAATCATCGTATTCTTGTTACAATTTCTTTAGAATGGTAAAATATTGAGTAATGGTGGATTCACCTGCTTGGGAGAGTAAATTTCTTCCTAGAGGTCTGATATGCGAAAGACGCCCCTTGGTGGTACCATTCGCAAAGTTATTCTCAGATTTCCAATGTTGTGTTCATACAGAGAACGCTTTCAGCGATTTCGTGTTCGGTGAAATTAGTCAGCCATGACATAACCATGGTGTTGCAGCGGTCCCAAGCAATTGGTTATTATCAGATGTAATCAGACGAGTTAGGGTTCCATCAATGAACCTAACTTGTTCTTTGATAGAAGAGCCATTTTGAAGGAGCGTGACCATGAATAATAGTTGTTATTGGACATATGAGGAGTGACAAGTGCAAGGCTAGGGTTGTCAGTGGGATGCATAAAGAAAGGGTTGAACGGTGGAGAAATGATGAGAGAAAGATGATGACGATGAGAAAGAAAGAAAAAAAGGAGGAAATTTTGTTTTGCTTAATGTAGAGTGTGAAATGGGATAAGTGTGATCTTGATAGGTCAATTAGCTGAAGACACACAAAAGAATGGTTTTAGAATTACTCCCTCCGTCCCATAATGAGTGACCCATTTGGAATAAAATAGTATCTCAAAAATGAATGATCCATTTCAATTTCCAGTACAATTTTTCCAATACTACCCTCTATTTAATTAAATTTTCATCATTTCTAATATATGATTAAGGGTACTATAGTAAAACTATTATTCTCTCTCTTACTTTTCTAAATTTTTCTTAATATATATATGAAATGGTGGATTGAGTCACTCATTGTGGGACGGAGAGAGTATTTGAGAGGTTATATAGATACGTGGGCTAATATTTCTTTGCATAAAAATGTTTAAGATGATTTTAGAATTATTTACTTGCATCTATGTCTTAGAAATTCTCCAATTTCTCTAACATTTATTCCCACTAATTCTATTTTCCAACTAATTTCTATCTTTAATGAAATAATATAAGCATTTTTCTGTTAAAAAATACAATAAAAATTTCTTTTATGATTTCACCCTCGTATATCATGAAAGGTTAACAAAAGAATAACTTAATATACATATTTATTAAAGGGTTCAAAGAAAAAGATTCTGATGTTTTGTTAAAACATGTTTTTTATGATACATTCTTGTTAATAATGTGAAGTGATCAATTATGTGTATTAAAGGGACAAATATAACTTACCGATGAACTTAAAAGACATTTAGATTTAGATATCATTTTAACTTTTGGACGATTTAATATTATCTCCACAAATTTCAAAAACTATCTAATATCAGTAAATTAAGAATGTAAGCTTTATCATAAATTGATAAACAATTTTCTTGTTATTTTTCACATGCAAAGGAGGAAAAACTATGACTGAATTTCTCAAGTTTGTTAGTGTTACCATTCTCTTACTTTCACTTGTTTTTGTTATAACCTATGGTAGTAACATTTCTTTCTCATCTTTTAAAAAATTTCTTTACCTTAAAGTTTCCAATATTTCAATGGATTATATAACATTTATGTAATCTTGTTTTACATTGCAGGAATAAGTTACTGTGATTCTGATGGTGAATGTATCTTTGATTGTAATTCTCCTAAATATGGGGTGTGCATTGAGAATCAATGTTTCTGCATGAAATTAAATTGAAATACAATTTATTATTTTTAAAGCTGTAATTTTATTTTTACATGATAGTGTTAGTGTCGTTAAGAGTAACATTTACTTAACGTTAAGGTTGTTCTATTATAACTCTGGAATCATGGATTTGAATCTTGCTGAAAATAACTTCTCTATTATTAAAACACAGGTAAGGTTTCATATATCTTACCTCCATAATCTATAAAATGATTTACTTCTTTAAGTGTTGTTACTCATGTGATTTCTCTTGTAACCCATGATATGTGAAAAATAAATTCCTATTTAGTTAATAAACGATAACATCAAAAACATATCTTTATATCCATACAAAAGTAGCTAACAACACATACAATACCAAATAAAAATCACATTATGATGAATTATTGGTATATTTTAGATCCGGATATGCTTATGGTTTGCAGAAAAATTGTCAACACCATTGAAGCATAGTAACTCAATCTTATCTATCATATGCGCTGCTCATTTTGTCAATAGCATGTATGGTAAACTACTGAAACAAGTAGTAAAAGCATTACAAAAACCTGAGAATCTCTAGTATTTTGATGCAAATCAAACAGTTATGCAAGGAACTAACTAGCAGCACGATTGACAAGGGTACATGTACTAAACATTAAGCATTACACTCTAATGAAGTATTAATGATTACGCTCATATTTAATTACAAATTCTTCTACTTTTTCTAATCCATCTTTTATTCTTATAAATTCAAAAATTAAAATATTATATAAATTATAAATAATTTAGAATTTTTAACAAATCGCATTCTCGCAACATAGTCTACTTATATTAATTTTTATTGAAAAATGTGATTTTTAAATTCTACATTGTTTGGAAAAGTGAAAGTTTGACATTTTATAAGTGAGAATACGTCTATTGTCTTAAGGTTTTGGATGAATATGTGGTATCTCTCTCATTTGTTTGAATGGGTCTTTGACCTTTATGTGAGTATTTGATCCAATGTGAAAGTTTCTCCCTCATGATAATCCATCAGAGTCTGGTTCGAGTAAGGGATCACATCCTTGTAACGAAGTCTTTCTGACATGATGCTGGTTAGTCGGGATGTCCCGTTGTAGTGTTCATGACGAGTAGGTGTGTCTGTCAACAGAGGTACAAGTATGTGAATGAAAGAACATCCTATATTGCTTGGAAAATGGAAGGTTGAGAAATTTATAAGTGAGAGTACTCATTGTCTTAAGATTTTGGGTGAATATGTAATATTTGTGGTGTCTCTCTCACTTGTTTGGGTGAGTCTTTAACCTTTAACTGAGTCTTTGACCCAATGTGAATTCTTCTCCGTCATGATAACTCATTAGTTATTGAGGAGTCCGAGGAGCATTGGAAGTATTAATGGACTAAATGTCAATGATCCACAAATTTTTTACAATACATATCCACCCAAAATTCAGTGGGGGAACAAAAATGAATCTAGTGTAATTATAAATAACAAAAATATTGAAAGGTTGAATATTACTAAGTATTATGGTTATTGGATTTTTTTTTAAAAGGAAAACGAAATATATTATAAAAAGGAGGAAAAGGGCGGCGCTTCGGCAAAGTATACAAGGGAATCCTGTGAAAAAGACACGAGGAATACCTAAACCAAAGGGCCAAACCAGCAAAGACAAGAAAAACAACTAGCTAAAACAACTCCAAACATAAGGGGGAAGGAGGCTTAAGCAAAATAACAAAAAATAAACTCAAAGGAAAACCAACATCAGACAACGCTAGAGCTCTCCAATCCAAGGACACCTGAAAAGCACTAAAACCACAAAAAAAAACACTACAAAAACACAACCAATAAAAGTCGAAACCACTAGCCCATCTATTGGTTAAGAAATAAGATAGGATTCTTAAGTCAGACCGAGAAGGTACAAGAGTTATTCACAGACTTACCAAGATTCCGTTTCCAAGCTAAGAAAATGCTTATATCTTCTATGTCTTTCGTTGTCACCGAAGATCCCGAAAAAATCTGTAGTCTTGCAACAAAAGTCTGAAACCTTGAGAACATGTTCTCAACCGTTTTATCTCTCTATTTCACAAACATTCTTTCTACCCAACCCTTTTGGTTTATTTTTTGAGTTTTGTCTTGAACAGACAATTAATCATGTTTTTCTCTTGAACAGACAATTATCAACAATCATCTATAATTTTACAATTTCAATCATCTATAAAATCCACAAATTCTATGATTTTACAATTTTTTTTATTGATGTTTTTATTTGATCGATAATTTCATATGAGACTCTCCAATTTCATTTTTCCTAATTTTTACTTGTTTACTTTTTAAAACCAAATGATGATCTTGTTCTAATGGTTTTTCTTCCTTAAATTATATTTTTACATTTAACCCTTATTGTTTCTCATTGTTTCCATTGGATAAAAAGGATTAAACCTTATATATTTTCCAAACCCTTTTCATATCACACGTATTAACAAAATTTCCACTCACTAATTTTCCACAAATCTCATTCACCTTCACAAATTTTCAACAAAATCATCACTTGTTTTTTTACAGCACATTCAATCATAAACGATCACCACATTATCATTGCATCATAATCGTATTTTAACCCGCAAATTTCAAAAATCTATTAATAACACATAGATAAAAAGCTTCAAAGCAATGAAGCATCACCATGTTTTCATAGAAAATTCACCACTTCTCTACCAAATTTATCACACACAACTTCACCATAAAACCAAATCCAGTAATAATTCAATCGAACCACAACAAACACATGACCAAGAAGGAGACTCAAAACAAAATCTGAAAAAAATTATTGTATTATTGTCCCGCAAACGGATCTGGCCGCTGTCCTTTCCTATCAGAGTTCCCATTTACTGCTATTTTTTTCCTTTGAATTTTTTACCTATTTTATTTATTAGTTAGTTGAATTAGATTTTTAATGGACTTGGTTTTTTTTCCATCTTTTACACTTTCTTAGCACCCATACTTTTATCAAGATAGAAAACAAGTGGACATCAGTGTCAGTAGGTTGACCGTGCCTCTCTTTTGTATGTAGCCTTTTTGAATTTTTTGTTCTTTTTATCTTTTTATTTATTAGTTTTATATATTATTGTTGTTATTATAAATCAATTTCTTCGCGTAGCGCGAATTATTTCTAAAGATTAACTCTTCTTCAATCTACCGAATCAAAATATCAAAATATCTAACCAATCTAAATTATTTTTTCACTAACATAATAAAAATCTAAGATTATTTTCGAAAAAAGATTAAATAGTATCGTTTTCACATATAACTACGAACTGCGTCTACGATCACTCTTTTACAAAACCCAGACAAGATTCAAGGATAATTCGAAAGCAATTCTATGCAATCCTATAAAAAACACTAATCAAACATACGAACTGCGAATTTGGTCTCTGATTCCTTGCAATGAGATACGTAGGCACGCGGTTAAAACCAACATACGAACTACGAATTTGGTCTCTGAAACCAACATACGAACTACGAATTTGGTCTCTGATTCCTTGCAATGAGATACGTAGGCACGCGGTTAAAACCAAGGTGAGTCCCTTAACTAAAAAATTAAACATTTTCTTAAACATATGCAAACAACAGTCTTTAATTAGAAATTCTTGATCTACCCTTAAACCTAAAAGTGGAGCACCGGAGAACAAGGGAGATGAAGGGTGCCAACACATTTCTTTCGTCTAACCAACTCACGAACTTAGAATCTCTAAACAATTAGGGTTATCAGTTATTCTCCCATCCTTAAGACAAAAATTAATGGTGGCGACTCTCTCGTATTTTTTGTCGGTTGCGACACAAGGAAACTGAAAAGGGATTAATCAACCTAAAGCGGTGGACATTGAGAAGGAAGAAGATGACAACCAAGAAAAGAAGGATGATGAATGTTATACGGTGGGACAATTGACTTTTTTGGTTTTATCCAAATGTGAGGATAGAAAGAGTCGCCACCGACTTTTCTTTTATCTAATATTTATAAAAGGTGAAAAGAACATAAAAGACCTTTGATAGATTTTGAGTTCGGGGGATAAGTTATGAAAAGGGAATGTGTTAGCACTATTTTCATCCGTAATTATCTACGGGCTCTTAATTGCTTAGCTCACTTTTGAAAACTTGCTTTGTGTGTGTGTGATTTGTTTGAAAATGTCTTGAAATGCCAATGTAAGGCTAACTTTGTAAGAATTCTTGTATCAGTCCTCAAGAATGTATACAAAGCGTTTTTGAAAATATTTGCTTGAAAGTGTAGTGTGAGAAATGTTTTGAGAAAAGTTTGTGAGTAAGCAATTAGGAGTTCTTACCCACTAAAATCTTTCTTGTTATCTTCCTTCTCCTTTGGAGATAGTACTATCCATACCATCATTGGTAGGTAACCCTATCTATTGGATGTGAAAGGGACAAGCGTAGAATCATTATATGATCATCGAAGGCAACATGTAAGGATACTTTAGCAATTGTATCGAAGGAACTATCATCTTTTTGCTCGTAGGGTCATTGAAGGGACTAGATCATTTTGTAGGCAACTCGAAGGATCATCAAGGGATTATGATCTTCATTCCAAAGGGACCATGATGATATTGTTAAATCGAGGGTCTTTTGCTAAAGTATCCCCACTTTCGAGGAACATGACCAATATCGTAAGGCAACAAGAGAGGATACCCTAGAGGTGCAAGTGTGAAGAGTGTATCGATTTCAGTTACTTTTGAGAATTAGGGTTTTCTATGTCGTTTTTAGTCTTTCCATGCAAACCCTAGTTACTAGCAATTAAATATGTGCAAAAAAATAAAGTGCGGAATGTAAAGTCCTAAGTTATTACATGGCTTTGGGAGAGATACAAAATATAAAAATTTGCGAGAAATTAAACTTACGCTATTACATCATGTGAGAAGTTGCATAATTGGAAAAAATGCGAGAAAAGAAATCTACGCTATTACAATTAAAGAATGCAACCTATACAACTTTTCTAGGAAATTCAATGGCAAGAAGAAATAAGAAAATGTTTGGAAAATGTTTAAGACTTAAGGTTCTAAGTTAATGTTTTTGGTATTTTGTAGAAAATAATTTAAATGATAATAGTAATTAAAACCTAATTGTTTATAATTTATTTTAATTTTAAAAAAGGTTAATTAATTAATTAGTAAATAAAAAATATATAACAAAAATTCAATCACTAACTAAAACCCTAATTCTAATTTATTAGTATAAATAAAGATTAGATTAGTTAATAGTTAATTAAAAAAATAATTAAGGAATAATTTAGAAAGAAAATAGAAATATTAGGTTAGAAAAATAGGGTAAAAAAAAGAATTGCATGGAGTGGGTGTTGAACCCACGCCCCTGGCTTCGCAAGCGCACCCTCTAGCCACTAGACCAACACTGTTTTTATGATAAATAATAGGAATTGATTAATATATATAAAACCTGCACGTTAGTTTGAAAAATAACAAAAAAATAATTGTAAGACGCAGGGATCGAACCCACGCCCTTCACGTTACATGCCTCCGTCTCAACCAACTGCGTTGCGCTGCGTTTTTGTTATAGAATAGAAACAAATATATAAATAATAAAAACAACTGAATCAGGGAAGTGCCAGAGCCCTAGCTCCGGTTGTCTTCTCCAATGAGAAAAAAACTCAATCTGCAAGAATAACAAAAGTTAGATTATAAGAAGGACCATGTCCCCCTAATTTGACCCTCATGAATCCAATGGTGGCCTTAGTTTTGCCTGAAAGTGCTTGTATCGTGAGATTCAAAGAAAAAGTCTCCAACTGTCTTAGCAATGGAAGATCCTTGTTCCTGAGTTAAAGCTTGCAAACAACGCTTCTAAAAAAGTCTAAACATCACCATGAACATGTATATGTGCATAGAATCAATCCATAATGCATGAATAAAGAGTTAGAGATTAGAGAATTTTACCCAACCGGCGTGACTTGGTGTGGCTATTTTGGCGTGCTTTAGGCTTCAAGGATGGCTGGAATAGACTCCTAGGATCTTCAAGAACACAATGGAATTCTTGGAATGAATTGTAAGAGGCTGGAGACAAGGGTTTCAAGTTGCCCTAATTTTGACAAAATTTGAGATTTTTGAGAGGGTGTTCTTGAGGAAATTTTCGTTTCCTCGTATGTATAAACATGTTGTCTATTTATAATTGAAAAGATTAGGTCAAAAATATTGAATCAAATCTTGTGCAATCATGTATTAATATTTAATTTGAAATTTGCATGAAATCTTTCTTTTTTAGGCCAATCTCATGGCAATCAATCTCACACGTTTTTTTTGCAAGTTGTCACCAGCTTTTTAGACTTATGATTTGATTCAAAAATAGATTCTCATGCCTTATATTATTTATTTAGTATTTTATTTTATTTATTTTGCTTTTAATTGAATAAAATCAAAATAAAAAGAAAAAAACCACAAAAATAAATGAATGGATTAAGAGGCCTATTATGAGGTCAGGAACATGTTTGGACTTTAAAAGATAGGTCCATTAGCCCAAAAATTCAAATTTGCTCAATTTGGATTTCATGCATTTTCTCAAAATTGACCAACTTTCATAAATCATATCTCGCTCAATTTTTGTCATATGAAGGTAATTTTTGACTTTTTGGAAATATCAAGATGTATCCTACAACTTTCATGTTGGTCATTGTTTCATTTCAAGTCTTTATATTGATGTAAAATGCTTTGACAAAAAGTGTCTTTTTGTTGACTTTTAAAATAACCTGTAATATTTTGGCCCATATCTCTTAAATGAAGCATATTTGGCCTTGAGCTTAGAGAGACAAAGTTGTACAGAATTTAATTTACCTCAAGATGGGCTTTGGTTGAGGAATTTCTGATGAAGTATGTGAAAGTTATGCTTGGTCAAAGTTCAATTGACTTCTCCATAAGAAAACCCTAATTTAGTAACTTTTGACTTTTGATGAATCTTGAGTTTTCTTGATGAATCATGATCAACCCTTGATCAAATGATGAATGTGACTTAAAAATATTGACGTTAACCAAAAATCTTGAAGTTTGACTGTAAGTTGGTCAAAGTTAATTTTTTGTCCAATATAATTGATTTTCAATCATCTGAGCAATTGACTGAGCAAACATGTGTTGCAAGGCTTGAAATTTGGTATGAGGATATCTTGATACATATACTTGAGGCATTAGAAGTCTAATTTCCTTTGGGAGAAGTAAAACCCTAGTTGTAGACAATTTCTTAGGAGGAGGGTTCATCTGATCAATCCTTGAGTAGTCTTGAGTATTTGAGACTTTCATGTGCATGAGAAGATATCTTGAATCAATTTGTCTTGAAAATGGGAGGGAAAATTTTGGGGTACAACAGCTGCCCCTGTTAAATCTTCTTAAACCTAAAGAGTTAGATTTTCATGCTCGCCATTCGTGATCTAAGGGTGGAAGAGGATTGAACACTTAAGTGCCCAGAAATTTACACCAACATGTGCATGAAGTAACACTGTTGGTTGGTTATATTGATTGAATAAGCTTAAAGATGCCATTCGGAGAAGGTGACTGAATGTCGTCGAAGATGGGCTTATAAATGCCATCTAAAGTAACTGTTGATAGGAATATTAGAATGAACCTACGCTCGAATGTATCTGATCAAGTATACTAGAATGAGTTTGTGTCTGACTGTATCTAGAAGACGTGCTAGGGAGTGTCAGAATGAATCTTACGCCACGATTGTATCTAATGATGTATTCTAGAATGAGTCTATGTATTGACTGTATCTAGAAAATATATTGGAATGAGTTTATGTTCAACTTTATCCAAAGGAGTATCAGAATGAACCTTCATCTGGTTTCATCTAAACAAATGCTTTTCATAATGAATCTATCTGATTTTATTTGAGGGAAATGCTTTTCAGAATGAATCTATCCGATTTTATCTAAGGGAAATGCTTTTCAGAATGAATATATCTAATTTTATCTGAGAGAAATACTTTTCAGAATGAATCTATCCGATTTTATCTGAGGGAAATGCTTTTCAGAAAGAATCTATCCGATTTTATCTGAGGGAAATGATTTTCAGAAAGAATCTATCCGATTTTATCTGAGGGGACTGCTTTTCAGATGAATCTCTAAAGGAAATGCTCGTCAAGATTAGTCTTTGAGGGAAATGCTCGTCAGAATTAGTCTCTAAGGGAATGCTCGTCATAATTCGTCTCCGAGGGAAATGCTCGTTAGAATTAGTCTTTGAGGGAAATGCTCGTCAAAATTAGTCTCTGAGGGAAATGCTCGTCAGAATTAGTCTCTAAGGGAAATACTCGTCATAATTAGTCTCTGAGGGAATGCTCGTCAGAAATGGTCTCTGAGGGAAATGCTCGTCAGGATTAGTCTCTGAGGGAAATGCTCGTCAGAATTAGTCTCTGAGGGAATGCTCGTCAGAAATGGTCTCTGAGGGAAATGCTTGTCAGAATTAGTCTCTGAGGGAAATGCTCGTCATAATTAGTCTTTGGGGGAATGCTCGTCAGAATTGGTCTCTAAGGGAAATGTTCTCCATAATTAGTATCTGAGGGAATGCTTTTCAGAATGAATCTCTGAAGGGAGTGCTTTTTAGAATGAATCTCTAAAGGGAGTCATCTGGTCACGTAGATAGTCACCTCGTCTTATTTCGGGAATTGATCTACAACCTATCTATAAATTACTGATAATATCCGTCTGTTTGCGAACTTAACCTGAAAAGACAAAGTTAGTTTTATGCAATGTCATGATGTATGTAATGCATTGCATAATGATTCTCTCAAAAATAAATGAGAATAGTATATGCGTTTCGTATGCATATGTTATGATATTTTGTAAATGATGTATTGATGCAATATGTCGTTGGAGCGTATCGGTAGCTTCTTGTAACAACTCTGGCTGGGGAAAATAAATCCCTGGCTGTTGCTAGGGATGAAGAAAATAATTCTTCAATTTTTGTTCAGAATGATTTTACTGGGGATTTCCGCTTTCTGTTTGAGGACACTCCGCTAGGGATCTTTGACTTCTGCTTGGGGATAAAAGCATTCCAGGAGAGTCGGTCGTTCGTCGTTATTTTTAGAGATGGATTCTTATGTATCCTGATTGGGATAAAATAGATAGATAATCCTCCGATAACTATCTGACTAGGTTTCAAATACAAATGCTGGCTCTTCTGGCAAGGACAGTGTTGAGTGACATTTGACTGGAGAAGAAAATTTTGTTGGGGATTTTATAGTATTGGAGAAATAAACTCCATTGGGGAATTAAATCCTGTAGACTATGTTGAGGAAATAATATATGATGGGGATTGGAAATTCATAGGTTGTGTTGAGGAAGTTTCCACCGTATGCTGGGGAAATGATCAAACTTCCTTATCTGCTAGGGGACTTATTGGGGAAGATGATCATGTCAAGCTATCCATCAGGGATATGGAGGTGAACTACTTAAAGATGCCCTAATTTCTGTCTAAGGGCATATTAGATTTGCTGGGGAATATATCTCTGTTGGGGATGAGTATGTTAACATAGCTCTGTAGTGATAGTTTCATGGAGATTGCTCTATGGGGATTTGTGGATAACTTGAACATTATCCCAACTCCTAGAGTCTTTAGTAAATGCTGATCAGAGTGATAAATCTTCTACTGATAAACAAGTGATGAGATAATGGGACATAGTCATACGCTTTAATCCCTAAATTTTGCCTGGACCGCGTTTTCAGTTTTTCAGTCCACTGGGATACCCTTTTTTGCCCAAGCCGCCTTTTCAGGTTTTCGACTTGCCGAGTGTATAATTTTATTTATATATCCCTAATTTTTCCCCGAACTCTTTTAGTTCGTCGGGATGTGTTTACCGTGGTTATTGGTAAACAACCGCTGATCCTCCAAATGGTTACTTATTTGGTTACTCGCAGGATCGATCAGATTGATCCTAGGACATAGGTTGATTTTGAGGTTTTGATTAAATTGGATATTAATTAAGTGGCAATAAAATAAAGAGGCTTTAAGTAAATTGCATGAAGAAGTAGGCTTGGTAAAATAAACGAAGGCTTAAAGTAAAGGATTTCGACAGGAAAGTAAAGAAGAAAGCAAGTAAATTTCTGGAAAAAGTAAATGACTTTGATTAATAAAGTTGGTGTTTCACACATACATTTCTCAACAATTCTTTCTCACACGCTGGGTACTCGAATCTATATGAGTGACTTTGTATATAATTGTGAACACACGCGAGAAACTGCGTGAACTACTACTATTTATACTAAAACATCCCAAGTAACCGTCGGGAAGTTACACTGCTTCGAGATGATTCCACTTGGCACGTTCTCAACGTTCGACGCTCCAGATCTTTCCACATTGCACTTGGTAACCGCTGGAAACCGTTTTCCCTCCAAACGCTTGAATTTCAAACCGTTCCATTCTGAACCATCGAACACCTTCATCGAGAAGCATCTTCGACGAGAAACACCTTCGACGTCGAAGGTGTTGTACCCCAAAATTTGCCCTCCCATATTCCTCAAGAAATTGTCAAGCCAAGTCACAAAATTCCCCAAGAGTTGCACAGTGCAAAGGTCTCCTATACAGTCAAAACTAGGGTTTGTGTCCTGATCAAGAAAATGAAGTTTTCAAGGGCCCAATCAAGTCTCATATGCTTACAAAGATGGTCAAGTATCCTCATAGCAAGTTTCAAGGCATTCAGCTCAAAATTGCACAGTCAAAACCCTAAATTGCACTACAGTCAACTGTAGGGGCAAAATGGTCATTTGGCAGTCAAAAGTTCAAATTTTTGGTCAACATATCATTTTGAAGCCACAAACATAATTTGATCAATGCTTGATCATGATTCTCAAAATTTGGCTCAGAAATCATCAAAGATGCAAAAGGTGCTATATTTGGACAGCTGAAAAAGTCAACTAAAATTGACCAGGGCATAACTTTCACATGGATTATCATAAAAATCCCATCCAAAGCTCATTTTGAAGAGAAAGACATTTCCTACAACTCATCTTCATACTTCAAGTCCAAGAAATGCTCTCACAAAAAGTTATCAATTTCTACATTATAGGTCATTTTCAAAAGTCAACAAAAAGGGACTTTAAGTCAAAGACCATAACTTGAGATTGGTAAATCAAAATGACATGGGACCAAAGGCATTGGTTAGAGGACTCAAAGACCTTTCCAAAATGTCAAAGAACATGTGAAAATCTTAAAAATTGAGCAAGTTATGCCTTGTAGAAGTTGGGAAATGTTTGGATATTTTGAAAAGTCAACATTGATTCAAATGGTCTAAAAATGCTAATGGGCCCATTTTTCTTCCATGATTCATCATTCCAAGCATATGCACGATCACTTGGACCAAAGGGAAGTATTTTATCATTTTTTATTTATTTATTTGAATTTTTATTCACATTAATTCATTTAAATCAAATTAAATATGTGAAAAATGTCTAACCTAATTTTTTCAATCTTTTTATACATGTTTTGAGCTCAATATTTCGTGCATATCCCAATATAGAAAGATTTGGATGGAATTGATCTTAATTGATACAAAGTAGCATGAAAAAGATATGAAAAAGATCTTGGAAAATCAATTTGCAAAACCATTGAATGAAAGAGATTTGATTGAATTTTTTAACCTAATTGCTTCACTACATAATCAGAAACCTAAACCTAATGCCCATAGACTGAAAGCTGCGTCCAAAAGGCCATTGTGAAACTTGATTTTTCTCCAAAAAAAGCAAAACTGAATTCATTGTTAGAGGTTGATTCAAGGCACGAAATTCATTCCAAAAGCTTCCTTGTGGTCCCCTGAACGCATTCCAATCAAAAACAACAACCAAAGCTCCAAGAATCGGTACCTATGACTCGAACTCTAAAGAGAAAAAGTCATAATCGTGCATACCAATTCATGCATTTTTTATAAATTTTGATATGTGTTTTGCATTCCTCATGATGTTCTGAAGCTAACCCATGCCTTTAATTTGATTATTATGCTGTGTATGCAATTTCGCCATTGTTGCTTTTCTAGGGTTTACGAAGCTCAAAATTAGGGATTCTTAAAAGAGGTAAAATTAGCCCTCAAGACCACCATGGTTGCATTCAGCAAGTTTGGACAAAGAAGACTCAATATTCACGCTCAATTTATGGAGCCCTGAGACCTAATCGCTATTTTTCCAAAAGCCTTCTAATGAAACGCACCCAAAACCGTTGCTTTTGTGTTTTTTGTTTCAGGGATAGTGGAGACGATGAAGCGTGGCAAACTATGATTCGTTGATTTGAATTTTCGCGCGTGGATCCATTAATGTTGATTGTTTTCTTTATATTATTTGTTTGTTTATTATATAACAAACGCGTTAACATGGCTCAGCTGGCAGGCGCTCATTGCATTGACGTCCAAGACCTGGGTTCGAGTCCCAGGTCTGCATAATATTTCATGTTATTTTTCAATTCAGACTCCTATGCAGCGTCAGTATTGAGGATGCATCATATGCCTCAAAATCCAAAGGTCCACGCGTCCAAGGGATGCAGATCAAGGGCTCAGAATTGAAGATCACCATGAGGACTAGTCAACACGCGCATACGTGGCCTGGAAAAGTCAAACAATCTCAAGTTTAATGGGCCAGAATTTCACACTAAGACCTCCACTTTGGGGCCTGAACCCCCCCTGGTTTGCCCTCTCTATTTTTTTATATTTTTATTTTTTCAATTGTTATTTTATTTGCTTTATTGTTATAAATTAATTAATTATTTTTCTACAAAATATAAAAACTTCATAAAAATCAGAAAAAAGATAAAAACATAATAAAATATTTAATTTTCATATTTTCTTGTAAATAATTGCATGTAAATAAATTTAGTATTAAATAGGTTTTAATTTTAATTCTTTTTAATAACTAAAAATCCAAAAATATAGAATTAGGTTTAATAACTTTTTATTCCTTTTTAATTTTCCCTTTTTTCATAATAATAATATTACTTATTTTATTTTCATAATTAAATTGTACATAAAAGAATTTAGGTTTAATTTAGGTTATATTTTAATATTTTCATAACAAACTTAAAAACCATTAGAATTAGGGTTAGTTAATGTTAATTAATTCTTTTTCTCATTAAATTCCCAAAATACTAAAAATACCCAAAAATATTCTCTTTTAATTTTTAATTTTAATTCCTCGTTAATTTTAATATTTTGCAAAAAGGGTCCAACGCCCATATTTTTAATTTATTAATTTGCGTATTTATTTTATTGCTTAAATAATTATGTATCTCTCCCAAAGCGTTGTAACTTAAACTTCTCGCACTTTTCAATTTCGTTATTTACTTTGCTTTATTTACTTTTCTGTCAAATCGGGTCCGGTTTAATTTTGGCGATGTGGACCCGCGCCATTTGTAATAGCCTTAGATTTACTTTCCCGCAAATATTTTTTAACTGTTAACAAAAAGTATGAAAGAATGTATGGCCATAATAAAATCAAGCGTAGATCACTTTAACATGACAAGACAAAAATAAATGGACATGACACACAAATCACACACCACCCCTAGGGTACGCCTCACTGTTGCCTTGCCCTTCGAAAGGTGATCATCGAGTAGAGGATGTCTTAGTAAGTCCTCATGATCCGGGAACCTGGCATGAGGGTAGCTTCTAAGGTGTCTTCCCATTGCTCTGGTGATCACCATGTCCCTACAAACTCGAATTGACCCGAACACCTCCAACGGTGGTGCTACCTACCTCTCAATGGTGGGATGGCACTACTTTAAAGGACATTTACACAGACGAATTCCTTAGGGTAGGTAGGTTCTCGTAGATACTTTCTCTCTTCAAAAACAAACAAAAATCTTTTCACACCGACACTTTTCAAAAGCTTTCAAAGCAATTTTTCAAACACTCTGACACAAGAGTCGATCTGAAACTTTCAAAGAAACTTTTTTAAACCCACATTGAAAAGCAAACTATTTTGAAAACACAATGAGCAAGTATCTAAGAGCCCATGGATAACCATGGATATAAAGGGTGCTAACACCTTCCCTTTCTATAATCTACCTCCCGAACCGAGAGCAATCTCTATAAGGAATTTTTCTGTGCTTTTGTCCTTTCCATTTGGAGAAAATAAAAGACGGTGGCGACTCTTGCTTCCGCGACATTTCGCGAACCAGCGTTAAACAGTCAGTTCCAGATCCACCGATCATAGAAGGCAACCAAATTCTCCCTTGGAAGAAATCTTCTAAGTACCTTGCCATCTTTCGATGGGCATTTCGACGGACCTAGCCGGTCGAAAACATCCTGCAGCTTTAATGGCTGACATTAATGAAACAAGGGTATCGAATTTAGGAGCCAACAAATTGCCCCCCAAGAATGCCTTATTTCGACTTTGAAAGAAAAAGGCATTCTTTGAAACGCCATTCGACACCTGTCTTTTCATGCTTAGTCACAAATTAAATTGTGCACTTTTTGTTGTCTTCTACCAACCACTGACAATCCCAAGAAAAACCATCATTTATCCGTACCTAAGACGTCACCTCAGTACGGCGTGCAGTGTGCCAAACGTCATTTCACAAATTGTCATCATGACAATTCCAAAAAACGAGGGCGCACGCTGCACCTCTCCATTTCTGCAGAATGGCTAAAACAACAGGGAGACGCCACGTGTCCCACTACCCTCTACAACATTAAATGGCATTTAATGTCCTCGATTTTGGGGATTTTCCCTCACTACTATAAATAGCAGTAAGTACCCATTGTGGGACTTTTTACGCTATCTAGCTTTCAGACTTCTCCATTTGCATATAAACTTGTCAACTTTGCAAACCCCTTTTCTTCACTTCGTCTTCATCCTCACCATTAACAATGGCATCTGGTTCCTCCAATGCTCCTAGCGCCAACGCACCATCTGGAAACGTCAAACCTAGGGTTTTCGTCACCGCTCCAGTAGTAACTTCCACAGGCCAACGAAGGGTCCCTGAACCTTTGGACATCGTTATACGTGATGCTTACTCACGCCACCTTATGATCCCGGTTGGATATTCCAACCAGATCTTTGCTATGTCTGGCCCATTGTACCCAAGCATTTCTGAGGCCATGAAGATCAAGAGTTATTTTCCGGTAGTTGAGAGGCTCAAACCGGTTGCA
Organism: Vicia faba; assembly: GCA_948472305.1. Taxonomy (NCBI): domain Eukaryota; kingdom Viridiplantae; phylum Streptophyta; class Magnoliopsida; order Fabales; family Fabaceae; genus Vicia; species Vicia faba. The sequence goes on from OX451735.1 coordinate 580,986,965, forward strand.
TGCGCCAAGAAAGATGTAGAGGATAATGAAGACCCTGCTAAAGAGAAAATCGACCTCCGTTTCTTCAACAAGGGTGTTAGGGCTTTCAGGTCTGGCCCCAGCCTTACTCCTGATTATAGTGCTTGGCTGGAAAAAATGGAGAAACGCCAAGCTTCGATTTGGAAGGATATGGGGATTTTCGACCTGGTTATGCTGTCGAAGACAGGTCTTAACTATTCCCCAGAGATGTTGATAGCTTCTCTACTCTTCTGGGACTACTCCCACTTCACCTTCCATCTTCCCTGTGGAATGCTAACTCCCACACTCTTCGATGTGGCCGCCATCACTGGCCTTCGACCTACTGGGGACTACTTCGACCCGGAAGAAATATCGGAGGATCAAATTGGATTCTCTGCCACAAAACCAACCTACACCACCTTCATCAATCACTACCACGACAGGTCGACAGATGCTGTGTCGGATGTCGAACACATTGCGTTTCTAGCCTTATGGCTGACACGCTTTGTGTTTTGCTCCAAGTCCTTGCAGGTGACCAAGAAGATGGTCACTCTCGCCACTCAACTCCATCATGGCCAAAATATCTGTTTGGCAGAATTGATTTTGGCTAGCCTGTATGAGTCGATTAGTAATGGAGCGACTCTTCTGAAGATTATCGAGAACAGGGCCAGTTTGCTGCTTGCTGGACCTTTTTGGCTGCTCCAACTGTGGCTCAATGCCACCTTCGAATCTTTCTTGCCTAAGAAGATTCAAATAAATGAGCAGGCTCCAGAGATAGCGAACAGACGTGTCGAGGGAACCAGACTGGCTCTGTTGACTCCAATGGAAGATGGACTGGAACTTCAGCAAACTTTCACAAACTTCGTTCTGATGTTTGCTAGAAGGAAAGAGTTTGCTTCGACTATGGCTCCGTTTGCTCGACGGAAGGTAGGCCCAGCGTGGTTCACAAGGCCACATCCTAGGACGTCGAGTGGTCCTCAGGTTGACGAACATACAACAATGTGGGAGGCGTTCCTCACACCAAGAATCATGCCTCTTCGATTCAGGAGCTCTAAGACTCACTTGAGTCTGATTGCATATCAACCAAACCTGGTGTCTCGCCAGTTTGGTATTATTCAAACACTACCTTCTCCAATTTTTCCAAGGGAGAAGTCTATGTTATACTTCTGCAACGACTACACCGAAGAAGCTGCCACTAAACATATCGGAAGATATGCTGGTCGAACAGTTCTTTCGTTGTTTGACTACCAGCTTAACTTTCTTTGCTCACCATCCTTCGAGGAGTGGTGGAAAAGTTATTACGCTGAGGAGTTTTTCGACGAGAAGGACTTCGTGGATGAGCTTCAGAAATCTTTTGTCCTTGTCTTGGACAAAATAAAGAAATGTAAGTTCATCCTTTCAATTTACTTTGTCTTTCTCTTTCGACTGCTAGCCTGTTAATTATTTTATCTGCTTTCAGTTGTTCGAAAGCCTGCAGTCAAGAAGGCTGCAGAAGGCCAACAGGGAGGAGGCCCCTCAACAAAACCTCCACCGCCGGTGAAGACTATAGCGCCGGCGAAGACCACAACAAACCAACAGGGGGAAGGCCCTTCGAAAAAGCCTTCTGTATCGGTAACCAGACTTTCATTATTTTCTTCTAGCTTTGACTTTTGACTTTCGATGTAACTGCTAAATCGAATTCCCATTGGTTTTTTAGGCACCTTCGCCCAAGAAACGGCCAGCACTGATGGTCGAATCCGGGAGCGACGAAGAAGATGATTCTCCCCCTGCTCCTCTAAAAAGGCGAAAGCTGACGAAGGACGTTCCTGCTCCTGAGGGTCGAACAATTAGAATAAAGGTTGCTGGGAGAAAGCCCAGGCCATATCCAGTGATCATTGAGGAGCCAACGGAGGAGGAATTAAACGTTCTTCTCAATAAGCCTGTCGAAAGCGACAATTCCAGCCCTGGGGCTGAAGCTAATTTACAGGTAATCTCTTAGACCTCTTTGTAAATCAGGTGTAGATACCTACATTCGACTATGTCTCTTTCGAATTTTGAAGATTCTTCTTCTTTTTCAGGACACCACTGAAAGCTCACCGTCAAGGACTTCTGAAACATTGGAGTCTGCTGAACTCAGCAGGCCACAAGAAAAAGGCTTGGAGAATGACGAAGCCCATACTGAAATAAATGAGGCCAATGCTGAGACGGCAGAAAAACCAGCAGAAGATCCTCAAACAGAAGAGCAACAGCCAAAAGAGATTCAGGTGGTGGATCTGTCGGAAGAGAATCGTGACGAAGGGGACCACGGCAACGCTGGCGAAGAGGATCAAGGTGCCGCTGGCGAAGAGAACCAAGGTGACGCTGGCGAAGGGCACCATGATGACGCTGGTACTGTCGCAGTCCGAGTCGAAGGGAATCAAGTCGAGGCAACTGTCACTCAACAACCTCAAACCCAAGACAATGCTGTTGCAAGGGCTGTTACCTCAACAAAGCACAGGTCGAAAGAGGACTTAGAACTCTTGAAGCAAACTGATCCTGTTAGCTATCTGAACGCCATCATCGAGAGCAAGAGTTCGTCTGACGCTAGCCAGGAGGTTCCTACCCTGTCGGGGAAATCCACTGAAACTTCTCCTCTCGATGAGGCTTTGACGAAGGTTAAGGCTCAGTTTTTCAAGAAGGACTTGATGAAAGCTTTGGAGGGGGACCCTACTGCTCCATCATATTTGGGGGCTGTTTTGAATGCTGTAGACTTGTTAGTTGTGCCTCCAGAAGTCTCAGGCTTTATCATGGAGTTACACTCCATTATTGATCAAGTCTCAGCAGATTATCGGCGACAAAGGGGCTTTAATAGTCAGCTTGAAGTGTTATATGGCAAAAGCTCTTCTGCATGGACTGCTGTTTCGGAGACAACTTCTCGAATTGCGGAGTTGTCGAAGCAAAAAGCATCTAAACAAGAAGAAGTGGATGCCATCGATCGAGAGAACGCTTCCTTCAGGGCGCAAATCGAAGAAATAGAGGCTAAGATAAATTCCAATACTAAGTGCAAGGAGGAACTTCTCTCGACCGTCCCAGACACCGAAAGTCAAACTGAAATCAAACAAGGCCTAGAATTTGCTGAGAAAGCCCAAGGCTTCGACGATCAGATTGCCAAGCTTGTGCAGGCGAATGCCTGGTGCAACAAAAGATTGGAGCTGCAGCAAATCAAATACCTTCGACTCAAGGATTCCATTCCCTTATGGTTAATTTAGTCTTGTTATTTTATTTTTATCTCTTGGAGTGTAGGTTTGTATTTTTTCAAATATTTACCATTTACTCTCGAGAGCCTTTTATCTTCACCTAGCTCTTCGACTTCATAGGCTCCACCAGAAAAAGTCTGGATAACTCTGAATGGTCCTTCCCATTTGGGTGACCATTTCCCCATGCTTCGATCCCTTCGATCCATGGGAAGAATCACCTTCCAAACTAGTTCTTCAGGCGAAAATACCTTAGGTTTCACCTTTTTATTATAAGAGTCTTCTACTCTTTTCTTCTGAATCCTGAGTAGATCAAGAGCGCGCAATCTTTCTTCGTCTAAATCCACCAGTTCGTCTAACATCATATCCCAATAAATTTCAGAGGGAATATCATAATGTCTCTGAACCCTTGCAGATTGAAGACAAATTTCTGCTGGCAACACTGCATCATGACCAAAAGTTAGCCTGTATGGTGTTGTACCTATGGCTTCTTTTGGGGACGTTCGACAAGCCCACAAAATCTGGTCTAACGTCTTATGCCAATTTTTTGGTTTCTTCCCAACATGCTTTTTTATCAAGCCAATCACTACTTTGTTCGCTGCTTCGACTTGACCATTTGCCTGTGCATAATAAGGCGTTGATGTTAGGAGTTTGAAACATGTTTCCTGAGCGAATTCCTGCATCTTTCGACCAGTGAAAACTGATCTTTGATCAGTTGTTATAGTCTCAGGGATTCTATACCTAAAGATAATGTTCTTTTGAATAAATTCAATGACATTTTCTTGGTCTACATTGACTAAAGGGATAGCTTCGATCCACTTAGTAAAATAATCAATGCCTACCAGTATATACTTCTGACTCTTTGATGATGCTGGTCGAATCTCTCCAATGAGGTCCAACGCCCATCCTCTAAAGGGCCAAGGCTTCACTATCGAGTGAAGTTCGCTTGCTGGTACATGTTGGATGCCTGTATGGACTTGACATTCTTGGCAACCTTTGGCGAACTCAACACAATCTTTCAGCATAGTGGGCCAGTATAGTCCTTGTCGAAACAACAACCATTTCATCTTATGGCCTACTTGGTGAGCCCCGCATGCCCCAGCGTGCGTGGTCGAAAGGGCTATGTATGCTTCAGTTTCACTTAAACATTTTAGCAATACCCCTTCAGGCGTCTTCTTGTATAACTCATTACCCATGAGTACATAACTCAACGCCCTGTACTTTGTTTTTCGTTCTGTCGAAGCTCCTGGATTTTGAAGATAATCCACAATGGGCTTCCTCCAATCTTGTTCTGACAAATTATCTATGAACGAAATTTCGAAGTTACTTTGATCAGCATATCCTAGTCTTGTCGATTCCAAGTCTGTTGGTGATAGACAAGTTGCTTTTATCTTTTCTCGAACTTTGATTGCTCTTTGTAATCTCGTTTTTGAAATCTTGTACCCAGATGCAATTTGTGCCAAGTCGTTGGCTATTTGATTTTCCAATCTGGGTATGTGTCGAACATTGACCATTTCAAATTTTTTCAATAAACGATTTGCTATCACAAAGTACATAATGAGATTTTCTCTTATGCACTTATATTCCTTTGTGACTTGCTTAATGACTAACTCTGAGTCTCCCATTATTTCGACTCGAGTTGCCCCCAATTCCAACAATATCTCAAGGCCAGTAATTAGAGCTTCATACTCAGCCTCATTGTTCGAACAAGAACCTTATATCTTGTACTTGAATGTTGTTGGAATTTTTTCTGGAGAAATGATCAAGACTCCTACCCCTGTTCCATCTTTATGGCTGGAACCATCGAAGTAGAATTTCCAAGGTTCGATCTCCACATAATTAATATCCTCAACTTGAATTGAGTGGTCGACTATAAAGTCTGCAACCACTTGTCCTTTCACTTCCCTAAGAGGCATAAAGGTCAAGGAGTATTCAGTTAATGCTAATGCCCACTTGCCAATTCGACTATGCAAGATAGGTTTCGACAACATATACTTGAAAACATCAAAATGAGACGAAACATACACATCAACTGGTTTTATATATTGCTTGAGTTTTGTATAAGAGAAATACAGACATAGACACAATTTTTCAACTTCACTATATCTAGTTTCTGCATCGTTCAAAACTCTACTAAGATAGTAAATGGGTCTTTCGACTCCATTCTCATCTTCTTGGGCTAACATACTTCCCAAAGTTTTGTCGGATGCAGCTATGTACAATCTCATACTCCTATTGCTACAAGGAGGCACCAAAATAGGTGGCTTAGTGAGGTACCCTTTGATTTTGTCGAAGGCTTCTTGTTGCTCTTGCCCCCATTCGAACCCCTCTTTATTCAGTCTAAGTAAGGGTGAAAAGGCCTGAGCTTTCCCACTTAGGTTAGATATAAATCTCCTTAAGAAATTTATCTTGCCTAACAGAGATTGCAGTTCCTTCTTATTCGATGGCGCTTTCGCTTCCAGAATTTCCTTCGTCTTGTTCTGGTTGATTTCGATTCCTTTCTTGTGGACAATGAAGCCCAAGAAATCTCCAGCTTTCACACAGAACGCACACTTCAAAGGGTTCATCTTCAGACCATGTTCTCTCATTCTTTCGAATGATTGTCGAAGGTGGTCAATATGATTCTTCCTGGAAACAGATTTTATAACAATGTCATCAATATATACTTGCATAAAAGTGTTAATAAAATCATGGAAGATAGTATTCATTGCTCGCTGGTATGTTGCCCCAGCGTTCTTTAGGCCAAAAGGCATCACTACCCATTCGTAAGTGCCTAGGGCCCCAGGGCATCGAAAAGCTGTTTTCGACACATCCTCTTCAGCAATGAATATTTGATTATATCCTGAATAACCATCGAGCATACTCAGGTATTCATAGCCAGCGGCAGAATCGACTAGCATTTCCGCCACAGGCATAGGATATTCATCTTTGGGCGTAGCAGCATTCAAATCTCTGAAATCTATGCACACCCTTAATGTACCATTTTTCTTAATCACTGGCACAATGTTTGCAATCCATTCGACATACCTTGTAACGCGTATGAATTTGCATTTCAGAAGCCTTTCGACTTCCGTTTTGATCTTCGACAGTATTTCTGGAGCGAAGCGTCTTGGACTTTGCTTGATTGGCTTCTTCCCAGGTTTGATTGGCAACTGAAGTTCTACCAATCCTCTGTCGAGACCAGGCATTTCGTCGTAATCCCATGCAAAACAGTCCTTGAACTCTTTCAACAATTGGATTACTTCCAACCTAAGTTCTGGGTCAATTTTGGCGCTGATGTAAGTTGGCCTTTTCTCTGACCCTTCGCCTAAGTTGATTTCTTCTAAAGGATCTTGCGCTAACATTTTAATGTTGTTCGCCAAGGGGTCCTTTTCGAAGCCCAAAGGCTCATCGTCATAGATGGTGTCGAGCCTCTGTTCCTGCATTTCTTCTGGCATGCTATCAGGGGGTTCTGGATCGAAATCCTTTCCTGGACCTGCAGCAGATAACTGTCGATCATTGGCCTGTGTGGCCATGTACTTCACTTCGGCTTCGAGAGCCGTTATCATCTTAGTTTCGGCTACATAAGCCGAAATTCGCTTCAAAGATTGTGACTCAGTCATTATCACTGAATTCACTTCCCCAACCAGTTGGTTGGATATCAGTTAACCCACTGAAGTCTATGTGGGACAAGTCTTCTCTGTCCCATTGGAAACCATGCTCAGGATGCAGGTATAGGGAACAAAAAGTATTTGGCGCTGGCGCCAAGTCGAAGTCAGGTGTTGGACATGGCCCTATGTGAGCCAAGTTCTTGTCGAAATCTGTCAACCCTAGGTGATTCACTTCGCCTAGGTAATAGCTTTGATCTGCCTCTATGTTTTCGACCATCCCATCTGGACGCCATAGGAGCAGCCTCTGGTGCATTAATGATGGCACAGCTCCAACACCATGAATCCATTCACGGCCCAACAAAAGATTGTAGTTAGGTTTGGCCGATATGACCATAAACATTGTTGGTCGAAGGATAGACCCTACTTTGATATCTAGTTGGATCACTCCCATAGTGGTCCCTATGCCGCCCTCATAGTTCGACAGGACCATGTTGTGAGGCTTAATATCCTCATCCCTTTTGCCAATTTTCCTTAGCATAGAGTGAGGAATAATGTTGATGGTTGCCCCACAATCCACCAATATTTTATTCACTGTAGTTTCTTCGAGTTTGGCCCTTATAAATAAAGGCTTGAGGTGATTTTTCATCGCCTTTGTGGGTGGTTCGAAGAATCCATTTTGTTCCTCAGTAGTGCCATTGTCCATGACGAAATAGCACACTGGCCTGTGTTTGGCCATTTCTTGCTCCACTTCCCAGTCACTTGCTTTGACCTCCACCTGTCGGTTGAATTCTCTGGGCAGCACTGAGACTATATTCACCATTATGTCCAAAGTATCATCAGACTCAGAATCGTCTTCGTCCTCGACTTCACCTTGGTTAGGCCAAACTAGCCTGTTGGTTACTGGCTCTCTTTCTAGAGGTTTCCTTTGCTTCCTTTGAGGAACATTCGAACTGGTTTCTGCCTTTGGTTCGTTGGCAGCCTCCCTCTCAGCTTTTCGTCTCCTTTGGTATCTCCTCCATTGAGATCGAGACATGAGATTTTTTCCTTTGTAGTTGCTTGACACTTGTGCAACTTTAGGTGCAGCAACTTGAGGCTCTTTCTTTTGAGTTAAAGATGAACCCCTTGGCACGTCGAAATAGTGCCATCTCTCCTCACTTGGCCTTTTTCGACCAGAGGTTTTGTACCAGGTATCTACCGGCACATTTGTTGGAGGCCTGAAAGTCAATGGCCTCTTTTCTTGGTTTGAACCTCTTTGGGAGGCTCTTCTGGGATCATGTCGAAGATCAACATTTTCCCTTCTCTTATTCGCTGCTCTTACGCCTTGAATGTGCTCAGCAGCTTTTTTTTCAAAGATCGAACTGCATCTTGGACACAGCATCACCTCTGATTTCTTTTTCTGGCATCTTTGCAGAAAATCTGCCAGATTTTCATTTTCCCGAGGGAAAGCAGTCTTATTAGCTTGTTCTTGCCTCATGGCCTCTTCTGATGCTTTTGGGTCAGAGAGTTCGACCATATTGATATTCATTGTATCTTTGTTGGCAAGGTTTAACTGCTTCATTTGGGTCTCCAAATTCTCCGTCTGGCCTTGAACTGTGGCCAAGTGAGAACTGGGTTTTGGTCCAGTTTTTTGTGCTTCAACGGTCTCCAGCTTTGGGCTTTCGACCGCTTTCTGAACTGCTTCAATTGTCTTTCTGGATAAATTTCCAGAAAAACTGCCAAAGATTGGCATGTTGATATGGTCCTTTGAGACTTCGACCATTGTGATTCCTGGCCTCTTCGACTGGCTCCTGATTGCCTCTATTACGTTCACCTCAGAAGGCTCAGCATAGTGGGCTTCAGCTTGCAACGGATTTGAGTCGACAGCCATGGGGGTCTTGTCAGCAAACTTTAACCTCCCTTCTTCGATAGCGTCTTGCACAAGATTCCTGAAAAGAAAACATTGAGAAGTTTTATGGCCCAAAAAATTATGATATTTGCAAAAACCTCTCTTCTTTCTTTGATCAAGAGGAGGCACTTTTACCCCTGGGGGTACTATCATTTGCCCATCTTTTACAAGCAAGTCAAAGATCTCATCACATTTTGTGATGTCAAAACTATAAGTCTTTTTGGGGAACCTATCGTTGGTCCTTTCTGGACCAATGGGATTTTTCCCACTTGAGGGGACTAACAGTTTACAAGAGTATGGTGGCCCTTGTTTTAGTTCCGCTAAATCGACTTCTCCTTCTTCGACAGTTATAGTATCGTCGAAGGATTCTGGATCTTCGTCATCCATCTCAACGTACGCTATCCTCTCTCTCTTGTGAGTTTTCGTTGCCTTTGCTTTTTCAGCTTTGAGGCGTTCTACCTGTCGAACCCTATCGGCCAGTTGGGCCATGTCTCTCAGGTATTGGGTGTCTAGCTTCTTCCTAATGGAATAATCTAAACCGCCTGCGGCTATTTCGACTAACTCATGTTCCGGCACTTGTGTAAAACATCTCGCTTTGAGCAACCTAAACCTATTTAGATATTCGTCTATAGGTTCAGTGAAACGTCTCTTTACACTGGCCAATTCTTTCAGGCTTATCTTGGTTTGCCCCATGTAGAATTGTTCATGGAACAATCTTTCCAACTGGGTCCAGTGATGGATCGAATTGGGGGGGAGAGTTGTAAACCAAGTAAAAGCGTTCTTTGTTAAAGAACTTGGGAAGTACTTGATCCTCAGATTTTCGTTATTCGAAATATCTCCTGCTTTGATCAAGTATCTCGCCACATGCTCGATAGTAGATTCTGTTGTGTCCCCAGAGAACTTAGTGAATTTGGGGACTTTACATCTAGGAGGTAAGTCTGTTTGTAACACGTATTCTGACAATGGGGATGTAAAGTTGGGCCTTCGAAAGCCCATGTTCATCCCATTTTGAGTCATGATCCTTTCGATCATGGTTGCCAGATTGTTTTCCAAACCCGTGTTTTGGTATTGGATATGCTGAACTACTTCGTCAGCATTTTGGTTTCTGTTAACTAACCTTACCTCTGGGGTTATTACCCTGGGTTCCTTGACAGGTTGTTCCAAACGTGCCCTAAGGTTTTCTTCGACAGGCTGTTGGACTTGGTTGATGGTGGTTTCTTCCTCTAAAAATATCCCCTGGTTTCCCCTTATTTGCGCCCTTTGAGGCTGTCGAATAGGTTGGGGTACTCCAAAGAAATCAGCCAAACGCGTCATTTGCGCTGTCATCTGCTGATTCGATTGAGTAGTGTTTTGTATTAGAGGGTTTAGCACTGTACTCAAAGTTTGTGCCAACATTTGCACCATATCATGGTTGCTTTCGTCCATTTGTTGCCTCAAGACTGCTGTCGAGGCATTTGTAAGGCCATGGGCTACTTGGGACGTTCCTCCTAAGAGTTGGGTCCTATTTCTATTCGCCATACCTACTCCAGAGCCTTGGAGTGGCGAAGAGGCACTCACTAAAGGGTCTGAAAAAGTGGGCGCAGCATTCGTCAGGCTAGCCAAGTCAGAAGTTGGCATGCCATAGAGTGGCTCTCGATTATGACCGCCTGTCATAAATCCTGGGGGAACAAAAGGCCTTGTGCCTAAATTTCCCCTTGGTGGGGGAGTTCCCAAAGGCACTCTGGGGCCTGTGAACGGAGGTAATGGCCCCGTTACTGTGACCGTTACTGCTGGTGTCGAACCAACAGTTGTCGCTTCACTTACGGTCGAGATAACCGTTGCTCCCACATTCGTTTGTGGGATTTCGTTATTGTTTGGCGGATTCGCCATCTCTTCCCTTCTTCCGGCAGTATTGTTATCGTTAGTGTATATTCTACCACTTCTCAATAACATGCAACGCTCCTTGAAAAGGATGAGATTATTTTCAACAATCAACACACAGTCCCACCAGGTGTGCCAATTTGTTTACCTTGGTTATTGGTAAACAACCGCTGATCCTCCAAATGGTTACTTATTTGGTTACTCGCAGGATCGATCAGATTGATCCTAGGACATAGGTTGATTTTGAGGTTTTGATTAAATTGGATATTGATTAAGTGGCAATAAAATAAAGAGGCTTTAAGTAAATTGCATGAAGAAGTAGGCTTGGTAAAATAAACGAAGGCTTAAAGTAAAGGATTTCGACAGGAAAGTAAAGAAGAAAGCAAGTAAATTTCTGGAAAAAGTAAATGACTTTGATTAATAAAGTTGGTGTTTCACACATACATTTCTCAACAATTCTTTCTCACACGCTGGGTACTCGAATCTATATGAGTGACTTTGTATATAATTGTGAACACACGCGAGAAACTGCGTGAACTACTACTATTTATACTAAAACATCCCAAGTAACCGTCGGGCAGTTACACTGCTTCGAGATGATTCCACTTGGCACGTTCTCAACGTTCGACGCTCCAGATCTTTCCACGTTGCACTTGGTAACCGCTGGAAACCGTTTTCCCTCCAAACGCTTGAATTTCAAACCGTTCCATTCTGAACCATCGAACACCTTCGTCGAGAAGCATCTTCGACGAGAAACACCTTCGACGTCGAAGGCAACCAAATTCTCCCTTGGAAGAAATCTTCTAAGTACCTTGCCATCTTTCGATGGGCATTTCGACGGACCTAGCCGGTCGAAAACATCCTGCAGCTTTAATGGCTGACATTAATGAAACAAGGGTGTCGAATTTAGGAGCCAACAGGATGCCCTTATTTTTGCCTAGGCCGATCAACCTAGCGGGTCTCTTTTTCATGTGTAGTATTTTTGACTATGTCCGCATTCACAGGGTGCGGAGAATTTTCACTGTCCATGGTAGTAAGTGTTGTGGCACTGCCAGAAAATATTTTTCTTGATCATATATGGCCCCTCATAAGTGGGAGTCCATTTTTCCCTGGGATTAGCCTGGTGCACCCGATGCTTGAAGTTATTGATCAACCATTGATTTCCAACTTTATGATAGTCTTGACCTTCCTCAGTATTTTTCTAAGAACTGTCACGACAGAAAGACACCACTGATACTACTGACATAGACAAGCAATTTGGTGATATCAAAGATTCAATTTTCATAGTGGCTTTTGCTGAAACTCATGATCAATGTAACATTCCCCAAGTGATTCAGATGGAGATCTGCCCCTGGCTATTCAACACTTTTGAGAGATTCTTTGAATCTTGACTTGACTTCCACAAATGAGTTAGACAATAACATGTCATGACCCTTGATTTATAACCAATTGGGTCCATGAAAGGCCTGTTATTGGAAGTGTCTTTCTCTTTGACACGTCATCTGAAGTAATTATGTCCATTGGGAGGATTTTCATTTATTGAATATTTGTCATGTGAATTTCTCTGCTGTCAAACACTTAGTCATATGCAAATAGTGGTATTTAAAATGCAAAGCTTATGCCTGTCTTGAAGTTTTAAAAAATGCATTTTTTAGTAAAACAAAATTTGTAAGAATGTGATATCAATTCAGGATTTATAGTAAGCCTTACAGGAGTCAGGATGCCTTTTTGTAACATTATGCTTTAGAGCTAACCCATGCTTCAGTTAGGACTTTTAAGGGTTGTAACATGGCTTGGTTCACGGTTTAAGAAATAAAGGATAAAGGCTCAAAGTTTATTTGTACCTAACCCGTTCTCTGTGTTGTTCTTCAATCCTATACTCAGTTAATTATGCATTTAGGTTCCAATAGAGTTTGGAATTATATAACTAATATTTTGGTGATGGTTCTGAAACCGGAAGTTTATGAAGGCAATCATTTTTCTTGTAACATCTTTCTTTTGTTAAGGATTTGTAGTGACCTATTTTTGACTTTATTATCCATAACTTTTGCCTGAATTATTTTGTTTGAGATTACAGTCAGTGGGATGCCCCAGTTTTTTTCCTAAGTCTCCTTCATAGGTTTTGACTTGGTGGGATTTTCTTTTGAAAGATAATAACTGTTTGACTCAATGATTACAGGGAACCATTATCAGTTTTTGATTTAGAAGAGTATCTTCGACACTACTCGTCGTGTACGACAGTAAAGCTTGTGAATGCATAATTGATTTAAGTGAGAAACTACCCTACCCCAAGTTATGTTTAAGGGTTTCAATTTGCGTGAAAAAAGAAAACTCATACTTCTTAGGCTCAAAGGGGTTGACTAGGGATTAACTTCCTTATATCTCCACTGTTTAGAAATTGAAGCAATGAATGTACATCATCGGCAAGGTTTATTCAAAAGAATATTGTACAAGATTATGGTATCGTTTTCTTCATCCTCCCTCTAAAGGCTTACAACTTTAACGGGAGTTGAATATCATAAAAAAAGTAGGAACATAGCTTAAATATAGTGATAACGAATGGATTAATTCAAGACAAACATATGCAATGCATTAATGGGAAAAACCAAAGTTTGACATGATAGTAATTGTTTGAATCAACCAAAGAAATTACAAATAAAAATTCAAATGATCTTAATGCTTCTCCGCCTGAACTTGTCACTTCAGATGGTGTGCCTTGCAGCTTTGATATTTGAGGGATGATAAAAAAAACTTAATCTGACCATCTTGTGTGAACTCGAAAACTCCTTCATCAATCAGGTCCTGAATCTTATGTTTCAAAGCCCAACAATTTTCAACATCGTGATCAAGACTATTGGAGTGGAAAGCGCACCTTGCATTGGGATCATAACTGGGAGAAGAAGTATTGGGATTCTGAGGAGGATATCCTTCAACATAATCAGCTCCATATTCAACATGTGTTGCAATGCTTGAGACAATGTCATGTTGATTTTTGTGAATTGTCTTTTGGTCTCTTGTTGTCGCTGATTACCTCGTTGTTATTTGTGAGGTCGTTGTTGAGCTTGCGACATAACAATCTGGAAAGGCCTTTTTCCATTAACTGAAGAATTAACAATGTCAACTTGTATATTTCCATCTCTTATTCTCCTCCTACTTTCAACCAAGTCAGTTTCCAGTCTCATCGGAGGCTGGTTAATGATTGGATGCCCAATTCTGTCAATTCGTCCCATACAGTTGTATCCAACTTGATGAAGCTGGCTGATGAGGATTCTAAATTTTTCTTTCCCCCGAGATAAATTTTGGATTAGATCCATCTGACCAATCATATGGATTCTCATATTTTCCATCTTAGCTTGCAGTTGTTCCAACTGGTTATCCTTGTTGTCTTCAGGATTCTTCTTTGTCATGTTCTCAACGAGGAGTGCTTTAAATATTTCTTGCCCCTTGGATAGGTTTGGAACCAATTCTTGAGAGTGAGCATTCTGAGACTGGAGATCCTTCGTTGTTGGTTCAAGAGCCATTTTCTGAGAAATAACATAGCAAGAAGGTGAGAAGACCTGCCTTGAGAATACCTGTTATGTAATGACATGGTATGTAGATGCGTATGCAATGTTTTCAAGGACCTCGTGGGATTTAAATTTGTTAATCAAAAGGGAACAGAAATAAAGACTCTTATCAGTAAGTTCAAATTATAACTTCCTTTTAGGCTTACGATAAAAACAAAAAGGGTTATAAGGAAACAAATTATGAACTCCTAAGACCTAAGACTGAAGTCTCCCATGGACGCTTCCTCTTTGTGTTGACATATGCATTAAGGCTCTACTCTTTGTGAAGTTGTTTTGCCAGCTCTAATACTTTCTTTTCACTAGCATAGAATTGAGTCTCAAAGATGTCCCTTTCTTCTTTCAGTTGAATCCAGGACTTCTATAGCTCTTCAAGGTCAGTAGGCATATCTGGATGAAAAATGGAATATCTCCTTCAACAAGAGGCTCCACAATTAATGGTAGGAAAGCATGATATGGAATTATAATACTTTGAGCATGAGATCGCACCCATCTGAGGTAGGGCTCCAAAGGGATGAAGTTTTTGTGTCCCAAAGTCTTGTTATCTATCTTATTCACCATGCCCCAAGCACGTATGAACCTTTAACGGTAACCTTGAGGATCGTTCTCATAATCGAACACAATACTCTGGATAAGCATATCATGAGGACCGTCTCTTCGAGTATAACCAAATTGACGTAGACCTAGAGAAGGGTTATAAGTAATACCTCCCCTTATGCCCAGGAGTGGCACATTAGGGAATTCCCCATAGCGGTCAATAATAGTGATGTCCTCCTGAGATCGGGAACACCAATAGATATCTGAATAAGAGAGTGGCATCATCCTTCGAGACCAACTCAAGCCTTGTTCATTCTTCATCACTAGTCGAGGAAGGTGCTAAATAAACCACATGTATAGTAAAGGAATGCAACACATGAGAGTACCTCGCTTCCTCATAGTACGAGTGTGAAGATAGTGTAAAATATCTCCAAGCAAAGTAGGCATAGGATTATGAGTAAGAAATATTTGGATGGCGTTCACATCTATGAGTTGGTCTGGATTAAGGAATAGTATCAAACCATAGATCAATAGAGCCAAGATCTCCTCAAAAGCATGGAAATTCATAGCATCTAGAAATAACTGAGCCTTCTCCACCAGAAATTTAGCAAGAAGACCTTTAACTCCACTTCTTGTTTCCCAATTAGACACAATATTTGACTGCTTCAGATGTAAGATTGCTGCAATAACTTCAGGTTTTTGAACTTTCTCTAAACCCGTGAAGGGTGTCTAATCAAGAATAGGTACTCCAAGTACCTTAGAAAACTCTTCCATTATAGGTACCAACTGATAATCTGGGAAAGTAAAACAGTGATGCTTAAGATTAAAGAACTGGAACAAAACACTTATCATGTCTTCTTCAAAACCCGAGGTGACCAAACTGAGTAGATAACCATGCCTCTTGGTGAATTGAGAGTTTTAGGGAACCTTTGAGAATAATCCTTTAGCTTGGAAGGTATCCTCACAAAGTGGATCCAGATGGTATTTCTGCGAGCGGAAGCCATAACCTGTAACAAGGAACAAATATAAATCCCTAGGTCCTTGAAATGGTTAGTAAAAATGTTATGTTATGATGATATAAGGCTATGATGTTATGTTCATGTTAAATAAGTAGCAAACACAAAAAAGTCACGTAAGAGCCTTAGGTTTAAAGGCTTGCATGGAGTCCATAGGTAAATAACCTTCCCCATTGAAGTTAACTTGGCTCAACCTGTCCTAAAATAGTAACTGGGTTCTAGGAATCTCATATCACCGGTCTTTCTCGCAGACTTTATTTTAGCACGACAACTGGCTTTCCAACCAAAACATCCTGAAAGTCGAATCTCAATAAGCGTAGCCTTGAGTATCAACCAACTTTGGACTGTACCAAAGCCATCTATCTAACTACTTTCTAATGGCCAAGATCGGTCAATTAAGGTTCTAAAAGTAAGTTAGTGTTAATGACACCACGCGAAAGCCTAATGTTATCCTTGACTGACTCAAGGAAGATCAGTACAAACCAAAGTGTCACACTAACTGTGGCCATCATGTTAACCATATCTATCTACGTTGTACGATCTTTATGATCTATTGCTACTTACCTAAGGAATCCCTAGATCCGAGTGTAAGATCTTTCACAAGCAGTAATACCCAAATAAACCCTTAAAGTAAAGCAAACAATTCAGACAGATAAATCAAGTAAAAGTGATCTAAACTCTAAGGTAATCCCTCTTTTAGATAGTTCCCCACCAGAGTCGCAGTTCTGTTATAAGGTGGAAGAACTGACTTTTTTGGTTTTATCCAAATATGCGGATAGCAAGATTTGCCACTGACTTTTATTTTATCCAATATTTAGAAAATGTGAAAAGAACATGAAATACCTTTGATATATTTTGAGTTTGGGGGGTAAGTTATGAAAAGAAAAGGTGTTAGCACCCTTTTCATCTGTAGTTATCTACGTGCTCTTAATTTCTTAGCTCACATTTGAAAACTTGATTTGTGTGTGTGTGATTTGTTTAAAAATATTTTGAAATGCCAATGTAAGGCTAAATTTGTAATAATTCTTATATCAGTCCTCAAGAATGTATACAAAGCATTTTCAAAACATTGCGTCTTTGTTAGAAAATTTTCTAACGATGACTTTATTATCCTGTTGTTATATGTTGATGATATGCTTATTATAGAGAAAAATATTTCTAACATTAACAGGTTAAAGAAGCAGTTGGGGGAGTCATTTTCCATGAAAGACATGGGAGCAGCTAAACAGGTTCTTGGCATTAGAATCATGCGTGACAGAAAAGAGAAGAAACTTTGGATGTCACAAGAATATTATATCAAAAAAATGTTGCAAATATTCAAAATGGAAAACTCTAAGGCGGTAAGAACTCCTCTTGCTACTCATTTCAAATTGAGTTCTAGTCAAAGTCCTTCAAGTGAAGGTGAAGCATTTGATGTGAAACGTGTTCCTTATGCTTCTGCTATGGATAGTTTGATGTATGCAATGGTATGTACAAGACCATATATAGCACATGTTGTTGGTACAGTCAGTAGATTTTTGTCAAATCCAGATAGAGAGCATTTGAATGCTGTAAAATGAATTTTAAGATATCTTCACGGTACTAATTCTATGAGGTTTTGCTTTGGAGGAGATAAGTCTACTCTAGTAGGATCCTCTGACTCTGATATTACTAGAGACATTGATTTCGTAAAGTCCACTTCATGCTACATGATTAAATTTGCAGGGGGAGCTATGGCTTGGAAATCTAGATTGCAAAAGTGTGTAGCATTGTCTACTATAGAAAATGAGTTTATTGTTATTACTGAAGCATACAAAGAGTTTCTATGGTTGAAGAAATTTTTGTAGGAGCTTGGTTTTGTTCAAGACAAATATGTGTTATTTGTTTATAGTCAAAGCGCTATTCGTCTTGGTAAGAAACCGATTTTGCATAATAAGTCCAAACACATTGATGTGAGATATCATTGGTACGTGATATTTTAGATGCTAAGTTGTTGGAGTTAGCTAAGGTTCATATAGATGATAATAGTTCTGATATGATGACTAAAGAATTACCAAGAGGAAAATTTGAAGCATGTTGTGATATGGCCGGTTTGGCGATTTCCTCCACATAGTTGTGAGGGGGAGATTTATTGGGCCTGGATTCACTTCCTATGTGGATAAAGGCCCAAATATGAATAAACTATTTTTCTAACTTATATAAGTGTAAAGTCTCAATTTAGGATTAAGAGAGATAAAGAAATAAGGATTCAAAAAGAAAGAGAAGAGGAAAAAAACTCATTTCCATTTTTTTCAGCAGTTTCACTAAAACGATGATCTAAAATTCGTTCACCGTCAGATCAAGCTGAAATTTTGTAGGCTTGTTTGCAACACATATATATAACTTTAGACTGTTGGGATCTTCAAAATAAGGTCCGATATGAGAGATATGTTCTTTTCATTGAAGCTGCAGATTTGGAGAAATTCTCAGCTTTTTTATTCTTATTTGTAAGTTAGTTTGCTTTGTGATTTACGGTTGTTATCACTATTTTGTGAATTACTTAAGACTCTCTTATAACCTCAATTGATTATAGTGGAGCTATTTTTTTAGTCTGGACGACTCGTGGTTTTTAATCTCATATTGAGGGGTTTTCCACGTTAAAAATACTAGTGTTCTTTTTGTGCCTTTATTGTTTGATTGTCGTCTTATATTTGTTGTTGATCCTCAAGGTTCCTACAAGTTTGGAAAATATTATATCCACTATATATTATTCTATTATTTTGTCTTAATTTCTCATCACCCTTAATCATCGAATAATATAA
Source organism: Vicia faba (assembly GCA_948472305.1). Classification (NCBI taxonomy): domain Eukaryota; kingdom Viridiplantae; phylum Streptophyta; class Magnoliopsida; order Fabales; family Fabaceae; genus Vicia; species Vicia faba. The sequence continues at coordinate 581,005,405 of OX451735.1, forward strand.
TCTGCAACGAAACACAACAAAGTTCAATCATGAGCATCATCACAATACAACCACACATATCAGCAAAACACTAAAACTCTAAACCCATAAATCCTAACTTATAAGTATCAACAAAGAGATCAAAAAAGAGAGTATGAGAATACACCATACGCTTGTGAAGCCATGAAAAAATATAAGGTGGGTGAATTTAACACAATAACTTCATACTTCATATATTTCTCTTCATAGTTTCTAAAATTAAATAAAGTTTGTTGTTGTTGTTTCTTCATTCACTTTTCTTGAGTCCTACAAACACATAAAAATTATCAACATGTGAAACCGCAAACTTATTTGTCAATAACACTATATACAATAATAACATAGAACAACATACAACAATAAAAGAATCATAAACTATCTAACAAGAAGAAATTAATAGGAAAACCATGTGAAACATAACAACAGCATACACGAAAATGAGAGAATAAGAAAAAAGAAGAATATCTTTATGTGAGAAGAACAAGATTGACGGATATATTGTAGAATAGGAATGGTAATGATGAATAAGAAGAGAAAAAATGGGTTCTAGGATTTTGCTGAGAAAGATACGACGCTACTGTGAAAGAGCAAGAGTTAATTCGCTTATATATAAATATACTCACAACGGTTGACGTTATCAACCGAAGTCGTAAACCCGCGCCTTAATGTTAAATGAGTAATATATGTGAGGGCAGTGAGGTTCGAACCAAAGAAAGTCTGGATTCTATAATTACTGTGGGATTTTGGATCGAACTCTAGTATGATCGAAGTACATGCTGTAGTCGAAGAAGGGTCTAGCATGTATTTGTCGAAGGATGCTTGTTAAATTAGGTTTTAGTGTTTAAACCCTAATTTGTTAAGTTAGCTTGATTGTTAAGTTAGCCTGTATAATGGGCCTTGTGGAAAAAGCCCATTAGTTAGTATGTTAGGTTTTATTATAAATAGCATACTAGTCTCTCATCATTGTATCACAGCAAATCCTAAATAAGTTGGTGAGAGGGTTATTTGTTATTCTTGTAAACTTGTAATCTTGTTTTCTAAGAGAAAGTAAAGAATAGCAGTGATAACAAATTCTTGTGTTCTTATTCTTCCTTGTTCTTTATTCTTCTCAAATTCTATACTTTGTTATTGGCATTGAATTCACAACAAATTGGTGCGGTGAGCGTGGAGAAGATGCCTTCAACAAAGTATGAGATTGAAAAGTTCACCGGAGTGAATGATTTCGGTCTATGGCGCTTGAAGATGAAAGCCCTACTGGTTCAGCAGGGTTGTTTGGAAGCGTTGAAGGGAGCGACGGCGATGGACGCTGCGCTAACAGAAAGAGAGAAGACGGCCATGATCGAGAAAGCACACAGCGCAATTCTGTTGAGCCTTGGTGACAAGGTTCTTCGACAGGTATCAAAGGAGACGACGGCATCAGGGTTATGGGTGAAACTTGAAAGTTTGTATATGACCAAATCTCTGGTAAATCGACTCTACCTGAAGCAAGCTTTGTACTCATTCAAAATGATTGAAGACAAAGTGTTGGCTGAGCAGTTGGATATGTTCAACAAGCTGATTCTTGATCTTGAAAATATTGATGTAAAGATTGATGATGAAGATCAAGCGTTGTTATTGTTGTGCGCTTTGCCCAGATCACATGCTCACTTCAAAGAAACCCTCTTGTATGGAAGAGAGTCCCTGACCTTTGAAGAAGTTCAATCAGCCTTGTACTCTAAGGACTTGAACGAACGTAAGGAGCATAAACCTTCGACGGTTGGTGAAGGTTTGGCTGTTAAAGGAAAATTCGACAAGAGGAAAGAAAAGAAAAATCAGTCGAAGTCTTATAGTGGTGACGCATCTGGTATTAGATGCTATCACTGTAAGAAAGTAGGTCACACAAGAAAGGTGTGCCCTGAACGCCTGAAAGATCATGGAGGTAAGGATAATGGCAATGCAGCTATTGTCCAAGATGATTTCGAATCATCTGATGTTCTTATGGTTTCAAGCAACAACTCGTCGAAGGAGTGGATTATGGATTCTGGATGCACTTGGCACATGACTCCAAACAAAGACTTGTTCGAGGAATTATGTGATCAAGATGGTGGATCTGTATTGCTGGGAAACAACAAAGCTTGCAAGATTGCAGGCGTTGGATCTGTGAGATTCAAGCTCCATGATGAGTCAATAAGATTGTTGACTGAAGTCAGGTATGTACCTGATTTGAAGAGAAATTTGATTTCTCTTGGTGAATTCGACAAGAAAGGATATGTGTTTCAAGGAGAGAAAAGTATCCTGAGAGTCATGAAAGGGTCGAAGGAAGTCTTGAGAGGCGTGAAGAAACAAGGCTTGTATACCCTTGAGGCTGAAGTTGTAAGTGGTTCGACAAATGTTGCATCCACGAAACCTTTGTCGAAGACAGAAATTTGGCACATGAGATTGGGCCATGTCAGTGAAAGGGGTCTGGTTGAATTAGGGAAACAAAATCTGCTTGGTGGAGATAAAGTCGAAAAGCTGAAGTTTTGTGAACCCTGTGTACTTGGAAAGTCCTGTAGAATGAAGTTCAACAAAGGCAAACAAAGAACACATGGATCCCTTGATTACATCCATGCTGATCTTTGGGGGCCTGCAAGGTGTCCATCACATTCAGGAGCAAAGTATTTTCTATCCATAGTAGATGACTATTCCAGAAAGTTATGGGTATTCATCCAGAAGACTAAGGATGAAACTTTTGAGAATTTCAAAAGTTGGAAGACTCTTGTCGAAAATCAAACTGGCAGAAAGGTAAAGAGGTTGAGAACCGCCAATGGCCTTGAGTTTTGCAATGAGGCGTTCGACAGTTTTTGTGTTGCCTCTGGTATTGCAAGGCACAGAACTACCGCAGGTACTCCACAACAAAATGGTTTGGCTGAAAGGTTTAATCGAACTATTTTGGAGAGAGTTAGATGCATGTTGACTAGTGCGGGATTAAAGAAGGTGTTTTGGGCTGAGGCTGTTTCGACAGCAGCATATCTGATAAACAGATGTCCTTCGACAGCGTTAGATATGAAGACACCCGAAGAAGTTTGGTCGGGACATCCACCAGATCTCGACAAACTAAGAGTATTTGGCTGTGTAGCCTATGCTCACATTAGGCAAGACAAGGTCGAACCTAGAGCTCTGAAATGCATGTTTATGGGATACCCTGAAGGAGTGAAACCTTATAGGCTATGGTGCCTAGAGCCAGGTCACAGGAGGTGTATCACCAGTCGAGATGTAGTTTTCAATGAAACTGAAATGGCTTTCAAGAAAACTGATGATGTTGACGAAGAGCTGGAACAGGTAGAGATTCCTGTTGAGGTGGAGCATGTTGATGCTGAAATGCGTATCCCAGATGAAGTCGAAGAAGAAACAGAAGATTCTGATGATGTTGAGGAAACTGTTGATGACTACCTATTGTCGAGAGATAGGCAAAGAAGAGTCATAAAACCACCTCAGAGACTTGGATATGCAGATCTTGTAGCTTATGCCTTAATCTCTGCAAGTGAAGTTCTAGACGAAGAACCTAGAGATTATAAGGAAGTTATGAGGAGTCGAATGAAGACTGAATGGCTAAAGGCCATGCATGATGAGATGAAATCTCTTCATGATAATCACACTTGGGAACTAATCAAGAAACCTGTTGGGGCAAGGTTAGTCAGCTGTAAGTGGATTTTCAAAGTTAAGGAAGGAATCGAAGGAGTAATGTCGAAGAGGTACAAGGCAAGATTAGTCGCAAGGGGTTTCACTCAGAAAGAAGGTGTCGACTTCAATGATGTATTTTCCCCTGTTGTAAAGCACAGATCCATCCGAATGTTGCTCGCCATGGTGGCTCAGTTCGACCTTGAACTGGAACAAATGGATGTGAAGACTGCATTCTTGTATGGTGACTTAGATGAAACAATCCTGATGAGGCAACCTGAAGGGTATGTCGAAAAGGGGAAAGAAGATTATGTGTACAAACTGAAGAGATCTTTATATGGACTTAAACAATCTCCTCGACAGTGGAATAAGAGATTCGACAAGTTCATGGAACACATAGGTTTCATTAGAAGTCAGTTCGACCATTGTGTTTACTCCAGATTTCGACCTGAAAATTCATTTGTTATTTTGTTGCTTTATGTTGATGATATTCTGATAGCAAGCAACAATGTCGAAGATGTAATGAGGGTGAAGGCTGAACTCAATAAGGAGTTTGACATGAAGGATCTGGGAGCTGCATCTAGGATTCTTGGAATTGACATTCGAAGAGATAGAAAGCAGTCGAAATTATGCTTATCTCAAGAGGCATACCTACGAAAGATTCTTGACAAGTTTGGTATGTCGAATTCAAAGCCTGTTGTGACTCCAACAAACCCTCAATTCAAGCTGAGCATTGATCAATGTCCCAGTACTGATGTTGAAAGAACATATATGAACAGCATCCCATATGCTAATATAGTTGGTTCTTTGATGTATGCTATGGTCTGTACTAGACCCGACATAGCATATGCAGTAAGTCTTGTAAGCAGGTACATGGCGAATCCTGGAAAGGCTCACTGGCAAGCGTTAAAGTGGATTCTAAGGTACATAAATGGGTCTCTGAACAGAGTCTTAATTTATGGTGGAGCCTTGGGTGAAGATAGTAAAGCAGCTGTCGAAGGCTATGTTGACTCTGATTATGCAGGCTGTATGGATTCCAGAAAATCTATTTCTGGATATGTTTTCACTATGTTTGGTACAGCAATTAGTTGGAAAGCAACTCTTCAGAAGGTTGTTGCCTTATCAACTACTGAAGCAGAATATATTGCCCTAACTGAAGCTGTGAAAGAAGCATTGTGGCTTGAAGGTTTTGCAAAGGAACTGAAACTTCAAGGTCAAGGTATCACTGTTAAATGTGATAGTCAAAGTGCAATACACTTGTCGAAAAACTCAGCCTATCATGAGCGAACCAAGCACATAGATGTGAGGCTGCATTTCGTCAGAGGGGTAATCGAGCGTGGAGAAGTCCAAGTGCTGAAGGTCTCGACAGATCACAATGCCGCTGATATGATCACCAAAACATTGCCAAGTTGCAAGTTTTTCCACTGTATGCAGTTGATAAAGCTGCATGAAGAAAGCTAGTTAGTGTCTCTTGATGCTGTAGAGTTAGGTCCAAGGTGGAGATTTGTGGGATTTTGGATCGAACTCTAGTATGATCGAAGTACATGCTGTAGTCGAAGAAGGGTCTAGCATGTATTTGTCGAAGGATGCTTGTTAAATTAGGTTTTAGTGTTTAAACCCTAATTTGTTAAGTTAGCTTGATTGTTAAGTTAGCCTGTATAATGGGCCTTGTGGAAAAAGCCCATTAGTTAGTATGTTAGGTTTTATTATAAATAACATACTAGTCTCTCATCATTGTATCACAGCAAATCCTAAATAAGTTGGTGAGAGGGTTATTTGTTATTCTTGTAAACTTGTAATCTTGTTTTCTAAGAGAAAGTAAAGAATAACAGTGATAACAAATTCTTGTGTTCTTATTCTTCCTTGTTCTTTATTCTTCTCAAATTCTATACTTTGTTATTGGCATTGAATTCACAACAATTACGGTTATAGCGGTAACTGTTATTATATGTTAACATTTTTTAATAAATAAAATAAAATAAAATATTAGCACCTGAGTTTAGATATGTTACCACGATGTTGAGAAGAACTGTGGTGAATTGAACATTGTTGTTTATGTGTTTTGTAATAGTGTTTGGATCATCTGTTTTTTTATTTATTGTCCATGTATGAAGTTCATTTGGGATCAAGTTCTCTTGTGGTTGAAAAATTCATCACAGCCCTAAAGATTGGAAATATGAAATTCAGTAGATCATTGGTGTTTGCAACAAGAAAGGTTGAAAGGAAAAAGTGCGGCAATGTGCTTTAGCTGAAACATTATATGAAGACCGGAAATTTATAAATCAAGTACGCTTTAATTGAAGACAAATTCAGCGGCAATGTCATTGTCTCAAAGATTATTGAAGCGGTTGTGTATAGATGTTTGGCAAAACCTAAATTTAGACACCACATTAAGGTTACTCATGCCTTAGTTGGTGTGTCCTAGGATTTATTGGTTTGTTTTGATTGATGGATCTTTATGATCACTTAAACTGTTATGATTTTTTAGATTTATCAATAAAATTATTTTTTATTCAAAAAATAAAATAAAAAATAAAATTATAATTATCATTTGATCATTAAGTTAGTAATAATTTATGATTATCATTTACAATCATGTTTCATTGTTAATTAATTATTTTAAAATATTTATTGACATAAAGATGCTTATAATTAATTTATTAATAAACTTAATATATGCAAATACTAAATTAATCTTATATTTTATAAAACCTATTTCAAAAAATTTATTGACAAAAATTTATTAATATTTTATTTATTAATGAACTTAATATAAATAAATATTAAGTTAATCTTATATTCCATAAAACTATTTTCAACAAAAAAATACAATAAAAAATAAGAATCTCACAAGAAATTAATGAGGAATTGTTTTTTTTTTTTGGGCTTTGACACTCTAGTCTATTATAATTATAAATATATAAAAAGCAAAGTACCATTAACTTACCATAATACCCTAATTAGTAAATTTCAATTTAGTCTTAATCTAAGGGTATATTTGTAACTTGCTGAAATACTTGCACCATATTGATTTGACAATAAATATGGCTGATGTGTCACACTATGGTTTTTTCTGTCACTTTTTACTTTTTTTTTTTTAAAATTATTTCTAACAAACAACAATTATGCCATTTTGTTTATATTTACATGTTATAATCACACCTAATTATGTGCTACATACCACTTCCCAAAATCCTCATCCAAACAAAAGGTCATTCAATTTGAAATTTAAATTAAAACACTCATATTATAGCTGCGACGTACACTGAGTTTTGAAATTCTAATTATTCCACTAAACCCTAATCACGTTTTTTGTTGCAAGATTTAAATTGGCAACATAAGATGATAAAACCAACGTTGATATGCGATCATTTTCTGGTTCTATAGAAGAATGTTTTTAACAAGATTTGATTCAAATTATGTATATGTATATTATTATTGCTTTCATATTTTGTATGTCATATCAATATTGATTTTGGCATAATATAAGTTCTTTTGAATGTAGCATTGCCTCTAGCAAACAAACTACTCTAATTTTCGTTCAATTAACATATTTACAATCTTTTTTAAATAGAATGTCTCTTCTCCTAAAGAGAAGATAATAACCTATAAGTTGGTGTTGATGTGCCTTCAAAATTCTAATTTATTTTGAATCGAAATTATAATTCTCATTTGTCGTGAAATTTGAATAAAATTTTTATTTTGTATTGATATTTTTATATTTTTAATTGCTATAATTTTAGAAACAAATATTACAATTTTTAATAAAATATTTACGATTTATTTTTTTAAAGTACGACTAATTAATATATTTTTATACAATATTAAAAACAAATATTACAATTTTTTAATCAAATATTGGAGTACCATTTAATTCGATACTTTACCTATATATCTTTTGAATGGAGACATTATTATCATTTATTTTTATTATACTTATATGGAAATTATTTTGAATGGTGACATAAATATATTTAATTTTTATATATGATTTGATTCCATAAAATATTATGATCAATAAAATTTGAATTCTCTTTTAATATTATAGGTTTGATGATATTGTTTCATATTGTAGGAATATTATATACTTAATTTTTATATATGATTTGATTCCATAAAATATTATGATCAATAAAATTTGAATTCTCTTTTAATATTATAGGTTTGATACTGTTTCATATTGTAGGAATATTATATACATTAGAATATATAAAGATATGAAAAAAATTAAATCAAAACTTTACAAATATATCTTTTGAATGGAGGTATTAATATTATTTATTTTTATTATATATAGAAAATATTTTGAATGGTCACATTAATACATTTTATTTTTATGCATGATTTGATTTCAAAAATTTATGATCAATAAATTTTGAATGGAATTATAATTTAACCAATAAAAGTTTCTACCGACTTCTAAATATATCTGTGTATATTTTTTGAAAGGTTACGTTTATATTCTTGAAAAAAATAAGGTAGTTTAAAGGATGTATTGTTAACTATAAATATATTGTTAATAAAATTAACAAAAAAGTATATTATAAATATATAAAAGATAAAGTAAATAAGAACTCTAATGTTTATCTTAAATATTTAATTTATCATTCTATAAATGTAAGAATAAATATTATTTTGTAATTATTTAGATCCTTATTTGACCTAAAATAAATTATTTCAATTTCTATAAAAAGGTTAATAAAACAAAATAAAATCAATTGAGATTTGATAATTTTTTTAAGTTTATGAAATAACTAAAATATATCATAATCTTTTCAAATTAACTTTATAATTGTAATCCTGATAAAAAAATATTAAATGGTAATCATGAAAATTTAATGATAAATGATAATCATAAAAATTTATGATAAAATAAAAAATTATTGATACAATCATTTTAATAAATCTATTATTATTATAAATATATAAAAAGCAAAGTACCATTAACTTACCATAATACCCTAATTAGTAAATTTCAATTTAGTCTTAATCTAAGGCTATATTTGTAACTTTCTGAAATACTTGCACCATATTGATTTGACAATAAATATGGCTGATGTGTCACACTATGGTTTTTTCGACCACTTTTTACTTTTTTTAATTATTTCTAACTAACAACAATTATGCCATTTTGTTTATATTTACACGTTATAATCACACCTAATTATGTGCTACATACCACTTCCCAAAACCCTCATCCAAACCAAAGGTCATTCAATTTGAAATTTAAATTAAAACACTCATATTATAGCTGCTACGTACACTGGGTTTTGAAATTCTAATTATTCCACTAAACCCTAATCACGTTTTTTGTTGCAAGATTTAAATTGGCAGCATAAGATGATAAAACCAACGTTGATATGCGATCATTTTCTGGTTCTATAGAAGAATGTTTTTAACAAGATTTGATTCAAATTATGTATATGTATATTATTATTACTTTCATATTTTGTATGTCATATCAACATTGATTTTGGCATAATATAAGTTCTTTTGAATGTAGCATTGCCTCTAGCAAACAAACTACTCTAATTTTCGTTCAATTAACATATTTACAATCTTTTTTAAATAGAATGTCTCTTCTCCTAAAGAGAAGATAATAACCTACAAGTTGGTGTTGATGTGCCTTCAAAATTCTAATTTATTTTGAATCGAAATTATAATTCTCATTTGTCGTGAAATTTGAATAAAATTTTTATTTTGTATTGATATTTTTTTATTTTTAATTGCTATAATTTTAGAAACAAATATTACAATTTTTAATAAAATATTTACGATTTATTTTTTTAAAGTACGACTAATTAATATATTTTTATACAATATTAAAAACAAATATTACAATTTTTTAATCAAATATTGGAGTACCATTTAATTCGATACTTTACCTATATATCTTTTGAATGGAGACATTATTATCATTTATTTTTATTATACTTATATGGAAATTATTTTGAATGGTGACATAAATATATTTAATTTTTATATATGATTTGATTCCATAAAATATTATGATCAATAAAATTTGAATTCTCTTTTAATATTATAGGTTTGATGATACTGTTTCATATTGTAGGAATATTATATACTTAATTTTTGTTGTGAATTCAATGCCAATAACAAAGTATAGAATAAGGGAGGAATAAGGAACAAGGAAGAAGAAGAACACAAGAATTTGTTATAACTGCTATTCTTTACTTTCTCTTAGAAAACAAGATTACAAGTTTACAAGAATAACAAATAACCCTCTCACCCTAAATTAGGATTTGCTGTGTTGCAATGATGAGAGACTAGTATGCTATTTATAATAAAACCTAACATACTAACTAATGGACTTTTTCCACAAGGCCCATTATACAAGCTAACTTAATAAACAAGCTAACTTAACAAATTAGGGTTTAAACACTAAAACCTAATTTAATAAGCATCTTCGACAAATACATGCTAGACCCTTCTTCGACTACAGCATGTACTTCGACCATACTAGAGTTCGATCCAAAATCCCACAAATCTCCACCTTGGACCTAACTCTACAGCATCAAGAGACATTAACTAGCTTTCTTCATGCAGCTTTATCAACTGCATACAGTGGAAAAACTTGCAACTTGGCAATGTTTTGGTGATCATATCAGCGGCATTGTGATCTGTCGAAACCTTCAGCACTTGGACTTCTCCACGCTCGATTACCCCTCTGACGAAATGCAGCCTCACATCTATGTGCTTGGTTCGCTCATGATAGGCTGAGTTCTTCGACAGGTGTATTGCACTTTGACTATCACATTTAAAAGTGATACCTTGACCTTGAAGTTTCAGTTCCTTTGCAAAACCTTCAAGCCACAATGCTTCTTTCACAGCTTCAGTTAGGGCAATATATTCTGCTTCAGTAGTTGATAAGGCAACAACCTTCTGAAGAGTTGCTTTCCAACTAATTGCTGTACCAAACATAGTGAAAACATATCCAGAAATAGATTTTCTGGAATCCATACAGCCTGCATAATCAGAGTCAACATAGCCTTCGACAGCTGCTTTACTATCTTCACCCAAGGCTCCACCATAAATTAAGACTCTGTTCAGAGACCCATTTATGTACCTTAGAATCCACTTTAACGCTTGCCAGTGAGCCTTTCCAGGATTCGCCATGTACCTGCTTACAAGACTTACTGCATATGCTATGTCAGGTCTAGTACAGACCATAGCATACATCAAAGAACCAACTATATTCGCATATGGGATGCTGTTCATATAGGTTCTTTCGACATCAGTACTGGGACATTGATCAATGCTCAGCTTGAATTGAGGGTTTGTTGGAGTCACAACAGGCTTTGAGTTCGACATACCAAACTTGTCAAGAATCTTTCGTAGGTATGCCTCTTGAGATAAGCATAATTTCGACTGCTTTCTATCTCTTCGAATGTCAATTCCAAGAATCCTAGATGCAGCTCCCAGATCCTTCATGTCGAACTCCTTATTGAGTTCAGCCTTCACCCTCATTACATCTTCGACATTGTTGCTTGCTATCAGAATATCATCAACATAAAGCAACAAAATAACAAATGAATTTTCAGGTCGAAATCTGGAGTAAACACAATGGTCGAACTGACTTCTAATGAAACCTATGTGTTCCATGAACTTGTCGAATCTCTTATTCCACTGTCGAGGAGATTGTTTAAGTCCATATAAAGATCTCTTCAGTTTGCACACATAATCTTCTTTCCCCTTTTCGACATACCCTTCAGGTTGCCTCATCAGGATTGTTTCATCTAAGTCACCATACAAGAACGCAGTCTTCACATCCATTTGTTCCAGTTCAAGGTCGAACTGAGCCACCATGGCAAGCAACATTCGAATGGATCTGTGCTTCACAACAGGGGAAAATACATCATTGAAGTCGACACCTTCTTTCTGAGTGAAACCCCTTGCGACTAATCTTGCCTTGTACCTCTTCGACATTACTCCTTCAATTCCTTCCTTAACTTTGAAAATCCACTTACAGCTGACTAACCTTGCCCCAACAGGTTTCTTGATCAGTTCCCAAGTGTGATTATCATGAAGAGATTTCATCTCATCATGCATGGCCTTTAGCCATTCAGTCTTCATTCGACTCCTTATAGCTTCCTTATAATCTCTAGGTTCTTCGTCTAGAACTTCACTTGCAGAGATTAAGGCATAAGCTACAAGATCTGCATATCCAAGTCTCTGAGGTGGTTTTATGACTCTTCTTTGCCTATCTCTCGACAATAGGTAGTCATCAACAGTTTCCTCGACATCATCAGAATCTTCTGTTTCTTCTTCGACTTCATCTGGGATACGCATTTCAGCATTAACATGCTCCACCTCAACAGGAATCTCTACCTGTTCCAGCTCTTCGTCAACATCATCAGTTTTCTTGAAAGCCATTTCAATTTCATTGAAAACTACATCTCGACTGGTGATACACCTCCTGTGACCTGGCTCTAGGCACCATAGCCTATAAGCTTTCACTCCTTCAGGGTATCCCATAAACATGCATTTCAGAGCTCTAGGTTCGACCTTGTCTTGCCTAATGTGAGCATAGGCTACACAGCCAAATACTCTTAGTTTGTCGAGATCTCGTGGATGTCCCGACCAAACTTCTTCAGGTGTCTTCATATCTAACGCTGTCGAAGGACATCTGTTTATCAGATATGCTGCTGTCGAAACAGCCTCAGCCCAAAACACCTTCTTTAATCCCGCACTAGTCAACATGCATCTAACTCTCTCCAAAATAGTTCGATTAAACCTTTCAGCCAAACCATTTTGTTGTGGAGTACCTGCGGTAGTTCTGTGCCTTGCAATACCAGAGGCAACACAAAAACTGTCGAACGCCTCATTGCAAAACTCAAGGCCATTGTCGGTTCTCAACCTCTTTACCTTTCTGCCAGTTTGATTTTCGACAAGAGTCTTCCAACTTTTGAAATTCTCAAAAGTTTCATCCTTAGTCTTCTGGATGAATACCCATAACTTTCTGGAATAGTCATCTACTATGGATAGAAAATACTTTGCTCCTGAATGTGATGGACACCTTGCAGGCCCCCAAAGATCAACATGGATGTAATCAAGGGATCCATGTGTTCTTTGTTTGCCTTTGTTGAACTTCATTCTACAGGACTTTCCAAGTACACAGGGTTCACAAAACTTCAGCTTTTCGACTTTATCTCCACCAAGCAGATTTTGTTTCCCTAATTCAACCAGACCCCTTTCACTGACATGGCCCAATCTCATGTGCCAAATTTCTGTCTTCGACAAAGGTTTCATGGATGCAACATTTGTCGAACCACTTACAACTTCAGCCTCAAGGGTATACAAGCCTTGTTTCTTCACGCCTCTCAAGACTTCCTTCGACCCTTTCATGACTCTCAGGATAATTTTCTCTCCTTGAAACACATATCCTTTCTTGTCGAATTCACCAAGAGAAATCAAATTTCTCTTCAAATCAGGTACATACCTGACTTCAGTCAACAATCTTATTGACTCATCATGGAGCTTGAATCTCACAGATCCAACGCCTGCAATCTTGCAAGCTTTGTTGTTTCCCAGCAATACAGATCCACCATCTTGATCACATAATTCCTCGAACAAGTCTTTGTTTGGAGTCATGTGCCAAGTGCATCCAGAGTCCATAATCCACTCCTTCGACGAGTTGTTGCTTGAAACCACAAGAACATCAGATGATTCGAAATCATCTTGGACAATAGCTGCGTAGCTATTATCCTTACCTCCATGATCTTTCAGGCGTTCAGGGCACACCTTTCTTGTGTGACCTACTTTCTTACAGTGATAGCATCTAATACCAGATGCATCACCACTATAAGACTTCGACTGATTTTTACCTTTCCTCTTGTCGAATTTTCCTTTAACAGCCAAACCTTCACCAACCGTCGAAGGTTTATGCTCCTTACGTTCGTTCAAGTCCTTAGAGTACAAAGCTGATTGAACTTCTTCAAAGGTCAGGGACTCTCTTCCATACAAGAGGGTTTCTTTGAAGTGAGCATGTGATCTGGGCAAAGCGCACAACAATAACAGCGCTTGATCTTCGTCATCAATCTTTACATCAATATTTTCAAGATCAAGAATCAGCTTGTTGAACATATCCAACTGCTCAGCCAACACTTTGTCTTCAATCATCTTGAATGAATACAAAGCTTGCTTCAGGTAGAGTCGATTTACCAGAGATTTGGTCATATACAAACTTTCAAGTTTCACCCATAACCCTGATGTCGTCGTCTCCTTTGATACCTGTCGAAGAACCTTATCACCAAGGCTCAACAAAATTGCGCTGTGTGCTTTCTCGATCATGGCCGTCTTCTCTCTTTCTGTTAACGCAGCGTCCATTGCCGTCGCTCCCTTCAACGCTTCTAAACAACCCTGCTGAACCAGTAGGGCTTTCATCTTCAAGCGCCATAGACCGAAATCATTCACTCCGGTGAACTTTTCAATCTCATATTTTGTTGAAGGCATCTTGTCCACGCTCACCGCACCAATTTGTTGTGAATTCAATGCCAATAACAAAGTATAGAATAAGGGAGGAATAAGGAACAAGGAAGAATAAGAACACAAGAATTGGTTATAACTGCTATTCTTTACTTTCTCTTAGAAAACAAGATTACAAGTTTACAAGAATAACAAATAACCCTCTCACCCTAAATTAGGATTTGCTGTGTTGCAATGATGAGAGACTAGTATGCTATTTATAATAAAACCTAACATACTAACTAATGGGCTTTTTCCACAAGGCCCGTTATACAAGCTAACTTAATAAACAAGCTAACTTAACAAATTAGGGTTTAAACACTAAAACCTAATTTAATAAGCATCTTCGACAAATACATGCTAGACCCTTCTTCGACTACAGCATGTACTTCGACCATACTAGAGTTCGATCCAAAATCCCACAATTTTTATATATGATTTGATTCCATAAAATATTATGATCAATAAAATTTGAATTCTCTTTTAATATTATAGGTTTGATACTGTTTCATATTGTAGGAATATTATATACATTAGAATATATAAAGATATGAAAAAAATTAAATCAAAACTTTACAAATATATCTTTTGAATGGAGGTATTAATATTATTTATTTTTATTATATATAGAAAATATTTTGAATGGTCACATTAATACATTTTATTTTTATGCATGATTTGATTTCAAAAATTTATGATCAATAAATTTTGAATGGAATTATAATTTAACCAATAAAATTTTCTACCGACTTCTAAATATATCTGTGTATATTTTTTGAAATGTTACGTTTATATTCTTGAAAAAAATAACGTAGTTTAAAGGATGTATTGTTAACTATAAATATATTGTTAATAAAATTAACAAAAAAATATATTATAAATATATAAAAGATAAAGTAAATAAAAACTCTAATGTTTATCTTAAATATTTAATTTATCATTCTATAAATGTAAGAATAAATATTATTTTGTAATTATTTAGATCCTTATTTGACCTAAAATAAATTATTTCAATTTCTATAAAAAGGTTAATAAAACAAAATAAAATCAATTGAGATTTGATAATTTTTTTAAGTTTATGAAATAACTAAAATATATCATAATCTTTTCAAATTAACTTTATAATTGTAATCCTGATAAAAAAATATTAAATGGTAATCATGAAAATTTAATGATAAATGATAATCATAAAAATTTATGATAAAATAAAAAATTATTGATACAATCATTTTAATAAATCTATTATTATAAATATATAAAAAGCAAAGTACCATTAACTTACCATAATACCCTAATTAGTAAATTTCAATTTAGTCTTAATCTAAGAGTATATTTGTAACTTTCTGAAATACTTGCACCAAATTGATTTGACAATAAATATGGCTGATGTGTCACACTATGGTTTTTTCTGCCACTTTTTACTTTTTTTAATTATTTCTAACTAACAACAATCATGCCATTTTGTTTATAAAACACTCATATTATAGCTGCTACGTACACTGGGTTTTGAAATTCTAATTATTCCACTAAACCCTAATGACGTTTTTTGTTGCAAGATTTAAATTGGCAGCATAAGATGATAAAACCAACGTTGATATACGATCATTTTCTGGTTCTATAGAAGAATGTTTTTAACAAGATTTGATTCAAATTATGTATATGTATATTATTATTACTTTCATATTTTGTATGTCATATCAACATTGATTTTGGCATAATATAAGTTCTTTTGAATGTAGCATTGCCTCAAGCAAACAAACTACTCTAATTTTCGTTCAATTAACATATTTACAATCTTTTTTAAATAGAATGTCTCTTCTCCTAAAGAGAAGATAATAACCTACAAGTTGGTGTTGATGTGCCTTCAAAATTCTAATTTATTTTGAATCGAAATTATAATTCTCATTTGTCGTGAAATTTGAATAAAATTTTATTTTGTATTGATATTTTTTTATTTTTAATTGCTATAATTTTAGAAACAAATATTACAATTTTTAATAAAATATTTACGATTTATTTTTTTAAAGTACGACTAATTAATATATTTTTATACAATATTAAAAACAAATATTACAATTTTTTAATCAAATATTGGAGTACCATTTAATTCGATACTTTACCTATATATCTTTTGAATGGAGACATTATTATCATTTATTTTTATTAGACTTATATGGAAATTATTTTGAACGGTGACATAAATATATTTAATTTTTATATATGATTTGATTCCATAAAATATTATGATCAATAAAATTTGAATTCTCTTTTAATATTATAGGTTTGATGATACTGTTTCATATTGTAGGAATATTATATACTTAATTTTTATATATGATTTGATTCCATAAAATATTATGATCAATAAAATTTGAATTCTCTTTTAATATTATAGGTTTGATACTGTTTCATATTGTAGGAATATTATATACATTAGAATATATAAAGATATGAAAAAAATTAAATCAAAACTTTACAAATATATCTTTTGAATGGAGGTATTAATATTATTTATTTTTATTATATATAGAAAATATTTTGAATGGTCACATTAATACATTTTATTTTTATGCATGATTTGATTTCAAAAATTTATGATCAATAAATTTTGAATGGAATTATAATTTAACCAATAAAATTTTCTACCGACTTCTAAATATATCGGTGTATATTTTTTGAAAGGTTACGTTTATATTCTTGAAAAAAATAATGTAGTTTAAAGGATGTATTGTTAACTATAAATATATTGTTAATAAAATTAACAAAAAAATATATTATAAATATATAAAAGATAAAGTAAATAAGAACTCTAATGTTTATCTTAAATATTTAATTTATCATTCTATAAATGTAAGAATAAATATTATTTTGTAATTATTTAGATCCTTATTTGACCTAAAATAAATTATTTCAATTTCTATAAAAAGGTTAATAAAACAAAATAAAATCAATTGAGATTTGATAATTTTTTTAAGTTTATGAAATAACTAAAATATATCATAATCTTTTCAAATTAACTTTATAATTGTAATCCTGATAAAAAAATATTAAATGGTAATCATGAAAATTTAATGATAAATGATAATCATAAAAATTTATAATAAAATAAAAAATTATTGATACAATCATTTTAATAAATCTATTATTATAAATATATAAAAAGCAAAGTACCATTAACTTACCATAATACCCTAATTAGTAAATTTCAATTTAGTCTTAATCTAAGAGTATATTTGTAACTTTCTGAAATACTTGCACCAAATTGATTTGACAATAAATATGGCTGATGTAGCACACTATGGTTTTTTCTGCCACTTTTTACTTTTTTTAATTATTTCTAACTAACAACAATCATGCCATTTTGTTTATAAAACACTCATATTATAGCTGCTACGTACAGTGGGTTTTGAAATTCTAATTATTCCACTAAACCCTAATGACGTTTTTTGTTGCAAGATTTAAATTGGCAGCATAAGATGATAAAACCAACGTTGATATGCGATCATTTTCTGGTTCTATAGAAGAATGTTTTTAACAAGATTTGATTCAAATTATGTATATGTATATTATTATTACTTTCATATTTTGTATGTCATATCAACATTGATTTTGGCATAATATAAGTTCTTTTGAATGTAGCATTGCCTCAAGCAAACAAACTACACTAATTTTCGTTCAATTAACATATTTACAATCTTTTTTAAATAGAATGTCTCTTCTCCTAAAGAGAAGATAATAACCTACAAGTTGGTGTTGATGTGCCTTCAAAATTCTAATTTATTTTGAATCGAAATTATAATTCTCATTTGTCGTGAAATTTGAATAAAATTTTATTTTGTATTGATATTTTTTTATTTTTAATTACTATAATTTTAGAAACAAATATTACAATTTTTAATAAAATATTTATGATTTATTTTTTTAAAGTACGACTAATTAATATATTTTTATACAATATTAAAAACAAATATTACAATTTTTTAATCAAATATTGGAGTACCATTTAATTCGATACTTTACCTATATATCTTTTGAATGGAGACATTATTATCATTTATTTTTATTAGACTTATATGGAAATTATTTTGAATGGTGACATAAATATATTTAATTTTTATATATGATTTGATTCCATAAAATATTATGATCAATAAAATTTGAATTCTCTTTTAATATTATAGGTTTGATGATACTGTTTCATATTGTAGGAATATTATATACTTAATTTTTATATATGATTTGATTCCATAAAATATTATGATCAATAAAATTTGAATTCTCTTTTAATATTATAGGTTTGATACTGTTTCATATTGTAGGAATATTATATACATTAGAATATATAAAGATATGAAAAAAATTAAATCAAAACTTTACAAATATATCTTTTGAATGAAGGTATTAATATTATTTATTTTTATTATATATAGAAAATATTTTGAATGGTCACATTAATACATTTTATTTTTATGCATGATTTGATTTCAAAAATTTATGATCAATAAATTTTGAATGGAATTATAATTTAACCAATAAAATTTTCTACCGACTTCTAAATATATCGGTGTATATTTTTTGAAAGGTTACGTTTATATTCTTGAAAAAAATAACGTAGTTTAAAGGATGTATTGTTAACTATAAATATATTGTTAATAAAATTAACAAAAAAATATATTATAAATATATAAAAGATAAAGTAAATAAGAACTCTAATGTTTATCTTAAATATTTAATTTATCATTCTATAAATGTAAGAATAAATATTATTTTGTAATTATTTAGATCCTTATTTGACCTAAAATAAATTATTTCAATTTCTATAAAAAGGTTAATAAAACAAAATAAAATTAATTGAGATTTGATAATTTTTTTAAGTTTATGAAATAACTAAAATATATCATAATCTTTTCAAATTAACTTTATAATTGTAATCATGATAAAAAAATATTAAATGGTAATCATGAAAATTTAATGATAAATGATAATCATAAAAATTTATGATAAAATAAAAAATTATTGATACAATCATTTTAATAAATCTATTATTATAAATATATAAAAAGCAAAGTACCATTAACTTACCATAATACCCTAATTAGTAAATTTGAATTTAGTCTTAATCTAAGGGTATATTTGTAATTTTCTGAAATACTTGCACCATATTGATTTGACAATAAATATGGCTGATGTGTCACACTATGGTTTTTTCTGCCACTTTTTACTTTTTTTAATTATTTCTAACTAACAACAATTATGCCATTTTGTTTATATTTACACGTTATAATCACACCTAATTATGTGCTACATACCACTTCCCAAAACCCTCATCCAAACCAAAGGTCATTCAATTTGAAATTTAAATTAAAACACTCATATTATAGCAATTAGGTGCTACATACCACTTCCCAAAACCCTCATTCAAACCAAAGGTCATTCAATTTGAAATTTAAATTAAAACACTCATATTATAGCTGCTACGTACACTGGGTTTTGAAATTCTAATCACGTTTTTTGTTGCAAGATTTAAATTGGCAGCATAAGATGATAAAACCAACGTTGATATGCGATCATTTTCTGGTTTTATAAAAGAATGTTTTTAACAAGATTTTATTCAAATTATGTATATGCTTTCATATTTTGTATGTCATATCAACATTGGTTTTGGCATAATATAAGTTCTTTTGAATGTAGCATTGCCTCTTGCAAACAAACTACTCTAATTTTCGTTCAATTAACATATTTACAATCTTTTTTAAATAGAATGTAGATAATAACCTACAAGTTGGTGTTGATGTGGCTTCAAAATTCTAATTTATTTTGAATCGAAATTATAATTCTCATTTGTCGTGAAATTTGAATAAAATTTTTATTTTGTATTTATATTTTTTTATTTTTAATTGCTATAATTTTAGAAACAAATATTACAATTTTTAATAAAATATTTACGATTTATTTTTTTAAAGTACGACTAATTAATATATTTTTATACAATATTAAAAATAAATATTACAATTTTTTAATCAAATATTGGAGTACCATTTAATTCGATACTTTACCAATATATCTTTTGAATAGAGACATTATTATCATTTATTTTTATTATATTTATATGGAAATTATTTTGAATGGTGACATAAATATATTTAATTTTTATATATGATTTGATTCCATAAAATATTATGATCAATAAAATTTGAATTCTCTTTTAATATTATAGGTTTGATGATACTGTTTCATATTGTAGGAATATTATATACTTAATTTTTATATATGATTTGATTCCATAAAATATTATGATCAATAAAATTTGAATTCTCTTTTAATATTATAGGTTTGATACTGTTTCATATTGTAGGAATATTATATACATTAGAATATATAAAGATATGAAAAAAATTAAATCAAAACTTTACAAATATATCTTTTGAATGGAGGTATTAATATTATTTATTTTTATTATATATAGAAAATATTTTGAATGGTCACATTAATACATTTTATTTTTATGCAAGATTTGATTTCAAAAATTTATGATCAATAAATTTTGAATGGAATTATAATTTAACCAATAAAATTTTCTACCGACTTCTAAATATATCTGTGTATATTTTTTGAAAGGTTACGTTTATATTCTTGAAAAAAATAACGTAATTTAAAGGATGTATTGTTAACTATAAATATATTGTTAATAAAATTAACAAAAAAATATATTATAAATATATAAAAGATAAAGTAAATAAAAACTCTAATGTTTATCTTAAATATTTAATTTATCATTCTATAAATGTAAGAATAAATATTATTTTGTAATTATTTAGATCCTTATTTGACCTAAAATAAATTATTTCAATTTCTTTAAAAAGGTTAATAAAACAAAATAAAATCAATTGAGATTTGATAATTTTTTTAAGTTTATGAAATAACTAAAATATATCATAATCTTTTCAAATTAACTTTATAATTGTAATCATGATAAAAAAATATTAAATGGTAATCATGAAAATTTAATGATAAATGATAATCATAAAAATTTATGATAAAATAAAAAATTATTGATACAATCATTTTAAAAAATCTATTATTATAAATATATAAAAAGCAAAGTACCATTAACTTACCATAATACCCTAATTAGTAAATTTCAATTTAGTCTTAATCTAAGGGTATATTTGTAACTTTCTGAAATACTTGCACCATATTGATTTGACAATAAATATGGCTGATGTGTCACACTATGGTTTTTTCTGCCATTTTTTACTTTTTTTAATTATTTCTAACTAACAACAATTATGCCATTTTGTTTATATTTACACGTTATAATCACACCTAATTATGTGCTACATACCACTTCCCAAAACCCTCATCCAAACCAAAGGTCATTCAATTTGAAATTTAAATTAAAACACTCATATTATAGCTGCTACGTACACTGGGTTTTGAAATTCTAATTATTCCACTAAACCCTAATCACGTTTTTTGTTGCAAGATTTAAATTGGCAGCATAAGATGATAAAACCAACGTTGATATGCGATCATTTTCTGGTTCTATAGAAGAATGTTTTTAACAAGATTTTATTCAAATTATGTATATGCTTTCATATTTTGTATGTCATATCAACATTGGTTTTGGCATAATATAAGTTCTTTTGAATGTAGCATTGCCTCTAGCAAACAAACTACTCTAATTTTCGTTCAATTAACATATTTACAATCTTTTTTAAATAGAATGTAGATAATAACCTAAAAGTTGGTGTTGATGTGCCTTCAAAATTCTAATTTATTTTGAATCGAAATTATAATTCTCATTTGTCGTGAAATTTGAATAAAATTTTTATTTTGTATTGATATTTTTTTATTTTTAATTGCTATAATTTTAGAAACAAATATTACAATTTTTAATAAAATATTTACGATTTATTTTTTTAAAGTACGACTAATTAATATATTTTTATACAATATTAAAAACAAATATTACAATTTTTTAATCAAATATTGGAGTACCATTTAATTCGATACTTTACCAATATATCTTTTGAATGGAGACATTATTATCATTTATTTTTATTATACTTATATGGAAATTATTTTGAATGGTGACATAAATATATTTAATTTTTATATATGATTTGATTCCATAAAATATTATGATCAATAAAATTTGAATTCTCTTTTAATATTATAGGCTTGATGATACTGTTTCATATCGTAGGAATATTATATACTTAATTTTTATATATGATTTGATTCCATAAAATATTATGATCAATAAAATTTGAATTCTCTTTTAATATTATAGGTTTGATACTGTTTCATATTGTAGGAATATTATATACATTAGAATATATAAAGATATGAAAAAAATTAAATCAAAACTTTACAAATATATCTTTTGAATGGAGGTATTAATATTATTTATTTTTATTATAAATAGAAAATATTTTGAATGGTCACATTAATACATTTTATTTTTATGCATGATTTGATTTCAAAAATTTATGATCAATAAATTTTGAATGGAATTATAATTTAACCAATAAAATTTTCTACAAAATAACGTAGTTTAAAGGATGTATTGTTAACTATAAATATATTGTTAATAAAATTAACAAAAAAGTATATTATAAATCTATTATCTATTATCTATTATAAATATATAAAAAGCAAAGTACCATTAACTTACCATAATACCCTAATTAGTAAATTTCAATTTAGTCTTAATCTAAGGGTATATTTGTAACTTGCTGAAATACTTGCACCATATTGATTTGACAATAAATATGGCTGATGTGTCACACTATGGTTTTTTCTGCCACTTTTTACTTTTTTTTTTAATTATTTCTAACTAACAACAATTATGCCATTTTGTTTATATTTACACGTTATAATCACACCTAATTATGTGCTACATACCACATCCCAAAACCCTCATCCAAACCAAAGGTCATTCAATTTGAAATTTAAATTAAAACACTCATATTATAGCTGCTACGTACACTGGGTTTTGAAATTCTAATTATTCCACTAAACCCTAATCACGTTTTTTGTTGCAAGATTTAAATTGGCAGCATAAGATGATAAAACCAATGTTGATATGCGATCATTTTCTGGTTCTATAGAAGAATGTTTTTAACAAGATTTGATTCAAATTATGTATATGTATATTATTTTTGCTTTCATATTTTGTATGTCATATCAACATTGGTTTTGGCATAATATAAGTTCTTTTGAATGTAGCATTGCCTCTAGCAAACAAACTACTCTAATTTTCGTTCAATTAACATATTTACAATCTTTTTTAAATAGAATGTATTTTCTCCTAAAGAGAAGATAATAACCTACAAGTTGGTGTTAATGTGCCTTCAAAATTCTAATTTATTTTGAATCAAAATTATAATTCTCATTTGTCGTGAAAATTGAATAAAATTTTTATTTTGTATTGATATTTTTTTATTTTTAATTGCTATAATTTTAGAAACAAATATTATAATTTTTAATAAAATATTTACGATTTATTTTTTTAAAGTACGACTAATTAATATATTTTTATACAATATTAAAAACAAATATTACAATTTTTTAATCAAATATTGGAGTACCATTTAATTCGATATTTTACCAATATATCTTTTGAATGGAGACATTATTATCATTTATTTTTATTATACTTATATGGAAATTATTTTGAATGGTGACATAAATATATTTAATTTTTATATATGATTTGATTCCATAAAATATTATGATCAATAAAATTTGAATTCTCTTTTAATATTATAGGTTTGATGATACTGTTTCATATTGTAGGAATATTATATACTTAATTTTTATATATGATTTGATTCCATAAAATATTATGATCAATAAAATTTGAATTATCTTTTTATATTATAGGTTTGATACTGTTTCATATTGTAGGAATATTATATACATTAGAATATATAAAGATATGAAAAAAATTAAATCAAAACTTTACAAATATATCTTTTGAATGGAGGTATTAATATTATTTATTTTTATTATATATAGAAAATATTTTGAATGGTCACATTAATACACTTTATTTTTATGCATGATTTGATTTCAAAAATTTATGATCAATAAATTTTGAATGGAATTATAATTTAACCAATAAAATTTTCTACCGACTTCTAAATATATCTGTGTATATTTTTTGAAAGGTTACATTTATATTCTTGAAAAAATAACGTAGTTTAAAGGATGTATTGTTAACTATAAATATATTGTTAATAAAATTAACAAAAAAATATATTATAAATATATAAAAGATAAAGTAAATAAGAACTCTAATGTTTATCTTAAATATTTAATTTATCATTCTATAAATGTAAGAATAAATATTATTTTGTAATTATTTAGATCCTTATTTGACCTAAAATAAATTATTTCAATTTCTATAAAAATGTTAATAAAACAAAATAAAATCAATTGAGATTTGATAATTTTTTTAAGTTTATGAAATAACTAAAATATATCATAATCTTTTCAAATTAACTTTATAATTGTAATCATGATAAAAAAATATTAAATGGTAATCATGAAAATTTAATGATAAATGATAATCATAAAAATTTTATGATAAAATAAAAAATTATTGATACAATCATTTTAATAAATTAAATAATTTATAATTAATTTTATAAAGGTGAATAAATTACAAATAATTTTATAAATGTAATAAATTAAACTATTTATAAAATTATTTATATCAATAATAGTAAATTACATATATATTTAATAATGGACACACGAATTCAACATACTTATAAACCGGAAAAAAGTTACAATAATTTTATAAACAGGAATAAGTTAATATCATTTTATATAAATTAATGGTATAATATAATGTATTAAATATTTATATAACACTTTATTAAATAAATTTATTTCATGAAATTAATTTTATATAATATCATTAATATTTAATTGTTGAAAATTCTCAATAAACTGAAAAATATTTATTACAAATCGAATATAATAAAACATAAGAAATAAATACATAATTTTGAAATGTTATATATGATTCATTGTAATAATAAATGTTAAATTATTATTTAATATTATAATAAATTTTTCGATATTCTTAGATTTAATTTATTCTTTTTCCCCGTATATAATAATAATAATATTATATTATTATTTAATATTATAATTTTTGATTGACAATAATAAATTCATTTTAATTAGTTAGACATTAAGATAATAAATTTAATATATATCACTAATACACGATATTTATTTATAAATGTAATTAACTAAGAGACACATATTTATCACTGTTGAATAAATAAATTTAAGATGATATGGTAAATATTTATTTTTACAATTATTTTTATAAACTTAAATAACTTACAAATATTTTTATAAACGAACAAAATTCAAATATTGATGTAATTGTTTTTAACATGAATAAGTTAAAATGTTTTTATAAATTGTCACACAGATTAAAGACACTTATAAACGAGAAAAAGTCTACATATTAATATAATTAATTTTACAAACTAAAAATAAATTACAATAATTTTTATAAACATGAATAAATTATAAATAATTTTATAAACCGGAAAAATTCAAGTATTGATACAATTATATTTATAGAAGAGTATAAGTTTCATATATTTTTATAAATAGACACACACATTCATTTTTATGAACGAGAATAATTTAAAATTATTTTTATAAATGAGAAATTCAAATTTGATAAATGATTATATATTGTAATTATATTAATATTAACCAACTGAGTATATGAAATAAATTTACGGGTAGAATAAATGTATCTATGACATACCAGATAATTGAAGTTAATGTTTTAAATGACAATTAAGTTATATTTTTAAATACAAATTAGATAATAAATTCATCTAAAATAAATTTCATTCATTAAATAAATATAGAAAATAATATACAATAGTTTTATCTATAAATTTTATTTATTTTTTATGTTCTTTTTAAAAATAATTGTAATTTAACGGGAAACTGTTATACATTATATGTTGTAAAAAAATATGTAAATATGATATAATATAAAAGTTTTAAAACTGAAATTTGACGGGAGATGTCATACATTTTTAATTTGAAAAAATAGATTAATATATAAAATACGTTTAATAAATTTTTAAAATTAATTCCTTTGGATTCAACTGAAGTTCGTTAACTCATATGATCATAGGATCAAATTGAAGGTTGGTACACCTATTATGCTAATGAGAAATTTGGACCAAGCCGATGGGTTGTGCAACGGAACAAGATTAATTGTTACAAGATTTGCAAATCATGTCATTGAGGCAAAAATCATGTCTGGAAAGAACATAGGTAACATTTTTTACATTCCACGAATGTCTATGTCACCTTCTGATTCACCTTGACCATTCAAGTTGATTAGGAGACAATTTCCGATTATTGTCTCCTATGCAATGACAATTAATAAGTCACAAGGTCAATCTCTTGATAGTGTTGGATTGTATTTGTCTACTCCTGTGTTTAGTCATGGTCAATTATATGTTGCAATTTCAAGAGTTAAGAGCAAAAATGGGCTAAAAATCTTAATTCATGACAAGGAGAATGTATCGTGTTCTACTACTACTAATGTTGTGTACAAGGAAGTCTTTCAAGCACTTTGATAGTTGGTAAACTTTATATCTTATACTTTACGATTCAAATTAAAAATCTATTTTGAATTAAAATATATAGTATGTACATTTTCCATGTATTTCAAGAAGTATATAATTTTTCCTATTTGTTCATGCAGACGTGATTGGTTGATAGGACCGACGCTTGCTACAAATATGGAGTTAAATGTCAACATGGTTTACACGAGACATATACTCAACTGAAAACATGGTAACATACTTAATAATTTAATAATCTATAAATGTAATGTGAATCCAGACGAGACCCGTGCGATAGCACGGATTTATTACTAGTTTATAAAAAAATGAAATTTTATTAATTCAAAACTCGTAAATTGAGTACGGATACTAATCAAATATTATTCTAGTAAGAAATTGCTTTATTCCCACGAAAACATTACAAGACTTTATTAAATCTACTTTGGCTCATACTACGATCACGTAAGAGCATGTTATTCCAATTTTTTTCTTCATTTCAACGCATTTAGCGGAATTCTGAAAAATAATAGCTTCTTTAAATATTGATGAAGAGTAAAAAAAATTAATGAATAGTAAAAATTAATTTTGAAATATTGGGTTTTTTTACTCAACAAAATAACCCTGTTAAAATTGATGTCAAATCTCCACAATCAATATAAAAAAGAAGTTTTTTATATAACAAGAGACAGCGTTATCTACTTTTATCCAAATACATTTATAAATAATAAAAATAGATTTTATAATTATTAAAAAATTCAATCAAATATAATTAATTTTTTATATTTTAGCAAAAATATTAATTAAATTTATTATAATATCTTCTTTATTAAATTTAATAGTAAGTTGGAAAATGAAATAGAAAAGTATATTAAAAATTATAATATTAAATATTAAATAATAATTAATTTTTACTTATATTAATGATGAAGAATTAAAGTATTTTGTTACTTATAAATATATACGAAGGAAGATTGCGGTCAAGTTAAGTGCGTGTTTCTTTACCCAAATAAAATGAATAAAGATTGTTATTTAATGGAAAAACGAATACAAGCTAAAGCACTTACTTTACCTATCAATTATCAATAGAACGTGACACAAGTGGTCTTGGAACAAGTGATGGAGTACTAAAAAACGGCGATAATGATGCTAGTGAGGTGTACCGAGAACCAAGACATGAGGAGGTATCGGTACACAACATTAATAAATGAAGAAGAAAAAAAAGAGAAAATGTATTTATTTTAATGACTATTATAAAACTTATAAAAAAAAATATAAATAATTACTATTATTAATCTATTTATACATAAGGTGAATCGTTACGTAAACTCTAATAAAAAATAAATTTAATAACTAAATTAAAATGTATAAATTAAAAAATATTAAATTTATTAACTACGCTAACAAATTTAAAATTTAGAATTTTAGAAACTAAATATATCTGAACGTAACTTCAAAATCTTCTGCTTTTGATTAATAACAATTTCTGATTACATCAAACTACTACTTCTAACTAAATAGTTTCAAAAATTTATATCTTCTAATTAATAACTTCAAAAACTCGATTACTTTTAAATAACAATATTTTTTAAATATAAATTATTTTCAAAAGGAAGAACTTCAGACAATTATTAAACTACATGGACTAGAATTAGGTAAACCATGTGACTACCATCCATGGGAATGAGACAATGTGAGTTGTAACCTATACTTATGATCTGAATACATATTATATTCCAAATACCCATCTAAACTCAAGTTTGATAAGAAAAAGTTCATTTTTGTTTGACCTTAATTTTGGATTTAGGTTTTTTCCATTACAAAATATTAAAACTGGTTGGATAATAATGATACTAATAACCATTTCGAATTCGCATGGTATATATTTATAAGTATGTTAGTATTATTTAATTTTGATAATTTGAATATTAATTATATTGTCAATACATTAATATTTTATTTTATATTTTATCATTTCAAATGTATAGATGGTTTTACAAATTATAAGATTTTTTTATATTTTAAATAATCACATTTTTTTAAAAATTTCTCAAATAATCATATTTTCAAAAAATTTATCAAATTAACTATTTTTCAAACAAAAAAATTTCATCACACAGATGAGTAGTCACTATGTGTGACGCATACACGGAATTTAGAAAGGAGGCGCCACACTGCATGGTATGTCCTCCTCTATAAAACCATGCAGTGTGGCGCATGCATGCAATGTTAGAGAGGATGCACTATCTAGTGTGGCTTGACAGTTGTATTTATTAATTTTTTAAATAAAAATAAAAGTAACTAAAAATATTTTATATTATACAATGTATGGATACATTTTATTTTGGACATTGAGTGGGTTTGGTATTGTGGTTGGGTTTTAGTGGGTTGACATTGTGGTTGAGTTTGGTATTGTAGAGGAGTTGGTTGTTGGGTTTGGTATTGTTGAGGGGTTGGTTGTTGGGGTTGTTGTTGAGCGTATGTTGCAGCTCTTTGGCGTGGATTAATCAAATATGTCTCTTGAGACAGAAACAGGTTTATTGAAACTGATGTGTACCATCTTAAATATTGGAGAGCCGGTTTTAAGTCATCTTGCGAGATCGGCTCCCTTAGGACCAATTCACGTCGATGCCTCCATTGACGACATTGATTTTTAGCAAGTCTCTCAAATTATTAAATCCCATTGGTCGTCAACTCTAAGTAGATGCCATTGTCCCAAACATGTAGGGGGTCAGGGACACCCTGTTGCATGCCGAATTGTAGCTTCACACGATCAGTGTGGTGCATCTCCACAGTAGTGAACCTGACGAGTGTTGTTTTTGCAGTTCATACTTCAACATCAGCTGGGTAAATCTCATGGTCGAGATCCTTATACGGCCTCCATACAAATTGTAGAGGAAAAGAAGCTATATAAAATATTAAACTTAATTAACCTATTGAAAGTCTTGTATAAAATATGTAAGTTTAATACTTCTTCGGGTCCAACATGATCAATAAGATTTTGGTAGACTACTATTGCGTTTTGAGGGAATTTGTTGTAATTCATCCCAGGAACAAACCACCTACATAGAAAAAAAGGATAATAAATTAATACATGTTAGCTATAGTATATAGTATGTAAAATTTGTGGTTTCGTAATCTTACTTTGTAGCAAAGGGGAAGACGAATGGCCTTGTGTTGCGGGAGGCGATGGAATAGAAAGAACAACTGTCGTTCAATGCGTTTTTACACAAGGAATTATACAGATGGGCCAAAACATCAGAGCCCCAACTATATGTGTTTATTTTATCAAATTGTCTTAACAAGGGTAAATACATGATATTGACAGTATTACCCGTTGTTTTAGCAAATAAAAAGTGGCCAAATAATATCATTATGTAACACCGAGTTTTCAAAAAAATTTCTTGCTCGGTAGAGTTTTCGGTTATGATGAGACTACTATGTTATTATCTAAGAAGACAGAAATTAATATCTTGGCCTCTAGACCCTTGTTCAAATAAAGAGACTCCCAAAAGTTCCTCGCATATGGCGTTGTCTTGGTTGACTCGACCATTGACAGCCTTACCATCAATCGGTAGACTGAATAACATGTACATGTCCTCTAGTGTGACCGTACATTCACCACATGGAAGATGAAAGGTGCGAGTTTCGGGTCTCTATCTCTCCACTAATGCGAGAATAATTTTATAGTCAACATGGTAATTGACTATGTTGAGTAACGAACCAAAATCAGCATGTCATAAGTACGGTTCAATTTGTACGTTGTAAGGGACATACTCATGGACACGATAACGAAATATTTTAACATCCTATTAAAAACATGAATTACGTATAAGAAATATAATATTTACATATAACAATCATAAGAATTACGGAAATAAAGTTTGTCGACAAAAAATAGGTATTGAAGAAAATACACTTACAAAGGTTTCAATGTTGTTGAGAGTTCCTCTATGTTGATCACTCATGGTCAAGAGAGACATTTTTTCTTGATTACTCTTGTGTTCTTGTTGATGTTTCAAGAAAGAAATAGTGTGGTGTGAGTTATGATTGTGATGAACATATAGGGTGAATGTTATATGTATTTATAAGAAAATATTGAGGAACACTATTCATTCACGTGACAAAGCTTTGCATACAAGATACACATAGGTGCCACACTAGGTGGCGCATGCTCTTGTTTATACACTAAGGCGCCACACTAGGTGGCGCATGCTCTTGTTTTATACACTAAGGCGACATTCAACATAACTTGTTACTTTTTGCATGCATGTAAAGCTGCAGCGTGAAAGGGATCAGATGGCATGCATGCAAGCTTGTTATTCACGTGACAAGCCACCCTAGGTGGCACATGCTTGCAAAAACAAGAGGAAAAACCACCCTAGGTGGCACATGCTTTCTAAATAAAGAAGACAAGTCACCCTAGGTGGCGCATGCTTGCAAAATAAAGAGGACATCCCATACTTTCATCAGTCTATTTAAGCATCTGTTCAGGGCGCATTACTGGTATATATCCATAACTCACAAAAAACATACCTCAACAACATGGATCATTGATAAAATTATACTATTGTTGCCCATATTAACAGTGATACATTCAACTGCGATAACTTCGGTTTTAATTTACGTAATACCGATTTTATCTGCTTTTGGACAAACAAGAAATCAAGTTTTGCATGCTTCAAAGATAGACTAGAAGTCAAATTGCAGTGTGGTCCAGTTTACCAAATTCTTTACTTCTATTTGACAACAACCAAGTCAGATTTTATCAACTAAAGATGCGCGACGATGATGATGTTCGAAACATGTTTCGAACTCATGAACAATCTGGGTTCAATGTGATTGAGCTGTATGTTTTATTACAATAACCAGATCAATCTCAGGTGGTAGATCCTTCTCAAGATTTTGAATAAGAGGATGAATCTGATGAGGACAAGTCGATGATATTGACCAATAAGAATAAGATGATGAGGCAATGATTGATTTTATGGTTAATGATGACGCTGCAGATCAAGAGCATGAACCTCTACCTATGAGTCATGTGTACGACCCTCCATTTCACATGAGGAACTTGAACTTGGGGGAAGATGAACCAGCCTCATATATCTTTCACAATCCTTATATGCAGACCAAAGGGGCCTTGAAAGTTGGAGACATATTTCGTATAAAAGAAGAGTGTCTTAGAGCTATCAAAAAATACCACATGGAAACTTTAGCCGACTTCAGTATAAATCGAAATAATTCAGGGAGGTACGTTATTTTATTTCGTCAAAAACCAAATTTCCCTTTTCGGTTAACTGCATCTTACAGGAAGAGAAGTGATTCATGGTAAATATGTATCATTGATCCACTCCACACTTGTATCACCATCGTTCCGATGCAGGATCATCGGAAACTTAGTTCTCAACTAATATGTCAAGAAATCTTACCTCTTATTAGCAAGGATCCATCATTAAAGGTGAGTACAATTATTTCTCATATCGCTACAAGATTCAATTATACTCCCTCTTACAGGAAGGCATGAATCGGGAGGACTAAGGAAGTTGAACTTGTGTATGGTAATTGGGAGGAATCGTACAAAGAACTTCCAAGATTTTTGATGGCACTCAAATATTATGCTCCGGGAACTGTTATAATTTTGGAAACACTCCCGACATTTACCCCATAAAGAACTCGTGTCAGTGAAAATGGAATATTTCATCGATTGTTCTGGGTGTATGAACCAAGCATCAAGAGTTTTGCATTTTGCGAACCTATTATACAGATTGATGGAACTTGGTTATATGGAAAGTATAAAGGAACATTACTCGTGGCAGTGGCACAAGATGGCAACCGTAATGTTTTTCTGATTGCCTTCGCTCTAGTTGAAGGTGAGACAGGTGGTGCATGGAATTTCTTTCTGAAGAATCTCCGATTACACGTTGCCTTAACCCAACCTTTGTTTGATTTCAGACAGACAGACATCGATTGTGAGTGCATACAATAATCCTGATAACGGTTGGCAAGATCCCCCTTTAACACATGTCTATTGCATTAGACATATCACACAAAACTTCATGCTCAATATCAAAGACAAGACACTTAAATATTTATTTTTACAATTATTTTTATAAACTTAAATAACTTACAAATATTTTTATAAACGAACAAAATTCAAATATTGATGTAATTGTTTTTAACATGAATAAGTTAAAATGTTTTTATAAATTGTCACACGGATTAAAGACACTTATAAACGAGAAAAAGTCTACATATTAATATAATTAATTTTACAAACTAAAAATAAATTACAATAATTTTTATAAACATGAATAAATTATAAATATTTTTATAAACCGGAAAAATTCAAGTATTGATACAATTATATTTATAGAAGAGTATAAGTTTCATATATTTTTATAAATAGAAACACGCATTCATTTTTATAAACGAGAATAATTTAAAATTATTTTTATAAATGAGAAATTCAAATTTGATAAATGATTATATATTGTAATTATATTAATATTAACCAACTGAGTACATGAAATAAATTCACGGGTTGAATAAATGTATCTATGACATACCAGATAATTGAAGTTAATGTTTTAAATGACAATTAAGTTATATTTTTAAATACAAATTAGAAAATAAATTCATCTAAAATAAATTTCATTCATTAAATAAATATAGAAAATAATATACAATAGTTTTATCTATAAATTTTATTTATTTTTTATGTTCTTTTTAAAAATAATTGTAATTTAACGGGAAACTGTTATACATTATAGGTTGTAAAAAAATATGTAAATATGATATAATATAAAAGTTTTAAAACTGAAATTTGACGGGAGATGTCATACATTTTTAATTTGAAAAAATGGATTAATATATAAAATACGTTTAATAAATTTTTAAAATTAATTCATTTGGATTCAACTGAAGTTCGTTAACTCATATGATCATAGGATCAAATTGAAGGTTGGTACACCTATTATGCTAATGAGAAATTTGGACCAAGCCGATGGGTTGTGCAATGGAACAAGATTAATTGTTACAAGATTTGCAAATCATGTCATTGAGGCAAAAATCATGTCTGGAAAGAACATAGGTAACATTTTTTACATTCCACGAATGTCTATGTCACCTTCTGATTCACCTTGACCATTCAAGTTGATTAGGAGACAATTTCCGATTATTGTCTCCTATGCAATGACAATTAATAAGTCACAAGGTCAATCTCTTGATAGTGTTGGATTGTATTTGTCTACTCCTGTGTTTAGTCATGGTCAATTATATGTTGCAATTTTAAGAGTTAAGAGCAAAAGTTGGCTAAAAATCATAATTCATGACAAGGAGAATGTACTGTGTTCTACTACTACTAATGTTGTGTACAAGGAAGTCTTTCAAACACTTTGATAGTTGGTAAACTTTATATCTTATACTTTACGATTCAAATTAAAAATCTATTTTGAATTAAAATATATAGTATGTACATTTTCCATGTATTTCAAGAAGTATATAATTTTTTCTATTTGTTCATGCAGACGTGATTTGTTGATAGGACCGACGCTTACTACAAATATGAAGTTAAATGCCAACATGGTTTACATGAGACATATACTCAACTGAAAATATGATAACATACTTAATAATTTAATAATCTATAAATATAATGTGAATCCAGACGAGACCCGTGCGATAGCACGGGTTTGTTAATAGTTTATAAAGAAATGAAATTTTATTAATTCAAAACTCGTAAATTGAGTACAAGATACTAATCAAATATTATTCTAGTAAGAAATTGCTTTATTCCCACGAAAACATTACAAGACTTTATTAAATCTACTTTGGCTCATACTACGATCACGTAAGAGCATGTTATTCCAATTTTTTTCTTCATTTCAACGCATTTAGCGGAATTCTGAAAAATAATAGCTTCTTTAAATATTGATGAAGAGTAAAAAAAATTAATGAATAGTAAAAATTAATTTTGAAATATTGGGTTTTTTTACTCAACAAAATAACCCTGTTAAAATTGATGTCAAATCTCCACAATCAATATAAAAAAGAAGTTTTTTATATAACAAGAGACAACGTTATCTACTTTTATCCAAATACATTTATAAATAATAAAAATAGATTTTATAATTATTAAAAAATTCAATCAAATATAATTAATTTTTTATATTTTAGCGAAAATATTAATTAAATTTATTATAATATCTTCTTTATTAAATTTAATAGTAAGTTGGAAAATGAAATAGAAAAGTATATTAAAAATTATAATATTAAATAATTAAATAATAATTAATTTTTACTTATATTAATGATGAAGAATTAAAGTATTTTGTTACTTATAAATATATACGAAGGAAGATTGCGGTCAAGTTAAGTGCGTGTTTCTTTACCCAAGTAAAATGAATAAAGGTTGTTATTTAATGTAACAACGAATACAAGCTAAAGCACTTACTTTACCAATCAATTATCAATAGAACGTGACACAATGGTCTTGGAACAAGTGATGGAGTACTAAAAAAAACGGCGATAATGGTGCTAGTGAGGTGTAGCGAGAACCAAGACATGAGGAGGTATTGGTACACAACATTAATAAATGAAGAAGAAAAAAAAGAGAAAATGTATTTATTTTAATGACTATTATAAAACTTATAAAAAAAATATAAATAATTATTATTATTAATCTATTTATACATAAGGTGAATCGTTACGTAAACTCTAATAAAAAATAAATTTAATAACTAAATTAAAATGTATAAATTAAAAAATATTAAATTTATTAACTACGCTAACAAATTTAAAATTTAGAATTTTAGAAACTAAATATATCTGAACGTAATCTCAAAATCTTCTGCTTTTGATTAATAACAATTTCTGATTACATCAAACTACTACTTCTAACTAAACAGTTTCAAAAACTTATATCTTCTAACTAATAATTTCAAAAACTCTACTATTTTTAAATAACAATATTTTTTAAATATAAATTATTTTCAAAAGGAAGAACTTGAGACAATTATTAAACTACATGGACTAGAATTAGGTAAACCATGTGACTACCATCCATGGGAATGAGACAATGTGAGTTGTAACCTATACTTATGATCTGAATACATATTATATTCCAAATACCCATCTAAACTCAAGTTTGATAAGAAAAAGTTCATTTTTGTTTGACCTTAATTTTGGATTTAGGTTTTTTCCATTACAAAATATTAAAACTGGTTGGATAATAATGATACTAATAACCATTTCGAATTCGCATGGTATATATTTATAAGTATGTTAGTATTATTTAATTTTGATAATTTGAATATTAATTATATTGTCAATACATTAATATTTTATTTTATATTTTATCATTTCAAATGTATAGATGGTTTTACAAATTATAAGAATTTTTTTTTAAATAATCACATTTTTTAAATAATTTTCTCAAATAATCATATTTTCAATTTTTTTATCAAATTAACTATTTTTCAAACAAAAAAAATTTATCACACAGAGGAGTAGCCATTATGTATGACGCATACACGGAATTTAGAGAGGAGGCGCCACACTGCATGGTTTGTCCTTCTCTATAAAGCCATGCAGTGTGGCGCATCCATGCTATGTTAGAGAGGATGCACTATCTAGTGTGGCTTGACAGTTGTATTTATTAATTTTTTAAAATAAAAGTAACTAAAAATTTTTATATTACACAATGCATGTATACATTTTATTTTGGACATTGAGTGGGTTTGGTATTGTGGTTCGGTTTGGTATTGTGGTTGGGTTTTAGTGGATTGACATTGTGGTTGAGTTTGGTATTGTAGAGGAGTTGGTTGTTGGGTTTGGTATTGTTGAGGGGTTGGTTGTTGGGGTTGTTGTTGGGCGTATGTTGCAGCTCTTTGGCGTGGGTTGATCAAATATGTCTCTTGAGACAGAAACAGATTTGTTGAAACTGATGTGTACCATCTTAAATATTGGAGAGTCGGTTTTAAGTCATCTTGCGAGATCGGCTCCCTTAGGACCAATTCACGTCGATGCCTCCATTGGCGATATTGATTTTTAGCAAGTCTCTCAAATTATTAAATCTCATTGGTCGTCAACTCTTAGTAGATGCCATTGTCCCAAACATGTAGGGGGGTCTGGGATACCCTGTTGCATGTTGAACTGTAGCTTCACACGATCATTGTGGTGCATCTCCACAGTAGTGAACCTGATGAGTGTTGTTTTTGCAGTTCAGAATTCAACATCAGCTGGGTAAATCTCATGGTCGAGATCCTTATACGGCCTCCATACAAATTGTAGAGGAAAAGAAGCTATATAAAATATTAAACTTAATTAACCTATTGAAAGTGTTGTATAAAATATGTAAGTTTAATACCTTTTCGGGTCCAACATGATCAATAAGATTTTGGTAGACTACTATTGCGTTTCGAGGGAATTTGTTGTAATTCATCCCAGGAACAAACCACCTACATAGAAAAAAAGGATAATAAATTAATACATGTTGGTTATAGTATATAATATGTAAAATTTGTGGTTTTGTAATCTTACTTTGTAGCAAAGGAGAAGACGAATGGCCTTGTGTTGCGGGGGGCGATGAAATAGAAAGAACAACTGTCGTTCAATGCGTTTTTACACAAGGAACTATACAGATGGGCCAAAACATCAGAGCCCCAACTATATGTGTTTATTTTATCAAATTGTCTTAACAAGGGTAAATACATGATATTGACAGTATTACCCGTTGTTTCAGGAAATAAAAAGTGGCCAAATAATATCATTATGTAACACATAGTTTTCACAATTTTTTCTTGCTCGATAGAGTTTTCGGTTATGACGAGACTACTATGATATTCTCTAAGAAGATAGAAATTAATATCTTGGCCTCTAGACCCTTGTTCAAATAAAGAGACTCCCAAAATTTCCTCGCATATGGCGTTGTCTTGGTTGACTTCGGCCATTGACAACCTTACCATCAATCGGTAGACTGAATAACATATACATGTCCTCTAGTGTGACCGTACATTCACCACATGGAAGATGAAAGGTGTGAGTTTCGAGTCTCTATCTCTCCACTAATGCGAGAATAATTTTATAGTCAACATGGTAATTGACTATGTTGAGTAACGGACCAAAATCAGCATGTCGTAAGTACGGTTTAATTTGTACGTCGTAAGGGACATACTCATGGACACGATAACGAAATCTTTTAACATCCTATTAAAAACATGAATTACTTATAAGAAATATAAGATTTACGTATAACAATAATAATAATTACGGAAATAAAGTTTGTCGATAAAAAATAGGTATTGAAGAAAATACACTTACGAAGGTTTCAATGTTGTTGAGAGTTCCTCTATGTTGATCACTCATGGTCAAGAGAGCCATTTTTTCTTGATTACTCTTGTGTTCTTGTTGATGTTTCAAGAAATAAATAGTGTGTGAGTTATGATTGTGATGAACATATAGGGTGAATGTTATATGTACTTATAAGAAAATATTGAGGAACACTATTCATTCACGTGACAAAGCTTTGCATGCAAGATACACATAGGCGCCACACTAGGTGGCGCGTGCTCTTGTTTTATACACTAAGGCGCCACACTAGGTGGCGCATGCTCTTGTTTTATACACTAAGGCGCCATTCAACATGGCTTGTTACTTTTTGCATGCATGCAAAACTGCAGCGTGAAAGGGATCAGATGGCATGCATGCAAGCTTGTTATTCACGTGACAAGCCACCCTAGGTGGCACATGCTTGCAAAAACAAGAGGATAAACCACCCTAGGTGGCGCATGCTTTCTAAATAAAGAGGACAAGTCACCCTAGGTGGCGCATGCTTGCAAAATAAAGAGGACATCCCATACTTTCATCAGTCTATTTAAGCATCTGTTTAGGGCGCATTACTGGTATACATCCATAACTCACAAAAAACATACCTCAACACACATGGATCATTGACAAAATTATACTATTGTTGCCCATATTAACAGTGATACATTCAAATGCGATTACTTCGGTTTTAATTTACATAATACTGATTTTATCTGCTTTCGGACAAACAAGAAATCAAGTTTTACATGCTTCAAAGATAGACTAGAAGTCAAATTGCAGTGTGGTCCAGTTTACCAAATTCTTTACAAGTCCCCATTTCTATTTGACAACAACCAAGTCAGATTTTATCAACTAAAGATGCGCGACGATGATGATGTTCGAAATATGTTTCGAACTCATGAACAATCCGGGTTCAATGTGATTGAGTTGTATGTTTTATTATAATAACCAGATCAATCTCAGGTGGTAGATCCTTCTCAAGATTTTGAAGAAGATGATGAATCTGATAAGGACAAGTCGATGATATTGAACAATAAGAAGAAGGTGATGAGGCAATGATTGATTTTATGGTTAATGATGACGCTGCAGATCAAGAGCATGAACATCTACCTATGAGTCATGCGTACGACCCTCCATTTCACATGACGAACTTGAACTTGGGAGAAGATGAACCAGCCTCAGATATCTTTCACAATCCTTATATGCAGACCAAAAGGGCCTTGAAAGTTGGAGACATATTTTGTACAAAAGAAGAGTGTCTTAGAGCTATCAAAAAATACCACATGGAAACTTTAGCCGACTTTAGTATAAATCGAAATAATTCAGGGAGGTACGTTATTTTATTTCGTCAAAAACCAAATTTCCCTTTTCGGTTAACTGTATCTTATAGGAAGAGAAGTGATTCATGGTAAATATGTATCATTGATCCACTCCACACTTGTATCACCATCGTTCCGATGCAGGATCATCGGAAACTTAGTTCTCAATTAATATGTCAAGAAATCTTACTTCTTATTAGGAAGGATCCATCATTAAAGGTGAGTACAATTATTTCTCATATCGCTACAAGATTCAATTATACTCCCTCTTACAGGAAGGCATGAATCGGGAGGACTAAGGAAGTTGAACTTGTGTATGGTAATTGGGAGGAATCGTACAAAGAACTTCCAAGATTTTTGATGGCACTCAAATATTATGCTCTGGGAACTGTTATAATTTTGGAAACACTCCCGGCATTTACCCCAGACAGAACTCGTGTAAGTGGAAATGGAATATTTCATCGATTGTTCTGGGTGTATGAACCATGCATCAAGAGTTTTGCATTTTGCAAACCTATTATACAGATTGATGGAACTTGGTTATATGGAAAGTATAAAGGAACATTACTCATGGCAGTGGCACAAGATGGCAACCATAATGTTTTTTCGATTGCCTTCGCTCTATTTGAAGGCGAGACAGGTGGTGCATGAAATTTCTTTCTGAAGAATCTCCGATTACACGTTGCTCCTCAACCCAACCTTTGTTTGATTTCAGACAGACATCCATCGATTGTGAGTGCATACAATAATCCTGATAACGGTTGGCAAGATCCCCCTTCAACACATGTCTGTTGCATTAGACATATCACACAAAACTTCATGCTAAATATCAAAGACAAGACACTTTGAAAGAAATTTGTTAATGCAGGGTATGCCTTAACAGAACCATCATTCTGACACTATCGCGAAGAAATCGGATTGACAAACTCATAAGCATTAAGGTGGGTCGATAACATTCCAGTGGAGAAGTGGACTCGGGCATTTAACAATGGTCAACGATGGGGCCACATGACAAAAAATTTGGTGGAACCATTGAACTCTGTCTTCAAAGGCATCTGAAACCTACTAATTACTGTTTTGGTTAGAGCAACATATTTTAGGATGGGGTCATTGCTTGACACAAGAAGTTTAAAATGGAGGGCAGTGTTACAATCAGGGCAGTTGTTCAGTGAATGTATAATGAAAACATTTAACGAGGCTGCAAAAGAAAACACCCATAGTGTCACCGTGTTTGACTGTATTAAAGGTTGGTTCAATGTACAAGAGACAATGGATCATAATGAGGGGAGGCCAAGGGGACATTATCGGGTCGAACTAGATAGAGGTTGGTGTGATTGCAGAAAGTTTCAAGCATTTCGCATGCCTTGATCTCATGTCAAAGCGGCATGTTCGCATGTTCGCTTGGACCCAATACAACATATATCCCCCGTTTACAAAGTAAAGATCGTTTTAAGTGTGTACATCAATACCTTTTCCGTGTTGGCAAATGAGGATTATTGGCCTGCTTATCAAGGGGACATTGTTTGGCATAATGAACAAATATGACAGAAGAAAAAGGGGCGCCCCAATAGCACTCGTATTAGAACTGAAATGGATACAGCCAACAAAATGATAAGATTATGCAGTACATGTCGTCTTTCCAGACACAATCGAAAAAATTATCTGAATATTGGGTCTAGCTCTGCAACCTAACTTTTTATAGAAAACTTTCCGAAGTAATTAATTTGTTGTACGTAAGAAATTTCAATTTAAATCCGGGTTATCATTTTGTGTTCGATTTGTCATTCGATTACAACAACTTTCACATAATGACCCAAAAAATTACAACACCACAAACTCAGGACAACAACACAATAACATGATAAACAGACAAAACAACTAAACAAATCATAATATCTAAGAGATAAAAACCATCAAGACAATATCGTCTGGTTCAAGCATCATCATCATGACATCAGCGTCGCATCTCACCTTTTTCCATGATCGACTTACTCCATTTTTGTTCCACATTGTAATTTTCCTTTCTATTTTTCTGATATGTTCATCTTCAGGAATGTCTCCTTCCAACCAGCAAATCAAGTGCCTCTGAAAATGCTCGAACGTTTGCGTGTTCCAGAGTTTGATCTTCACCGGAGGCTTTATCGCCGAAAAAATAACATGCACATCTTTTTTTATCAGTGAAAACCTTGACAAGGGAGTGAAAGACATTTTCTAAAAGTTATGTGACAAATAGTGTGAAAAAATGAAGAGGATGGGTGACTGCATTTATAGAAAATCATATAACACTGTCAAGTCACACTAGATGGTACCTCTTCTCTAACATTGCATGCATGCGCCACACTGCATGACTTTACAGAGGATGACAAGTCATGCAGTGTGGAGCCTCCTCTCTAAATTGTATGCATGCGCCATAAAGAGTGACTACTCCTCTTTGTGACAATTTTTTTTTGTTTAAAAAATAATTAGTTTAGTAAATTTTTTAAAAATGTAATTATTTAAAAAAAAATTGAAAAATATAGTTATTAAAAAAAAAACTCAAATTGTATTGTTATTTTATTTTAATTTTTTTTACAAGAAAGCAAGTTCTATTCAAAGAGGCAAAAGCCTATCAGAACTACATTGAAAAATATCACAGTTCAATTTTGAAATACAACTCAACCAAATTTTAGAACCTAATCTTTTACCAAGGTTCTATTCAAGGTTCTATTCATAAACCTGAGAATCCGAGAATTTGATTTTGTTTATGCAGCCCACAATGATGGGAGCATAGGAATAGAGAATGTAATTCTCCAAAGAAAGATCTTTCGCCATTTAATTTGGAGCCCCCATTTAATTGCTAATAATTTCAGCCAAACCTGATTCCGCCCTACCATGATTTCTGTTGCAAGCTGATAAAATGATTTCGTTGTTTTTGTTCCTAACTGTTGGAAATTATTAATAATTAATAATTAAAATGAGATCCACACAAGACATGGGATATTGATGATTTTTTTAAGTCATATTTAGATTATATAAGTTTGGATTAAAATATGTTTTTGTTTTCTATAAAATTATTAAGTTTTGTTAT
The DNA here is from genome assembly GCA_948472305.1 of Vicia faba. Taxonomy (NCBI): domain Eukaryota; kingdom Viridiplantae; phylum Streptophyta; class Magnoliopsida; order Fabales; family Fabaceae; genus Vicia; species Vicia faba. The sequence continues at coordinate 581,047,884 of OX451735.1, forward strand.
AAGTCTTTATTAAAAAAATTGTATATTTTGATCCTTATTAAATTATTATGCATGTATGTTTTAGTTTTTTGTTAAATCAATTTGTATTTTTGAAATATTATTTTAAAGACATAATTAAAACGTTATAAAAAGTTTTTAAAAAAAATTCAAAATTTAATTTCTAAATCAAGGTTTCATTATTTTTATTATTATCTTTTGAAATTTAAAAATTTTTATATTTAATTCTTCTCATTTTAAGAAATTCTAAAATTGATAAAAAAAAATATTTTATAAATATTATAAACATGTAAAAAAAATTATTCAAAAATTTAAAAGTTTAAGGATAATTAAATAATTTTTAAAATTTTAGAAAATAACAAGAATTAAAATGCATGCATAAAATATTATAGAAACTAAAATATATTATTTTTTTATAAGAACTAAAAATGATATTTGAGATATTTATAAGGATCAAAAACATATTTAATCTTATAAATTTTAATTTATATGTTTGATTTTAATTATATTAAATAAAAAAATATATGTTTGAATTATAGAAATAATAAAGAAGCAAGTGCAATTTAGTTTTGAAATGTGAAATAAATGGAAAACAATTTTAATATTTTTTTAAATATTTTTTTCAACATTTTTAAAAATTGTCAAATCTTTATCATTTTATAGATGAAAGACATTCTATATTTAAACGTCTTAAGACTCTATATAACCAATTATCATATTCTTTTCTTTTTTTTCAACATTTCTAAAAAATATTAAATTTTCATCATTTTATATATGGATTCAAATGTCTAAGATTTTATATAATCAATTATCATAATCAAAAATCTAAGAAAAACTTTTATATTTTTCGAAAAATGCTCTATTAATTTTGCATGTTATTCCTAATGACAAATAGACTTGTCTAATAGGTATCGTTGAATATCAAATACTCAAATTATTATATTATATTATTAAGTTTTATTAAGATGGTGTGAATTATTTCATTGAATCATTTGATCTTTTATTTTTTGATTTTTTTTAATTTTTGGTGAATTTGACTCACCTGAATTTTATGAAATAATAAGTTTTAAATTTTAGAGTAATTCTTTCAATAATTTTTTATATAATTTTTTTAAAATTGTTACATATTTATATTATTTAGTGTAAATCTTTTACGTTTGATACTATATTTTTTATTTTACTTTATATTTTTATCTAAAATCTAAATGTTTATAAGTAATTAATTACTTATTTAAAGTGGTATTATATTTTTATTTGAAATTTTTTTTTCAGAACATCCAAAAGATTTATAGTGGTTTTTCTGTAAAAAATAATCTTTTTTCTCAAATTTAAACATTGACTCTATGTCATGAAATTATTCATCATTAATTTTTATTTTTAGAAATTTTTTATATGTCTTGTGTATTGGTATTTAAAATTTGTTAAACTACATATTATTATATATTTATCACATTGTATGTTAAAAATATTATAATTATGATTAATTTTTCTAACGGCAAACAAAATAATGGCTATAGAAATTTTGAAGGATGCCAATATAAATAATTGTGAGATAAATTGACTTAATATTAATAATGAGTATAATTATTTAAAGGATTGTGACATTATTTCATTCATATAATTGATTTGACTAAAATATATAACAATAATTTAAGTTAAGCCAACTTAGCAAATAAACTGACGTGGAACATTTCAGAATATTTCTTTGTAATGTATGTTGCTGAGTTGTTAAAATATTAAAGTTTCATTTTGAAGGTTTGATTTTAATATATTATATAGATATTTAATTATTATGGATGTGTTTCAAAATGACAAAAAAATATATTTGTGTGAAGTTTGTATTTTATTTTGAATATGAAAATAGGAAATACTCCGTGAAGTATTACAGTAGACAGTTTGTAGTTTGAATAAAAAATAGACAGCACTTCGTGAAGTGTTGTAGATTGTGAAACAATACGATCTTTGAAAATTGTTGTTGTAGAAATAGTGTCACGTTTTCAAAAAGCTAGTGTTGGTTAAACAATGTAATATTTAACAAAAGTGTTGTTGAAAGTGTGTGTTTCATCAATGGTCGTTATCTTATGAAACAACACCACTTTGGCATATAAATTGAGCTTTTGGATTCAGAAAAATACATCTAAAAAGTCTATCATCTTCATCAAAATTTTAGACACTCTTCGCTAGATACGAGTTTCATCGGTCTTACGCATGTTAGAAATAATTTATATTTTAGGAATATCTAGGAATATCTTTTTATATCTTTGTTATAGGGTATTTTAATATTTTATTATACTCTAATTTTGTGTATAAATAGTCTAGTAGTAGACAGGTCAATGTAATTCATTGTAAATTCATTATTCCTTATTCTGTAGCCATCATTAAATATATTTCTTTTGTCTTTCATCTCTCCTTGTGCACCAACAATTGGTATCAGAGCTCTGGTTCGAAATCCACGGGAAAATGGGAAACACGAGTGAACAATGAGGTATTATTGAGAATCGTTTTTCTGATTCTGTGGGATTTGGGAAACACTTTTAGTGAGTTTTTGAGTGAATTGCACAAGGTTGAAGATGAACGGAAACAGTGATATAAATTCCAAGCTTCCAGCGTTTGATGGCAAAAACTGGAATCGTTGGAAAATCCAGATGTGTGTGCTGTTTGGTTCTCAAGATGTGTTAGATCTTGTCACCGGTGGCTATGCTCTGTTAGAAGCAGACGCAACAGAGGCTCATAAGATTATGCAGAAGGCGCTGAGGAAGAAAGATCAGAAGGCGTTGTTCTACATCCATTAATGTGTGGATGTGAACATGTTTAAGAAGATTGTTGACTCTGAAACAGCAAAGGCTGCATGGGACACACTGGTCATATGTTACGGTGGTGGCGCATCAGTGAAGAAGGTGAAGCTTTAGTATCTCAGAAAGCAATATGAGAATCTCAACATGAAGGATAACGAGAAGGTTTCTGAGTACATCTCTAGAGTGATTCTGATCACTAATGAGATGAAAGCTTGTGGACAAACTCTTTATGAACAAGTAATCATTGAGAAGATATTGAGATCTTTAACCTCTCAGTTTGATTACATTGTGGTAGCAATTGAATATTCCAAAGATCTGAGCACCACGAGAGTTGAAGAGCTGCAAAGCAGTCTAGAGGCGCATGAATTGCGTATGACTGAGAGAACTTTTGAGAGGGAAGTAGAGCAGTAGGCTCTGAAAGTAACTTATGGTAAGAAGTATCAGAAGCAGACTTAGTCATAAGCCAGGAAGAAAACTAATGGTGGTCAAAGGTCAGAAGCTTCAAACTCTGATAGGAAGAAGAATATCCAGAAGAGAAAGGAGAAGTCTGACAAGAAGAATGTTCACTATTACTGTTGTAAAAACTTTGGTCACTATGCTAAAGATTGCTGGTCAAACAAAGAAAGGAAGTCAGAAGAAGCAAATATAGCCAGAGGAGACTCTGATGATGAAATTGTGCTATTGTTGGCTTCTGAACCTGATAATATGAATTCATCAGAATGGTGGTATATGGATACAGGGTGTTCAAACCATCTTACTGGAAACAAGAAATGGTTGGTTGATTTTGACTCTGGGAAGAGTACAAAGATCAGATGTGCTGATGATAAATACCTCAATGCAAAAGGTATGGGAAATGTCAAAATCATTCTAAACAATAGGAAGCAGCAGTGATCCAGAATGTATGGTATGTACCTGACATGAAAAGCAATCTGATGAGTGTGAGACAACTGATTGAGAAATGTTTTTCGGTTACCATGAAGGACAATCTTCTGAAACTGTATGACTGTAATCAGAAGCTGATTACAGAGTCAAACAGGGAAGGAACAGAACATTCAAGGTGAATGTTAGAATTGTAGACTCTGAATGTCTTAGTGCAACAAGTGTTGTCAAGGAGAGTGAGTTGTGGCACAGAAGATTTGGTCATCTGAATTTCAGAAGCTTAGGACATCTGAAATCAAAGAAGCTGGTACATGGAATTCCTATAATCAAGAAGCCTGAGAAGTCATACAAAGTGTGCATGGAAGGGAAGCAACCAAGATTACCATTTGCATCAGAAGTAGCTCCAAGAGCAAAGCATGCCTTGGGAGTAATGCATTCTGATGTATGCGGTCCATTTCCAGTAGCATTAATTGGAGGGAATAAATACTTTGTGTCATTTGTTGATGAGTTCACCAGAATGACATGGGTATCTCTCATAAATTTCAAACACGAGGTGTTTGCTGAATTCAAGAAGTTCATACTGAAGGTTGAGAATCAGAGTGGCCAGGCTCTGAAGATTCTTAGAACATATGGTGGTGGTGAGTATAACTCCACAGAATTTAGAAGGTTCTGTGAGGAGAATGGAATTGAGCACGAGGTTACTGCTCCCTATACTCCTCAACACAATGGTCTTGTTGAAAGAAGAAACCTTACTTTGCTTGATATGGTGAGAAACATGCTAAAAGAGAAGAAGCTTCCTCATACTCTGTGGGGAGAAGCTGTTGCCACTGCATGTTATATGCTCAACAGATGTCCAACGAAGAAGCTGAAGGAAATAGTTCATATTCAGAAGTGGACTGGAGATAAGAAAAGTGTTAATCATCTGAAGGTGTTTGGTTCTGTATGTTAAAAACATGTCCCAGAAGCCAGAAGACAGAAGCTGGATGATAGAAGTAAAGTAATGTTACTGGTGGGGTACCATAGTACAGGTTCGTACAAACTTTATTGTTTATAAACTAACAAAGTTTAGTCCAGCAAAGACGTCATTGTAAAAGAATCAGAAGTCTAGAATTGGGAAAGGTCTCGTCCTGACTCTGATGAGAGAACTCCTGAAGAAAAGTCAGAAACACATGTTTCTGAAGACTCTGACTCTGAAGAAGATTTAGAAGGTGAAGATGATTCTGACTCTGAATCTGATGGTGATTCAGACTCTGGGAATTTTCCAGACACTGAAGACAGTCAAGGTTCTGGAGAAATTCCAATTTCTAAAGAAAGAGCTTATTAAGGGGAAATTTCTGGTGTCCGAGGTTCTGAAGTTCAAATTCATAGGCAACAAGAGTCAGAAGCATCTCAAGATGATTTGCAAAGTTTGACATGTTACAAGACACTGAAGTAGACTCTGAAGGAGAAGTTATCCAGTGTGCAATGTTAATAGACTCTGAACCTGTAAGAATGGAAGAGGCTCTTAAGCAACAAGTCTGTTTGCAGGCCATGAAAGAAGAACTTGATGCTATAAAGAGAAACAAGACTTGGAAGCTGACATAACTTCCAAAAGGAAAGAAAGCCATCAACGTTAGATGGATTTTCAAGAAAAATCTAAAGCCAAATGGATCATTTGGCAAACATAAAACAAGATTAATAGCAAGAGGCTTTCTACAGAAGCATGGGCTGGATTACTCTAAAGTGTTTTCACCTGTAGTGAGACATGAAACAATCAGACTAGTGATTGTAATAACTGCTAACGAGAATTGGCCTCTGAACGAAAGGGTTTATGCAGGTCTCATGGCTGGACGAAAGGAGAGGCCCCTGAAGCTGACACAGGATAAGAAAGTCAACAAGAGAGTGGTGCGAGCTCCTCAGGCGACGAGGATGGGCCTGCCAACTATCCCGGACGATGCTTCTGGAGGGTCCCCGGACGCTCAGGATGTCGAGCCACATACCGACCTGATACCGAGGAAGAGGAACCGGGTGGAGAGGAAACCGGAGGTCGGCGAGGACTCTGGTGCGGTGAGGTCCTTCGGGTTGCCCCCTGTTTTAAAGAGGAGGGTTTCTTCGAGGGATTTCCCTTATCTGTAAGCGCTGACGAAGCTGATACCATTAGGCGGCTGAGCAAGGAGAATCGGAGAAAGCTTCTGGCCGCCAACATGGTCGGGATGGTCAAAATAGTCGAGATGGCCGTTGTCCTGGCCGAGGAGGGGGCAGATTCTGATCGCATCAAGGAGCTGGAACAGGAGAAAGCTGCCCTCACTGCGAGCTCACGAAAGTTGAAGGCTTCCCTGGAGCGCTCCGAGGAGATGTTCCGCGAGCAAGACGAACTGCTGGCCGCGGAGAAAGAGAACTCGGGGAAGATTGCCGAGGAGAGGGAGTACTTCCGTGAGGACTGGGAACGCTTGGAAACTGACAACGGGCGCCTCGCCAAAGAGGTCGAGGAACTAAAGGCCGCCATGCGCCCTGCCGAGGACGAGTCGGAGGAGACAGGTCCTTTGCGGAGTCGGTCGAAACTGGTTGCTCGTATTCAACTCCTCGAGGCGGACTGTGTTGGTGCTTTGGCGGATGGCTTTGAAGCCGCGATTATCCAGCTCGCTCTGTTGAATCCCGATCTGAATACTGAAGGAGTGGGCTACATGTCTCAGATCATCGACGGCCAGGTCGTGCCCCCGCCCGAGTCTCCTATTATCGGCGGTGATAGCCCCGGGGAAGTCTAGCTGTGAGATCTTAGTCGGGCCTGCGAGCCTTTTCTTTTGTTTGATGGTTGTTTTTGGGGCATGCGTGCCCGTGCATGTTTTACTTTTTGGGCCTGCGTGCCCGCTCTTGTACTTTCCGAACATCGCCGACCTTCTTGGTCAGTTTATTTCTATTTGTTTTTGTTGCCCACGAGCTTTTTGAATGAATGTTTGTTTTGACTTTGATTATTTGCCCGTATTTATATTTTGATATTTTGCGATAGAATTTGCCTAAGTTATGGTCCCGAGTCTCGCCCGCGTGTGGCTGCGACTTTGTTGGAAAATTTGTCTAAGTCTTTTGTTCGGGACATGCTTGTGCTCGACTTTCTATTTGGTGGCAAATTTCGCCTAAGTCACGACCTCGAGGAGAGATTCTTTTTTCGACCCTTTGGATGGCCCGACGTTCTTTGAGACTCGCCGGGCGTGCGGAGCAAAGCCGCTTGTTCGGGCGTATGACCCGGATCGGGGTTGCTCACCCGTGGCGTGAACTGCCCATCGCGAGCTGGGTGTTCTGCCCTACAGGTACTTCGACGGTGGAGCTCGGTTGAGGTGTCCACGTCGTGCACTATCGTTCATGCTCGTCTGTTGAACGACGTTATGCCGTTTGGGCGTAGGTCGGGCCTGTACCTTGGCCTTTCTACAGGGTCGGACGTTTTTCCTCGTTGACCAAACGTGGGTGTCGACGGCGAGGGTCCTCGGTGTTAAGGGTTTTTAACTATAGTACTGCTTTAGTTTAGCAGCGTTCCAGGGTCGTGGTAGTGGTTCTCCGTCCAGTTGCTCGAGGTAATATGCCCCGGTACCAGTGGTGTCGTGGACGCGGTAAGGCCCTTCCCAGTTCGCGGCCAATTTCCCTTCGCAGGAGTCTTTCTGGTTCCTTCGTAACACCAGGCTGACGATTTCGAACTCGCGTTTAATGACCTTGTCGTTGTGGCGCAGAGCCACTCGTTGTTTTAAGGTGGCTTCGCGTAGGGCCTCCCCGATCGGATTTCCTCGACTAAGTCGAGTTCGTCCCTGAGTGCCTCGTCGTTCATTTCTTCGTCGAGGGGATTCTCTGTCCGTCTGGAGGGTTCCCTGATTTCCACCGGGATGACGGCCTCGGTGTCGTACGTTAGTCGGAAGGGGGTCTCGCCCGTCGTTGAGTGGGGCGTGGTGCGGTATGCCCACAAGACGCTGTGCAGCTCCTCGACCCAACCCCTCTTTGCTTCGCCGAGTCGGCGTTTGAGTCCCCGGAGAATGACTCTGTTCGCGGCTTCGGCTTGCCCGTTGGTTTGAGGGTGCTCGACCGAGGTGAAGTGTTGTTTTGTTCCTAGTTTGGTGACGAAGTCCTGGAACCCGTGGTCGGTGAATTGGGTGCCATTGTCGGTCACCAGTGCCCTCGGGATTCCAAATCTGGCGAGGATGTTTCTCTTGTAGAAACGGAGGATGTTGTGCGAGGTGATCTTCGCGAGAGCCTCGGCTTCTATCCATTTCGTGAAGTAATCCACGGCCCCGATGAGGAATTTATTTTGGTAAGTCCCCTGCACGAAGGGGCCGAGGATATCCATGCCCCACCATGCGAACGGCCACGGAGACGACAGTATGCTCAGTTCGTGAGGGGGGGGGGGGGGGGGGGCGAGGTGCATGTCACCGTGCCTCTGGAACTTGTTACACCTCTTGACGTGTTCCTTGGTGTCCTGCTACATCGTCGGCCAATAGTACCCCGCTCGAAGGGCTTTCCTCGCCAGGGACTTACCGCCCATGTGTTGGGCGTTGATCCCTTCGTGTATCTCCCGCAGTACCTCGGGGACTGTGGATTCATCGATGCACTTCAAGAGGGGGATGGAGAATCCCCTGCGGTATAGTTTGTGCTCGCGTACCACGTAGGAGCATGCTCGTAGCTTTGTGGTGGTCGCATCCGTCTGATTCGAGGGGAGTTCGCCTTTCGTCAGGAAATTGTACACCGGGGTCATCCAGGACGAGGCATCTCCTATGGCGTGGACTTCGACTAGTATCGAGGATCTTTCGATGCTCGGGCGCGCTAGGGATTCTTGTATGACGAATTTGTTTCCGCCCTTCTTTCTCGTGCTCGTGAGTTTGGACAATATGTCTGCCCTTGTGTTTTGCTTGCGGGGGACATGTGAAATCTCTGCTCGTTCAAACTTTGTCATGTATTTTTTGACTAAGTTTAAGTATTCAACGAGGTTGTCGTTCTTGGCTTTGGTAACTCCCCTGGACTTGGGAGGCAACGAGTTGGGAGCATGTGTAGATTTGTATTTCGCGGGCTCCCAGGTCCTCGGCTAGCCTCAGTCTTGCGAGCAGGGCCTCGTACTCTGCTTGGTTGTTCGACGTCGGGAAGGAGAGAGCTAACGAGTGTTCGACCACTACGCCCTCCTCGTTCTCTAGGAGGATTCCCGCGCCACTTCCGGACGAGCTGGAGGCCCCGTCGACGAAGATGGTCCATTTGTGTTCCTTCCCAGCGGGTGGGTCATGAGCGGTCATTTACGTGACAAAGTCGGCCAGGGCTTGTGCTTTCAGGGCTTTCCTACTCTCGTACTGAATGTCGAATTCGGAGAGCTCCAAGGACCATTTCAACATTCTGCCCGCCATGTCGGGCCGACCCAGGAGTTGCCTCACTGGTTGGTCGGTTCGCACGATGATTGTGTAGGCCAGAAAATAGTGTCTGAGTCTCCTCGCCGCGTTGACAAGGGCTAGAGCCACCTTTTCTATCTGTTGGTACCTGCTTTCGGGTCCTTGTAGGGATTTGCTCGTGAAGTAGACAGGTTTCTGTCCGTTGGTGGTCTCGCGGATGAGGGCCACGCTGATGGCTTCGTTTGAGACGGCCAAGTATAGGAATAGTGGCTCCCCGTCGACTGGTCGAGATAATACGGGTGGTTGAGATAGACTTTGCTTTAGGTGGCGCAGTGCCCGTTCGCACTCCTCGTTCCATTCGAAGGCTGCTTCTTTACGAAGGAGTTTGAAGAAGGGGAGGACGTGCTGAGCGGACCTCACGACGAAGCGGGACAATGATATGAGCATGTCGTTCATGACTTGTATTGACTTCTTTGACGTCAGTGTCAGGAGGTCGGAGAATGCTCGACACTTGTCAGGGTTGGCTTCGATTCCTCGTTCTGTTAGGTAGAATCCGAGGAATTTTCCTGCCTTGACTCCGAACGTGCATTTCTCGGGGTTGAATCTCATTTTACTTTGTCTTGCTTGGGCAAAGACTGCCTTGAGGTGTGATGCATGGTTGGTGTCTGCTCGGGATTTGACGATCATGTCGTCTGTGTAAACCTCGAGCATGTCCCCAATCTACTTGTGGAAAACCCTGTTCATTATGCGTTGGTAGGTTGCCCTGACGTTTTTTAGTCCAAAGGGCATTACGTTGTAGTAATAGTTGCCCGAGCTGGTCATGAAAGTCGTGCAGTGTTTGTCGCCCACGGCCATCGGGATTTGGTTATAGCCCGAGTAAGCATCCATGAACGACAACGTTTTGTAGCCGGCCGAGTTGTCGACCAACATGTCTATGTTCGGTAAAGGGAAAGCATCTTTCAGGCAAGCCCGATTGAGATCGGTATAGTCAACACACATCCTCCATTTTCCATTATTCTTTTTAACAAGTACAACGTTTGACAGCCAGGTGCAATACCGGGCTTCAGAAATAAAATTCGCCTCTAGGAGGTCTTTTACAGCTTTTTCAGCAGCCTCCGTTTTCTCTGGAGACGGCCTATGCCTACGTTGTACTACGGCCCTAGCGGCAGGATCTATGGCGAGGTGGTGACAGGCGACCTCCGGGTCGAGTCCGGGCATCTCCGCGGCGCTCCAGGCGAACAGGTCAGCATTCTCGCGCAAGCAGGCCTTGATTTGCTTCCTTTCCAGGTCGGGGAGATCCTTGCCAATCTTTACTCCTTTGCTCGGGTCTGTGCCGAGGGGGACGAGCTTAAAATCCCCGTCCGGTATCGGTCGGAGTGGAACTTGCTCGCCATTGGAAGGTTCGTCCTGATCGAAACGAGCGTCCAGAGCTATAGAGTCGACCTTTGGTGGAGCTTTCTGGACTTCTTCCTTGGCGGACTCTTGCTTGTCGGGCTCCTGTCGTGTCCTTTTGGCGGGCCTTGTCCCTACGTCTACAGTGTCGCGTCCCTTAGATGCAACGTTGAAACACCTCCGAGCAGCGGTTAGGTCTCCCTGGATAGTAGCTACCCGTGCCCTTTTGGTGTAGAATTTCATCTTTAGGTGGACGGTGGAGGGCACCGCTGTCAGTTCTGCCAGTGTTGGTCTTCCCAGGATGCAGTTGTAGAGGGACGGACAGTCGATGACGAGGAAGCGTACTTTGACCTGTCTTGTCGCTGTTCCCTCGCCAAATGTAACCAGGAGCTCGACATATCCCCAAGGTTTGGAGGTCGAGCCGTTGAAACCCTGTAAGTCTGACCCTACATATGGCGAGAGATGTGAATCATCCAGCTGTAGAGTTCGGAACAATTGGTTGTACATTACGTCGACGGAACTTCCTTCGTCGACGAGGATGCGATGTACATCGAAGTTGGCCATTCTTGCCCTTATCAGCAAGGGGATGACCGCGTTGGGGGCTCCTCCAGGGAGCTCTTCTAAGTAGAAGGAGATGGATTCTGACCTGCCCTTCACCCTTTCAAATGTCACGGTTTACGGGGGTGCCGTGTCGACCAGCTCATCCAGCTTCCTCTTAGCCGAATTAATGGTCAAGTCGTTGAATCCTCCGCCGTTGATGACCATGCCGGAGGGGAAATATTCCCACCTGCCGTGTGTTGTGAGGGGCTCCCGCAGGTGTTCGGGGACGTCGAAGTCCTCGGGTCTGGTCACGGAGAAGGCGGTCTGGATGGGGACCGACTCGTCAGATGGTCGGGCGTCTTCCTCCGGCTCTCTTGTCTCCCGGGCGTCACGACGAGGAGCGTCGTTTCGTCGGTATTGTGCGAGCCTTCCTCCCTTGATGAGGGTTTCGATGGCGTCCTTGAGGTGGACACAATCTTCAGTCAGATGACCATGGCTCCTATGGTACTGACAATATTTGTTCTTGTCTGCTCCGGGCTTGGCGGGAGCAGGTCGGGGACGCTTGACGCCGCCGTCCTTGAAGTCCGTGCTGGCACACTCCGCCAAAATGTGCTCGCGGGAAGCTGTAAGCGGAGTGTACTCGGTAAAATGCCCCGAGGGTCCACGTTGCTCTCGGACTTCCTGGGGTCTGTCTTCTTTTCTTTTCTCCCCGGTTCGTCGAGGAGGAGGAGCTTCCTAGCGCGGGTTACTGTTGGACCCGCGAGTCCTGGGGTCTCGGGCTCTGTTGGCCGCTTCTCTCTCCTCATAATCCATGTATGCCCGGGCCTTTTCGAGGAGGGCATCGAATGTTCTGGGTGGCTCGATGCCCACGGCCTTTCTGAATTCCGTGCCAGGAGGAGCCCCCTCTCCAGCAGATATCTCTTCATATGGTCCGCGCAGGGGACCTGTATGGCTTCGCGGTTGAAGCGATTAATGAACTCTCTCAAGGTTTCATCCTGTCTCTGGATGATGGCCTCGAGAGTCGCCTCGGTCTTTGGGTGTCGCCGAGATGCTGTGAATGAACTGATGAACTGGTTCTTCAGGTTCCGCCACGAGGTGATTGACCCCGGGGCGAGTCCTTTGTACCAGTCCATTGTCGCCTTCCTGAGGGTCGTGGGGAACAGTCGACATTTGATGGGCCCCCCGACATTGTGATAGTGCAGCATAGCCTCGAACCCGTCTATGTGGTCGACCGGGTCCGCGACTCCATCGTATTCCTTCAAGTGTGGAGGCTTCTCCATGCCCGGGGGGATGGGCGCCTCCATGATAGCTTGCGATAGGGGACCGCGGGGGTCGTCCTCGTCGCTCCGCTCTGGGGACAGAGATGGGGACCTGTAATACTGTCTGGCACGACGGTCCTGGTCGTGCTGGGCATCGCTCGAGCGTGGTGCTCGTTGGTTGATTCTTCCACGCCCGTCTCTGGAGTGTCTTCTTTCCTGTCTCGCGGGGGCGCGGCCGTGTCCTCCGGCTTCGATGATGGGTTGCCTCTCCAAAGGGGGTTGTTTCCCCGATGGGCGGGGCGACGGGCTTCGAGAGGTATCTCTGTAATGTCTCCGCGGGGGAGACGGGAGATGAACTTCAGTCACTCGAGGAGGTGGAGTCTGGGGCCTCTGGTGCCTCCTCAGGGGTCTTCGATTGTCTTCAAGTGCCCTCAATCTTTCCCCTTGGGCGAAGATGAGGTAATTTGTCTGATTGATCGCTGCGAATAACGCTCGGGTTGTGGCATCTGCCCCGGCGGGGACGGGGACTTCCTGAAACTGGGCAGCTCGATAGTTCGCGAGAGCCGCATCGTCTTCTTCGAGTGGCGGAGGGACCGAGGAGGATGACGCGGTAGCTCCGTCGCGGTGGATTGAAGGCCCTGGGGCAGTTGACACAGGGGTGGTGTTGTGACCGGGGTTACCGGCGTTATCCAGGTGTCCATTTTTATCCGCGAGTCCGTGGTTGGTGTCGACGGCGCGGATGTTTTGTTCATCACGAACTTGGTCAGCCATGACGGTGATAGTTGAGTTGAGCTTTGGTCTTTGAGTTGTTGCAAGACGGGGAAACTAGTTTCCCACAGACGGCGCCACTGATCTTACCGGATCAGACTTGGACCGTCACGACTGGCTCCGAGCTGAAGTTGAACGGGATGGGGGGGGGGTACCTACAAGGCACTCCGATGCTAAAGTGAGTGAGAGTACGAGCAGGCGAAAAGTGTGAGTTTGGGTAAGAGAATGAATACCTGACCCTCTGGGAACAGAGGGTATTTATAGCCCCCAGCGCTGGGCCAAGGTCCCTTCATTGGGCTGGGCAAGTTTGGCCCAATGAAGGAACTGCCAAGTTCTACGTGTGTAGTGGGGACCCGCACGTGGTCTCCTTCCTGGGTGTTCTGCGAGAAGTACGGACGGACGGGGACGCGGTCTTTTCGGAATCCAGGTGATGGTGTAATGGTCATAGTCTGCCCTACGAGGAGTGCTCGAGCTGAGGTCGAGCTGGACTGCATGAAGCCGAGGATGTCGTGGACGCGGCTGTAGCTTCTTGATCGGCGCGACCTCCTGCAAAACCATTTGGATTGGGCCTCCATCCTTGCTTTTGGGCCAACCCGACTCAGTCCAGAACAGGAAACTTGCACTTTGTGGAGCTCCTCTATCAATATATAACAATGAGTCAAACCAACAATATGAAGGAGAAGACAATGATATTAATATGGTGATAATATTTTTTCAGTCACTTTACTTTAGGATGGGTGTTAGATTTGTAGTGAGTTTCTTGAGTATTTGTGAATGTCGTCAATATTTATGATATTTATCAGCATCGCCGACAGCTTCACGTTGATGCACGACAAGCAAAACGATACCCTGCATCACTTTTCCCTTTTCCAAGTCATATATTTTAATAATTTAAAAAGGTTATTAATAAAAATAATTTAAAAAACGTTAACAAATTAATTTAAATAAATAAATCTTGATTAAAAGAAGTAAAAGAAAAAAAAATTGAAATTTTATTTTGAAAAAAAAAAGGTAAAAAGAATATAAAATAAAAATCTAAGTGAAATTAAAAATTTAATAAAAATTAAAATTAAAATCCACATATGCAATTAGGTGAGATTTAAAAAAGATTCTAGATTAAAATAGTGATTCAAAGACCAACAAAAAGAATCTAAACGTTATAAGAGGAGAATTCACGTTTCACTGCTCTTTTAATATCAAAATTAGAAAGATAGTAATTAAAATTTTAATCTAAACATGTTTTTTTTTTGTTTTGAGTGTTTATTTTTTTGTTACGCTTAGTAATTTATTAAAATGAGTTAGAAAAATTATGAGAAAAAATATTGTTGATGTTGGGATTAAAGTTGCTAATTTTGCAGAAAGATGAGCTTCGATTCATTCATAAAATGAGAGCATCTTGATGTTTCGCATTTATTAAAACGAGTTAGAAAAAATGTTGTTGATGTTGGGATTAAAGTTGTTAACTTTAGGGAAAAATGAGCTTCAATTCTATCCGAAAAAATATTATGTGGGTGTCATTCATAAAATGAGAGCATGTTGATGTTCTGCAAAAAATATATCAAATCATAATAATAGAATGAGAGCATGTTGATGTTCTGCAAAAATATATCAAATCATAATAATAGAATGATATGTTGGAAACCTTGTATCAAATCACATTAATTATCTCACCAGATCATGTAGACCTTGAAGAAACCCTACCCCTTAAGGGTTATCCGTACCAAAATATTTGGGTGTTTATTTTGAATTTTTTCCCCACATGCCACACCCCTGAAACAAAAATCCCAAAATGCTACGCCCTGAAAAATATTTCTCAAAATGCCACACTCAGAAGGGGTTCACGCCGTTTGAGATGGCGCGAAGGTGAGCAGGAAGGGCTCACGCCATTTCAAATGGCGTGAAGGGGTTTTATATATATATTTTTTTTTTCTTCTGAATTTTTAATTATTTATTTTAATAACTTTTATTATTTAATATTTATATTAATTAACAAATACTTTTTATTAAATAAACTTTATTATATAATGTTTATATTAATTACAAATACTTTTTATTAAATAAAATGTATTATTTATTGTTTATATTAATTACAAATACTTTTTATTAAATAAATTTTATTATTTTTATGTTTATACCTTTAACAATTAAATATGAAAATAAATTAATACTTCGAATAAATATTTAACAATTACAAAATGATAATAAATTTTTTTTATTAAATAAATAAAATATGCCAATTACAATCAAAATGCAAAATAAAATAAAACTGTTAAACATTCACAATTATACTATTTAATGTTGATGATCTGGTCCTAAACGAGTACGGGTAAAACAATGACGCGGTCGCGGAGCACGATGATCAAAACCATATTGTTCTTCGGTCTCTGTTGTTGGAGGATTTTGTTGTGTTGCATCTGATGTTGGAGGATTATCTTGAGTAGGAGCGGTAGCTTGTGGAGGAGACCAAATACTTTGCAGTAAATCATAATCACTGACGTTAAGATCCTCGCCCAAATTATATTGCGGCTGTTGTGGGGGACACATGGTTGGAAAATATGGCGGGTTATGTTGGGAGGAGGAGGAATCGAAGTTTGGTCGCATGATGGGTGTGAATTGTGTAGTTGGCCTATTATAAAATTGTGGTTGTTGGGATTCATAAATGTAATTTGGTTGGGAGTGAGATTGCGGGTATTGGGTGTTAAAGGTTTGATTTTGGTAAAAATAAGGGGCAGGAGTTTGTAGTTGAGATAAATGTGGGTTAAAAGTTTGTTGTTCAGGATAATGGGGGATGGGTGTTTGATGTTGGGAAAAGTGAGGAGTTTGTTGTTGGAAGGATTGGGGTTGGGGAGGCTGAGAATGTTGTGAGTGGTGAGTTTGTTGAGAGCCACTTGCCTGAGTAGAGGCATATTGATTTTGGCGAGGGTCAGTGAGAAATTGTTCGTACGATGCATATCTATGTGGAAGTGAGTGATACCATTGCATATCTATGTACAATTTTGTTCATCAGAGTATAATGTGGTATATGCATGTCAACGCGCTTTTAATATTGTCATTTTATGGTGTTCAGCCAAGCATCGAGCTTCTTCAGGTATCCTTGTAAATGGCCAAATTGTAGTTTGACCCTATCAGCTTGATGCATTTCTACAATATGAAAGCATATCATATACGTAGTTGAACTCCATATCAAGCTGTCCTCGTGCCTTTGGGGCGCTAATCCAAGATACGACCTCCAAATAAACTGAGAAGTTCTAGATAAAATATTTTAGTTTAACCAAAATAAAATTCAAAAATTTATAAGAAATATTAAGGTGAAGACAAAAAAACCTGATCTTCAAGCATGTGATCAATCCTGAATCGGTATCCTTGAAGATGGTGGCGCGGGTTGTTTTGGTAGTCAAGTTTCTTGATGCACCATCTAAAAAGAATTCAAAATAAAATTTTATTTTAGAGTATCCTAACAATATTAATTATAATTTTAAATTTAAAATAAAATATTACCTTCTTGCGTAAGGATATGGAGATTGAAGCGGAGCCACCGGAGATATTATAGGCATGCGTGTAAAAGCCCAAGCTTGAAGAAGTAAAACGCATCCTGACAGCATGTTTACTTTTATGTCTACCTCCTTGCACATTTCCCTATATAGATTCGCTAAAACGGTGGAACCCCAACTCAATTTTCCACAATCTTCTAAATCAACAACAAATTGTGTCCATTTTGAGTGTATAGTGTTTCCGCTTTTGTTGGGAAACAAAACTTGCCCGATAAGGAGTAAAATATAAATACAAGCATGTTTAATTTTATACTCCTCGGGTGACTCCTCGGTTGGTGGTTCATGTTGGTACATGTCTTTAAGCCATGTCAACCTCGTCGTCATTCCTTTATCACTTTGTGGCGGTTCATCCCCTAAAATAGAACTCCATGCACCATCACCCAGCTCAGATTGACCATTTACCGCTTTTCCATCAACAGGAAGACCCAGTAACATACTCACATCTTCCAATGTAATTGTGCATTCACCGTTTGGAAGATGAAATGTATGAGTTTCGAGTCTCCACCGTTCCAGTAAGGCTATAACTAACCTTGAATCGATATGTGTTGACCATGGTAGAACCCAAATTGATGAAGGTACGGGATTATGGCTCCATGTGGCTTCAGAGGTTTGTGAGCACGGATTCTCCATTTTGAAATATAATTATCATCAATCTGTAATAGAAATAAATAATATAGAAAAATATTCATTATTTCTATGCAAATTATGAATAAAACTACTATTGTAAACTCAAAAATAAGTGTTGTGTACCATACCAAAACATATTGGCCATAACTGTGAAAATGAAGAACAAGACTTGTGAAAAGAGAGAAGAGAAAACTTATCAAAAGAGAGTAGAGAGTGTGAATAGAATGAAGTGTGTTTGTGGAGAAATGAGGTGAGAGTGATTGGGTATTTATAGGAAAAAAGAGGTGAGTGTGGTTGGTTGGTAGTTGAATAATTTAATTAATCATGGTTAATAGGTAGTAAAGTTATTTAATTAGAGTTGGTAGGTAGTAGAGTAATTTAATGAAAGTTGGATAAATATAAATTTGTAATTTATTGCGAATATTGTAAATTACACGGTTTTGTACACAATGATAAAACCTCATCCGCTGATCTACTGAATCTGACATACAACTCAAAAGGTGTTTTATTAACACCAATTCGAAAATCCTCAAACATATTAAATACATCTGTATTTGTAACTAACTGTGTAATATGCTGCATCAAGACACCATTTTCGTTGATGGTAGTTCGATTGAAAGAGATCTCTGTGATGCTCCTATTAATATTTGTGACTTGACGTAATTGATTTTTCAAATGAATTAGTTTAGATCTTTCCATAAGCCGCACAACCAAAGGATTAGAAAATGCATTTCTATAATCAAACATAACAACCTGTGAATTATACGGAATAATGTATACTGAGCAGAGTATCAGACTCATTTTAATCCGATAACATTATCGTTTATTGTAGCTCTTATATGCATGCAACATATGACTTCACGCCAGACACATAGCCTTCACGCCATTTGAAATGGAGCAACCCTAGGTTTCATGCCATTTGACTTGGCGCAACTAGGGGCTTCACGCCATTTCATATGAAGCAAACATAGCCTTCACGCCATTTGAAATGGCGCCTTTATGGGCTTCACGCCATTTGAAATGGCGCCTTTATGGCCTTCACGCCATTTGAAATGGCGCTAGTGTGCATGCATGAAATCCAACGCTTATGATGTTTGTTATTTAATACATGCATTTTACAATTCAACATAGTGTATTCAACAAACCAAACTATCACATATTCAAACAATTGAACATTACATCAAACACAATGCCACAAAATCATATTTCTTGTCTGTTACATTTCAACGGTAATATTTTTACCGATGAAAATATTGGAGTGGTATTTCAAAATACAGATACAAATATTTTAAAAATTCATCGAAATAGTGATTTAGCTCAGTTGACGGAAAAAATAGAAGAAACTTTACGACAACATGTAACTTCTATTTTTTATCGATTTCCAATAGTTAATCCAGTTAATCACAATGTCACATACAACACTGTAAAAATCGTAGACGATAAAGATGTCCGTTCAATGCTTCAATGTCACTCAAGGTTTTGCAGTCAACAAGAAATGGAGTTGTATATTTGTTTTCAACAAATGCATGAAGTATTTCCAACACAATCATCACAAACTCATGCATATCAACAAAGTCAGGTCTCCCAACAAGAAGAGTCTGTCGAAGTACAACATAACGAGCCAATATTTCCGGAAGAGGAAGTGGGTGATGATACTGACTCCGACGATGCTAGACAAATTAATTTGTTTAGTGGATCCAGTGATGAGTCAGGTGACGATGATAGGCTGGAGGCAGAACCGGCTCCTATACTTGATCTGTATAACCCACCCTATCACTTGAGAAACGTTTCATTTGAATGTGTGGAACCAATTTCAGTCTTCGAATCCGTACACGAACGTGAGTCATGTGATGACTTAAAGGTTGGTATGACTTTTGAAAACAAAGAAGCATGTCTCCTTGCAATATCTGAGTATCACATAAAAAATTCTCATACATTTAAGGTTTGTAAGTCTGATCCGACACGATATTTAATTAAATGTAAAAAGGAGGAATGCAACTTCACATGTAGGGCTTCGTTAAGGGAGGGGTGTGGTAAATGGGTTATTGGCAGAATTGGAGGGCCACACACTTGCATGTCGACTGCTATATCTCAAGATCACAAAAAGCTTACCTCAAAGATGATCGCCCATAACATCAGACCTCTTGTTGACAGCGACGCGGCAATCAAGGTTAGACATATTGTTGCTCATATTCGTACGACTTATGGCTACACCGTGTCTTACAAAAAGGCATGGATTGCAAAGAACAAAGCAATCGAAGATATTTATGGTAATTGGGAGGCCTCTTACAACAATCTTCCGCAATGGTTGCTAGTCATGCAACAATTTCTCCCAGGTACCATCATAGATCTTGAAACACTTCATGTATATTCAAATGAAGGAACACAAATTGGTGGTGCAAAAATTTTCCATCGCCTTTTTTGGGCATTTCAACCTTGTATTAGGGGTTTCGCACATTGTAAACCTATAGTGCAGGTAGATGGTACATGGTTGTATGGAAAATATAGGGGAACATTGCTCCTGGCTGTTGCACAAGATGGGAATGGTAACATTTTCCCAATCGCATATGCATTGGTCGAAGGTGAGACCGGGGGAGCTTGGAGTTTCTTTCTGAAAAATTTGAGACTCCACGTCACACCCCAATCAAACTTATGTTTGATATCTGACCGACACGAGTCCATTAGGAGTGCCTACAATAACCCGGATAATGGCTGGCAGAACCCACCCTCGGTGCATGTGTATTGCATTAGGCACATCGCACAAAACTTCATGCGAGCCATCAAGGACAAAAACCTTCGCAAGACAGTTGTTAACATGGGTAATTACTCTCTAATTTTTAACACGGCATTTCAATATATAGTTCTTTTATATTAATGTTTTAATGCTTTTATGAAGGGTATACAATTAATGAGTCTACATACGCATATTATCGGGAGGAGATCCGCCAAACAAACACAAAGGCTTTTAATTGGATAGAGAACCTTCCAAGAGAAAAATGGTCGCGAGCTTACGACGGAGGAGCACGATGGGGTCACATGACAACCAACCTAGCTGAATCTTTGAACTCAATTTTGAAGGAAACCCGAAACCTACCTATTACATCACTTGTAAGATCAACATACTACAGGATGGGAACATTGTAGGGTAAGCGAGGAAAGGATTGGACCAAAAATTTGTCATCGGGAAAGGAGTTCACAGATAACTGCATGAAAGGAATTGCAGAAGAAGTAGAAAAATCCCACAGTTATAATATCTTGGCTTTTGACCGTGAAAGTCATTATTTCGTGGTTCAAGAGACGGTTAATAATAGAAATTGTCGACCACTTACCCATTTCAACGTCAACCTCCAAACACGAACTTGTGACTGTGGGAGATTTCAAACTTTTCATTTGCCTTGCTCACATGCTATCGCAGCGTGTTCTCACATTAACCACGACTATACTACGTTTATTCCTGACTTGTATAGAGTTATAAACGTCTTCAAAGTTTACATACAAAGTTTCCTCGGTGTTCCCCAAGAAGATAGTTGGCCTCCATATTTGGGCGATACTCTTATGCATGATGAAAGGATGCGACGAAACAAAAAAGGTCGCCCAAACAGTACTCGCATTAGAACTGAAATGGACACTGTTGAAAAAATAAAAAGACGATGCGGTATCTGTCAACAACCTCATATGCGGAAAAAATGTCTGCATCGCCTCAACAATGCAGGCCCTTCTAACTAGTTTTATTTTATTTTGCATTTTGATTGTAATTGGCATATTTTATTTATTTAATAAAAAAAATTTATTATCATTTTGTAATTGTTAAATATTTATTCGAAGTATTAATTTATTTTCATATTTAATTGTTAAAGGTATAAACATAAAAATAATAAAATTTATTTAATAAAAAGTATTTGTAATTAATATAAACATTAAATAATACATTTTATTTAATAAAAAGTATTTGTAATTAATATAAACATTATATAATAAAGTTTATTTAATAAAAAGTATTTGTTAATTAATATAAATATTAAATAATAAAAGTTATTAAAATAAATAATTAAAAATTCAGAAAAACGAAAAAAAAAATATATAAAACTCCTTCACGCCATTTGAAATGGCGTGAGCCCTTCCTGCTCACCTTCGCGCCATCTCAAATGGCGCGAACCCCTCCTCGGTGTGGCATTTTGAGAAATATTTTTCAGGGCGTGGTATTTTGAGATTTTTGTTTCAGGAGTGAGGCATGTGGGGAAAAAATTCGTTTATTTTTGTTGCTAGGAATACTTTTAAACGGACTTGTAGTCTAGAAATGTAACTAATAGTGAAATGTATTCACCACTAGCATAATTAAAGGGCATACAAAGATAAATAATGTGTTGGTTATAAAAATTGATTCGCTTCATTGAGACAAGAGAATAGTGAAATGTGGACCACTTAATAAAAATAAATGAGATATAAAAAATGCAAGAAATTGTTTAACTACACATCCAAAATGAGATATTAACATTAATAAAGAAGATAAATGAGAAAGAAGATGGAAAAAGAAAATTTTGACAATAGAGATGGATAGACGTAGAAGAGATAGAGAGAACTACATTGATATTAATTTAGTATACATTCATCTAATTATTATTCGCCGCTCTTTTTTCATAAATAAATAGATATTAATTTAGTATGAAACTATCAATTTATTTGTGTTTGATGAATTACAATATAGTATATTAATTTATATTAAAATATTTATCTTATAAATTTAGAGTGACATATTAGAATAAATTAATATTAAAGAGTTTAAATGTAA
Source organism: Vicia faba (assembly GCA_948472305.1). Taxonomy (NCBI): domain Eukaryota; kingdom Viridiplantae; phylum Streptophyta; class Magnoliopsida; order Fabales; family Fabaceae; genus Vicia; species Vicia faba. The sequence continues at coordinate 581,069,811 of OX451735.1, forward strand.
ATAATTTGCATGATTTTTTATTAAATGAGAAAAATTGCTTGCTATTTTAAGAATACACATGAATTTTAAATCATAATAAAAAGGAAGGATAAATGTCGCGGCGCGAAAAATATTCGAGTGTATAAATGTTCGAAATCAGCAAGAGTCGCCATTAAAGATTATTTTTGAAAGGGAAAATGTCGATAAAACTCTAAAAGAACGAAAATATGGTCAATAGTAACTGTTCTGGACTGGGCCCGACTGGCCCAATAGCATTGATAAGGCCCAATCCAAACAGATTTGCTGGGGGTCACGCCGACCAAAGGATCACAGTCGTGCCCGACGTACTCCCTGGGGCTACTTGCTCGACCTCCTACTGTCCAGCTCGACCTCAGCTCGAGCACCCCTCCTAGGGTAGACTCAGTCCACTGCACCCTCACCTGGGTCCCGAAAAGACTGCGTCCTCGTCCGCCCGCACTTCACGCAGCACATCCAGGAAGGAGACCACGTGCGAGTCTCCACTACACACGTAGAACCTGGCAGTTCCTTCATTGGGCCAAACCTGCCCGGCCCAATGAAGGGACCTTGGCCCAGCGCTGGGGGCTATAAATATCCTCTGTTCCAGAGGGTCAGGTATTCATCATTCTACCCATACTCTTACTATTGCCTGCTCGTGCTCTTACTCACTTCAGCATCGGAGTGTCTTGCAGGTACCCCCCCCCCCCACCTCGTTCAAAACTTCAGCTCGGAGCCAGCCGTGACGGTCCAAGTCTGATCAGGTTAGATCAGTGGCGCCGTCTGTGGGAAACTAGCTTCCCCGTCTTGCAAACTCAAAGACCAAAGCTCAAATTCAACTACCTGTCATGGCTGATCAAGCTCGCGATGAGCAGAACGTCCGTGTCGTCGACACTAATAACGGCACCGCGGACAAAAACGAACATCTTGATAACGCCGGCAATCCCGACCACAACACCATTCCTGCAACAACCGCCCCCGGAACTTCCTCCTACAGGGACGGAGCTACTGCATCATCCTCCTCGCTCCCACCACCACTCGAGGACGACCCGACGGCCCTCGCGCACTACAGAGCCGCCCGGTTCCAGGAAGTCCCCGTCCCCTCCGGGGCGGATGCCACAACACAAGCGCTGTTCGCAGCAATTAATCAAACGAACTATCTCATCTTCGCCCAAGGAGAGGAGAGAGACTAAAGGCGCTTGAAGACGAGCGAAGACCCCCGAGGAGGCATCGGAGACCACATACTCCCCCTCCTCGAGTGACTGAAGCTCGACACCCTTCTCCCCCGCGGAGACATTACAGGGAGACCTCTCGAAGCCCATCTCCTCGGCCAAAACAGAGACGGCCTTATCTGGAGAGGCAGCCCATCATTCAGGCCGGAGAACCCAGTCGTGACCCGGCGATACTAGAAAGAAGGCACTCCGGAGACGGACATGTAAAATTCAACCACCGAGCATCCCGCTCGAGAGAGACTCAGCACGACCTGGACCGACGTGCCAGACAGTATTACAGGTCCCCATCTCTGTCTCCGGAGAGAAGTGACGAGGATGACCCCCGCGGTCCCCTGTCGCAGGCTATTATGGAAGCACCCATCCCCCCGGGCATGGAGAAGCCCCCACACTTAAAGGAGTACGATGGAGTCGCGGACCCGGTCGACCATATAGACGGGTTCGAGGCCATGCTCCATTATCACAACGTCGGGGGCCCCATCAAGTGCCGTCTATTCCCCACGACTCTCCGGAAGGCGGCAATGGACTGGTACAAAGGACTCGCCCCGGGCTCAATCACCTCGTGGCGGAACCTGAAGAACCAGTTCATCAGTTCCTTCACAGCTTCTCGGCGCCATCCGAAGACCGAGGCGGCCCTTGAGGCCATCATCCAAAGACAGGATGAAACCTTGAGGGAATTCATCAACCGCTTCAACCGGGAAGCAATACAGGTCCCCTGCGCGGACCATATGAAAAGATACTTGCTGGAGAGAGGGTTCTTCCCCGGCACGGAATTCAGAAAGGCCGTGGGTATCGAGCCACCTCGGACATTCGATGCCCTCCTCGAAAAGGCCCGAGCATACATGGACTACGAGGAGAGGGAGGCGGCCAACAGAGCCCGAGATTCCAGGGCTCGTGGTCCCAACAGCAGCTCGCGCCAAGAGGCTCCTCCTCGACGAACCGGGGAGAAAAGGAAGGAAGACAGACCCCGGGAAGCCCGGGAACAAAGAGGACCTTCGGGGCGTTTCACCGAGTACACTCCGCTCACGGCTTCCCGCGAGCGCATTCTGGCGGAGTGTGCCAACACTGATTTCAAGGACGGCGGTGTCAAACGTCCCCGGCCTGCTCCCGCTAAGCCCGGAGCAGACAAAAACAAATATTGACAGTACCATAGGAGCCATGGTCACCTGACTGAGGATTGCGTCCACCTCAAGGACGCCATTGAAACCCTCATCAAGGGAGGGAGGCTCGCGCAATACCGGCGAAGCGACGCTCCCCGTCGTGACGCCCAAGAAACTAGGGAGCCAGAAGAAGACGCCCGACCACCTGACGAGTCGGTGCCCATCCAAACTGCCTTCTCCATGACCAGGCCCGAGGATTTCGACTTCCCCGAGCACCTGCAAGAGCCACTTACAACGCACAACAGGTGGGAATACTTCCCCTCCACCCTGGTCATCAACGGCGGCGGGCTCAACGACTTGACCATCAATTCAGCAAAGAGGAAGCTGGACGAACTGGTCGACGCGGCTCCCCCGCAAATAATGACGTTCGAAAGGGTGAAGGGCAGGTCAGAGCCCATCACCTTCTACCTAGAAGAACTCCCCGGCGGAGCCCCGAACGCGGTCATTCCCTTACTGATAAGGGCAAGAATGGCCAATTTTGATGTACATCGCATCCTGGTCGACGAAGGGAGTTCCGTCGACGTCATGTACAGTCAACTGTTCCGAACCCTTCAGCTGGACGACTCACATCTTTCTCCATATGTGGGTTTGGACTTACAAGGTTTCAATGGCTCGACCTCCAAGCCCTGGGGATATGTCGAGCTTCTGGTTATGTTCGGGGAAGGGACGGCTACAAGACAAGTCAAAGTACGCTTCCTAGTCATCGACTGCTCGTCTCTATACAACTGCATCTTGGGGAGACTGACACTGGCAGAGCTGACGGCGGTACCCTCGACCGTCCACCTGAAGATAAAGTTCTACACCAAGAGGGCACGGGTAGCTACTATCCAAGGAGACCTAGCCGCTGCCCGCAGGTGCTTCAACGCCGCTTCCAAGGGACGTGATATTGTTGACATAGGGACCAGACCCGCCAAAAGGACAAGACAGGAGCCCGACAGGAAAGCATCCCCGGAGGAAGAAGTCCAGAAAGCTCCACCAAAAGTCGATTTCATAGCTCTGGACACCCGCTTCGACCAGGACGAGCCATCCAGCAGCAAGCAAATCCCACTCCGACCAATACCGGACGGGGATTTTGAACTCGTCCCCCCGGCACAGATCCGACCAAGGGAGTGAAGATTCGCAAAGACCTCCCCGACTTGGCCAGGAAGCAAATCAAGGCCTGTTTGCGCGAGAATGCTGATCTGTTCGCCTGGAGCGCCGCAGAGATGCCCGGACTCGACCCTGAGGTCGCCTGTCACCACCTCGCCATTGATCCAGCCGCTAGGGCCGTAGTACAACGTAGGCGTAGGCAGTCTCCAGAAAAAACGGAGGCTGCTAAAAAAGCTGTAAAAGACCTCCTAGAGGCAAATTTTATTTCTGAAGCCCGGTATTCCACCTGGCTGTCAAATGTTGTACTCGTGAAAAAGAATAATGGAAAATGGAGGATGTGCGTTGATTATACCGATCTCAACCGGGCTTGCCCGAAAGATGCTTTTCCTTTGCCTAACATAGATATGCTGGTCGACAACTCGGCCGGCTACAAAACATTGTCATTCATGGACGCCTACTCGGGCTATAACCAAATCCCGATGGCCCTGGGCGACAAACACTGCACGACATTCATGACCAGCTCGGGCAACTATTACTACAACGTAATGCCCTTCGGACTGAAAAATGCCGGGGCAACTTACCAGCACATGATGAACAGAGTTTTCGACAAATAGATCGGCGACATGCTCGAGGTATATATGGACGACATAATCGTCAAGTCCCGAGCAAACACCGACCATGCAACACACCTCAAGACAGTCTTTGCCCAAGCAAGACAATGTAAAATGAGGTTCAACCCCGAGAAATGTACATTCGGGGTTAAGGCAGGAAAATTCCTTGGATTCTATCTAACAGAACGGGGAATCAAAGCCAACCCCGACAAATGCCGGGCGTTCTCCGACCTCCCAACACCAACGTCGAAGAAGTCGATACAAATCATGAACGACATGCTCACGTCGCTATCCCGATTCGTCGCGAGATCCGCTCAGCACACCCTCCCCTTCTTCAAACTCCTTCGAAAGGAAGCAGCCTTCGAATGGAATGAGGAATGCGAGCAGGCACTACGCCACCTAAAGCAAAGTCTGTCTCAGCCGCCCGTGCTATCTCGACCAGACGACGGGGAGCCACTGTATTTGTACTTGGCCGTTTCGAACGAAGCCATCAGCGCGGCCCTCGTCCGCGAGACCACCGACGGACAGAAGCCCGTCTACTTCACGAGCAAAGCCCTGCAAGGACCCGAAAGCAGATACCAACAGATAGAAAAGGTGGCCCTGGCCCTCGTCAATGCGGCGAGGAGGCTCAGACATTATTTTCTGGCCCACACGATCATCGTGCGAACCGACCAACCGGTGAGGCAACTCCTGGGTCGGCCTGATATGGCGGGCAGAATGCTGAAATGGTCCTTGGAACTCTCCGAATTTGACATTCAGTACGAGAGTAGGAAAGCCTTGAAAGCGCAGGCCTTGGCCGACTTCGTCGCGGAGATGACCACTCATGACCTACCCCCAGAGAAGGAACACAAGTGGACCATCTTCGTCGACGGAGCATCCAGCTCGTCCGGAAGTGGCGCAGGAATCCTTCTGGAAAACGAAGAGGGTGTAGTGATCGAGCACTCCCAAGCTCTTTCCTTCCCGACGTCAAACAACCAAGCAGAATATGAGGCCCTGCTCGCAGGATTGAGGTTAGACGAGGACCTAGGAGCCCGCGAGGTACAGATCTACACTGACTCCCAACTCGTCGCCTCCCAAGTCCAGAGGAATTACCAAGCCAAAAACGACAACCTCATCGAGTACTTGAACTTGGTCAAAAAACATATGACAAAGTTTGTACGGGCGGAAATCTCACATGTTCCCCGCGAGCAAAACACGAGGGCAGACATATTGTCCAAACTCGCGAGCACAAGAAAGAAAGGCGGGAATAAATCCGTCATCCAAGAATCTCTGGCACGCCCGAGTATCGAAAGATCCTCGACACCGGTCGAGGTCCACTCCATTGGAGACGCCTCATCCTGGATGACCCCGGTTTACAATTTCTTGACAAAGGGCGAACTCCCATCAAACCAATCCGAGGCGACCATCACAAAACGGAGAGCATGCTCCTACGTGGTACTCTAGCACAAACTATACCGCATAGGATTCTCCATCCCCCTCCTAAAATGCATAGACGAATCCACAGTCCCCGAGGTACTGCGGGAGATACACGAAGGGATCAATGCCCAGCACATGGGCGGTAAGTCCTTGGCGAGGAAAGCCCTTCAGGCAGGGTATTACTAGCCGACAATGCAGCAGGATGCCAAGGAGCACGTTAAGAAATGCGACAAGTGCCAGAAACACGGCGACATGCACCTCGCCCCGCCTCACGAGCTGAGCATACTATCGTCCCCATGGTCGTTCGCGTGGTGGGGTATGGATATCCTCGGACCCTTCGTGCAAGGGACTTATCAAAATAAGTTCCTAATCGTGGCGGTCGATTACTTCACGAAGTGGATCGAGGCCGAGGCCCTCGCGAAGATCACCTCGCACAATATCCTCCGCTTCTACAAAATAAACATCCTCGCCAGATTTGGGATTCCGAGCGCACTGGTGACCGACAATGGCACCCAATTCACCGACCACGGGTTCCAAGACTTCGTCACCAGACTAGGGACAAAACAACACTTCACTTTGGTCGAGCACCCCCAAACCAACGGCCAAGCCGAGGCCGCGAACAGAGTCATCCTCCGGGGGCTCAAACGCCGACTCAGCGAAGCAAAGAGGGGATGGGTCGAGGAGCTCCACAGCGTCTTGTGGGCATACCTCACCACGCCCCACTCAACGACGGGCGAGACCCCATTCCGACTGACATACGGGACCGAAGCCGTCATCCCGGTCGAAATCATGGAACCATCCAGACGGACAGAGAGACCCCTCGACGAAGAAATGAACGACGAGGCACTAAAGGACGAGCTCGACCTAGTCGAGGAAATCCGATCTGGTGCGGCCCTGCGCGAAGCACCCCTAAAACAACGAGTGGCTCTGCGCCACAACGACAAGGTCATCAAGTGCGAGTTCGAAATCGGCAGCCTGGTATTACGAAGGAACCAGAAAGATTCCCGCGAAGGGAAGCTGGCCGCGAACTGGGAAGGACCTTATCGCGTCCACGGCACCACCGGTACCGGGGCATACTACCTCGAGCAATTAGACGGAGAGCCATTACCACGACCCTGGAACGCTGCTAAACTAAAGCAGTACTATAGCTAAAAACTACCAACGACACCTAGGACCCTCGACCGTCGGCACCTGCGCTCGGTCAATGAAGAAAAAACGTCCGACTCCGTAGAGAGGCTGAGGTACAGGCCCGACCTACGACTAAACCGCACAACATCGTTCAACAAACGAGACCAATCGATAGTGCCCGACGTGGACACCTACACCGAGCTCCACCGTCGTAGTACCTGTAAGGCAGAACACCCAGCTCGCGATGGGCAGTTCACGCCAAGGGCAAATAGTCCCTACCGGGCCGTGCGCCCGACTGAGCAACTCTGCTCCATCTGCCCGACAAATCTTCAAGAATGACGGGACATCTAAAAGGGTCAAAAAGGAGTCTCTCCCCTCGAGTGCACCACTTAGGTGACTCTGGCCATCGAGAAGAGGCCGGGCACATATACAAACAAAAGACGGGCAAATTTGCCAGCTAAGTCACAGCCACTTACGGGCACTCCTCGGGCCCATAACTTAGGCCAATTTTTGTGCAAAAACATAAAACGCAAGCACGGGAAAACAATCAAAATTGAAACAAAGCATTCATTCAAAAATGCCCGTAGGCAACAAAGCAAATAAATATAAACCGACCAAGAAGGCCGGCGATGTTCATGAAGTATAACCAACGGGCGCGGAGGCCCAAAAAATACGAACAGGCACGCAGGCCCAAAACAAATATCAACAAGGCACACAGGCCCATCATCATCTTACAATTCAGTTTCCCTGGAGCCATCATCACCGACAACAGGAGAGTCGGGCGGGGGCACGATCGTGCCATCCACGATCTGAGACATGTAGCCCGTCCCTTCAGTGATCAAACCGGGGTTCAGTAAGGAAAGTTGGATGACCGCTGACTCGAACCCCTCCTCCATAGCACCGACGCAATCCGCTTCGAGGAGCCGGATACGGACGACCATCTCCAATCGACTCCTCAAAGCGGCTATGTCCTCCGGATCATCCTCGGCAGGAAGCATGGCGACCCTCAGGTCCTCGATCTCTCTGGTGAGGCGCCTGATGTCGATTTCCAAACGCTTCCGATCCACACGGAGAAGCTCTCTCTCCTCGGCTAGCTTCCCCAAGCTCTCCTTCTCCAGAGTCAGCATCTCTCTCTCGGCAGCTGTTGTACCCCAAAATTTGCCCTCCCATATTCTTCAAGATTTTCCAAGATCATGCTTCAAAATCTCCCAAGAGTTGCACAGTTCAATGGCCTCCTAACAATAAAAAATTAGGGTTTTGGTTCTGGCAAAGAAGTTGAAGTTTCCAAGGGTCCAAACAAGTTCCACATGCCTTTAAACATTGTCAAGCATCCTCATACCAAGTTTCAAGACTCACAACTCAAGATTGCATAGTCAAAAACCCTAATTGCTCAACAGTCAACTACAGGGGCAAAATGGTCATTTGACAGTCAAAAGTCCAAATTTTTGGTCAACATCTTATTTTGAAGCCACAAACATCATTTGATCAATTCTTGATCATGATTCTCAAAGCATGGCTCAAAAAGTCTCAAGATGCAAAAGTTTCTATTTTTGGATAGTTGAAAAAAGTCAACTGTAACTTGACCAAGGCATAACTTCCACATGGTTTATCAGAAAAATTCCATTCAAAGCTCATTTTTAAGAGAATGAAATTTCCTACAAGTCATCTTCACACTTCAAGTCCAAGAAATGCTCTCACAAAAAGTTATCAATCTCAACATTATAGGTCATTTTCAAAAGTCAACAAAAAGGCACTTTAATTCAAAGACCATAACTTGAGATTGGTAAATCAAAATGACATGGGACCAAAGGCATTGGTTAGAGGACTTCAAGACCTTTCCAAAATGTCCAAGAACATGATCAAAGCTTAAAAATTGAGCAAGATATGCCTTGTGGAAGTTGGGAAATTTTTGGGAATTTTGAAAAGTCAATTTTGCTTCAAATGCCTCAAAATTGCTAATGGGCCACAATTTCTTCCAAGAATCATCACCCAAAGGCTATGCACGACCCATTGACCCAAAGGGGAGTTATTTTCTTATTTTTAATTTATTAATTGAATTTTTAAACCTATTAATTCATTTAATTAAAATTAAATATGAGAAAAATACTAAACAAATGTTTTGGAATCTTTTTATGCAGCATATGCACTCTTTATTCACTCAAGATTTCGTGCATATCCAAAAGGGAAAGAATCTCCCATGATTGGCAATGTTTGGATGGAAAAAAGATTGAAAAAGATGCTTGAAAAATCAAATCTCAAAAACATGAATGCAAAGGATTATGGGCTTGGATTGGTAACCTAAATCATTCCTCATACATATACAAAGAAACCCTAATGCTCAAGGACAGGCATGCTGCGCTGAAACCTAAAAAACAACATTGCAATTTTTGACCAAAAATTTGGAAACTGAAAACTAAATTGCAGGGTGTTTCAAGGCCTCAAAACCATCTCAATCCATTCCTGATATTGCCAGGGAACTTTTTCAGTCAAAATCACGCTTCCATACTCAAGGAATTGGTAGATAAAAGCTGGACTTTCCTTTGAAATATTCATATTCGTATTTGATTTTTCATGCATGATTACTGAGTTTTAATGATTGGTTTATATTAATATGAGTATGCTGAAGCTATTGGTGTCTTCTAATTGAACTAACGTTGCATGTATGAGAAGTTGCCATGGGAATTTTCTAGGGTTTCAGGAGCTTGAAATTAGGGACTTCTTCATGAGGAAAAATTAGGCCATGAGACCTAGACCAATGCACTCGTGACATTCCAACGAATCCAAATCACTCATCGCGCCTTTTTAATGATTGCTCAATTTCTATTCGCTATTATTCGTTGTTTCAGGATGTGGGGGTTTAAAACCCCCGCTATCTAGCTTATATTTTCAGGCAAAACGAAGAATCCATGAGGAAGACGCTGAGCTGTAGGCATGTGATTGGTATATTTGAAAGTTAGCGCGTTTTTTTATTTGGTTTCAGTATAATGCTTGCTTTCACATATATTATTTCTATCTTATTATACTAACAAACACGCGTGCATAGCTCAGTTGGTGGATAGGTATAGTTGCAAGCATAAGGACATGGGTTCGATTCCCAGGTCCCCCATATTTCCCTATATTTTTTCTTATAATGCGTTCAGGTACAATTCCCTTCCAGTGGTCCACTAAACTCCTCAACGCTTGTGCCTGCCACATGTCTTCAGAGACCAATCCAATGGTCAGAACTTGCAGATCACCATATGCACCAGTCAATCACTCCTCACACAAACGCTGAAGGTCAACGTGGGCCTGGAATTCTTGGGCCAAACTGCTTTCTATGAACCTCCAAATTGGGTCAACCACCCCCCATGTTTGCATTTCTTTCTCTCTTTTGTTTTCTTTTATTTATTCTTTTTAATTAATTGTTTTATTTAATTTATAAAATAAATTTTATAACACAAAAAAAACCAGAAAATCATAAAACAAAAATATGTTTCATTAATATTAATCTCTATTAATTTTGTAAATAATTTTAATAACCAATTTAGTTTTAATTTAGGGTTTTAACTTTAATTTTTTTTTTAATAATTAAAATAGGTAGAAATTAGGTTTTATCATTTTTATCCTTTTCTCATTAAATAAATTTTCTTTTTATTATTATTATTAATAATTAATTATTTTTGTAAATAAATTTGAGATTAATTAATTAGGATTAAATTAGGTTAAACTTAAACAATTTTCTTAAATAATTAAAAACATGTAGAATTAGGGTTTCTTTTTCTTTTAATTTTCTTTATTTCCATTAAATACAAAAAACATCAAAAAATAAGTTCTTTCCTTTATTTAATTTAATTAACTTATTAATTGCAATTTAATTTCTTTAAAGGGTCCAACGCCCTCGCACCTTCGATTATAATTCCTTTTCGCGCATTTATTTTTATTTCTTTTGTGAATATAATGTATTTGCCCCAAAGCTTTGTAATATTAATTAGTACATTTACTTTCCGCACTTTTATTCAAATCGGGTCTTGGTTTAATTTGGCGATGTAGACCCGCGCCTTGTAATAGCGTAGGACCTTTATTTTTCCGCATTTTAATTTCCGCACCCTTTAAACTGTTAATCACATGAAAGAATGTATGCCCAAATAAAATCAAAGCGTAGCTCACTAAATGCATGACAAGACAAAATAATAACTGAAAATGACACACAATTCACACACCACTCCTAGGGTACGCCTCACTGTTGCCTTGCCCTTCGAAACGTGGTCGTCGAGTATAGGACGTTTTAGTAAGTCCTTATGTCCATGAACATGGCATAAGGGTAGCTTCTAAGGTGTCCTACTATTGCTCTGGTGACCACACTGTTGCCTTGCCCCCTCGAAACGTAGTCGTCGACTATAGGACGTCTTAGTAAGTCCTTATGTCCCATTGATCTGGTTGCCTTGAAACGGTTGCCTCGAAACAAGTTGCCTCAGAATAAAAAGATCAATGGCATAAGGGTAGCTTCTAAGGTGTCTTACCGTTGCTCGGTGACCACACTGCCCCTACAAACTCGAATTGACCCGAACACCTCCAACGGTGGTGCTACCTACCTCTCAATGGTGGGATAGCACTACCTAAGGACATTTACACAGCCTAATTCCTTAGGGTAGGTAGATGACTCGTAGATACTTGCTCTAATTCAAAACAAATCAAAAACTTTTTTTCACACTGACACTTTGCAAAAAGCTTTCAAAAACAACTTTTCAAACACTCGTGAGGACTGATACAAGAGTCGATCTGAAACTTTCAAAGAAACTTTTTCAAACTCACTCACCTTGAAAAGCAAACAAACATTTTGAAAACACAAATGAGCAAGTATCTAAGAGCCCATGGATAACCATGGATAGAAAGGGTGCTAACACCTTCCCTTTCTAAAAATCTACCTCCCGAACCGAGAAACTATCTCATAAGGAATTTTGCTGTGCTTTTGTCCTGTCCATGTTGGAGAAAATAAAAGACGGTGGAGACTCTTGCTTCCGCGACATTTCGCGAACCATCGTTAAACAGTCAGTTCCAGATCCACCGATCACAGCAGCCAGCAGTGCGGCTTGCTCGCGGAACATCTCCTCGGAGCGCTCCAGGGCAGTCCTTAACTTTCGCGAACTCGAGGTGAGGGCCGCTTTTTCCTGTTCCAATTCTTTGATGCGGTCGGGATCCTCCCCTTCCTCGGACAACACAACGGCCATTTCAGCCATCTTCACCAGCCCGGCCATATTGGCGGCCAGGTGCCTCCTCCGGTCCTCCTTGCTCATCCTCCTGATGGCCTCCGCCTCATCGGCAGTCACGGACAAAGGGAACCCATCGAAGAAACCCTCCTCTTTGAAGCAAGGGGGCAACCCGAAGAACCTTACGGCACTGGAATCCTCGCCGACCGCCGGCCCACTTTCCACCCGGTTCCTTTTTCTTTGTATCAGGTCGGCATGTGGCTCGACCTCTTGGACCTCCGGGGTCTCTTCCGAAGCAGCCCCCGAGCTAGGCGACGAATCCACCCTCACCACATGAGGAGCGCCCGGATTATGCGGCGGGCCCATCCTCGTTGCTTAAGGGGCCTTCACCACCCTCTTTTTCGCCCTCCGATCACAGGACAACTTCAAGAGCCTCTCCCGTCGCCCGGCCATCGAACCTGCACAAATAAAAAACCGGGTTAGTGTCGAGAAAATAAGCAAACAAATGGCAAGCAAATTCAAGCAATAAACGACCTAGCAGACGAGCAGCCTGCCCGAATGATTGGCACTCCACGAGTGCCTTCGTATCGATCGGTTGGGCCTCGAATGTCGGGTAACCCTCCTCGTCCAGGACATCTTCCCCCTCCCTCGTGGCCCATCTGGCGGGGTGGAAGCTATCAACGTACCGACAAAGAGTGTCATAAGCCTTCTCATCCTCGGAACCCATGTCGTCCGCAGACGTATGATAATACCCAGTACCGTGCTCATAATTCCTAGAAATCCAATGCACGGGGAACTTGGCTGTGCGTCCCAACACCGGATGCCTGTCGTTGTCTAAAAGTGCCTCCCCGTCATTGTCGCTTATCGCCGCCTCCTCCTCGTACAGGGACTCTAAAGCGGCTGTGGTAACCGGCCTCACGACATACCACTTGTCTTTAAAACCCCGCACGGAGTCCATGTACATCCTGAAAAGTCTCTTCGACTGTTTCAGGGAAACCCGGCTATGCTTTCCTCCCCGGGACTGGCGCTGCAGATGGAAGACTCTGAAGAAGAGGGGTATAGTCGCCCCAACCCTCAGAAAACGACAGGTCAGCTCAAACGCCCGGATAAAGGCGAGCGAATTTAGATGTAGCTGCGACGGGGCCAGCCCCAAATGGCTAAAGACCCTGACCTGAAAGTCGCTGAAGGGCAGCTGCAACCCAAGGTCTTTGAATGCAATTTCGTACATGGGGAAACTGTACTCGGGGAACACCGAGCAAATCCGAGCAGTGAAGGTCGGTCTAGTAACGACGAAATTCTTTTGAAAATCGGGCTGGCCGTGGCCCGCCTCAAGGACAGCGTATGGCCTTCGGCTGCGCCGACTATAGACCGAGGCGATTCCTCTAGGCTCGGCACCCACCCAGTCCAACAGAGGGTCCTCTACGGTGTCGATCAAACTCACAGTCTCGTCAGCACTTTGTTCCTCCCTTTCGGGGCGTCCTGAAGAGCACGGCTCGTCCGCCATGGTTACCTACAGAGCACGGGAAACCAGTCAATTGGGCACGAAACCATACGCTCGTCGGAACAGACAAGATGAAGTGCGCGACAAACCGCGTCGCTCCATGCACGACCACAAAGTTGGTTTGAAACAAAAATAGCAGTCGCCTCCCCGACTTCCAGATGCCTTGACGGGCCCTTCTACAAGCCACCTAAATAAACCGACAACACGGTCACTCGTGAATACGTCGACCTAGGGTATGAACATGGCGAGCAACATCATAAAGCCTAAAGCTAGAGCTATGAGTCTATCGGGCACGATCACGAATTAGGCGCCCTGGATCATGAAGACCCCGGGCAGCACTGCAGATTATAATCTAAACTATGTATCTACCGGCCACGAACATGTGTTTGCCGACCTCATGCATGAATTTGTTGGGCTGAACATAAGTTTACCGGGCTATTCCCACGCGCACAGCCTCTAAAAACGTCTAAAACGATGAAAATCATGCATCACAATAGAAAAACAGAGAAGACAAGTCACTTACTTGGAATCAAGGAGTAGATTTGGCAACGGAGGAAAGGAATTGGTAACGGAGATCGTGGCGATGCTATGGGAATCTGGGAAGAACAACAGCAGCAGAAACAGAGCGAAGAGGAGAAGCGCGAAGAGTAGTAACACGTTCTGGGGCCCAAGGATCCTATTTATAGTGATGACGTGGAATACCAAACGTCACCTCGGGCAGCCACGGATTCCCCTCCTCGACGCGGAGCTCCCCTAGGCAATGATGACCCTATCCTCATAGGGTGGCGGCACAGTTCCCAAAAGATACCTCGCGTGCTCGACAGACGCGTGCCATTGAGGAATCCCCGAGCATTCCCAGCGGAGGACTTGTCCCCGAGCACGATACAGGGAAACCCTCGAGTACCCCCACGAGGAGCTGCGTCTCTGGCCCGGGCACGAGGCCCCGAAACGGAAGCAACCTAAGATCAAGCCATGGCTCCTAACCCAAGGAACCACGACTTGGGGGGCTCCTGTTCTGGACTGGGCCCGACTGGCCCAATAGCATTGATAAGGCCCAATCCAAACGGACATGCTGGGGGTCACGCCGACCAAAGGATCACAGTCGTGCCCGACGTACTCCCTGGGGCTACTTGCTCGACCTCCTACTGTCCAGCTCGACCTCAGCTCGAGCACCCCTCCTAGGGCAGACTCAGTCCACTGCACCCTCACCTGGGTCCCGAAAAGACCGCGTCCTCGTCCGCCCGCACTTCACGCAGCACATCCAGGAAGGAGACCACGTGTGGGTCTCCACTACACACGTAGAACCTTGTAGTTCCTTCATTGGGCCAAACCTGCCCGACCCAATGAAGGGACCTTGGCCCAGCGCTGGGGGCTATAAATACCCTCTGTTCCCAGAGGGTCAGATATTCATCATTCTACCCATACTCTTACTATTGCCTGCTCGTGCTCTTACTCACTTCAGCATCGGAGTGTCTTGCAGGTACCCCCCCCACCTCATTCAAAACTTCAGCTCGGAGCCAGCTGTGACGGTCCAAGTTTGATCAGTAACAATATTTAAATTTGGGAGTCGGTTATGCACGAGAAAGTTATTAACACCTCCCACATCTGTTGTATTCAACAGGAATCGTTTAGTGAGATTTGCGAATAAGAATGTTAGCTTAAGGTACTTGATTTCTTCTAATTATTATGTTGTATTTACAAAAGGAACAAAAAAGGGAAAATTAGATTTTTTTATTAGGGTGTTTGATGAGACGTTGAATCTCGCTCTTAATATTCTTAAGTGTGAAGGGTAACTCAAAGCTACGTAGTTTTGGGTAGCAAATGTTTTTTGGTTGATCGATTTTATAGAAAGATGCTTAAATCGCATTCGAGCGGTAAAATATTTCTTGTTACTCACGCATCGGAGAAATGAAGTGTTTGTTTGTGCTTCGCGTCAGAATGAATCATGTTTTGACTGCATTCGAGGGATAAACATTGCTTGCTATACTCGCACATAGGAGGAATGAAGCATTAGTTTGTGCTTCTCGTCGGAATGGATAAAACACCTTTCGTTTATGAAAAGTTTGTTCGCGCTAAGGCAAAAAAATAGGCTTGATTGGTTGAAGTTATTTTTAAGTGGAAGGCGAGCATCCGAAAGGCAAGTTATATGGCTTGTATCTGAATACTTGGGGAAGAAATAAGCATACACCCAATTAATCATTTTTATCCGATTTTATTGTAAAATATGTGAGGAAATTTGAGTCACGATTCCTTAATGGAAGACAAGCATCCAAAAGGAAAGTTATACGACTTGTATCCGAATACGCAGTGAAAAAAGAGGCATACGCCCAATTAATCATTTTTCATCCACAAAAGAAATGAACTAACTTGGATTAATTATTGTATTTTTGAATGGAAGACGAACATCTGAAATACAAGATATACAACTTGCATTTGAATACTCTGGAAAGAAAGAGGCATACATCCAATTAATCATTTTTCATATATTCTTTTATTGTGAAAAGAGATTTCCAAGTTTGATTAAGTTCTGAAATGGTGACAAATATTCGAAAGAAAATCTATACGGGTTGTATCCAAATACTCAGAAATCACATGGATATACATCTAATAGATTTTGTTTCATCCATTTTATTTGAGAAAAATATTTTGGTTTAAAAGTGAAAATAAACTTGAATTAGTTGTGAAAATATTTTTATTATTTTATAATATGAAATCTTTGATTTTGATGAAAAATAGTTTGATTTTATATTGAGAATAGAATAAAGTTTTTTGATTTAATTATTCATGTTAATAAAAATTAATCAATTTAATAATCAAATAATTATTTAAACAGTTAACAAAATTAAAATAGAAAGGGGGTGCAAGCATGAGTAAAGGGGTACGACTGCCAAGTAAAAATTGAAGTCCCAAAAATTTAAGTCTAATAATCAATTAAAAAAAAAAAGAAAAGTAGAGACACAAAAATTGAGACTTTCCAGACCATTTGATGAAGATCAGACAGTTCTTATTTATCTCCATGATGCATCAACATCCCACTCCTTTTAACCACGTGATCCTGATCAAGTGATTATTGAATCACCACCCATGTAAATATGGTGGGAGATACTATACAAGATTCCTCCAAATTTAAGTTATAGCACCGATTGTATATGGGCACGTGGCAACTCGAACTGTCTCTTGTGAGTTTTTAACATCACTACCTTTGCTTTATCAGCCCATGCATAAGCTTTTTCTAAGATCTCCCAAACTTGTTTCGCCGAATCACAATCGCCAACTTTTTCAATGTTGTCACCATCGACACAAGAATGAATCAAGAAGAGTATCTTGTAATCTTTCTTCTTTTCTTCCTTGAATGCAACCTTCTGAACATCTGTAGCTTCTGTCTCAAATGAAGTAACTCCATTCTTGATCACCTCAAGAATGTCTTGATACCCAAACAAAACCTTCATTTATTTGGACCACTTGTCATAATTCTTCAAATCAAGAATCGATAGGTTGGTAGAGACACTACCATTGGAAACATTATTCATCTTTGTAGTGGATTATAGATCAGAACCAAGGCTTTTGATGACAAATGTTGGAACATACACAAGTTCTAATGGTAAATATCAATGGAGAATTTATGATAATTGGAGAGAGAGAGAGAGAGAGAGATATTACAACATATGAGGGTATTTATACATGACAAAACAAAACAAATTGGAACAAAAAAAAAGCTGAAAAACCCAAACACGAGTTCGTAACTGGTTACGCAAAATGCTGTAACAGGTTACGCCAGCAAAATAACAGAAAAACGCAATAGAGTGTAACCGGTTACAGTATCCCGCGTAACCGGTTACCAGCTCGAAAACTACTTATTTTGCTCTCCAAAAATACTTATTTTTTAAATTGTAACCTCCAATTAACTCCCTAAAACCTATATAGTATGCATTTGAATTATTATAAACTCCCTTCTATATTTTAGATTTTGTTATTCTTTCATTTGGTTATAGAAGAATTTAAAATGAATACTGATACAAAGTTATAATGACACAAATTCCCTTATAGTTTTTTTTTGTTTAGATAAAATTCAATTTTCATTAAACTTCTCATTGCAATATAATACCGAATGCAGTAACATTTTCAATTGCATTCTAATGATAAATAACTCATTACTAGAAAACCAACAGCATGAAGAAAAACATCTCTTATATTTTGCATTCCTACAATAAATTCATATGTTAAACAGATGTGGCACAAATATTCTTGTGGTGTTCTGAAAATTTTCAGCAACTTTTGATATCAGAAAATTCTATCTTGCAAAAGCTAGAACACGTTGGTGATGAGAGTATCCGCTCCTTAACGCTTTCCAAATCAATATCTGCATATCGCAGCCAAAATGCTGGAGAGATGGTCATAATCTGCAACGTTGCTGCATTTGCTAACATGAAGTTCACCAGAGAAAGATCATGCTCGTTTGCATTAAAACCTTTAAACCGAAATACATTGAGGCTTGACAGAAAGCAGTGAGGCACCACTGTAGAAGTGAAGACATCTTTATGCAAGTCAGCTACTCCCTGAAATTTGAGTTCCTTGTTCACCCACCTGAGTCACTTGAAGAATTGGTTAGCAGAATTCCAAATACCACTTCCTTCATTCAGAGGCATGGTTCTCTTCTCAGTTTAGTCACGGCAAAGCGGGATTAACAGTTGATGAGTGTCCTGACCCAGTTCTATGACCCTCTGTACCAGTGCTTCACCTTTCAAGACTTCCAGCTGGTCCCTACCCTGGAAGAGTTCTCTGATTTGCTTGGCATCCATATCTTGGATCAGACTCCCTATACTGGTTGGGAAAAGACCCTCAGGCTTGAGGAGGTTGCTGCAGCTCTTCCCTTGACCCATCAAGAAGTAATGGACAACTGGGTGACTAGAAGCGGAGTTAAGGGTTTCCTGGCCAAGTTTCTGATTGGTAAAGCTAACAGTTTCTGGAATGACTTAGACTTTAGGGCATATGAAGACATCTTGGCTCTCTTAATCTATGGGCTAGTCTTGTTTCCTAATCCTGACAACTTCATCAATATCACTGCCATAAGGATCTTTATGTCTCAGAATCCAGTGCCCACTCTCTTGGGTGATATCCTGCAACAACTTTATGCTCGTACTACCCGAAGACGAGGAACTCTGTGGTGTTGTATCCCTTTGTTGGTGAGGTGGTTTATTTTGCACCTCCCTAAGTTCGTGCTGAAGAACCAAGAAGGAAGAGGTTGGGCTCATAGGTTAATGTCTCTCACTGATAAGGACATCATTTGGACTTTCAGAGGTTTGGATGAGATAGCTGTTATTGATCATTGCGGATAATACCCTAATGTTCCTTTGATTGGTACTCAAGGAGGGATCTCTTACAATCCATGTCTAGCGCTCCGTCAGTTTGGAAGAGCCAGAAGAGCAGGGCCTCATGAGATGTTGGTGCCTCACATCAGTTTTGAGTTTCAGGTGGATAGTGACGAGCTGCGTCGTAGGTTCATCAAGGCTTGGGACAGAGTTCATAAAGCTGGCCCACAAGAGTTGGGGCCAAAGACTTCTCTACCTATGGAAGCCTACTACAAATGGGTTCGCATTCGTGCTCAGAAGTTAGGTATGCCATACGAAGCTGTCAGACCCGTCATTCTTGAGTATTCTGACAAAGATGGGGCTCCTCCAACTATCCTCCCTCCTCA
Organism: Vicia faba; assembly: GCA_948472305.1. Taxonomy (NCBI): domain Eukaryota; kingdom Viridiplantae; phylum Streptophyta; class Magnoliopsida; order Fabales; family Fabaceae; genus Vicia; species Vicia faba. The sequence goes on from OX451735.1 coordinate 581,088,820, forward strand.
GATACCTACTGATTATGAGACATTAAAGAGGTCTTGGTCGCAGCTGCGAGAAGAACGGGATTCTTATCGGGAAAAGTTCAACGAGCAGGAATTGAAGATCCAGAAGCTGACAAAGCAGTTGGAGAACGAGCGAGCTCTGAATGACTACATCCGTACTGAGAAGAGGAGACCATGGGATCATTGATGAACTTTGGATGTTCTTTTACAGTTTTATTTCCCTTTTCAGTATTTCCATTTTATGTAACGCCTAAGGGCAACCTGTTGAACAATTTAAATTTCAAAGTTGAATCTAATGAAGTGTGTTCCCTTTTTGTTTACAAAGTTGATTCCCGATTGTCTTTGAAAACATAAATCATACGCATTCCATTCATCATGTGCATAGCAGGTACTCTTCTTTTCAGGTTGCTTACTGTTCTTCGCCGTTTATTTCAGCATCATGAACCCTGAATCATCAACCGATATGTCTATCAAGGCCCTTCAGGCGCAAAACGCACAATTTCAAGAGCTGATCATGGGTTTGGCTCAAGGCCAAGAAGAGCTGAAGGCTTTGCTCCTGAAGAAGGAGAAGAAGAAGAAGAGAACTGTTCTTTTCAACTCGGGCCGGAGGTTTGGTAATACTCTGCAGAATGAGGAAGCTGGTTCTTCTATAGGCAAAGACAGTCCCCAGGGGGGAAGAGGTCCTAGTCCGGTAGTCTCTGACAATGAGACTGATTTTAATGAGGAACAGTATCCTCCTGCTGAAGACCGGTACAAGCAGTTGGAAGACCGGCTGAATGCCATGGAGATCCAACAAGTGCCTGGTTTGGATTTCGGAGACTTGGGTTTGTCTACTGGTGTGATCATCCCTCATAAGTTTAAAGCACCATCTTTCACCAAGTATGACGGGGCGTCTTGCCCCAAGCTACACCTCAGATCTTATGTGCGGAAGATTCAACCGTACACAGTGGACAAGAACTTGTGGATCCACTTCTTCCAGGAGAGTCTTTCAGGGACTCATCTCGAATGGTTCTATCAGCTGGATGGAACCAAAGTTCGTAACTGGGAGGAGTTGGCTACTGCTTTTTACAAGCAGTATCAATATAATGCCGACCTTGCTCCTACACGTACCCAACTCCAGGGTATGTCGCTAGGATCAGGCGAAGGTTTTAAAGAGTATGCACAGAAGTGGAGGGATCTAGCTGGCAGGGTGCAACCTCCATTAACTGACCGTGAGCTGGTAGATATGTTCTTGGGGACCCTCTCCGGGCCGTTTTTCAATCATCTTATCGGTAATTCGTCTGCAGGGTTTACTGACCTCATTCTGACTGGGGAGAGGATAGAGGCTGGAATGAAGTCCGGTAAAATTCAAAAAGGTGCGTCTTCGAGTTCTGAGAAGAAACCTTTTAAGAAGGAGGCCAGTGTTGTGTATGGGTCTAGAAGGCAAGATAAACCAGAGCGCCGCCAGTCTGTTAACGCGGTGGTTATTTCTAAGCCTGCTGTCGCTCCTCAGCAAACCAATCAACAAAGGGCTGAAAGACCCAGAAGAGAGTTTACCCGGCTGAGTATGACCTTGTCATAAATCTTGCCGCAGCTGTTATCCACCAACTTAGTGACTGTCAGGGAAGCCCCGAAGGTTGTGAATACTGCCTCTCCAAAGTATAATCCAAATGCCCACTGTGCTTATCACTCCGATAGCCCGGGGCATTCCACTGATGATTGTTGGGCCCTAAGGAATAAGGTGCAGGACCTTATTGATGCAAAAGAGATACAATTTGAAGCGCCTGAGAGGCCAAATGTGGTGATTGCTTCTATGCCCCAGCATGGAGTAAATGCCGTTAATGAAGACTTGTATGCCGTTTCTGTGAATGATGTAGCTACCCCTTTGATGATTGTTAAGAGGAACCTACTGCTGGCCGGTTTATTTCCGGGTTGCAGCAAGGGTTGCCTTTTGTGTGCTGTTACCCCTACTGGTTGTCCGTTGCTGAAGTTAGGCATCCAAAGCCTGATGGATAGCAAGGAGATTCTCTTCAAGAAGACCGCTGTTCCGTGTGTTCCTGTGGAAGAAGTGTCTGTCGTTACAATTTTTAACAATCCAATCAAGGCTCCCGAGGAAGCCAGTTAAAATCATGACTGTCGCACCCATTGTTATTACTGTTCCGGGGCCCCTCCCCTATGAATCTGATAAGGCTGTCCCATGGCACTATGGGGCAGATGTATATGTACATGGTATAAAGCAAGAATTCAACACTGGTACCAGCATCAGCAATATCACTGGTCCAGCCAAAGTAACTCGTAGTGGCAGGCTCTTCTCGCCTGACATTGCGCCACCTGTTATTCGAAGACCCCTCATTATAACACCTGCAAGTGCGCCTGTTTCCACTTCTAATCAAGTTGCTTCCCCTGCTGCCGAGTCATCTAATGCTCGGGGCAAAGGGATTGATGATGAGCCTGCCCGAATGGAGGCACCAAAAGCTGTGAATGTTGAAGCCTCCCAGCAAGAGATGGAGGAAATTCTTAAAATAATCAAGAAGAGCGATTTTAATGTTGTTGAACAGCTGGGGCATACACCCTCCAAGATCTCTATGCTCTCCTTGCTGCTGTGCTCAGAGGCCCATGCTAAGGCCCTGATTTCATTTCTAAAGACGGCCCATGTGCCACAAGAGACCTCTGCAGACCAGTTTACTGATTGCGTAGCCAATTTGACAGCTGACAATGGTTTGGGTTTCTCGGATGCTGACCTTACTGCTAAGGGAAAGAACCACAATGATGCCCTGCATGTCTCTATAGAATGCAGGGGCACTACTCTTGCGCACGTGTTGGTGGACACCGGTTCTTCCCTGAATGTGCTACCCAAAAAGGCCTTAGACCGGTTGGATTGTGAGGGCCTGGAATTGAAACCTAGCAACATCATTGTCCGAGCCTTTGACGGATCAAAGAGGATGGTTCATGGAGAAGTAGACATTCTTATCCGTGTGGGTTCTCAAGTATTCGACTCAACATTCTATGTGATGGATATTCGTCCGTCTTATTCCTGTTTACTGGGTCGACCTTGGATTCACAAAGCTGGGGCAGTGACATCTACCCTACACCAGAAGCTCAAGTACCCCGTCAGAGGGAAGATTGTCACTGTGCAGGGGGAGGAAGAATATATGGTGAGCCATTTGAATTCCTTCCGGTATATTGAGATGGACAGGGAGTTTATTGAAACCCCCTTTCAGCATTTTGAAGAGGTACCCCCAACATTGGCAGCAGCAGAAACAGTGGTTGAAGAGGACTTTCCTTCGAAGATGGCTTCCCTGAAGGATGCCCGGGCTGTAATCGAGAAAGGTGAATGTACTAACTGTGGCAGGCTCCCTGATTTCACTCCTAAAACTGACAAGTTTGGACTGGGTTTTACTGTAGAGGCTCAGAAGGCTGTGCGCAAAGCTAGAACCGGAAGACCTCCTGTGCTCATTACCAATCCAGGAGTGAATGCTATTGGGGATGAAGCTGAAGTGGAAGAATCGGAGTTCGATAGCTGGATCTACCCGACGACTGATGGTGGATTGACCAATTGGACTGCTAAAGATCATACACCTGTTACTTTTGTTACGCAGTAATGAATTCCTTTGTTTTTGTTATTTGTAATAAACAATGAGTTAAAACTTTATGGCCCGGTGTCTTACCCGGGGCACCGTGGCTTCATTTGTGAGGGCATATTAATTGTCATTTCATATATCATGAATAAAGACCTTGGACGTTTTCTCGCACTTCAAATCTTATGCTCCTTTTCTTTCTTTCCTTTCTTTATATATTGCAAAACAGCTGTATTTACACACACTCACCCATACAGGTTTCAATCCACTCTGGATCTCACTGGTAACGACTCTGCTACTGCCAGTTATGACTTTGAAAATCCGATCAACTTAGCCGAAGACGAAGGTGAAGATGATTGTGAAGTGCCTGGCGAGCTTGCAAGACTGTTACTCCAGGAAGAGAGGGCAATTCAACCACATGAAGAGCCAGTGGAAACAATAAATCTGGGTACTGAGGCAGACAGAAAGGAGGTTAAGATTGGTGCCAACCTGGAGCTCAGCGTGAAGCAACGGTTGACTCAGATGTTACATGATTATGTGGAGATCTTCGCCTGGTCCTACGAAGACATGCCTGGGTTGGATACCGACATTGTGGTCCATCATTTGCCTACCAAGGAAGACTGCCCTCCGGTTAAGCAAAAGGTCCGTCGTATGCGTCCAGAGATGTCTGAGAAGATCAAAGCTGAGGTTATGAAACAGTTTGATGTCGGGTTTCTTGTAGTGACCTCTTACCCTCAGTGGGTTGCCAATGTGGTGCCGGTACCAAAGAAGGATGGTGAGATCAGAATGTGTGTTGACTACAGGGATCTGAACAGGGCCAGCCCTAAGGATGACTTCCCCTGCCTCACATTGATGTTCTGGTTGATAATACTGCTCAGCACAAGGTTTTCTCTTTCATGGATGGCTTTTCAGGGTATAATCAGATCATGATGGCCCCTGAAGACATGGAAAAGACTACCTTTGTTACTCAGTGGGGCACCTTCTGCTACAAGGTCATGCCATTCGGGTTGAAAAATGCTGGGGCAACCTACCAACGTGCCATGGTTGCTCTATTTCATGACATGATCCATCATGAGATAGAAGTGTATGTTGACGACATGATTGCAAGGTCCCAAACTGAGGAAGAACACCTTGACCATCTGCAGAAGTTGTTTGACCGTCTGAAGTTGTACAAGCTGAGGTTGAACCCGAACAAGTGCACCTTCGGGGTAAGATCTGGAAAGTTGTTAGGCTTCGTTGTAAGTGATAAGGGTATTCAAGTGGACCCTGCCAAGGTTAAAGCTATTCAAGAGATGCCAGTTCCTAAGACAGAGAAAGAGGTCAGAGGCTTTCTAGGACGCCTGAATTACATTGCTCAGTTCATCTCACACCTAACTTCTACCTGTGAACCAATCTTCAAGCTGCTGAAGAAAGATCAGGTAGTACGTTGGAATGATGAATGTCAGGCCGCTTTTGACAGAATCAAAGAGTATCTCCAAGAACCACCCATTCTTATGCCACCGGTTGAAGGGAGACCTCTGATACTATACCTGACAGTACTTGACAACTCAATGGGGTGTGTGCTGGGGCAGCATGACGAGTCTGGCCGAAAAGAGCATGCCATTTATTACCTTAGCAAAAAGCTTACCGACTGTGAGACCCGATACTCACTGCTCGAGAAAACTTGTTGCGCTTTGGTATGGGCTGCTCGCCGGCTGAGACAGTATATGCTGACTCACACTACCTTGTTGATCTCAAAGATGGATCCAATAAAGTATATATTTGAAAAGCCTGCTCTGTCTGGGAGAATAGCAAGATGGCAAATGATCTTGACAGAATACGACATCCAGTACACGACTCAGAAAGCTATCAAAGGAAGTGTATTGGCAAACCACTTGGCACATCAGGCAGTAGACGACTATCAGTCAATGAACTTCGAGTTTTCGGACGAGAGCATCATGATAGTGACTGTGATCGGTGGATCTGGAACTGACTGTTTAACACTGGTTCGCGAAATGTCGCGGAAGCAAGAGTCGCCATCGTCTTTTATTTTCTCCAAATGGAAAGGACAAAAGCACAGAAAAATTCCTTATAGAGATTGCTCTCGGTTCGGGAGGTAGATTATAGAAAGGGAAGGTGTTAGCACCCTTTCTATCCATGGTTATCCACGGGCTCTTAGGTACTTGCTCATTGTGTTTTCAAAAATGGTTTGTTTGCTTTTCAACTGTGGGTTTTAAAAAGTTTCTTTGAAAATTCCAGTTCGACTCTTGTATCGGTCCTCAAGAGTGTTTGAAAAGTTGCTTTCGAAAGCTTTTTGAAAAGGTGTCGGTGTGAAAAGTATTTTTTTTATTTGTTTTGAAATTAGAGCAAGTATCTAGAGTCGTCTACCTACCCTAAGGAATTCGTCTGTGTAAATGTCCTTAAAGTAGTGCCATCCCACCATTGAGAGGTAGGTAGCACCACCGTTGGAGGTGTTCGGGTCAATTCGAAGGTTCGGGACATGGTGATCACCGGAGCAATAGGAAGACACCTTAGAAGCTACCCTCATGTCATGTTCATGGACATGAGGACTTACTAAAACGTCCTCTACTCGACGATCACCTTTCGAGGGGCAAGGCAACAGTGAGGCGTACCCTAGGGGTGGTGTGTGATTTGTGTGTCGTTTTCAGATATTTTGTCTTGTTCATGTAATTGGTGATCTACGCGTTGCTTTTTATTTTGACATTCATTCTTTCATGCAAATTAATTAACAGTTTAAAAGATGCGAGAATTAAAAGTCCTACGCTATTACAAAGGCGCGGGTCCACATCGCCAAATTTAATCCAAGACCCGATTTGAAATAAAAATAAAGATGCGGAAAAGATAAATATCTAATTAAGTTATTACATGGCTTTTGGGCAATTACATTTATATTCACAAAAAAGAAATAAGAATAAAATGCGCGAAGAGGTAAAGTCGGGAATGCGAGGGCGTTGGACCCTTTTTCGGAAATTAAATTACAATTATGAAATTAATTAAAATTAATGTGAAAGGAAGTTATTTTTGAGTTTTTTGTATTTATGGATTTTAAGGAGAATTAAATTGGAATTAAAACCTAATTCTAGCTATTTTTAGTTTATTAAAAAAATGTGAAAATTAAACCTAAAGTTAACCTAATTAATTAATACAATTTTATTTACAAAAATAAATAAATAATTATTAATAATGGTAAAAGAAAAGATAAAAGATAAAAGTGATTAAAACCTAATTCTACAAATTTTTTAAGTTTATTAAGAAAATGTTAAAATTAATCCTAGAAAAAAACTAAATTAATTGATAACATTTATTTACAAAATAACATTTAAATAAAATATATTTTATTTTGTGACCTTCTGATTTTTTATTATTTTTATGTTTTATGACAATATATTAATTTAAAGAATTAAACTAAAAACTAATTAAAACAAATAAAATAGAAAAATATAAAGAGAATGAAAAAGCAAACCAATGGGGGGTGTTGACCCCAATTTGGAGGTTTTGTCCCAGCAATTAGGCCCATTAGACCCTTGGCCTTGTTGACTTTTCTGGGACGTGCATATGCGTTGACTGGTGCCCATGGTGCTCTTCAAATCTTGACCTTTGGATGGGGATTATTGGGCGTGTGGCAGGCTTAGAGGGTGGACGTATGATGAACTCCTGGGCTTGAAACTGCATGAGATCACATGAAAACAAAATTCATTGGAAAATATAGGGGACCTGGGAATCGAACCCAGGTCCCAGTACTTACCATGCTAATGCTTTGCCAGCTGAACCACTTACGCGCTTTGTTTATAATGTAGGTGTTTAGGTATTGGCTTGCATTTTTGGTAAATTCCAAGTGTATGTGTGAATGTCATGACTGATGTCATAACATTCTAGTTCAGGTTGTACTAACTCTTTAGGTACATATGCAGAAAAATATTGTAACTCAAATACTGATGTTTATAAGTGTGTATCTGAGCATGTTTGCAAAATGATCACATTTAGCTAATCAGTAGACAGGTTTTCTCAGATGTCATAACAGATGTTATGACATCCTGTTCTGAACTAGCAGGATTACAGGATTGGATAAGTCTGAGTTTTTTCAGGAAATAACTCAGTCCTTCCTAAACAGAATCCTGCGTTTTCTAAGGAGTAACCTCGCTCAATCCTAACCTGATCAACAAAGTACTGTGACCTGGTCATTAGGTCAAAAGGAATCAACCCTAGGTTTTTGGAAACCCTAACTGAAGTTGCAGCTGCTATATATTCAACAGAGCTGCGGTTTTTGAAGTGATCCCTGCTGATTGATTAGAAGATCAAGTTTGTAATCTGTATAGATTTGTGTATTGTACTCCAAGCAATTATCATTGTGATAAGTGTCTTGGAATAGGCTTAAATTGTAAGGGTTGTGTAGCACTCAAAGCTTTGAAGCAAGAGTGTTTGAATGTTACTTGACTAAAGCTGTGAAGCAGAGTCAAGTTAGTTGTGTACATCACTCAAAGCTGTGAAGCACGAGTGATTGTGTTACTTGATTAAAAAGCTGTGAAGCTTAATCAAGTGTGTGTTTTTGAAGAGTGTCTTTAACAATTCTCAAGTCAAATTTGTTTATGTATCACTGCTGTGATTGAGGGGGAGTGAGTAGGAACTCAGGTTTAAGTTGTACTTAGATTAGAATTGCATTGGGTAGGTCTTAAGTGAAGGAGATAAACTGGTTGGTTTATTCCTGAATTAACATCTCTTATAGTGGATTCTCTCCCTGGATTGGTAGCCCCCAGAGTAGGTGTTGTTGCACACTGAACTGGGTAAACAATTGACTGTGTTATTTACTGCTTTTGTATTTACTGTCATATAGTAAGTCAGATACGGTGTCATAACATTGGACGTGACATTGAGTATCTGTAGCCAGAATTTTCAATTGGCATCAGAGCAGGCACCCTGCCTGTATTACTGGGTGAGATCTAGGGATATCACTTTCTGGCACTATGGACAAAGAAGGAGTTTTTTAAAATAGACCACCTATTCTGGATGGAACCAATTATGACTACTGGAAACCTCGTATGATTGCCTTCCTAAAATCTCTGGACAAAAAGGCTTGGAGAGCTGCTGACAAAGGATGGATTCATCCCACCATATCTGAGGAAGATGGGACAATCAGTCTGAAGCCTGAGGAAGATTGGAGTAAAGAAGAAGATGAGTTAGCTCTGGGAAATTCAAAAGCCTTAAATGCCTTGTTCAAGGGAATTGATAGAAACATCTTCAGATTAGTACATCAATATGAACTGGCTAAGGAAGTTTGGGACACCCTCAAAACTACTCATGAGGGCACTTCCAAAGTAAAGATGTCAAGGCTTCAGATGTTGACCACTAAGTTTGAGAATCTAAAAATGATGGAAGATGAAACCATCCATGAATTTCACATGAACATCTTGGAGATTGCCAACACCTCAGGAGCACTGGGAGAAAAAATGTCAGAAGAAAAACTGGTGAGGAAGATTCTCAGATCCTTGCCTAAAAGATTTGCAATGAAGGTAACTGCCATAGAGGAAGCCCAGGACATTAGCAAGTTAAAAGTGGATGAACTTATTGGGTCTCTTCAGACTTTTGAGATGGGGATCACTGATAATGGTGACAAGAAGAACAAAAGCATAGCACTTGTAACCAACACTGATGTTGAACACAAGGAGGATGAAGAAGAAAACATATCAGAAGCCATTGCCATGCTTGGAAGACAGTTCAACAGGCTCATCAAAAGAATGGACCCAAAGTCAAGGTCAAATGTTCATAACATTCCTTCTGACATTGACAGTTCCAGCAGAAGACCAAGATCAGAAGATAAGGAAAACCAAGGCAGAGGAATTCAATGCCATGGATGTGAAGGATATGGACATATTCGAGCTGAATGTCCTACCTTTCTTAAGAAGCAAAAGAAAGGAATGACTGTTACTTGGTCTGACTATGATTCAGAAAGCAATTCTGAAGAAGAATCTTCCAAACTAGTTACTGCCCTAACTAGTGTTTGCACTTCTGAAAGTGACACCAGTGATGAAGAAGTAACATTTGAAGAACTGGCTGATACCTACAAGAAATTGTGTATCAGAAGTGGTGAAGTCTGTGTGCAAAATGAGAAACAATCAAAACTCATTATAAAGCTGGAGGCTGAAAAGAGAGCAAATCTTGAAACTATAAGTCATTTAGAAGGAGAAGTTCAACTGCTGAACTCACAACTGAATCAAATGACCAAATCAGTCAAGATGTTGACAAATGGAACAGACAAATTGGAAGAGATTCTTCAGGCTGGACAAAATATGGGAAATAAATCTGGCCTAGGATTTGTGGAAACAAAGAAATTTGTTACCAGGAAGCAAATGTCAAACCAGATGTCTCAACATTACTCTCAACATCAGGGACAGAGACACATGAAGAAGAGGTACCAAAGATGGAGATGTCATCATTGTGGGAAATATGGTCACATAAAGCCCTTCTGCTACCGACTACATGGATATCCTAATCAGAAATCAGATGTCAAACCTAAGTCTAAAAAGGTACCACACGCTCCTCAATGGAAGAAAAAGGCTACTGCACTGATAGCACACACTTCCCTGAAGATCTCAGCAAAGGAAGATTGGTACTTTGACAGTGGATGTTCCAGACACATGACTGGATTCAAAAATCTCCTCAATAATGTTATGCCTCACACCACCAGTTTTGTGACCTTTGGAGATGGTGCTAAAGGAGAAATCAAAGGAGTTGGTAATTTGGACTACCCTGGAGTTCCAAGTCTGAATAAGGTACTGCTGGTAAAAGGGTTGACTACTAATCTCATCAGCATCAGTCAATTATGTGATCTAGGATTCATGGTCAACTTCTCAAGATCTGAATGTCTAGTGTTTAATGAAAAACTAGATATTGTAATGAGAGGAATAAAATCCAAAAATAACTGTTATGTGTGGCAGCCTGAGAACACTGATATCCCCACTTTGAGTCAAATCATCAAAGAAGAAAAAGATATGAAACAGTGGCAGCATAAACTTGAAGGAATGAAAAGAGCTATTCCTATGGAAGATATCAGAAGAACTCCTAAACTTGATGTGGCAAAGAACAAGTCTCATAAATTCTGTTCTCAAAAATTCTGGTCAACACAGATGCTACCTGAAGACAATGTTACACAAGATGTTGTGACATTGTGGTGTGATAATCTGAAAACATTCAACATTTCCTTAAACCCTATTGACTTTGGAGAGAAGAAATCATTTGAACTGAAACATAGGTTCTCTGAGCTTCAGCTAACTGATTCTTCTATCAAGGCGCTTGTTGGAAATCAACTTGAAAATTTGAGGGGCAAAGTGGGTATTCACCAACATGAGAAATTATAGCAATTAGTTTTGCTGAAAACAAGGGTTGGAGGGATTAATTCTATTAAGTCTATATTTAGTGGGTTGATCATATTCATTCACAATTCCTTCAAAAGCCTTCAGAAGTTGAAAAGACTCCCTTGTACTCCCTATCTCTCTCATCCTTGCAACCTGTTTTCTCCTCCCAATCAAAGAGTTTTCTCAAATTGCTACTGCTACTCAACGTTAAACACAATGTCTCAGACATCATCTTCCACTATGGCGGCTTCGTCTCACTCAGCATCATCGTCATCTGATCAAGATTCTAGGGCAATCACGACATGCATAGAATCTGAAGTACTTGAGGTCACTCCTCTCAGGGAGATGGCAACTAACCCAGCCAAAATCAAGAAGCTCAGGACCAGACATGCAGGAAGAGCTCAAGCTGCAGTCTCTGGTAATTCTTCTCTTCCTTCATCTACTATACCTAATAAAGAAGGAACAGTTCAAGTACACCAAGCCATTGCTAGACTGGTTACTAGCATTCTGAGTGGCAACCAATCTGTACCGGGGATTTCTATTCCTTTGAATCAATCTGAAAGTCCAAGTGTGAAAGGTTCTGAAAATATAGATGTCACTAAGGATGTTGTGACACCAAAAGACAACATTCAGAATCTCTCTGAAAAGGCTGCTGATCCACCTATCATTAATGTGGATGAAGAGTACTCAGATAATGAACTGATTGCTAATGTGAACCCTAGCATTGCTAGGAGACTGATGAAAAGAAAAAGTAGTGAGACTGTTAAACCTAAGAAGTCCAAGGCTGAAGGGATGGCTGAAAAAATTCAGACAAAAGGGAAGAAGGCACAGGTGCTGACTGCTAGACAACCAATCTCCAAGAAAAGAAAAGAACCTGAAACTTCTGACTCTGATGATGAATCAGAATTTGAGATTGACATTGACAATGCTCCCATCAGAAGGAAGCTCCCTTCCAGCAAGATTGCTAGAATACCTGAAGTGCCAACTGACAACATCTCCTTTCATCATCCTGATAATGCAAACAGGTGGAAGTATGTTTGCTTGAAGAGAATAGCCTTGGAGAGAGAACTCAACAATGATGCTCTGGAGTGCAAAGACATCATGGAGCTGATCAGGAATGCTGGGCTAATAAAGACTGTGATGAAGTTTGGCAAATGCTATGAAAATCTGGTTAAAGAGTTTGTAGTGAACTTATCCAATGATTGTGCTGATGGGAGGTCAGCTGACTTTGAGAGTGTGTTTGTTAGAGGAAGAAGGGTCAAGTTCTCTCCATCAGAAATCAACAAGTTTCTTGGAAGAACAAATAAGGACTGTCCTGACCTAGAGGCAACTGACAATGAAGTATGCTTGACCATCACTGCCAGGCAAGTAAAGTGCTGGCCATTGAAAGGGAAGTTGAATGCTAGTAAACTCAGCATGAAATTTGCCATCTTGCATAAAATAGGTGCAGCAAACTGGGTGCCTACAAATCACAAATCAACCATCTCCACAGGATTGGGGAGATTCATTTATGCTGTAGGAACCAAGACTGCCTTTGACTATGGAAGGTACATTTTTGAACAAACCTTGAAGCATGCTGGCAGTTATGCTGTCAAAGGACCAATTGCCTTTCCCTCCCTCATTTGTGGAATCATCCTTGCACAATATCCTGACATACTTGTAGCAAGAGATACAGTCTGCAAAAGAGCCCCTGCCCTTGGCCTGCACTACAAACTGTTTCAGGGATCCCATGCTCCAGACATTGTCATAACATCAGCTGAGACATCGTCTGCAAAGAGCCAGTCCAAAACATCAGATGTCATAGCTGTCTTAAAAGAAACTTGCAAAGATCTGGATGCTAGAAAAAGGACCCTAGAAGCACTGATTGCCAAGCTAGAAAAGGAAGAAGCTGAAGCAAGCATGAGGGAAGAAGATGAAGAAAGTGGCTCCTCTGAGTCTGATGACAGTACTTGAAGGATGATTGCTGCTTGGTGGTGTTGCTGGTGGAGTTTGGAAGTATGTTCTGCTATTGTCTGCTGCTGATCTCATTATTTTGTCTTGGATAACTGTATAACTATATAAACATGTAATCTTTGGCCCATTTGTGGCTAAAGTGGGGGAGAATATTTGGTACTGCTTAATTAGTACTTAACACTATATTTTTCTGCTGTCATTTATTTCTGCTGCTATCTATCTATCTCTGATTGTTTAGGGACTTTAGCCAAAAATCTGCCAAAGGGGGAGTTTGTAGGTGTTTAGGTATTGGCTTGCATTTTTGGTAAATTCCAAGTGTATGTGTGAATGTCATGACTGATGTCATAACATTCTAGTTCAGGTTGTACTAACTCTTTAGGTACATATGCAGAAAAATATTGTAACTCAAATACTGATGTTTATAAGTGTGTATCTGAGCATGTTTGCAAAATGATCACATTTAGCTAATCAGTAGACAGGTTTTCTCAGATGTCATAACAGATGTTATGACATCCTGTTCTGAACTAGCAGGATTACAGGATTGGATAAGTCTGAGTTTTTTCAGGAAATAACTCAGTCCTTCCTAAACAGAATCCTGCGTTTTCTAAGGAGTAACCTCGCTCAATCCTAACCTGATCAACAAAGTACTGTGACCTGGTCATTAGGTCAAAAGGAATCAACCCTAGGTTTTTGGAAACCCTAACTGAAGTTGCAGCTGCTATATATTCAACAGAGCTGCGGTTTTTGAAGTGATCCCTGCTGATTGATTAGAAGATCAAGTTTGTAATCTGTATAGATTTGTGTATTGTACTCCAAGCAATTATCATTGTGATAAGTGTCTTGGAATAGGCTTAAATTGTAAGGGTTGTGTAGCACTCAAAGCTTTGAAGCAAGAGTGTTTGAATGTTACTTGACTAAAGCTGTGAAGCAGAGTCAAGTTAGTTGTGTACATCACTCAAAGCTGTGAAGCACGAGTGATTGTGTTACTTGATTAAAAAGCTGTGAAGCTTAATCAAGTGTGTGTTTTTGAAGAGTGTCTTCAACAATTCTCAAGTCAAATTTGTTTATGTATCACTGCTGTGATTGAGGGGGAGTGAGTAGGAACTCAGGTTTAAGTTGTACTTAGATTAGAATTGCATTGGGTAGGTCTTAAGTGAAGGAGATAAACTGGTTGGTTTATTCCTGAATTAACATCTCTTATAGTGGATTCTCTCCCTGGCTTGGTAGCCCCCAGAGTAGGTGTTGTTGCACACTGAACTGGGTAAACAATTGACTGTGTTATTTACTGCTTTTGTATTTACTGTCATATAGTAAGTCAGATACGGTGTCATAACATTGGACGTGACATTGAGTATCTGTAGCCAGAATTTTCATATAATATAACAAATAATCAATTTAATGTAAAACAATGGTTAGTGGGATATTTTCGCGCGAAATTCAAACGCACCACTCGTTGGCCTACACATCACCTTCTTCTCCAATTGTTCTGCCTTTTTGCCTGAAAAAACAAACTAAATAGCGGGGGTTTTAAACCCCCACAATCTGAAATACAAAAAATAGCGAATAGGAATTAAGCAAAAATAAAAAGGGCGCGACTAGTGTTTTGGATTCCTTGGAACGTCACGATTTTAATGGTACAAGTCTCGTGGTCTGATTTTACCATATGCCAAAATCCCCAATTCAAGGTTTCTGAAACCCTAGGCATCATTCATGGCAACTCTCCATATATGCAAGCATTCTTCAATTAAAACATACTACTAGCTTCATAATCAACACATTAGTATAAAACAACAATAAAAATGCATGGAAATGGCGTGTAGATTCGAATACGATTAAGGAAAAATCCCTGTACAGGGTAAATGTGTTCTACCGTTTCTTGAGGTGCAGAGGACTGATTTCGATTGGGGAAGGTTCCTGGATGTATCAGGAGTTCAATGGAATTGTTGTTTTGCTTTGAAACCTGCTGAAACTAGGAAAACAGTTTTGAAATTTTCTTCAAAAAATACAAAGTTTGTTTATGGCTTGAGCGCAGCTTTTTGGGTTCTGAGCTTTAGGGTTTGCATCAGTATATGTATGGGAACATATTAGGGTTGAAATTTGGATCCAAAACCCTTTGCATTGATGTATGGAATATTTGATTTTCATGCATATTTTTCAAATCTTTTTCATGAATATTTGATTCCAATCATGGCCAATCTTTCCAATTTTGTTGTGCACGAATCTTGAGTCTTTAAGGAGAGCAAATGCTGTATAGAAAGATTCAAACTACATTGGTTTAGTATTTTTTCATATTTTATTTAATTAAATGAATTAATAGTGATTAAAAATTCAAATAAAATAATAAAAATGATGAAATAAATCCCCTTTGGGCCAAATGGTCGTGCATAGCCTTTGGATGATGAATCTTGGAAGAAAATGTGGCCCATTAGCAAATTTGAGGCATTTGAAGTAAAGTTGACTTTTCAAATTTCCCAAAAATTTCCCAACTTCCACAAGGCATATCTTGCTCAATTTTTAAGCTTTGATCATGTTCTTGGACATGTTGAAAAGGTCTTGAAGTCCTCTAACCAATGCCTTTGGTCCCATGTCATTTTTATTTACCAATCTCAAGTTATGGTCTTTGACTTAAAGTTTCTTTTTGTTTACTTTTGAAAATGACCTATAATGTTGAAATTGTTAACTTTTTGTGAGAGCATTTCTTGGACTTGAAGTGTGAAGAGGAGTTGTAGGAAATGTCTTTATCTTCAAAATGAGCTTTGGATGGAATTTTTCTGATAAACCATGTGGAAGTTATGCCTTGGTCAAGTTACAATTGACTTTTTCAACTGTCCAAATATGGAAACTTTTGCATCTTGAGACTTTTTGAGCCATACCTTGAAAATCATGATCAAGATTTGATCAAATGATGTTTGGGGCTTCAAAATGAGATGTTGACCAAAAATTTGAACTTTTGACTGTCAAATGACCATTTTGCCCCTGCAGTTGACTGTAGGGCAATTAGGGTTTTTGACTGTGCAATTTTATGCTGTAAGTCTTGAAACTTGGTATATGGATGCTTGACCATGTTTATAGGCATGTGGGACTTGATTAGACCCTTGGAAACTTCAATTTCTTTGTCAGAACCAAAACCCTAATTTTTGACTGTTAGGAGGCCCTTGAACTGTGCAACCCTTGGGAGATTTTGAAGCATGCTCTTTGCAAATCTTGAAGAATATGGGAGGGAAAATTTTGGGGTACAACAGTTGCCCCTGTTCAATCTTCTTATACCTGAGGATGCAGATTGGCTGACGTGCCTTTCGTAATCCGAAGGTGGAAGATGATTGAACACTAGAGTGCCCAGAAATTTGTGCTCTCATAGTAGTGTGATGGTGGGAATGGGCTTATAGATGCCATTTGGAGATTGATGGATAAGATGATGGGCTTATAGATTCCATGCTGAGAGATGATGGAAGGTGGATGGGCTTATAGATGCCATCTGGGTGTCGATCGCGTAAGAGATTCCTTAGCGAGAACTTGCGTACCTGAAAAGAAAAATGATTACCTGACCTGTTACAGGAGCTGGTCTTCAAACTTTTTATATAGATGCGTCCTGACTGGTTACAGGAACTGGATCTGGAGCTTCAAAAGGTGATGAATGAACCAGGGATGATTACTATCTCAACGGGACGGTGAGAGAACCTTGAACGATTACTACCTCAACAGGAACGCTGAGAGAATCTTGGGGCGATTACTACCTCAACAGGAACGCTGAGAGAATCTGGGGGCGATTACTACCTCAACAGGAATGCTGAGAGAACCTTGGGCGATTACTACCTCAACAGGAACGCTGAGAGAATCTGGGGGTGATTACTACCTCAACAGGAACGCTGAGAGAACCTTGGGCGATTACTACCTCAACAGGAACGCTGAGAGAATCTGGGGGCGATTACTACCTCAACAGGAACGCTGAGAGAACCTTGGGCGACTTCAACCTCAACAGTAACGCTGAGAGAATCTTGGATGTCTTCTACTGAGTCTTCATCAGGAAAATCTTTTAGGGGTCGACTTAACTGGACTAGAGAAGGCCTTTGACTGGATAAGAAACAGGAAAATCTTAGGGTCGATTTAACTGAACCGGACAAGGTCTTGAAATCTTCAACTGGATAAGAAACAGGGAGATCTTAGGGTCGATCTGACTGAACCAGAGAAGGCCTTTGACTGGATAAGAAACAGAAAAATCTTAGGGTCGATTTAACCGAACCGGTCTAGGTCTTGAAATCTTTAACTGGATAAGAAACAGGGAGATCTTAGGGTCGATCTGACTGAACCAGAGAAGGCCTTTGACTGGATAAGAAACAGAAAAATCTTAGGGTCGATTTAACTGAACCGAACAAGGTCTTGAAATCTTCAACTGGATAAGAAACATGGAGATCTTAGGGTCGATCTGACTGAACCAGAGAAGGCCTTTGACTGGATAAGAAACAGGAAAATCTTAGGGTCGATTTAACCGAACCGGTCTAGGTCTTGAAATCTTCAACTGGATAAGAAACAGGGAGATCTTAGGGTCGATCTGACTGAACCAGAGAAGGCCTTTGACTGGATAAGAAACAGAAAAATCTTAGGGTCGATTTAACTGAACCGGACAAGGTCTTGAAATCTTCAACTGGATAAGAAACAGGGAGATCTTAGGGTCGATCTGACTGAACCAGAGAAGGCCTTTGACTGGGTAAGAAACAGGAAAATCTTAGGGCCAATTTAACTGAACCGGTCTAGGTCTTGAAATCTTCAACTGGATAAGAAACAGGGAGATCTTAGGGTCGATTTGACTGAACCAGAGAAGGCCTTTGACTGGGTAAGAAATAGGAAAATCTTAGGGTCGATTTAACTGAACTGGTCTAGGTCTTGAAATCTTCAACTGGATAAGAAACAGGGAGATCTTAGGGTCGATTTAACTGAACCGGACAAGGTCTTAAAATCTTCAACTGGATAAGAAACAGGGAGATCTTAGGGTCGATCTGACTGAACCAGAGAAGGTCTTGAAATCTTCAACTGGATAAGAAACAGGGAGATCTTAGGGTCGATCTGACTGAACCAGAGAAGGCCTTTGACTGGATAAGAAACAGGAAAATCTTAGGGCCGATTTAACTGAACCGGTCTAGGTCTTGAAACCTTCAACTGGATAAGAAACAGGGAGATCTTAGGGTCGATCTGACTGAACCAGAGAAGGCCTTTGACTGGGTAAGAAACAGGAAAATCTTAGTGCCGATTTAACTGAACCGGTCTAGGTCTTGAAATCTTCAACTGGATAAGAAACAGGGAGATCTTAGGGTCGATCTGGCTGAACCAGAGAAGGTCTTTGACTGGATAAGAAACAGAAAAATCTTAGGGTCGATTTAACTGAACCAGGCTAGGTCTTGAAATGCTGAGAACTTAACTGGATCTTTCCTGAAAGGTAAAGGTCAGTCATATGCAATGCATGATATGGATCAAGCAATGATGTTCTCAACATAAATGAGATTTGTAAGATATGATGCGTATATGCATGCTATAATGTATGAAAATGTGATGTTTATGAATGTATCTTTTCGTCTTAGGAAAATAAATCCTTGACGGGTGCCGGGAAGTCATTCCTGGGCTGATGTTGAAGAATAATACTTTATTGTTTCCGCTGGGGATGATAGTTGCAAGAATACCGGTAGGAGAAGATAACTCCGTTGGGGAATAGACTTGGCGAATGGATTACTCTGCGGGGAGAAAAGTACTCTAACGATCTTACTGGGGATCAATACTCTGTGGGGAGAGAGGTACTTTGCTGAAATGTTGATGGTAACTTTGCCGGGGATACCATTGTTGCGTTGGAAGTGTTAATAGACTTCGCTGGGGATAAGAAGACTTCATAGGGGACGATCTTTCCGTGGCTTTTGGCTGAGGATAACCCAGTTATATCCTGGTGGGGAAATAACTCTTTGAATAAAGCCGGGAGACGCGTTCGTGCTTTACGGGGATAAGCTTCCAGAATCTACTGGGGATAAGCTTACTGCTTGGGGAGATGGATTCCAACTTTCCTAGGGAATTGGATTGGACTCTCCTGGGGAAATTTTAAACTGTATCTGGGAAGTGACTCCATTGCATGTCTGGTATACCGTCGGGGAACAATCTTTAGGTCAAGACTGCCGGGGACGCTTGTTAAGAATGTCTGTATATTGTTGGGGAATGTTGAGATCTGCTGGAGGATACCCAACTTCCTTAAGGCTGATATTAGCTTTGCTTGAGCGCACTGACTTGCTGGCTCACTCTCTGGGGAATTAAGATATACCAGTTATGTTCTTCAACCGAACCCACCTTGATACCTTGGAGGACAGAGCCATTAGATCGTTTGGGCAACTCATTATTGCCCCTGTTTCTGAGGTGGGAGAGGAAGACATGTGAGGTGCTGATAGTTGTTGATGGACAAACCTTCTTCTGGTAGGCAAGTGACAAGATGATAGGACATAGTCGTACGTTTTGATCCCTAACTTTTTGCCTGGACCGCCCTTTCGGGTTTTCAGTCCACCGGGATACCCATTTTTGCCCCAGCCGCCTTTTCAGGTTTTCGACTTGCCGGGTGTACAGTTTTTCATTTCATCCCTTATTTTTGCCCGAACCCTTTTGGTTCGCCGGGAAGCCCTTATTTTTTCCTAGGTGTGTCAACCTAGCGGGTCTTTGATTTTGCGTAGTATTTTTTTCCGACTATGTCCACGTTCTCAGAATGTAGGGAGGTGCCCCTGTTAGAGGTATTTTGCCTTGCCACCAGAAGATGTTTGATCAGGCAAGATTCGTGGCTGGAATTCATGTCCAATGTCCCAAGCGACTCAGGCGGAGATTTGCTCTAGGCTATTTGGCCTTTGAGAGATTCTATGAATCTTGATTGGACTGCCCCAGATAATAGATCATGGCCATGTCTGCCCCTTGATCGGAAGTGCTTTTGTTCACCAGATATTCTTCGTGCGAATTTTCCTGCTGTTCAAACAAAAAGTCATATGCAAACAAAGTTATGTTAAAAATGCAAAGCTTATGTCTGTCTTGAAGATTTTGAAAATGCATTTTTTTCATAAAACAAGTGAATGTTTGTAAAACGTGATGTCAACTCTGCCTTTACCGTAAGCCTTAAGGAGTCAGGATACCTTTCGTAACAGTATGCTTTCGAACTAACCCATGCTTCAGCTAGGACTTTTGAGGGTTATAACGTGGCCTGGTTCACGGTTTAAGAAACAAAGGATAGAGGCTCAAATTATTTGTACCCACCCGCTCTTCGTGATGTTCTTCAAACCTAAACTCAGTTGATCGTACGTCAGACCTTGTTCGAGTCTTTGTCCTGATATACCAGTGATGGTCCAGATATTGATAATTTACTCCGAGTAGGCAGTCATTTTTTTTTGTCTTTGTTGAGGGTTTGTATGACCTCTTTCTTTTTGATTTTGTTATTCCTATTTTTTGCCTGAACTATTTCTTTTGGAATTACAGTCAGCGGGATGCCCCAGCTTTGTAAGTCTCCTTCATGGGTTTTGACTTATTGGGTTTTTATTATTATTTTTTTGATAATGACTGCCTGTCATTGTGATTATTCTGAACCATCACTGTCTTTCTTTGTTTTGTAAGGACCTCTTTGGTGCCATTTGTTATGCACTTGGATCAACTGAGAGAACTACCCTGCCCCGGGTTATGATTAAGGGTTTTAATTTTCGAAAAGAAAGACTCCTACTTCTTTGGCTCAAAGGGGTTGACGAGGGATTATCTTCCTTATAACTCCAGTGTTTAGGGATTGAAACAATGCATGTACCTCATCAGCGGGGTCTGTTCAAAAGCATACTGTAATGATCGTGGTATCGTTTTCGTCATCCTCCCTCAAGAGGCTTAGAATTATTAATCGAGCATTGATCATCAGAAAAAATATGAAAATAATTTGCATATAGTGAATACGAATACATTGCTTCAAAACAGACATATGCGATGCATTAATGAAATAACAACGTTTAACATGAGTAAATGTTTGAACAAAATAACATTACAACTTGAAAATCCTAATGAACAAAAGTCCTTTCATCTCAGGGCTTGTTACTTCAAATAGTGAGCCTTGGAGGGATGGTAGAAAAACTCAGCCTGACCATCTTGTGTGAACTCCAATGCTCCTTCATCAATTAGGTCCTGGATCTTGTTCTTCAGAGCCCAACATTCATTTGTATCATGTCCCGGACTGGCAGAGTGGTAGGCACACCTTTTATTGGGATCATAGATAGGAGATGCTGTGTTGGGGTTCCGGGGATGAGCCCTTAATGTGATCAGATTCAACCTCAACAGGTGTTGTAAAGCTTGAAACAGCGACATGTTGAGCTGGGTGAATTGCCTCCTGGGCTTGTCTGGCTGAAACTGGTGAAGTTGCTGCTGAGTTTGTGACCCTGAAGCCCTTTGAAGAGCTCTCCCCTTATCTCCTTGTCTCAAAGGTGGTTGAACGATGACTGGCTCTTTACCCTTAGACGTTTGCCCCAGTTGGTCACTCTGAAGCAGTTGGTTGACGAGAACTCCGAGCTCTTCTTGTCTTTGAGCTAAACCTTGAATGGCAGTCACCTGCCCCAGCATATGGGCTTTCATTGCATCCATCTCAGCTTGTAGGTGTTTCAGCCGTTCGTTCTCAACCCTGTTCCTGACCAAAGTCCCCATGAGAAGTGCTCTCAACTCCTCCTGCCCCTTGGATAGATTCAGGAGGATTTCCTCGAACTGAGTCTCTTGAGTATGAAGATCCTGGTTATCTTGTTGGCAAGCCATTGCTGCAATAAACAGCGGAGAAGGTAAGTGACCTGTAACAAGGGTACCTGTAATGCAATGATATGTATGATATGCATGTAATGTTTTCAAGGACCTCGCGGGGTAAACAGAGAAATTGGTTAGAATTTTGTAGCTTGATTGAAGGAACTTCATGTTGTTGAGAGTCCTTCTTCAAGAGTCAAAGGCTCACCATATCCAGTGGGTCATAGCCTCTGACAATTTTTCCTAGAGGAAAATAAATCCCCTTTGCCCCTTGCTGGACAGTTGGTTCATCATGACCTGCATCACAAGCCCTTGAGACCCTTGAAATGGGTTAGTCCTTATGCAGGATGTATGCAATGGTATAATGTTATGCTATGCATGGAATGGTGTAAGTAACCCTGTTATGAGTCCCAATTAAGGACTGCAAACCAAAACCTGCAAGAAACTTAGTAAACCCTGTTATGAGCCCCAATTAAGGACTATAAACAAAACCTGCAGGGAACTCAAGTGTCAGATAGACAAGCATGCAAACAGTCAAGTTGGAAGGCACACAAGTCACACAAGAGAAGCCCTTAGAGTTTAGGCCAGCATGGGGTCTGGGTATTACCCTCTTGAAGTTGGTGGGCTCAACCTGTCCTATTAGAAATAACCGGGTTCTAAGGGTCCCAATATCACGGGATTGCTTTCATTGTTCATCGTTTCGATTTAGCCACTGAACTGGCGACCGAAATATTCCAGGAAAGCAACCCTCAATTGAGTGTAGTATCGAGTATCAACCAACCTCGGACTGTACCAAAGTCAGTTATCTCACTACCCTAAAGAGGCCAAGATAGTTCAATTAAGGTTCCTAAGGTCTGTTGATGCTTCACGACACCACGCGGAGGCCCCGTACTCTCCTTGACTGAACTCAAGGGTTACCGGTACACACCAAAGTGCCACATCAACGTAGCAGACTGTTTCAACCATGTCGGTATACCCCGCACAGTTCCCTCACAACCTTGTTGCTACTTTCTAAGAAGGTATCCCCAGATCCGGGTTAGGATCTATAGAACTCCCAAGACAGTCCCACAATTTTAAAGCAAACAAGTCAAAGCAATTGCAAACACAGTGATCTTAGTCCTAAGGTACACCTCACTTTTATAAGAGTCCCCAGCAGAGTCGTCAGTTCTGTGATCGGTGGATCTGGAACTGACTGTTTAACGCTGGTTCGCGAAATATCGCGGAAGCAAGAGTCGCCACCGTCTTTTATTTTCTCCAAATGGAAAGGACAAAAGCACATAAAAATTCCTTATAGAGATTGCTCTCGGTTCGGGAGGTAGATTATAGAAAGGGAAGGTGTTAGCACCCTTTCTATCCATGGTTATCCATGGGCTCTTAGGTACTTGCTCATTGTGTTTTCAAAAATGGTTTGTTTGCTTTTCAACTGTGGGTTTTAAAAAGTTTCTTTGAAAATTCCAGTTCGACTCTTGTATCGGTCCTCAAGAGTGTTTGAAAAGTTGCTTTCGAAAGCTTTTTGAAAAGGTGTCGGTGTGAAAAGTATTTTTTTTATTTGTTTTGAAATTAGAGCAAGTATCTAGAGTCGTCTACCTACCCTAAGGAATTCGTCTGTGTAAATGTCCTTAAAGTAGTGCCATCCCACCATTGAGAGGTAGGTAGCACCACCGTTGGAGGTGTTCTGGTCAATTCGAAGGTTCGGGACATGGTGATCACCGGAGCAATAGGAAGACACCTTAGAAGCTACCCTCATGCCATGTTCATGGACATGAGGACTTACTAAAACGTCCTCTACTCGACGATCACCTTTCGAGGGGCAAGGCAACAGTGAGGCGTACCCTAGGGGTGGTGTGTGATTTGTGTGTCATTTTCAGATATTTTATCTTGTTCATGTAATTGGTGATCTACGCGTTGCTTTTTATTTTGACATTCATTCTTTCATGCAAATTAATTAACAGTTTAAAAGATGCGAGAATTAAAAGTCCTACGCTATTACAAAGGCGCGGGTCCACATCGCCAAATTTAATCCAAGACCCGATTTAAAATAAAAATAAAGATGCGGAAAAGATAAATATCTAATTAAGCTATTACATGGCTTTTGGGCAATTACATTTATATTCACAAAAAAGAAATAAGAATAAAATGCGCGAAGAGGTAGAGTCGGGAATGCGAGGGCGTTGGACCCTTTTTCGGAAATTAAATTACAATTATGAAATTAATTAAAATTAATGTGAAAGGAAGTTATTTTTGAGTTTTTTGTATTTATGGATTTTAAGGAGAATTAAATTGGAATTAAAACCTAATTCTAGCTATTTTTAGTTTATTAAAAAAATGTGAAAATTAAACCTAAAGTTAACCTAATTAATTAATACAATTTTATTTACAAAAATAAATAAATAATTATTAATAATGGTAAAAGAAAAGATAAAAGATAAAAGTGATTAAAACCTAATTCTACAAATTTTTTAAGTTTATTAAGAAAATGTTAAAATTAATCCTAGAAAAAAACTAAATTAATTGATAACATTTATTTACAAAATAACATTTAAATAAAATATATTTTATTTTGTGACCTTCTGATTTTTTATTATTTTTATGTTTTATGACAATATATTAATTTAAAGAATTAAACTAAAAACTAATTAAAACAAATAAAATAGAAAAATATAAAGAGAATGAAAAAGCAAACCAATGGGGGGTGTTGACCCCAATTTGGAGGTTTTGTCCCAGCAATTAGGCCCATTAGACCCTTGGCCTTGTTGACTTTTCTGGGACGTGCATATGCGTTGACTGGTGCCCATGGTGCTCTTCAAATCTTGACCTTTGGATGGGGATTATTGGGCGCGTGGCAGGCTTAGAGGGTGGACGTATGATGAACTCCTGGGCTTGAAACTGCATGAGATCACATGAAAACAAAATTCATTGGAAAATATAGGGGACCTGGGAATCGAACCCAGGTCCCAGTACTTACCATGCTAATGCTTTGCCAGCTGAACCACTTACGCGCTTTGTTTATAATATAACAAATAATCAATTTAATGTAAAACAATGGTTAGTGGGATATTTTCGCGCGAAATTCAAACGCACCACTCGTTGGCCTACACATCACCTTATTCTCCAAATGTTCTGCCTTTTTGCCTGAAAAAACAAACTAAATAGCGGGGGTTTTAAACCCCCACAATCTGAAATACAGAAAATAGCGAATAGGAATTAAGCAAAAATAAAAAGGGTGCGACTAGTGTTTTGGATTCCTTGGAACGTCACGATTTTAATGGTACAAGTCTCGTGGTCTGATTTTACCATATGCCAAAATCCTCAATTCAAGGTTTCTGAAACCCTAGACATCGTTCATGGCAACTCTCCATATATGCAAGCATTCTTCAATTAAAACATACTACTAGCTTCAGAATCAACACATTAGTATAAAACAACAATAAAATTGCATGGATATGGCATGTAGATTCGAATACGATTAAGGAAAAATCCCTGTACAGGGTAACTGTGTTCTACCGTTTCTTGAGGTGCAGAGGACTGATTTCGATTGGGGAAGGTTCCTGGATGTATCAGGAGTGCAATGGAATTGTTGTTTTGCTTTGAAACCTGCTGAAACTAGGAAAACAGTTTTGAAATTTTCTTCAAAAAATACAAAGTTTGTTTATGGCTTGAGCGCAGCTTTTTGGGTTCTGAGCTTTAGGGTTTGCATCAGTATATGTATGGGAACGGATTAGGGTTGAAATTTGGATCCAAAACCCTTTGCATTGATGTATGGAATATTTGATTTTCATGCATATTTTTCAAATCTTTTTCATGAATATTTGATTCCAATCATGGCCAATCTTTCCAATTTTGTTGTGCACGAATCTTGAGTCTTTAAGGAGAGCAAATGCTGTATAGAAAGATTCAAACTACATTGGTTTAGTATTTTTTTCATATTTTATTTAATTAAATGAATTAATAGTGATTAAAAATTCAAATAAAATAATAAAAATGATGAAATAAATCCCCTTTGGGCAAAATGGTCGTGCATAGCCTTTGGATGATGAATCCTGGAAGAAAATGTGGCCCATTAGCAAATTTGAGGCATTTGAAGTAAAGTTGACTTTTCAAAATTCCCAAAAATTTCCCAACTTCCACAAGGCATATCTTGCTCAATTTTTAATCTTTGATCATGTTCTTGGACATTTTGGAAAGGTCTTGAAGTCCTATAACCAATGCCTTTGGTCCCATGTCATTTTGATTTACCAATCTCAAGTTATGGTCTTTTACTTAAAGTGCCTTTTTGTTTACTTTTGAAAATGACCTATAATGTTGAAATTGATAACTTTTTGTGAGAGCATTTCTTGGACTTGAAGTGTGAAGATGAGTTGTAGGAAATGTATTTATCTTCAAAATGAGCTTTGGATGGAATTTTTCTGATAAACCATGTGGAAGTTATGCCTTGGTCAAGTTACAATTGACTTTTTCAACTGTCCAAATATGGAAACTTTTGCATCTTGAGACTTTTTGAGCCATACCTTGAAAATCATGATCAAGATTTGATCAAATGATGTTTGGGGCTTCAAAATGAGATGTTGACCAAAAATTTGAACTTTTGACTGTCAAATGACCATTTTGCCCCTGCAGTTGACTGTAGGGCAATTAGGGTTTTTGACTGTGCAATTTTGTGCTGTAAGTCTTGAAACTTGGTATATGGATGCTTGACCATGTTTATAGGCATGTGGGACTTGATTAGACCCTTGGAAACTTCAATTTCTTTGTCAGAACCAAAACCCTAGTTTTTGACTGTTAGGAGGCCCTTGAACTGTGCAACCCTTGGGAGATTTTGAAGCATGCTCTTTGCAAATCTTGAAGAATATGGGAGGGCAAATTTTGGGGTACAACAGTGACTGATTGGGAAGTACCTAGACCGGATGAAGGACCTGAGGAAGGATCCCGATGGTCTATGCACTTTGACGGAGCCTTCAATGCTTTGGGTAATGGTATCGGCGCTGTAATCATATCCCCTCAAGGCACTCATACTCCACTTACTGCCCGACTATGTTTCAACTGCACCAACAACATGGAGGAGTATGAGGCATGCATCATGGGACTTCAAGCTGCGATTGACTTAAGGATCAAGTTTCTGAGTGTCTTCGGAGATTCCGCTCTCGTGATCAATCAGATCAAAGGCGAGTGGGATACGAAACATCCGAATCTTATTCCTTACAGAGAATGTGTGTTGACATTGATTCCCCATTTCACAGAGATAACTTTTGAACATTTCCCAAG
The DNA here is from genome assembly GCA_948472305.1 of Vicia faba. Taxonomy (NCBI): domain Eukaryota; kingdom Viridiplantae; phylum Streptophyta; class Magnoliopsida; order Fabales; family Fabaceae; genus Vicia; species Vicia faba. Next base: position 581,115,701 of record OX451735.1, read on the forward strand.
AGAAGAGAATCAGTTGGCGGACGCGTTAGCTACAATGTCTTCCATGTTCAAAGTCAAGTGGGACAATGAGGCTCCCCGGATCATCATTTGGAAACTGGACGAACCGGCATACTGTTGTGATCTTGAGGCTGGGGAAGTAATTGAGAAACCTTGGTACCATGAGGTGAAGAGATACTTGGAAGCTCAGGAATACCCTGAAGGTGCATCTGTCAACGACAAGAAGTTACTGAGAAGGTTCGCAGTGAAGTTCTTCCTCAACAACGGCATTCTGTACAAGCTAAACCATGATTCGACCTTACTGCGTTGTGTGGATAAGACTGAAGCAGAAAGGATCATGGCGGAGCTACACGAAGGTACATTCAGAACACATTCCAGTGGACACACCATGGCAAAGAAAATCCTTCGGGCAGGATATTACTGGTCCACCATGGAAGCCGACTGTTACCAACATTCTCGGACATGTCACAAGTGCCAGATATACGCAGATAAGGTGCACGTTCCTCCAGTCCCTTTGAGTGTCTTGACTGCACCTTGGCCTTTTGCAATGTGGGGCATAGATATGATCGGCGAGATTAAACCTACGGCATCCAACGGGCATCGCTTCATCCTGGTAGCGATTGATTACTTTACAAAGTGGGTTGAAGCAGCTTCCTACGCCACTGTAACCAAGAATGTCGTTGCACGGTTCATTCGGCATAACTTGATCTGTCAATACGGTGTCCCAGAAAGAATCATTACAGACAACGGTACCAATCTCAATAACAAGATGATCACTGAGCTCTGCGAGCAGTTCAAGATACAGCACCATAACTCTTCTCCTTACCGGCCGAAGATGAATGGGGCTGTAGAAGCAGCGAACAAGAATATCAAGAAGATCGTGCAGAAGATGACAGTGACATATAAAGATTGGCACGAGATGTTACCGTTTGCTCTACATGGGTACCGTACCTCAGCAAGGACGTCAACCGGGGCAACTCCTTTCTCCTTGGTCTACGGCATGGAGGCAGTCTTACCGATCGAAGTGCAAATACCCTCTCTCCGGATAATGAAGGATGCAGATCTGAGCGAAGATGATTGGATCCAGACACGACTTGATCAGTTAAACTTAATCGACGAAAAGAGACTTGCTGCTATTTGTCATGGTCAGACGTACCAAAAACGGATGATCAGGGCATTTAACAAAAAGGTCAGACCACAAGAATATCAAGTTGGGGATCTGGTAATCAAACGCATCATCCTTCCTCAGAGTGATCCAAGGGGCAAATGGACCCCTACGTACGAAGGGCCATTTGTGGTTAAACATGTGTTCTCAGGAGGAGCCATGATTCTAACCAACATGGATGGTGACGACCTTCCTCACCCCGCCAATGCAGACATAGTAAAAAGATACTACGCATAATAAAGACCCGCTAGGTTGACATACCTAGGCAAAAATTAGGGCTTCCCGGCGAACCAAAAGGGTTCGGGCAAAATGAAGGGATGAAATGAAAAAAAAATCTGTACACCCGGCAAGTCGAAAACCTGAAAAGGCGGCTTGGGCAAAAATGGGTATCCCGGTGGACTGAAAACCCGAAAGTGCGGTCCAGGCAAAAGTTAGGGATAAAGTGTAATACTATAACTCATTGGATCACCTTGCATCCAGAATCCGGTATCAACATCAAGTTCAGACGGCATCAATCAATCAGCTTCATCTTCAGTTAGGTCATCAAGTGATGAGACGCTCGAAGATATAAAGGCGATAGCAGAGTTGGAACCCAGTGGGATCATTCTTTTCACATAGCTGTTTTGTTTTCCCTTTGTACAAATTGTATAAACTCTTTTATTCGGCGGCGTTCTCTTACTAGGACGTCAGCCTCTTGTACATAAACGCCTATTTACAGGTAAATTCAAAAAATCAATACAAAAATCACTTTTCAGTTAAAATTGCCAATTGTTTTTCCTTTTCTGTTTTGTTTTGCGAAGAACGTCCAAGGTTCAATTTGTGATATATGCATTTGACAGTAATTGCTAATTCATAAATATTTGCATACGAAACAAAGGATTAATTACAGGTAACTCTAGAAACAGGGGCAATAATGAGTTGTCTAAGCGATCTAATTGTTCTGCCCACCAAGGTACCAAGGTAAGTTCAGCCGAAGAACATAATCAATATACCTTAAATCCCCAGAGAGTGAGTCAGCAAGTCAATGCACTCTCCCCAAGCAAAGCTATACTATTAGCCTTAATGAAGTTGGATATCCTCCAGCAGATCTCAACATTCCTCAGCAAAGTATGCGAACTTTCCTAACAAGCATCCCCGGCAGTCTTGATCTAAGACTGTTCCCCGGCGGTATACCAGACATTCAGTGGAGTCACTTCCAATATATCTCAAAGAATTTCCCCAGGAGAGTCCAATCAAGATTTCCCCAGGACAGTTTGAATCATCTCCCCAGCAGTAAGCTTATCCCCAGTAGATTCTGGAAGCTTACCCCCCTACAGAGCACGAACGCGTCCCCCGGCTTTATTCAAAGGTTATTTCCCTACTAGGATATAACTGGGTTATCCTCAGCCAAAAGCCACGGAAAGATCGTCCTCGGCGAAGTCTTCCTATCCCCAGCGGAGTCTATTAACACTTCCAACATAACAACGGTATCCCAAACGAAGTTATCATCAACATCTTGACAGCATACCTCTCTCCCCACAGAGTACTGTTTCCCAGCAAGATCGCTAGAATATTTGTCCCCCGTAGAGTATTCTATTCGCCAAGTTTATTCCCCAACAGAGTTATCTTCTCCTACCGGTATTCTTGCAACTATCATCCCCAGCGGAAACAACAAAGCACTATTCTCCAACATTAGCCCAGGATGTGACTGCCCGGCACCCGTCAAGGATTTATTTTCCTAGACAAAAACATACATTCATAAACATCACATACATCATGATACATGCATAAACGCATCATGAACATACAATCTCATTTATGTTGAGAACATCATTGCTTGATCCATATCATGCATTGCATATGACTGACCTTTACCTTCCAGGAAAGATCCAGTTAAGTTCTCAACTATGTCCAAGACCTCCTCTGGTTCAGTCAGATCGACCCTAAGATTTTTCTGATTCTTATCCAGTTGAAGTTATTTCAAGACCTTGTCTGGTTCAGTTAAATCGACTCCTAAAGATTTTTCTGATTCTTATCCAGTCAAAGGCCTTCTCTGGTTCAGTCAGATCGACCCTAAGATCTCCCTGATTCTTATCCAGTTGAAGATTCCAAGACCTTGCCTGGTTCAGTTAAATCGACTCCTAAAGATTTTTCTAATTCTTATCCAGTCAAAGGCCTTCTCTGGTTCAGTCAGATCGACCCTAAGATCTCCCTGATTCTTATCCAGTTGAAGATTCCAAGACCTTGCCTGGTTCAGTTAAATCGACTCCTAAAGATTTTTCTGATTCTTATCCAGTCAAAGGCCTTCTCTGGTTCAGTCAGATCGACCCTAAGATCTCCCTGATTCTTATCCAGTTAAAGATTCCAAGACCTTGCCTGGTTCATTTAAATCGACTCCTAAAGATTTTTCTGATTCTTATCCAGTCAAAGGCCTTCTCTGGTTCAGTCAGATCGACCCTAAGATCTCCCTGATTCTTATTCCAGTTGAAGATATTCCAAGACCTTGTCCGGTTCAGTTAAATCGATTCTAAGATTTTCCTGATTCTTATCCAGTCAAAGGCCTTCTCTGGTTCAGTCAGATCGACCCTAAGATCCCCCTGATTCTTATCCAGTTGAAGCTAATCCAAGACCTCCTCTAGTTCAGTTAAATCGACCCTAAGATTTTTCTGATTCTTATCCAGTCAAATCGACCCTAAGATTTTTCTGATTCTTATCCAGTTGAAGTTATTTCAAGACCTTGCCTGGTTCAGTTAAATCGACTCCTAAAGATTTTTCTGATGCCGATCCAGTCAAAGGCCTTCTCTGGTCCAGTTAAATCGATTCCTAAAGATTTTCCTAATGAAGACTCAATAGAAGATATCCAAGATTCTCTCATCGTCACTGTTGAGGTAGTAATCTCCCCAGGTTCTCTCATCGTTATTGTTGAGGTAGTAATCGCCCCAGGTTCTCTCACCGTTACTGTTGAGGTAGTAACCATCCCTGATTCATTCATCCACTTTTGAAACTCAAGACCCGACTCCCGTATCTCGCCAGGGCACGTATGAAGAGGTTTAAGGATTCAATTCCTGTAACCAGTCAGGGCACATTTACACAAAGAGTTTGAAGACCAACTCCTGTAACAGGCCAGGTAATCATTTTCTTTTTCAGGTACGCAAGTTCTCGCTAAGGAAACTCTTACGCGATCGACAACCAGATGGCATCTGTAAGCCCATTCCCACCATCACACTGCTAACATGTGAGCGCAAATTTCTGGGCACTCTAGTGTTCAATCATCTTCCACCTTCGGATTACGAAAGGCACGTCAGCCAATCTACATCCTCAGGTCTAAGAAGATTGAACAGGGGCAACTGTTGTACCCCAAAATTTTCCCTCCCATATTCTTCAAGATTTGCCAAGATCATGCTTCAAAATCTCCCAAGAGTTGCACAGTTCAATGGCCTCCTAACAGTCAAAAATTAGGGTTTTGGTTCTGGCAAAGAAGTTGAAGTTTCCAAGGGTCCAAACAAGTCCCACATGCCTTTAAACATTGTCAAGCATCCTCATACCAAGTTTCAAGACTCACAGCTCAAGATTGCACAGTCAAAAACCCTAATTGCTCAACAGTCAACTACAGGGGCAAAATGGTCATTTGACAGTCAAAAGTCCAAATTTTTGGTCAACATCTTATTTTGAAGCCACAAACATCATTTGATCAATTCTTGATCATGATTCTCAAAGCATGGCTCAAAAAGTCTCAAGATGCAAAAGTTTCTATTTTTGGACAGTTGAAAAAAGTCAACTGTAACTTGACCAAGGAATAACTTCCACATGGTTTATCAGAAAAATTCCATCCAAAGCTCATTTTGAAGAGAATGACATTTCCTACAAGTCATCTTCACACTTCAAGTCCAAGAAATGCTCTCACAAAAAGTTATCAATCTCAACATTATAGGTCATTTTCAAAAGTCAACAAAAAGGCACTTTAAGTCAAAGACCATAACTTGATATTGGTAAATCAAAATGACATGGGACCAAAGGCATTGGTTATAGGACTTCAAGACCTTTCCAAAATGTCCAAGAACATGATCAAAGCTTAAAAATTGAGCAAGATATGCCTTATGGAAGTTGGGAAATGTTTGGGAATTTTGAAAAGTCAATTTTGCTTCAAATGCCTCAAAATTGCTAATGGGCCACAATTTCTTCCAAGAATCATCACCCAAAGGCTATGCACGACCCATTGACCCAAAGGGGAGTTATTTTCTTATTTTTAATTTATTAATTGAATTTTTAAACCTATTAATTCATTTAATTAAAATTAAATATGAGAAAAATACTAAACAAATGTTTTGGAATCTTTTTATGCAGCATATGCACTCTTTATTCACTCAAGATTTCGTGCATATCCAAAAGGGAAAGAATCTCCCATGATTGGCAATGTTTTGATGGAAAAAAGATTGAAAAAGATGCTTGAAAAATCAAATCTCAAAAACATGAATGCAAAGGATTATGGGCTTGGATTGGTAACCTAAATCATTCCTCATACATATACAAAGAAACCCTAATGCTCAAGGACAGGCATGCTGCGCTGAAACCTAAAAAACAACATTGCAATTTTTGACCAAAAATTTGGAAATTGAAAACTGAATTGCAGGGTGTTTCAAGGCCTCAAAACCATCTCAATCCATTCCTGATATTGCCAGGGAACTTTTCCAGTCAAAATCACGCTTCCATACTCAAGGAATTGGTAGATAAAAGCTGGACTTTCCTTTGAAATATTCATATTCGTATTTGATTTTTCATGCATGATTACTGAGTTTTAATGATTGGTTTATATTAATATGAGTATGCTGAAGCTATTGGTGTCTTCTAATTGAACTAACGTTGCCTGTATGAGAAGTTGCCATGGGAATTTTCTAGGGTTTCAGGAGCTTGAAATTAGGGACTTCTTCATGAGGAAAAATTAGGCCATGAGACCTAGACCAATGCACTCGTGACATTCCAACGAATCCAAATCACTCATCGCGCCTTTTTTATGATTGCTCAATTTCTATTCGCTATTATTCGTTGTTTCAGGTTGTGGGGGTTTAAAACCCCCGCTATCTAGCTTATATTTTCAGGCAAAACGAAGAATCCATGAGGAAGACGCTGAGCTGTAGGCATGTGATTGGTATATTTGAAAGTTAGCGCATTTTTTTATTTGGTTTCAGTATAATGCTTGCTTTCACATATATTATTTCTATCTTATTATACTAACAAACACGCGTGCATAGCTCAGTTGGTGGACAGGGATAGTTGCAAGCATTGGGACCTGGGTTCGATTCCCAGGTCCCCCATATTTCCCTATATTTTTTCTTATAATGCGTTCAGGTACAATTCCCTTCCAGTGGTCCACTAAACTCCTCAACGCTTGTGCCTGCCACATGTCTTCAGAGACCAATCCAATGGTCAGAACTTGCAGATCACCATATGCACCAGTCAATCACTCCTCACACAAACGCTGAAGGTCAACGTGGGCCTGGAATTCTTGGGCCAAACTGCTTTCTATGAACCTCCAAATTGGGTCAACCACCCCCCATGTTTGCATTTCTTTCTCTCTTTTGTTTTCTTTTATTTATTCTTTTTAATTAATTGTTTTATTTAATTTATAAAATAAATTTTATAACACAAAAAAAACCAGAAAATCATAAAACAAAAATATGTTTCATTAATATTAATCTCTATTAATTTTGTAAATAATTTTAATAACCAATTTAGTTTTAATTTAGGGTTTTAACTTTAATTTTTTTTTTAATAATTAAAATAGGTAGAAATTAGGTTTTATCATTTTTATCCTTTTCTCATTAAATAAATTTTCTTTTTATTATTATTATTAATAATTAATTATTTTTGTAAATAAATTTGAGATTAATTAATTAGGATTAAATTAGGTTAAACTTAAACAATTTTCTTAAATAATTAAAAACATGTAGAATTAGGGTTTCTTTTTCTTTTAATTTTCTTTATTTCCATTAAATACAAAAAACATCAAAAAATAAGTTCTTTCCTTTATTTAATTTAATTAACTTATTAATTGCAATTTAATTTCTTTAAAGGGTCCAACGCCCTCGCACCTTCGATTATAATTCCTTTTCGCGCATTTATTTTTATTTCTTTTGTGAATATAATGTATTTGCCCCAAAGCTTTGTAATATTAATTAGTACATTTACTTTCCGCACTTTTATTCAAATCGGGTCTTGGTTTAATTTGGCGATGTAGACCCGCGCCTTGTAATAGCGTAGGACCTTTATTTTTCCGCATTTTAATTTCCGCACCCTTTAAATTGTTAATCACATAAAAGAATGTATGCCCAAATAAAATCAAAGCGTAGCTCACTAAATGCATGACAAGACAAAATAATAACTGAAAATGACACACAATTCACACACCACTCCTAGGGTACGCCTCACTGTTGCCTTGCCCTTCGAAACGTGGTCGTCGAGTATAGGACGTTTTAGTAAGTCCTTATGTCCATGAACATGGCATAAGGGTAGCTTCTAAGGTGTCCTACTATTGCTCTGGTGACCACACTGTTGCCTTGCCCCCTCGAAACGTGGTCGTCGACTATAGGACGTCTTAGTAAGTCCTTATGTCCCATTGATCTGGTTGCCTCGAAACGGTTGCCTCGAAACAAGTTGCCTCAGAATAAAAAGATCAATGGCATAAGGGTAGCTTCTAAGGTGTCTTACCGTTGCTCGGTGACCACACTGCCCCTACAAACTCGAATTGACCCGAACACCCCCAACGGTGGTGCTACCTACCTCTCAATGGTGGGATAGCACTACCTTAAGGACATTTACACAGCCTAATTCCTTAGGGTAGGTAGATGACTCGTAGATACTTGCTCTAATTCAAAACAAATCAAAAACTTCTTTTCACACCGACACTTTGCAAAAAGCTTTCAAAAACAACTTTTCAAACACTCGTGAGGACTGATACAAGAGTCGATCTGAAACTTTCAAAGAAACTTTTTCAAACTCACTCACCTTGAAAAGCAAACAAACATTTTGAAAACACAAATGAGCAAGTATCTAAGAGCCCATGGATAACCATGGATAGAAAGGGTGCTAACACCTTCCCTTTCTATAAATCTACCTCCCGAACCGAGAAACTATCTCATAAGGAATTTTGCTGTGCTTTTGTCCTGTCCATATTGGAGAAAATAAAAGACGGTGGCGACTCTTGCTTCCGCGACATTTCGCGAACCAACGTTAAACAGTCAGTTCCAGATCCACCGATCACAGCAGCCAGCAGCGCGGCTTGCTCGCGGAACATCTCCTCGGAGCGCTCCAGGGCAGTCCTTAACTTTCGCGAACTCGAGGTGAGGGCCGCTTTTTCCTGTTCCAATTCTTTGATGCGGTCGGGATCCTCCCCTTCCTCGGACAGCACAACGGCCATTTCAGCCATCTTCACCAGCCCGGCCATATTGGCGGCCAGGTGCCTCCTCCGGTCCTCCTTGCTCATCCTCCTGATGGCCTCCGCCTCATCGGCAGTCACGGACAAAGGGAACCCCTCGAAGAAACCCTCCTCTTTGAAGCAAGGGGGCAACCCGAAGGATCTTACGGCACTGGAATCCTCGCCGACCGCCGGCCCACTTTCCACCCGGTTCCTTTTTCTTTGTATCAGGTCGGCATGTGGCTCGACCTCTTGGACCTCCGGGGTCTCTTCCGATGCAGCCCCCGAGCTAGGTGACGAATCCACCCTCACCACATGAGGAGCGCCCGGACTATGCGGCGGGCCCATCCTCGTTGCTTGAGGGGCCTTCACCACCCTCTTATTCGCCCTCCGATCACAGGACAACTTCAAGAGCCTCTCCCGTCGCCCGGCCATCGAACCTGCACAAATAAAAAACTGGGTTAGTGTCGAGCAAATAAGCAAACAAATTGCAAGCAAATTCAAGCAATAAACGACCTAGCAGACGAGCAGCCTGCCCGAATGACTGGCACTCCACGAGTGCCTTCGTATCGATCGGTCGGGCCTCGAATGTCGGATAACCCTCCTCGTCCAGGACATCTTCCCCCTCCCTCGTGGCCCATCTGGCGGGGTGGAAGCTATCAATGTACCGACAAAGAGTGTCGTAAGCCTTCTCATCCTCGGAACCCATGTCGTCCGCAGACGTATGATAATACCCAGTACCGTGCTCATAATGCCTAGAAATCCAATGCACGGGGAACTTGGCCGTGCGTCCCAACACCGGATGCCCGTCGTTGTCTAAAAGTGCCTCCCCGTCATCGTCGCTTATCGCCGCCTCCTCCTCGTACAGGGACTCTAAAGCGGCTGTGGTAACCGGCCTCACGACATACCACTTGTCTTTAAAACCCCGCACGGAGTCCATGTACATCCTGAAAAGTCTCTTTGACTGTTTCAGGGAAACCCAACTAAGCTTTCCTCCCTGGGACTGGCGCTGCAGATGGAAGACTCTGAAGAAGATGGGTATAGTCGCCCCAACCCTCAGAAAACGACAGGTCAGCTCAAACGCCCGGATAAAGGCGAGCGAATTTGGATGTAGCTTCGACGGGGCCAGCCCCAAATGGCTAAAGACCCCGACCTGAAAGTCGCTGAAGGGTAGCTGCAACCCAAGGTCTTTGAATGCAATTTCGTACATGGGGAAACTGTACTCGGGGAACACCGAGCAAATCCGAGCAGTGAAGGTCGGTCTAGTAACGACGAAATTATTTTGAAAATCGGGCTGGCCGTGGCCCGCCTCAAGGACAACGTATGGCCTTCGGCTGCGCCGACTATAGACCGAGGCGATTCCTCTAGGCTCGGCACCCACCCAATCCAACAGAGGGTCCTCTACGGTGTCGATCAAACTCACAGTCTCGTCAGCACTTTGTTCCTCCCTTTCGGGGCGTCCTGAAGAGCACGGCTCGTCCGCCATGGTTACCTACAGAGCACGGGAAACCAGTCAATTGGGCACGAAACCATACGCTCGTCGGAATGGACAAGATGAAGTGCGCGACAAACCGCGTCGCTCCATGCACGACCACAAAGTTGGTTTGAAACAAAAATAGCAGTCGCCTCCCCGACTTCCAGATGCCTCGACGGGCCCTTCTACAAGCCGCCTAAATAAACCGACAACGCGGTCACTCATAAATACGTCGACCCGGGGTATGAACATGGCGAGCAACATCATAAAGCCTAAAGCTAGAGCTATGAGTCTACCGGGCACGATCACGAATTAGGCGCCCTGGATCATGAAGACCCCGGGCAGCACTGCAGATTATAATCTAAACTATGTATCTACCGGCCACGAACATGTGTTTGCCGACCTCATGCATGAATTTGTTGGGCTGAACATAAGTTTACCGGGCTATTCCCACGCGCACAGCCTCTAAAAACGTCTAAAACGATGAAAATCATGCATCACAACAGAAAAACAGAGAAGACAAGTCACTTACTTGGAATCAAGGAGTAGATTTGGCAACGGAGGAAAGGAATTGGTGACGGAGATCGTGGCGATGCTATGGGAATCTGGGAAGAACAACAGCAGCAGAAACAGAGCGAAGAGGAGAAGCGCGAAGAGTAGTAACACGTTCTGGGGCCCAAGGATCCTATTTATAGTGATGACGTGGAATACCAAACGTCACCTCGGGCAGCCACGGATTCCCCTCCTCGACGCGCAGCTCCCCTAGGCAATGATGACCCTATCCTCATAGGGTGGCGGCACAGTTCCCAAAAGATACCTCGCGTGCTCGACAGACGCGTGCCATTGAGGAATCCCCGAGCATTCCCAGCGGAGGACTTGTCCCCGAGCGCGATACAGGGAAACCCTCGAGTACCGCCACGAGGAGCTGCGTCTCTGGTTCGGGCACGAGGCCCCGAAACGGAAGCAACCTAAGATCAAGCCATGGCTCCTAACCTAAGGAACCACGACTTGGGGGGCTCCTATTCTGGACTGGGCCCGACTGGCCCAATAGCATTGATAAGGCCCAATCCAAACGGACTTGCTGGGGGTCACGCCGACCAAAGGATCACAGTCGTGCCCGACGTACTCCCTGGGGCTACTTGCTCGACCTCCTACTGTCCAGCTCGACCTCAGCTCGAGCACCCCTCCTAGGGCAGACTCAGTCCATTACACCCTCACCTGGGTCCCGAAAAGACCGCGTCCTCGTCCGCCCGCACTTCACGCAGCACATCCAGGAAGGAGACCACGTGCGGGTCTCCACTACACACGTAGAACCTTGCAGTTCCTTCATTGGGCCAAACCTGCCCGGCCCAATGAAGGGACCTTGGCCCAGCGCTGGGGGCTATAAATACCCTCTGTTCCCAGAGGGTCAGGTATTCATCATTCTACCCATACTCTTACTATTGCCTGCTCGTGCTCTTACTCACTTCAGCATCGGAGTGTCTTGCAGGTACCCCCCCCCCCACCTCGTTCAAAACTTCAGCTCGGAGCCAGCCGTGACAGTCCAAGTCTGATCAGGTTAGATCAGTAACAATATTCAAATTTGGGAGTCGATTATGCACAAGAAAGTTATTAACACCTCCCACATCTGTTGTATTCAACGGGAATCGTTTAGTGAGATTTGCGAATAAGAATGTTAGCTTAAGGTACTTGATTTCTTCTAATTATTATGTTGTATTTACAAAAGGAACAAAAAAGGGAAAATTAGATTTTTTTATTAGGGTGTTTGATGAGACGTTGAATCTCGCTCTTAATATTCTTAAGTGTGAAGGGTAACTCAAAGCTACGTAGTTTTGGGTAGCAAATGTTTTTTGGTTGATCGATTTTATAGAAAGATGCTTAAATCGCATTCGAGCGGTAAAATATTTCTTGTTACTCACGCATCGGAGAAATGAAGTGTTTGTTTGTGCTTCGCGTCAGAATGAATCATGTTTTGACTGCATTCGAGGGATAAACATTGCTTGCTATACTCGCACATAGGAGGAATGAAACATTAGTTTGTGCTTCTCGTCGGAATGGATAAAACACCTTTCGTTTATGAAAAGTTTGTTCGCGCTAAGGCAAAAAAATAGGCTTGATTGGTTGAAGTTATTTTTAAGTGGAAGGCGAGCATCCGAAAGGCAAGCTATACGGCTTGTATCTGAATACTTGGGGAAGAAATAAGCATACACCCAATTAATCATTTTCATCCGATTTTATTGTAAAATATGTGAGGAAATTTGAGTCACGATTCCTTAATGGAAGACAAGCATCCAAAAGGAAAGTTATACGACTTGTATCCGAATACGCAGTGAAAAAAGAGGCATACGCCCAATTAATCATTTTTCATCCACAAAAGAAATGAACTAACTTGGATTAATTATTGTATTTTTGAATGGAAGACGAACATCCGAAATACAAGATATACAGCTTGCATTTGAATACTCTGGAAAGAAAGAGGCATACATCCAATTAATCATTTTTCATATATTCTTTTATTGTGAAAAGAGATTTCCAAGTTTGATTAAGTTTTGAAATGGTGACAAATATTCGAAAGAAAATCTATACGGGTTGTATCCAAATACTCAGAAATCACATGGATATACATCTAATAGATTTTGTTTCATCCATTTTATTTGAGAAAAATATTTTGGTTTAAAAGTGAAAATAAACTTGAATTAGTTGTGAAAATATTTTTATTATTTTATAATATGAAATCTTTGATTTTGATGAAAAATAGTTTGATTTTATATTGAGAATAGAATAAAGTTTTTTGATTTAATTATTCATGTTAATAAAAATTAATCAATTTAATAATCAAATAATTATTTAAACAGTTAACAAAATTAAAATAGAAAGGGGGTGCAAGCATGAGTAAAGGGGTACGACTGCCAAGTAAAAATTGAAGTCCCAAAAATTTAAGTCTAATAATCAATTAAAAAAAAAAGAAAAGTAGAGACACAAAAATTGAGACTTTCCAGACCATTTGATGAAGATCAGACAGTTCTTATTTATCTCCATGATGCATCAAAATCCCACTCCTTTTAACCACATGATCCTGATCAAGTGATTATTGAATCACCACCCATGTTAATATGGTGGGAGATACTATACAAGATTCCTCCAAATTTAAGTTATAGCACCGATTGTATATGGGCACGTGGCAACTCGAACTGTCTCTTGTGAGTTTTTAACATCACTACCTTTGCTTTATCAGCCCATGCATAAGCTTTTTCTAAGATCTCCCAAACTTGTTTTGCCGAATCACAATCGCCAACTTTTTCAAAGTTGTCACCATCGATACAAGAATGAATCAAGAAGAGTGTCTTGTAATCTTTCTTCTTTTCTTCCTTGAATGCAACCTTCTGAACATCTGTAGCTTCTGTCTCAAATGAAGTAACTCCATTCTTGATCACCTCAAGAATGTCTTGATACCCAAACAAAACCTTCATTTATTTGGACCACTTGTCATAATTCTTCAAATCAAAAATCGGTAGGTTGGTAGAGACACTACCATTGGAAACATTATTCATCTTTGTAGTGGATTATAGATCAGAACCAAGGCTTTTGATGACAAATGTTGGAACATACACAAGTTCTAATGGTAAATATCAATGGAGAATTTGTGATAATTGGAGAGAGAGAGAGAGAGAGAGAGAGAGAGAGAGAGAGAGAGAGAGATAGAGAGAGAGAGAGAGAGAGAGAGAGAGAGAGAGAGAGAGAGAGAGAGAGAGAGAGAGAGAGAGAGAGAGAGAGAGAGAGAGAGAGAGAGAGAGAGAGAGAGAGAGAGAGAGATATTACAACATATGAGGGTATTTATACATGACAAAACAAAACAAATTGAAACAAAAAAAAAGTTGAAAAACCCAAACATGAGTTCGTAACTGGTTACGCAAAATGCTGTAACAGGTTACGCCAGCAAAATAACAGAAAAACGCAATAGACTGTAACCGGTTACAGCATCCCGCGTAACCGGTTACCAACTCGAAAACTACTTATTTTGCTCTCCAAAAATACTTATTTTTTAAATTGTAACCTCCAATTAACTCCCTAAAACCTATATTGTATGCATTTGAATTATTATAAACTCCCTTCTATATTTTAGATTTTGTTATTCTTTCATTTGGTTATAGAAGAATTTAAAATGAATACTGATACAAAGTTATAATGACACAAATTCCCTTATAGTTTTTTTTGTTTAGATAAAATTCAATTTTCATTAAACTTCTCATTGCAATATAATACCGAATGCAGTAACATTTTCAATTGCATTCTAATGATAAATAACTCATTACTAGAAAACAAACAGCATGAAGAAAAACATCTCTTATATTTTGCATTCCTACAATAAATTCATATGTTAAACAGATGTGGCACAAATATTCTTGTGGTGTTCTGAAAATTTTCAGCAACTTTTGATATCAGAAAATTCTATCTTGCAAAAGCTAGAACACGTTGGTGATGAGAGTATCCGCTCCTTAACGCTTTCCAAATCAATATCTGCATATCGCAGCCAAAATGCTGGAGAGATGGTCATAATCTGCAACGTTGCTGCATTTGCTAACATGAAGTTCACCAGAGAAAGATCATGCTCGTTTGCATTAAAACCTTTAAACCGAAATACATTGAGGCTTGACAGAAAGCAGTGAGGCACCACTGCAGAAGTGAAGACATCTTTATGCAAGTCAGCTACTCCCTGAAATTTGAGTATCTTGTAATAAAGACTCTATTTGGATAAACAAGAGTTTTGAATTTGTTTGAACAAAAGGCAAGAGTAACTAAACTTACATTCAGCAAAACAAGAGTATTAAGAATTGGCGAATTGTTGAGTAATTGCAACAAAGCTTCACCATTTACTTCATTTAGTTCCAGATATCCCAACCTTCCAAACACAGGCAGATTGGTGAAAACATCTTTAGCATGTCTTAAAATTAAAACCTGTAGGACAAGGAAAATTTTGTTCAAATTCTAAAAGACTATAGCCATTCATGCATATGATGTATCCTAAAAGATAAGCATACCTTGTAAAACAGTAATTTCAGTTGTTCTGCGTTATGGATTTGTCTGAGAAGATTCCATGCTTGAAACCCTAGTTTTTGCATTCTGTCCTCCTTGTCTTCATCCACAACAATCACAATAGAAGCATTACGAATTGACGAAGAATCACATAGAACAATATCCTGTTCAAGATCACCCTCATAAGAGAAATCTGTTAGACGTCGACTATAAACTTTGATAGCATACTCACATGATTCATTTGAATGACGGTTCCATATAGCAATTGAAAACCTCTCAAGTAAAGGTACTTGTAAACTAATGTTCTGCATAGTTAACCATTCACACCCTCTAGCTTCAAACACTTTAAGAACCGGGAAGTTAAGAGTTATATCTTTTGAACAATCGGAAGAATCACTCAATAATTTGATCCCAGAAATGCTAAGTTTTTGAAGATTTGGGAGAGAAGCAGATATGGGAAGAGTAAGAGTAGATTTCATTTGAAGCACCAATTCTACTAAAGAATTGCAAGTAAAGAGTAAATTTGAAGAAAGGAAAACTTTATCAGCATACTGAATATGAAGCTTCTGAACTCTCCTTTCTAAGATAAATGAAATCCATGAAGTTATCAGAGATGCATCATATTGATAACTAGTTAAGCAAAGAGAGAAACTTTGGATGCTTGAATTAGTAAATTGAAAAAGCACTTTTCCGACAAAATTCACAAACTGTTGTTTTGGCATCTTTTTCTCATAATGAAGCAAACTATCATCAAACTTTAGGCTTGTTATGGATGTCCAAACTCCAATCCATCTTTTTGATAAGACGCTAGTGCGAACCGCGTCTGTGATTGGAATGAAAGATAGAATGGGACCAAGAATGTTTTCATGTAATGTGCTAATGATGTCAATTTCTTCAACTGCTGCTGGAAGGTGTTTAGTTTGAATCTCCATATTCACTACATTTGAATCCATAACTACCTATAAAAACAACTGTTACATATTATTGCATTTTTTAATCCGCGCGAAAAAACCTTTCACCTGTTGTAATTTTTCAAAAGGAGAGAAGAGAAGAAAATCTTAGAAAGAATCTACATTAATTAAAACTTACAAGCATGTATGAGTCTCACCTGAACAATGATTACGGCAGTTATGGAGACAGATAGATCTAGATATAGAAAAGTAAATCTAAGAGTCCCATACTCCCATAACTAATGTGGTAGATCCTAACAAATTTGCAACTAACTTGAACAACCTCCTACTTCACAAACTAGGTTTTGAGATTAATCTAAGTAATAAAATTGTATCAAAGTTATGCCTTAAGATTTCTGATCTGATGTTCAATTTTGTATCATGAATGTAGTTAAAAATGAGTGCATAATGCTAAGAATTGAATAATAAGAATAAAAGTAAACCTTAAGAATGTGATTTGAAGAAGTGTATGCAGCAAGATGAACGAGGAGTTATTGAATAAAAGTTAGATAGAACTTCACAAGGTTTCTTGGACACAGAAACTTGAAAGAGAGTTTTTGAGTTCGGTTTTCGAGATATGAAATGTTATCTATTAAGGTAATAAAAACTTATACCAAGAAAAGTAGTTGTAATGTTCGTAATAACAAATTACTATAAACTATATGCACCGTGCTTTGCGCCATTGACTAAATAATACTATTATTTTTTTTAAAATTATTTATTTTTATTTTAAAATTAATGACTCTCTTATTTTATCTTATCTGATTTACGAAATTTATCATTCTATTTTATTTTTGCACTTACAATCAAGATGTTTCTATTTTTTAACTGACAATTTTTTTATGAAATTTAATAAATCATTATATATAAATCTATTGCGAGACTTCATAAAAAAATATTAATTAAAAAACAAATATTTTATTGATTTTTTATGAAAAATTATGAAAGAAAATCAAAATTATTTAAATTTAAAATAAAAAATTAATTTCGCGAATCAAATAAAATTAAAATACTAAAACTATAATTTAATTTTTTCCCCTACAAATATAATGATAATACTAGTTAAAAATCCGCGCTAAACATGTCAGTTAAGACGTTAATAATAGCGTACAATTTAATAATATCAAATCTAAGTTCAAATTTGATAATAAAGCTTTAAATTAGAAAGAACTTCAATTTGTTTTGATAAGTTTTCCAATGTCCAATTATGCTCTTATTATTAATTTAAAATTTATTTATGAAATATATTAGCAACCAGTCATATTAATATAACGTGTAGGGAGAGCCACGACACAAGGAGTATGGTGACAATTATTGAACTGCATGGATTAGTTAGGTATATCATGTTAAATACGACGATTGTTGAATTATTGTTACATGTATGTAATTTCCGTTTGGGTATTCTATACATGATTTTTTTTAAGCAAGGGTGAATTTAAGGAGTATCAGAGATATTCAAATCCGTTTATAAAATTCGAGAAAAAATTTGAAAGAGAGAAATTACCAACCAATTACAATTTAGCCTAAATGATATCAAGGGTCATTACAAAATTTAAAAAAAAAATACATTTGAAATAAGTAATCTCGTCATAAAATGTCCATTTCCACACTAACATCTTGATGCTCCAAATCAAGTCAGAAACTTTCCACAAATCGTTTTAGAAAATAATAGCATTTCTCTTCAGCCAAATGCTCCAACAAACTGCATATTAAACTATTCCTTCGAAACCCTTCTTCACTTTATTTTTCTTAGAATCTGCAAAAAAAATTGAGAAAGCTTCTCCTCACAAGGCCTTCCAAACCCATCTCCATGCCAAGCCAGATAGAAACAGAAGCCCAAATTAGTCTAGCCACATTGCAGGAGAGGAAATATGGTCCAAGGATTCAATTACTTCCTTACAGAAAATGCAACAAGAGTCTGAAGGTGAAAGATAAATTTCTCGGATCAAAAATAGAGTTTTAGTAGGCAGTCTGTCGAGCAAACATCTCCAACCAAAAGTATTAACTCTGAACGGAACCGATACCTTCTAGATCTTTTCCAAGGCCTCAACTTTCTCGCCGTCGTCAATTTGTGAAACCTCCTGCCCATTCAGACTGCCATAGCAGGAACTCACTGTGAAGCCATTGACAGAGTTGGGATTCCACTGAATCGGATCCGCCTTCGCTATGTCAGGTGCCACTGAAGCTAACAAATTTCTCAAAGAATTCAGCAGAACTGCTTCCTCTGACCCTTCTTCCACCAGGATACCTAAATTTCCCCAATACCAACAATCTTCTTCCCAAACACCCAGATCCACAACAGAAGAGTTTTTCAAAGAAGACAGGCTAAATAAAATTGGAAATTCAAATTTTAGAATTTTATCACCGAACCAATTAGAATGCCAGAATAAATTATTCATGTTGTTGCCTATTACCGTTCTGCAATTTGATTCAAAAAACCCCTCTTTACATGGTCTCTCTAACCGCAACAGATCTTTCCACCAATAAGAAGTTGTTTCCCGATTATTCCTACACATACCAGTAAAGAGATGGACCTGCAGACAACCATATCTGCCCCTCAGAATATTCAACCATAAAGTCTCTCTCCCCCAAACTAAGGAATCTACTTTTCCAACCGGATAAGTGATTCCTAATACTACTGATCAACGGTTTCCAAAATGAAATTCTTCTTGGATTTGATCCAATCGGAATCCCAAGAAAAGAAAACTCATTTTCCTCAACCTTACAAGATAGAAAGTGAGCCGCAGCATTCAGAAAATTTGAGTTGAGGTTAATGCCGATAATTTTACTCTTATGATAATTAACCCCAAACCCGAAAATTAATTCAAAACCCCTTATCACCGTCTTAAGGGCCCAGACGTGCTTCCAAATTCCGTCGCCAACCATCAAAGTACCCTCTGCGAACTGCAGAATGTCAACCATACAAACTCCCTTAATGTTGAAGCCGGTAAAATCGCCCTCATCCACTGACCTTCTAACCAATCTCGTTAAAGCTTTAATAACTAAAACAAATAGAAACAGCGATAGCGGATCGCCATGTCTCAACCCCTTTTCCACTCTAAATTCCTTTGTTGGACTCCTATTAACGAGTACTGATATGTGACTATTAAAAATAGCAGCTTCCACCCACCAAATTCACAGATTACCGAACCCCATTCTCCTCAGAACGTATTTCAAAAAACTCCAGCTAACCTTGTTGTACGCCTTCTCGAAAACGACTTTGAAGAGAAAGCAGGATTTGGAATCCTTAGTAGCATAATCCCCCGGTTCATTAGCTATAAGAACTCCATCAAGAAGATGCCTACCAGGGATGAAAGCGTTCTGGCAGTCGGAAACCAAAACATGAAGCACTTTCTTCAATCTGGACGCAAGCAATTTGGATAACACTTTGTACATACTGCCAATCAAGCATATCGGATGATAATCATCAAGGTTCAGAGGATTTTCATTCTTCGGAATCAGAGATAGGAAAGAAGAAGTTACTGCCTTAGACAAAACAACTTTAATATGAAACTCCTTAAAAAAATGTATGAAATTCTCCTTTAAAAAACTCCAGCATTGTCTGATAAAGAAAAAATTGTATCCATCTGGCCCTAGACTCTTCGAACCGCCACAACCCCACACCACCTCCTTGACTTTTGAGTCCAAAAGGGAGCTTCTAAGAAATTAACCTCAACTTGAGAAGCCTATTAAAGTGTTGACTAAACTTTAATGTCATTAGTAATAAGTTTTCATGTTAAATAAAGTAGTAGGAAGATTAAGAATCAATGTAATTTGGAAGGACAAAAATTAGTAAGTTATGATAATTTTTATTAGTAGTAATTATCTTTTCTGAATTGTAAAAGTCATTGGGTTTATATAAGGACCAAGAGTGTATTTTATTTAAAAAAAGCAATATAGAAGGGTTTGCCTCTTTCTCAAAATAAACAAATCGAAGTCTGCTTCTTTATATCAATTTGGCATCAGAGCTCATGAAAAACATGACGAATCAAATGTCGTTGCCACGGCTAACGAAGTCAAATTATAAAAACTGGAGTATCCAAATGAAAAGCTCTTCTTGGATCTCTAGACGCGTGGGATGTGACCCATGAAGGGTTTGAAGAACCAACAGAAGTTGGGGGATATACGGAAGCTCAAACGAGGGCGTTGAAAGAGACACGGTCGAAGGACAAAACTACATTATATATGTTGTTCAGGGCTGTAGATGAATCAGGCTTCAAAAAAATTGTTGGTTCGACTACGTCTAAACAAGCGTGGGACACGTTAGAAAGAGTGTTCAAAGGAGCAGATCGAGTGAAGCAAGTTCGACTCCAAACTCTTCGTGGCGAATTGGAGAAGATACAGATGAAGGATACATAAACTGTATCTGACTACATCACACGTGTGCAAAAGGTGGTGAATCAACTCACCAGAAATGGAGAAATAGTAACTGATGCACGAGTTGTTGAAAAGATATTGAGAGCTTTAACAGACAAGTTTGAGAATATTGTGTGTGTAATAGAAGAGTCGAAGGACCTTTCGACGCTCTCAGTCGAAGAGTTCGCTGGTTCTCTCGAAGCACATGAACAACGAAAGATGAAAAAGAAAGAAGAAGCAGTCGAAAAAGCAAATCAAACCAAGGAATCGAACAAAGACGAAAAGGTATTCTTTTCTCAAAACTTTCGAGGAAGAGGACGTGGACGTGAAGGTCGTGACAGTGGTCGAAGTGGTAGAGGTAGCAACTTCAAAAGAGGACAATCGAGCCAACGAAATTGGCGTGGCAGAGGACATGGTCAAAGAGGTGGCCGTTCGAATCATTCCAACTTCGAATGCTACAAGTGTGGGAAGTATGGCCATTACGCGAAGGATTGCAACTCCTACAAATGTTACAACTGTGACAAAGTGGGACATCTTGCAAAAGACTGTTGAATCGAAAAGAAGATTGAAGAAACAACCAACCTAGCCTTGGAAGCTGAATCGAATGAAGGCTTTCTCCTGATGGCTCAAAACGAAATCAACACCAATAATGAAAATGTTTGGTATCTTGAATCAGGAGCAAGTAATCACATGTGTGGTTACAAACACCTGTTTAAAGATATGAAGAGAATTGAAGATGGTAATGTGTTTTTTGGAGATGCATCGAAAGTGAAGGTCGAAGGAAAGGGCACAATCAGTTACTTGCAGAAGGATGGCTTGATTGGATCAATCGAAGACGTTTACTATGTACCAGATCTCAAGACCAACATATTGAGTCTGAGACAACTTACAGAAAAAGGTGCTTCGATACTTATGAAAGATCAAACACTGCATTTGAAGGACAGAGTAGGACATCTGATTGCCCGTGTCGAAATGGAAAGAAATAGAATGTACAAACTGAACCTGAGGAATCTTCGAGAGAAATGTCTGCAAATCGAAGTACAAGACAAAGCGTCACTATGGCATATGCGCTTTGGTCATCTACATCATGCTGGTTTGAGAAGGTTGGGGAAAAGGAACATGGTGCATGGACTACCAGACATGGATTTCAAAGGAAATTTATGTGAAGAATGTGTGCTCAGCAAACAAACAAGAACCTCATTTCAAAAGAAGGTCGAGTATCAAGCTAAACATATTATCAAATTGATACATACTGGCATATGTGGGCAAATCACTCCAGAATCCTTCAGTGGAAAAAGGTACTTCATTTCTTTTATTGATGACTTCTCAAGAAAAACCTGGGTTTACTTCCTGAAAGAAAAATCTGAAGCATCAGAGGTGTTCAAAAAGTTCAAAGTAATGATGGAGAAGGCAACAGACAGACACATCAAAGCAATTTGATCTGACAGAGGAGGTGAGTATACTTCGATGGCCTTTGTGAAGTACTGTGAAGAACAGGGCATAAGGAGATTCCTAACTGCACCATATTCACCTCAGCAAAATGTTATGGCTGAAAGGAAGAATTGAACTATTCTTGACATGATTCGATCAATGCTCAAAAGCAAGAACATGTCGAAAGAATTATGGGCAGAAGCAGTACAATGTGCTGTTTATGTTTAGAATAGATGTCCATATTCAAAGTTAGAAGACAAAACACCACAAGAAGCATGGAGTGGATAGAAGCCAACAGTTTATCATCTCAAGGTATTTGGTAGTACAACTTATGCACATGTACTAGATCAACGAAGAACAAAGCTTGAAGACAAAAGTCATAAGTACATATTCATTGGATATGATGAGAAGATGAAAGGGTACAAGCTCTTCGATCCCATAAGCAAGAAATTAATCGTGAGTAGAGACGTTCAAATGAACGAAGCAAGCGAGTGGGACTGGAACAATTCGACAGAGGTTATTGAAGCAGTCGAAGAAACAACTATAGCTGTACCAACAAGTATTCCCACAGAACTTGAAGAAACTGAAGATGAAGATGAACCTCTACAACCCAGAATGAGAAGTTTGCAAGACTTATATGATTCAACAAGTGAGGTGCATCTTGTGTGCCTTTTGACAGATGCTGAAAACATTAGTGTCGAAGAAGCGCTACGAGACAAGAAGTGGAAAAGTGCCATGAACGAAGAGATTAGAGCAATCGAACGCAACAACACTTGGGAGCTAGTCGAATTTCCAAAAGGTAGTCAACCCATTGGTGTAAAATGGGTATTCAATAAAAAGATGAATGCTCAAGGAGAAATCGAAAGATTCAAAGCACGACTGGTTGCGAAGGGATACAAACAGAAAGTAGGAATTGACTATGACGAAGTGTTTGCGCCTGTTGCAAGAATGGAGACAATTCGATTACTCATTTCTCAAGCTTCTCAATTCAAATCACTAATATTTCAAATGGATGTCAAGACAAAATTTTTGAATGGTGTGCTCGAAGAAGAAATCTATGTCGAACAACCACTTGGATATATGAGAATTGGAGAGGAGAAGAAGGTGTTGAAACTGGAGAAAGCGTTGTATGGGCTGAAGCAAGCAACTAGGGCATGGAACACACGCATTGACACATATTTCAAAGAGAATGGGTTCAAGCAATGTCCTTATGAACCTGCCCTCTATATGAAGAAAAATGGAAGTAATGTATTACTTGTTGCTATCTATGTTGATGACCTTATCTTTCTAGGCAGTGATGTTCAGATGATCGAAGATTTTAAGAGCACCATGACAAGCGAATTCGAAATGACAGACTTAGGTCTGATGAGATTATTTCTTGGTCTAGAGGTTCAACAAGAAGTAGCTGGAATATTTATCTCACAAGAAAAATATGCAAAGGAAATCCTAGAAAAATATAAAATGAAGAATTGCAATCCAACTTCGACGCCAATGGAACCAGGTGCAAAACTGTCAAAGTTTGATGGAGGAGAATAGGTTGAAGGAAGAAAATATCGAAGCTTGGTAGGTATCCTTCGACATCTCACATGCACAAGGCTAGACATTTCACTAAATGTTGGCATTGTAAGTCGATTCATGGAGGAGCTAGTACACACACATTGGAAGGCACTGAAACGAATTCTAAGATACATCCAAGGAACAATATCACTTGGAATGTTTTATTCAAAAATAGAAGACTACAAGTTAGTTGGTTATTCTGACAGTGACTAGTGCGGAGAAATAGACGATCGAAAAAGCACTTCTGGATATGTGTTTTTCATGGGAAACACAACATTTACTTGGCTATCGAAGAAGCAACCTATATTAACACTTTCGACGTGTGAAGCTGAATATGTGGCAACATCCTGGTGCGTCTGTCATGCAGTATGGCTCAGAAGGTTGATAAGCAAGATGGAGCTAAAACAGGAAGGTCCAACAATAATACAAGTGGACAATAAATCAGCTATCAAATTGGCAAAGAATCTAGTGAATCATGAACGAAGAAAATACATTGATGTTCGATTTCACTTCATTCGTGAACATGTGAAGGAGGGAAGTGTCAAATTGAGGCATGTAGCAAGAAAAAACCAAGCAGTGCATATTTTCACAAAACCACTATCGAAAGAGATCTTCGACAGAGGCAAGAAGATGATAGGAATACTGGATGGAAGAAATATTTAAGTTTACAGAGGAGTTTTGTTGAGTAAACTTTAATGTCATTAGTAATAAGTTTTCATATTAAATAAGGTAGTGGGAAGATTAAGAACCAATGTAATTTGGAAGGACAAAAGTTAGTAAGTTATGATAGTTTTTATTAGTAGCAGTTATCTTTTCTGAATTGTAAAAGTCATTGGGTCTATATAAGGACCAAGAGTGTATTTTATTTAAAAAAAGAAATATAGAAAGGTTTGCCTCTTTCTCAAAATAAACAAATCGAAGTCTTCTTCTTTATATCATAAACGACATTCCTTTCGGAATCAGTCTGCACTCATTCTTCTCAACAAACTTCTTAGAAAAGTGATTCCACACCTCCTCTTTAACATCTCTAATTTCCTACACCAGACCTCTTTCCCCCATAATAGAACATGTGTAGTTTCTTATCCTTCTCTCCTTTAAAACACTATATAAATACTTAGTATTTAAATCACCATCCTTGTTCCACTTCAGCCTAGCCTTCTGCTTAATCATATTTTCCTTGATTCTCAAATTCTTCCATATACGAGTCGTTGCTTCGCTTCTCTGACGGATAACCTCAGAAGAATTGTGTGATACGGTGGGAAGAACTGACTGTTTTTTGGAATGTTGGTTTGCGTTTTGCGTTTGTTTTCGCAAAATGTCGCGGTAAGCAAGAGTCGCCACCGTCTTTTATTTTAACCAACAAGGAAAGGAAAAAAGCACAAAAAAATTCCTTTTTCGAGATGTTTCTCGGGTCCGGGGGGTAGATTATAGAAAGGGAAGGTGTTAGCACCCTTTCTATTCGTGGTTATCCACGGGCTCTTAGGTACTTGCTCAAAGTGTTTTCAAAATTTTCTTTTCTTTGTGTTTGTGGGTTTGAAAAGAGTTTTTTTGTTTGAAAGGTGTAAGTTGTTTTGGAAAGAGCAAGTACTCAAGAACCATCTACCTACTCGAAAAAGGAATCGTTCTATGCTATCTTCCTTTAGACAATGCTATCCAACTATTGATGAGTAGGTAGCATCGTCGTTGGAGTTTTAAGGGTCAATTCGATTAAGGGACGTGCGATCACTAAAGCAATGTTAGAACGCCTTAGCGGTAACCCTAATGTCTTAGATCATTTTTCCGAGGCAACCGTTTCGAGGCAACTATGATCTTTGGACAAGAGGGCGACCTCTAAAACTTCCTATACTCAATGACCACGTACGAAGGCAACCAAGTGAGGTGTACCCTAAGAGTGCACATGTGCGAGTGTGTTGTTTTCAGTTAATTTTGTCTTTGTAGATGTTAATGGTTATCTATGTTGATTTTAGGTTTAACATTCAATCTTGTCATGCATTCCCTATTACCAAACATCTAACAGTTTATAAGTTGCGGAAATTAAATTGCGGAAATTAAACTAACTATTACAAGGCGTCGGGTATTTACATCGCCAAAAGCAACCCTTGAAATTAAAATGCGGAAAATAAATAAAGCGGTAAAAATATTTAGAGTCCTATTAAGCTATTACATTCCGAAAACAGATACAATATTGAAATAAAATGGATCGCGTGCGAGAAATTAAATCGGGCGAGTTCTAGGGTTTTGACCCTTTTAAATAAAGAAAATGTTTTTTTGTTTGTTTTTGAATTAAAAAGAAATTAAACTAAATTAATTATTAAATTAATAAATTAATAAATTAATAAAATATTTTTGGGTTTTTTGGTATTTAAAGAAATAAAAATAAATTTGATCAATGTTAATAAATCCTAATTGTCTAAGTTAATTTTAATTATTGCAAAATATATTAAAAGTTATTCCTAATTAAAGCTAAATTAATTAAATTAATATTTATTAACAAAAATAAAATACTGAAATTTAGTTTTAATAAAGAAAATATTTTTGGTTTTTTAATTTTATGAAGAAAAAAAGTTTTAATTGGTTAGTTAAATAATAAAATAATAACAATAATTAATTAAAAGAAATAATAAAAATAGAGAGAGTTTAGGGTTTGGGCCTGTTTTTGGGGGTTTATTCAGCAATTCCAGGGCCCAATTTCGTTGGCCTGGCTTGACTTCCCTGAATTCCATGTACACGCGTTGACTTGGTAGCATGGTGGACATCCCATATGGATCACCAGATCTGGCCTAGGGCCATCTGGAAGGTGATTGGGTGATGGTGTATGATGCATTGCTGTTCCTCGTATGCACTGGAATATCTGTAGAAAAAATTTAACAAATGCATGGGGGACCTGGGATTCGAACCCAGGTCCTGTTGATCATTGGACAACGCTTCGACCACTCAACCAACGCGCTTCAACTGTTAACTAAATACAAACAAAATATAATATATGAAACGCGTTAAAATTCAAGAAAATAAAAAAACAAAGCGCGCGAATTATGAATCATCCACTGGGGGAGGGCCACGTCTTCACCCCTAATCTCCAGCCCTGTACATTTTTCCTGCGGATTCATATCCGCAGCTGAAATTGTAGGTTAATCCTAAAATCCACTCTAGGCCATGAAAATGACCCCCAAGACCATGGTTGTGCTCGTCTGGGCATCATGAGTAAGCCTATACCCTTCTTGAACCTTGATTTTCCCTGAAAAAGAAAACCCTAAAAATCTAATGCAAAACCCTAGCCATACGGTTATGGGGTTAGAGTCCATATAAATGCAATCAAATAATGCCAAAAGTCCAGAAATTTCATAAGCATCATGAATGTGTCAACGATTTGCCAGAAAAATGCAAGAATATGGAGTTACGATTTTGAATACAGGGCGGTATTTTGAGATACTTACAGAGCTTTAGAGCGTGTGTGAGAGCTTGTTAGGGGGTGGTTCTGCTTCAGGGATTGTCCAGCAATTGATTAGTGTTGAGTCTTGCCTTTGAAAACGCCTCAAAGCTCGATTTCAGTTTTGCACTTTTTGTCAATTTTTCAAGTTTGGTTCTTGATGATTTTTGCAGCCTCTAGCCCTCCAATTCGTATGCTTTCACTTGTATATGTAAGCCGCAATGTATTAGGTCAATAATTTGGTCTTGAATCCTTGTACATTAATGCCTTGAGATTGGATTTGATCCTCCATTGGAAACTAGCTTAATTTGCCAAAAATCCAATCTTTTTGCACATGGAATACTTGATACGAATTTGATACACTTGATGATGATGATTCAATCCTGAAATAGCCAAAAAGAGATCAAATAATCAATGTTTGGATTTTATTTGATTTAAATTGATTTAAAGTGAAATAATTCATTAAAAAATCAAATTAAATAATAAAATTGATAAATGGTCACAAGGATGAAGCTAGGACACGTGTGTAGTGTGGCAAGATCAAATCAAGTGGAAAAGAATGGGCCCATTTGGCAAAATTTGAAGTTTTGGGGATAGTTGACTTTTGGCAATTTTGCAAAAATGCCCAACTTCAACAATGCATAACTTCTTCAATTTTGAACTTTTGGAAGTGTTCTTGGACTTTTTAGAAAGCTTGAGATGTCCTCTAACTAACCCTTTTGGTCTCATCTCATTTTTATATTCCATGCTCATGTTATAAGCTTTGGAAAAAAGGTGTTTTTGTTGACTTTCAAAAATGACCTATAATGTCCAAATTTGTAACTTTTTGTGAGTGTATCTCTTGACCTTGGGGTATGAAGTCAGATTGTAGGAAATTGCATCTTATTCAAAATGAGCTTTGTATGGGTCATTTCTCATAAAGTATGAGAAAGTTATGCTTGGTCAAAGTTGAGTTGACTTTTCCTGCAAAACCCTAATTTAGCAACTTTTGAGTCTTGATGAATTTTGAGCAATCCTTGATGAATCATGATCAACCCTTGATCAAATGATGAAATATCCTTCAAAATGATAATGTTGACAAAAAATCTTGAGGTTTGACTATATTTGGGTCACAATTGACTTTTGCCCTAGCATAGTCGAGTTTTGGACCCTTTGAGCAATTGACTGAGCATACTTCCTCTGCAAGGCTTGAAATTTGACATGGATGAACTTGAGATAATATTAGGTCATTGGGGAGCACTTGAGGTCATTTATACTCAAGGATCTTGATGCAACACAAAACCCTAATTTGAGGTTGACTGCCTTAGGAGATAGCTTGATTGTCCAACTCTTGAGCAATCTTGAGCCACTTGGAGATTTTTCTTGCAATGTTTTGAGAAATATGAGAGGGAAAATTTTAGGGTGCAACAGCTGCCCCTGTTCAATCTTCTTAAACCTGAGGATATAGATTGGATTTCGGGCCTTTCGTGATCCGAAGGTGGAAGATGATTGAACACTAGAGTGCCCAGAAATTTGCACTCGCATGAAGTGGTATCAGCCTGGTGATGTCGGGAATGGGCTTCAGATGCCATTTGGAGACTATTGATAGGTGGTCTGAACTTCGACTGGAATAGGAATCAGGGAGATCTTATCGTCGATCTAACTGAACCAGAGAAGGTCTTGGATTAACTTTGACTGGATCGGTATCAGAAAAATCTTAGGATCGATTTAACTGGACCAGACAAAAGTCTTGGAATATCTTCAACTAGAATACGAATCAGGGAGATCTTAGGGTCGATCTGACTGAACCAGAGAAGGTCTTGGATTAACTTTGACTGGATCGGCATCAGAAAAATCTTAGGATCGATTTAACCGGACCAGACAAAAGTCTTGGAATATCTTCAACTGGAATACGAATCAGGGAGATCTTATGGTCGATCTGACTGAACCAGAGAAGGTATTGGATTAACTTTGACTGGATCGACATCAGAAGAATCTTAGGATCGATTTAAGTGGACCAGACAAAAGTCTTGGAATATCTTCAACTGGAATACGAATCAGGGAGGTCTTAGGGTCGATCTGACTGAACCAGAGAAGGTCTTGGATTAAATTTGACTGGATCAGCATCAGAAAAATCTTAGGATCGATTTAACTGGACCAGACAAAAGTCTTGGAATATCTTCAACTGGAATACGAATCAGGGAGATCTTAGGGTCGATCTGACTGAACTAGAGAAGGTCTTGGATTAACTTTGACTGGATCGGCATCAGAAAAATCTTAGGATCGATTTAACTGGACCAGACAAAAGTCTTGGAATATCTTCAACTGGAATACGAATCAGGGAGATCTTAGGGTCGATCTGACTGAACCAGAGAAGGTCTTGGATTAACTTTGACTGGATCGACATCAGAAAAATCTTAGGATCGATTTAACTGGACCAGATAAAAGTCTTGGAATATCTTCAACTAGAATACGAATCAGGGAGATCTTAGGGTCGACCTGAATGAACCAGAGAAGGTCTTGGATTAACTTTGACTGGATCGACATCAGAAAAATCTTAGGATCGATTTAACTGGACCAGATAAAAGTCTTGGAATATCTTCAACTAGAATACGAATCAGGGAGATCTTAGGGTCGACCTGAATGAACCAGAGAAGGTCTTGGATTAACTTTGACTGGATCGGCATCAGAAAAATCTTAGGATTGATTTAACTGGACCAGACAAAAGTCTTGGAATATCTTCAACTGGAATACGAATCAGGGAGATCTTAGGGTCGATCTGACTGAACTAGAGAAGGTCTTGGATTAACTTTGATTGGATCGGCATCAGAAAAATCTTAGGATCGATTTAACTGGACCAGACAAAAGTCTTCCATATATGTAGTTTTTCTTTTGAGGGGACTACCAGGTCATATGAGTAGTCAATGGTATTTACTGATTCGTCTTTCCCTGAAACGGTAAAGAGTCAGTCATATGCAATGTCATGATGTATGAAATGCATGACATATATCAAGCAATGATGCTCTTAACATAAATGAGATTGTGTGGTATGATGCGTATATGCATGTATGGAAATGTGATGTTTTAGCTGGGGAAAATAAATCTCGGATAGCTGCTGGAGACAAGATTTGAATTCTCCACTTCCGCTGGGGATGGTGAACGAAGGTGATTGCAAGAATAAACCCGCAGGAGAAGATAACTCCGTTGGGGAATAAATTGACGAGGAGATTACTCTGTGGGGAAGAGATGTTCTGCTGAAGATTCCACTGATAAATCCCGTCGGGATGAATCATCGTTGCTGGTGATACTGAATCCTATTGGGAATTGAATTCCTGTTTGTGAAGGGAAAGGGCTCCTCTGGGGATGATATTTCAGTTGTGACTTGCTGGGGATAACCCTGTTAGACTTTTGTAGGGATAATCCTCTAAACTCTGCTGGGAATGATCCTTTGAACTCGGCTGGGGGATTTATTTTGTACTCCGTCGGGGGATTTATTTTGTACTCTGATGGGGATAAACTTCTAGAGTCTACTGGGGATGATGCTTCAACTCCGTTGGGGAAGCTTTTTCAGACTGCGCTTGGAAAATTTTAACTCCATTGGGGGTATCTTGTATTCTATCGGGGAACATTCTTATACTCTGCCAGGGAATATTAAGACTGTCGGGGATATCAAGTCTTTTTAGGGATGATGGTAGATTAACTCTGCTTGGGGAGAGCATTACTGATTCATTCATTCACAGTTGCGAGTCTCAGTTGGGGAGAGCTACCATTACTATCTTACTCTGCGGGGAGTGAAGGTATCTTAGCCATATTCTTCAGCTAAATTTACCTTGTACCTGGTGGACAGAGCAACTGTACAGTTTGGACAACTTTTATTACCCCTGTTTCTGATATTACCCGTAATTGTCTTTTGCTTCTCATGTAAATATTCATGAGCAGCAATTAATGTCAAGTGCATATATCAAAAATGGACATTTGACGTTCTTTGCAAAACAAAACAGATAAAGGAAAAACAGTTTGAAATTTCTTTGAAAAGGGATTGTATTGATTTTGAAGTTTGGCCTGTAAATAGGCGTTTTTATACAAGAGGCTGGCGTCCTAGTAAGAGAACACCGCCGAGCAGATAGAATTTACACAATTTGTGAAAAGAAAACAAAACAGCTATGTGAATAATCCCACTGGGTTCCAACTCTGCTATTGCCCTTATGTCCTCAAGCATCTCATCACTTTGCTGCTTGGTTGAAGATGAATCAGATTGATTAGTATCGTCCGAGCTTGACATTTGATACCGAAGTCTGGTTGCAAGGTAATCCAATGAGACATAGTCTTACGCTTTGATCCCTAATTTTTTCCTGGACCGCCCTTTCGGGTTTTCAGTCCACCGGGATACCCTTTTTTGCCCAAGCCGCCTTTTCAAGTTTTCGACTTGCCGGGTGTACAGTTTTTTTCATTTTCATCCCTTATTTTTGCCCGAACCCTTTTGGTTCGTCGGGAAGCCCTCATTTTTTCCTAGGCCATTCAACCTAGCGGGTATTTGATCATGTGTAGTATCTTTTCACTATGTCTGCATTGACGGGGTGAGGAAGGTCATCACCATCCATGGTGGTTAGAATCATAGCTCCTCCTGAGAAAATGTTCTTAACCAGAAATGGACCTTCGTAAGTAGGGGTCCATTTGCCCCTGGGATCACCTTGAGGTAAGATAATGTGCTTGATTACCAGATCCCCAACTTGATACTCTTATCGCCTAACTTTCTTGTTAAATGCCTTGATCATCCGTTTTTGGTACGTCTGACCATGACAAATAGCAGTAAGTCTCTTTTCATCGATTAGGTTCAGCTGATCAAGCCGGGACTGAATCCAGTCATCTTCACTCAAACCTGCATCCTTCATGATCCGAAGAGAGGGTATCTGAACTTCAATGGGCAAGACTGCCTCCATACCATATACCAAGGAGTAGGGTGTTTCCCCTGTTGACGTTCGTGCTGAGGTACGGTACCCATGAAGAGCAAATGGTAACATCTCGTGCCAGTCTTTGTATGTCACTGTCATCTTCTGCAAAATCTTCTTAATGTTCTTATTAGCCGCTTCAACAACCCCATTCATCTTCGGCCGGTAGGGAGAAGAGTTGGGATGCTGTATCTTGAACTGCTTGCAGAGCTCAGTGATCATCTTATTATTGAGATTGGTAGCATTGTCCGTAATGATCCTCTCTGGTACACCATATCGACATATCAGATTATGCCGAATAAACCGTGCCACGACGTTCTTGGTTACAGTAGCAAAGGAAGTTGCTTCAACCTATTTCGTAAAGTAATCAATTGCTACCAGGATGAAACGATGCCCATTGGACGTTGTAGGTCTGATCTCGCCGATCATATCAATGCCCCACATTGCAAAAGGCCAAGGTGCCGTCAAGATGTTTAGAGGGACTAGAGGTATGTGCACCTTATCAGCATAGACTTGACACTTGTGACATGTCCGAGAATGCTGATAACAGTCAGCTTCCATAGTGGACCAATAATATCCTGCCCGAAGGATTTTCTTTGCCATGGTGTGTCCACTGGAATGAGTCCCGAAAGTACCATCATGTAAATCTGCCATGATCCTTTCTGCTTCATTCTTATCCACACAATGCAGTAAGTTCGAATCATGGTTGCGCTTGTAAAGGATGCCATTACTGATGAAGAACTTTGCTGCGAACCTCCTCAGAAACTTCTTGTCATTAACAGATGCACCCTCGGGGTATTCCTGAGTCTCAAGGTACCTCTTCACCTCATGAGACCAGGGTTTTTCTGCTACCTCTTCAGTCTCAATGTCACATCAATGTGCAGGTTCATCCAATCTTTTAATGATAATTCGGGGAGCCTCGTTGTCCCAATTGACTTTTGTGATTGGTGGATCTGGAACTGACTGTTTAACGCTGGTTCGCGAAATGTCGCGGAAGCAAGAGTCGCCACCGTCTTTTATTTTCTCCAAATGGAAAGGACAAAAGCACAGAAAAATTCCTTATAGAGATTGCTCTCGGTTCGGGAGGTAGGTTATAGAAAGGGAAGGTGTTAGCACCCTTTCTATCCATGGTTATCCATGGGCTCTTAGATACTTGCTCATTTGTGTTTTCAAAATGGTTTGTTTGCTTTTCAACTGTGGGTTTTAAAAAGTTTCTTTGAAAGTTTCAGATCGACTCTTGTGTCAGAGTGTTTGAAAAATTGCTTGGAAAGCTTTTGAAAAGTGTCGGTGTGAAAAGATTTTTGATTTGTTTTGAAATTTAGAGCAAGTATCTACGAGAACCTACCTACCCTAAGGAATTCGTCTGTGTAAATGTCCTTTAAAGTAATGCCATCCCACCATTGAGAGGTAGGTAGCACCACCGTTGGAGGTGTTCGGGTCAATTCGAGTTTGTAGGGACATGGTGATCACCAGAGCAATGGGAAGACACCTTAGAAGCTACCCTCATGCCAGGTTCCCGGATCACCTCTACTCGACGATCACCTTTCGAGGCAAGGCAACAGTGAGGCGTACCCTAGGGGTGGTGTGTGCGAATTGTGTGTCGTTTTCAGATATTTGTCTTGTCATGTTATTGGTTTTCTACGCTTGATTTTATTATGGCCATTCATTCTTGCATGCTTTGTTTAACAGTTAAGATATTTGCGAGAAAGAATAAAGTTCCTAAACTATTACAAAGGCGCGGGTCCACATCGCCAAATTAAACCGGACCCGATTTGACGGAAAGATAAATAAAGCAAAAGAAATAAAAAGTACGAAAAGTAATATTTACAAGGCCTTGGGAGAGATACATAATTATTTAAGCAAAAATAAAATAAAGATGCGAAATTAAACAATTAAAAATATGGGCGTTGGACCCTTTTTTGCAAAAATTAAACTAATAAGGAATTAGAATTAATATTAAAAGAGAATGTTTTTGGTATTTTTATGTTTTTTTTTTAAGGTTTAAAGAATTAATTAAAACTAAAATAAAATGCTAAACCTAATTCTAATTATTTTTAAGTTATTAAGAAAATATTGAAGTTTTTTAATCTAAATGAAACCCTAATTAATTTACAAGTTTAATTATGAAAATAAATAAGGTAAATAATATTATGGTGAAAAAGAAAATTAAAAAGGGATAAAACACTTATTAAACCTAATTTTTACATACAATTTAATTATAAGCATAAATAAATAATTTTAATTTTTTATGAAAAGAAAATAATAGAAAGGATGAAAAAATTGAATAAACCCTAATTCTACATTTTTTAGATTTTATCATAAAAGAATTAAAATTAACCCTAATTTATACTAATTAATTTTACATGCATTTATTTACAAGAAAATATTAAAATAAAATTTTCATTATGTTTTTTTTGTCTTTTTCTGATTTTTTATGAAGTTTTTGTATTTTGTAAAAAAATAATTAATTAACTTAAACAAATAAAGAAAATAAAATAAAAAAAATATAGAGAAGGCAAACCAGGGGGGGTTCAGGCCCCAAAGTGGAGGTAGGACTTTGAATAATCTGGCCCAAAAAACCCTGGGTCCGTTTGACTTTCCAGGTGGCCTACGGACATGTTGACCAGCGCTTATGGTGTTCAGCAACCTTGAGCCTTTGATCTGGATATGCTAGACGCGTGGACGCTTGGATTAGGAGGTGTATCATGATCCCTCACCTCAGCACTGCACGTGAACGTTAATTGAAGAAAAATAAATGGGAATATTGAAGACCTGGGACTCGAACCCAGGTCATATGCCTTGCCAATGTTATCTCTGACCAGCTGTGCCAACCAAACGCGTTTTATATATATTAGGCAAACAAATAATAAAAAAGAAAGTGGGTTAATGGCTTGGAAATGCGCGCGAGATTTTGAATAAGCCAGTCAGCGTGTGACATGTAATCATCTTCTCCACCTTCCCTGAAATATAAAACATTGAGCAACGGTTTTAGACGCGTTGCTTTAGGGACGTTTTGAAAAAATAGCGAATAGGTTTTAGGCACTCATAAATTGAGCGCGATGTGTGTTTCCTGTTCGTCTCCATGCGCTGAGTAGAATGGTCTTGGTCTGGAGTCATAATTTTGCCTTGGGTGAAAAGCCCCAATCTGAAGCTTGCAAACCCTAAAAAGTAATCATGGCATAATCGTGTGTATAGCATAAAAATACAATTAAATGCATTGGTTAGTATCAGAACATCATAAGGAATACAAATCCATGATTAGAATGCCATGAGAATGCCTAGAATTAAAAATACGATCGTGACTTTTCTTCTGTACAGTTCATGCTTGATATACCAGTTTTTGGAGTTTGAATGGGTGTTTTTGATTGGAACACGTTCAGGAAGACTTGAGGAAGCTATTGGAAAAGTTTTTGTGCCTTGAATCGCCTTGTACCAATGATTTCAGAATTGAGTTTTATGGAGAAAATTTCAAGTTTGCAAATGTGTTTCTTGCGCAGCTTTCTGTCTATGTCCATTAGGGTTATGATCCTGGCATATATATGAATCAATTAGGTTAACAAATTGGATCCAAATCTCTTGTAATCATTGATTGAATATTTGATTTTTTTTCCATTATGTTTTCAATCTTTTTCACATGGTTTTTGTATCAATTATGCTCAAATCAGACCAAATCTTTCCCTATTGACCTATGCACGAAATATTGAAGGCAAAATATGCATGAAAAGATTTATTAGGTCAAGTTATATATTTTCCACATATTTAAATGATTTAAATGAATTAATATAAATAATAATTCAAATAAATAAATAAAAAATGAGAAAATACTTCCCTTTGGGCCAAGTGGTCGTGCACATGCTTAGAATGATGAATCATGGAAGAAAAATGGGCCCATTAGTAATTTTAGGTCATTTGAAGTAGTGTTGACTTTTCAAAATATCCAAAAATTTCCCAACTTCCACAAGGCATAACTTGCTCAATTTTTAAGCTTTTCTCATGTTCTTGGACATTTTGGAAAGGTATTTGAGTCCTCTAACCAATGTCTTTGGTCCCATGTCATTTTGATTTACCACTCTCAAGTTATGGTCTTTGACTTAAAGTCCCTTTTTGTTGACTTTTGAAAATGACCTATAATGTTGAAATTGATAACTTTTTGTGAGAGCATTTCTTGGACTTGAAGTATGAAGATGAGTTGTAGGAAATGTCTTTCTCTTCAAAATGAGCTTTGGATGGAATTTTTCTGATAATCCATGTGAAAGTTATGCCCTGGTCAATTTCAGTTGACTTTTTCAACTGTCCAAATAAGGAAACTTTTGTATCTTTGATGATTTCTGAGCCAAATTTTGAGAATCATGATCAAGCATTGATCAAATGATGTTTGTGGCTTCAAAATGATATGTTGACCAAAAATTTGAACTTTTGACTGCCAAATGACCATTTTGCCCCTACAGTTGACTGTAGTGCAATTAGGGTTTTTGACTGTGCAATTTTGAGCTGAATGCCTTGAAACTTGATATGAAGATGCTTGACCATATTTGTAGACATATGAGACTTGATTGGGCCTTTGAAAACTTCCTTTCTTGATCAGAACACAAAACCCTAATCTTGACTGTATAGGAGACCTTTGCACTGTGCAACCCTTGGAGAATTTTGACTTGACTTGGCAATTTCTTGAAGAATATGGGAGGGCAAATTTTGGGGTACAACAACTTTGAACATAGAAGACATCGTAGCTAGCGCGTCCGCTAACTAATTCTCCTCTCTAGGGAAGTTTTCAAAGGTTATCTCCTCGAAATGGGGAAGCAACGTCAACACATACTCCTTGTAAGGAATAAGATTTGGGTGTTTCGTATCCCACTCGCCTTTGATCTGACAGATCACGAGAGCGGAATCTCCGAAGACACTTAGAAACTTAATCCTTAGGTCAATTGCTGCTCAAAGACCCATGATGCACACTTCATACTCCGCCATGTTGTTGGTGCAGTTGAAACATAGTCGGGCGGTGAATGGAGTATGAGAGTCTTTAGGAGATATGATCACGGCGCCAATTCCATTACCCAAAGCGTTCGAAGCTCCATCAAAGTACATAGACCATCGGGATCCTTCCTCAGGTCCTTCATCCGGTCCAGGTTCCTCACAGTCAGTTACTATCATGATATTCTCGTCCGGGAATTCAAAGTTCATAGACTGGTAATCATCCACTGCCTGATGTGCCAAATGGTCTGCCAACACACTTCCTTTGATTGCCTTTTGGGTCGTGTATTGTATGTCATACTCAATCAAGATCATCTGCCATCTTGCTATTCTTCTGGACAAGGCAGGCTTCTCGAAGATATACTTGATGGGATCCATCTTTGATATCAATAGAGTAGTGTGAGTCAGCATATACTGTCTCAGCCGGCGAGCAGCCCATGCCAAAGCGCAACAAGTTTTCTCGAGCAATGAGTATCAGGTCTCGCAGTCGGTAAACTTTTTGCTAAGGTAGTAAATTGCATGCTCTTTTCGGCCAGACTCGTCATGCTGACCCAACATACACCCCATTGAGTTGTCGAGTACTGTCAAGTATAAGATCAGAGGTCTCCATTCAACTGGAGGCATCAGAATAGGTGGCTCTTGGAGATACTCTTTGATCCTTTCGAAAGCGGTCTGACATTCATCGTTCCAACATACTACTTGATCTTTCTTCAGCAGCTTGAAGATTGGCTCACAAGTAGCAGTCAGGTGCGAGATGAATGGGGCAATGTAATTCAGTCGTCCCAGGAAGCCTCTGACTTCTTTCTCCATTCTGGGAGCTGGAATCTCCTGTATGGCCTTCACCTTTGCGGGATCCACTTGA
Organism: Vicia faba; assembly: GCA_948472305.1. Taxonomy (NCBI): domain Eukaryota; kingdom Viridiplantae; phylum Streptophyta; class Magnoliopsida; order Fabales; family Fabaceae; genus Vicia; species Vicia faba. The sequence goes on from OX451735.1 coordinate 581,153,243, forward strand.
ATACCTTTATCGCTTACGACGAAACCCAGTAGCTTACCAGATCTCACCCCGAAGGTGCACTTGTTCGGGTTTAACCTCAGTTTGTACAACTTCAACCTGTCAAACAATTTCTGAAGGTGGTCAATTTGTTCCTCCTCTGTCTGGGATCTTGCAATCATGTCGTCGACGTATACCTCAATCTCATGATGGATCATGTCTTGAAACAAAGCCACCATGGCACGCTGATACGTTGCCCCAACATTCTTCAATCCAAAAGGCATGACCTTGTAGCAAAAGGTACCCCATTGAGTAACAAAAGTTGTCTTTTCCATGTCTTCGGGAGCCATCTTAATCTGATTATAACCGGAGAAGCCATCCATAAAGGAGAATACCTTATGCTGAGCGGTGTTGTCAACCAGAACGTCAATATGAGGCAGAGGGAAATCATCCTTGGGACTTGCCCTGTTCAGATCCCTATAGTCAACACACATTCTAACCTTACCATCCTTCTTCGGTACAGGAACCACATTGGCCACCCACTGAGGGTAAGAAGTAACTGCTAGAAAACCGGCATCAAACTGTTTCATCACTTCAGCCTTGATTTTCTCAGACATCTCTGGGCGCATTCGGCGGACCTTCTATTTCACTGGAGGATATTCTTCCTTGGTAGGCAAGCGGTGAACCACAATATCGGTATCCAACCCAGGCATATCTTTGTAAGACCAGGCAAAGATCTCAACATAGTCACGCAGCATCTGAATCAACCGTTGCTTCACACTAAGCTCTAGATTTGCATCGATCTTGACCTCTTTCTTATCCTCTTCTGTACCCAGATTTACTGATTCCACTGGCTCTTCATGCGGCTGAATAGCCCTCTCTTCCTGAAGTAACAGTCTTGCAAGTTCACTGGGCACTTCGCAATCACCTTCACCTTCGTCTTCGGCTAAGTCTATCGGATTTTCAAAGTCATAACTAGCAGTAGCAGAATCGTTACCAGTGAGATCCAGAGTGGATGTAGACCTGTATATGTGAGTGTGTGTAAAATAGCTGTTTTGCAATATATAATAAAGAAAAACAAGGAGCGCAAAATTTGAAATGCAAGAACGTCCAATGCTTTTATTAATGATATATGAAAATGACACACATAAAGCCCTCACAAGTGAAGCCACGGTGCCCCAGGTAAGACACCGGGCCGTAAAGTTTAAAACATTGTCTGTTACAAATTCAAAACAATAAGTTTCATTACTGGGTAACGAAAGAAATAGGGATGAAGTCCTTTGCTGTCCAGTTGCTTGGTCCACCGTCGGTCATTGGATAGATCCAACTGTCGAACTCAGACTCTTCAACATCTTCTTCAATGGCATTCACTCCCGAATTGCTGATGAACAGGGGAGGTCTTCCGATCCGTGCATTCCGAACAGTCCTTTGAGCTTCTGCAGTGAAACCCAAACCAAAGCTGTTAGTCTTCTATCTAAAATCAGGGAGTTGTCCCTAATTTGCACACCCACCTTTCTCGACAACAGCCTGGGCATCTTTAAAAGAAGCCATCTTCATAGGAGGATTTTCAACAACAGTCTCAGCTGATGCCAGTGTCTGGGGAACCTCTTCAAAATGTTGAAATGGGGTCTCAATGAACTCCCCATCCATCTCTACATATCGGAAAGAGTTGAGGTGGCTCACCATGTACTCTTCCTCTCCTTGTACTGTCACAATCTTCCCTTTTACTGGGTACTTCAGCTTCTGGTGGAGCGTTGAGGTTATGGCCCCAGCTTTGTGGATCCATGGGCGACCCAGCAAATAAGAATAAGATGGCCGAATGTCCATCACATAGAATGTAGAGTTGAAAACCTGAGAACCAACCTTAATCGGAATATCAACTTCTCCGTGCACCATCCTCTTAGACCCATCAAAGGCCCTGACGACAATGTTGCTTGGTTTCAACTCCAACCCTTCACAGTCCAACCGGTCTAGAGCTTTCTTAGGCAAGACATTTAATGAGGAACCAGTATCCACCAATACATGAGCAAGAGTAGTTCCCCTGCATTCAATGGAGACATGCAGGGCATCGTTGTGATTCTTCCCTTTAGAAGTCAAGTCGGCGTCAGAGAAACCCAACCCATTATCAGCAGTCAGATTAGCCATGCAATCTTTAAACTGATCAGCTGATGTCTCTTGTGGTACGTGTGCAGTCTTCAGAAATGTAATCAGAGCCTTGGCATGGGCCTTTGAGAATAGCAACAGTGACAGCATAGAGATTTTGGACGGGGTTTGCCCCAGCTGCTCGACTACATTGTAGTTGCTCTTTTTGATGATTTTCAGAATCTCTTCCATCTCTTGTCTAGAAGCTTCAACAGTAACCGTCTTCGGTGCCTCCATCTGGGCAGGCTCACTTGTGATCCCTTTGCCCCGAGCGTCAGAGGACTCGACGACAGGGGTAAGAATAGGAACTTGAACAGGAATAGTATCAGGTACACTGGCAGGTGTAATAACAACAGGTTTTCATGCAATTGGTGGAGAGATATCAGGTGAGAAAAGTCTTCCGCTGCGGGTGACTTTAGCAGGTCCAACAATATTGCTGACGTCAGTATCAGCATCTAACTCTTGTTTAACTCCATGAAAATAAACATTGGCCCCGTAATGCCAAGGGACAGCTTTATCAGAGGTGTAAGGGATAGGCCCAGGAACAGTGATAATCAATGGTGCAATTCTTGGAACAGATGTAATTCAAACAGGATTTCTCGAGGAAGCCTTGGTAGAATTATCGAGAATGGTGATAATAGCAACTTCTTCAGTATGAACTAAGGGAACAACAGTCTTCTCAAACAGAATTTCTTTACTATCCATCAGGCGTTGGACACCTGATTTCAAAAGTGGGCAACAAGTTGGTAGGGCAGAACACATACAGTAACCTTCGTTACAACCCAGAAATAAACCGGCTAGCAAAAGGTTTTTCTTCACAGTCATCAAAGGGGTAACAATGTCGTTCACAGAAACCACAAACGATTCTTCATCTATAGCATTCACTCCATGCTTGGGCATAGGAGTAGTCACAATATTAGGTCTTTCGGGCGCCTCGAACTCAATCTCCTTAGCATCAATTAAGTCCAGTATTTTGTTCTTCAAAGCCCAACAATCATCTGTATTATGCCTCCGGGCTATCAGAGTGAAAAGCACAGCGGGCATTAGGGTTATACTTAGGTGATGCAATGTTGGGATTCTGCGGAGCCTCCCTTGGAGTTACTAGATTGGTCTTTAATAACTGCGGCAGAATCTGAGACAAAGTCATGTTGAGATGGGTGAATTGCCTTCGAGGTCTCTCGGCCTTTTGTTGATTGTTGCGCTGAGTAGCACCAGTAGGTCTTGAAATAACAACCACATTAACAGCTTGGTGGCGTTCAGGTCTATTCTGGCTTTTCGAACTGTAGACAGCACTGGACTCTTTCTTAAAAGGCTTTTTCTCGGTGCTTGATGAAGCACCCTTTTGTATCTTACCGGCCTTAATACCAGCCTAAATCCTTTCACCGGTCATAATTAGCTCTGTAAACCCAGACGAAGAGCTTCCAATCAGATGGTTGAAAAATGGACCAGACAAGGTCCCCAGAAACATATCCACAAGCTCCCGATCAACCAAGGGTGGTTGCACTCTTCCGGCGAGGTCCCTCCACTTCTGAGCATAATCTTTGAAACCTTCGCCCGTTCCATAAGACATACCCTGGAGTTGGGTACGCATGGGAGCGAGGTCGAAATTGTATTGGTACTTCCTGTAGAAAGCAGTAGCCAAATCCTCCCAACTGCGGATACTGGCTCCGTCCAACTGGTAAAACCATTCAAGCTGATTCCCTAAGAGACTATCTTGAAAGAAGTGGATCCATAGGCTCTTATCAGCGGTGTACCGCTGAATCTTCCTTACATATGTCCGGAGGTGCAGCTTCGGACAAGAAACTCCGTCATACTTAACAAAGGCTGGTGCTTTGAATTTGTGGGGAATCACCACCCCAGATGACAGACCCAGATCACCAAAGTCCAGACCAGACACTTTCTGTACCTCAATCGCACTCAATTGGTCTTCTAGTTGCTTGTATCTATCCTCAACAGGAGGATACTGGTCTTCGTCGAAGTCCGTCTCATTGTCTGAAACCACAGGGCTAGGAGCCCTCCTTTCTTCCTGACCATCTTTCCCTCCAGATGAGGTGGTCAAATCCACTTCATCCCGTAGCCTATTTCCAAACCTGTGACATGTGTTAAACAGGACTGTCCTCTTCTTCTTCTTCTTCTTCTTCTTCTCTTTCAGAATAAGGGTCTTCAGAGCTTGCTTACCCTTATCTAGATTCATGAACAACTCTTGGAATTGGGCGTTTTGCGCCTGTAGGGCCTTGATTGCTTGCTCGGTTGATGGTTCAGCTGACATGATGCTGAAATAAACAGCAAAGAAGATAAGAGACCTGTAATGGGTACCTGTTATGAAGTGCATGGAATGAAATGCGTATGATATGATTTCAAAGACATCGAGAGATTCAAATTCGTAAACCAGAAAGGAAACACACTTTTCTTAGATAAACTTTGAAATTAAAATTGTTCAACAGATGCCCTTAAGGCGTTACAAGAAAGGAAATACTGAAAAGTAAATAAAAACTGGAAAGGAAATAATCAAAGGACAATCAGTGCTCCCATGGTCGCTTCTTGTCGGTGCAGACATAGTCATTGAGGATCCGCTCGTTCTCCAGCTGCCTAGTCAACTTCTGGATCTTCTGCTCTTGCTCGTTAAACTTTTCTCGGTAAGAATCCCGCTCTTCTCTCAGCTGCATCCAAGACCTTTTCAGTGCCCCAATATCAGTGGGCATATGAGGATGGAGGATGGTCGGAAGAACCCTTTCTTCATTAGCAACTTCAACAATGATAGGCAGGACGGCTTCATACGACATACCCAACTTTTAGGCACGGATACGAACCCATTTGAGATATGTCTCCATTGGAAGAGAAGTCTTTGGACCCAATTCATGTGGATCAGATCTGTGAACTCTATCCCAAGCCCTTATGAATCTGCGGCGTTGCTCGTCGCTATCCCCTTGAAAATCAAAGATGATACTAGGCATTAGCAGCTCATGAGGTCCTTCTCTTCTGGCTCTCCCAAACTGACGTAAGGCCAAGCATGGATTATAGGTAATTCCTCCATTGGTTCCTATCAGTGGAACATTGGGGTACTCCCCACACTGATCAATGATAACCACCTCGTCCATACCCTTGATAGTCTAGATGATGTCATGATGAGAGAGAGAGAGAGATAACCCTATAAGCCCAGCCCATGCCTTCTTTATTCTTCAGCACTGATTTGGGGAGGTGCGAAATAAACCACCTCGCCAATAATGGAGCACAGCATATCAAGGTTCCCCGCTTTCGGGCAGTACTGGCATAAACTTGATGAAGAATGTCACCCAAGAGAGTGGGTACAGGATTACGAGAGATGAATATTTTCACCGCATTCACATCAACAAAGGAGTCAGGGTTCGGAAACAATACCAAGCCATATATCAGAAGGGCCAGAATATCTTCGAATGCCTTGAAGTCTAGACTATTACAGAAATAATTAGCTTTACCAACCAAGAACTTAGTCAGAAAGCCCTTTGCTCCACTTCTAGTCTCCCAATTAGCCATTACCTCATCCTTGGTCATATGAAGGACTGAAGCAATCTCTTCTGGCCTAAGGATCTTCTCCCAACCAGTAAACGGGGTCTGCTCCAGAATAGAGATACCGAGCAGATTAGAGAACTCTTCTAAGGTGGGAACCAACTGGTAGTCCTGGAAAGTAAAGCAATGGTACAACAAATCATAGAATTGGACCAAAACACTCATCATCTGCTCGTCCAATTTGGAGGTAACCAAACTGAGAAGATACCCATGTCTTCTGATGAAGGAGGTAGTAGCAGGCATCTTTGCAACCAATTCTTTAAGCATAGTGGGAACCTGGACAAAGTTGATCCAGATGGTATTCCTATGCATGGGCATCATGACCTACAAAACAGAACAAAGATGAATCCCTCCTGTCTTTGAAATAGGTTAGTCCAATGCAATATGTATGCAATGTTATGATGTCATGATGTCATGATAGAAAGCACACCACAAGTATCCACAAATAGCAAACATGGTAAAGGCACACAAATTACACAGAGAGCCCTTAGATTTCAGGCTGGCAAGGAGCTTAGGTACTACCCTCTTTCAGTTCAGTTGGTTTAAACCTGTCCTAAAAATAGTAATCGGGTTCTAGAGGATCTCAATATCACTGACTACCCTCAATCGGTCATAATTCCAGTTTAGCAACCTTTTCTTGCGGCCGAAATCATCGCGAGAGTTTAGTCTCAATGAGTGTAGCATACTGCTACTGTTCTATGGCCAAGTTGGTCAATTTAAAGGTTCTAAGGTTAGTTGGTGCTTAATGACCCCTTAGATGACCCATATTCTCCTCGTTCCAACACAAGGGATATCGGTACAATCTAAAGTGCCACACCAACGTAGCTACTGCTTCAACCGTATCGGTCTACGCCATACAGTTCCCTCACAGTTTATTGCTACTTACCTAAAGGGTATCCCCCAGATCCGGGTTAGGATCTATAGTAACTCCGATACAAGTCCACAAATATAAAGCATACAAAGCAAACAATTGAAAATACAATGATCTAATCCTAAGGTACACCCCACTTATTAGATTCCCCAGCAGAGTCGCCAGTTCTGTGATGCGGTGGAAGAGAACTGACTATTTTTTGGAATGCTGGTTTGCGTTTTGCGTTTTGCGTTTGTTTTCGCAAAATGTCGCGGTAAGAAAGAGTCGCCACCGTATTTTATTTTATCCAACAAGGAAAGGAAAAAAGCACAGAAAAATTCCTTTTTCGAGATGTTTCTCGGGTCCGGGGGGTAGATTATAGAAAGGGAAGGTGTTAGCACCATTTCTATCCGTGCTTATCCACGGTGTGATACGGTGGGAGAACTGACTATGGTTTTGTGTTTGTTTTCGCAAATGTTTCGGTTGAGCAAGAGTCGCCACCGACTTTTTATTTTATCCTAAGGAAAGGTTTAAAAAGCACAGCAAAAACCTTTGAGATTTTTCTTGGGTTCGGGGAGTAGATTATAGAAAGGGAAGGTATTAGCATCCTTTCTATCCATGGTTATCCATGGGCTCTTAGGTACTTGCTTAGATCAACTTGCCTTGGTTTTCAATTGTTTGAAATGGTGCTTGGTGTGTGGTTTTGAAAATGTTTTGAAAAAGATGCCTTGTATAGGCTACCCTTGTAACAATTCTTTACTCGAATGTTTTACAAAAGGTGTTTGTCTTTTTGAAAAGATGTTCCATGGTTTTTGAAAGTTTGTTTTGAAAGTGTTTGTGAAGTGTGGTTTGAAAATAGGCAAGTGTTTTGTTTTGCAAGTTGACAAGTACTTAAGAGCTATCTACCCTAAAGTTCTCAAAGATTTTTGTTATGTTTTAACCCTTTTGACAATTTTGTTCCACCATTGCATTGGGTGGACAATCTTGTATTAGGAGGTGAAAGGGACGGGCGCGGGTCATCGTTTAGACCATAATTGCAATAGTGCTTAAGTATCTTTGGGCAATTTCTCTTTGAAAGGGACTTGATCATTTTAGGCAACTTTTCGAAAGCGTCATCGAGGGACTATGATCATTTGATTGTTTGTTTTACCCAAAGAAACCTAACATGCAATATGGCCTATTTATTTGAAGGCAACAAGTGGAATACCCTAGGGGTGCAAGTGTGATATGTGTTGTCCATTTTCATGCTTGTTTATCTTGAAATTAGGTCAAGCTATTTTTGTTCGTTTTATTTGCATACAAACCCTAATTCTAGCATGGTATATTTAGAAAGCGTTTAAAGTGCGAAAAGTAAAATTCCTACACTATTACAACACAATATGGGAAGGGGGTACAAATGTTCAAATGGGGGGATATTTAGACAAGGAAATTAAACCTAGCTATTACATCAATTTTGGGAATATTTACAAGATAATTGATTGCATAAATTAAATGGAAAATAAAATAAAGATGCAAAATGCAAAAAAAAGGTTTTTATATGTATGAAAAAAAGTATTATTTATGTCAAATAAATAAAATAAAAAAAGTATTATTTTTGGAGTTTTTGTATTTTAAGGGTGAAACCCTAATTTTTATTAAGTAATATATATATTATTTAATTCATACAAGTATTTATTTATTATGTACAAAAATAAAATAAAAATGAAATATATTTATAAAAAGTATTTTTTTTATGTTAAATAATAATAAAATAAAAATGTATGTATTTGTTGGCTCCTAAATTCGACACCTTTGTTTTGATTGGTGGCAGCCATTGAAAGCTGAAAGATGCTTTCGACTGGCTAAGCCTGTCGAAGTGCCCGTCGAAAGATGGCAAAATACTTAGAAGATTTCTTCCAAGGAAGAAGGCTGATTGCCTTCGACGTCGAAGGAGTTTTCATCGAAGACGTCTCTTGATGAAAGTGTTCGATGGTCCAGAGTGGAGCAGTTTGAAATTCAAAGCTTTGGAGGGAAAACGGTTTCCAGCAGTTACTACGTGCAAACGTGCAAGGATCTGGAGCGTCGAGCATGGAGAACGTGACAAGTGGCTTGATCTCGAAGCAGTGTAACTGCCCGACGGTTACTTGGAATGTTTTTGTATAAATAGGAGTAGACGTGTAGTTTCTCGCGTGTGTTCACAATAGATACATAGTCACTCATTTAGATTCAAGTACCCAGTGTGAGCGAACGAATTGTTGAGAAATGTATGTGTGAAACACCAATTTAATCAATTCAAGTCATTTACTTTTCCAGTATTTTACATGCTTTTCTCCTTTAAATTCCTGTCGAACCCTTTACATTCAAGCCTTGTTTATTTTACCAAGCCTTTCCTTTATGCAATTTACTTTAAACAATTTACTTAAAGCCTTATCCAATTTAATTAAACTTCAAAATCAACCTATGTCCATAGGATCAATCTGATCGATCCTGCGAGTAACCAAATAAGTAACCATTTGGAGGATCAGCGGTTGTTTACCAAAACCATAGGTAAACAAATTGGCACGCCCAGTGGGACTGTGTGTTGATTGATTGAAAAATAATCTCATCTTTTCGAGTTGTATGTTATTGAGGAGTGGTAGAATATACACCAACGATAATAATACTGCCAGAAGAAGGGAGGAGATGGCGAATCCGCCAAATAACAATGAAATTCCACAAACGAGTGTGGGAGCAACGGTTAATATGACCGTGAGTGAAGCGACGAATGTTGGTTCGATGCCAGCAGTGTCAGTCACAACCACGGGGCCAATAACTTCGTTTACAGGCCCCAGAATGCCTTTGGGAACCCCCCCACCAAGGGGAAATATAGGCACAAGGCCTGTGGTTCCCCCAGGATTCATTCCATTCTATGGCATGCCAACTTCTGAAGTGGCAAGCCTGACGAATGCTGCGTCCACTTATTCAGACCCTTTCGTGAGTGCTTCTTCGCCACTCCAAGGCTCTGGAGTAGGCATGGCGAATAGAAATAGGACCCAACTCTTAGGAGGAACGTCCCAAGTAGCCCATGGCCTTACAAATGCCTCGACAGCAGTTTTGAGGCAACAGATGGACGAAAGCAACCATGACATGGTGCAAATGTTGGCACAAACTTTGAGTACAGTGCTAAATCCTCTAATACAAAATACTACTCAATCGAATCAGCAAGTTACAGCGCAAATGACGCGTTTGGCTGACTTTTTTGGAGTACCCCCACCTATTCGACAGCCCCAAAGGGCGCAAGTAAGAGGAAATCAGGGGATATTTGTAGAGGAAGAAACCACCATTAATCAGGCTCAACAGCCTGTAGAACAACCTGTCGAAGAACCTAGGGTAATAGCCCCAGAGGTAAGGTTAGTCAACAGAAACCAAAATGCTGACGAAGTGGTTCAGCATGTCCAATACCAAAACATGGGTTTGGAAAACAACCTGGCAACCATGATCGAAAGAATCATGAATCAGAATGGGATGAACATGGGCTTTCGAAGGCCCAACTTTACATCTCCATTGTCAGAATATGTGTTACAAACTGACTTGCCTCCTAGAAGCAAAGTCCCCAAATTTACTAAGTTTTCTGGGGACACGACAGAATCCACTGTCGAACACGTGGCGAGGTATTTGATCGAAGCAGGAGATATTTCAAATAATGAAAACCTAAGGATCAAATACTTCCCAAGTTCCTTAACCAAGAACGCTTTTACTTGGTTCACTACCCTACCCCCCAATTCGATCCACCATTGGACCCAGTTGGAAAGATTGTTCCATGAACAATTCTATATGGGGCAAACCAAGATAAGCCTGAAAGAACTGGCGAGTGTTAAGAGACGTTTCACTGAACCTATTGACGAATATCTGAATAGGTTTAGGTTGCTTAAGGCGAGATGTTTTACGCAAGTGCCAGAGCATGAGCTGGTCGAAATGGCCGCAGGTGGTTTAGATTATTCCATTAGGAAGAAGCTAGATACCCAGTACCTAAGAGACATGGCCCAACTGGCCGATAGAGTTCGACAAGTCGAACGCCTCAAAGCTGAAAAGGCTAAGGCAACTAAGACTCACAAGAGAGAAAGAATAGCGTACGTTGAGATGGATGACGAAGATCTAGAATCCTTCGACGATACTTTAGCTGTCGAAGAAGGAGAAGTCGATTTAGCAGAACTAAAACAAGGGCCTCCATACTCTTGTAAACAGTTAGTCCCCTCAAATGGGAAAAATCCCATTGGTCCAGATAAGACCAACGATAGGTTCCCAAAAAAGACTTACAGTTTTGACATCACAAAATGTGATGAAATATTCGACTTACTAGTTAAAGATGGCCAAATGATAGTACCCCCTGGGGTAAAAGTGCCTCCTCTTGATCAAAGAAAGAAGAGAGGTTTTTGCAAATATCATAATTTTCTGGGCCATAAAACTTCTCAATGTTTTCTTTTCAGGAATCTTGTGCAAGACGCTATTGAGGAAGGGAGATTAAAGTTTGCTGACAAATCCCCCATGGCTGTCGACTCCAATCCACTGAAGGCTGAAGCCCACTACGCAGAACCCTCTGAGGTGAACATGATAGAGGCAACCAGGATCCAGTCGAAGAAGCCAGGCATTAACATGGTCGAAGTCTCAAAGGACCACATCAACATGCCAATCTTTGGCAGTTTTTCTGGAAACTTATCCAGGAAGACAATTGAGGCTGTCCAGAAAGCGGTCGAAGACCCAAGGTCGAAGACTGCTGAAGCACAAAAAGCTGGACCAAAGTCCAGTTCCCACTTGGCCACTGTTCAAGGCCAGACGGAGAATCTGGAGACACAAATGAAACAACTAACTCTTGCTGATAAGGATACAATGAATATCAACATGGTTGAACTTTCTGACCCTAAGGCATCAGAAGAAGCCATAAGGCAAGAGCAGGCGAATAAGACGGCTTTCCCAAGGGAAAACGAAAACTTGGCAGATTTTTTACAAAGATGCCAGAAGAAGAAATCAGAGGTGATGCTATGTCCAAGATGTAGTTCTATCTTTGATAAAAAGGCTGCTGAGCACATACAAGGCGTGAGAGCAGCGAACAAGAGAAGGGAGAATTCTGACCTTCGACATGATCCCAGAAGGGGTTCTAATCAAGACAAGAGGCCTTTGACTTTTAGGCCTCCAACAAATGTACCAGTAGACACTTGGTACAAAACATCTGGCCGGAAAAGGCCAAGTGAAGAGAAATGGCATTCCTTCGAAGTGCCAAGAGGTTCCTCTTTAATTCAGAAGAAAGAAACTCAAGTGGCTGCACCCAAGGTTGCTCAAGTGTCCAGCAACTACAAGGGAAAAAATCCTATGTCGAGATCCCAATGGAGGAGATATCAAAGAAGGCGAAAAGCTGAAAGAGAGGCTGCCAACGAACCTAAGGCTGAAACTAGTTCGAATGTGCCTCAAAGGAAACAAAGAAAACCCCTTGAGAGAGAACCAGTTACCAACAGGCTAGTCTGGCCTAACCAGAGCGAAGTCGAAGACGAAGATGATGCTGAGTCCGACGATACTCTGGACATTATGGTGAACATTGTTTCAGTACTACCCAGGGAATTCAATCGACAAGTAGAAGTCGAAGCCAGTGACTGGGAGGTGGAACAAGAAATGGCCAGACACAGGCCAGTGTGCTATTTTGTCATGGACAATGGCACTACAGAGGAACAAAATGGCTTCTTCGAGCCACCCACAGAGGCGATGAAGAATCACCTCAAACCTTTGTTCATAAGGGCCAAGCTCGAGGAAACCACTGTGAACAAGATATTGGTCGACTGTGGGGCCACTATCAATATTATCCCTCATTCTGTGCTAATAAAGATTGGCAAAAGGGATGAAGAAATCAAACCTTACAATATGGTCCTTTCCAACTATGAGGGAGGCATTGGGACCACCATGGGAGTGATCCAGCTCGACATAAAAGTTGGGTCGATCCTTCGACCAACAATGTTCATGGTCATATCAGCCAAACCTAACTACAACCTTTTGTTAGGCCGTGAGTGGATACATGGTGTAGGTGCTGTGCCTTCATCGATGCATCAAAGGCTGCTTCTATGGCGTCCAGATGGGATGGTCGAAAACATAGAGGCGGATCAAAGTTACTACCTTGGCGAAGTGAATCACTTGGGTGTAACAGATTTCGACAAAAATTTGGCTCACATAGGGCCATGTCCAACTCCTGACTTCGACATGGCGCCAGCGCCAAACACCTTTTGTTCCCTATACCTGCATCCTGAGCATGGTTTCCAATGGGACAGAGAAGACTTGTCCCACATAGAATTCAGTGGGCTAACTGGTATCCAACCAACTGGTTGGGGAAGTGAATTCAGTGATAATGACTGAGTCACAATCTCTGAAGCGAATTTCGGCTTATGTGGCCGAAACCAAGATGATAACGGCTCTCGAAGCCGAAGTAAAGTACATGGCCACACAGGCCAATGATCAACAATTATCTGCTGTTGGCCCAGGAAAGGATTTCGATCCAAGACCTCCTGATATCATGCCAGATGAAATGCAGGAACAGAGGCTCGACGCCATCTATGACGATGAGCCTTTGGGCTTCGAAAAGGATCCCTTGGCGAACAACATTAAGATGTTAGCACAAGATCCTCTAGAAGAAATCAACCTAGGCGAAGGATCAGAGAATAGGCCAACTTACATCAGCGCCAAAATTGATCCAGAACTTAGGTTGGAAGTAATCCAATTGCTGAAAGAGTTTAAAGACTGTTTTGCATGGGATTATGACGAAATGCCCGGTCTCGACAGAGAATTGGTAGAACTTCAGTTGCCAATTAAACCTGGAAAGAAGCCAATCAAGCAAAATCCAAGACGCTTCGCTCCAGAAATTTTGTCGAAGATCAAAACGGAGGTCGAAAGACTTCTGAAATGCAAATTCATCCGTGTTACAAGGTATGTCGAATGGATTGCAAATATTGTGCCAGTAATTAAGAAAAATGGCACATTAAGGGTGTGCATAGATTTCAGAGATCTGAATGCTGCCACCCCCAAAGATGAATATCCTATGCCTGTGGCGGAAATGCTAGTCGATTCTGCCGCTGGCTACGAATACCTGAGTATGCTCGATGGATATTCAGGATATAATCAAATATTCATTGCTGAAGAGGATGTGTCGAAAACAGCTTTTCGATGCCCAGGGGCCTTAGGCACTTACGAATGGGTAGTGATGCCCTTTGGCCTAAAGAACGCTGGGGCAACGTACCAGCGAGCAATGAATACTATCTTCCATGATTTTATTAACACTTTTATGCAAGTTTATATTGATGATATTGTTATAAAATCTGTTTCCAGGAAGAGTCACATTGACCACCTTCGACAATCATTCGAAAGAATGAGAGAACATGGTCTGAAGATGAACCCTTTGAAGTGTGCGTTCTGTGTAAAAGCTGGAGATTTCTTAGGTTTCGTTGTCCACAAGAAAGGAATCGAAATCAATCAGAACAAGACGAGGGCAATTCTGGAAGCGAAAGCGCCATCGAATAAGAAGGAATTGCAATCTCTCTTAGGCAAGATAAATTTCTTGAGAAGGTTTATATCTAACCTAAGTGGGAAAGCCCAGGCCTTTTCACCCTTACTTCGACTAAATAAAGAGGGGTTCGAATGGGGGCAAGAGCAGCAAGAAGCCTTCGACAAAATCAAAGGGTACCTCACTAAGCCACCTATTTTGGTGCCTCCTTGTAGTAATAGGAGTATGAGATTGTACATAGCTGCATCTGACAAAACTCTGGGAAGTATGTTAGCCCAAGAGGATGAGAATGGAGTCGAAAGACCCATTTATTATCTCAATCGAGTTTTGAATGATGCAGAAACTAGATATAGCGAAGTTGAAAAATTGTGTCTATGTCTGTATTTCTCTTGTACAAAGCTCAAACAATATATAAAACCAGTTGATGTTTACGTTTCGTCTCATTTTGATGTTTTCAAATATATGTTGTCGAAACCTATCTTGCATAGTCGAATTGGCAAGTGGGCATTAGCATTGACTGAATACTCCTTGACCTTTATGCCTCTTAAGGCAGTAAAAGGACAAGTGGTTGCAGACTTCATAGTCGACCACTCAATTCAAGTCGAGGATATTAATTATGTGGAGATAGAACCTTGGAAATTCTACTTCGATGGTTCCAGCCATAAAAATGGAACAGGAGTAGGAGTCTTGATTATTTCTCCAGATAAAATTCCAACAACATTCAAGTACCAAATCGAAGGTTCTTGTTCGAACAACGAGGCTGAGTATGAAGCTCTAATTACTGGCCTTGAAATATTGTTGGAATTGGGGGCAACTCGAGTCGAAATAATGGGAGACTCAGAGTTAGTCATCAAGCAAGTCACAAAGGAATATAAATGCATAAGAGAAAATCTCATTATGTACTTTGTGATAGCAAATCGTTTATTGAAACAATTTGAAAGTGTCAATATTCGACACATACCCAGGGTCGAAAATCAAATAGCCAATGACTTGGCACAGATTGCATCTGGGTATAAGATTTCAAAAACGAGATTGCATAGAGCAATCGAAGTTCGAGAGAAGATAAGAGCAACTTGTCTATCACCAACAGACTTGGAATCGACGAGGCTAGGATATGCTGATCACTCAAACTTCGAGATTTCGTTCATTGATAATTTGTCAGACCAGGATTGGAGGAAACCCATTGTGGACTATCTTCAAAATCCAGGAGCTCCGACAGAACGAAAAACAAAATACAGGGCGTTGAGTTTTGTACTCATGGGTAATGAGTTATTCAAGAAGACGCCTGAAGGGGTGTTGCTGAAGTGTTTAAGCGAAACTGAAGCATACATAGCCCTTTCGACTACACATGCTGGGGCATGTGGGGCTCACCAAGCAGGCCATAAGATGAAGTGGTTGTTGTTTCGACAAGGACTATATTGGCCCATTATGCTGAAAGATTGTGTTGAGTTCGCCAAAGGTTGCCAAGAGTGTCAAGTTCATACAGGCATCCAGCATGTACCAGCAAGCGAACTTCACTCGATAGTGAAGCCCTGGCCCTTTCGAGGATGGGCGTTGGATCTTATTGGAGAGATTCGACCGGCATCATCAAAGAGTCAGAAATACATATTGGTAGGCATTGATTATTTTACTAAGTGGATCGAAGCTGTCCCTTTAGTCAATGTAGACCAAGAAAATGTCATTGAATTCATTCAAAAGAACATTATTTTTAGGTATGGAATCCCTGAGACAATAACAACTGATCAAGGTTCAGTTTTCACTGGTCGAAAGATGCAGGAATTTGCTCAGGAAACAGGTTTCAAACTCCTAACATCCACGCCTTACTATGCACAGGCGAATGGTCAAGTCGAAGCAGCTAACAAAGTGGTAATTGGCTTGATAAAGAAACATGTTGGGAAGAAACCAAAGAACTGGCATAAGACGTTAGACCAGATTTTATGGGCTTGTCGAACGTCCCCAAAAGAAGCCATTGGTACAACACCATATAGGCTAACTTTTGGCCATGATGCAGTATTGCCAGCTGAAATTTGTCTTCAATCTGCAAGAGTTCAGAGGCATTATGATATTCCTTCTGAGGTTTATTGGAATATGATGTTAGATGAATTGGTGGATTTAGACGAAGAGAGATTACACGCTCTCGACTTACTCAGGCTTCAGAAGAAAAGAGTAGAAGACTCTTATAATAGAAAGGTAAAACCTAAGGTATTTTTGCCTGAAGATTTAGTTTGGAAGGTAATTCTTCCCATGGATCGACGCGATCGAAGCATGGGGAAATGGTCACCCAAATGGGAAGGACCCTTCAGAGTTATCCAAACTTTTTCTGGTGGAGCCTATGAGGTCGAAGAGATAAGTGGTGATAAAAGGCTCTTGAGAGTAAATGGTAAATATTTGAAAAAATACAAGCCTATACTTCAAGAGATAAAAATAAAATAATAAAATAACCATAAAAAAGCCAAAATGGAAATTTTTATTAATTCCAGCCAAAATGGCAATTGTTGTCGAAAGCGATTACAGAAGATGGTTACAAAAGAGAATCAAAAGGAAAGAGAATTCTTGAGACGAAGATACTTGGCATACTGCAGCTCCAACCTCTTTTTGCACCAAGATTTTTCTTGCACAAGTTTGGCAATTTGAGCATCGAGGCTTTGAGCCCTCTCGGCGAATTCCAGGCCTTGCTTGATCTCAGTCTGGCTCTCAGTGTCTGGAATGGTCGAAAGAATTTCCTCCTGGAGCACAGTGTTGGCGTTTATCTTCGCTTCTATCTCTGCAATTTGTGCTCGGAAGGAGACATTCTCTCGCTCAATAGCATCAAACCTTTCTTGTGCAGACGCTTTCTGTTTCGACAACTCAGCAATTCGAGAAGTCGAATCTGAGACAGCTGTCCACGCAGATGAGCTCTTGCCATGCAGCACTTCGAGCTGGCTGTTAAAAGTTCGTTGGCGCCTGTAATCCGCCGAGACTTGATCAATCATAGAATGTAATTCCATGATTAAGTCTGAGATTTCTGGGGCTACAGCCTCGAAGTCAACAGCATTCAAAACCTCTTTCAAGCATGATGGAGCAGTGGGGTCCCCCTCTAAAGCCTTCATTAAATCTCTCTTGAAGAACTGGGCCTTGACCTTCGCCAACGCATCATCAAGAGGAGAAGTCTCAGTAGATTTCCCCGATAGAGTAGGAATTTCCTGACTAGTGTCAGAAGAACTCTTACTCTCGACGATTGCATTAAGGTAGCTGACAGGGTCAGTTTGTTTCAAGATTTCCAAGTCCTCTTTAGACCTGTGCTTTGAGGAGGTGACCCTTGCCATGGTATTATCTTGGACTGGAGGCTGTTGAATGCTGAGTGCCTCGTTTGGTTGCTCTTCGACTTGAACTGAGGCGGTACTAGCATCGACTTGTGGTTCTTTGTTAACATCACCTTGGGGTCCTTCGCCAGCGTCATTTTGTGGCTCTTCGCTAGCGTCCCCCTGGTGGTCTTCGCCAGTACCACCTTGATGCTCTTCGTCAACAGCATCTTGATTCTCTTCGCCTTTGCCTTGGTCTCTTCCTTCAGGATTCTCTTCTGACGACAAGTCCACCACAGGAACCGTTTCTGGCTGTGTTGCCTCCACCATGGTTTCTTCTGTTGTCTTCTCCACTGTTTCAGCGTTGGCCTCAATCTCAGTGTGGGCTTCGTCATTGCCCAAATCTTGCACCTGAGGCCTGCTAAGGTCAGCAGATTCCAGAGTTTCTGAAGTCCTTGGTGGGGAACTTCCAGTAGTGTCCTAAAAAGGAGAAAGAAGATAAATCTTCAGATGTCGAAAGAGACATAATCAAATACTGGTATCTATGCCTAAATTATAAGAAGGGTCCAATAGATTACCTGTGGATTGACTTCAGCCCCAGGGTTGGAATTATCACTTTCGACAGGCTTGGTAACTAGAGCGTTCAGTTCCTCCTCAGTTGGTTCCTCGATGACCACTGCAGGTGGCCTAGGCTTTCTCACAGCTACCTTTATTCTGACGGTTCGACCTTCAGGAGCTGGAGTAGGAACAGAAGCGTCCTTCGTTAACTTTCGCCTCTTTAAGGGAGAAGGAGGGGAATCACTTTCGTCGTCACTCCCCGATTCGATCACAAATGCTGCCCTTTTCTTGGGCGAAGGGGCCTAGAAAACCAATAGGAATTCGATTGAATAATTACATCGAAAATAAAAATCGAAAGCCAGAATGAAAATGAAGAAAATCTGGTTACCGATGCAGGAGGCCTCCTCGAAGAGCCTTCCCCCTGTTGGTTGCCCGTTGTCTTCGCCGGCGCTATAGTCTTCGCCGGCGGTGGAGGTTTGGTCGAAGGAACTCTTCCTTGTGGGCCTTCTGTAGCCTTTGCACAAGTTTGGCAATTTGAGCATCGAGGCTTTGAGCCCTCTCGGCGAATTCCAGGCCTTGCTTGATCTCAGTCTGGCTCTCAGTGTCTGGAATGGTCGAAAGAATTTCCTCCTGGAGCACAGTGTTGGCGTTTATCTTCGCTTCTATCTCTGCAATTTGTGCTCGGAAGGAGACATTCTCTCGCTCAATAGCATCAAACCTTTCTTGTGCAGACGCTTTCTGTTTCGACAACTCAGCAATTCGAGAAGTCGAATCTGAGACAGCTGTCCACGCAGATGAGCTCTTGCCATGCAGCACTTCGAGCTGGCTGTTAAAAGTTCGTTGGCGCCTGTAATCCGCCGAGACTTGATCAATCATAGAATGTAATTCCATGATTAAGTCTGAGATTTCTGGGGCTACAGCCTCGAAGTCAACAGCATTCAAAACCTCTTTCAAGCATGATGGAGCAGTGGGGTCCCCCTCTAAAGCCTTCATTAAATCTCTCTTGAAGAACTGGGCCTTGACCTTCGCCAACGCATCATCAAGAGGAGAAGTCTCAGTAGATTTCCCCGATAGAGTAGGAATTTCCTGACTAGTGTCAGAAGAACTCTTACTCTCGACGATTGCATTAAGGTAGCTGACAGGGTCAGTTTGTTTCAAGATTTCCAAGTCCTCTTTAGACCTGTGCTTTGAGGAGGTGACCCTTGCCATGGTATTATCTTGGACTGGAGGCTGTTGAATGCTGAGTGCCTCGTTTGGTTGCTCTTCGACTTGAACTGAGGCGGTACTAGCATCGACTTGTGGTTCTTTGTTAACATCACCTTGGGGTCCTTCGCCAGCGTCATTTTATGGCTCTTCGCTAGCGTCCCCCTGGTGGTCTTCGCCAGTACCACCTTGATGCTCTTCGTCAACAGCATCTTGATTCTCTTCGCCTTTGCCTTGGTCTCTTCCTTCAGGATTCTCTTCTGACGACAAGTCCACCACAGGAACCGTTTCTGGCTGTGTTGCCTCCACCATGGTTTCTTCTGTTGTCTTCTCCACTGTTTCAGCGTTGGCCTCAATCTCAGTGTGGGCTTCGTCATTGCCCAAATCTTGCACCTGAGGCCTGCTAAGGTCAGCAGATTCCAGAGTTTCTGAAGTCCTTGGTGGGGAACTTCCAGTAGTGTCCTAAAAAGGAGAAAGAAGATAAATCTTCAGATGTCGAAAGAGACATAATCAAATACTGGTATCTATGCCTAAATTATAAGAAGGGTCCAATAGATTACCTGTGGATTGACTTCAGCCCCAGGGCTGGAATTATCACTTTCGACAGGCTTGGTAACTAGAGCGTTCAGTTCCTCCTCAGTTGGTTCCTCGATGACCACTGCAGGTGGCCTAGGCTTTCTCACAGCTACCTTTATTCTGACGGTTCGACCTTCAGGAGCTGGAGTAGGAACAGAAGCGTCCTTCGTTAACTTTCGCCTCTTTAAGGGAGAAGGAGGGGAATCACTTTCGTCGTCACTCCCCGATTCGATCACAAATGCTGCCCTTTTCTTGGGCGAAGGGGCCTAGAAAACCAATAGGAATTCGATTGAATAATTACATCGAAAATAAAAATCGAAAGCCAGAATGAAAATGAAGAAAATCTGGTTACCGATGCAGGAGGCCTCCTCGAAGAGCCTTCCCCCTGTTGGTTGCCCGTTGTCTTCGCCGGCGCTATAGTCTTCGCCGGCGGTGGAGGTTTGGTCGAAGGAACTCTTCCTTGTGGGCCTTCTGTAGCCTTCTTGGCTAGGGGCTTTCGAACAACTGAAAGCGAAAAGGAAAGTTAACAAGCTAACAGTCGAAGAAAAAGATAAAAAGTAATGTGAGAGTATGAACTTACATTTCTTTACTTTGTCAAACACGAGGACAAAAGACTTCTGCAACTCTGCTATGAAGTCCTTCTCGTCGAAGAAGTACTCAGCGTAATAGCTTCTCCACCATTCTTCAAAAGATGGCGAACAAAGGAAGTTAAGCTGGTAGTTGAACAGCGAGAGGATGGTTCGACCAGCATATCTTCCGATATGCTTGGTAGCAGCTTCTTCTGTATAATCGTTGCAGAAGTACAACATTGACTTCTCTCTTGGAAAAATAGGAGAAGGCAGGGTTTGGATGATACCAAACTGGCGAGATACCAGATTTGGTTGATAGGCAAGCAGACTCAGATGAGTCTTAGAACTCTTAAATCGAAGAGGCATAATCCTTGGGGTAAGGAATGCCTCCCAAAGTACAGAGTGCTCATCGACATTGGGACCACTCGACTCCTTGGGATGTGGCCTTGTAAACCATGCTGGCCCCACCTTTCGTTGAGCAAATGGAGCCATAGTCGAAACAAATTCCTTCCTTCGAGCGAACATCAGCACGAAGTTAGTGAAGGTTTGTTGGAACTCTAGCCCATCTTCCACAGGTGTCAGTAGAGCCAGCCTAATTCCTTCGATACGTCTATTAGCTATCGCTGGGGCTTGTTCGTTTATCTGACTCTTCTTGGGTAAGAAGGATTCGAAAGTGGCGTTGAGCCACAGTTGAAGTAGCCAGAAAGGCCCAGCGAGTAGCAAACTGTTCCTATCTTCGATATGTTTCAAAAGAGTAACCCCATTGCTGATTGAGTCATAAAGACTGGCCAGAATCAGTTCTGCCAGACAGATGTTCTGGCGGTGATGCAGTTGGGTGGCAAGAGTGACCATCTTTTTGGTCACTTGCAGAGACTTCGAACAGAACACGAAGCGAGTTAGCCATAAGGCTAGAAACGCTATGTGTTCAACGTCTGACACTGCGTCTGTCGACCGGTCATGATAATGGTTGATAAAGGTAGTGTATGTTGGCTTCGTCTCAGAAAAGCCAATTTGGTCCTCCGACATCTCCTCCGGGTCGAAGTAATCTCCGGTTGGTCGAAGGCCAGTGATGGCCGCTACGTCGAAGAGTGTGGGGGTTAACATCCCACATGGAAGGTGAAAGGTGAAGTGAGAGTTATCCCAGAACAACAGCGAAGCTATAAGCATCTCTGGGGAGTAGTTTAAGCCTGTCTTCGACAGCATTATTAGGTCAAAGATTCCCATTTCCTTCCAGACTAGAGTTTGATGTTTTTCCAGCTTTGTTAGCCAAGCAACATAGTCCTGGGTGAGATTAGGGCAGGACCTGAAGACTCTAACACTTCTGTTGAAGAAACGAAGGTCAATCTTCTCGTGTGTAGGGTCTTCGTTGTCTTCTGCGTCCTTCTTGGCGCATGCTACTGGCTTAAGTTTCTCGACGATGGGGAAATAGCTCTTGATCTTTAGAGCTTCAGAGATGCTTGGGTTCATGGGTCCAGCCATTGCGAAGATTTGGTTGGAGTATCCAACCGGAATCATCAAGTGACGCGAGTAAGCATCACGAACGGAGATGTCAGATGGTTCAGGGACCCTTCGTTTCCCTGTAGCGTTCACTACCGGAGCAGTAACAAAGACCTTGGGCTTAGCAAGTTGTTCAGTTGGTGCGTTAGTCTTGGGGGCAGTAGAAGCAGAGGCCATTGTTGAGGATGAAGATGAAGTTGGAAAAGGAAGAGTTTTTTCTGCAAAGAGAACAAGTTTGTAAGAAAGCAAGGGAGTTTGAAGGCTAGTTTGCGTGAAAAATCCCACAATGGGATATTCACTACTATTTATAGTAGTGGGAGAAATTCCCAATAACGAGGGCATTAAATGTCATTTAATGCTGCAGGGGTTAGTGGGACGCGTGGCAGCATCCCGTTGTTTTGGCCGTTTCTGCAGAAACAGAGAGACGCAGCGTGCGTCCTCGTTTTTTGGATTTGTCATAATGACAAATTATGAAGTGATGTTTGGTTCTGCACGCCGTACTGACAGTGACGTCCTAGGATCAAATCAATGATGGTTTCTTGGGATTGCCAATAGTTGGTAAAAAAGCAACAAAAAGTGCACAAGTTAACTTGTGACTAAGCGTGGAAAAACAGGTGTCGAATGGCGTTTTCAAAGAATGCCTTTTTCTTTCAGAGTCGAAATAAGGCATTCTTGGGGGGCAATTTGTTGGCTCCTAAATTCGACACCTTTGTTTTGATTGGTGGCAGCCATTGAAAGCTGAAGGATGCTTTCGACTGGCTAAGCCTGTCGAAGTGCCCGTCGAAAGATGGCAAAATACTTAGAAGATTTCTTCCAAGGAAGAAGGCTGATTGCCTTCGACGTCGAAGGAGTTTTCATCGAAGACGTCTCTTGATGAAAGTGTTCGATGGTCCAGAGTGGAGCAGTTTGAAATTCAAAGCTTTGGAGGGAAAACGGTTTCCAGCAGTTACTACGTGCAAACGTGCAAGGATCTGGAGCGTCGAGCATGGAGAACGTGACAAGTGGCTTGATCTCGAAGCAGTGTAACTGCCCGACGGTTACTTGGAATGTTTTTGTATAAATAGGAGTAGACGTGTAGTTTCTCGCGTGTGTTCACAATAGATACATAGTCACTCATTTAGATTCAAGTACCCAGTGTGAGCGAACGAAATGTTGAGAAATGTATGTGTGAAACACCAATTTAATCAATTCAAGTCATTTACTTTTCCAGTATTTTACATGCTTTTCTCCTTTAAATTCCTGTCGAACCCTTTACATTCAAGCCTTGTTTATTTTACCAAGCCTTTCCTTTATGCAATTTACTTTAAACAATTTACTTAAAGCCTTATCCAATTTAATTAAACTTCAAAATCAACCTATGTCCATAGGATCAATCTGATCGATCCTGCGAGTAACCAAATAAGTAACCATTTGGAGGATCAGCGGTTGTTTACCAAAACCATAGGTAAACAGTATTTTGGTATTTTTGCCCTAAGTATATTAATATATATAAATATCCTTATTATTTACTAAATAAATATTATATATACAAAAATAATAACATTTAATATTTATAAAAAACGTATATTTTGTATAAAATATTTTCAAAAGAAAAAATGAAACAAAAATCAGAAATAAAGTATATTTGCATTATTTTTCCTATCTATTCTAAATAATATATATATATATATATATATATATATATATATATATATATATATATATATATATATATATATATATATATATATATATATATATATATATATATATATATATATATATATATATATATATATATATATATATATATATATATATATATATATATATATATATATATATATATATATATATATATATATATATATATATGTACAAATGTCCATATAAACAAATAAATACTTAAAAAATATAAAAATGGTGTAAAAAATATTTTTCATGTTTTTAATATTATTAGCAAAAATAAATAAGTCAAAATGAAAAAAGAAAAATAAAAAAATCAATAAAACACACAAATTGGGCTCAGGGGGTGTGAAATCAGAAATATGGTGTGAAAAGAAAATCAGAAGCAAGTCCAACCCATGAAGCTTCTTCTTCAACCTCTGAACAAAAATGTTCAAGAAACGCGCGCCTGTTCTTCCAATTCAAACACCTGGATTCTTTGATCTTTTGCACAAACTTCCAACATAAGAAATGTTAAGCATTGAATCACGATTCTAAATATATAAAAAACTCATCCTAACTCTCAGAAATGAGAGAGAATTTTGACATTCCCAAATCCTGACCTAAGTTTTCTGCCATATTCAAACCTTAAATTCTCACAGCTCAAGCAAAATAAATGAAAAGTAAAAGCATGTACAGATTCAGGGGCATGAGTAGAACACTTCTTATTCACAAACTTAGAGCTAATGATGCCTAGACTAAGAGTTAGAAGTTCAAGAAAATACCTGTTCAGTTGAAGTTCTATCTGGCAATGGGGGAGCTTTCAGAGCAAGATGATGATCTGTACAGCTTTCCTGAAGTGTGGTGATGCTATTCCAATGCTTACTTTGCTTTGAGACACCTTGAATCGAGCTATGGACCCCCAACTGTAAAACAAGAAAGTGAAAATGGTGGAACTGGTTAGAGGAATTATAGGTCGTGTTTTAGGTTTTGGTTAGCTTGCATTGATGCTAGGGAATGTGTTTGATGAGCTTTGGGCAAGAAATCATGCAAGGGATGAGAGTTGGCACTCAAACTGCAGTGAGAACTCTATTTTTGCAGTTTGAGGGTGGTTCTGAGTTTGTGGAGGTATTGGAGGTATTGGAGTCGTGTGCTAGCTTAGTTAGGATGATTAGAAGGTGTACAAAACAATTGCTTAAGTCTTCTAATGCTGAGATGATAATTATGTTGTGAAATGCCAAGTTTCTTAACACTTAAGCAAGCAAAGCCAAGTTGATGTTCTAGGCAAGTAGAGGCCCCCTAAACATGCTGCTAACCTTGTCTTGATCAGAGTGTTTTGCTCATAATCTTGTGCCAATTGGATTTGATATGTACCTCTTGGATTTGCATTATGACATAAAGCTTGCTTTTGCAAAAATGGCCATTTTGCTTTTTTCATAAATGGCTTAATTCAAAATGTAATGCATAAACTCATGAAACAAAGCCTTAGCACAATGAACATGCATTAAATTATTGAGTGTTGGATGGTTTAAGGGCCTGTAATGTAGCATAAACCAAGCTGAATTGAAGATGGCATGAGTTATGAACATGTACATGACCAATTCAAAAGTGAGTTTTTGCCATATTGCAAAATTCGAATCTCTCAAGTTATGAGGTTGTTTGATAAGTTCTTGGACATTTTGGAAAGCTTGGAATGTGTAATACAATCCATCTTTGAAATTAAAATTGAAATTCCAAGTGGAAGTGTATGGAAAATGGCCTTGAAGTTAGGTAGAAAGCCTTGCCAAAATAGGTTAAAATTTCTCTAAGTTAAGAATGCTTTAATACCCTTATTCCAAAAATTGTAACTTGAGATACAAGCCTCATTTGGGAAAACTTTGTGAATCAAAGTTGTAGATTATGCAACAAGCTACAACTTTCATGTTTTGACTTTTGTTTGAATCCAAATGAATCTTGGTGAGAAAGTGGGGCAAAGTTGGGAAAAAATTAGGGTTTTTCATAACTTAGAAAAATTCTAAGTTATGAAAAATTCTCATTTCAAACCCTAATTTGCAATTTTTGATTTCTTGGTGAACAAGTTTCATGATTTGGCATGTTTTTATGAAAAAGGAATCTTGACTCTTGATTTTGACCAAAAAGTCAAAGTTTGACTTTTCAGTATACAGTCAAAATTGATCAATTGACTGGGAAATTCAACTGTCAATCTTGTGTACTTGGGATCTTTTGAACTTGTTGAGCATGTCAAGATAATTCCATGGGGTCCTTGAGTCCATATGTGAGCTTGGTTTGCCATTGGTTGGGTCAAACAGTCAAAAATTGCCTTTGTGCAGTCAAAACCCTAAAAATGACCATTTTGCCCTTTTGGTGATCTGATCAAATTTCTTGTGGAATTGTGATCCAAACTTGATCAAATGGTTCATATGAGTTCATAATGTTGATATGGGTCAATTTTCATGAGATTTGACTGTCAATTGGTCACAGTTGACTTTTTCCCCAATACAGTTGATTTCTAGGTCAACTGTCCAATTGACTGGGCAAAACTTGGTATCAAGACTTGAAACTTGATATGGATAAACTTGGGAGTCCAATATGAAGCAAGAAGGTCATCTTAGGCATTTTAGGTCAAAACATCTTTGTGCAAACACAAACCCTAATTTGGGTCAACAGTGCAAGGAGAAGTCTTGAGCAGATGAAACCCTAACTGGATCTTGATCTTCAAGAGCCTTGTGATTAGAAATGTTGAGAGAATGGGAGGGCAAATTTTGGGGTACAACAGTTGCCCCTGTTCAATCTTCTTGAATCTGTAGAGTTAGATTGGCAAGTTTGCCTTTCATGACTCGAGGGTAAAAGGAGATTGGACACTAGAGTGCCCTTAAATTTGCACTCGTCAAAGTAATGGATACGGGAATGGGCTTAGAGATGCCATTTGGAGATGGGCTTGGAGATGCCATCTGGAGGGGTGACAGAATCTTGTCGGGGATGGGCTTAAAGATGCCATCTGGAATGAGTATCAGGAAGGTGTCCATGCTTTGGACCATCTTCGAACTGGGGGTCTGAATAAGCAATAGATTGACATCCGTTGTTGGGAGGAATCCGTAAACTGTTTTCAAAAGTTGCATCTGAACAAGTTGATAGATTAACATCCGTTGTTGGGAAGAATCCATAAGCTGTTTTCAGAAGTCTTGAGAAGTAACTGAACAAGCGATAGGTTAACATCCGTTACTTGGAGAACCCGTAAACTGTTTTCAGAAGTCTTGAAGTTGAATAAGCAATAGAGCAGCATCCGTTGTTGGGAAGCGTCCGTAAACTATTTTCAAAAGTTGCATCTGAACAAGTTGATAGATTAACATCCGTTGTTGGGAAGAATCCATAAGTTGTTTTCAGAAGTCTTGAGAAGTAACTGAACAAGCGATAGGTTAACATCCGTTACTTGGAGAACTTGTAAACTGTTTTCAGAAGTCTTGAAGTTGAATAAGCAATAGAGTAGCATCCGTTGTTGGGAAGCGTCCGTAAACTGTTTTCAAAAGTTGCATCTAAACAAGTTGATAGATTAACATCCGTTGTTGGGAAGAATCCATAAGCTGTTTTCAGAAGTCTTGAGAAGTAACTGAACAAGCGATAGGTTAACATCCGTTACTTGGAGAACCCGTAAACTGTTTTCAGAAATCTTGAGTTTGAATAAGCAATAGAGCAGCATCCGTTATTGGGAAGCGTCCGTAAACTGTTTTCAAAGGTTGCATCTGAACAAGTGATAGATTAACATCCGTTGCTGGGAAGAATCCATAAACTGTTTTCAGAAGTCTTGAGAAGAAACTGAACAAGTGATAGGTTAACATCCGTTACTTGGAGAACCCGTAAACTGTTTTCAGAAATCTTGAATTTGGAAGAAGAACCGGTGTAGGGTTCCCTGATGATGAGCTCGTTTAAAACTGCATCTGGATAAATCTGGAATAAGCATTAAAATGTTGCCATGTCTGGGTCACATCTGAACTATTCCTGGAACGAATCTCGGAAGATAATGATTTTAGTCCTTCGACTGATCTTACCTGAAAGGCAAAGAGTTGTTACATGCAATGCTATGATGCATGATACGATGTATGTTATGTAATATGAATGTAAATGAATGCGCATGTAAGCTGGAGAGCTGTCTTGCCAAGGATAGACGAATCCGAGACGGCTGAAGATGACAATATCTTGACTGCTGCCGGGAAGAATAATTCCTGGTCATTGTTGGAGAAAAAAGGAGCTTGGGTTGTATACCAATCTTCTGGGGAATTCCTGATGACTTCTACAGGGGAGTACCAATTTAGTAGACTAATGCTGGGGAGGTAAGACCGAGAATCTTTAGCTTGGCGGGAAGTATCTCTGGCGACTTCACTGGGGAACTCAAGATTTGCTCTCCTAAAACTCTGTGGGGAGAAGGTTCATTAGTCTGGCTTTGCTGGGAGTTGATAATTTGAAGTTTTAGCTCGGCTGGGGACACTGAAACTTAAATTCTGAGGGGAATTGAGTTCTGGAGGATTCTCTAGCTGGAGACAACAAAGATAAACTCCTCTGGGGATCGTATTGATAAGTTATTGCTGGGGAATTTTGATGAACTCCGCTGGGGATAGGAATAAATTTGATGAGTGCGATCTTCCGTGGCAATTAGCTGAGGATAACCCAGTTATAAGCCCTTGTGAGGAATAACTTTGAATAAAACTCGGGAGATACGTCCGTACTCTGCAGGGGATAAGCTTCAGGGTTTGCTGGGGATATGGATTCCAAATCTCTTGGGGGTTTTCTTTGAAGGGTATCAAGATATCCAACCGCACCTTTGACCTATCAGTAATCCTCTTTCTTGATTCGTAAGGAAATGATTATGTTCAAATGCATATGCCTATTTAACAAAACATTGGACGTTTCTCAAAATAAAACAAATAGTGCAAGAGAAAAGAAAAGGAAATGACACAAATTTCTGGGAAAAGTATTTGTATTTAATTTCTATGAGTATATTTGTACAAAGGAGACAATCATCCTAGTAAGAGGATTTTGTCGTAAATATTGAAATATTTATACAAAATAAAGGATGGCTATATGAAATAATTCCATGGGATTCCATTCCGCTATAGCTTTCACAACTCTGAATATCTGTCCATTCAATGCTTCGTTTGCCGATGACTGGATTGATCAGAAGCCTGGAACCGGTTGATGAAGAGATTATCTTTGAAGTGATCCGACGAGACATAGTCATACGCTTTAATTCCCTAACTTTTGCCTGAATCTCCCTTTCGTGTTTTCGATCCACCGGGAAACCCCTTTTTGCCCAAGCCGCCCTTTCGGGTTTTCAACTTGCCGGGTGTACAGATTTTTTTGTTTTTATCCCTAATTTTTGCCTGAACCGCCCTTTCGGGTTTTCGATCCACCGGGATGCCCATTTTTGCCCAAGCCGCCCTTTCGGGTTTTCGACTTGTCGGGTTATTTTATGCGTAGTATCTTTTGACTATGTCTGTGTTCGCAGGGTGCGGCAAATCGTCGCCGTCCATGGTGGTCAGAATCATTGCACCACCAGAAAATATGCTCTTGATCACAAACGGTCCTTCATATGTAGGAGTCCATTTGCCCCTGGGATCACTTTGCGGCAAGATAATCCGCTTGATTACGAGATCTCCGACTTGATACACTTGACGTCTGACTTTCTTATTGAAGGCCTTGATCATTCGCTTTTGATACGCCTGACCATGGCATATAGCAGCGAGTCGCTTTTTGTCGATCAGATTGAGTTGATCAAGTCGGGTCTGCATCCAATCATCTTCATTCAAACCTGCATCCTTCATAATCCTTAGAGAAGGAATCTGGACTTCCATAGGCAAAACAGCTTCCATGCCATATACCAAAGAAAATGGGGTTGCCCCAGTCGAAGTACGTGTCGTCGTACGATATCCATGCAGAGCAAACGGTAACATCTCATGCCAGTCTTTGTAAGTGACTGTCATTTTCTGAATGATCTTCTTAATGTTTTTGTTCGCAGCTTCAACAACACCGTTCATCTTCGGCCGATAGGGAGATGAATTGTGATGATAAATCTTAAACTGTTCGCACAATGCAGTGATCATCGTGTTATTCAGATTTGTACCGTTGTCTGTGATGATCCTGCCTGGAACACCATACCGGCATATGAGATTTTGCTTGATAAAGCGGGCAATCACATTTTTAGTAACAGAGGCGAAGGAAGCTGCTTCGACCCATTTGGTGAAATAGTCAATGGCAACCAGGATGAAGCGATGTCCATTGGAAGCCGTGGGCTTGATCTCTCCAATCATGTCAATGCCCCACATTGCAAATGGCCAAGGAGCAGTCAGAACGTTGAGAGGAACCAGAGGGATATGAACTTTGTCAGCGTAGACTTGGCATTTGTGGCAAGTACGGGAATATTGATGGCAATCAGCTTCCATGGTAGACCAGTAATAGCCTGCCCTTAGGATCTTCTTAGCCATTGTATGCCCGCTCAAGTGAGTGCCAAATGTGACGCTGTGTATATCAGTCATGATCAACTCTGCTTCAGCTTTGTCTACGCATCGGAGTAACACGCAATCATGGCTTCGTTTGTAAAGGATGTCGTTGCTCAGGAAGAATTTAGCAGCGAATTTCCTTAAGAACTTCTTGTCATTTACGGAAGCTTCTTCGGGATAATCTCTAGTCTCGAGATACCTTTTGATTTCATGGAACCAAGGTTGTTCCACTACTTCTTCGGTATTAATCTCGTGACAATGCGCAGGTTCGTCCATTCGCTCGATGGTGATTTAGGGAGCCTCGTTATCCCAGTTGAGTTTAAACATGGAGGTCATTGTGGCTAGAGCATCTGCTAGCTGATTCTCTTCTCGCGGGAAATGCTCGAAGGTAATTTGCTCGAAATGAGGCAACAATGTCAGGACATGTTCTTTGTATGGGATAAGATTAGGATGCTTGGTATCCCACTCTCCTTTGATTTGACTGATAACCAAAGCCGAGTCCCCAAATACGATCAAAGATTTGATCCCCAAGTCTATAGCAGCCTTGAGACCAAAGATGCAAGCTTCATACTCAGCCATGTTGTTTGTGCAGCTGAAGCAAAGTCGGGCCGTGAAAGGTGTGTGACAGCCTTCCGGAGAAATGAGTACTGCGCCGATACCATTTCCAAGTGCATTTGAAGCACCGTCAAAGTACAGGGTCCATCGGGATCCCTTTTCGGGACCGTCATACGGTCCGTTACTTTCAATGTTGTCCAAATTCATGATGTCCTCGTCCGGGAAGTCAAATCTCATGGGTTGATAATCTTCGATAGCTTGATGAGCCAGATGGTCAGCTAGTACACTCCCTTTTATAGCTTTTTGGGTGGTGTACTGAATGTCATACTCAGTCAGGATCATTTGCCATCTAGCTATCCTTCCAGATAAGGCGGGCTTTTCGAAGATATATTTGATAGGATCCATTTTGGAAATCAACAAGGTAGTATGAGTCAACATATACTGCCTTAGTCGGCGAGCAGCCCATACCAAAGCGCAACAAGTTTTCTCGAGCAGTGAGTAGCGAGTCTCACAGTCGGTAAACTTTTTGCTAAGGTAATAAATAGCATGCTCTTTTCGACCAGACTCGTCATGCTGGCCCAAAACACACCCCATTGAGTTATCCAAGACGGTCAAATACATGATCAATGGTCTTCCTTCGATGGGTGGAATCAGAATAGGAGGTTCTAGCAAATACTCCTTGATCCTATCAAAAGAAACTTGACAATCGTCGTTCCATTCGACTACCTGATCTTTCTTCAAGAGTTTGAAAATTGGCTCACAGGTAGAAGTCAGATGGGAGATGAATCTGGCAATATAGTTCAAGCGCCCCAAGAACCCTCTAACCTCCTTTTCAGTACGGGGAGCAGGCATTTCTTGTATGGCTTTCACTTTTGCTGGATCGACCTCAATGCCTTTGTTGCTTACAATGAATCCCAGGAGTTTACCAGATCTAACTCCAAAAGTGCACTTACTTGGATTCAGCCTGAGCTTGTATTCTTTCAACCTGGCAAACAGCTTTGGTAGATGTTCAAGGTGCTCTTCCTCTGTTTGTGACCGAGCTATCATATCGTCTACGTAAACTTCAATCTCATGATGTATCATATCATGAAATAAAGCTACCATGGCGCGTTGATAAGTTGCCCCTGCGTTCTTCAGCCCGAACGGCATCACTTTCTAACAGAAGGTGCCCCATTGTGTGACAAAAGTTGTTTTCTCCATATCCTCGGGGGCCATTTTGATTTGATTGTAGCCCGAGAATCCATCCATGAAGGAAAACACTTTGTGCTGAGCTGTATTGTCGATCAAAATGTCAATGTGAGGTAGCGGAAAATCATCCTTGGGACTGGCCCTATTCAAATCCCGGTAGTCCACACACATCCTGACTTTGCCATCTTTCTTAGGTACTGGCACGATGTTAGCGACCCAATGAGGATAGGACGTAACAGCCAGAAAGCCAGCGTCAAATTGCTTCATTACTTCTGCTTTGATCTTTTCAGACATGTCAGGCCTCATTCGGCGAACTTTTTGCTTGATCGGTGGACAGTCTTCTCTTGTGGGGAGACGATGAACCACGATGTCTGTGTCTAAACTCGGCATGTCTTCATAAGACCAAGCGAAGATTTCAACATACTCATTCAACAACTGTACCAGGCGCTCCTTGACTCTTGGTTCCAGATTGGCACCCACTTGCACCTCCTTCCGGTCTTCCTCGGTTCCCAAATTGACAGTTTCCAATGACTCTTCGTGAGGTAAGATGGCTCTTTCCTCTTGTTGTAGAAGTCTGGCTAGTTCCCCTGGTACTTCACAACCTTCGTCATCTTCATACTCGGCTTGATTGACCAGATCTTCAGAGTTATTGAAAGATACAGCAGAATAGTCACCCATGGAATCCGGAGTGGATGGGTACCTGCATTGGTGAGTGTGGGTGTGTGTAAGGGATAACCATCCTTAAACAAAAATGCAAAAGGAAAGAAAATGAACACAAGCAGTTTATCAAATGAAAAACGTCCAATGAATCATTAAACATGGCATATGGATATGAAAAATAATCAAAACCCTTACAAATGGACCTACATGCCCCGGGCAAGGCATGAGGTGAAAAGATAGTGTACGGATTGTTTGAAAGTAAATATTACAGACCAAATAGGAAATGTTTAACAGATAAATTACTGATGAATAAAAGTGATGGGGACAAAGTCTTTTGCCTCCCAATTGCTCAATCCTCCTTTGACAGTTGGATAAATCCACTCTTCGATGTTGCTCTCTTTGTCTTCATCCTCCAAGGCGTTGATTCCGTAGGGAGAAATTTTGACTGGCGCTCTTTCAATCTTCGAACGGCGCATCGCTTTCTGGCCCGCGGTAGTGAACCCTAATCCAAATTTGTCGGTCTTATGTGGAATATCAGGCAACTGCCCCTATGCTGAATTCTTCCCTTCCCTTATTGCGGCCCTTGCGTCCTCCAGAGATGCCATCCTGGCCATCTGCCTCGGTGTCTCAGCTGCCAACTTTGCTACTGTTATTTCAGGAAGGACTTCTTCGAAATGCTGAAAAGGCGTTTCAATGAATTCCCCTTCAACCTCCACATATCGGAAAGAGTTCAAGTGGCTAATCATGTACTCCTCTTCACCGTGGACAGTAATGATCTTTCCCTTGACAGGATACTTCAACATCTGATGTAAGGAGGAGGTGACTGCCCCAGCATGGTGTATCTTAGGTCTACCCAGCAAGCAAGAGTATGACGGACGGATGTCCATCACATAGAAAGTAGATTTAAATACCTCGGTGCCTATCTTGATGGGAATTTCAACCTCTCCATGGACCATTCTCTTCGAACCATCGAAAGCTCTGACAACAATATCACTCGGCTTCAATTCCAGCCCTTCACAATCTAGTCGGTCCAAGGCCTTCTTAGGCAAAACATTCAGCGACGAACCAGTATCAACCAAGACATGTGCGAGAGTAGTTCCTCGACACTCGACTGAAATGTGCAAAGCATCATTGTGATTTCTACCTTTAGGAGTTAAGTCGGCATCAGAGATCCCTAATCCATTGTCCGCAGTCAGGCTAGCCACGCAATTTTGAAATTGTTCTGCAGAGGTTTCCTGGGGCACATGGGCTGCCTTCAGGAATTTTATCAGAGCTTTAGCGTGCGCTTCCGAGCAAAGTAGTAGTGCCAGCATGGAGATCTTTGAGGGGGTTTGCCCCAGCTGTTCTACCACATCGTAATCACTCCTTTTGATTATCCTCAAGATCTCATCCATTTCCTTCTTGGAGGTTTCCGGGATGACCAAGGGTTGAGCCCTCGTCCTGACGAGCTCATCTTGGATTCCTTTACCTTTATCAACAGCGGTAGGAAGGACAGTACGAGGAACAACAACATCTTCAATCAAAGGGGTTCTAATAGAGAGTTTTATTGGTGCAGGGATGACCTTGTCAGCAGATGGGGGTCCAAAGATTGCTCTTGGAGGGGCAATCTCTGGAGAAAATATTCTCCCGCTCCTGGTGATTTTGCTAGTGCCCGCAATGTTACTAATGCTGGCTTCTTCATTATCCGAACTTTCTTCAATTATTTCGATTTGTTTGATACCATGGTAGTAAACGTCACCGCCATAGTTCCATGGTATGGACTTCTCAGAAATATAGGGGACAGGCCCTGGCATTGTTATCTTCAAAGGAACAGATTTCGTAGCTGGCGTAATCTTAACAGGCTTTTTGACGGCCTTGGAAAGATTGGCGTGAATGGTTATGATTGAGACATCTTCAGTATGAACTGGAACAGCAGAAACTTTTTCAAACAAAATTTGTCGACTATCCATAAGGCCCTGGATGCCTTTCTTCAGTAACGGACAATCAAACGGCAGAGAGTAACAACAATAGCAGTCTTCCTTACATCCCGGGAAGATCCCGACCCTTAACAGATTCAACTTAATGGTTAGCAATGGAGTAGTCAGATCAATGACATCAGCAACATACAAATCTTCTTCAATGGCATTGACATTTCGGCCGTGCTTCGGCATGGGTGCAAATATCATGTTAGGCTTCTCCGGAGCATCAAACTCCACCTCCTTCGCCTCTATCAGGTCTTGGATTTTATGCTTGAGTGCCCAACAATCATTGGTGTCGTGCCCGACACTGTCAGAGTGGTAGGCGCACTTAGCATTAGGATGGTAATGCGGAGAGGACGTATTCACATTCTTTGGTGCCTCCTTGATGGTGGCGAGATTCAGCTTTAACAGATGGGGAAGCACTTGCGCTGGAGTCACGTTAATATGGGTGAACTGCCGTTGTGGCCGTTCCACCCGTTGTTGATTCGGTCTGGACTGGTTATAGCGGGGCTGCTCACTTGGAGTGTTTTGAATCATTACGGCCCCCACAGTTGGCCGACGCTTCACCTTCCCTGCTCTTCTCTGAGAATATACCACAGTTGTCTCCTTCTTAAAAGGTTTCTTCTCAACACTTGCAGCAACACCCTACTGAATCTTTCCTGACTTGATGCCAGCTTCTATTCTTTCGCCTGTTAAGATCAAATCGGTAAACCCCGTGGAAGAGTTACCAATTAGATGATTGAAAAATGGCCCATATAGGGTCCCTAGAAACATGTCAACGAGTTCACGGTCGGTTAAAGGAGGCTGCACCCTGCCAGCCAAATCCCTCCATTTTTGTGCATATTCTTTGAATCCCTCGCCTGTTCCTAATGACATACCCTGAAGTTGGGTACGAGTAGGAGCAAGGTCAGAATTATACTGATATTGTTTGTAGAAAGCGGTGGCCAAATCTTCCCAATTTCGGACGCTGGTTCCCTCTAGCTGATAAAACCACTCCAACTGAGCTCCAGAGAGGCTGTCTTGAAAGAAATGAATCCAAAGATTTTTATCTGCCATATAGGGTTGGATCTTTCTCACGTAGGACCCGAGATGCATTTTGGGACAGGACAACCCATCATACCTCACAAACACTGGCACTTTGAATTTTGGGGGAATCACAATCCCGGCGACCAAACCCAAGTCTTCAAAATCCAAACTCGATACTCTTTGTAATTCCATGGCGGCCAATCTGTCCTCTAGCCCTTTGTATTTATCATCAGCTGGAGGGTATTGCTGATCGGAATAATCTTCATCCTCTTCGACCTCTTCTTCTTCCGCATCAGACTCGGAAGGTACCGCAGCTCCACCTCCTTTGCTGGTTCCTTCATCAGAGATAGGAGGAAACTCAAGCACTCTCCGAGCTTCTCCGTCAAATCTTCTCCCCAAAGTAGCCACCCCGAGTCTCTTTTTCTTCTTTTTCACTGGGTCTTTGTTCCCCAATTGAGTCTTGATATCCTCCTGACCCTTAGCCAAGGTCATCAGGAGTTGCTGGAACTGTGCATTCTGAGCTTGTAGGTCTTTGACTGTTTGCTCGAGATCCATCCTACTGAAATAAATAGCAGACAGATAAAGAAACATGGAGTGAGACCTGCTTATGCACATGATGAATGGTATGCTTATGTATGCAATGCATTCAAGGATTTAGGACATTCAAAATTGTTTCAGACAAAGAAGAACGCACGTCATATTAATAAGAAGAAATTTGTTAGTACATAAATGCCCCATGGGCCAAATATTACAAAATAACTTCTCAAGGCAAAAAGACATTGCGCATCCTCTTTGGTGCGATGTAGGTGTTGAGGGCCTCTTGCTCATGGAGTCGGCGGGTAAGCTCTAGAACCTTCTTCTCACTGGCGTAGAAGCTAGCTTCAAAAGTATTCCGTTCCTCCTTGAGCTGAATCCAACTTTTCTGCATTTCCTCCCACGATGTAGGCATGTCTGGATGTAGGATGGTGTAGGGGACCTCTCCTTCCTTGACGGGCTCTTTAATCACAGGGAGAACATGCGGATAAGGCATCATCAGACTTTGGGCTCGGGCTCGTACCCACTTGAGATAAGGCTCAAGAGGGATGGAGTTCTTGTGTCCCAGTGTCTTGCTATCAACCTTGTTGGGTCTTCCCCAAGCTCTGATGAATCTTTGGCGAAGTCCTTGCGCATCGTTGTCAAAGTCAAAAACTAGGTCAGGAATCAACATGTCATGAGGGCCATCCCTCCGTGCATATCCAAATTGCCTCAAAGCTAGGCAAGGGTTGTAGGTGATACCTCCTATAATTCCAAGTAAAGGAACATTAGGGAATTCTCCACAACGATCGACGATGATGACATTTTCTCTGGACCGAGAACACCAATGTACATCAGAGTGAGTAAGAGTCATCAACCGTTGGGACCACCTTGAGCCTTGGTCATTCTTCAGGACAGATTGTGGAAGGTGCGAAATAAACCACCTTGCAAGGAGAGGAGTACAGCACATGAGAACACCCCTCTTTCTCATTGTTCGTGTGTAAAATGAGTGAAGAATGTCCCCAAGCAATGTTGGTATTGGATTTCTGGACAAGAAGATTTTGACGGCGTTGACATCTACCAATTGGTCAGGATTTGGGAACAAGACCAACCCATAGATAAGGAGTGCCACAATTTCTTCAAAGGCTTGTAGGTCTAATGAATTCCAACACTCTTGTGCCTTCTCAAACAAGAATTTGGCTAAGAATCCTTTGACGCCGCTTCTGGTTTCCCAATGCCCCTTGATTTCAGATGGTTGTAGATGTAATGCTCGAGCAACATCTTCCGGCTTTGGTTCCTTCTCCGTACCGTTGAAGGGTTGTTGATTAAGGATAGGGATTCTTAGGAGTTGAGAAAACTCCTCCAAAGTGGGTACCAACTGGTAATCAGGGAAAGTGAAACAGTGGTGGAGAGGGTCAAAGAACTGGAATAGCACTTTCATCATGTCTTCTTCAATGTTGGTGTTGACTAGGCTGAGCAGTCTACCATGTCTTTCACTGAAGGATGAGCTTTCCGGAATTCTTGAGGTGAGCTCCTTGAGTTGAGGAGAAATTCTCACAAGGTTGACTTGAATGGTATTTCTGCGAGGAATTTCCATGACCTACAAAACAAGAACAATGATCAAGACCCAAACCCTTGAAATGATTAGTGAATGCATATGATGCTTCATGATGTTTATGATGTATGCACAAGACATATGTACAAGCAATTCACACCAAACCCTAGTTTCAGGCTTGCATGGGGTTTCATAGGTAAGTACCCTCTTGAGTGTAGTTGGCTTAAAAACCTGTCCTATAAATAGTAACCGGGTTCTAAGGAGCTCAATATCACAGGATTGTTTTCATTGTTCATTGTTTTGGTTTAGCCACTTAACTAGCGAACAAAATATTCCAAGAAAACAACCCTCAATGAGTGTAGTATCGAGTATCTACCAACTTCGGATTGCACCAAAGCCGGTCATCTCACTACCCCTAATAAAAGGCCAAGATGGTCAAGTAAGGTTCTAGGTCATTAGTGCTTAGTGACATCACTCAGCGGCCCCGTACTCTCCTTGATTGAACTCAAGGGTTACCGGTACTCACAAATATGTCGCACTAATATAGCTATTGCTTCGACCGTGTCGGTATACCCCACACAGTTTCCACAACGTATTGCTATCTATGAATGTTTCCCAAAATCCGGGTGTAGGATTGCAAACCCAAACAATAGAGCCAAGATATAAAGCAGTCAATTCAAACAATTAGTCATGCAAGAGGGTGATCTAAGCCCTAAGGTTACTCCACTTTTAAATTATTCCCCAGCAGAGTCGCCAGTTCAGTGATACGGTGGGAGAACTGACAATGGTTTTGCGTTTGTTTTCGCAAATGTTTCGGTTGAGCAAGAGTCGCCACCGACTTTTTATTTTATCCTAAGGAAAGGTTTAAAAAGCACAGCAAAAACCTTTGAGATTTTTCTTGGGGTCGGGGAGTAGATTATAGAAAGGGAAGGTATTAGCACCCTTTCTATCCATGGTTATCCATGGGCTCTTAGGTACTTGCTTAGATCAACTTTCCTTGGTTTTCAATTGTTTGAAATGGTGCTTGGTGTGTGGTTTTGAAAATGTTTTGAAAAAGATGCCTTGTATAGGCTACCCTTGTAACAATTCTTTACTCGAATGTTTTACAAAAGGTGTTTGTCTTTTTGAAAAGATGTTCCAAGGTTTTTGAAAGTTTGTTTTGAAAGTGTTTGTGAAGTGTGGTTTGAAAATAGGCAAGTGTTTTGTTTTGCAAGTTGACAAGTACTTAAGAGCTATTTACCCTAAAGTTCTCAAAGATTTTTGTTATGTTTTAACCCTTTTGACAATTTTGTTCCACCATTGCATTGGGTGGACAATCTTGTATTAGGAGGTGAAAGGGACGGGCGCGGGTCATCGTTTAGACCATAATTGCAATAGTGCTTAAGTATCTTTGGGCAATTTCTCTTTGAAAGGGACTTGATCATTTTAGGCAACTTTTCGAAAGCGTCATCGAGGGACTATGATCATTTGATTGTTTGTTTTACCCAAAGAAACCTAACATGCAATATGGCCTATTTATTTGAAGGCAACAAGTGGAATACCCTAGGGGTGCAAGTGTGATATGTGTTGTCCATTTTCATGCTTGTTTATCTTGAAATTAGGTTAAGCTATTTTTGTTCGTTTTATTTGCATACAAACCCTAATTCTAGCATGGTATATTTAGAAAGCGTTTAAAGTGCGAAAAGTAAAATTCCTACACTATTACAACACAATATGGGAAGGGGGGTACAAATGTTCAAATGGGGGGATATTTAGACAAGGAAATTAAACCTAACTATTACATCAATTTTGGGAATATTTACAAGATAATTGATTGCATAAATTAAATGGAAAATAAAATAAAGATGCAAAATGCAAAAAAAAGGTTTTTATATGTATGAAAAAAAAGTATTATTTATGTCAAATAAATAAAATAAAAAAAGTATTATTTTTGGAGTTTTTGTATTTTAAGGGTGAAACCCTAATTTTTATTAAGTAATATATATATTATTTAATTCATACAAGTATTTATTTATTATGTACAAAAATAAAATAAAAATGAAATATATTTATTAAAAGTATTTTTTTTATGTTAAATAATAATAAAATAAAAATGTATGTATTTTGGTATTTTTTCCCTAAGTATATTAATATATATAAATATCCTTATTATTTACTAAATAAATATTATATATACAAAAATAATAACATTTAATATTTATAAAAAAAGTATATTTTGTATAAAATATTTTCAAAAGAAAAAATGAAACAAAAATCAGAAACAAAGTATATTTACATTATTTTTCCTATCTATTCTAAATAATATATATATATATATATATATATATATATATATATATATATATATATATATATATATATATATATATATATATATATATATATATATATATATATATATATATATATATATATATATATATATATATATATATATATATATATATATATATATATATATATATATATATATATATATATATATATATATATATATATATATATATATATATCTGTGTGTGTACAAATGTCCATATAAACAAATAAATACATAAAAAATATAAAAATGGTGTAAAAAATATTTTTCATGTTTTTAATATTATTAGCAAAAATAAATAAGTCAAAATGAAAAAAGAAAAATAAAAAAATCAATAAAACACACAAATTGGGCTCAGGGGGTGTGAAATCAGAAATATGGTGTGAAAAGAAAATCAGAAGCAAGCCCAGCCCATGAAGCTTCTTCTTCAACCTCTGAACAAAAATGTTCAAGAAACGCGCGCCTGTTCTTCCAATTCAAACACCTGGATTCTTTGATCTTTTGCACAAACTTCCAACATAAGAAATGTTAAGCATTGAATTACGATTCTAAATGTATAAAAAACTCATCCTAACTCTCAGAAATGAGAGAGAATTTTGACATTCCCAAATCCTGACCTAAGTTTTCTGCCATATTCAAACCTTAAATTCTCACAGCTCAAGCAAAATAAATGAAAAGTAAAAGCATGTACAGATTCAGGGGCATGAGTAGAACACTTCTTATTCACGAACTTAGAGCTAATGATGCCTAGACTAAGAGTTAGAAGTTCAAGAAAATACCTGTTCAGTTGAAGTTCTATCTGGCAATGGGGGAGCTTTCAGAGCAAGATGATGATCTGTACAGCTTGCCTGAAGTGTGGTGATGCTATTCTAATGCTTACTTTGCTTTGAGACACCTTGAATCGAGCTATGGACCCCCAACTGTAAAACAAGAAAGTGAAAATGGTGGAACTGGTTAGAGGAATTACAGGTCGTGTTTTAGGTTTTGGTTAGCTTGCATTGATGCTAGGGAATGTGTTTGATGAGCTTTGGGCAAGAAATCATGCAAGGGATGAGAGTTGGCACTCAAACTGCAGTGAGAACTCTGTTTTTGCAGTTTGAGGGTGGTTCTGAGTTTGTGGAGGTATTGGAGTCGTGTGCTAGCTTAGTTAGGATGATTAGAAGGTGTACAAAACAATTGCTTAAGTCTTCTAATGCTGAGATGATAGTTATGTTGTGAAATGCCAAGTTTCTTAACACTTAAGCAAGCAAAGCCAAGTTGATGTTCTAGGCAAGTAGAGGCCCCCTAAACATGCTGCTAACCTTGTCTTGATCAGAGTGTTTTGCTCATAATCTTGTGCCAATTGGATTTGATCTGTACCTCTTGGATTTGCATTATGACATAAAGCTTGCTTTTGCAAAAATGGCCATTTTGCTTTTTTCATAAATGGCTTAATTCAAAATGTAATGCATAAACTCATGAAACAAAGCCTTAGCACAATGAACATGCATTAAATTATTGAGTGTTGGATGGTTTAAGGGCCTGTAATGTAGCATAAACCAAGCTGAATTGAAGATGGCATAAGTTATGAACATGTACATGACCAATTCAAAAGTGAGTTTTTGCCATATTGCAAAATTCGAATCTCTCAAGTTATGAGGTTGTTTGATGAGT
Organism: Vicia faba; assembly: GCA_948472305.1. Classification (NCBI taxonomy): domain Eukaryota; kingdom Viridiplantae; phylum Streptophyta; class Magnoliopsida; order Fabales; family Fabaceae; genus Vicia; species Vicia faba. Next base: position 581,194,496 of record OX451735.1, read on the forward strand.
TCTTGGACATTTTGGAAAGCTTGGAATGTGTACTACAATCCATCTTTGAAATGCAAATTGAAATTCCAAGTGGAAGTGTATGGAAAATGGCCTTGAAGTTAGGTAGAAAACCTTGCCAAAATAGGTTAAAATTTCACTAAGTTAAGAATGGTTTAATACCCTTATTCCAAAAATTGTAACTTGAGATACAAGCCTCATTTGGGAAAACTTTGTGAATAAAAGTTATAGATTATGCAACAAGCTACAACTTTCATGTTTTGACTTTTGTTTGAATCCAAATGAATCTTGGTGAGAAAGTGGGGCAAAGTTGGGAAAAAATTAGGGTTTTTCATAACTTAGAAAAATTCTAAGTTATGAAAAATTCTCATTTCAAACCCTAATTTACAATTTTTGATTTCTTGGTGAACAAGTTTCATGATTTGGCATGTTTTGATGAAAAAGGAATCTTGACTCTTGATTTTGACCAAAAAGTCAAAGTTTGACTTTTTAGTATACAGTCAAAATTGATCAATTGACTGGGAAATTCAACTGTCAATCTTGTGTACTTGGGATCTTTTGAACTTGTTGAGCATGTCAAGATAATTCCATGGGATCCTTGAGTCCATATGTGAGCTTGGTTTTCCATTGGTTGGGTCAAACAGTCAAAAATTGCCTTTGTGCAGTCAAAACCCTAAAAATGACTATTTTGCCCTTTTGGTGATCTGATCAAATTTCTTGTGGAATTGTGATCCAAACTTGATCAAATGGTTCATATGAGTTCATAATGTTGATGTGGGTCAATTTTCATGAGATTTGACTGTCAATTGGTCACAGTTGACTTTTTCCCCAATACAGCTGATTTCTAGGTCAACTGTCCAATTGACTGGGCAAAACTTGGAATCAAGACTTGAAACTTGATATGGATAAACTCGGGAGTCCAATATGAAGCAAGAAGGTCATCTTAGGCATTTTAGGTCAAAACATCTTTGTGCAAACACAAACCCTAATTTGGGTCAACAGTGCAAGGAGAAGTCTTGAGCAGATGAAACCCTAACTGGATCTTGATCTTCAAGAGCCTTGTGATGAGAAATGTTGAGAGAATGGGAGGGCAAATTTTGGGGTACAACACACGGGCTCTTAGGTACTTGCTCAAAGTGTTTTCAAAATTTGCTTTTCTTTGTGTTTGTGGGTTTGAAAAGAGTTTTTTTTTGTTTGAAAGGTGTAAGTTGTTTTGGAAAGAGCATGTACTCAAGAACCATCTACCTACTCGAAAAAGGAATCGTTCTATGCTATCTTCCTTTAGACAATGCTATCCCACTATTGATGAGTAGGTAGCATCGTCGTTGGAGTTTTAAGGGTCAATTCGATTAAGGGACGTGCGGTCACTAAAGCAATGTTAGGACGCCTTAGCGATAACCCTAATGTCTTAGATCTTCCGAGGCAACGATTTCGAGGCAACTATGATCTTTGGACAAGAGGTCGACCTTTAAAACTTCCTATACTAAATGACCACGTACGAAGGCAACCAAGTGAGGTGTACCCTAAGAGCGCGTATGTGCGAGTGTGTTGTTTTCAGTTAATTTTGTCTTTGTACATGTTAATGGTTATCTATGTTGATTTTAGGTTTAACATTAGATCTTGTCATGCATTCCCTATTACCAAACATCTAACAGTTTATAAGTTGCAGAAATTAAATTGCGGAAATTAAACTAACTATTACAAGGCGTTGGGTATTTACATCGCCAAAAGCAACCCTTGAAATTAAAATGCGGAAAATAAATAAAGCGGTAAAAATATTTAGAGTCTTATTAAGCTATTACATTCCGAAAACAGATACAATATTGAAATAAAATGGATCGCGTGCGAGAAATTAAATCGGGCGAGTTCTAGGATTTTGACCCTTTTTGTAAGTGCCTTCGTTTAGGATTGGCTCATTTCTTGTAAAACAAATAGTAACAACAATAATGTAATGTAATGTACAATAGGAACAGCCTGAAAATCCTATTGTAAATGCCTAAACATGTTGTGTTGAATCAACATCTGGAACAACATGTCTCAAGAGATGTCATAACATCATACCAGACATCAAGCTACTGAACTGTCAAGTCTGATGCAGTTCTGTTCCTGAAGTTATGCAGAATATTCTGCCAAATAGAATGCATAACAAGTAGCGAAAATTGAAGGCATATGTGGAGCCCTAGAAGATTCAATCAGAAGCTAAGGATAAGGAGAAAAGCTCGATTGAAGACCTAACTTACAGCAGAAGTTTTCTGCTTACTTTATGCAGGTCGTTAAAGCTGCATTGCTGTCATATGAAGGCCCAAATCCAGTTGGGTAAAAAGGGTTATAAATAGAAGTATTGTAACCTAATTTAAGCAAGTCGTGTATTGACAAGATGTAATCATTAGGGCTAGTTTTGTTGTGAACCACCCGGGCTGTGGGATGGTCACCATACTCCTTGAAACCTGTAGGTTAGAGGATGTATGCATTGTACTTGATTGAAGCTTTTAAGCATGATCAAGATGTGTAATGGAAGTGTATCTTCTGAACAGTTTATGTACTGTAGAAAGTAATCACTGCGGTGATTGAGGGGGAGTGAGAGGGGTCTCATATCTAGGATTGGATCTTAGGTAAAAGTGTCATTGGGTAGTGATTAAGTGAGAAGGCTGTCAATGGGTGTGTTGGCTGTAGGGTCTTTGAATTGATACTACTAATAGTGAACTTTATCCCTGGCTTGGAAGCCTCCAGATGTAGGTTGGTTGAACCGAACTGGGTGAACAATTCTGTGTGTTATTTACTTTCTGCATTGGTTATTTGTTTGATGTCACAGCATTCCTCATGACATCAATGTATATGATTAACCTTAATTGTTCTGAACTTCAGTAAATCAGAACCTGCGTTTGTCAAAGGTGTTGCAGGTTCTGGTATGATAGTTCAGTGACTGTTGTAGAACAGATATCAAAAGTACAGCCTATTCTACCTGTACAACGCTTAATGTCCGATCAGATGTCTTAACATTCCATTAGACATCCTGAGTCTGTGACATACCAGGAATTTCAATTGGTATCAGAGCAGGCATCCTGTCTGTCTCTGGATGAGATCTATGGGGGATACTTTCCGGTTGTGTACAAGGTAGAATATTGTTTGAACCAGTAGTGTTTATATTGTTTGGTACCTAGGAGTGGAGGATGGACCAATTTGGGAGAAACTAGATGAAAGTGTTTGAACAAATTCAAAGACCTCATGCGGGAGTGAAGATTTTGGAGTGCATTGTTCAACCTGTATTCAGCACAAAGAAGAATATTATCAAAACCTTCATGCGGGAGTGAAGATATTGATAAGGTATCATCTGTGTGTATAAAGCTTCCTTTTAACAGGGCTGTAGAGTTGGGTCTAGAAAGTTGCTTGGTGAAGAAGCAAACAACTTGTAGGATTGATTTATTTTCAATCCTTATGTGTCATGCTTGCTATATGGAGTAAGCATTGTGTAGGTTCTGTTGAAGTACTGATATTCCGCTGCATAGCTTCTGATACAACCCCTAAAGTGAAAGAAGAACTCTAGGGTTATTATTTTCAACAGAATTTGTAAGCAGATTTTGCAATCTATCAATAATGTCAAAGATACTTGAGATTTCCTCAAGTCCACTCATAAAGACATTTATTATTAGTGTTGATGAGTATCAATTGATCAATGATTCTCATATACATCTACAAGCTGCTTGAAGATTATCAAGGATGATGTGTTCCAAGGAGATGGAACTGATATGCTTAAGGATGTTAGAACATCATGCAACTGCCAGTTGAAGAACAGATGTTCTGGGTGCTAAACACATGTAGTGCGAGTACATATGTTTGGAACCTACTCCTGATCTGGAAGAGGAGACATCTGTTTTGAAATAATTGATCAGGACACGATCAACAGGTCATCTACTCCAGCTGTGAGTTTAAGGGAGTATATGTACTGAGCTAAATGCACTTAAAAGGACTTTAAAGATGTGATTTCCAGGTTTCCCCTCATATGATGGATGATGGAACATCATTTCTGTGTCTTCAGCCAAGTAAATATACTTAGCAAATATGAAGAAGTAATCAGTCAAGATCATCTAGTATGATTAGATAATTCTAACTGAATAAATGATGGAAGCAGAATCTTTATGTGGAAATCAGAATCAAAAGTTCTAAAGCTTGTGATGAAAAAGGATGTACAACATCACAACTGTTGAAGACATCAGTTGTTGAGGAAAGACAGATAAGTTCCAGACTTAGTGAACATCCTCATGATTGATAATGAAGTTTCTTCTAGTACAAGTTACAGAATGTGGCAATCTGAAACTTGTACAGCAAGCAAACTAAGGACTCTTAATTTGAAACCTGTGGCAAATTCCAAATAAAGAGTACTTACTATGTGTCTAAAGTAAAGAGCTCAACACTGTATCCACAAAGAGGGAAGTTGGATAACATTTTGTTCAGAGGCAGTAGTATGATCAAGCTGATGTGAAAGGGAGTTCATCTTACCTTGTTCTGTAAGATGCTTGAGTTTATTTCTCATGATCTTAGTGATTTCCAAGGAGGATAGGAATAAGAACAGGTTATGTGGTTGTTATGGGTCTGATCATAAAGGATGATTAGCTTCTGGTGTACTCTTGTATCCCTTACAAGAAAAGTGTGCTTTGATTGCAATGGATGTTCATCCAAAACCATAGTATAAGCCAGGCTCATATGGTTGGGATCAATGTTGCAACATCATCTCAAACGAAGGGACTCTTCAGCAAAGGAAGCTTGTAAGGACCAGTTGGTTCTTCATGCATGGAGCAGAAGATTGTTAGAATAATTATCCTACCTTGAGAAGGTGGCTTAATCTAACTAATAATGAATACTTTGACGGGAGACTAAGTATTCATTAGGATCTTGCATAAAGATATATATAAGCACTTTGATGGGAGACTAAGTGTTTGTATAATATGCATGCAAGGCTGTATTCTGAACCTATTTCTCAGAACTTGGTAGAGAGTTTATTTCTCTCTAAGGTATTCTGGTGAGTAACTATTGCTGAAGATGAAGATCATACCTTTCATATGGGGAATATAAAAGGGCATCAATCCCCCGAATGTTAACTTCAGAACCCAAGCAGATAGGTTCTGATGTCCCAGATGATGCTGTAACATCATTATTGTTAGAAGTCTGTGGCAGAGACTTGGGACTGTGAATCTTAATATTCTATCGCCTCATTCAGAAGTGGCAGTTCTATTGTTGGAATAAGTAGATTCTACTTGTGTTTAAGAGTAGTATGCTTAACAATGCATAACTACTGTTGTTGTCTGAAGAATTTGCTAGTATCAGCAACTACTAGTAAATATAGTATACAGAAGGATGACATGATCAACTTTTTGATTAAAGGATAATCCTTCTAGAAAATCTGAATCTTAGTAAAGCTTGTAAGCACACTAAGAAGGTTGGAGGTTGGTTTCAGACTATGGCTACATGATTTCTCAGCCATCCAGAAAGTCATGATAAGTGTGGAAGTGCAAGGGCATGAATCAGAGATGTCCTTACTATTCTAAGACTAGTTCAGGGTGCTTGAAGTTACCACCTCAGAACTAGTGCTACTGGTTTTCACGCTATTGTTTTGATTGGCCTTAACAAGGGGAGTCACTGAGTGTTGCACTTTCCCCAATTACAATATACATTCAAGGGAGACTTTGTATATGTATTGTTGGACTTAATCTGAAGATCAGAAGTCAGAAGAGGACGGTGGTATGCTGATGTTTATGTGAACTTCTAAGTGTAGTCATGGATAATGTCTCAACATCAGGAGATTGAAGAATTGCTCTTGTTATCTGTCTGGGTTTAGGAAGAAAATCTCAGAGATTCTTAAAAGTATCATAAGTGGCAGTTTTGATACTTTTGGAGCAATTTGGAAGATTCAGATCTTATCAATAGCAACTTGGTCTGGCATATCAGAAATGCTATTGTGGTAAAGACTTCACTAGCTCTAGCAACTACTAGTGAATGAAAGATCAGAAGAAGTAAATCAGATTAAGAAATCTGATATATTCAGCATATGTTCAAAGGGTTCTTTTACTACAAGAAATAGAAGTGGCATCTAAATTTTGTGTATTAGAACTAATCTGTGATGTCTTGTGAAGCATTTTGGAGTCTTCTGGTTTATTCCCTCCTTCCTTATTTTGCTGTCTAGAAGAAGGTAGAAAGTAATTGTGTTGGATCTCAGCAACACTTAAGAAAGCATGATTGATGGACATGCTTAAGGCTACTAGTCTCTTGCTACTAGCTGTTTAAAGTGTCCTTCTCTGTGCCTAACTGAGAGAAGTAAAAAGAAGGCTGCTGTTGTTGAAGAATGTAAGGTAATGTCTAAGTAAGTGTCATGACATTACCAACGACATTGCAACCTTGGGGAAATCAAGAAGAATACATGGAAAATAACTTCACCACGTAATTGTAGCTATTCAGGAGCTATATTTGGTATTCTGTTTCCTAAAAAGTCGGTCAAAGGCTGATTTTATTCAGGAATTGCTTTGACCTAAACTTATGCATGTATTAGGACTGGTTCTTTTGGCAGAAACAAACAAATGCGTCTAAATTTCATGCACAGTCAGTCTGAAATATGCAACAACTTTAACAGGTATCCTTGACCAAGATTTTATATTGCCATCTTCTTGAACCTGTTATCTCCTTATATAACCTCCTGTCACACATTCTTTTCTCTCACAACCATCATGGGGTTTGTACGGATTTGGGAAAACTGTTCTTGGATCTGGTTTTGTGAGGGCTTTCTTTGTCAATTTTTGGCCAAAAAGGGGGAGAAAGGAGTATTGTTTGACATTGTCCTCGTTGCAGCAGCTACTCAAAATTTTGATCACAAAGACTTGTCACAAATTCAGCAGAAATTCAAATGGCGTGAATTTCTTTGTGACTTGTGATCTGAGTTATAAACACAGTTGTGACCTGTGTTCTGAGTTACAAGGGAGATATTCTGGTCACTCCTTAAGGGTTCTCGGATGCCTCTGAAAGGATAGTTTATCTCCCACAGATCTCTTTCTCCACCACCAGTGACAAGAAATGGTTCGTGGTCTAAAAAGAAATGAGGTGCATCCTCTTCCTCCTGTGCTTCAAGAGGTCCTGGATGGTTAGTGTGGTTACAACCAAAGATGTCAAGACACCCTTCTGTGTGTATCCTGAACACTTTTATTTTCTATTGTTGTATTTGTTTTAGCCAAAATTTGCCAAAGGGGGAGATTGTAAGTGCCTTCGTTTAGGATTGGCTCATTTCTTGTAAAACAAATAGTAACAACAATAATGTAATGTAATGTACAATAGGAACAACCTGAAAATCCTATTGTAAATGCCTAAACATGTTGTGTTGAATCAACATCTGGAACAACATGTCTCAAGAGATGTCATAACATCATACCAGACATCAAGCTACTGAACTGTCAAGTCTGATGCAGTTCTGTTCCTGAAGTTATGCAGAATATTCTGCCAAATAGAATGCATAACAAGTAGCGAAAATTGAAGGCATATGTGGAGCCCTAGAAGATTCAATCAGAAGCTAAGGATAAGGAGAAAAGCTCGATTGAAGACCTAACTTACAGCAGAAGTTTTCTGCTTACTTTATGCAGGTCGTTAAAGCTGCATTGCTGTCATATGAAGGCCCAAATCCAGTTGGGTAAAAAGGGTTATAAATAGAAGTATTGTAACCTAATTTAAGCAAGCCGTGTATTGACAAGATGTAATCATTAGGGCTAGTTTTGTTGTGAACCACCCGGGCTGTGGGATGGTCACCATACTCCTTGAAACCTGTAGGTTAGAGGATGTATGCATTGTACTTGATTGAAGCTTTTAAGCATGATCAAGATGTGTAATGGAAGTGTATCTTCTGAACAGTTTATGTACTGTAGAAAGTAATCACTGCGGTGATTGAGGGGGAGTGAGAGGGGTCTCATATCTAGGATTGGATCTTAGGTAAAAGTGTCATTGGGTAGTGATTAAGTGAGAAGGCTGTCAACGGGTGTGTTGGCTGTAGGGTCTTTGAATTGATACTACTAATAGTGAACTTTATCCCTGGCTTGGAAGCCTCCAGATGTAGGTTGGTTAAACCGAACTGGGTGAACAATTCTGTGTGTTATTTACTTTCTGCATTGGTTATTTGTTTGATGTCACAGCATTCCTCATGACATCAATGTATATGATTAACCTTAACTGTTCTGAACTTCAGTAAATCAGAACCTGCGTTTGTCAAAGGTGTTGCAGGTTCTGGTATGATAGTTCAGTGACTGTTGTAGAACAGATATCAAAAGTACAGCCTATTCTACCTGTACAGCGCTTAATGTCAGATCAGATGTCTTAACATTCCATTAGACATCCTGAGTCTGTGACATACCAGAAATTTCACTTTTAATTAAAGAAAATGTTTTTTTGTTTGTTTTTGAATTAAAACGAAATTAAACTAAATTAATTATTAAATTAATAAATTAATTAATAAAATATTTTTGGGTTTTTTGGTATTTAAAGAAATAAAAATAAATTTGATCAATGTTAATAAATCCTAATTGTCGAAGTTAATTTTAATTATTGCAAAATATATTAAAAGTTATTCCTAATTAAAGCTAAATTAATTAAATTAATATTTATTAACAAAAATAAAATACTGAAATTTAATTTTAATAAAGAAAATATTTTTAGTTTTTTAATTTTATGAAGAAAAAAAGTTTTAATTGGTTAGTTAAATAATAAAATAATAACAATAATTAATTAAAAGAAATAATAAAAATAGAGAGAGTTTAGGGTTTGGGCCTGTTTTTGGGGGTTTATTCAGCAATTCCAGGGCCCAATTTCGTTGGCCTGGCTTGACTTTCCTGAATTCCATGTACACGCGTTGACTTGGTAGCATGGTGGACATCCCATCTGGATCACCAGATCTGGCCTGGGGCCATCTGGCAGGTGATTGGGTGATTGTGTATGATGCATTGCTGTTCCTCGTATACACTGGAATATCTGTAGAAAAAATATAACAAATGCATGGGGGACCCGGGATTCGAACCCAGGTCCTGTTGATCATTGGACAACGCTTCTACCACTCAACCAACGCGCTTCAACTGTTAACTAAATACAAACAAAATATAATATATGAAACACTTTAAAATTCCAGAAAATAAATAAACAAAGCGCGCGAATTATGAATCATCCAGTGGGGGAGGGCCACGTCTTCACCCCTAACCTCCAGCCCTGTACATTTTTCCTGTGGATTCATATCCGCAGCTGAAATTGTAGGTTAATCCTAAAATCCACTCTAGGCCATGAAAATGACCCCCAAGACCATGGTTGTGCTCGTCTGGGCATCATGAGTAAGCCTATACCCTTCTTGAACCTTGATTTTCCCTGAAAAAGAAAACCCTAAAAATCTAATGCAAAACCCTAGCCATACGGTTATGGGGTTAGAGTCCATATAAATGCAATCAAATAATGCCAAAAGTCCAGAAATTTCATAAGCATCATGAATGTGTCAAAGATTTGCCAAAAAAATGCAAGAATATGGAGTTATGATTTTGAATACAGGGCGGTATTTTGAGATACTTACAGAGCTTTAGAGTGTGTGTGAGAGCTTGTTAGGGGGTGGTTCTGCTTCAGGGATTGTCCAGCAATTGATTAGTGTTGAGTCTTGCCTTTGAAAACGCCTCAAAGCTCGATTTCAGTTTTGCACTTTTTGTCAATTTTTCAAGTTTGGTTCTTGATGATTTTTGCAGCCTCTAGCCCTCCAATTCGTATGCTTTCACTTGTATATGTAAGCTGCAATGTATTAGGTCAACAATTTGGTCTTGAATCCTTGTACATTAATGCCTTGAGATTGGATTTGATCCTCCATTGAAAACTTGCTTAATTTGCCAAAAATCCCATCTTTTTGCACTTGGAATGCTTGATACGAATTTGATACACTTGATGATGATGATTCAATCCTGAAATAGCCAAAAAGAGATCAAATGATCAATGTTTGGATTTTATTTGATTTAAATTGATTTAAAGTGAAATAATTTATTAAAAAATAAAATTAAATAATAAAATTGATAAATGGTCACAAGACTGAAGCTATGACACGTGTGTAGTGTGACAAGATCAAATCAAGTGGAAAAGAATGGGCCCATTTGACAAAATTTGAAGTTTTGGGGATAGTTGACTTTTGGTAATTTTGCAAAAATGCCCAACTTCAACAATGCATAACTTCTTCAATTTTGAACTTTTGGAAGTGTTCTTGGACTTTTTAGAAAGTTTGAGATGTCGTCGAACCAACCCTTTTGGTCTCATCGCATTTTGATATTCCATGCTCAAGTTATAAGCTTTGGAAAAAAATGTGTTTTTGTTGACTTTCAAAAATGACCTATAATGTCCAAATTTGTAACTTTTTGTGAGTGCATCTCTTGACCTTGGGGTATGAAGATGGATTGTAGGAAATTGCATCTTATTCAAAATGAGCTTTGTATGGGTCATTTCTCATAAAGTATGAGAAAGTTATGCTTGGTCAAAGTTGAGTTGACTTTTCCTACAAAACCCTAATTTAACAACTTTTGAGTCTTGATGAATTTTGAACAATCCTTGATGAATCATGATCAAACCTTGATCAAATGATGAAATATCCTTCAAAATTATAATGTTGACAAAAAATCTTGAGGTTTGACTGTATTTGGGTCACAGTTGACTTTTGCCCTAGCACAGTCGAGTTTTGGACCCTTTGAGCAATTGACTGAGCAAACTTCCTATGCAAGACTTGAAATTTGACATGGATGAACTTGAGATAATATTAGGTCATTGGGGAGCACTTGAGGTCATTTTGACTCAAGGATCTTGATGCAACACAAAACCCTAATTTGAGGTTGACTGCCTCAGGAGATAGCTTGACTGTCCAACTCTTGAGCAATCTTGAGCCACTTGGAGATTTTTCTTGCAATGTTTTGAGAAATATGAGAGGGCAAATTTTGGGGTGCAACAAATTATAATTGTCACACACCTCAAGTAACACATCAACCTCATTTATCACAGAGACACCTTCCTTTATATCCAAATCTATCCTGTCAAAGATTTCTAAATTCCACCTACGCAGATTGCTTTTTAATAACTTCAACTTTTATTTTAAAACATAGTCCCTTCTGCCATCCACCTTCAAATTTTTCCACTCCGCTTCGACAAATGGAAGAAAAACTTTGTTCTCAAACCATCTGTTATTAACAACAAAAGGTTTTGGACCCCAATATTCTTTACCTATCACTATCCAAATTGGACAATGATCTGATATGTCCCTCTGCCCAATCAACTGTCCCACCACTCCCCACAAATTAATTAAATCTTTTGAAACCAAAAAGCGGTCGATTCTGCTCATAGACTTGTCGTCACCACTAATCCAACTGAACCTTTTGCCTTTACAAGGAACATCACACAAATCAATAGCTTCCATAAATTGAGAGAATTCCTTCATTTCCGACCTCTTGCTACCAACAGACTTCCCTTTTCTTTCACTCAAATTAATAACAAAATTAAAGTAGCCAGCCAAGCACCAATGGGAGTTGCCATAGTTCTCTTTACAATACAACAAAGACTTCTATATGACTCTCTTATCATCCAATGCACATGGTGAATATATGTTCACAAGATAAAAACTAATTCCTTTGCAACATAGCTTCACACTAAGATACCCTTTGCCTTTACAACTCATTATTTCTTCAAACAACCCCTTCTTCCACATAGTTATGATCCCGCCTGAACTCCTTTCAAATTTCATAGAAGAACATCCATCATTATTATTGTTCCAGAAACCATTGATAACAGATTTATCCACCTCATTGAGCTTAGATTCTTGAATTAAGAAAACATCGGCTTTACCATCTAAAATAATTTTGCTAATCTTTTTCCTTTTCAAAAGAATTCTACTCCCTCTAATATTTAACGATCTTATACTCATTTCGGCCTTAACAATTTCGCCTTCGAAACTACCTTCCTTTCCTTATCATTCCTCCCCATTATGTCAAATTTCTGACTGTAATCTTTGTAAGAATTTAGAGAGACCGCCCCCAGATTAGAAACCGCTTTCCAAATATTGCTACCAATGTTTGATTCAACATTCTCCCAAAACCGAAAACTACCATGCACCATGTCTGAATCTGAAATAGGATCACTTCATACTATGGCTCCTGCAGAAAACCCGTCTTCTGAAGTTTCTGCCGTCTTTCCCTCCACCAGTATCAACCCCTGTGATAGCTCCTTAGTTGGTTTAGCTGAAACTTCTACATCACCACCAACTGAATCAATCCAGCTTTCTTCAGTTCCAAACAAAGCCAAGGCCCTTTTCTTCTTACTTAACTTCTTTTCAGAAATAGGCCCAACTAGATCCACTAAGGTTTTAAATTTAATAACCCTTGGTGAAACTATTTTACCCACTTTCACTTTACCTTTAACCCCTTTTGAACTTGTAAAAAAGGTGTCAATAGAACTATTAACTTTTGAATTCGTAGGACCATGATGCATAATGAGTCTATTGAATTTCACATCGGATAAAAGCTTCTCATGAAAAGCTGTTTTTGCCACATCAATAGCCTTATCGAAACTGAATTTGTATTGTTAGTATTAGCTGAGTCAACCTACATAACTAGCCTCCCCTTCTTACCCTTGCTACACACTACCTTTGACATGTCGACATCACCTTTTGATGCCTTCTCTGCCTCAAAATTTGTGCCCACGTCTGCTTCAGTACTAGTCGAAGAACTCTCAAACACCTCTTCGTCTTCATCATCTTTAATATGGCTCTGGTTGTCCCAGCCCAACTTTGAATCAGATGAAGAATCCCCACAGTTGGAACTATAAGCCTTAAAGGAGTTCATGCTTATTCTTAGAGGGCCATGAATATCCTTATAAATCTTAATGTGAAACACTTCACCATCGATGTTTACATAAAGAACCTCATTCAACACTGAGGCACAAGAGGTTACATCCATATACTCAACCTTAAAGGCATTCTCATCAGAACAAATAAGTTTTCCCACCCTATTTACCAATATATCGAAAAATTCGAAGTTTCATGCCTAACACGAAACCCCAAACACCCTCAACCAAGTCACTCGCTCATTGTTGACATCTTCCTTCTTCCATTCCCTAATCTCCAAAAACCATTGTTCCACCAAGTTTCCCCTTTCCTAATCAAACCTCAGATTTCTCCCTTTTCAACTTCCTCTAACAAGCACAAATTAGCTCCTAACGGTGTAACTTTAACAGAATATTCTTCTATTTCGAAACAAGTTTTGATGTTGTAGGTCATACCAGGAGAAATAACAGGACCAACAAATGCCTTTGAGAATCTAGAAAGGTCCTCAGCTTTAGAAACGAAGTTCATCAACATCGGAGTAGCGACATAATAACCACTTCCTTTGACCTTGACATTGTTAAGAAAAACTTCTACAAAAGTTTTCATTCCCCTCAAACCAGCCTGACCCATATCTTTCTTAGGGATCCACGGTCTGATGCCGGAAGCGTAAAACTGCGTTTTCACTCCTTTAGCCCCCATGTTCTCCCCTTCATTGTTACTCTTATTATACCTTGGAGGATTTGCATGAATCTTCACCTCATCCATGATAACATTATCTATCCTAATTGCAAGCAATCTCACATCTTCCACCTCTTTGAACCTCGCAAAGCCGAATCTCTTCCCAATTTTGTTTCTCTTTGGTGGTATCACCACTTCCACAATCTCTCCTATACACCCAAACAAATCAAAAACATCTTTTGCCTTCACTCTATCAGGGATTTCAGAGAAATAAATTGAGGAGATACTCGACTCTACCCCCGCCTCCCCTCTACTGTTTGGAGGAAAATAGTCCTATGTTGGACTAAAATTCCTGAATAACCTCTTGTTTACTTTCTTCCAGACCATCTTTGAAAAATGGGACCTCCAATGTTAGAGAGGAGGTAGAGCTTCTCTCTCTAACATCTTTTGCTTCTTTGTTTCTATACATGTTATAAGTTCAAAAGTCTACATGAAATTTTTGGAATAAAATTTGAGGCGATAAGTGTCATTTATGTTGTGAAAAGGTTGTTAAAATAGTCTTACATGATCAATGTTCACACAGGCTACACGGAATTTGTGAAAAATGATGTTAATGTTATGATTAGATGCTTAAATATGTTAGAACATAGTTTGGTTCTATATCTTAGTAATAATTTTGATGATAACAAATACATCATATATATAAAGAACAATTATGCTTTCTGTTGCACCTCAAAATTTTCTCTCTCTTTTCTGAAGACATTTCTCACAAACATCTTCAATAACTCAAGTTTGCACAAATATTGACTAGATCAAACCATTTCCTAAACACTGATGCCTCAAATTAGGGTTTGGATTTTCACAAGGATAATTGGACTTATAATGCCTAAAATGACTTTCATAGATCATTATGGACCTCCAAGAATACTCATGTCAAGTTTTAAAACTTGAATCACAATTTTACTCAGTCAATTGCTCAGATGACTGAAGATCAATTGTATTGGGCAAAAAGTCAATTGTGGTCAACCTACAGTCAAACTTCATCATTTTTGGCCAAAATCAACATCTTAAAGTCCTGTTCATTATTTGATCAAATATTGATCACAATCTCTCAAGAAAAGCACTCAATTTACCAAAAGGGCAAAATGGTCAAAATTAAGATTTTGATTGTATTTGACTGATCAAGGGTTTCTGACCTAATACATGATTTAATGGATTGAATAACAATCTCAAGGATCCAAATACAACATGTTGACCTAATTTAATGTCTCAAATAATTTCTCAAGATCAATTGATTGATAGTTGAAATTCTGTCAACTGATACACCAAAAGTCAAACTTTGACCTTTTGATTAAAATTGAGTTTGAAAGATCAAATTTTATCAATACGATCAAAAATATGAAAATTTATCATCAAGAAATCAAGAAAGTCAAAAGTCATCTCGAAAAGTCAAAGTTTTCAAGACTTAGAAAATTTTCTAAGTGTTTTAAGTCTTATTTTTTTCATGATTTCATGCAAACTTTTCACCAAGATGTAAGATGATTCAAAGAAAACTTCTAACATGAAAGTTGTAGATCCTGATGAGATCTACAACTTTTCTTTACTAATCAAGTCCTAGAAATGCTTGGATTTTGACTTGTAAATTCATGAAGTCGTGCACATTTTCTTAAAACACTTAGTGAAAATTTGACCTACTTTAGGCAGATTTTTGACCTAACTTCATGGAAAATTTTCACATAGTTCCAAATTGATTCTTCAAAAATGAAAAACATTAAGGTTTTAGAATATGTTCCAAACTTTTCAAAATGTCTTAGAACTCATTAAGATCATTCTTGAGCTAGAAGAATCAAAGAGATGAAGTTAGAGTTTCAAACTTGAATTACAAGTCAATTTTGTGATGAACACTTGACCAAATCCATAGCCATGCTGCATAATCTTTGCTTTGCAGACCTCAAACTTGTGTTTCACTCTATAATTAATAGTTTACACAACTGATTGATCCATTATCCAATTGATTCAAGCATTATCTAAACCAAATTGCCATTTTAGAAAGAAAGTAACCATTCCATTCTTGTAAAGATCACTTTAATCACAAAGTCAATTTATTGAGCCTCTAACTTGTTTCTTCTGCATACTCTTAACCTAATAGGCCATAAGAAACATGTTTAAAGTGTTTAACCACTCTAGAGGGCCTGGTACAAGCATTGGAACCATGTTTATCAATGTTACTTCAAAAACAAGGCAAATCCACAAACATGTGATTCTTGATTTCTGACTTCTCCATGCATCCAAACTTCTTGCTTATAAATAGAGACACTATTTATGAGCTAAAACACGAGTTCACAAGCCCTCAAGCATCCTAAAACTCCCTGAAACTCAAAACTGCACATAAACCTCCATTGTTGTCATTTATGGCCAGGAAACTTGAAACACAAAATCCACTCGTGCGTTTCTTTGCCAAACCTTCCACAAAGCTTCTATACCTCAAATATAACTCAACCAAACACCTGTTACATTTCTGTAACATCATCTTCTCCATCTTCCATAACTAAAAACAGAGGTCTGCATCTTGACTTCTCCAGGCCATTTCATCCACTCCCAACTCAAGCTAAGCATTGCATTAGCTTCCTAAGGACTCAAAGAAGCTAACCTGATCATTGCAACACCTTGAATCAAGCTCATTTGCAAAACACGAATTCCATTTTTGAGGTAAGTTTTTCGACTTTTGAAATCTTCATATAGGAATTGTTAGCTTTCCATTTTCAAAGACAAAATGTAGATATCATAGTCCTGAAGATGACCATGTCCTTAGAATTCATTTATATTGCTTGAGTAGTGAGAATTTTAAGTTTGAAATCTCTGAAAAAGTTAGTTCAGAATTTGGTACCATTAGAAATTCTCATTCATCTTTAATTTATAGCTTTAGTTATTTACATTTCTGGAATCGTGATGAAATTTTACACAACTTTCATGTTTACATTTTCCATTTTGGTTGAGAGATGAAGAAGTTACAAGATTTGAAAATTTTGTGAAACTTTCTGGCGCGAGGAAGAAGATGATATAGGCCATGGACTTTGTTTAAAATATAATATGATGGTTTGATATTCATACACAGATGTATCACCATCCTAGTAGTTATAGCGCGCTCCTGTTACCTCTTGGACCTGGGTTCGAGCCCCAGCGTCCGTTTTGCAATTTGTTTACATTTTTCACTTCTTTCCTTTTTTGTTTCAGGCGCGTTGGGCCCCGCTTCCATGGACCTGTCCATTTTTTACTCCCTCTCACCCCCAGAATTGCTAAACATATACGCAACCCAACATAATCCTTTTTTATTTTATTTTTTGATTATACAAAAAAATACCATTGGGCTTAATACAAAACAAAGCATGTTTTACTTTCAAACCCCATTTTCATTTTAAAACCCCTCTGACTTTAATTTTATATTTTTATTTTATTCTCTTTTCTTTATTATTGTTATTATTATTATTATTATTATTATTTATTAAATAAAAAAATCCCAAAAAATATTTTATATTTTATTTAGAATATTTTAGTATTTTTATTTTATTTCTTTTAAAGCAAAAAGACCAAAAATATATTTTCTTATTAGATTTAATTTCTTTTCTTAATTAAATCATTTAGATTTAGGTTTATTTAAATATTTCTTTTCCTTTAATCAACTTAGAACTTATGAATTTTTATTAATTAATTTCTTGCTTTTATCATCACTAAAAACCTTTTCATAAAAACCCTAAAATATTTGTTTTCTTAATCATTTTGCTCCTTCTCCTTAATTAATTTAGGTTTAGTTCTCTTAAAGTAATCTAGACTAATTAATTATTTTCTTAGGTTAAACCCCTTTCACAAAAATCCAAATAGAAACAATTTCATTTTTCTTTCATATTGCCTTTACATTCTTGTACATTATTTGTTCATATTCGATATGGTTGTAATAGTAAATTAGGGTTTATTTTCTTTTATCCCCCCATTTGTAAATTGTATCCCCATCCTCAAATGATGTAATAGCATAGAATTTTGTATTTATGCAATTTATCGCTTTCAATATAAATACTAGTAATTTGGGTTTGTATGTGTTGTACCCCAAAATTTGCTCTCTCATTTCTCAAGAATTTTTTCACAAGATCTCTATTGGTTCAAGACTGCACAAGGTTTGATCAGCTCAAGATAACTCCTCAAACACTGATGACTTAAAACTAGGGTTTGAGTTTGCACAAGTACAATTAGACTTTTAATGCCCCATATAGTTTCCATGGATCATATTGAGCTCTCAAGCATCAAGTCGAAGATAGAAATTCTGAATCCTTGAAAGGAGGAAGAGGAAACTGTCGAAAGAGTAAAGTAGATAAAAAAGGTGTGCAGTTGCAGATAACCATGTCGAACTCAAAATCAGGCTCAGGTTGTTCGAACCACATGACTGATCAAAAGTAGTGGTTGGCATATTTTGACAAGTCGAAGAAGAACATGCTTGCTTTGATCCACAAGCTTTGACTGGGAAATGGCTTCCTTCGAGCAACCTACTTCGATCTACCTCTAAACCCTTCGGTACACATAGTTTCAACACTATGAATTATAAGTCTATCTTCATGCTAGCTTCGATCCACAAGCTTCGACTGGGCAATGGCTTCCTTCGAGCAACCTACTTAGATCCACCTCTAAACCCTTCGACACACAAAGTTTCGACACTATGAATTACAAGTCTATCTTCATGCTTGCTTCGATCCACAAGTTTCGACTGGGCAATGGCTTCCTTCGAGCAACCTGTTTCGATCCACCTCTAAACCCTTCGACACATATAGTTTCGACACTATGAATTACAATTTAACAAAAAAACTTGCTGATAATAGTTCATTGCAAGAAGAAGGTACTGGCAACATAGTCTTTCAAATGAGTAATGGAGGAAAAGTTATGACTAAAGATGTGCTCTATGTACCTGGAATATAGTGCAACTTGCTAAGTGTTGGACAACTAGTTGAAAGAAGTTTCTCAATTGTCATGAAAGATGGAATTTTGAGATTGTTCGACACCAAGAATAATTTGGTCTTAAAATCTCCATTGTATAAAATAGGACATTTAAGACAATGATCAATTCGACAGAAGTTCAATGTTTGAAAACTGTTCGACCACAAGGATAGTTTGTTGTGGCATTTAAAGTTTGGACATTTGAACTTTCAACCACTTAATTAACTGATTACTTAAGATATGGTTATTGGTATTCCAAGTATTGAGATGTATGAAAACATTGTGATGTTTATTTAGTAGGAAAGCAATCCATAAATTCTTTCGTTTCGGCTATGCCAATGAGATCATATTGCATACTCAAAGTGGTATATTCAGATGAATGTGGTCCATTCAAAGAATATACAACTGGTGGAAACAAATATTGTTTTGTCTGTTGATGAGTTTGGTCGAAAGTTGTGGATCTATGTGATCAAAACAAAAGGATGAAGTATTCGACATCTTTAAGAGATTCAAGATGCTGGTTGAAAACCAGATTAAGAAAAAGATCAAAGTTCTACAGAGATTCAAGATCTTTGTAAAAGGAATCAATTTGAAGACAAAATTTTGAAGAACATTGATCAAACCCTTATGCCATACTGCATAATCTTGTGTTGCAGGTATTCTTGCTTAAAAATCTCATCATAATTTAATGCTTACACCCACTCTTGAGTTATTACCAAAGTTATTAAGCCATTGTCCAAAAGATCTTTCCATAAAGTAAGCTTGCTGGTATAAAATTTTTCTTGAGCCCATACCTTGCTTACTTCTGATTACACTCCACCATAAATCATGGAAAGTAGCCCCTCTATACCAACAACATTTGGTACTTCATCTTGGGATCATGGAAAACTCGACATAACTTGATATTTACATTCCAACCAAACCATAATTTGTTATCTTGCAAATATGATTACTTCAACTTTCCAAACCTTTTCTCTATAAATGGAGAGACCATTTGCAAGCTAAAGGGGCCAAATTCTTGTGTCTCAAAAAATCCTCAAACACTTCCAAACTCTCAAAATATCAGAACATGCACACAAGCACAATAATTGGCACATTCTAACTTTACACACAAAATCTCAAATCCCTTTGTGCACTTTTTGGCCTTTCAATTCACTAAGCTTCCATACACCACATAGGAACTATCCCAGCCCTTAAACCACTTCTGTAACTCCTCCTTCCTTATCCACCATTTTCAAAAATCCACCATTACAGCTTGACTTGTCCAGAATAGTTGGGCAAGCTAAAAGACATTCTAAAAATTGGAATAGATTCAGGGAAGTCCAGGCAAGCTTAATCCATCATCAAACCATTTCTGGAAGTCGCGTAGAAGTCATTCAAATTTCACTCCAAGAGGTAAGTTTTTCAAACTTGGAACTCTTTATTCAAGCATCATTTGTATATACATTGTGAAGAAAAGATGTAGATATCATGTCTAGGAAGTGATGGGATTCTGTAACGTATAGCCTAAATATAGTACTGCAAGTGCACAGCCTATCGAAGTAATATATAAGATTATCAAACCACAGAGACCAATTGTCAATCTATCAACTCTATTGCTAAGGTGCTTATCTAAGGCGAACAAGAATATTGATGTGAGTGCAGTGCAACAAAGTAAATGAGCGAGGTAAATAACAGTTTAAAAGACAGGTTGGAATGTAAATCATGTAATCAGATATTGGTCCGGTCATGCGTAGATGAAACTACTTATGGGGCAGTATTTTCTATTGATAGCAAAGAATCAATTTAACGGGAACTTGTAGCTTTTGACTACTAAGAACCGAATTTACTCTTTAAATTAAATTCCTTTATTGTCACATATAAAGGGTGCCTTCCGCGTTAAAGAGGTAAACCTATTTTTAAGAAATTGATAGTTTTGACTTAACAGAAAAGTTATTTTACTTGGAAAGATTAACTTAAAGAGACTTTTGGCTTTTGACCAAGAGTCAGATTTCAAACCTACAAACGCGTCCGAAAATAGTTTCAAAATCGTTTTCTAAAAAGGTCAATGATTCCTATTTAACCAATCAACGGCTTTCGCTCTTTTTGTTTGGTTAAATAATAATCAAGTCGTATCATTAGTTTGGACGGCTTTCGATCTTACCCAATAAACATTTAAACATAATTGACTTAAGTTAAAAGCAAAACATCCCCAGAGTATTTTCACTAGCATGATAATTGGAACACGACCATGATGACAATCATTACATCCAAACCTTTATAGTTTAGCCAGACATAATAAGTGCGAGTCTATAAAACGTGTAGACTATGGTAAGAGCATTTAGAGTCTATAAAACGTGTAGACTATGGTAAGAGCATTTAGAGTCTATAAAACGTGTAGACTATGGTAAGAGCATTTAGAGTCTATAAAACGTGTAGACTATGATAAGAGCAATTATAAGTAAAGAAATGCAATAAAATAGAACCTTGCTCCAGTCGGAGACTTGAATCTGATACAAATCTGCGGAATGGTAAGGCTGGTATGATCAACTTCAACCAAAGTGCTCCAAGACTCGATTACAACTCAATCTACACCGCAATAACTCCCCGATGTGAAGAGATTATTACTTTACAGAAACTGATAGTATATGGCTTAAGATTGTACTAAGCTTGGATGAAACTAAAAAATGAAAATCGAAAACTATTTATAGAGGATCCTTGAGATGCGTAAAGACCAGCATGCCCCTCAACTTCTCCTGAGCGGGAAAACTTTTGTGAAGGCCGCGGGCGCGGTGGCAGTGGCCGCGGGCACGGTGGCAGGAACTGCCAGATCATGGGAACGTGGCAGTTGGTCTCTGGGTGAAAGTGGGCCACGTCATCGCGTTCCCTGTAGCCGGCGCGGCGCTGAACGCCATAAGTGCATAATATCTTGAAAAACCCTAATTTCTTGGCGTTTTGGCTCGTTTCTTCACAGAAGGCTCTGAAATGACAAGAATCCTGAAAACAAAGAAAAAAGGAACATAATACGAGAAAATGATAATAAAAACTAAGGAAAACATGTGATATTTGAGTCAGAAACATAGTGCGATTTAGTGCGATCAAATCCTCCCACGCTTAGACCTTTGCTTGTCCTCAAGCAACAACTCTTAGAAGTAGATGAAAGAAAATTATGGTGTATACAGGTTTTGGGCAAAGAGGGCTTCTAAGTTCGAGTAAGGGTGTGTTGTCAGGCACTAACTATCTGAACCAAGGGTATCGTAATTACACTACTCGCAGAAATGCGGACATAAACCTCATAAGTATACAGATCGATCCTAATATCCTTACTATGCTAAGACTTCTTTTTGTACGAGGTCCTTTTTCATTCAGGCGCAATCACATTAAGCTCGTTATCCATACATACTCATGGTGTAGTGACCGGTTAGTGACTCTGATCTCAAGTGATGGGATTCTGGTACAAGAGTTGGTTTAACCCCTTTTTATTTTACCCATTTGCAGTTGCGGGGGATCGGACCGTAGTCCGCCCTACCAAGTCCAGCACCAGATACCTCTGGACCAACTACAACGGATGTGCCTTATATATATATTTTTCTTTGTTTTTATTAGTGCTTACAACTTTCTTGAGTTGAGTAATCTTTGTGAGGATCACCCAACTCGTAGTCGTATTCATACTTTATTTTATAAACTTTTAAGGCAAAATAGAGATCATCCACTTATATTCATCGATCCTACACTTAGAGCATGCTTAGGCCGGAGCTGACTGCTAAGATAAACTACTTGAAGACCTATTTGTACAGTTTTATTCAAAATCATAGCATATTGGGAAGAAAGGATCTAATCTAAATGTTCAAAAAGGCTTACGGTGTTAAAACGATAACGAATTTTTCAAAAAGTGAGTGCCCAAGAAATAGACCCTATCTAGGACCTGTCTCATAGCCCAAATCCTTAAAAACAACCACAATTCTTTGAAAAAGATTTTGTAAAAATTTTGTAAGGCTAAAAAGTGGGGGAAATGAAAGGGTACAATACGCAGAAAGACTCGCCTATCACATGCATTTTATTAACTACGAATATAACATACCTAAAAGGAAAAATGCGGAAGGGAAATAAAAGCAGGAAAAACGGGAAATAAAAGCGATAAATGCTCCTCCCACACTTAAATCGGACATTGTCCTCAATGTTCCAAAATAAGGTAGGAGGAGGTACCTGAAAACGCTAGTGGGGGCCACTAGGACCTTCACCATCCTGGTTGGTACGACCGGAACGGCGGCTACGGCTGCGACGGCGGCTCTCTCGGTCCAAAACTAGCTGCTCCATTCTCTCTGTCAAGGCGGCATTTGCCGCTTGTAGCTCTTGGGTCCTACCAATGAGGGTGCCTTGGGTTGCCTCCATCAATTGGAAGTGACGAGCGTATGTGGTCTGGTTAAGGTGCTGTTCTCTCTGGAAAGCCAGCTGACTTTCCATAATAGTGCGCAGAGAGCTAGCATTTTGCTGTTGGGATGCTTGCATGAAGGCCATGTTATCGGTTGCCTGTTGCTGCAAAGTAGCAAGGAGGGTGTCCCTCTGGGCCTCTCGGGCCATATGCTCACGCCACATGTCCTCAGTGACATGGAAACTAGGAGCTGTACCTGCATGTGGGTTAGAAGTAGATGGTGTCGTGTGTGGTGGTGAAAAGTGGGGTGGTTCTTCCGTACGGAAATCGTACTCATCATCAGTGTTGTTACCCTCATTTAAAGGTAGATTTGGGGGCAACAGACCAATAAAAGCAGGAGCGTTGAGATCGTAGGTCCAGTTACGCTCAAATCTGATATCAGTACGACGGGTGCAAGGAATAACAACACTGGGTACACCGGCACCTCCAACCATGAGGAAGTAACCACCTTCCCTCCTCGTCTTGCATAAACGCATATCCTTTAAAAATTTAAGATTTGCAATACGAGGAGGAAGTGGCTCAAGGGTGGAAAGTTCTGTATCCAATCCTATGGCACGGGCAATAGTAGTAATCAGTCCACCAAAGGAAATCGGCCCACCTTTTCTTAAAACATGGTGCATGTGGGCAATCATAAATGGGACTGGATTAACTTTGGTGTCTGTGAGGCAGCTCTGCATGATAATTAATTCTTTAGCATTCACCTTGTTTGGGTTTTCCCGAGCAAAGATGGTGGATGCTAAAAGAAATCTAAAAACACGAAGGGCAGGATTGTGGATATGAGAAGCAAGTAGGCCATCAAAAGATGTTGCATTTTGTTTAGTAATCCTGGCCCAAAATGCTTCAAATGCCCAATCCGTGTCTAAAGGTGCTTCACAAACGACACCATCCCCATAAGGCCATCCTAACATGGCAGCTAGACCGTCAGTGGAGTAGTCATATTCAACATTAAACATTCTAAATTTTACTCCACCTACGGCGCTAGCAGTGTTAGGAGAGACGTTATAAATTAAAGAACTCAAAAATTCGAACGTCAGCCTAGGGTAGGTTGGTGCTTGAGTAGCAAAAATATCATGCATGCCTAGTTTGTCGAGAAGGAAAAATACACTATGGTATATACCTAATGAATATAGACAGTTTTCATCGATATACCTGGTAGAGTGTATTGGTGTTGTCAGCAATTTCTCAAGCCGCTTTTGTTGTCTTTCTCCGGGTTGGCCATCTCGCAAAATGTAGCCGTGATACTCCATAGGATTTTCTTGTGGATGAATATAAAGAGAAAGAATGGGATGTAGAAGTAGTGAAGGTGTGAGGAAGAAAATGAAATAGTGGGGGTATTTATAGGTAGTGAAGAAAAATGGTGGTTGATGAATATTTATGATGGGAATAAATGTAGTGGGGTAGGTATGGATAATAAAGGAAGTTATGGGGGGTTAAGAATGGAAGAAAATGGGATTGGAAGTGGAAAAAGAGGCAAAATGGGGGGAAAACCGAGCCACTAGCCGTTAGGTGACCGTTACGTCACCGCGGGCGTGGCAGGGATCACCGCGGGCGCGGTCAGGGCGAGCCAAGTTGGGCCGGTCTTGCTTCCTTTCCATTGGGCTTTTCATTCCTTGCCATTAGCTTCAATTTTTGGAGGTGTACCTAGTTTTCTTACGAACGTGCATATATGTATGTGAATACATATATACATGTATATTTATTTATTTTTATATCAAAATTTTCATTATGGTGACCATAAAAACAAAAACATTAGTAAATGAAAGATATATATAGAGAAAAAAACACATATGCATATATATATATAGGTACGGACATCGGGTCACCAAAATAGTTATTAATAATGCAGGAAACAGATAATGCAAATAAAAATGAGTCTGAAAAGGAAACCAACATAATACTAATAATACTAGAACTAGAGATCTTGTGAATAACACAGATCTATCGCCAACCGGGAGGATGCTCTGCAGGAGTGTCTGGGCCACGCAGCTCAGTCAGCTGGCGTCGAATCTCTGCCACCTCGTGAGCTAATTCATCTAACTCACCAGCAAAGGTAACATCATTCAGTTCCAACTGTAAATGAAGGTCAGCCACCTCATTGCGGAGAGTGGCTATCTCAGTGCGCATAGCAGTCAATAGAGTGCGAATATCAGGTTCCTGCAAGCTGAGGTTATTAGTAAGAACAGTAGTGCGTGTAACCTCGGGTCGGGATGTGTGATCTGGAGTAGAGTCCTCGGGAGCAGGAGTGTATTCAGGAGTAGGATCTTCGGAAGCAGGAGTGTATTCTGGAGTGGGATCTTCGGAAGCAGGAGTATATTCAGGAGTAGGATCTTCGGAAGCAGGAGTGTATTCCGGAGTGGGATCTTCGGAAGCAGGAGTATATTCTAGGGCATACTCTGATATCTCACCCTAACCTTCTACAGAATAGTTCCAATTAGCAGGGTTGGAAACACAAGTCATCTGAGGGTCTGGCAGTGTGAAGGTGTAAACTGTCTGGTCATCGATGAGCAATCTGTACTGATATGGGTGGAAAGAGGCCCTCCTCATGAGCCCACGATCCATGCAAAAGTCTAAATCCAGGAAAGTATATCCATAGTATGGGGTCAGCTGTGCTATCATACTGTCCAAACCCAAAGCAGAAGCTATTTGTGTCACATTCCCTCCGGAATGAATGAGTCCTACAGCGGATCGAGCAGTCTGCTCGAGGCTCTCTATCAGAAAACCTCCACTAGCTATAGGTCTGGACTGACTGGCACAGTATAGGAAAAGGATCTCCTCAGCGGTGACTAAGTGGTCACAGTAACTCCTCCTAAAGAAAGTGTGGCACAGAATCATCTCGAAGTATCGGAAAGCCGGGTTATGGATCTTCCTGGACAGCTGGGTAGAGGGGTCAAGGCTGGCTCCATCAGTAATGTCCTGCCAAAATTTATCAATATCTCTGTCCATATAGTAACTCAATGGTAACTCAGTGATAGCGGTCGGTCTAGTTTGGAAACCAAGCAAATCCCCAAATTCTTTGATGGTGAGGGTATACTCGGTACCAAACAATCTGAAACTTAGTCATCCTCGCTCATCTCCTTCACCCACCCATGGGTTATAATCCACAGAGCTAAGAAACTCTAGAGTAAGGTTCCTGTAGGTTTTGTGGACATCATCAGCATAATAATCCCAGCCAAGTTGGTTGCACAGATACCTAATACTTGGCTCAATCCCGAGTGCCTCCATGCAGCTCTGATCGGGGTACCTAGTGGGTACCATAGGTCTAGCAGATAAGGTAGCAAATCGGGCTTTTTGTGCTTCATCCCTGAAAATCACAACCATACCATCGGGGTAA
This sequence comes from Vicia faba, assembly GCA_948472305.1. Lineage (NCBI taxonomy): Eukaryota > Viridiplantae > Streptophyta > Magnoliopsida > Fabales > Fabaceae > Vicia > Vicia faba. Next base: position 581,220,737 of record OX451735.1, read on the forward strand.
TGCATCCTGAAAATATAAACACAAGAAATTAGTCTAGATAAAACATATATAAATTAATAAAATAGAATAAAATTAAGAATAAACCATGGGTTGCCTCCCATGCAGCGCTTGTTTAACGTCTTTAGCTTGACAATTAGATCTTACTTTATGTGGGTATTGGTGGGTCTATAAGAATATGACTAGAGTAGTCAACAGGCAAATCGCCTCCTTTGTATAGCTTCAGTCTTTGTCCATTTACCACAAATGGAGCGCATGAATTGTTTTTGATTTCTACTGCTCCAGACTTTAGAACTTTTGACACTTCAAATGGACCTGTCCATCTTGAACGAAGCTTACCAGGAAAAAGTCGTAACCTTGAGTTAAATAGGAGAACAGGGTCACCAATGTTGAAATCTTTCTTGATGATTTTTTTATCATGCCACATCTTGGTTCTTTCCTTATATATGATGGCATTCTCATAGGCATTCAAGCGAAGCTCTTCCAGCTTGTGAATGTCCAGGATACGTTTTTCTCCGGCTTTTAGGTAATCTAGATTCAAGGATTTAATGGCCCAATAGGCTTTATGTTCTAGTTCGAAGGGTAAATGACAGGACTTTCCATAAACCAATTGATAAGGAGTTGTTCCAATAGGGGTTTTATAAGCCGTTCTATAAGCCCATAAGGCGTCTTTAAGTTTTCCAGACCAGTCTTTTCTGGATAATGATACGGTTTTCTCTAGGATCTGCTTAATCTCCCTATTCGATACTTCTACTTGGCCACTGGTTTGCAGGTGATATGGTGTTGCTACTCTATGTTTTACTCCGTATTTTCTTAGAAGCTTGTCAAATATCTTAGATATAAAATGCGATCCTCCATCACTTATGACTAACCTCGGGGTTCCAAACCTAGGAAAAATAATATTCTTAAACAGTTTGATAACTACCTTGGTATCGTTTGTGGGTGATGCAACAACTTCTATCCACTTTGAGACATAATCGACAGCTACTAGGATATACTTGTTACCCATTGAGGAAGGAAAAGGTCCCATGAAATCTATACCCCAGACATCAAATATTTCCACTTCTTGGATGTTACTTAAAGGCATTTCATCACGTCTTGAGATGTTCCCAGTGCGTTGGCATCGGTCACATTTTGTAATGTAAGTGTGGACATCGTGCCATACAGTAGGCCAATAAAAACCTGCTTGAAATATTTTGGCGCATGTTTTAGATGTGCTTGCATGTCCACCATAAGGTGCAGCATGACAATGTTTAATGGCGTTGCCTACTTCTTCTTCCGGCACACATCGTCTGAATATATTATCTATTCCTCTTTTGAATAGGAGGGGTTCATCCCAAAAGAAGTGTTTAACATCACTAAAAAACTTCTTCTTCTGTTGGTAGCTTAAGTCAGGGGGTATGATATCAGCGGCCAGATAATTCACAATATCTGCGTACCATGGTATGTTGTTCAAGGTTGAGATTTCCTCATAGGTCTCTTCTTCAGTTGAGTTTATCCCAGCTATTAATCTTTCATAAGTAGAGTGATCGTCTATAGGCATAAGTTCAGGTTTAAGGTGTTCTAACCTAGAGAGATGATCAGCTACTAAGTTTTCAGCTCCTTTTTTATCCTTAATATCCAAGTCAAATTCTTGGAGTAAAAGAACCCATCTGAGCAATCTAGGCTTAGCATCTTTCTTACTTAACAAGTACCGGATTGCTGCATGATCTGTGTATACTATTATTTTTGCTCCCACCAAATAAGATCGAAATTTATCAATAGCAAAAACTACGGCTAGCAATTCCTTTTCTGTGGTTGTATAATTTAGCTGGGCAGCGTCTAGTGTTCTACTAGCGTAGTAAATAGCATGCAGTTTCTTGTCTTTTCTTTGCCCTAGTACAGCTCCTACAGCGAAATCACTAGCATCGCACATGATTTCAAAGGGTTGTGTCCAATCAGGTGGTCTTATGATAGGTACTGAAATAAGAGCTTGCTTTAAAACTTCAAAGGCCTCAAGACATTTTTGGTCGAATTCAAACTCGACATCCTTCATCAATAAGTTAGTTAAAGGTTTTGTTATTCCGGAAAAATTCTTGATGAAACGTCGGTAGAACCCGGCATGTCCTAGAAAACTTCTTACTTCCCTAACGGTCTTAGGTGGGTTTAGGTTTTCTATAACTTCTATCTTGGCCTTATCAACTTCTATACCTCTTTCAGAAATAATGTGTCCCAAGACTATCCCTTCATTTACCATAAAGTGGCACTTTTCCCAATTCAACACAAGGTTTACTTCCACACATCTTTTTAAGATTTTCTCTAAGTTTGAGAGGCAGTTTTTGAAATCAAACCCACACACTGAAAAATCGTCCATAAATACTTCCATAATTCCATCTAGGTAGTCTGCGAAAATTGACATCATACAACGTTGGAAAGTGGCAGGTGCATTACAGAGTCCAAAGGGCATTCGTCTATAAGCGAATGTTCCATAAGGGCAAGTAAATATGGTTTTTTCTTGGTCCTCTGGGTGAATAGGGATTTGGAAAAACCCCGAATACCCATCAAGATAGCAGAAATATGAGTGTCTTGCTAGACGTTCAAGCATCTGATCTATAAATGGGAGAGGGAAATGGTCTTTTCTCGTTGCCTTATTCAACTTTCTGTAATCTATACACATACGCCATCCTCCTTCTGTTCGTTTTGCCACATGCTCACCTTTCTCATTTTCCATAACAGTGATACCTCCTTTCTTGGGTACCACATGGACTGGGCTTACCCATTCACTATCCGAAATTTGGTATATGATACCAGCTTCTAATAACTTAAGAACTTCTTTCTTGACTACATCACTCATGATAGGGTTTATTCTTCTTTGATGTTCTCTTGAGGGTTTTGAATCTTCTTCTAGCATAATCCGATGCATGCATACGGATGGGCTTATACCTTTTAAATCTGAAACTTTATACCCTAAAGCTGAGGGATATTTTCGCAAGGTATCTAAGAGTTGATTTGTTTCTATTTGGTTTAGAGCGGTGCTAATTATAACAGGTTTATTCATCTCCTCATCCAAAAACTCATATCTTAGATTCTTGGGTAGTTCCTTAAGTTCTATAGTGGGTTTCTCAGTACGCGGCATAAGGTCAGGGGTAAGAGCTAAGCATTCGAAAAGGTTGTCGTCAATGTACGGTTCGATACTCTTAAATCCGTCATCCTCTAAAATAGGGGTTGATGGTAATTTGATTAAAGATTCGTTTTGTTCGAGCTCATTTACACATTCGTCAATGACGTCGATGGCATAACACGCATCTCCTATCACTGGTGCCATTAGAAACTTTGATAAAATAAACTCAATCTTTTCATCTCCTACCTCGAAAGTCAGTTTCCCTTTCTTAACATCTATTATAGCTCCGGCGGTCGATAGGAATGGTCTTCCTAAGAGGATTGGGATGTCTTCATCTTCTTTAATATCCATTACGACGAAGTCGGTCGGAATGTACAACTGACCAATCTTGACAGGTATGTCTTCTAAAATACCCATGGGATATTTGACAGATCTATCAGCTAGTTGTAAGGACATCTTAGTAGGTTGAAGTTCTCCTAATTTTAACCTCTTACATACGGCCAGAGGCATCAGACTTACGCTTGCTCCTAAGTCTAAAAATGCTTTGTCTATCATATGGTTACCTAGGATGCAAGGGATAGAAAAACTTCCAGGGTCTTTATCTTTCTTGGCGAGTTTATTTTCGGATATAGAATGACATTCTAAAGGCTTGGGATCATCGAGTTGCCGTTTATTGGTCAAAATATCTTTCAAGAACTTAGCATATGATGGTATCTGGGTTATAGCTTCAGTAAAAGGAATCTCTACATGGAGTTTCTCTATTACCTTAATAAACTTTTGGTACTGGTTTTCTACTTTGGTGTTTTTCAGCCTCTGTGGGAACAGAATAGGTGGTTTATAAGGTTGTTGAGTGTTATTCCCTGGTTCTGGTTTTGATTGCTTTTCTGGTTTCTCTGGTTCCTCTACCTGGTCTTTAGGTGTAGCATCTTCCATAGGTTTTTCTGATGTGCTTAAGTTAGGATTTCTAGGCCCTTCATAAGCAGTTCCACTTCTTAAGGTGATAGAATTTGCTTGGCCTTTTGGATTTGGTTGAGTTTGTCCAGGAAATTGTCCTCCAGGTGCAACTTGTACAGAGGTGTTTTGTGCTACTTGGGAAATCTGAGTCTCAAGCATTTTGGTGTGGGTTATCATCTGGTCAAACTTGGTTGCCAATTGAGTAACTAGTTCGTTCGTGTGAATGTGTTGGTTCATAAACTCCTTATTTTGCTGAGTTTGAGTCTGAATAAAGGTGTCTATGGTTTCTTTAAGGTTTGGTCTTGGGGGCACTATTTGCATAGGTTGGTTTTGTTTTTGCGTTTGGAATCCTTGAGGTCTCGAAGGTCCGGGATTTCGGATAGGGTTATTGTTTTTGTAAGAGAAATTCGGGTGGTTCCTCCATCCAGGATTGTAGGTATTCGAGAAAGGGTTCCCTTGGGTATAGTTAACTTGGTATGAGCTAGATTCGTTCAAAAGGTTACAGTCAACGGTTTGATGTCCTTGAGTTCCACAGAGTTCGCATTCCGATTGGATTGCTGCTACTGTGGTTGGGTTTTGAGACATGTTCTCGACTCTCAAATCTAGGGCGTCCATCTTGGCATTAATCATGTCCATGCAACTTACCTCATGCTTTCCTCCATGGCTCTCCTTTTTCTCTACTGTCGCTCGTTCTAATCCCCACTGGGCGTGGTTTTGGGCCATGTCCTCTATTAGGGCACAAGCGTCAGGGTAAGGTTTGTTCATCAACGCTCCGCCAGCGGCAGCGTCTATGGACATCTTTGTGTTGTAATGGAGTCCATTATAGAAGGTATGTATGATTAACCATTGCTCCAGGCCATGGTGCGGACAAGCTCTTAAAAGTTCTTTATATCTCTCCCAGGCATCAAAAAGTGATTCGCCTTGGTTTTGGGTGAAACAAGTGATCAGGTTCCTAAGAACAGCGGTCTTGCTTGGTGGAAAATATCTCGCAAGAAAAGCTCTCCTAAGGTCTTCCCAAGTTGTTATTGAGTTAGCTGGAAGGGCGTCTAACCAGTCGTGAGCTTTACCTCTAAGGGAAAAAGGAAACAGTCTTAAACGGATAGCTTCGGGTGTGGCTCCATTTGCCTTAAGGGTGTCAGCTAACTGGATAAATACCTTTAAATGTTGATTCGGGTTCTCGGTAGCGAGACCAGCGAATTGGTTTTGTTGTACTAATTGTAATAATGAGGGCTTTAGTTCAAAGTTGTTGGTAGTTATAGTAGGGTTTATTATACTAGAACTAGGTTCCTCGTTAGATGGTTGGGCGAATTCCTTGAGTGGTCTTTGGTTACGATCTTCTGCCATAGCTCTTCTTATCTTGCGTATAAAAAGACGGGCACGAGCGTAACGTTCAGGTTCTACTAAAGGATCTATTAGGTTACCGGTGCTACGATTTCTACGCATCTACCGGCTAGAATAGCCTTAGTCTAAACGGGATAACAATAGGGTACGAAATTTGACGAAGTTGGTCCCCGGCAACAGCGCCAAAAACTTGATGGGATTCTGTAACGTATAGCCTAAATATAGTACTGCAAGTGCACAACCTATCGAAGTAATATATAAGATTATCGAACCACAGAGACCAATTGTCAATCTATCAACTCTATTGCTAAGGTGCTTATCTAAGGCGAACAAGAATATTGATGTGAGTGCAGTGCAACAAAGTAAATGAGCGAGGTAAATAACAGTTTAAAAGACAAGTTGGAATGTAAATCATGTAATCAGATATTGGTCCGGTCATGCGTAGATGAAACTACTTATGGGGCAGTATTTTCTATTGATAGCAAAGAATCAATTTAACGGGAACTTGTAGCTTTTGACTACTAAGAACCGAATTTACTCTTTAAATTAAATTCCTTTATTGTCACATATAAAGGGTGCCTTCCGCGTTAAAGAGGTAAACCTATTTTTAAGAAATTGATAGTTTTGACTTAATAGAAAAGTTATTTTACTTGGAAAGATTAACTTAAAGAGACTTTTGGCTTTTGACCAAGAGTCAGATTTCAAACCTACAAACGCGTCCGAAAATAGTTTCAAAATCGTTTTCTAAAAAGGTCAATGATTCCTATTTAACCAATCAACGGCATTCGCTCTTTTTGTTTGGTTAAATAATAATCAAGTCGTATCATTAGTTTGGACGGCTTTCGATCTTACCCAATAAACATTTAAACATAATTGACTTAAGTTAAAAGCAAAACATCCCCAGAGTATTTTCACTAGCATGATAATTGGAACACGACCATGATGACAATCATTACATCCAAACCTTTATAGTTTAGCCAGACATAATAAGTGCGAGTCTATAAAATGTGTAGACTATGGTAAGAGCATTTAGAGTCTATAAAACGTGTAGACTATGGTAAGAGCATTTAGAGTCTATAAAACGTGTAGACTATGGTAAGAGCATTTAGAGTCTATAAAACGTGTAGACTATGATAAGAGCAATTATAAGTAAAGAAATGCAATAAAATAGAACCTTGCTCCAGTCGGAGACTTGAATCTGATACAAATCTGCGGAATGGTAAGGCTGGTATGATCAACTTCAACCAAAGTGCTCCAAGACTCGATTATAACTCAATCTACACCGCAATAACTCCCCGATGTGAAGAGATTATTACTTTACAGAAACTGATAGTATATGGCTTAAGATTGTACTAAGCTTGGATGAAACTAAAAAATGAAAATCGAAAACTATTTATAGAGGATCCTTGAGATGCGTAAAGACCAGCATGCCCCTCAACTTCTCCGGAGCGGGAAAACTTTTGTGAAGGCCGCGGGCGCGGTGGCAGTGGCCGCGGGTGCGGTGGCAGGAACTGCCAGATCATGGGAACGTGGCAGTTGGTCTCTGGGTGAAAGTGGGCCACGTCATCGCGTTCCCTGTAGCCGGCGCGGCGCTGAACGCCATAAGTGCAGAATATCTTGAAAAACCCTAATTTCTTGGCGTTTTGGCTCGTTTCTTCACAGAAGGCTCTGAAATGACAAGAATCCTGAAAACAAAGGAAAAAGGAACATAATACGAGAAAATGATAATAAAAACTAAGGAAAACATGTGATATTTGAGTCAGAAACATAGTGCGATTTAGTGCGATCAGGAAGCTTACCATGTCCATAGTTTTGATTATCTTTGCTTGTACATTGAGAATTTCTTCTCTGATCAGTTAGGTTTTAGTTTTAGTACTGAACAAAATTCATGCTAACCTTTGACCCATAACTTTTGAAAATTACGTGGTTAGATTTGTATTCAAAATTTAGGCAGGTTTGATATTTACATTTTTCGATTTAGCTGAGAAATGAAGCTTTTGTAAGCTTGACAATGGTGATATGCATCCTCGCGCGCGCGGAGGAAGAAGATGAAGCCATGTTCAAATTTTCAGAAATGAGTTCATTTTATATTTAGTGCAAGTATTATAACTAACAGATGAAACAGACTACCCGATGGTACAAACAGCGCCCACTAAAAGCCTTGCCATGTAGAAGGTCTGGGTTCGAGCCCCAGCGAGACCTTTTGTCATTTTTCCAAATTTTCTCACTTTTTTTGGTTTGCATGAAGCGCGTCTGAGCCTCTATTAGCCGGGCCTTGGTATTTCCATTTTCTGAACCCCCCTGACGCTAATGTTACATCTTTATTCATTTTCTTTACTTTATTATTGCTATTAGTATAATTATTTTTATTCATCAAAAACACCAAAAATATATTTAAATTATTTAGTTTATTTTTATTTAACTTCTTACAATGAAAAAGACCAAAAAACATTTTCCTATTTATTTTCTTTTCTTTGACTTAACCTTAATTTTTCTTTAGTTTAATTAAATTTCCTTTTAGTTAAATAGGCCAAAATCTTTCTTTAAAAAAATCAAAACAAATTCATTTTATTTTCATTCATGTCTTGTACATTATATTCCTTTCAATTATTGTATATTATTCAAGTTTCAATATGGTTGTAATAGATAATTTGGTTTAAATTCTTGCAATCCTCATTTGTAAATTTGTATACCCCATCCCCAAGTGATGTAATAGCGTAAGATATTTACTTTCCGCAATTTATCGCTTTCATATAAATGCTAGTAATTAGGGTTTGTATGGAAAGATAAAATCAATGCTTAGAAAATCCTAATCCTAATCCAAGACAAGACAATGTATGGAAAATAAACACTTGCACACTTACACCTCTAGGGTTAACTTCACTTGCTCCCTTAAGAAATAAATGATCATAATAAGCATGTGAGACATCTTAGCAAAAATGATCGAAAAGTATAAGATCATAGTCCCTCGATGACGCTACGAATGTTGCCTTACAAATGATCTTAGTCCCTCAAGAGAAATGCTAAGATATCTCGCAACATTGCTATTCATGACCATACGATGACCCACGCCCGTCCCTTCACATCCAAAGATAGAGCTTTTTACCAATCAATGGTAAGATAGCAATATTAAAGGAAGGGAAAAATGAACAAAAGACTTTTGAGTAGGTAGAACGTTCTTAGTTTCTTGCTCACAATCCATCTTAAAAAAAACAAACATCTTTTCAAACACACCAAACACTTTCAAAACATAAAATATTTTCAAAAAGTCCAACACTTTGTATGCATTCTTATAGAGACGAGAATCATTACAAAGTTTGCCTAAACGAAGGCGATTTTCAAAAATACTTTCAAAGCCCATTACAAACACATTTCAAACAAAGCAATTTCAAAAGTGATCTAGCAAGCAACTAAGAGCCCGTAGATAACTACGGATGAAAAGGGTGCTAACACCTTCCCTTTTCATAACTTACCCCTCGAACTCAAGAAAATATCTCAAAGGTATTTCCTGTTCTTTTCACCCTTTCCTTATTGGATAAAATAAAAGTTGGTGGCGACTCTTGCTATCCATAACAATTGCGAGAAAACTCAAAAACACCCAAGTCAGTTCTCCCACCGTATTACAGAACTGGCGACTCTGCTGGGGAGATTTACTTAAAAGTGGGGTTACCTTAGAGTTAGATGACATTTACTTGCTTACATTGTTTGATTTGTTTGCTTTATGTTTATAGGTTCTTGTTTGGGTTTGTATTGACCCTATACCTGGATCGGGGAACACCATTAGGTAAGTAGCAATAGATTATGGAAACTGTGCGGGGTATACCGACATGGTTGAAGCGATGTCTATGTTAGTGTGACACATTTGTTGGTACCAGTAGCCCTTGAGTTTAGTCAAAGAGAATATGGGGGCCGCTGTGTGGTGTCATGAAGTACTAACTAACTGTAGAACCTTTAAATTGAACAACTTGGTTATTAGGAAGTAGTGAGATAAATGACTTTGGTGCAGTTCGAAGTTGGTTGATACTCGATACTACGCTCATTGAGATCAGACTTTCAGAATATTTCAGTCTCCAATAAAGAGGCTTGCACTGAAACAATGCCCTATGAAGAAAGATTAGTGATATTGAGATTCCCTAGAACCCGATTACTTTCTAGGACAGGTTGAACCAACTAAACTTCAAGAGGGTACTTACCTATAAACTCCATGTAAGCCTAAACTTAAGGATTTGTTTGTTTGTATGCGATTATTTGTACATAACGACTTATTTGCTTTGTTTGTGTATGATTACTTGTACATAACATCATGACATCATACCATAGCATTTGTCAGTAACCATTTCAAGGATCTCAAGGGCCTGTGATGCAGGGTCATGATAAACTAGACGTCTATCAAGGGGCAAGAGGATTTATTTTCTTCTAACCAAATGTTGTTAAAGACCAAAAAATGATAACTTGAGTCAAGGGCTATGACCCACTCGACATGGTGAGCTTGATTCTCATGGAAGGACATTCAATAATACCAAGTTCTCCAATCAAAGAGGTGATCAAAGTTCAACTTCTAACATCTTCTTGTGTTTACCCCGCGAGATCCTTGAAAACATTGCATTTTTACGTATCATGCATGTCATTACATAGCAGGTGTTCTCAAGACAGGTTTCTCATTTTTCTCGCTGTTTATTTCAGTAAGAAAATGTCTCTAGAGCAAACAGTTAAAGATATCCAAGCTCAGAATGCCCAGTTCCAACAAATGTTCCTGAACTTAGCCAAGGGGTAGGAAGATCTGAAAGCATTCTTCACCAAAGAGAGTAAGAAGAAGACTAAGAAGAAGGCTGTCATCCTCAACATGGGGAAGAAGTTCAAGGGCCCCGTTCAATAAGTCCAAATTGAAGAGGATTCCTCCAAAGAGGATGAAAATCAAGATGAAGATGCTAGAAGCACCCATACTGGGGGTGGAAGCAATCAAATCTCTGAAGACGAGGATTATTTTGATGAGCAATACTCGCCAGCCGACGAGAGCTATAAGCTGATATAAGATAGACTAAAGGCTGTGGAGATCCAAGATGTGCCTGACTTGGACTTTGGAGACTTGGGTTTGGTTCTTGGGGTGGTCATTCCTTACAAATTCAAGATACCTGCTTTTGCCAAGTATGATGGAGTCTCCTGTCCAAAGCTTCATCTAAGATCTGATGTCCGTAAGATTCAACCACACACTACTGACAAAAAACTCTGGGTCCACTTTTTCCAAGAGAGTCTAGCTGGGACTCAACTCGAATGGTTCTATCAATTTGAAGGTTCTCGCATCCACACATGGGAGGATCTAGCTGATGCTTTCTACAAGAAGTACCAATACAATGATGATCTTGCACCAACTCATGTACAATTACAGAATATGACCATGGGTTCCAACGAGGGCTTCAAAGAATACGCACAAAAATGGAGAGACCTGGCTGGAAGGGTGCAGCCATCCTTAACTGACAGGGAGCTAATTGATATCTTTATGGGAAATTTGACAGGACCTTTCTTCAATTACCTAATTGGAAGCTCCTCAGATGGGTTCACCAAGCTGATTCTAACTGGGGAACAAGTCGAAAACAGAATTAAAAGCGGAAAGATCTAGGGAGCTACATCCTCCGATACTCAGAAGAAGCCATACAATAGGAAGAAAGAGTCCAATGTTGTGTATGGCCAAAAGGGTCGTAACAAGAGTAACCACGATCAATATGTGGGGGCAGTCCTGATCTCTAGTCCTGCATCAATGCAACAACAACAACGGGTAAATCATCGAACGCAAGACGAACCTAAAAGACAGTTTACCAAAATCAACATGCCACTGTCTCAAGCATTGCAACACATGTTGGGGATGAATATGATTACGTTGATAGGACCTCATCCAAACCCCAAAACTTCTTCTCCTAACTACAATTCCGATGCAATATGTGTCTATCATTCTGGTAGCCCTGGGCATGATACTAACGATTATTGGGCACTGAAATACAAGATTAAAAATATGATTGATGTCAAGGAGATTAAATTCGGCCCTCCTGAGACTCCCAATATGATCATTTCTCCCATGCCAAATCATTGAAGAGCGTCCAGTTCATTTTGAAAATTTCAATTGTAATTTATTTTGTTTGTTCGGACACGTACCTGTTATATCAAACTTTGTTTTCATTAATTCATTGCATGTGTTTGTCTTGAATTAATCCATTTGTTTCCACTATATTTAAACTATGCTTTTATCCCCTTTTGTGATATTCAACTCTCGTTAAAAGTTGTAAGCCTTTAGAGGGAGGATGATGAAAACAATACCATAATCTCATACAATATGCTTTTGGACAGACCTTGCTGACGATGTACAAGCGTTCTTTCAATCCCTAAATAATGGAGTTATAAGGAAGATGATCCCTAGTCAATCCCTTTGAGCCAAAGAAGTTGGAGTTTTCTTTTTCACACAAATTGAAACCTTTAATCAAAACCTGGGGAAAGGTTAGTTTCTCAGTTAATTCAAATGCGTGTTCAGTCACAAGCTTTCACTTTATACACAATGAATGACATCAAGAACGTCCTTCTGAATCAAAAGACGGAGATGGTTCCCTATAAAATAGGAATTCATTATCTCTCAAAAGAAAGCCCACTAAGTCAAAACCTACGAAGGAGACTTAAGAAAAACTGGGACATCCCGCTGACTGTAGTCTCAAAAACAAGAAAAAACAGTTAGGCAAAAATCAGGGATAATAAATCGAAAAGAGGTCATTACAAATGCTCGACAACATGAAAAATGTTGCAAAAATGACTGCCTTCTCAAATAAATCTCAAGTATCCGAACCATCACCAAAACGCCATTCCAGACTCAATTGGAATTCAAAACACACAATTAGCTGAGTATAGGGTTGAAGAACATCATGAAAAGCGAGTTGGGTACAAATACACTTTGAGACTTATCCTTTATTTCTTAAACCGTGAACCAAGCCACACTATAACCCTTTAAAAGTCCTAATTGAAGCATGGGTTAGTTAGAAAGCATATTGTTACAAAAGGTATCCTGACTCCTGTAACGCTTACTGTAAATCCCGAGTTGAATTCATATTCTTACAAAATTCTTTTATCTGCTAAAAATGTATTTTCAAAATTTCAAGACGAACATAAACTTTGCATTATTTTGAATACCGCTATTTGCATATAGCTATTTGTTTGACAACAGAGAAATTCACACGACGAATATCCAATGAACGAAAATCCTCTCAAGAAACAGAATCACTTCAAATGGAAAAACACTTCCAATGACAAACTCTCCATAACCAAGGGGCATGACATGTTATTGTCCAACTCACCAGTGGCAGTCAAGTCAAAATTCCAAGAAATCTCTCATAAAGTCTTGAATAGCCAGGGGCAGGCCTGCATCTGAATCACTTGGGGCATGGAACATGAATTCCAGCAAAGGGTCACGTACGACCAAGCACACATTTTCTGGCAGCGCTATGAATAGTGACAAATCCCTAAAGCCACCTCTATAAGGTTATCCCCACAAAATAATCTTCACGGATAAGGGTACAAACCCCACAAGGCCAAATTCATGGATATCCCCACAAAGATGGATCCATGCAATCCCCAACCAGAGTTTCAATCTTCGAAAAATCTCTCCCCAGCAGATTTGGTCCTAAGAAGAAGCCTTATGGAATTCTTCCTAAAGAATATCCTCCCCAGCAGTTCGTTAAATATCCTATTCAACAGGGTTTATTTCACTAACAAACTACAGATTCCCCAACTTAAGTTTGCCTCTCAGACTATTACAAATTAAGGGACCACAACCCCTAATCCCCAGTGAAGTTGTCAACATAGTCATTGCTATCTCCGAAAGTTGCAGTAAAGCCTGGAACCCGACCGGATAACATCTCCAATTTCTAAAACCTGGACCCGACCAGATAACAGTAAACCTCAAATTCAGTTGCTAAATCCTGGAACCGACCAGATATTAGTTTAACTCCTTCAACTATAGAGCCTAGACCCGATCAGTTAACAATTCGAGTTACTGAAACCTGGACCTGACCAGATAACAGTTGATCTCAAGTTCAAATTGTTGAAGAATGGACCCGACCGGATAACAGTAAACCTCAATTTTAAGTGGCTAGAGCCTAGACCCGACCATATAGTAACTTAACTTCTCTATCTACTGCAAAACCTGGACCCAACCAGTTAACAGTTCGAGTTGCTGAAACCTGGACCCAACCAGATAACTGTTTGATTTTTACAAATCACTAATAAAACTCCTTTTCCCTAGTAGAGTTTTCAACTGCTCCAGCGAGTTGTTGCAAAGCCTGGAATTTGACCAGATAACAGTTAACTTCTTTATCCCCAGCAAGTTATTGTGAATCCTGGAATCCAACCAGATAACAACTAACTTTCAAGAGATAATTCCCCACCAGAGCGACAGACAACTAAAACTCCTGAATTCTGGTTCCCAAGCAGAAATCAACACTCTCCATAGAACCTTCTCAGGCAAAGTCAATGTCCCCCAGAGGAGTTTTCCTCAAACAACAAAGCAGGAATCCCCAGCGGAAACACTCTATACAAGATTTGAAGATGCACATACTCTTCAGCGATTCAGGATTTAACTTCCCAAAACTCCCCAACATTTGTCAAGGATTTATTTTCCGAGACAAAGATGCACTTCAATAACATTTCACATTTCATACATCATAGCATATGCATACGAAGCACATATAGCACAACCTCATTTTTGAGAGCATCATCACGAAATGCATTCCATACATCATGACATTGCATACAGCTGACTCTTTACCTTTTCAGGAAAGAACAATCAACAAATAATTATCATCAAGAATTTTCAACAGGTCCAAGATTAGTTCCTGAAATAAGACAGAGCTACTATCTACACAACCAGTTGAAGCAATCTTACACGAGTTTCTTCTAATTTCTAGATGCAGCTTCACACGGGCTCATCATGAAGCAATCTTACACGGGTTCCTTCCAATTTCCAGATGCAGTTTCACACAGACTCATCCCGAAGCAGCCCTACCCAGGCTCCTTCTCATATATTTCCAGATGAAGTTTCACACGGACTCATCCCGAAGCAGCCTTACCCAGGCTCCTTCTTATATATTTCCAAATGAAGTTTCACACAGACTCATCCCGAAGCAGCCCTACCCAGGCTCCTTCTCATACATTTCCAGATGAAGTTTCATACAGACTCATCCTGAATCAGCCCTACCCAGGCTCCTTCTCATATATTTCTAGATGAAGTTTCACACAGACTCATCCTGAAGCAGCCCTACCCAGGCTCCTTCTCATACATTTCCAAATGGAGTTTCACATGAACTCATCCCGAAGCAGCACTACCCAGGCTCCTTCTCATACATTTCCAAATGAAGTTTCACACTGACTCATCTCGAAGAAGCCCTACCCAGGCTCCTTCTCATAAATTTACAGATGCAGTTTCACACGGACTCATCCCGAAGCAGCCCTACCCAGGCTCCTTCTCATACGTTTCCAAATGCAGCTTTACACAGGCTCATCCTGAAGCAATCTTATATGGGTTCCTTCTAATTTATTTCCAAATCCAGCTTTGCACAGGCTCATCCTAAAGAAGTCTTACACGGTGTTGTACCCCAAAATTTTCCCTCTCACTTATCAAATATTTTTTCACATAGATCTCTCTTGGTTCAAGACTGCACTAGGTTTGATCAGCTCAAGACACCTCCTTAAGCACTGATGACCAAAATTAGGGTTTTGAGATTTCACAAGGATAATTGGACTTTCAATGCTTCATATGATTTTCATGGATCATTATGGACCCCCAAGATTACTCCTGACAGTTTCAAGCCTTGGATCACACTTTTGCTCAGTCAATTGAGCAGTTGACCTAAAAATCAGTTGTATTAGGGAAAAAGTCAACTATGGCCAATTTACATTCAAACTTCATAATTTTTTATAAACGTCAATATTATAAACTCATATGTATCATTTGATCAAGTTTGGACCATAATTCCTCAAGAAATTTGATCAAATCATCAAAAGGGCAAAATGGTTAAAATTAGGGTTTTGACTGAGAAAGGGCAATTTCTGATTTTTGACCTAGCAAATGGTCAATTGGTTTGAATCATTATTTCAAGAGTTCAATTGAATCATTTTGACCTAATGGCATGACCTAAAACATTGCTCAAGATCAATTGGATTGATAGTGAATTTTCAGTCAACTGATCAAAAGTCAATTGTACATTAAAAAGTCAAACTTTGACTTTTTGGTCAAAATTCAATGTCAAAGATCACACTTCATCAAAACATGTCAAAATATGAAACTTATTCATCAAGAAATAAAAAATTCAAGATTTTATTTTGAAAAGTCAAAGTTTTCTAACTTAGAATTTTTTCTAAGTGTTTAAAACTTCATGTTTTTTCATAACTTTGAGCCAATTTATCACCATGATGCAAGATGATTCAAAAGAAACTTTCGACATGAAAGTTGTAGATCTACATGATATCTACAACATTGATTTACACAACTTCTTCTAAAGATTCTTGGATATCAAGTTATAAATTCAGAAAGTCATGATCATGAAATTGAACACTTAGTGAAATTTTGCCCTAGTTTTGGTTAGGATTTTGACCTAACTTCATGGCACTTTTTCATATAGTTACAAGGGGAATTTTCAAAAGTGATTCAAAGAGGGGTTGTAGAGCATATTGCAAGCTTTACAAAATGTCCAAGAACTCCTTGAGATCATTTGTGAGCAAGGAGAATCGAAGAGATGAAGTTAGGGTTTTCAAATTTGAATTACAAGCCATTTCATGATGAACAAGAATTCAAATCCAAGCCTATGCTGCATGAATCTTACTTTGAAGGATTCTAACCTATAAATCTATCCATAATCAGAAGATTACATAACTATTTGAGCTATGATCCAAGTGTTTGAGTCTTTGTCCAAGTGATTATTCCATTAATGGAACAAAGTTCACACTTCCATTTTGGAAAAGTAAATTTAATCACAAAGTCAATGCATAGAGCTCCTAACTTGTTTCATCTGAACACAAGTAATGTTAAAGGAAAAAGCAACATGTCTAGAGCCTCCCATAAACTCATGCCATGCTTGTACTACACATTGAAACTTATTTTCCCACTTTTCTTCAAAATCAAGTAACATAGCCATAACTCTAGATCTCACAGTTCTATCAACTTCAAACCCTCTAACCTTTTTCATATAACCATACAAGTTATTTGCAAGGTAGGACACGATTGAAAACACTCCCAAACTCCCTAAAAACTCAGATTGCACAAAACCTCCATTTTGGTGTCATTTCTGACTTTGAACTTCAATCTTCAAAACCACTCGTGCATTTCTTGGCCTTTTAGTTTCAAAAGCTTCCTCATATCAAATACAAACCATCCATATCCCTGTTTGCAGACTGTAACATCATTTTCATCAACTTCCATAGCCAAAAACAGAGCATTGCAGTTGGACTTCTCTAGGCCATTCCAGCCACCCTTAGCTCAAGCCAGCCATTAAATTAGCTTTCTAGAGGTCCAAGGAAGCTAACCTGATCATCACCACTGCCTGAAATGAGCTCAAAACCATTTCATGATTTCCAGTTTTGAGGTTTTTTTCTTGAACTTCTATCTTCATATCTAGGTATTGTTAGGCTTGCATTTGTGAAGATAAAATGTAGATATCATTGCCACAAAGCTCTATATATCCATAGTTTGCATTTATATAGCCTGAGCTTAGAGAATTTTAGAATTGAAGTTTTCTGAAATTTTTAGGTTTTAAATTAGAGCCAGAAAAATTCTCATTCATCTTTGACTGTTAGCTTAAGTTATTTACATGGATGGATTCGTGGGAAGAAATGCCACAACTTTCATGTTTGAACTTTTCATTTTTGTTGAGAGATGAAGAAGATACAAGTCCTATGGCTGGAGGTTGAAGATGAAGTATATTCAGGGTGCATTATGTGTTCTATATTTATCGTTTCAGTTATATAAACGAATGTACAGCCACCCTAGTGGTAAGGCAGCGTGCTGGTAACCTCAAGGTCACGGGTTCAAGACCCATCACTGCCTTTTGCTTTTTTTTTCTTCACATTTTCACATTTTTTTGTTTGTTTGCAGCGTTGGGCTCCTCTTTGTTGGGCCTAACCTTTTTTGCTTATTTTACTCTCTGTTTCATTTTCTAACCCCCCTGGCTTTTCTTTATATTTTTATTTTTATT
Source organism: Vicia faba (assembly GCA_948472305.1). NCBI lineage: Eukaryota > Viridiplantae > Streptophyta > Magnoliopsida > Fabales > Fabaceae > Vicia > Vicia faba. The sequence continues at coordinate 581,238,350 of OX451735.1, forward strand.
TTATTTTTCTTCATTGATATTATTATTATTATTATTATTATTATTATTAATATTATTATTATTATTATTATTATTACTACTATTATTTTCATAAATCATAAAAAAATCCAAATTTATTTATTATTTATTATCTATACTTATGTATTTTATTTTCTCCATAAAATAAAAAGACTAAAAATCATTTTCTTAAAAAAAATTAATTATTTTTTTCTTAAATAATTAATTTTTAGACTAAGGATAAATTAGCATATTATTTTATTTTCTTAGTTAATATTAATTTAGAACTTAGGTTGATTTTAATTAATTAATATTCATATTATTTTCCTTAATTTGAAACCTTTTCATAAAAAACCCTAAAAATCCTTTTCAAATTAATTTATTTTCTTAATTAGTTTAAGTTAATTTTATTTAATTTTAATTAATCATTTTCTTTAATTAGGTCAAGACAAAACCCCTTTCATAAAAAACAACAAAAATCATTTATTTTTCCATTTATATTCTTGCATTTTATTTTCAATTTTGTACAATATTCAATGTGGTTGTAATAGATAATTAGGTTTAATTTTCTTGCAATCCCCATTTGTAAATTTGTACACCCCCTCCCCTAATGATGTAATAACGTAGTAATTTTACTTTTCACAATTTATCGCTTTATATAAATGCTAGTAATTAGGGTTTGTATGAGAAGATAAAATCAACAAGTAACAAACCCTAATCAAAGACTAAACAAATCATGAAAATCAATACACTTGCACACAATCACCCCTAGGGTAAATCCACTTGGTTGCCTTATGAAAATGGCAATATTATGCATGTGAGGTATCTTAGCAAAAACAAGCAAAAATACAAGATCATAGTCCCTCGACGACGCTATCAAAAGTTGCATTTCAAATGATCTTAGTCCCTAAAGAAAAATGCTAAAATACCTTGCAACATTGCTAATCACGGTTATACGATGACCCACGCCCGTCTCGTTTACATCCAAAGATAGGGTTACTTACCAAATCAATGGTTAGATGACAATGTCAAAGGAAAGAGGAAATGAACATGAAAGACTTTTGAGTAGGTAGAATGTTCCTAGTTACTTGCTCATTTTTCAAACCAAAACATCCTTGCTATTTTCAAAACAAACACCTACACATTCAAAACACCTTTCAAACTTGAAAACATTTTCAAAGGACCAACACTTTTGTATACATCTTACAAACGAGAATCATTACAAAGTTTTCCTAAACGATGGCGCCTTTTCAAAATACTTTCAAAAACCACATAAAGCACATTTTCAAACAAAAGCAAGTGATCTAGCAAGTAACTAAGAGCCCATGGAAAACCATGCATGAAAAGGGTGCTAATACCTTCCCTTTTCATAATCTACCCGTTGAACTCAAGAAATAATCTCAAAGGTCTTTCCTGTGCTTTTTCACCTTTCCTTTTGGATAAAAGAAATGTCGATGGTGACTCTTGCTAACTGCAACATTTATGATAAAATGAAAAATAACCAAGTCAGTTCTCCCACCGTACCATAGAACCGGAGACTCTGCTGGGGAATATTCTAAAAGTGGGGTTACCTTAGGGCTAAGATCATATTTACTTGCTTTCTTTGTTTTACTTGTATGCTTTACATTATGGTTCTTTGTTTGGGTTTGAATCCTCTACCCGAATTTGGGATACCTTATAGGTAAGTAGCAATATGTTGTGGAAACTGTGCAGGGTATACCGACACGGTCTAAGCAATAACTACGTTAATGAAACATATTTGTGGGTACCGGTAGCCCTTGAGTAGTCAAGGAGAATACGGGCCCGCTGAGTGATGTCATGAAGCACTAATGAACTTTAGAACCTTTACTTGACCAACTTGGCCTTTAGGACATAGTGAGATGACCGACTTTGGTGCAGTCCGAAGTTGGTAGATACTCGATACTACACTCATTGAGGTTTGGTTTTTTGGGATATTTCGGTCGCTATTTAATAGGCTTGTGCTGAAATAATTCCCGAGAAAACAAACCAGTGATATTGAGCTTCTTAGAACCCGGTTACTATTACTAGGACAAGTTTGAGCCAACTAAACTTCAAGAGGGTACTTACCTATGAGACTCCATGCAAGCATAAACCTAAGGACTTGCTTGCTTTGTTTGTATATATTTACTTGTACATGACATCATAAACATCATAACATCATACTCATATTCACTAACCATTTCAAGGATTTTTGGGATTTATCTTTGTTCTTGTTTTGTAGGACATGGATTCTATTCGCAGGAAAACCATTCAAGTCAATCTCGTAAAGCTCCCTCCTCAACTCAAAGAGTTAGCATCAAGGATTCCTGAAAATTCTCCATTTAGCGAAAGACATGGTCGCCTACTAAACTTGGTCACCTCCAACACTGATGAAGACATGATGAAGGTGATCTTTCAGTTCTTTGATCCCTTACACCATTGCTTCACATTTCCTGATTATCAACTTATTCCAACTTTGGAAGAATTCTCCCAAATCACGAGGATTCCCATTCTCAATCAACTACCTTTCAACGGTACGAAAAGAGATCCAAAGCCAGAAGAGATTGCTCAAGCTCTACACTTGCAACCATCTGATATCATAACTAATTGGGAAACAAGGAGTGGTGTCAAAGGTTTCCTAGCAAAGTTCTTGTTTGAGAAAGCCCAAAACTGTTGGAACTATTTGGATTTTCAAGCCTTTGAGGAAATTTTGGCTCTGCTCATCTATGGGATGGTTTTGTTTCCAAATCTCGACCAACTCATAGATGTGAACACCGTCAAAATTTTCATGTCTCGTAACCCGGTGCCTACTTTGCTAGGGGACATCCTACATTCCTTTCACTCTCGCACTTTGCGGAAGAGAGGTATCCTACTGTGTTGTACTTCTCTCTTGGCAAGATGGTTTATTTCGCATCTTCCCCAATCTGTGTTGAAAAATGAGCAAGGTTCATGATGGTTCCATAGGTTGATGATGCTCATACATTTAGATATTCATTGGTGTTCCCTCTCTTTGGAGAATGTTACTATCGTCGACCATTGTGGAGAATTCCCTAATGTCCCTTTGCTTGGCATTAGAGGAGGTATTACCTACAACCCTTTCTTAGCCTTAAGACAGTTTGGTTACGCCCGAAGGGATGGTCCCCACGAGATGCTTATCCAAGGATTGGTATTCGACTACGAGAATGACGATCAAGGTTACCGCCAGAGATTTATCCGAGCTTAGAGGATATTGAACAAGGTGGATAGCAAGACGTTGGGACACAAGAACTCTATTCCCCTCGAGCCTTACCTTAAATGGGTGCGAGCTCGTGCTTAGAAACTCGTGATGCCTTATCCCTCTATCTTACCAGTCATCATGGAGCATGTGGTTGAAGGATATGTTCCCTACACTATCCTCCATCCTGACATGCCTACCTCTCTCGAAGACTTACAAAAGGGTTGGATTCAGCTTAAGGAAGAACAGGATACTTTCGAAGCTCAATTCTATGCTAGTGAGAAGAGGGTCTTGGAGCTTACGAAGCAGCTACAAGAAGAGAAATGTGTGAATGCCTATCTCGCATCGAAGAGGATGCCTTCAGTCTTTTTATCTTAGAAAGTTATTTTGTAAGCCCAAGAGGCATGATGCAATCTTTGTTGTTTTTTCTAATGAAAATTAAAGTTTGTTCATTCTTTTGTCTATACAAATTTAAATTTCATTAATCCTTGAAATCATTTGCATGTACATATCCCATGCATCATAACATGACATGTTTTTGCATAACATGTTTCCTTATCTTTCTGCTGTTTATTTCAGCAAGATGGATCTAGAGAAAACTGTGATGGATCTCCAAGCCCAGAATTCTCAGTTTCAGGAAGCTCTACTAGCCCTAGCCAAGGGGAAGCATGATATGATGGCTTTGCTGGCCGTTAAGAAGAAGCCAAAGAAGAAAGCTCTACTCAACATGGGTAGAAGGTTCAAGGAGACAATCCATCAAATCCCAGTGGGAGGAGATTCATCTGAAGAGGACGAGAACCAGATTGGTGAGGTCAAGAGTACTCAGGATGACTGTATCAATGATTGAGTATCCGATGATGATTATTTCAACGAGCAATATCCACCTGCTGATATCAAATACAAGCAGTTAGAAGACAGATTGAAAGCTGTTGAAATCCAAGTCATCCCGGATTTAGATTTTGATGATTTAGGTTTGATCTCTGGGGTAGTCATTCCCCACAAATTCAAAATACCAATATTTGCAAAGTACGATAGGGTTTCTTGTCCAAAACTCCATTTGAAATCTTATGTGCGCAAGATACAGCCGCACACTGCTGATAAGAAGCTCTGGGTTCACTTTTTCCAAGAGAGCTTGGCTGGAACACAACTTTAATGGTTTTATCAGTTAGATGGTTCTCGTATCAATACTTGGGAGGACTTAGCTACTTCCTTCTACCATTAGTATCAGTACAACACCGACTTGGCGCCAACAAGGGTTCAGTTGCAAGATATGACCATGGGGAAGAATGAAGGATTTAAGGAATATGCGCAAAAGTGGAGAGACCTTGCTAGTAGGTTCCGACCTCCCTTGACTGATAGGGAGCACATAGACATGTTCATGGGCACTTTATTTGGTCCTTTCTTTAATCTGTTGGTTGGCTGCTCTTCTTCTGGTTTCACAGAATTGATCTTAACCGGCGAAAGAGTGGAAAGTGGTATCAAAAGTGGGAAGATCTCTGTGGAATCTACCTGCACTCCAAATCCTATCAAGAAACCTTTTGCTGCAAAGAAAGAAGTCAATGTTGTGTACGGGGCAAGGGCCCACACTAAGAAGAACAATCACTCATCTGTCAATGCTGTCCGAATCTCCAATCCAACTCCTACTCCAAGACCATCTGCAAATCATCAACAATTTGAAACTCCAAGAAGACAATTTACAAGGTTAGGCATGTCACTGTCTCAAGCCCTTCAACATTTGCTCAAGCATAATTTAGTGACATTGCGCGATCGTCCCACCAACCTGACACCTCTTCACCAAAGTATAATTCGAACGCTAAGTGTGCTTACCATTCAAGAATCCCCGAGCACGAGACTGACCAGTGTTGGGCCTTGAAGAACAAAATCTAGGATTTGATTGAAAACAAGACTATTGAGTTTGATCCTCCTCCAACGCCGAATGTAATTACCACTCCGATGCTGAAACATGACAAGAGTGTTAATGCTATTGAAGATACAATTTTTGTTGCCTCTGTTGAAGAATTGACTACTCCGCTGAATGTAATCAAGAATAATCTGTTGAAAGCTGGGATCTTCCCTGGCTGTGAAAAAGATTGTGTGTGTTGTACAAGACAACTCAATGGGTGTGAAGGGCTGAAGAAAGGCATACAACGCCTGATGGATAACCACGGAATTCTATTCGAGAAGAACCCACTTGCCAAAAGTTTGACTAACAAATATGAAGACCTCTCCATTATTACCATCTCAAACAAGCCTCTTAGGATCACCTCCAAAGGTCCTATTAGGATTTCAAATGAACCCATTGTTGCTCCCTTAATAATTACCAATCCTGGACCAATTCCCTACTCTTCAAACAAAGCGGTACCATGGAATTACGGCGCTGAGGTGTTCTATCATGGGATTAAACAAGATGCCTGGATCGAAGAAGAAGAAGATGACAATGTTGGTAACATAGTTGGTTCAAGAAAAGTAATTAGAACTGGGAGAATATTTTCACCCAATATCTCACCACCAGTTGTTACAAGGACGCCCATCCGCATTACTGATGCCAAGCCGAGTACCGATACAAGGAGGAAGGAGAAGGTTGTCGAGCCTGATGTGATTGAAGTACCCTCCAAGGCCGTAGCTGATGAAGAACCCTCCGCTCGCGAGATGGACGAGATTTTGAAGATCATAAAAAGAAGCAACTTCAAGATTGTAGAACAGTTGGGGCAAACCTTTCTAAGATTTCAATGTTGTCATTGCTGCTTTTCTCTGATGCCCATGCTCAGACATTAATCAAGTTCCTAAAAAAGGCTCATGTCCCCCATGAGATGACAACAAACCAATTTGAGAATTTCATGTCTAGCCTGACAGATGATAATGGCTTGGGATTTTCAGATGCTGACTTAACACCTCTCGGGAAGAATCACAATAAAGCTTTACATGTTTCTGTCGAGTGCAAAGGGACTACCTTAGCACATGTGCTAGTCGACACTGGTTCTTCTCTGAATGTATTACCCAAGGGGCGTTAGACCGTCTTGACTATGAGGATTTAGTCTTGAAGCCAAGTGATATCATTGTAAGGGCGTTTGATGGATCAAATCATGGGGAGGTAGATCTTCCAATCAAAGTGGGCTCCCAAATCTTCAACTCCATCTTCTATATTATGGATATTCGTCCTTCCTATTCTTGTCTGTTAGGTCGCCTGTGGATCCATAAAGCTGGGACAGTAACCTCAACCCTCCACCAGAAACTCAAATATCCAGTCAAGGGTAGAATAGTCACCGTCTATGGAGAAGAAGAGTTTATGGTGAGCCACCTCAATTATTTCAAGTACATAGAGATGGATGGAGAATTAATTGAGACCATGTGTCAAGCCTTTGAGGTTGTACCACCGATGATTGCTGCTACCAAATGTTCTTCTAATGAGTCTAAATCTGTTAAGGCCACGCCAAAGATGGTTTCAGTCAAAGACGCCCATGCAGCAATTGAAGAAGGAAACTGCGATACTTGGGGCAACTCCTCGATATTCCATTTAAAGCGGACAAGTTTGGTTTGGGCTTCACCATCAAAGCTCAGAAGGAAGTGAGGCGTGCTCGTTCTAGAAATCCACCTCTCCGCATTGGAAGCCATGAAGTCAACGTCGTGGGTGATTCTGAAGAAGGAGCTGCGTTTGAAGAGTGGGTGTATCCAACTACAACGGAGCTGAAGAATTGGCATACAAAGGACTTTGTGCCCATCTCCTTCATTAAGGAGTAATCTATTTGTTATTGCTTTTCTTTCAATTCAAAGAACATGTTGTCTGTAATATTTTAACAATGACTTTTCAACCATATTCCTGGCTCGGGGCACTTTGGTCCATTTGTCAAGGGTTTTGTTTATGTTCATCTAATCATATGATCATTCAGTACATTGGACTCTTTTGCATTCAAATATTTGCGTTCATTGTCTTTCCTTTCTTGCAAATAATTTTTCAAAAAAAATAGCCATGTATCTTACATACACACACACACACTCCTGCAGGTCCACATACACCCTGGATCCTATTGCCAATGACTCTACTATTGCTGACTATGACTTTGAATGTCCTATCAACCAAGCCGAAGACGAAGGCGAGGAATATTGTGACATACCAGGAGAACTAGCCAGACTTCTATTACAAGAGGAAAAAGCTATTCAACTGCACAAAGAGTCAGTTGAAGTTATCAACCTGGGTACTAAGTCAGATAAGAAAGAAATCAAGATCGGCGCTAACTTGGAAAGCAGTGTCAAGAGAAGGTTGGTTCAGATGTTCCATGATTATGTGGAAGTATTTTCTTGGTCTTATGAAGATATTCCTGGGTTGGATACCGACATCGTAGTTCATCGTCTTCCAACAAGAGAAGACTGCCCTGCTGTTAAACAAAAGGTTCGTCGCATGAGGCCTGATATGTCTGAAAAGATCAAAGCTGAAGTGACAAAACAGTTTGATGCAGGGTTCCTAGCTGTTACTTCCTGTGATCGGTGGATATGGAACTGACTGTTTAACGCTGGTTCGCGAAATGTCGCAGAAGCAAGAGTCGCCACCGTCTTTTATTTTCTCCAAATGGAAAGGACAAAAGCACAGAAAAATTCCTTGTAGAGATTGCTCTCGGTTCGGGAGGTAGATTATAGAAAGGGAAGGTGTTAGCACCCTTTCTATCCATGGTTATCCATGGGCTCTTAGATACTTGCTCATTTGTGTTTTCAAAAATGGTTTGTTTGCTTTTCAAGTGTGAGTTAAAAAAGTTTCTTTGAAAATTCCAGTTCGACTCTTGTATCGGTCCTCAAGAGTGTTTGAAAAATTGCTTTCGAAAGATTTTTGAAAAGTGTGTTGGTGTGAAAAGTATTTTTGAATTTGTTTTGAGATTTAGAGCAAGTATCTAGAGTCGTCTACCTACCCTAAGGAATTCGTCTGTGTAAATGTCCTTTAAAGTAGTGCCATCCCACCATTGAGAGGTAGGTAGCACCACCGTTGGAGGTGTTCGGGTCAATTCGAGGTTCGGGACATGGTGATCACCAGAGCAATGGGAAGACACCTTAGAAGCTACCCTCATGCCAGGTTCCCGGATCATGAGGACTTACTAAGACATCCTCTACTCGACGATCACCTTTCGAGGTAAGGCAACAGTGAGGCGTACCCTAGGGGTGGTGTGTGAATTGTGTGTCATTTTCAGTTTATTGTTTGTCTTGTCATGCATTGGTGATCTACGCTTTGATTTTATTTTCGGGCATTCATTCTTTCATGTTATTGTTAACAGTTAAAAAGTGCGAGAATTTAAAGTGCGGAAAAGATAAAAGGTCCTACGCTATTACAAAGGCGCGGGTCTACAACGCCAAATTAATCCAGACCCGATTTAAAATAAAGTGTAGAAAATAAATATCTAATAGCTATTACATGGCTTTGGAGCAATTACATTATATTTACAACAGAAATAAATAAAACGCGCGAAAAAAGGAAAATATGATCGAATGCGAGGGCGTTGGACCCTTTAAGGAATTAAAATAAAATTAATAGAATAATTAAATTAAATAAAAGAAATGACTTATTTTTATGTTTTTTTGATTTATGACAATTAAAGAAAATTTAAACTAATTAAAAGTCAAGTAATTAATTCTAATTTTAATGGTTTTTAATTTATTAAAGTAAACGCATTAAAGTTAAAACCTAGAATTTAAACTAAATTAATTATGAAATTTATTTACAAAAATTAATGATTAATGACAAAATATTCAATTAATTAAAAAAAAGGGAAAAAAGTGTTAAAGATCTATTTTTTATTATTTTTGGTTTATTGTGAAATAGAATTAAATTATAACCTAAAATTAAATCTAAATTAATTAAGGGATTTATTTACAAAATTAATACTAAAATAAAATTATTATTTATTTTTTGTCTTTTCTGATTTTTTTGTGTTTTTGATTTTATGTTGATTAAAAAAAAGAAATAAAAATAGTCAAAATAAGTATAAGAAAAACGACGGAAACATGCAGCAAATAAAAAAAGCATAATTCTGGAGGCCTGGGAAGCTTCGATCCAGAGAAGGTGTCTCCTTCGATCTGGGATGCTATACCTGCAAAAGTATGTTAGCAAAATAAACTCAGGGCCTGGTATCGAACCCCAGGCCCTTCGATCCTACGTGCGCTGAGTCTTTTCAGGATAAATCTGCAGCAAATGTTAGCAAACGAAGAACATGACCTGGGGCCAAACCCAGGCCCTTTGATCCTGTCTAGGATAGTAAATTGAAGGTAACAACAAGCACGAATGTGTAATGCAAATACAAGGTTGGACAGTTTACCCTCTCTTACCAGTAAATTGGACCTTCGATTTGGGCGCTTCCTGAATGTAGGCACCTTCGATCTGGGCTTCTGGGCTTGGCTACTTTTGCTGAAGGGTGGCTTTGCTTGGAAAATTCTGGCAACCTTTGATGGATTTTGTGGGCAGCCTCTCTCCAATGTTTCTTTCGTTCTCCTGTTGTGTGTTTTTTCGTCCCTTGTAATGTGCCACTGGCCCTTGTATTTATAGGAGTGTGAGGGTCTTGTAACGGTAAGAGACAACCATTTAACCAGGCCTTTAATGCCATGAGACAAGAATCAGACACATTAAAAGTTTTCCTTTTTTGAAATATGCATGTCTCTTGAATGAACCTGGACACTTTCACTTGTACATGTCTTATGCAATGTGTATGAATGAAAATTATGGCCAATAATGCCTTGCATTGATGTTTAGGATTTGGCATAAACCACCATTATCACACTTTCCACTTTTGATTCAAATTTGAATTTTTGCCTTGTTTAAGCCTTAGCACGAAAAATGGTAGGCACATAATGATGCTTCAAGGTTAATCAAAGCAAAATATCCCTTTAAATTAATTTTTTTGAATTTCTTTTGATTTTAAAAGATTTAAAATTAATTAAATCCAATAAAATCAATAAAAATGAAAAAATTAATAAAAAAATCTGAAATAAAAGCTGGGACACGTGGGAAGCATGGCCAAGTCAATTCAAGTGGAAAAAGTGGGCCCCTTTTGTCAAAAATGAGATTTCAAGGATAAATGATTTTGGCCATTTCACAAAAATTTCCCAACTTCTCCAATGCATAACTTGCTCAATTTTTAAGCTTTGCTCATGTTCTTGGACATTTTAGAAAGATCTTGAAGTCCTCTAAACAATGTCTTTGGTCCCATGTCATTTTGATTTACCAATCTCAAGTTATGGCCTTTGACTTAAAGTCCTTTTTTGTTGACTTTTGAAAATGACCTATAATGTTGAAATTGATAACTTTTTGTGAGAGCATTTCTTGGACTTGGAGTGTGAAAATGAGTTGTAGGAAATGTCTCCCCCTTAAAGATGAGCATTGGATGGGATTTTTCTGATGAACCATGAAAAAGTTATGCCTTGGTCAATTTCAGTTGACTTTTTCAGCTGTCCAAATATAGAAATTTTTGCATCTTGATGATTTTTGAGCCAAGTTTTGAGAATCATGATCAAGCATTGATCAAATGATGTTTGTGGCTTCAAAATGAGATGTTGACCAAAAATTTGAACTTTTGACTGCCAAATGACCATTTTGCCCCTACGGTTGACTGTAGTGCAATTAGGGTTTTGACTGTGCAATTTTTGTGCTGAATGTCTTGAAACTTGATATGAGGATGCTTGACCATATTTGTAGGCATGTGAGACTTGATTAGACCCTTGGAAACTTCAAATCCTTGATCAGAACACAAACCCTAGTTTTGACTGCTTAGGAGGTTCTTGCACTGTGCAACCCTTGGGGAACTTTGAAGCTTGACTTGGCAATTTCTTGAAGAATATGGGAGGGCAAATTTTGGGGTACAACAGTTGCCCCTGTTCAATCTTCTTAGACCTGAGGATGCAGATTGGCTGACGTGCCTTTCGTAATCCGAGGGTGGAAGATGAATGAACACTAGAGTGCCCAGAAATTTGCGCTCACATAGTAGCAGTGGGATGATGAGAATGGGCTTATGGATGCCATCTAGAGGTTGATGAATAGGATAATGGGCTTATAGATGCCATCTGGATGTTGATCGCGTAAGAGATTCCTTAGCGAGAACTTGCGTACCTGCAAAACAGAGAATGATTACCTGACACGTTGCAGGAGTTGGTTTTCAGATGCTTGGCATAGATGTGTCCTGACTGGTTACAGGAGCTGAGTCTGGAGCTTCAAACGGTGATGAAGTTGTCTCTACTGACAGGTTGTTTCCAAGGACGGGTGGTCTTTAACGACAGGTGTCTATAGCGACTACTGTCTATAACGACGAGTGTCTAGGACGACGAGTGTCTATAACGACGAGTGTCTATGACGACGAGGGTCTATAACGACGAAGAGTGTCTATAACGACGAGTGTCTATAACGACGAGTGTCTAGGACGACGAGTGTCTATAACGACGAATAGTGTCTATAACGACGAGTGTCTATAACGACGAGTGTCTATAACGACGAGTGTCTATAACGACGAAGAGTGTCTATAACGACGAGTGTCTATAATGATGAGTATCTAGGACGACGAGTGTCTATAACGACGAAGAGTGTCTATAACGACGAGTGTCTATAACGACGAGTGTCTAGGACGACGAGTGTCTATAACGACGAAGAGTGTCTATAACGACGAGTGTCTATAACGACGAGTGTCTAGGACGACGAGTGTCTATAACGACGAAGAGTGTCTATAACGACGAGTGTCTATAACGACGAGTGTCTAGGACGACGAGTGTCTATAACGACGAAGAGTGTCTATAACGACGAGTGTCTATAACGACGAGTGTCTATGACGACGAGTGTCTATAACGACGAGTGTCTATGACGACGAGTGTCTATGACGACGAGTGTCTATAACGACGAGTGTCTATAACGACGAGTGTCTATAACGACGAGTGTCTATGACGACGAGTGTCTATAACGACGAGTGTCTATAACGACGAGTGTCTATGACGACGAGTGTCTATAACGACGAGTGTCTATGACGACGAGTGTCTATGACGACGAGTGTCTATAACGACGAGTGTCTATAACGACGAGTGTCTATAACGACGAGTGTCTATAATGACGAGTGTCTATAACGACGAGTGTCTATGACGACGAGTGTCTATGACGACGAGTGTCTATGACGACGAGTGTCTATAACGACGAGTGTCTATAACGACGAGTGTCTACGACGACGAGTGTCTATGACGACGAGTGTCTATAACGACGAGCGGAAGTAATTTTAACTGGACTTGTCTTCTTTTGACTGGATTTGTCTACTTTGACTGAATTCGTCTACATAGCTAATCTTTTAACTGTATCCTTCCTGAAAGGTAAAGGTCAGTCATATGCAATGCATGATATGGATCAAGCAATAATATTTTTCAACACATGAGATTGTATGATATGATGCATATGTGCATGTATCATGATGTATAACAATGTGACGTTTATGAATGTATCTTCGTCTAGGAAAATAGATCCTTGACGGATGCCGGGAAGTCAAATCCTGGGCTGATGTTGAAGAGTGAGATTCTTCGTTCCCGTTGGGGATGATGATTGCAAGAATACCGGTAGGAGAAGATAACTCCGTTGGGAAATAAACTTGGCGAATAGATTATTCTGCGGGGAGAAAAGTACTCTAACGATCTTGCTGGGAAACAAAACACTGTGGGGAAAGAGGTACTTTGTTGAGGTTGATGAGGATAACTCCGCTGGGGATATCTTTGCTGTGTTGGAAGTGTTAATAGACTTCGCTGGGGATAAGAAGACTGTGTCGATGATGATCTCTCCGTGGCTCTTGGTTGAGGATAACCCAGTTATATCCTGGTAGGGAAATAACTCTTTGAATAAAGCCGGGCGACGCGTTCGTGCTCTGCGAGGATAAGCTTCCAGAATCTACTGGGAATAAGCTTACTGCCTGGGGAGGTGAATTCCAACTTTCCTGGGGAAACTGGATTGGACTCTCTTGGGGAAATTTTGAACTCCACTGGAAGTAACTCTGTTGAATGTTTGATATACCGCCGGGGAATAATCTTTAGGTCAAGACTGCCGGGAATGCTTGTTAAGAATACATGTATACTGCGGGGAATGTTGAGCTCTGCGGGAGGATACCCAGCTTCCTTAAGTTTGAAAATAGCTTTACTTGGGGAGAGCGTATTGACTTGCTGGCTCACTCTCTGGGGAATTGAGATATCTGGTTATGTTCTCCAGCTGAACCTACCTTGGTACCTTGGAGGATAGAACAATTAGATCGTTTAGACCACTCATCATTGCCCCTGTTTCTGATGTGGGAGAGGAAGACCTATGAGGTGCTGATAGTTGTTGAGGGTCAAACCTTCTTCAGGTAGGCAGGTGACAATATGACAGGACATAGTCGTACGCTTTGATCCCTAACTTTTGCCTGGACCGCCCTTTCGGGTTTTCAGCCCACCGGGATACCCATTTTTGCCCAAGCCGCCTTTTCAGGTTTTCGACTTGCCGGGTGTACAGATTTTTCTATTTCATCCCTTCATTTTGCCCGAACCCTTTTGGTTCGCCGGGAAGCCCTTATTTTTGCCTAGGTATGTCAACCTAGCGGGTCTTTGATTTTGCGTAGTATTCTTTCGACTATGTCCATGTTCTTAGAATGCAGGGAGGTGCCCCTGGCTGTTTATGTTGCCATGTTACCAGAAGATGTCTGATCGTGCAAGATTCGTTGTTGAAACGCCCCAAGTGACTTAGGCGGAGATTTGCCCCAGGCTATTTGGCGTTTGAGAGATTCTCTGAATCTTGATTGGACTGTCCCAGATGATTGGACCATGATCATGTTGTGCCCCTTGATTGGAGGTACTTCTGTTCATTAGGCATTCGTCGTGCGAATTTCCCTGCTGTTCAAACAAAAAGTCATATGCAAACAAAGTTATGTCAAAAATGCAAAGCTTATGTCTGTCTTGAAGATTTTGAAAAATGCATTTTTCAGTAAAACCAGCAAATTTTGTAAAATGTGATGTCAACTCAATATTTTATAGCAAGCCTTAAGGAGTCAGGATACCTTTGTAACAATATGCTTTCGAACTAACCCATGCTTCAGCTAGGACTTTTAAGGGTTATAACGTGGCTTGGTTCACGGTTCAAGAAACAAAGGATAAAGGCTCAAATCTATTTGTACCCACCCGCTCTTCGTCATGTTCTTCCAACCTAAACTCAGCTGATCGTGCGTTAGACCTTGTTTGAGTCTTTGCTTTGATATACCAATGATGGTTTAGATAATGATGATTTATTCTGAATGGGCAGTCATTTCTTTTTGTTGAGGGTTTGTGTGACCTCTTTTTTTTTATTTTATTATCCCTATTTTTTTGCCTGAACTGTTTCTTTTGTGATTACAGTCAGCGGGATGCCCCAGTTTTATAAGTCTCTTTCATAGGTTTTGACTTAATGGGTTTTTATTTTTTGAGATATAATGACTGCCTATCTGTATGATTGTTCGGAACCATCACTGTCTTTTGTTTTGTAAGGACCTCTTTGGTGCCGTTCGTTATGCACTTGGATCAATTGAGAGACTACCCTGCCCCAGGTTATGATTAAGGGTTTTAAATTTCGAAAAGAAAAACTCCTACTTCTTTGGCTCAAAGGGGTTGACGAGGGATTATCATCCTTATAACTCCAGTGTTTAGGGATTGAAACAATGCCTGTACCTCATCAGCGGGGTCTATTCAAAAGCATACTGTAATGATCGCGGTATCGTTTTCGTCATCCTCCCTCAAGAGGCTTAGAATTATTAACCGAGAATTGATCATCACAGAAAAATGAAAACAGTTTGCATATAGTGAATACGAAATAATTACTTCAAAACAGACATGTGTAATGCATTAATGAAATAACAATGTTTAACATGAATAAGTGTTTGAACAATCAAAAGAAAATTACAACTTGAAAATTCTAATAAACACAAGTCTTCTAGTCTCAGGGCTTGTTACTTCAAATGGTGAACCTCGCAGGGATAGTAGAAGAACTCGACCTGACCATCTGGGGTGAATTCCACAGCTCCTTCATCAATCAGGCTTTGGATTTTGTACCTCAACTTCCAACAGTCATCAGTATCATGCCCCGGGCTGTTAGAATGGTATGCGCACCTGGCCCCAGGATTATAGTTGGGTGAAGAAGTCTTAGGATTAGGGTGAGGTCCTATCAACGTCACCAGATTCAACTTCAACAGGTGTTGCAAAGCTTGGGACAGCGACGTGTTGAGCTGGGTGAATTGCCTTCTGGGCTTGCTCTGATCAACCCGTTGCTCTGGGCGAGGTTGTGGTTGGAGCTGTGAAGTAGTAGCAGCTTGGAGAGGTCTATTCATTGAACCAAGCCTTTGACTTCTTGGAGGCTGATTACCAGTTTGGTCTCCAGCCTTGGCTACTTGCTTCATACTGTCTTGCTGAAGCTGGTTGATCACAGTTCTCAACTCTTCTTGTTCCCGAGCTAAGCCTTGGATAAGGGCCATTTGCCCCAGCATCTGAGTCCTCATTATGTCTATCTCAGCTTGCATATGTTTCAGCCGTTCATCTTTACCGTCTTCTGGACTGTTCTTGACCAAATTCCCCATGAGGAGCGTTCTCAACTCTTCCTGCCCCTTGGATAGGCTTAGGAAGATCTCCCTGAACTGAGTCTCTTGAGTAGGGAACTCCTGGGTGTTTGATTGGAAAGCCATTACTGAAATAAACAGCGAAGAGGGTAAGTAGCCTGTAACAAGGGTACCTGTTATGCAATGATGTGTATGATATGCATGCAATGTTTTCAAGGATCTCGCGGGATAAACAGGAAATTTTGTTAGCATTTGGATCCGGTAGCTTGATTGAAAGAGCTTCATGTTTGTTGGGAATCTTTCTTCCAAGGGTCAAAGGCTCACCATATCCAGTGGGTCATAGCCTCTGACTTTAGTCATCATGTCTGGTTTTGATTTCCAAACAACCTTGGTTAAGGGAACCTTCTTCAAGAGTCAAAGCTCACCATATCAAGTGGGTCATAGCCTCTGACAACCTTGGCTAGAGGAAAATAAATCCTCTTTGCCCCTTGCTAGATGTTTGATTCATCATGACCTGCATCACAGACCCTTGAGATCCTTGAAATGGGTTAGTCCTTATGCAGGATGTATGCAATGGTATGATGTCATGCTATGCATGAGGGTAATGTAAGTAACCCTGTTATGAGTCCCAATTAAGGACTGCAAACCAAAACCTGCAAGAAACTCAGTAAACATTGTTATGAGTCCCAATTAAGGACTGTAAACAAAACCTGCAAGAAATTCAAGGGTCAGATAATAAGCACGCAAGTAGTTCAAGTACGAAGGCACACAAGTCACACAAGAGAAACCCTTAGAGTTTAGGCCAGCATGGGGTCTAGGTATTACCCTCTTGAAGTTGGTGGGCTAAAACCTGTCCTATCAAAGTAACCGGGTTCTAAGGATCTCAATATCATTGGATTGCTTTCATTGTTCATCGTTTCGATTTAGCCACTGACTGGCGATCAAAATATCCCAAGAAAACAACCCTCAATTGAGTGTAGTATCGAGTATCAACCGACTTCGGAGTACACCAAAGTAGTCATCTCACTACCCTAAAGAGGCCAAGATGGTTCAATTAAGGTTCCTAAGGTCTGTTGATGCTTCACGACACCACGCGGAGGCCCCGTACTCTCCTTGATTGACTCAAGGGTTACCGGTACACACCAAAGTGCCACATCAACGTAGCAGACTGCTTCAACCATGTCGGTATACCCCGCACAGTTCCCTCACAGCCTTGTTGCTACTTTCTAAGAAGGTATCCCCAGATCCGGGTTAGGATCTATAGAACTCCCAAGACAGTCCCACAATTTAAAGCAAACAAATCAAAGCAATTGAAAACACAGTGATCTTAGTCCTAAGGTACACCTCACTTTATAGTTCTCCCCAGCAGAGTCGCCAGTTCTGTGATCGGTGGATATGGAACTGACTGTTTAACGCTGGTTCGCGAAATGTCGCGGAAGCAAGAGTCGCCACCGTCTTTTATTTTCTCCAAATGGAAAGGACAAAAGCACAGAAAAATTCCTTGTAGAGATTGCTCTCGGTTCGGGAGGTAGATTATAGAAAGGGAAGGTGTTAGCACCCTTTCTATCCATGGTTATCCATGGGCTCTTAGATACTTGCTCATTTGTGTTTTCAAAAATGGTTTGTTTGCTTTTCAAGTGTGAGTTAAAAAAGTTTCTTTGAAAATTCCAGTTCGACTCTTGTATCGGTCCTCAAGAGTGTTTGAAAAATTGCTTTCGAAAGCTTTTTGAAAAGTGTGTTGGTGTGAAAAGTATTTTTGAATTTGTTTTGAGATTTAGAGCAAGTATCTAGAGTCGTCTACCTACCCTAAGGAATTCGTCTGTGTAAATGTCCTTTAAAGTAGTGCCATCCCACCATTGAGAGGTAGGTAGCACCACCGTTGGAGGTGTTCGGGTCAATTCGAGGTTCGGGACATGGTGATCACCAGAGCAATGGGAAGACACCTTAGAAGCTACCCTCATGCCAGGTTCCCGGATCATGAGGACTTACTAAGACATCCTCTACTCGACGATCACCTTTCGAGGTAAGGCAACAGTGAGGCGTACCCTAGGGGTGGTGTGTGAATTGTGTGTCATTTTCAGTTTATTGTTTGTCTTATCATGCATTGGTGATCTACGCTTTGATTTTATTTTCGGGCATTCATTCTTTCATGTTATTGTTAACAGTTAAAAAGTGCGGGAATTTAAAGTGCGGAAAAGATAAAAGGTCCTACGCTATTACAAAGGCGCGGGTCTACAACGCCAAATTAATCCAGACCCGATTTAAAATAAAGTGCAGAAAATAAATATCTAATAGCTATTACATGGCTTTGGAGCAATTACATTATATTTACAACAGAAATAAATAAAACGCGCGAAAAAAGGAAAATATGATCGAATGCGAGGGCGTTGGACCCTTTAAGGAATTAAAATAAAATTAATAGAATAATTAAATTAAATAAAAGAAATGACTTATTTTTATGTTTTTTTGATTTATGACAATTAAAGAAAATTTAAACTAATTAAAAGTCAAGTAATTAATTCTAATTTTAATGGTTTTTAATTTATTAAAGTAAACGCATTAAAGTTAAAACCTAGAATTTAAACTAAATTAATTATGAAATTTATTTACAAAAATTAATGATTAATGACAAAATATTCAATTAATTAAAAAAAAGGGAAAAAAGTGTTAAAGATCTATTTTTTTATTATTTTTGGTTTATTGTGAAATAGAATTAAATTATAACCTAAAATTAAATCTAAATTAATTAAGGGATTTATTTACAAAATTAATACTAAAATAAAATTATTATTTATTTTTTGTCTTTTCTGATTTTTTTGTGTTTTTGATTTTATGTTGATTAAAAAAAGAAATAAAAATAGTCAAAATAAGTATAAGAAAAACGACGGAAACAGGCAGCAAATAAAAAAAGCATAATTCTGGAGGCCTGGGAAGCTTCGATCCAGAGAAGGTGTCTCCTTCGATCTGGGATGCTATACCTGCAAAAGTATGTTAGCAAAATAAACTCAGGGCCTGGTATCGAACCCCAGGCCCTTCGATCCTACGTGCGCTGAGTCTTTTCAGGATAAATCTGCAGCAAATGTTAGCAAACGAAGAACATGACCTGGGGCCAAACCCAGGCCCTTTGATCCTGTCTAGGATAGTAAATTGAAGGTAACAACAAGCACGAATGTGTAATGCAAATACAAGGTTGGACAGTTTACCCTCTCTTACCAGTAAATTGGACCTTCGATTTGGGCGCTTCCTGAATGTAGGCACCTTCGATCTGGGCTTCTGGGCTTGGCTACTTTTGCTGAAGGGTGGCTTTGCTTGGAAAATTCTGGCAACCTTTGATGGATTTTGTGGGCAGCCTCTCTCCAATGTTTCTTTCGTTCTCCTGTTGTGTGTTTTTTCGTCCCTTGTAATGTGCCACTGGCCCTTGTATTTATAGGAGTGTGAGGGTCTTGTAACGGTAAGAGACAACCATTTAACCAGGCCTTTAATGCCATGAGACAAGAATCAGACACATTAAAAGTTTTCCTTTTTTGAAATATGCATGTCTCTTGAATGAACCTGGACACTTTCACTTGTACATGTCTTATGCAATGTGTATGAATGAAAATTATGGCCAATAATGCCTTGCATTGATGTTTAGGATTTGGCATAAACCACCATTATCACACTTTCCACTTTTGATTCAAATTTGAATTTTTGCCTTGTTTAAGCCTTAGCACGAAAAATGGTAGGCACATAATGATGCTTCAAGGTTAATCAAAGCAAAATATCCCTTTAAATTAATTTTTTTGAATTTCTTTTGATTTTAAAAGATTTAAAATTAATTAAATCCAATAAAATCAATAAAAATGAAAAAATTAATAAAAAAATCTGAAATAAAAGCTGGGACACGTGGGAAGCATGGCCAAGTCAATTCAAGTGGAAAAAGTGGGCCCCTTTTGTCAAAAATGAGATTTCAAGGATAAATGATTTTGGCCATTTCACAAAAATTTCCCAACTTCTCCAATGCATAACTTGCTCAATTTTTAAGCTTTGCTCATGTTCTTGGACATTTTAGAAAGATCTTGAAGTCCTCTAAACAATGTCTTTGGTCCCATGTCATTTTGATTTACCAATCTCAAGTTATGGCCTTTGACTTAAAGTCCTTTTTTGTTGACTTTTGAAAATGACCTATAATGTTGAAATTGATAACTTTTTGTGAGAGCATTTCTTGGACTTGGAGTGTGAAAATGAGTTGTAGGAAATGTCTCCCCCTTCAAGATGAGCATTGGATGGGATTTTTCTGATGAACCATGAAAAAGTTATGCCTTGGTCAATTTCAGTTGACTTTTTCAGCTGTCCAAATATAGAAATTTTTGCATCTTGATGATTTTTGAGCCAAGTTTTGAGAATCATGATCAAGCATTGATCAAATGATGTTTGTGGCTTCAAAATGAGATGTTGACCAAAAATTTGAACTTTTGACTGCCAAATGACCATTTTGCCCCTACGGTTGACTGTAGTGCAATTAGGGTTTTGACTGTGCAATTTTTGTGCTGAATGTCTTGAAACTTGATATGAGGATGCTTGACCATATTTGTAGGCATGTGAGACTTGATTAGACCCTTGGAAACTTCAAATCCTTGATCAGAACACAAACCCTAGTTTTGACTGCTTAGGAGGTTCTTGCACTGTGCAACCCTTGGGGAACTTTGAAGCTTGACTTGGCAATTTCTTGAAGAATATGGGAGGGCAAATTTTGGGGTACAACACTTCCTATCCTCAATGGGTTGCCAATGTGGTGTCATTATCAAAGAAGGACGGAAAAGTTCGCATGTGCGTATACTATAGGAATCTGAATAGGGAAAGTCCCAAGGATGACTTCCCTCTACCACATATTAACGTCTTAGTTGATAATACTGCTCAGCATAAAGTATTCTCTTTCATGGATGGCTTCTCAGGCAATAATCAAATAAGAATGGCTCCTGAAGACATGGAGAAGACTACTTTCGTTACGCAATGGGGCACCTTCTGCTACAAGGTCATGCCGTTCGGATTAAAGAATGTAGAGGTAACATATCAAAGGGCTATGGTAGCTTTATTTCATGACATGAGATAGAGGTATATGTGGATGACATGATTTCCAGATCACAAACCGAAGAAAAACATATCGATCATCTGTACAAATTATTCGAGAGGCTGAAGAAGTACAAGCTGAGGTTAAACCCTAACAAGTGCACGTTTGGAGTATGATTTGGAAAGCTTCTAGGTTTTGTTGTCAGCAATAAAGGCATTGAAGTTGTTCCTGCCAAGGTAAAGGCCATCCAAGAAATGTCGGTCCCACATTCTAAAAAGGAAATTAGAGGATTCTTGGGTCGTCTTAATTACATTGCCCGCTTCATATCACACTTAACTGCTACCTGTGAGCCACTCTTCAAACTCTTGAAGAAAGATTAGGTAGTCAGATGGAATGATGAATGCCAGATTGCCTTTGACAAAATCAAAGAATACCTATAAGAACCTCCTATTCTCATGCCTCCAGTTGAAGGAAGACCCTTTATCATGTACTTGACAGTATTAGAGAACTCTATGGGGTGTGTTTTGGACCAACATGACGAGTCTGGCCGAAAAGAGCATGCTATTTAATACCTGAGCAAAATGTTTACCGACTGTGAAACCAGATATTCACTGCTCGAGAAAACTTGTTGCGCTCTGGCATGGGCTGCTCGCCGGCTAAGACAGCATATGTTGACTCATACCACTCTATTGATTTCTAAAATGTACCCAATCAAGTACATCTTTGAGAAACCTTCCCTTTCCAGACGAATAGCCATATGAAAAATGATCTTGACTGAGTACGACATTCAATACACGACTCAAAAGGCCATCAAAGGAAGTGTACTAGCAGATCATTTGGCCCATCAAGCTGTGGATGATTATCAGTCAATGAACTTTGACTTCCCCGATGAGAACATCATGCTGGTAACCAACTGTGCGAAACCTGGACCGTATGATGGACCTGAACAAGGATCCCGATGGACTATGGTCTTCGGTGGGGCTTCCAACGCCTTAGGTAACGAAATTGGTGCTTTGATCATCTCTCCCGAAGGTTGCCACACCCCTTTCACTGCTAGACTATGCTTCGATTGCACAAACAATATGGCCGAGTATGAAGCATACATCTTAGATCTGAAAGCTACTGTTGACTTAAGGATAAAGCATTTGGATATGTTCGGGGATTCCTCCCTAGTGATCAGCCAAGTAAAAGGAGATTGGGACACTTAACACCCTAATCTTATCCCTTACAAGGAACTTGTGCTATCCCTGATTCCTTACTTCGAAGAGATCACTTTTGAGCACTTCCATAGGGAAGAAAACCAGTTGGTTGACGCTTTGGCAACCATGTCTTCAATGTTCAAGGTCAGATGGGGCAACGAAGCCCCTATGATAACAATTGAAAGATTCGATGAACCTGCACATTGCTATGAGCTTGACACCGATACGGAAAAGCCATGGTATCATGAGGTATGGAGATACCTTGAAGCACAAGAGTATCCAGAGGGGGAATCTATCAATGACAAAAAGTTCTTGCAAAGATTTTCCGCCAAATTCTTCCTAAGTAACGGGATATTGTACAAGCGCAACCATGAATCAACGCCACTTTGATGTATGGACAAGAAGGAAGCGGAGGAGATCATGGAAGACATGCACGACGGTCTCTTTGGTACTCACTCAAGTGGACATACGATGGCTAAGAAAATATTAAGTGCCGGTTACTATTAGTCAACGATGGAGACTGATTTCCATTAACATTCAAGAACTTGTCACAAATGCCAAATCTACACTGACAAGGTCCATGTGCCTCCTATCCCTCTGAATGTCATGACCGCTTTGTGGCCATTTGCAATGTGGGGATTTGACATGATTGGAGAGATCAAGCCCACCGCTTCCAACAGACATCGCTTCATTCTTGTTGCTATCGACTATTTTACCAAATGGGTCGAAGCTGCCTCATTTGCCTCAGTCACCAAGAATGTGGTAGCCAGATTCATTAGACACAACCTCATCTGCCGTTATGGTATCCCCGAAAGGATCATCATCGACAATGGGACTAACCTTAACAATGCTATGATCACTGAGCTTTACACTCAGTTTAAGATCAAGCATCACAATTCTTCTTCGTATAGACCGAAAATGAATGGCGCAGTTGAAGCGGCCAACAAAAATATCAAGAAGATTGTGCAGAAAATGGTAGTAACCTATAAGGATTGGCATGAGATGTTGCCGTTTTCTCTACATGGCTACCGTACCTCAGCTAGAACATCAACTGGGGAAACTCCCTTTTCTCTAGTCTATGGCATGAAAGCTGTTTTGCCAGTGGAAGTTCAGATTCCCTCGCTGAGAATTATGAATGAGGCAGGCCTAGGCGAAGACGAGTGGATCCAAACGAGATTGGATCAACTGAACTTGATGGACAAAAAATGGTTAGCTGCTGTTTGCCATGGTCAGACGTACCGGAAATGGATGATCAAGGCTTTCAATAAAAAATCAAGCTTCGAGTATATCAAGTTGGTGACTTGGTGATAAAACGCGTCATTCTACCACAAGGCAACCCTAGAGGCAAATGGACTCCCACCTATGAAGGGCCATTTTTTGTCAAGAGGGTGTTCTCTGGCGGTGCCATAATGCTAACTACCATGGATGGTGAAGATTTCCCATATCGTATAAATGCGGATATAGTTAAAAAATACTACGCATAAGAGACCCGTTAGGTTGACACACCTAGGAAAAATAAGGGCATCCCGGCAAACCAAAAGGTTTGGGCAAAA
The DNA here is from genome assembly GCA_948472305.1 of Vicia faba. NCBI lineage: Eukaryota > Viridiplantae > Streptophyta > Magnoliopsida > Fabales > Fabaceae > Vicia > Vicia faba. The sequence continues at coordinate 581,261,902 of OX451735.1, forward strand.
ATTAAGGATATATGCAGAAGATTGTACACCCGAAAAGTTGAAAACTCGAAAGGGCGACTTGGGCAAAAAAGGGTATCATGGTGGGCTGAAAACCTAAAAGGGCGGTCCAGGCAAAAGTTAAGGATTAAAAGCATATGACTATGTCCCGTGGAATCAACACAGTCAATTTTATCACCAAGGTCCAAGTTCAAACGGTCCAAGATTAATCCAATAAACTTCTATCAACCGCAAGGGACATTCAAAGACATTAGGGCAATAGTAGAGTTGGAAGGAAATAAGATCATTTCACATGGATATTTGTTTTCATTCTAAATTTTGTTTTCCTTTCGACGATTTCCTCTTACTAGGATCTCCGCCTCTCTGTATAAAAATGCCTATTCATGGGCAAAATATCAATACAAATATACTTTAAAGTGCAAAATTTCTGTCTTTGTTTTGAATGCAAATTTGTCCAATGACTAAAATTGAATGAACATATGCATATGAACATAATTAAAACTATTTGGCACATGTGTCCTGCTAAGCAACGGCAAGCATCTCTTTAATTTATATGAAATATCCCCATAGAGTTATCTCATTATCATTATCACCACAAGGACGGATACAATAAACCTTTCCCCAACGGAGTTTCCCACAAAGTCTCTTTGCATAGGATAATCCCTGACCAGAGTCTCAATCTCTTGGCGGCTCTCTCTCCAGCTAAGTCGATTTTTACGAGTTGAAGCCTCGTGGATCTCTTCCTAAAAGAAACTCACTTCCTCAATAGGGTTTATTTACCCAACAGGGTTTACTTCCCAACAGCAATCGAGGAACCACAAAAGTCCCCAGCAGGGTATGTTGTACCCCAAAATTTGCCCTCCCATATTTCTCAAAAAACATTTCAAGAAAAATTCACAAGTCCAACCTGGCGCGTCATATTCAGGTATTCTTTCGCCAAGATATCTCTGATAACGTATTCTCAAATTCAGGTTCGGCTCAAGAGTCAATTCTTTAAAGAAGGTATCCGAATGTGTGAGTTTTCTTGAAGAAATATAGTAAAAAAGTGTGCTGAAAGTGCAGTTTTTACGCGCTAAAAAATTCATAACTTGAAGATCGTGACTCGTTTTGAACCCGTTCCGGTGGCCAAAATTTCGTCTTGATATTATCTACGTTTTCATCTCTCACGGCTGGAAGCCAATTTCGATCAGAAGGTCTTCAAAAATGTGGATTTATCAAGTATTTTCGTGCAGAAATTTGTGACAGAAGTTTATTTGCGTCATGTTCAAAAAATCATAACTTGGTCGATTTTCATCGTATCGAGCTGGTTCCAGTGCCAAAATTTCACAAATTGAGTTGGCTACATTTTCACAGAAGGTATTGAGTTCAAACGGTATTCAAAAGGCCTTCGTTTTTTGCTCAGAGTGCGTGACACGCTGAAAATCCTGAATGCTGAATATTATTTCATCTGGGCCGAAACTTCGAAAATTCATAACTCGGTCAATTTTTATCGGATTGGGCTCATATTTTTACACAAGGTCCCTGACTCGTAGATCTACAACTTTGCTTCAAAAGTCGAGACCGGATTATGCTCCGATGAATACCAGTTTTTTATTGAAGAACGTGTCAGAGTCGACACTGAAGCCCAAAATAAGTTTGTCTGAGGTGAAACTTTAAAAATTCATAACTAATTCACCTTTTATCCGATTGAGTCGATTTTCGGACAGAAGTTAGTTCTCGATGCCGGCTACATTTTGTTTTCACATTTCAACTTCAAAAAATGCACTTAAGTCCCTGCGATTTAGCCTGGAAAGTGACGAATTCAAGTGAATATTGGAGGCCCAATTGCACATTCAAAGCCTATTTTCTTTACCCTAATTTCCACTATATAATCACCTTCTTGTCACACAAACCAAAAGAAAAAGAGGAGAAAAGAAGAGAGAGAAAAAACCTTGTCACAACACTGTTGGAATATCAAACTCTTTCAAGAACCCTAAAACCTTGAAATCCTTATTACAAATCCCTCTCTCACTACAAACAAGCCATCTCAGTTACAAACCAACATCTTATTACTTCTTCAGTAAGAGTAAGACTGACTTGATCTCCATGATCCAAAGGGCATAAAAGCATTCATGTCACTACTTTTCCAGTAAGGGTAAGGTTGATTTGATCTCCATGATCAAAAGAGTATAATCATTCATACATGCCATATTGTGCCTAAACATTAAATTTCTTCATATGTTGGTTTTATTTGAATTTTTATGATTTTATTTAATGTGTTCATGAGGTTGCAGATTTAGACAGGATCCCATGCAGGTTCATTAAGGAACGTTGAGGCCAAAAGCCAAATGGCCAAAAGCCAAAAGCCAAATGGCCAAAACAGAACATTTTATGCATGACACCAATACATAGCGAGGCAGACATTAAGCCAGACATTAAGGAACGTTGAAGCCAGAACACAAATGGCCAAAAGCCAAAACGCAAATGGCCAAACCACTCCAATTCACCTCCAAAAAGGGGACAGAAACCCCCCAAGGTATTGTATTTTCTTTCTTTTCCTTATTTTATTTATTTCAATTATTTCTTTTTTTAATTAATTCCTTTAATTTAACTTATTTTCATAAAATATAAAAAATAGTAAAAAACAGAAAAGTCATAAAAATCAAAATATATTTATTTAATTAATATTTTTTGTAAATAAATTTCACTAATAATTAATTATTTATTTTTATAAATCAAAATTGCATGTAAATAATTAGATTAATTTTAGGTTTAATTTTAACATGTTTTTCTTAATAAATAAAAAAATTAGAATTAGGGTTAATATTTTAATTTCATTTAATCTTTCTCACAAAAATACATAAAAACCATAAATACAAAAATCTCAAAATAATTTCTTTTTTCATTCTTATTTCATTAGTTTAATCATTTAATTTAATTTCATTAAAAATGGTCCAACGCCCTCGTTTCCAATTTTAATTCCTATTCGCGCATGTTTATTTATTTTATTCCTTATAATATTAATGTAATTCTCCCAAAGCCATGTAATTCGGACATTTATATTTCTCGCACTTTTCTTTATTTTCTGTCAAATCGGGTCCTGGATTAAATTTGGCGATGTGGACCCGCGCCTTTGTAATAGTTTAGAACTTTTAATTTACGCATTTTTTTTAACTGTTAATAAAATGCATGCAAGAATGAATGTTAAAATAAAAACAAAAGCGCAGATCACCCATGACATGAACAAGACAAAATATCTGAAAACGACACACAAATCACACACCACCCCTAGGGTACGCCTCACTGTTGCCTTGCCCCTCGAAAGGTGATCGTCGAGTAGAGGATGTTTTAGTAAGTCCTCATGATCCGGGAACCTGGCATGAGGGTAGCTTCTAAGGTATCTTCCTATTGCTCTGGTGATCACCATGTCCCGAACCTCGAATTGACCCGAACACCTCCAACGGTGGTGCTACCTATCTCTCAATGGTGGGATGGCACTACTTTAAAGGACATCTACACAGACAAATTCCTTAGGGTAGGTAGACGACTCTAGATACTTGCTCTAAATTCAAAACAAATTCAAAAATACTTTTCACACCGACACCTTTTCAAAAAGCTTTCGAAAGCAATTTTTCAAACACTCTTGAGGACCGATACAAGAGTCGAACTGGAATTTTCAAAGAAACTTTTTAAAACCCACAGTTGAAAAGCAAACAAACCATTTTTGAAAACACAAGTGAGCAAGTATCTAAGAGCCCATGGATAACCATGGATAGAAAGGGTGCTAACACCTTCCCTTTCTATAACCTACCTCCCGAACCGAGAGCAATCTCTATAAGGAATTTTTCTGTGCTTTTGTCCTTTCCATTTGGAGAAAATAAAAGACGGTGGCGACTCTTGCTTCCGCGACATTTCGCGAACCAGCGTTAAACAGTCAGTTCCAGATCCACCGATCACAGAACTGGCGACTCTGCTGGGGAATACTTTATAAAGTGAGGTGTACCTTAGGGTTAGTTCATAACTGTGTTTTCAATTGTATTGACTTGTCTGCTTTAAATTTGTGGGTCGCATGGGAGTTACATAGATCCTAACCCGGATCTGGGGATACCCTGTTTAGGTAGCATAAGCTGTGAGGGACCTGTCCGGCGTAGACCGACATGGGTGAAACAGTGGCTACGTTGGTGTGGCACCTTGGTCTGTACCGATATCCCTTTTGTTGCAACGAGGAGAATATGGGTCTTCTGAGGAGTCATTAAGCACCAACAACCTTAGAACCTTAAATGACACAACTTGTCCATTAGAACAGTAGCAGTATGCTACGCCCATTGAGGCTAAACTCTCGTGATGGTTATGGCCGCAAGAAAAGATTGCGATGCTGGAGTTATGACCGTTTGAGGGTAGTCAATGATATTGGGATCCTCTAAGAACCCGGTTAATTTGATAGGACAGGTATGAACCCACCAACTTCAAGAGGGTAATACCCAGACCTCATGCTGGCCTTAAACTCTAAGGGCTTCTCTTGTGTGACTTGTGTGCCTTCGTACTTGACTACTTGCATGCTTTTTTGTCGAACACTTGAACTTCTTGCAGGTTTTGTTTGTAGTCCTTAATTAGGACTCATAACAGGGTATCCTAAGTTTCTTGCAGGTTTTGGTTTGCAGTCCTTAATTGGGACTCGTAACAGGGTTACGTACATTACGCCATGCATATCATAACATCATACCATTGCATACATCCTAACCCATTTCAAGGATCTCAAGGGCTTGTGATGCAGGTCATGGTGAACCAACTATCCCAGCAAGGGGCAAGGAGGATTTATTTTCCTCTAGCCAAGGTTGTCAGGGGCTATGACCCACTGGATATGGTGAGCCTTTAACCCTTGAAGAAGGACTCTCAACAACATGAAGTACCTTCAATTAAGTTACCAGTTTCCAACTCTAACAATTTGTTTACCCCTCGAGGTCCTTGAAATCATTGCATGCATACATACATATCATTGCATAACAGGTACCCTTTCTCTGCAGGTTACTTACCTTCTTCGCTGTTTATTTCAGCAGTCTCGTCATGAATCCTGAGTCCTCAACCGAGCACACTATCAAGGCCCTCCAGGCTCAGAACGCCCAGTTCCAAGGGCTGATCATGAATTTGACCCAGGGGCAACAAGATCTGAAGGCTCTGCTCTTGAAGAAGGAGAAGAAGAAGAAGAAGAGGACTGTTTTGTTCAGCCCTAGACGCAGATCTGGGAACACCCTGCAGGATCAAGCTGAGAGGACAACTCCATCTGTGGGGAAAGGCAGTCATCAAGAGGAAAGGGTTCCCAGTCCAGTGGTCTCCGACAACGAGACAGATTTCAACGACGAGCAGTACCCTCCGGCTGAGGATAAGTACAAACAGTTGGAAGACCGGCTAAGTGCTATGGAGATACAAAAGGTGTCTGGCCTGGACTTCGAGGATCTAGGTCTGTCTTCTGGGGTAGTGATCCCGCACAAATTCAAGGCCCCTGCCTTTGCAAAGTACGACGGGGCATCCTGTCCAAAGCTGCATCTCAGGTCCTACGTGAGGAGGATCCAACCCTACACAGCCGACAGGAACTTATGGATCCACTTTTTCCAAGAGAGTCTTTCAGGGACTCAACTCGACTGGTTCTATCAACTGAATGGAGCCAACATCCATACCTGGGAAGACTTAGCCACTGCATTTTACAAGCAATACCAGTACAATGCCGACCTTGCTCCTACACGTACCCAACTCCAGGGTATGTCGCTGGGGTCAAGTGAAGGTTTCAAGGAATACGCGCAGAGATGGAGAGACCTTGCTGGAAGGGTGCAGCCTCCATTAACTGACCGGGAACTCGTTGATATGTTCTTGGGGACCCTATCCGGGCCGTTCTTCAATCACCTCATTGGTAATTCATCTGCTGGATTTACCGACCTCATCCTGACTGGCGAAAGAATTGAAGCTGGTATCAAGAGTGGGAAAATTCAAGAGGCCACACCTTCTGATACTCACAAAAAGCCTTACACGGGAAAGAAGGAATCTAATGATGCATATAGCCAAAAGAGTCGTCGTGACCAACATGCAGGGGCAGTCATAATCTCTGGTTCTGCACCACGCCGCCAACCACAAAAGGGAAATCAGCGAAGGTCGGACGAGCCTAAAAGACAATTCACCAACATTAACATGCCATGGTCACAAGCATTGCAGCACATGTTGAAGATGAACCTGATTGCGGTAATTAATCCTCCTGCAAATCCTAAGACTTCCTCTCCAAGCTACAATCCAGAAGCCAGATGTGCTTATCATTCCGATAGCCCGGGGCATGATACCGAGGATTGTTGGGCGCTGAAATACAAGATTCAGAATATGATCGATGCTAAAGAGATTGAATTTGAATCTGCTGAGACCCCCAACGTGATCACTGCTCCCTTGCCAAAACATGGCTAGGATGGAGAGATTTATGTTCATTTGAATTCAAGTTGTATCTTTCTTTTCTTATTCAAACAAACAATTATTATGTTAAACTCTTTTATTTCATGAATGCATTACACATGTCTGTCTTGAATTAATTATGTTTACTGTACTTAAAACTGCTTTCATATTTTGTGATGATCAACTCTCGACTGAAAATTCTAAACCTCTTGAGGGAGGATGACGAAAACGATACCATGATCTACAGTATGCTTTTGAACAGACCCCGCTGATGAAGTACAGGCATTGTTTCAAATCCCTAAACACTGGAGTAATAAGGAAGATAATCCCTCGTCAACCCCTCTGAGCCAAAGAAGTAGAAGTTTTTATTTTCGAAAATCAAAACCCTTAATCATAACCTGGGGCAGGGTAGTTCCCTCAGTTGATCCAAGTGCATAACGAATGGCACAAAAAAGTCCTTACAAAACAAAAGACAGTGATGGTTCCCTATAATCGTCAAGACAGGCAGTCATTATCAAAAAAAAAAATCATAAACGAAAAGCCCAAGAAGTCAAAACCTATAAAAAGGGACTTATGAAACTGGGGCATCCCGCTGGCTGTAATTCCAAAAAGGAAACAGTTCAGGCAAAAAGAAAGGGATAACAAAAATAAAGAAAGAGGTCTCACAAACCCTCAGCAAAAGCAAAAATGACTGCCTAGTCAGAATAAATTATCAACATCCGAATCATCACCGGAAAATCAAAGCAAAGACTCGAACAAGGTCTAACGCACGATCAACTGAGTTTAGGTTTGGAGGATATCACGAAGAATGGGTGGGTACAAATAATTTGAGCCTTTATCCTTTGTTTCTTAAACCGTGAACCAGGCCACGTTACAACCCTTAAAAGTCCTAGCTGAGGCATGGGTTAGTTCGAAAGCATACTGTTACGAAGGTATCCTGACTCCTGAAGGTTTGCTGTAAAATCTTGAGTTGACACCGCACTGTATTACAAAAAATACATTTTCAAAATTCAAAGACAGACATAGGCTTTTGCATTCTTAAAATAACCTTGTTTGCATATAACTAGGTGTTTGAACAGCAGGGAAAGTCGCACGATGAACACCTTGTGAACAGAAGTACCTCCAATCAAGGGGCACAGTAGGAGCATTGCCCAGTATCTGGGGCATGACAAAATACTTCCAACAGGGGCAACTCCTTACATTCTGAGAGCGTGGACATAGTCGAAAAATGCTACGCACAATCAAAGACCCGCTAGGTTGACACACCTAGGAAAAAATAAGGGTTTCCCGGCGAACCAAAAGGGTTCAGGCAAAAATAAGGGATGAAAATGGAAAAATATGTACACCCGGCAAGTCGAAAACCTGAAAAGGCGGCTTGGGAAAAAATGGGTATCCCGGTGGACTGAAAACCCGAAAGGGTGGTCCAGGCAAAAGTTAGGGATCAAAGCGTACGACTATGTTCCGGTATCTCATCACTTGTCTACCCGAAGATGTGTCAATCACCCACACAGGTATCCTCTTCCCTCACCTCCGAAACAGGGGCAATAATGAGTTTTCCAGGCGATCCAATTGCTCCGTCAACCAAAGTACAAAGGAAAGATCAACATAGGGATGATTACCATCTACCTTTACAAATTCCAGATCATGGGTTAACATCCGAAACCAAACAGGACAATCATCCACTTAATCAAAATCATGCAACCCTACACCGGTTCCTTCTCAAATTGCAGACAAAGTCTTACACAGACTCACCCTCCACAAGTAACCTTACCCCGGTTCATCAAGAAATCTTACATGGATTTATCACAAGTAACCTTACCCCGAATCATCCAAGGTTTTTACACGAACTTATCCTGTAGTAACCTAACCCCGGTTCCTCCAGAAGTCTTACATGGATCTATCTCAAGATAACCTTACCCCGGTTCATCAAGAAATCTTACATGGATTTATCCCAAGGCAACCTAACCCCGGTTCCCCCAGAAGTCTCACATGGACTTATCTCAAGTAACCTTACCCCGGTTCATCAAGAAGTTTTACACAAACTTATCCTGCAGCAACCTAACCCCGGTTCCTCCAAAAGTCTTACACGGATTTATCTCAAGATAACCTCACCCCGGTTCATCAAGAAGTCTTACACGAACTTACCCCAAAGAAACCCTACACAGGTTCTCCTCCTCCAGACGTAGTTTTACATGGACTCGTCATCAAGCAACCCTACACCGGTTCCCTCTCTTCAAGATGCAGTTTTACATGGACTCGTCACCCAGAAACCCTACACAGGTTCTCCCTTTCCAAAAACGAAGTTTTACACGAACTCATCATCAAAGTAACCCTACACAGGTTCCTTCTCCATTTCAGATGCGGTTTTACATGAGCTCATCAGCAGGTAACCCTACATATGTTCCCTCTTTCAACTTACAAAATTACAGTTCAAAACTTCCCCAGGAAAGCCCAATCTAGTTCCCCAGGAAAATTGGAATTCATCTCCCCAAGCAGTAAGCTTATCCCCAGTAGATTCTGGAAGCTTATCCTCGCAAGAGCACGAACGCGTCGTCCGGCTTTATTCAAAGAGTTATTTCCTTACCAGGATATAACTGGGTTATCCTCAGCCAGAAGCCATGGAAAGATCGTCCTCGACGAAATTCTCTTACCCCCAGCGAAATCTATCAACACTTCCTATACAACAAAGATATCCCCAGCAAGGTATTATCAACATTCAGCAAAAGTACCTCGCTCCCCACAGAGTATCACTCCCCAGCATGGTCGCTAGAGTATTTTTCTCCCCGCAGAATCTTCCATTTGCCAAGTTTATTCCGCAACGGAGTCATCTTCTCCTACCGGTATTCTTGCAGTTATCATCCCCAGCGGAAGCAAAATCTATTCTTCAACATCAGCCCAGGATATGACTTCCCGGCACCCGTCAAGGATTTACTTTCCTAGACGAAAACATACATTCATAAAACATCACATACATCATTATAGCATGCATAGACGCATTATATCATACAAATCTCATTTATGTTGAGAACATCATTGCTTGATCCATATCATGCATTGCATATGACTGACCTTTACCTTTCAGGAAAGATGCAGTTGAAATTCTCAATCATATTTCAAGACCTAGACCGGTTCAGTTAATCGACTCCAAAGATTTCTTATCCAGTCCCAGGCCTTCTCTAGTCCAGCTAAATCGACTCCCAACAGATTTTTCTGATAAAGACTCAGTAGAAGTTATCAAATTATAAATTCCCTTTTGGTTCTCTCTCCGACGGTGCATGAGATTTCCATTTTAGGTTTTTTCTTTCAGATTATAATTTCCTATGGTTCCCTCTCCGACGGTGAGTGAGGTGATAATTCCTTTCAGATTATAATTCCCTAGGGTTCCCTCTCCGACGGTGAGTGAGGTGATAATTCCTTTTCAGATTATAATTTCCTATGGTTCCCTCTCCGACGGTGAGTGAGGTGATAATTCCTTTCAGGTTATAATTCCCTTTTGGTTCTCTCTCCGACGGTGCATGAGATTTCCATTTTAGGTTTTTTCTTTCAGATTATAATTTCCTATGGTTCCCTCTCCGACGGTGAGTGAGGTGATAATTCCTTTTCAGATTATAATTTCCTATGGTTCCCTCTCCGACGGTGAGTGAGGTGATAATTCCTTTTCAGATTATAATTTCCTATGGTTCCCTCCCCGACGGTGCGTGAGGTGATAATTCCAGTTCAGGTTATGATTTCCTATGGTTCCCTCCCCGACGGTGCGTGAGGTGATAATTCCATTTTAGGTTATAATTTCCTATGGTTCCCTCCCCGACGGTGCGTGAGGTGATAATTCCATTTCAGGTTATGATTTCCTATGGTTCCCTCCCCGACGGTGCGTGAGGTGGTAATTCCCTTTCAGGTTATAATTTCCTTTGGTCCTCTCCCCGATGGTGCGTGAGATGTAATTCCCTTTCAGGTTATAATTTCCTTTGGTCCTCTCCCCGACGGTGCGTGAGATGTAATTCCCTTTCAGGTTATAATTTCCTTTGGTCCTCTCCCCGACGGTGCGTGAGATGTAATTCCCTTTCAGGTTATAATTTCCTATGGTTCTCTCCCCGACGGTGCGTGAGATGTAATTCCCTTTCAGATTATAATTTCCTATGGTTCTCTCCCCGACGGTGCGTGAGATGTAATTCCCTTTCAGGTTATAATTTCCTATGGTTCTCTCCCCGACGGTGCGTGAGATGTAATTCCCTTTCAGGTTATAATTTCCTATGGTTCTCTCCCCGACGGTGCGTGAGATGTAATTCCCTTTCAGATTATAATTTCCTATGGTTCTCTCCCCGACGGTGCGTGAGATGATAATTCCATTTCAGATTATAATTTCCTATGGTTCTCTCCCCGACGGTGCGTGAGATGATAATTCCATTCTAGGTTTTTCTCAAACGTCCGCTTTTGAGATTATAATTGCCTATTGGTTCTCTTCCCGATACTGCGAAGATGGTAATTCCCACCAAGATTTTCTCAACGAGCGTTGTTGAAGTTAAAGTCACCCAAGGTTCTCTTACCGTTCATGCTGTGGTAGTAACCACCCCTGGTTCATTCATCACCGTTTGAAGCTCCAGATCCAGCTCCTGTAACCAGTCAGGACACATCTATATCAAGCATCTGAAAACAGCTCCTGCAACATGTCAGGTAATCATTTTCTGTTTTGCAGGTACGCAAGTTCTCGCTAAGGAATCTCTTACGCGATCAACATCCAGATGGCATCTATAAGCCCATCATCCTATCTAGCAACCTCTAAATGGCATCTATAAGCCCATTCCATCATCGCACTGCTACTATGTGAGCGCAAATTTCTGGGCACTCTAGTGTTCAATCATCTTCCACCCTCGGATTACGAAAGGCACGTCAGCCAATCTGCATCCTCAGGTCTAAGAAGATTGAACAGGGGAAACTGTTGTACCCCAAAATTTGCCCTCCCATATTTCTCAAAAAAACATTTCAAGAAAAATTCACAAGTCCAACCTGGCGCGTCATATTCAGGTATTCTTTCGCCAAGATATCTCTGATAACGTATTCTCAAATTCAGGTTCGGCTCAAGAGTCAATTCTTTAAAGAAGGTATCCGAATGTGTGAGTTTTCTTGAAGAAATATAGTGAAAAAGTGTGCTGAAAGTGCAGTTTTTACGCGCTAAAAAATTCATAACTTGAAGATCGTGACTCGTTTTGAACCCGTTCCGGTGGCCAAAATTTCGTCTTGACATTATCTACGTTTTCATCTCTCACGGCTGGAAGCCAATTTCAATCAGAAGGTCTTCAAAAATGTGGATTTATCAAGTATTTTCGTGCAGAAATTTGTGACAGAAGTTTATTTGCGTCATGTTCAAAAAATCATAACTTGGTCGATTTTCATCGTATCGAGCTGGTTCCGGTGCCAAAATTTCACAAATTGAGTTGGCTACATTTTCACAGAAGGTATTGAGTTCAAACGGTATTCAAAAGGCCTTCGTTGTTTGCTCAGAGTGCGTGACACGCTGAAAATCCTGAATGCTGAATATTATTTCATCTGGGCCGAAACTTCGAAAATTCATAACTCGGTCAATTTTTATCGGATTGGGCTCATATTTTTACACAAGGTCCCTGACTCGTAGATCTACAACTTTGCTTCAAAAGTCGAGACCGGATTATGCTCCGATCAATACCAGTTTTTTATTGAAGAACGTGTCAGAGTCGACACTGAAGCCCAAAATAAGTTTGTCTGAGCTGAAACTTTAAAAATTCATAACTAATTCACCGTTCATCCGATTGAGTCGATTTTCGGACAGGAGTTAGTTCTCGATGCCGGCTACATTTTGTTTTCACATTTCAACTTCAAAAAATGCACTTAAGTCCCTGCTATTTAGCCTGGAAAGTGACGAATTCAAGTGAATATTGGAGGCCCAATTGCACATTCAAAGCCCATTTTCTTTACCCTAATTTCCACTATATAATCACCTTCTTGTCACACAAACCAAAAGAAAAAGAGGTGAAAAGAAGAGAGAAAAAAAACCTTGTCACAACACTGTTGGAATATCAAACTCTTTCAAGAACCCTAAAACCTTGAAATCCTTATTACAAATCCCTCTCTCACTACAAACAAGCCATCTCAGTTACAAACCAACATCTTATTACTTCTTCAGTAAGGGTAAGGCTGGCTTGATCTCCATGATCCAAAGGGCATAAAAGCATTCATGTCACTACTTTTCCAGTAAGGGTAAGGTTGATTTGATCTCCATGATCAAAAGAGTATAATCATTCATACATGCCATATTGTGCCTAAACATTAAATTTCTTCATATGTTGGTTTTATTTGAATTTTTATGATTTTATTTAATGTGTTCATGAGGTTGCAGATTTAGACAGGATCCCATGCAGGTTCATTAAGGAACGTTGAGGCCAAAAGCCAAATGGCCAAAAGCCAAAAGCCAAATGGCCAAAACAGAACATTTTATGCATGACACCAATACATAGCGAGGCAGACATTAAGCCAGACATTAAGGAACGTTGAAGCCAGAACACAAATGGCCAAAAGCCAAAACGCAAATGGCCAAACCACTCCAATTCACCTCCAAAAAGGGGACAGAAACCCCCCAAGGTATTGTATTTTCTTTCTTTTCCTTATTTTATTTATTTCAATTATTTCTTTTTTTAATTAATTCCTTTAATTTAACTTATTTTCATAAAATATAAAAAATAGTAAAAAACAGAAAAGTCATAAAAATCAAAATATATTTATTTAATTAATATTTTTTGTAAATAAATTTCACTAATAATTAATTATTTATTTTTATAAATCAAAATTGCATGTAAATAATTAGATTAATTTTAGGTTTAATTTTAACATGTTTTTCTTAATAAATAAAAAAAATTAGAATTAGGGTTAATATTTTAATTTCATTTAATCTTTCTCATAAAAATACATAAAAACCATAAATACAAAAATCTCAAAATAATTTCTTTTTTCATTCTTATTTCATTAGTTTAATCATTTAATTTAATTTCATTAAAAATGGTCCAACGCCCTCGTTTCCAATTTTAATTCCTATTCGCGCATGTTTATTTATTTTATTCCTTATAATATTAATGTAATTCTCCCAAAGCCATGTAATTCGGACATTTATATTTCTCGCACTTTTCTTTATTTTCTGTCAAATCGGGTCCTGGATTAAATTTGGCGATGTGGACCCGCGCCTTTGTAATAGTTTAGAACTTTTAATTTACGCATTTTTTTTAACTGTTAATAAAATGCATGCAAGAATGAATGTTAAAATAAAAACAAAAGCGTAGATCACCCATGACATGAACAAGACAAAATATCTGAAAACGACACACAAATCACACACCACCCCTAGGGTACGCCTCACTGTTGCCTTGCCCCTCGAAAGGTGATCGTCGAGTAGAGGATGTTTTAGTAAGTCCTCATGATCCGGGAACCTGGCATGAGGGTAGCTTCTAAGGTATCTTCCTATTGCTCTGGTGATCACCATGTCCCGAACCTCGAATTGATCCGAACACCTCCAACGGTGGTGCTACCTATCTCTCAATGGTGGGATGGCACTACTTTAAAGGACATCTACACAGACAAATTCCTTAGGGTAGGTAGACGACTCTAGATACTTGCTCTAAATTCAAAACAAATTCAAAAATACTTTTCACACCGACACCTTTTCAAAAAGCTTTCGAAAGCAATTTTTCAAACACTCTTGAGGACCGATACAAGAGTCGAACTGGAATTTTCAAAGAAACTTTTTAAAACCCACAGTTGAAAAGCAAACAAACCATTTTTGAAAACACAAGTGAGCAAGTATCTAAGAGCCCATGGATAACCATGGATAGAAAGGGTGCTAACACCTTCCCTTTCTATAACCTACCTCCCGAACCGAGAGCAATCTCTATAAGGAATTTTTCTGTGCTTTTGTCCTTTCCATTTGGAGAAAATAAAAGACGGTGGCGACTCTTGCTTCCGCGACATTTCGCAAACCAGCGTTAAACAGTCAGTTCCAGATCCACCGATCACATGGTACATCCTCCCCAACCGAGTCTATATTTCCCCGGTATAGCCCATCCTCCCCGGCTGAGCCCGTTATCCCCCAGCTGTGTATATCCTCCCCAGTTGAGTGTATCCTCCCCAAGATAAGTCCGTCCTACCCGACTGAGTCTACACTCTCCAGTTTGAATTTTCTTTCAGATTATTGCAAATCATAGGGCCACAACCCATGATCCCCAGTAAAGCTGTCAGTAAAGCCTTTACTATTTCCAAAAAGATACTATAAAGCCTAGACCCAATCATATATTAGCACAATTTTCAAGTTATTACTGAAGCCTGGACCCAACCAGATAATAGTCTAACTCTTCAAAGATATAGAAGAACCTGGACTCAACCTGACCAAGGTTTAACTTCTTTTCCCCAGTAGTGTTTGCCTCCGCCCCAACAAATTACTGTGAAACCTGGATCCGACCAGATATCAGTTTTCAATTTCATCTTTTCAAGCAAGTTGTTATGAAGCCTGGACCCGACCAAATAGAAATTACCCTCAGAGATTCGTTGTGAAACCTAGACCCGACCAGATAGCAATTGACCTTATCAACCTCAGAAATCTTCAAAGCCTGGACCTGACCAGATAACATTTTTTCAAACATTTTATTGTGAAACATGGAGCCCGACCAGATAACAACTAACTATGATCCCCAGAGAGACACTATAAAGTATGGACTCGACCAGATAATAATACAACTTTCCAAAAACCATGAAACGTGGACCAGACCAGATAGTAGTTACCACTTCAAGTTATTACAAAGCCTGGATCCGACCAGATAACAGTTAACTTCCATATCCCCAACAAGTTGTTGTGAAGCCTGGATCCGACCAGATAACTCTTCAATCTCAAGAAAACTTTCTACAAAGCCTGGAATCCGACCGGATAGCAGTTAATTCGTCTCTTCCCGCAGTAAGCTGCCGTGAAGCCTGGATCCGACCAGATATCAGTTGACTACTTCATCCTCATCAAATTGTGAAGCCTGGATCCGACCAGATAACAGCTAACATTCAAGAGATATTCTCCAGTGAAAGCATCCTTTTAACAAAGTTTGAAGATATGCATATTCTTCATTCCCAACGGCAATTAGAGATTCAACCCCCCAGAATTTCCTCAGCGGCAGCCAGGGATTTATTTTCCCATACAAAGACATACATCTCACATTCATATATCATAGCATGTACATACCATATGCATTTAACATAATACCACATCTGGTGAACATCATGCAGGCATCTGCATTTTACTAACTCTTTTCCTCACAGGTAAAACATTAAATTTTAGTATAAATCAACAAGAGATTTGTGCTGATACTTCTTCCAGTGTTTACCAACATTCCTCCAAATGGCATCTATAAGCCCGTTCACCATCCATCTTTGAGTGCAAATTTTTGGGCACTCTAGTGTTCAATCATCTTTCACCTTCAAGTCACGAATGGAGGATCCGCCAATCTAACTCTTCAGGTTTAAGAAGATTGAACAGTGGCAGCTGTTGTACCCCAAAATTTTCCCTCTAACTTATCAAATATTTTCTCACAAAGATCTCTCTTGGTTCAAGACTGCACTAGGGTTGATCAGCTCAAGACATCTCCTTAAGCACTAATGACCAAAATTAAGGTTTTGAGATTGAAAAAGGATAATTGGACTTTTAATGCTTCATATTATTTTCATGGATCACCATGGACCCCCAAGATTACTCATGACAAGTTTCAAGCTTTGGATCACACTTTTGCTCAGTCAATTGAGCAGTTGACCTAAAAATCAGTTGTATTAGGGAAAAAGTTAACTATGGCCAATTTATAGTCAAACTTCATAATTTTTTATCCACATAAATATTATAAACTCTTATGTATCATTTGATCAAGTTTGAACCACAATTCCTCAAGAAATTTGATCAAATCATCAAAAGGGCAAAATGGTCAAAATTAGGGTTTTGACTAAGAAAGGGCAATTTCTGATTTTTGACCTAGCAAATGGTCAATTGGTTTGAAGCATGATTTCAAGAGTTCAATTGCATCATTTTAACCTAATGGCATGACCTAAAACATTGCTCAAGATCAATTGGATTGATAGTGAAATTTCAGTCAACTGATCGAAAGTCAATTGTACATTGAAAAGTCAAACTTTGACTTTTTGGTCAAAATTCAATGTCAAAGATCACACTTCATCAAAACATGTCAAAATATGAAACTTATTCATCAAGAAATCAAAAAGTCAAGATTTCATTTTGAAAAGTCAAAGTTTTCTAACAGAATTTTTTGTAAGTGTTTAAAACTTCATGTTTTTTCATAACTTTGAGCTAATTTTTCACCATGATGCAAGATGATTCAAAAGAAACTTTCAACATGAAAGTTGTAGATATCCATGATATGTACAACATTTCTTTACACAACTTCTTCTAAATATTCTTGGATATCAAGTTGTTAATTTATAAAGTCATGATCATGAAATTGAACACTTAGTGAAATTTTGCCCTAGTTTTGGTCAGGATTTTGACTTAACTTCATGGCACTTTTTCATATAATTCCAAGGGGAATTTTCAAAAGTGATTCAAAGAGGTATTGTAGAGCACATTACAAGATTTTCAAAATGTCAAAGAACTCCTTGATATCATTTGTGATCAAGGATAATCGAAGAGATGAAGTTAGGGTTTTCAAACTTGAATTACAAGCCATTTCATGATGAACAAGAATTCAAATCCAAGCCTATGCTGCATGAATCTTACTTTGCAGGATTCTAACCTCTAAATATATCCATTATCAGAAGATTACACAACTATTTGAGCTATGATCTAAGTGTTTGAGTCTTTGTCCAAGTGATTATTCCATTAATGGAACAAAGTTCACACTTCCATTTTAGAAAAGTGACTTTAATCACAAAGTCAATGCATAGAGCTCCTAACTTATTTCATCTTAACACAAGCAATATCAAAGGAAAAAGTAACATTTCTAGAGCCTCCCATAAACTAAGGCCATGCTTGTACTACATATTGAAACTTGTTCTCCCACTTTTCTTCAAAATCTAGTAACATAGCCATAACTCTAGATCTCACAGTTCTGTTAACTTCAAACCCTCTAACCTTTTTCATATAACCATACAAGTTATTTGTAAGCTAGGACATGATTGAAAACACTCTCATACTCCCTGAAAACTCAGATTGCACAAAACCTCCATTTTTGTGTCATTTCTGACTTTGAACTCCAATCTTCAAAACCACTCGTGCATTTCTTGGACTTTTAGTTTCAAAAGCTTCCTCATATCAAATACAAACCATCCCTGTCCTTGTTTGCAGACTGTAACATCATCTTCATCAACTTCCATAGCAAAAAATAGAGCATTGCAGTTGGACTTCTCCAGGCCATTCTAGCCACCCTCAACTCAAGCCAGCCATTGCATTAGCTTCCTAGAGGTCCAAGGAAGCTAACCTGATCATCACCACTGCCTGAAACGAGCTCAAATCCATTTCACAATTTCCAGTTTTGAGGTATTTTTCTTGAACTTCTATCTTCATATCTAGGCATTGTTAGGCTTGCATTTGTGAAGATAAAATGTAGATATCATTGCCACGAAGCTGTACATATCCATAGTTTGCAGTTAAATATCCTGAGCTTAGAGAATTTTAGAATTGAAGTTTTCTGAAATTTTTAGGTTTTAAATTAGGGCCAAAAAAATTCTCATTCATCTTTGACTGTTAGCTTAAGTTATTTACATGGTTGGATTCATGGGAAGAAATGCCACAACTTTTATGTTTGAACTTTTCATTTTTGTTGAGAGATGAAGAAGATACAGGTCCTTTGGCTGGAGGTTGAAGATGAAGTGTATTCAGAGTGCATTTTGTATTATATATTTATAGTTTTAGTTATATAAACGAATGTACAGCCACCCCAGTGGTAAGGCAGCACGCTGGTAACCTCAAGGTCGCAGGTTCAAGACCCAGCGCTGCCTTTTACTTTTTCTTTTCACATTTTCACATTTTTTTGTTTGTTTGCAGCGTTGGGCTCCCCTTTGTTGGGTCTGACCTTTTTTGCTTATTTTACTCTCTGTTTCATTTTCTAACCCCCCTGACTTTTCTTTATATTTATATTTTTATTTTATTTTTCTTCATTGTTATTATTATTATTATTATTAATATTATTATTATTATTATTTTTATTATTATTATTATTATTATTATTATTATTATTACTACTATTATTTTCATAAATCATAAAAAAAACCCAAATTTATTTTTATTTATTATTTATACTTATGTATTTTATTTTCTCCATAAAATAAAATGACTAAAAAACATTTTCTTAAAACAAATTAATTTCTTTTCTTTCTTAAATAATTAATTTTTAGACTTAGGATAAATTAGCATATTATTTTATTTTCTTAGTTAAAATTAATGTACAACTTAGGTTGATTTTAATTAATTAATATTCATATTATTTTCCTTGATTTAAAACCTTTTCATAAAAAACCCTAAAAATCCTTTTCAAATTAATTTTTGTTCTTAATTAGTTTAAGTTAATTTTATTCAATTTTAATTAATAATTTTCTTTAATTAGATCAAGACAAAACCCCTTTCATAAAAAACAACAAAAATCATTTCTTTTTCCATTTATATTCTTGCATTTTATTTTCAATCTTGTACAATATTCAATATGGTTTTAATAGATAATTAGGTTTAATTTTCTTGCAATCCCCATTTGTAAATTTGTACACCCCTCCCCTAATGATGTAATAGCATAGTAATTTTACTTTTCACAATTTATCGCTTTATATAAATGCTAGTAATTAGGGTTTGTATGAGAAGATAAAATCAACAAGTAGCAAACCCTAATCAAAGACTAAACAAAGCATGAAAATCAATAAACTTGTACACAAGCACCCCTAGGGTAAATCCACTTGGTTGCCTTATGAAAATGGCCATATTATGCATGTGAGGTATCTTAGAAAAAACAAGCAAAAATACAAGATCATAGTCCCTCGACGACACTGTGATCGGTGGGAATAGAACTGGTTGTTTTTTAAGCTGGTTCACGAAATGTCGCGGTAAGCAAGAGTTGCCACCGTCTTTTATGTTCTCCAACATGGAAAGGACAAAAGCACAGCAAAATTCCTTTATTCGAGATGTCTCTCGGTTCGGGAGGTAGATTTATAGAAAGGGAAGGTGTCAGCACCCTTTCTATCCGTGGTTATCCACGGGCTCTTAGGTACTTGCTCTTATGTTTTCAAAATTTGTTTGCTTTTCAAGTGTGTGTGGGTTTTGAAAAAGTTCGTTTGAAAACTTCTAGGTAACTCTTGTATCAGTCCTCAAGAGTGTATGAAATATTGTTTGAAAACTTTTTGAAAGTGTAAGGTGTGGAAAGTATTTTGTTTGTTTTTGAAAAGAGCAAGTACCCATGAGTCATCTACCTACCCTAAGGAATTAAGCTGTGTAAGAGTCCTTTAGATAGTGCTATCCTACCATTGAGAGGTAGGTAGCACCATCGTTGGAGGTGTTCGGGTCAATTCGATTATCGGGACATGTGTGATCACCAAAGCAATGGTATGACACCTTAGAAGTAACCCTAATGTCCTAGATCCTTTTTATCCGAGGCAACCGTTTCGAGGCAACTGGATCTTTAGACAAAGGGCGACCTCTAAGACACCCTATACTTGATGACCACGTTTCGAGGCAACGAGTGAAGCGTACCCTAAGAAGTGGCATGTGCTTTGTGTATTGTTTTTCAGTTAATTGTCTTTGTACATGTTATTTATGAGCTACGGATTGATTTTATTTACATACATTCTTTCATGCATTTAACAGTTAGGGGGTACGGAAAGTAAATTGCGGAAATATAAATTCTACGCTATTACAAGGCGCGGGTCTATACATCGCCAAAAATACAAAGACCCGTTTTGGTAAATAAGTACGAGAAATTAAATTGAAAGCAATAAACCTAATTACTATTACATTCCGGAAACAGTTACATAATAATCAAAATAAAGAATTAAAACTAAAATGCACGCGGAAGAATGAATCGGGAATGTCTTAAGGGTGTTGACCCTTTTAAGAAAAGAAATTGAATTTTTTTGTCTTTTTTGAATTAAATGCAATTAATTAAATAAACCTAATCTAATTAATTAATTTATTAAAAGAAAAAAAAATGTTTTTTGTATTTATGTTTTTTTTAATGAAAATAAAGTAAAGGAATTAAAATTAAAAGTTAATAAACCTAATTCTAAACTTATTTTAATTATTAAAAGAAAAGTTAAAGTTGCCTAATTAAACTATTTCAATTAATGTTTATTTACAAAAATAATATGAGAATAATAATAATAATAATAATGTTAATTCTATTTTTTTGATTTTTTATGAAAATATGTTAATTATGTTAATTGTTAATAATAAAAAATAAAATAAGGCAAATAATAAAAAAAATGAAAATGACAAAATAAAAAAAAAGGGAAGAGTAAACCCAAGGGGGGTGTGGGCTGGAATTTGAGGGTGTTTGATTGGAATTATGGCCCATTGAAGCTTCAGCCACGTTGACCTTTGGAATTGAGTGGAGCGCTGTTGACTCCTGGGCATGGTGAGGACCACCTCCTGGCCATCAGATCTATGAGAGAGGCCACCTGGCGCTTGGGTCTGTGAGGTTTATGGTGAGTTATTTGATGAGACGCTGCATTGGAAAGCGTTAGAAAAAATAATATTGGAATTATGGGGGGAACTGGGAATCGAACCCAGGTCCCAGAGATCACCAAGTATATTGCCAACCACTACACCAATCCTGCGCGTTTGTTAGTAAAATAGAAAAGAAACATAATATAAAATAAGCGCACTATATGCTGAAAAAAGGAAAAAGCGCGCGCCCGTTTTGAATCAGCCAATCACATGGAGGCACGTCCTTCATCTTCTTCGTTTCCTGTAAAAACATAAAGCAGATAGCGGGGGTGAGTTTGTGATGACTTACAGTGCTTGATATGGAGTCTCAGGGCGTGGTAAAGGTCTCTTTAGTTTCAGGGTATGGCAATAAAGGATCTCACGTGCTTTGTTTTGTCTGAAACTGCCTGCAACCTTGCTTTAGATCTCACACTTTTTTGACAAATTCTGAGTTTTTGCTCTGCCGTTTTAGGGATGCCTTTTTTCGTCCATGAGGGTGGGAAGGCTTGCATATATGTTACTCAATGAGAATCAGTCACTATAATGCACCTTTAAGCCTTGCAATTATGTTTTGGATTTTGCCATAACCTCCATTGAAGAAACTTGCCTTTCTTGTCAAAATTTGAATTTTTATGCTTGATATAGGTCTTGAACGAATTTGGTATATGTTTTATGGTGTATCAAAGCTATTCAAACCACAAAATATCCCCTAATTAATTCTCTTGATTTTTATTTGAATTTTAAAGATTTAAAATGAATTAAATCAAATAAAATTAAACAAAAATAGAAAAATTAATTTTTATTCTTGAAATAAAACATGGGACACGTGGGAGGCATGCCAAGGCTGAACCAAGTGGAAAAAAGTGGGCCGTTTTGTCAAAAATTGAAGTTTCAAGGATAGTTGACTTTGGCCATTTCACAAAAATTTCCCAACTTCTCCAATGCATATCTTGCTCAATTTTGATCATATGAACATATTCCTGGACATTTTGCAAAGGTCTTGAAGTCCCCTAACCAATGTCTTTGGTCCCATGTCATTTTGATTTACCAATCTCAAGTTATGGTCTTTGACTTAAAGTGCCTTTTTGTTGACTTTTGAAAATGACCTATAATGTTGAAATTGATAACTTTTTGTGAGAGCATTTCTTGGACTTGGAATGTGAAGATGAGTTGTAGGAAATGTCTTCCCCTTCAAGATGAGCATTGGATGGGATTTTTATGATGAACCATGAAAAAGTTATGCCTTGGTCAAGTTACAATTGACTTTTCAACTGTCCAAAAATAGAAACTTTTGACACCTTGATGATTTTTGAGCCATTCTTGTGAAATCATGATCAAGAATTGATCAAATGATGATTGTGGCTTCAAAATAAGATGTTGACCAAATTTTTTGACTTTTGACTGCCAAATGACCATTTTGCCCCTACAGTTGACTGTGAAGCAATTAGGGTTTTTGAATGTGCAGCTTGACCTTGTGAGCCTTGAAACTTGACATGTAGGTGCTTGACAATGTGTGTAGGCATATGGGACTTGATTGAGCCCTTGAAAACCTCAACTTCCTTGCAAGAACCAAAACCCTAATTTTGACTGGCTTAGGAGGATGGTTTGAACTGTGCGACCCTTGAGTAGACTTGAGCAAATTGAGATGATGCTTGTCAAAACTTTGAAGAATATGGGAGGGAAAATTTTGGGGTACAACAGTTGCCCCTGTTCAATCTTCTTAGACCTGAGGATGTAGATTGGCTTGCGTGCCTTTCGTGATCCGAAGGTGGAAGATGATTGAACACTAGAGTACCCAGAAATTTGCACTCACATAGTGGAGTATCAACAATATGATGTCGGGAATGGGCTTACAGATGCCATTTGGAAAAGATGGTGGATAGGAGGATGGGCTTATATATGCCATCTGGAGATGTGACAGAACCTTGTCGGGAATGGGCTTATAGATGCCATTTGGAACTGTAATGGGAGGATGGGCTTATAGATGCCATCTAGGTGTCGATCGCGTAAGAGATTCCTTAGCGAGAACTTGCGTACCCGAGAAAGAAAGATAATTACCTGGCCTGTTACAGGGGTTGATCTTCACTCAGTCGCTCACAGACATGCCCTGGCTAGATACAGGTATCGAATCTGGAACTTCAAAAGGTTGAGGGGTTGTCCCTAATGACAGGTTACCTCAGAAAAATCTTTAGGATTTAACTGAACCAGAGGAGGTTTTGTCTTTCTTGACGAGTTGTCTCTTTGGACGGGTTGTCTTCATGGACGGGTTGTCTTCAATGACGAGTTGTCTTCAATGACGGGTTGTCTTTACTGACGAGTTGTCTTCAATGACGAGTGTCTATACTGACGGGTTATCTTCAATGACGGGTGTCTATAATGACGGGTTGTCTTCAATGACGAGTTGTCTTTAATGACGAGATGTCTTCAATGACGGGTGTCTATACTAACGGGTTGTCTTCAATGACGAGTTGTCTTCAATGACGGGGTGTCTTCAATGACGGGTGTCTATACTGACGGGTTGTCTTCAATGACGAGTTGTCTTTAATGACGGGTGTCTTCAATGACGGGTGTCTATACTGACGAGTTGTCTTCAATGACGAGTTGCCTTCAATGACGGGTGTCTTCAATGACGGGTGTCTTCAATGACGAGTTGTCTTCAATGACGGGTGTCTATAATGATGGGTTGTCTTCAATGACGAGTTGTCTTTAATGACGAGATGTCTTCAATGACGGGTGTCTATACTGACGGGTTGTCTTCAATGACGAGTTTTCTTAAATGACGGGTTGTCTTCAATGACGATATGTCTTCAATGACGGGATGTCTTAAATGACGGGCTGTCTTCAATGACGGGATGTCTTCAATGACGGGATGTCTTCAATGACGGGTGTCTATACTGACGGGTTGTCTTCAATGACGAGTTGTCTTCAATGACGAGTTGTCTTCAATGACGGGTTGTCTTCAATGACGAGATGTCTTCAATGACGGGTGTCTATACTGACGGGTTGTCTTCAATGACGGGTGTCTATAACGACGGGTTGTCTTCAATGACGAGCTGTCTTCAATGACGGGTGTCTTCAATAACGGGTTGTCTTCAATGACGGGTGTCTATAATGACGGATGTCTATAACGACGGGTGTCTTTAATGACGAGTTGTCTTCTTTGACTGGATGAGCATCAGAAAAACCTTTGGGACTTAGCTGGACTTGTCTTTTTTTGACTGAATCTGTCTTCTTTGACTGGATTGGTCTCTTTCGACTGTATCTGTCTTCTTTGACATAGCTGATCATTTAACTGTATCCTCCCTGAAAGGTAAGGTTAGTCACATGCAATGCATGACATGGATCAAGCGATGATGTTCTCAACATAAAATGAGATTGTATGATGTGTATATGCATGTATCATGACGATGCGATGTTTATGAATGTATTCTCGTCTAGGAAAATAAATCCTTGACGGATGCCGGGAGTTTATTGAATCCTGGGATTGATGTTTGAAGAGTGGAGTTCTTCGTTTCCGCTGGGGATGATGGTTGCAAGAATAAACCGGTAGGAGAAGATGACTCTGTTGGGGTAATAAACTTGTTGGAGAGATTACTCTGCGGGGAATACTCTGTGGGAAGAGATACTTCGCTGAGGTTTTGAAATTGATGATAACTCCGCTGGGGATACCGTTGATATGTTATGTTGGAAGATTTGATGAACTCCGCTGGGGGATAGGAAGAGCTTCGCCGAGGACGATCTTTTCGTGGCAATTAGCTGAGGATAACCCAGTTATAAGCTCTGGTGAAGAATAACCTTTGAATAAAGCCGGGGAGATGCGTTCGTGCTCTACAGGGGATAAGCTTCCAGAATCTACTGGGGATAAGCTTCCAGAGTCTACTGGGGAGATTGATACGACTCTCCTGGGGAAACTTTTGGACTGTACTGGAGAAGTGGCTCCACTGGGGTGTCTGAATTCCGCCGGGGAACAATCTTATATTAAGATTGCCGAGGATGCTTGCTTAGGAACATCTGTATACTCCACTGGGGGATATTGAGATTTACTGGGGGTACCCAACTTCCTTAAGACTGACTGTAGATTAACTCTGCTTGGGGAGAGTATCGCTGACTTGCTGGAGACACTGTGCCTTTTTAGGGCTGACGGGAGACCAACTCTGCTTGGGGAGAGTATTTATGATTCTGGTCTTACTCAACGGGGAGTGAAGGTATCTTGGTCAAATTCTTCAACTGAATCTACCTTGTACCTGGAGGAAAGCAGCTGTACAGTTTTGGCAACTCTTATTGCCCCAGCTTCTGTGGGAGAAGGTACCTGTAGAGGACTGCCGTTTTGACAAATCTTCTTCTGGTAGGCAAGTGACAAGATGCCGGGACATAGTCGTACGCTTTAATCCCTAACTTTTTCCTGGACCGCCCTTTCGGGTTTTCAGTCCACCGGGATACCCATTTTTGCCCAAGCCGCCTTTTCAGGTTTTCGACTTGCCGGGTGTACAAATTTTTTCATTTTCATCCCTTATTTTTGCCCGAACCCTTTTGGTTCGCCGAGAAGCCCTTGTTTTTGCCTAGGTGTGTCAACCTAGCGGGTCTTTGATTATGCGCAGTATTTTTTGACTATGTCCGTGCTCTCAGGATGTAGGGAGGTGCCCTTGTCAGTAGTGTTGCGTTGCCCTACTACCAGAAGATCTTCCAATGCCCCAAGTGATCCAGATGGAGATTTGCCCCAAGTTGGTTGGCCTTTTGAGAGATTCTTCGAATCTTGACCTAACTGCCCCAGATAATAGACCATGATCATGTCTGTCCCTTGGTTGGAAGTACTTTTGTTCATTAGACATTCGTCGTGCGAACTTCTATGTTGTTCAAACAAATAGTCATATGCAAGCAATGTTATATTAAAATGCAAAGCTTATGTCTGTTTCGAAGTTTTTGAAAATGCATCTTTTTTAGTAAAAACAAGTGAATTTTGTAAAACTGTGATGTCAACTCGTTATTTTACCGCAAGCCCTAAGGAGTCAGGATACCTTTGTAACAGTATGCTTTCGAACTAACCCATGCTTCAGTTAGGACTTTTAAGGGTTATAACGTGGCCTGGTTCACGGTTTTAGAAACAAAGGATAAAGGCTCAAATTTATCTGTACCCACCCGCTCTTCGTGATGTTCTTCAAACCTAAACTCAGCTAATCGTGCGTTAGACCTTGTTTGAGTTTTTGCTCTGACATTCCAGTGATGGTTAGGATATTGACAATTTATTTTGAACAGGCAGTTATTTTTTGGTGAGGGTTTGTGGGACCTCTTTCCTTTTTTATTTTGTTATCCCTATTTTTTTTGCATGAACTGTTTCTTTTGTGATTACAGTCAGCGGGATGCCCCAGTTTTTGTAAGTCTCCTTCATAGGTTTTGACTTAATGGGCGTTCGTTTTTTTTTGGTAATGACTGCATGTCCTTATGATTATAGGGAACCATCACTGTCTTTTGTTTTTAGAAGGACTCATTTGATGCTATTCGCTGTGTACTTGGATCAACTGAGAGAACTACCCTGTCCCAGGTTATGATTAAGGGTTTTAATTTTTTTGTGAAAAAGAAAAAAAACTCCTACTTCTTTGGCTCGAAGGGGTTGACGAGGGATTATCTTCCTTATAACTCCAGTGTTTAGGAATTGAAACAATGCCTGTACCTCATCAGCGGGGTCTGTTCAAAAGCATACTGTAGATTATGGTATCGTTTTCGTCATCCTCTCTCAAGAGGCTTAGAATTATTAATTGAGAGTTGATCATCACAAAAATATGAAAACAGTTTGCATATAGTAAATACGAAATAATTACTTCAAAACAGACATGTGTAATGCATTACTGAAATAACAACGTTTGACATGAATACAATGTTTTGAACAATCAAAGAAAAATACAACTTGAACATTCGAATGAACAAAAAATTTCCAATCCTAGCCATATTTTGGCAAGGGAGCAGTGATCACATCGGGAGTCCCTGGAGAGTCGAACTGGACTTCCTTTGCGTCGATCAGATCCTGAACCTTGTTTTTCAAAGTCCAACAATCATCTGTAGCATGCCCCGGGCTGTCAGAATGATAAGCGCAACGAACGTTGAGGTTATACCTTGAAGGTGTCCTGTTGGGATTCTTAGGAGGGTCCCTTAGAGTTACCAACTTGGTCTCCAGCAGCTGTGGCAATATCTGGGACAAGGTCATGCCGAGGGGAGTGAATTGCCTTTTAGGTCTCTCTTCCCTTTGTTGGTTGCGATGTTGAGGCGCACCGGCCGGTTTTGAGATAACTACTGCGTTGACAGCACTAGATTCTTTCTTGGACGGTTTCTTCTCAGTGTTCGAGGAATCACTATTCTGTATCTTCCCCGACTTGATACCGGCTTCATTTCTTTCCCCAGTCAAGATTAGGTCTGTAAACCCAGCAAAAGAATTTCCAATTAGATGGTTGAAGAATGGACCAGATAGGGTCCCCAGGAACATATCCACAAGCTCACGGTCAGTCAGAGGTGGCTGCACCCTTCCAGCAAGGTCTCTCCACCTTTGCGCATACTCCTTAAAACCTTCACCCGTCCCAAGTGACATACCCTGGAGTTCGGTACGCGTAGGAGCGAGGTCGGCATTATACTGATACTGCTTATAAAAAGAAGTTGCCAAGTCCTCCCAATTACGAATAGTGGTTCCATCCAGCTGATAGAACCATTCGAGTTGAGTCCCTGAAAGACTCTCCTGGAAGAAATGGATCCATAGGTTCTTGTCTGCCGTGTAGGGATGGATCTTCCTTGCGTATGAACAGAGGTGCAGCTTAGGACAGGAAGCCCCGTCGTACTTTACAAAGGCAGGTGCCTTGAACTTGTGAGGGATCACCACCCCAGAAGATAAACCTAGGTCCCCAAAGTCCAAACCAGGCACACGTTGAATCTCCATAGCATTCAGTCGGTCCTCTAGTTGCTTGTACCTGTCCTCAGCAGGAGGGTACTGTTCATCATTGAAATCTGTCTCGGTGTCAGAGACTACGGGACTAGGAACCCTTTCCTCTTGGTGACTGCCTTCCCCAACAGATGGAGTAGTCCGCTCAGCTTCATTCTGCAGTGTATTCCCAGATCTGCGTCTAGGGTTGAATAAAACAATCATCTTCTTCTTCTTTTTCAAGAGCAGAGTCTTCAATTCCTGTTGTCCTTGTGCTAAGCTCATGACCAGCTCCTGGAACTGGGCGTTCTGGGCCTGGAGGGCCTTGATAGCTTGTTCATTGGATGATTCAAGATTCATAATGACTGCTGAAATAAACAGCGAAGAAGATTAAGCAACCTGTAGAAAAGAGTACATGTAATGCAATGATATGTATGTATGCATGCGATGTTTTCAAGGGTCTCGCGGGGTAAACAAGAAAATTGTTAGCATTTGAATTTGGGTAGCTTGATTGAAAGAATTTCATGTTGATGAGAGTCCTTCTTCAAGAGTCAAAGCTCACCATATCGAGTGGGTCATAGCCCCTGACTCAAGTTATCAACCTTGGCTAGGGGAAAATAAATCCCCTTTGCCCCTTGCTAGACATTTGATTCATCATGACCTGCATCACAAACCCTTGAGATCCTTGAAATGGATTAGTCCTTATGCAGGATGTATGCAATGGTATGATGCTATGTTATGCATTGAGTAATGTAGGTGAACCCTGTTATGAGTCCAGATTAAGGACTGTAAACAAACCCTGCAAGAAACTCATGTGTCAGATAACAAGCATGCAAGTAGTCAAGTTTGAAGGCACAAAAGGCACACAGAGAGCCCTTAGATTTTAGGCCAGCATGAAGTTTGGGGTACTACCCTCTTTCAGTTTCGTTGGTTAAGACCTGTCCTATCAAAAGTAACCGGGTTCTAGAGGATCCCAATATCACTGACTACCCTCAATCGGTCATAACTCCAGCGTCGCAATCTTTTCTTGCAGCCAGAACCATCGCGAGAGTTTAGCCTCAATGGGTGTAGCATACTGCTACTGTTCTATGGCCAAGTTGGGTCACATTAGGGTTCTAAGGTCGGTTGGTGCTTAATGACTCCTCAGAAGACCCATATTCTCCTCGTTGCAACACAAGGGATATCGGTACAGACTAAGGTGCCACACCAACGTAGCCACTGCTTCACCCGTGTCGGTCTACGCCGGACAGGTCCCTCACAGCTTATGCTACCTAAAAGGGTATCCCCAGATCCGGGTTAGGATCTATGAAACTCCGATGCAAAGCCCACAAATATAAAGCAATCAAAGCAAAGCAATTGAAAACACAAGTATGATCTAATCCTAAGGTACACCTCACTTTTATTGTCCCCAGCAGAGTTGCCAGTTCTGTGATCGGTGGGAATAGAACTGACTATTTTTTAAATTGGTTCGCAAAATGTCGCGGTAAGCAAGAGTCGCCACCGTTTTTTATGTTCTCCAACATGGAAAGGACAAAAGCACAACAAAATTCCTTTATTCGAGATGTCTCTCGGTTCGGGAGGTAGATTTATAGAAAGGGAAGGTGTCAGCACCCTTTCTATCTGTGGTTATCCACGGGCTCTTAGGTACTTGCTCTTATGTTTTCAAAATTTGTTTGCTTTTCAAGTGTGTGTGGGTTTTGAAAAAGTTCGTTTGAAAACTTCTAGGTAACTCTTGTATCAGTCCTCAAGAGTGTATGAAGTATTGTTTGAAAACTTTTTAAAAGTGTAAGGTGTGGAAAGTATTTTGTTTGTTTTTGAAAAGAGAAAGTACCCATGAGTCATCTACCTACCCTAAGGAATTAAGCTGTGTAAGAGTCCTTTAGATAGTGCTATCCTACCATTGAGAGGTAGGTAGCACCATCGTTGGAGGTGTTCGGGTCAATTCGATTATCGGGACATGTGTGATCACCAAAGCAATGGTAGGACACCTTAGAAGTAACCCTAATGTCCTAGATCCTTTTTATCCGAGGCAACCATTTCGAGGCAACTGGATCTTTAGACAAAGGGAGACCTCTAAGACACCCTATACTTGATGACCACGTTTCGAGGCAACGAGTGAAGCGTACCCTAAGAAGTGGCATGTGCTTTGTGTATTGTTTTTCAGTTAATTGTCTTTGTACATGTTATTTGTGAGCTACGAATTGATTTTATTTACATACATTCTTTCATGCATTTAACAGTTAGGGGGTGCGGAAAGTAAATTGCGGAAATATAAATTCTACGCTATTACAAGGCGCGGGTCTATACATCGCCAAAAATACAAAGACCCGTTTTGGTAAATAAGTACGAGAAATTAAATTGAAAGCAATAAACCTAATTACTATTACATTCCAGAAACAGTTACATAATAATCAAAATAAAGAATTAAAACTAAAATGCGCGCGGGTGTTGACCCTTTTAAGAAAAGAAATTGAATTTTTTTGTCTTTTTTGAATTAAATGCAATTAATTAAATAAACCTAATCTAATTAATTAATTTATTAAAAGAAAAAAAATGTTTTTT
This sequence comes from Vicia faba, assembly GCA_948472305.1. Classification (NCBI taxonomy): domain Eukaryota; kingdom Viridiplantae; phylum Streptophyta; class Magnoliopsida; order Fabales; family Fabaceae; genus Vicia; species Vicia faba. Next base: position 581,292,453 of record OX451735.1, read on the forward strand.
GTATTTATGTTTTTTTTAATGAAAATAAAGTACAGGAATTAAAATTAAAAGTTAATAAACCTAATTCTAAACTTATTTTAATTATTAAAAGAAAAGTTAAAGTTGCCTAATTAAACTATTTCAATTAATGTTTATTTACAAAAATAATATGAGAATAATAATAATAATAATGTTAATTCTATTTTTTTGATTTTTTATGAAAATATGTTAATTATGTTAATTGTTAATAATAAAAAATAAAATAAGGCAAATAATAAAAAAAATGAAAATGACAAAATAAAAAAAAGGGGAGAGTAAACCCAAGGGGGGTGTGGGCTGGAATTTGAGGGTGTTTGATTGGAATTATGGCCCATTGAAGCTTCAGCCACGTTGACCTTTGGAATTGAGTGGAGCGCTGTTGACTCCTGAGCATGGTGAGGACCACCTCCTGGCCATCAGATCTATGAGAGAGGCCACCTGGCGCTTGGGTCTGTGAGGTTTATGGTGAGTTATTTGATGAGACGCTGCACTGGAAAGCGTTAGAAAAAATAATATTGGAATTATGGGGGGACCTGGGAATCGAACCCAGGTCCCAGAGATCACCAAGTATATTGCCAACCACTACACCAATCCTGCGCGTTTGTTAGTAAAATAGAAAAGAAACATAATATAAAATAAGCGCACTATATGCTGAAAAAAGGAAAAAGCGCGCGCCCGTTTTGAATCAGCCAATCACATGGAGGCACGTCCTTCATCTTCTTTGTTTCCTGTAAAAACATAAAGCAGATAGCGGGGGTGAGTTTGTGATGACTTACAGTGCTTGATATGGAGTCTCAGGGCGTGGTAAAGGTCTCTTTAGTTTCAGGGTATGGCAATGAAGGATCTCACGTGCTTTGTTTTGTCTGAAACTGCCTGCAACCTTGCTTTAGATCTCACACTTTTTTGACAAATTCTGAGTTTTTGCTCTGCCGTTTTAGGAAAGCCTTTTTTCGTCCATGAGGGTGGGAAGGCTTGCATATATGTTAGTCAATGAGAATCAGTCACTATAATGCACCTTTAAGCCTTGCAATTATGTTTTGGATTTTGCCATAACCTCCATTGAAGAAACTTGCCTTTCTTGTCAAAATTTGAATTTTTATGCTTGAAATAGGTCTTGAACGAATTTGGTATATGTTTTATGGTGTATCAAAGCTATTCAAACCACAAAATATCCCCTAATTAATTCTCTTGATTTTTATTTGAATTTTAAAGATTTAAAATGAATTAAATCAAATAAAATTAAACAAAAATAGAAAAATTAATTTTTATTCTTGAAATAAAATATGGGACACGTGGGAGGCATGACAAGGCTGAACCAAGTGGAAAAAAGTGGGCCCTTTTGTCAAAAATTGAAGTTTCAAGGATAGTTGACTTTGGCCATTTCACAAAAATTTTCCAACTTCTCCAATGCATATCTTGCTCAATTTTGATCATATGAACATGTTCTTGGACATTTTGGAAAGGTCTTGAAGTCCTCTAACCAATTTATTTGGTCCCATGTCATTTGGATTTACCAATCTCAAGTTATGGTCTTTGACTTAAAGTGCCTTTTTGTTGACTTTTGAAAATGACCTATAATGTTGAAATTGATAACTTTTTGTGAGAGCATTTCTTGGACTTGGAATGTGAAGATGAGTTGTAGGAAATGTCTTCCCCTTGAAGATGAGCATTGGATGGGATTTTTATGATGAACCATGAAAAAGTTATGCCTTGATCAATTTACAGTTGACTTTTCAACTGTCCAAAAATAGAAACATTTGACACCTTGATGATTTTTGAGCCATTCTTGTGAAATCATGATCAAGAATTGATCAAATGATGATTGTGGCTTCAAAATAAGATGTTGACCAAAATTTTTGACTTTTGACTGCCAAATGACCATTTTGCCCCTACATTTGACTGTGAAGCAATTAGGGTTTTTGAATGTGCAACTTGACCTTGTGAGCCTTGAAACTTGACATGTAGGTGCTTGACAATGTGTGTAGGCATATGGGACTTGATTGAGCCCTTGAAAACCTCAACTTCCTTGCAAGAACCAAAACCCTAATTTTGACTGGCTTAGGAGGATGGTTTGAACTGTGCGACCCTTGAGTAGACTTGAGCAAATTGAGATGATGCTTGTCAAAACTTTGAAGAATATGGGAGGGCAAATTTTGGGGTACAACAGACGCTATCAAAAGTTGCATTTCAAATGATCTTAGTCCCTAAAGAAAAATGCTAAGATACCTTGCAACATTGCTAATCATGGTTATACGATGACCCACGCCCGTCCCGTTCTCATCTAAAGATAGGGTTACTTACCAAATAAATGGTAAGATGACAATGTTAAAGGAAAGAGGAAATGAACATGAAAGACTTTTGAGTAGGTAGAATGTTCCTAGTTACTTGCTCATTTCTCAAACCAAAACATCCTTGCTATTTTCAAAACAAACACCTACACTTTCAAAACACCTTTCAAACTTGAAAACATTTTCAAAGGACCAACACTTTTGTATACATTCTTACGAACGAGAATCATTACAAAGTTTTCCTAAACGATGGAGCCTTTTCAAAATACTTTCAAAAACCACACAAAGAAAATTTTCAAACAAAAGCAAGTGATCTAGCAAGTAACTAAGAGCCCATGGAGAACCATGGATGAAAAGGGTGCTAATACCTTCCCTTTTCATAATCTACCCCCTAACTCAAGAAACAATCTCAAAGGTCTTTCATTTGCTTTTTCACCTTTCCTTTTGGATAAAAGAAAAGTCGTTGGTGACTCTTGCTAACCGCAACATTTGCGATAAAACGCAAAACAACCAAGTCGGTTCTCCCTTCGTACCACACACGGGTTCCTTCTAATACATTTCTGGATACGACTTAACACAGGTCCGTTCCAGCATGTCAGTCAGAATTAAATCGACCAAAGATTTATTCTGATACTTCTCCCAGTTATAATCAAGCTTAGACTTAGTCTAATTTCTATCAACTGTCACCTTTGGATGGCATCTATAAGCCCATCTCCGACAACTCTCCATCATCTTTCTAAATGGCATCTTTAACCTCATTCCCTACACAATCAACTAATACATAATTGAGTGCAAATTCTGGGCTCTCTAGTGTTCAATCATCTTCTACCTTCAAGCTACGAACGACGACGTGACATTCTTGCTTTTCAGGTTTAAGAAAATTGAACAGGGGAAACTGTTGTACCCCAAAATTTGCCCTCTCATTTCTCAAGGATTTTCTCACAAGATCTCTATTGGTTCAAGACTGCACAAGGTTTGATCATCTCAAGATACCTCCTCAAACACTGATGACTCAAAACTAGGGTTTGAGTTTGCACAAGTACAATTGGACTTTTAATGCCCTATATAGTTTCCACGGATCATATTGGGCTCTCAAGCATCAGGTCGAAGATAGAACTTCTGAATCCTCGAAAGGAGGAAGAGGAAACCGTCGAAAGGGAAAAGCAGATAAAAAAGGTGTGCAATTGTAGATAACCATGTCGAATTCAAAATCTGGCTCAGGTGTTCGAACCACATGACTGATTGAAAGGAGTGGTTGGCAGATTTTGACAAGTCAAAGAAGAGCATGCTTGCTTCGATCCACAAGGTTCGACTGGGCAATGGCTTCCTTCGAGCAACCTGCTTCGATCCACCTCTAAACCCTTTGACATACATAGTTTCGACACTATGAATTACAAGTCTATCTTCATGCTTGCTTTGATCCACAAGCTTCGACTAGGAAATGGCTTCCTTTGAGCAACCTCCTTCGATCCACCTCTAAACCCTTCGACACACATAGTTTTGACACTATGAGTTACAAGTCTATCTTCATGCTTGCTTTGATCCACAAGCTTCGACTGGGAAATGGATTCCTTCGAGCAACCTTCTTTGATCCACCTCTAAACCCTTCGACACACATAGTTTCGATACTATGAATTACAATTTAACAAAAAAACTTGCTGATAATAGTTCATTACAAGAGGAAGATACTGGCAACATAGTCTTTCAAATAAGTAATGGAGGAAAAGTTATGACTAAAGATGTTCTCTATGTACCTGGAATAAAGTGCAACTTGCTAAGTGTTAGAAAACTAGTCGAAAGAAGTTTCTCAATTGTCATGAAAGATGGAGTTTTAAGATTGTTCGACACCAAGAACAATTTGGTCTTAAAATCTCCGTTGTCGAAAAACAGGACATTTAAGACAATGATAAATTCGACATAAGTTCAATGTTTGAAAACTTTTCGACCACAAGTATAGTTGGTTGTGGCATTTGAAGTTTTGACATTTAGACTTTTGACCACTTAATCAACTAATTACTCAAGATATGGTTACTGGTATTCCAAGTCTTGAGATGTCTAAAAAGAGTTTGTGAAGTTTGTTTAGTAGGAAAGCAATCCAGAAATTCTTTCATTTCGACTATGCCAATGAGATCATCTTACATACTCAAAGTGGTACATTCAGATGAATGCGGTCCATTCGAAGAACATACAATTGGTGGAAACAAATATTGTTTTGTCTGTTGATGAGTTTGGTCGAAAGTTGTGGATCTATGTGATCAAAACAAAAGGATGGAGTATTCGACATCTTTAAGAGATTCAAGATGCTGGTCGAAAACCAGATTAAGAAAAAGATCAATGTTCTACATAGATTTAAGATCTTTGTAGAAGGAATCAAGTTGAAGACAAAATTTTGAAGAACATTGATCAAACCCTTATGCCATGCTGCATAATCTCGTGTTGCAGGCCTTCTTGCTTGCAAATCTCATCATAATTTAATGCTTACACCCACTCTTGAGCTATTACCCAAGTTATTAAGCCATTGTCCAAAATATCTTTCTATAAAGTAAGCTTGCTGGTACAAAATTTGTCTTGATCCCATACCTTGAAGAAAATGGGTACTCTTTTGTTGCATTCCATTACTATCTAGGTGGTTTATTTCGCACCTACCTCGATCAACATTGAAGAATGACCAAGGCTTGACATGGTCTCAAAGGATGATGTGACTCTCACACTCGGATATTCATTGGTGTTCTCGATCTTTGGAGGATATTACCACCATCGACCATTATGGGGAATTATCTAATGTCCTACTCTTGGGCATTAGGGGAGGTATCACATATAACCCTTCTCTTGCATTATGACAGTTTGGGCATGCATGAAGAGATGGTCCCCATGATGCACTCATCCAAGGTTTGGTATTCGATTACGAGGGCGACGTCTAAGGCTATCATCAAAGGTTTATACGAGCTTGGAGAATGGTAAAAAAAGTGGATAGTAAGACTTTGGGGCATAAAAATTCCATCCCTCTTGAGCCTTACCTAAAGTGGGTACGAACTCATGCTGAAAGTCTCAAGATGCCTTACCCTGCCATCCAACCTGTGATTATGGAGCCCATTGCCGAGGGAGACACCCCTTACACTCTTCTTCATCCTGACATGCCTACCAACTTCAAGGAATTGCAAAGATCGTGGATTCAACTTAAAGGGGAACAAGACACCTTTGAAGCACAACTCTACGCAACTGATAAGAAGGTTTTGGAGCTCACGATGCAACTTCATGAAGAGCGAAACTTGAATGTCTACATCGCAACAAAGAGGATGCGCCCATGGGAAACTTGAGTCCTTTTGTTTTAGGAGTTTATTTTGTTTCGTTTATTCCATTTTAAGCCCAAGAGGAATTTGTAATTCCTATTTATATTAATGCAATTAATGTTCGTTTATTTCTCTTTGTCTAAGTAAATTTAAATTTCTTTAAATCTTTGAAAACATTTCATTCGCATAACATGCATCATATCATAAGCAGGTTTTCTGACACAAGTTTCTTCATCCTTTTACTGTTTATTTCAGTATAAAGATGGATCTCGAGAAAACTGTCAAGGACTTGCAGACTCAACACTCTCAATTTCGAGAGACTCTGCTCAACTTAGCAAAGGGGTAGCAAGAAATGATGGCTCTTATGGTTATGAAGAAGAAGACTAAGAAGAAAGTTGTAATCAACATGGGGAAGAGATTTAAAGGCCTCGTCAAACAAGTTAAAGTTGAAGACGATTCCTCTGAGGAGGATGAAAATCAAGATGAAGACATTAGGAGCACCCGTGCCGGGGGTGGAAACAATCAAATATCTGAAGAAGAGGATTGTTCTAATGAGAAATATCCGCCGACCGATGATAAGTATAAGCAACTAGAAGACAAACTAAAATATGTGAAAATCCAAGTTGTGCCTGGCTTGGACTTTGAAGAATTGGGTTTGGTACCTGGGGTTGTCATTCCCTACAAATTCAAGATACCGGTCTTTTCCAAATATGACAGAGTTTCATGTCCAAAGCTTCATTTAAGATCTTATGTCCGCAAAATTCAGTCACATACAGCTGATAGAAAACTATGGGTGTAATTTTTCTAAGAGATTCTATATGGGACGCAGTTAGAGTGATTTTACCAATTGGAAGGGACAAACATTCATACTTGGGAGGATTTGGCCGCCGCATTTTATCGCCAATATCAATATAACGCTGATCTTGCACCAACTAGGGTGCAATTGCAAGGAATGACCATGGGTTCAAATGAGGGACTCAAAGAATACGCCCAAAAATGGAAAGACTTGGCTAGCAGGGTGCAGCCACCTTTAACTGATAGAGAATTGGTAGATATGTTTATGAGGATATTGACTGGACCATTCTTTAACTTGTTGATTAGGAGTTCATCATCCAGATTTACTGAATTGATCTTAACTCATGAGAGGGTTAAAAGCGGGATTAAAAGTGGGAAGATACCTATGGCCTCCACCTCAAATGCTGTGAAAAAACCATTTACTGGTAAAAAAGAGACTAATGTTGTGTATAGATCAAGAAGCCGTGCTAAGACTGACTGCCATCACTCAGTGGGGGCAGTTTTAATTTTCAATCCTACATCTACTCAATCACAACAAGAGGGTAGTCGTAGGATGAAGTTTCAAGAAAGACAATACACCAAGATTGGTATGTCCTTACCACAAACCCTGCAACATTTACTAAAAGCTAAGCTCATTTCACTAAGAGATCCTCCATAAAATCCCAATACATCTTCAACTAAATACAATCCCAATGCCAAATGTGCTTACCATTCAAACAGTCCCGGACATGATACCAATGATTATTGGTCTTTAAATAATAAAATCCAAGACCCAATTGACAACAAGACAGTTGAATTAGATCCCCCTTCAACTCCCAATGTAATCACCACACCTATGCCAAATCATGGTAAGGGTGTCAATGCTATTGAAGATGCCTCTTTTGTTTCCTCCGTCAATGATTTAACTACTCCTTTGAAGACTATAAAAAATAATTTGTTGAAAGTCGGAGTATTCCCTGGCTTCCTTGAAGACTGTTGTTGATGTGTTGTACAAACTCTGGTTGTGAATGGCTTAAGAAAGGTGTCCAACACCTGATGGATAGCCATGAGATTCTATTTGAAATAACTCCATATGTGAATGGTTTGACCCAAAGTGTATCTCAAGAATTTAAAGACGTGTCCATCATTACTATCTCCAACAAACCTATTAGGATCACCTCCAAAGGTCCTATTAGGATCCCTAGTGAACCAAGAATAGCTCCATTAATCATCACTACACCGGGTCCAATCCCTTACTCTTCTAATAAGGAGGTGCCCTAGAATTATGGGGCGGAAGTTTACTACTATGGTATTAAACAAGATTCATGGGATGATAAAGATGAAATAGCTGACATTACAAATATTGCTAGATCGATTAAAGTTACTAGGACGGGGAAGATCTTCTCTCTAGAAATTTCACCTCCGACAACCACCACCACACCCATTCATATTACTGTTGTTAAACCTGTCTCTGACACTAGAGGAAAGGAAAAAATGAATGAGTTTGCCAGGACGGAGGCGCCCATAAAAGACATTACTATTGAGGATCCATCTACCCAAGAGATGGAGGAGATCCTAAAAATCATCAGAAAAAGTGATTACAAGATAGTGGCATAGTTGGGGTAAACACCCTCGAAGATTTGTATGTTGTCTTTATTGCTATGCTCCGAGGCACATGCTCAAGCACTGATAAAATTCTTGAAAAACGCCCATGTTCCTCAAGAAACTACGGCTGATCAATTTGAAAACTGCATAGCAAGCTTGAGTACCAACAGCAGTTTAGGGTTCTCTGATGCAAATTTGACCCCGGTGGGGAAGAATCACAACAAAGCTCTCCATATCTCCCTAGAATTCAAGGGCACTACCCTGGCACATGTATTAGTGGATAATGGACCTTCTCTCAATTTCTTATCTAAAGGAGCTATGGACAGGCTAGATTGTGATGGACTGGTGTTGAAACCAAGCGACATTGTAGTAAGGGCTTTTGATGGTTCTAAGAGGATGGTTCATGGAGAAGTTGATCTCTCCATCAAAGTTGGGTCTCAAGTTTTCAACTCAACATTCTATGTGATGGATATCTGTCCTGCTTATTCATGCTTTCTTGGACGCCCATGGATCCATGGGGAAAGTGCAGTAACTTTCACACTACATCAGAAGTTGAAATATCCAGTCAAGGGGAAAATTGTTATCGTCTGTGGTGAAGAAGAGTTTATGATTAGCCATCTAATTCAAACACGTTGAAATGGATGGAGAGTTCATTGAAACTCCTTGTCAAGCCTTCGAAGTGGTCTCTCCCATGGTTGTTATTGACAAGGCCACTCCCGACACTCCCAAAGCTACTAAAGATACACCAAGGATGGCCTTTCTCAAAGATGCTTGTGCTGCTGTTGAAGAAGGAGGTTGCACCATTTGGGGACAACTCCCTAATTTCCCTTTCAAGTCAGAAAAATTTGGGTTGGGCTTCACTTCCAAAGCTCAAAAGGAGGTTCGACGTGCTTGTGCAGGGAAACCACTTCTCCGCATTACTAACCATGAAGTTGATGCTCTTGAAGACTCTGATGCTGATTATGATTTTGATGATTGGATCTACCCGACTGGTGATGGAGGGCTCAACAACTGGCATGCCAAGGATTTTATTCCCATCTCCTTCAACAAGGAGTAATTATCATTTACTGTTTAATTTGCTTTAAGAGATTTGTCTGTAATTTCCATTTAAACAATGACTTTTAAACCATGTTCCTTGCCCGGGGCACAATGGTCCATTTGTTAAGGGTTTGTCATTTTCATATTCCATATGCTCATTTTAATGAAACATTGGACTATTTTGCATTCAAATTTTGCGCTCTTTGTCTTTCTTTGACTTTTATTACATTTTCAAATAGCCACATGATCTTACACACACACATCACATATGTAGATCTACATCGACTCTGGATCTCGTTGACAACGACTCTGCTATTGCCATCTATGATTTCAAACATCCGATCTATCAAGCCAAAGACGAAGGCGGGGAAGATTGTGAAATACTTGGGGAACTCGCCAGACTTCTAATGTAAGATGAAAAAGCCATTCAACCACACAAGGAACCAACTGAAGTGATAAACTTAGGTACTGAGGCAGACAAAAAAGAAGTCAAGATTGGCGCTAACCTAGAAGAAAGTGTCAAAGGGAGGTTGGTCCATATGCTGCATGATTGTGTTGAGGTGTTTGCTTGGTCATATGAAGATATGTCGGGGCTTGATACTGATATTGTAGTTCATCGCCTACCAATGAAGGAAGATTATCCTCCAATCAAGCAAAAGGTTCATCGCATGCGACCAGATATGTCTGAGAAGATAAAGGTTGCAGTAATGAAACAATTTGATGTAGGTTTCATGGCAGTGACGTCATACCCTCAATGGGTGGCAAATGTGGTCTCGGTGCCTAAGAAAGACGGTAAAGTTCGTATGTGCATAAACTATAGAGATCTGAATAGGGAAAGCCCCAAGGATGATTTCCCACAACAATATATTGATGTCTTGGTTGATAACACTGCTCAACACAAAGTTTTCTCCTTCATGGATGGCTTCTCCGGATATAACCAGATCAAAATGGCGCTCGAAGACATGGAAAATACCACTTTTGTTACACAATTGGGTAACTTCTGTTACAAGGTCATGCCTTTTGATTTGAAGAATGCAGGGGAAACCTATCAACGAGCTATGGTAGCCCTATTTCATGACATGTGTTAAGAGTCCCACATCGGACAACATATGGCCTGAACATGTGTTTATAAGTGGGGGCAATCCTCACCCTACAAGCCGGTTTTGTAGGGTTGAATTAGGTCCAACCACATCTTAATATGGTATCAGAGCCTCGTTTAAGATCCAGTGGGCCATCCACCATTTATTTCCATGCTCTAGTTGTCTAGTCCTGGGCGTGAGGGGGTGTGTTAAGAGTCCCACATCGGACAATATATGGCCTGAACATGTGTTTATAAGTGGGGGCAATCCTCACCCTACAAGCCGATTTTGTAGAGTTGAATTAGGCCCAACCACATCTTAATAACATGATTCATCATGAAATAGAAGTCTATGTTGATGACATGATTGCAAGATCGCAAACTGAGGAACAACACCTTGATAATCTTCATAAGCTGTTTGAGAGGTTGAAGAAATACAAGTTGAGGCCGAATCCCAACAAGTGCACCTTCGGGGTGAGGTCTGAAAAGCTCCTAGGGTTTGTCGTTAGTGGAAAAGGTATTAAGGTCGACCCTGCAAAAGTAAAATGCATACAAGAAATGCCAGCACCCTGTACTGAGAAGGAGGTTAGAAGTTTCTTAGGTCGACTCAACTATATTGCCCGATTCATATCTCACTTAACTACTAATTGTGAGCCAATCTTTAAATTATTGAAGAAAGATCAAGTAGTCAGATGGAATGACGATTGCCAAGCATCTTTTGACAAAATCAAGGAGTATTTGCAAGAACCTCCAATCCTGATGCCTCCAGTTGAAGGAAGACCTCTGGTTATATACTTTACTATATTAGAGAATTCAATGGGGTGTGTGCTGGGTCAGCATGATGAGTCTGGATGAAAAGAGCATGCAATATACTACCTTAGCAAAAAGTTTAGCGACTGTGAAACCAGATATTCACTACTCGAGAAAACTTGTTGCGCCTTGGCATGGGCTGCTCGCCGGCTAAGACAGTATATGTTGACTCATACTAGCTTATTTATTTCTAAGATGGATCCCATCAAGTATATCTTTGAGAAGCCATCTCTGGACGAATAGCTAGATGGCAGATGTTCTTGACTGAATATGACATCCAATACACTATGCAAAAAGCAATCAAAGGAAGTGTGTTGGCGGATCATTTGGCCCATCAAGCTGTTGATGATTATCAATCCATGAACTTTGAATTCCCAGATGAGAATATCACGCTAGTGACCGACTGTGAAAAACCTAGACCGTATGAAGGACCTGAACCAGGATCTTGATGGACTATGGTTTTTGATGGAGCTTCCAAGGCTTTGGGTAACGAAATTGGGGATGTAATCATTTCTCCCAAAGGTTATCATACACCCTTCACTGCCAGAATATGCTTCAATTGTACAAATAACATGGCCGAGTATGAAGCATGCATCTCAGGTCTAAAGGCTGCCATTAATTTAATAATCAAATTCTTAAGCGTATACGGGGATTCGGCATTGGTAATTAGTCAAGTCAAAGGAGAGTTGGATACCAAACATCCTAATATGATCCTCTACAAATATATTCTGTTAACCTTAGCCCCTTACTTCGAAGAGGTCACCTTTGAACACTTTCCAAGGGAAGAATTCCACCTGGAAGATGCCTTAGCAACTATGTAATCTATGTTCAAGGTCAATTGGGAAAACGAAGCTCCCCGAATTAATATCGAAATATTTGACGAACATGCGTACTGTTATGAGATTGACACTGATGAGTAAAAGCCTTGGTATCATGAAGTGAGGAGGTATATTGAAGAACAAGAATATCCTGAGGGAGCTTCAGTCAATGATAATAAATTCCTGTGAAGATTCTCAGCCAAATTATTCCTAAGCAATGGGATCCTATACAAGGGAAACCATGATTCTACCTTGATCCATTGTATGGAGAAGAAAGAAGCATAAAAGATCATGAAAGACATGCATGGAGGTATCTTTGGAACTAATTCTAGCGGACACATTATGGCCAAGAAGATTCTGAGGACTGGTTACTATTGGTCGACTGTGGAAACTGATTGTCACCATCACTCAAGGAATTGCCATAAGTGTCAAATCTATGCCGACAAGGTTCATGTGCCTCTAATTCCTTTGAATGTCATGACTGATCTGTGGCCATTTGCAATGTGGGGCATTGACATAATTGGAGAAATCAAGGCCACTGCCTCCAATGGACATTGTTTCATCCTCATCGCCATTGACTACTTCACCAAATGGGTCAAGGCTGCTTCATTCGCCTTAGTCACTAAGAATGTTGTAGCCTGGTTTATCAAGCATAACCTCATCTGCCGATATGGTATCCCTGAAAGGATCATCACTGACAACAGTACCAACCTCAACAATTCCATGATTACTGAACTTTTCACATAGTTCAAGATCAAGCATCACAATTCTTCTCCATACAGACCAAAGATGAATGGCTCAGTGGAAGCTGCCAACAAAAACATAAAGAAGATTGTACAAAAGATGGTAGTGACCTACAAAGATTGGCATGAGATGCTACCATTTTCTCTTCATGGCTACCGTACCTCGGCTAGAACATCAACTGGGGAAACCCCTTTCTCTTTAGTCTATGGAATGGAAGTTGTCTTGCATGTTGAAGTGCAAATTCCTTCTCTAAGGATTATGAAAGAAGCGGGTTTAGGTGAAGACGAATGGATTCAGACAAGATTGGATCAGTTAAATTTGATTAATGAGAAGAGACTGGATGCTGTCTGTCATGGTAAAATGTATCAAAAACGTATGATCAAGGCATTCAACAAGAATATCAAACCTCAAGTATAACAGGTTGGCGACTTGGTAATAAAGCGCATCATTTTACCACAGGGAGATCCCAGGGGAAAATGCACTCCCACTTACGAAGGGCCACTTTTTATCAAAAAAGTTTTCTCTGGCAGTATAATGATGTTAACCACTATGGACGGCGAAGATTTTCCGCATCCTGTGAACACAGACATAGTCAAAAAATACTACACATAGCTAGGTTGAAATACCTAGGCAAAAATAAGGGCATCCCGGTGAACCAAAAGATTCGGGAAAAAGTTAGGGATATAAATAAAAGATTGTATACCTGGCAAGTCGAAAACCTAAAAGGGCGGCTTGGGCAAAAAAGGGTATCCTGGTGGACTAAAAACCCAAAAGGGCGGTCCAGGCAAAAGTTAAGGATTAAAAGCAGATGACTATGTCTCATCGAATCACTACAGTCAATTTTATTACCAAGGTCAAAAGTTTAAATGGTACAAGATCAATCCAATCAACTTCTTTTGACGACAGGGGATGATGTTCGAAGATATAGGGGAAATAGCGGAGTTGGAACCCAATGAGATCACTTCCACATGGCTATAACTTTTTTTTTACCTTGTATTCTTTTCATTTTTTCGAAGACTTCCTCTTACTAGGATGTCTATCTCCTTGTACAAAAAACGCCTATTTTTAGGCAAATTATCAATACAAATATAATTTGAAGTGCAAACTTTTTGTTTTTTCTGTTTTGAGTGCAAAAACATTCAATGACTAAATTGAATGAGCATATGCATATGAACACGATTAACTGTTAATAAATGGACGCATGAACGACAATAAGCATTTACCTGAGTATTTGGGATGTCCCCACAAAGTTATGTCAATAACATTATCCCCATAGGGTTACTCCATCCAGAGTTCTAACAAACACATTCCCTGGAAATTCGCTTCCCCAGTCAAGTTTTCCAGAACTAAAAAAGAAGCTTTACAAAAAGTCCTTCCCCAGATAAGTACATTTCCCCAGTAAGGTCTTCAGGGTTTATTTCCCCAACTCCCCAATAGTGGTCAGGGATATATTTTCCCAGACAAAGATACATTTTAACAACATTCATGCATCATATCCTATGCATAAAAAACGCATATAATGCAATCTCATTTACTTTGAGAACATCATTACCCATCATGACATTGCATAACACCTAATTCTTTACCTTTGCAGGAAAAATTAATTAATAGATGAATATCATCAGCTATCTACATAATTAGATAATTCTCTACGGAGACTAAAAACCTGACAAGTATTCCAATTGAAGACTTGCCCCAGGGAATCATTCTAAAGAACATACCTGTTAAAGTAGTAGTCGTCATAGATTCCTTCATAACCTATTGAAGTAGTAGTCGTCATAGATTCCTTCATAACCTATTAAAGTAGTAGTCGTCTTAGATTGCTTCATAACCTGTTGAAGTAGTCGTCGTCATAGATTCCTTCATAACTTATTGAAGTAGTAGTCGTCATAGATTCCCTCATAACCTGTTGAAGTAGTAGTCATCATAGATTCCTTCATAACCTATTAAAGTAGTATTCATCACAGATTCCTTCATAACCTGTTGAAGTAGTAGTCATCATAGATTCCTTCATAACTTGTTGAAGTAGGAGTCGTCACAGATCCCTTCATAACCTGTTGAAGTAGTAGTCGTCATAGATTCCTTCATAACCTACTGAATTAGTAATCTTCATTAGATTCATTCATAACTTGTTGAAGTAGTCGTCGTTACAGATTCCTTTATTACCCGTCAAAATAGTAGTTGCATGTAGACTCTCTTCTGGATGTATCTCTTAAAAGGTCAAGTCAAACACCAATCTTATCAACAGTCACTCAGGATGGGATCTTCAAGCCCATCTATGACATTACCTCTACAAATGGCATCTTTAATCCCATTCTCGACATAATGAACCAACAACATTATTTCATACACCAGCAAGTGCAAATTTCTGGGCACTTTGGTGTTCAATCCTCTTCCACCTTCAAGTCACAAATGGAAAAGCACGCCAATCTAACTCTTCAGGTTTAAGAAGATTGAACAGGGGCAGATGTTGTACCCCAAAATTTTCCCTCTCTTTTCTCAAGACATTTCTCACAGACATCTTCAATAACTCAAGCTTGCACAAGTATTGACTAGGTCAAGCCATCTCCTAAACACTTATGCCTCAAATTAGGGTTTGGATTTTCACAAGGATGATTGGACTTATGATGCCTCAAATGACTTTCATAGATCATTATGGACCTCCAAGAATACTCATGTCAAGTTTTAAAACTTGAATCATAATTTTAATCAGTCAATTGTTCAGATGACTAAAGATCAGTTGTATTCGGAAAAAAGTCAATTATGGTCAACCTACAATCAAACTTCATGATTTTTGACCAACATCAACATCTTAAAGTCCTATTCACCATTTGATCAAATATTGATCACAATCTCAAGAAAAGCACTCAATTTACCAAAAGGGCAAAATAGTCAAAATTAGGATTTTGATTGTATTTGATTGATCAAGGGTTTTTGACCTAATACATGATTTAATGGCTTGAAGCACAATCTCAAGGATTCAAATACAACATGTTGAACTATTTTAATGGCTCAAATCATTTCTCAATATCAATTTATTGATAGTTGAAATTCAGTCAACTGATGAAAAGTCAACTAATACACCAAAAGTCAAACTTTGACCTTTTGATCACAATTGAGTTTTAAAGATCACATTTTATCTAGACATTCAAAAATATGAAACTTGATCATCAAGAAAGTCAAAATTCATCTTGAAAAGTCAAAGTTTTCAAGACTTAGAAAATTTTCGAAGTGTTTTAAGTCTTATTTTTTTCATGACCTCATGCCAACTTTTCACCAAGATGCAAGATGATTATAATAAAAATTCCAACATGAAAGTTCTATATCTTGATGAGATCTACAACTTTGCTTTACTAATAAAGTCCTACAAATTCTTGGACTTTGATTTATAATTTCATGAAGTCATGCACTTTTTCTTAAAACACTTAGTGAAAATTTGACCTAGTTTAGGCAGATTTTTGACCTAACTTCATGGAAATTTTTCACATAGTTCCAAATTGATTCTTCAAAAATTAAAAACATGAAGGTTGTAGAGGATGTTCCAAGCTTTTCAAAATGTCCCAGAACTCATTAGGATTATTCTTGAGCTAGGAGAATCGAAGAGATGAATTTAGGGTTTCAAACTTGAATTACAAGTCAATTTTGTGATGAACACTTGACCAAATCCATAACCATGTTGCATAATCTTTGCTTTGGAGGCCTCAAACTTGTGTTTCACTCCATAATTAATGGTTTACACAACTGATTGAGACATTATCCAACTGATTCAAGCATTATCTAAACCAAATTTCCATTTTGGGAAGAAACTAACCATTCCATTCTTGTAAAGATCACTTTAATCACAAAGTCAATTTCTTGAGCCTCTAACTTGTTTCTTCTGCACACTCTTAACCTACTAGGCCAGAAGAAACATTTTTAAAGTGTTTAACCACTCTAGAGGGCCTTGTACAAGCATTGGAACCATGTTCACCAATGTTGCTTCAAAAATAAGGAAAATCTAAAAACATGTGATTCTTGATTTCTGACTTCTCCAAGCATCCAAACTTATTGATTATAAATAGAGATACTATTTGTGAGCTAAAACACGAGTTCACAAGCCCTTAAGCATCCCAAAACTCCATGAAACTCAAAAATTCACATAAACCTCCATTGTTGTCATTTCTGGCCAAGAAACTTGAAACACAAAACCCACTTGTTCGTTTCTTTGCCATACCTTCCACAAAGCTTCTATACCTCAAATATAACTCAACCAAACACCTGTTACATTTCTGTAACATCATCTTCTCCATCTTCCATAACTAAAAACAGAGGTCTGCATCTTGACTTCTCCAGGCCATTTCATCCACTCCCAACTCAAGCTAAGCATTGCATTAGCTTCCTAGGGATTCAAGGAAGCTAACCTGATCATTACAACACCTTGAATCAAGTTCATTTGTAAAACACAGATTCCATTTTTGAGGTAAGTTTTCTGACTTTTGAAATCTTCATATAGGCATTGTTAGCTTTCCATTTTCAAAGACAAAATGTAGATATCATAGCCCTGAAGATGACCATGTCCTTAGAATTCATTTATATTGCTTGAGTAGTGAGAATTTTAAGTTTGAATTCTCTGAAAAAGTTAGGTCCGAATTTGGTATCATTAGAGATTCTAATTCATCTTTTATTTATAGCTTTAGTTATTTACATTTCTGGAATTATGATGAAATTTTACACAACTTTCATGTTTACATTTTCCATTTTGGTTGAGAGATGAATAAGTTACAAGTTTTGAAAAGTTTGTGAAACTTTCTGGCGCGAGGAAGAAGATGATACAAGCCATGAACTTTGTTTAAAATATAATATGATGGTTTGATATTCATACATGGATGTATCACTACCCCAGTGGTTAAAGCGCGCGCCTGTTACCTCTTGAACCTGGGTTTGAGCCTTAGCGTCTATTTTGTTTCAGGCGCGTTGGGCCCTGCTTCCATGGTCCTGTCCATTTTTTACTCCCTCTCACCCCCAGAATTGCTAAGCATATACACAACCCAACATAAACCTTTATATTTTATTTTCTGATTATACAAAAAAATATCATTCGGCTTAATACAAAACAAAACCTGTTTTACTTTCAAACCACATTTTCATTTTAAATCCCCCTAACTTTAATTTTATATTTTTATTTTATTCTCTTTTCTTTATTATTAATATTATTATTATATGATTTTTTATTAAATAAAAAAATCCCAAATAATATTTTATATTTTCTTTAGAATATTTTAGTATTTTTATTTTATTTCTTTTAAAGCAAAAAGACCAAAAATATATTTTCTTATTAGATTTAATTTCTTTTCTTAATTAAATCATTTAAATTTAGGTTTATTTAAATATTTCTTTTCATTTAATCAACTTAGAACTTAGGAATTTTTATTAATTAATTTCTTGGTTTTATCAACACTAAAAACCTTTTCATAAAAACCCTAAAAATATTTGTTTTCTTAATCATTTTGCTCATTATCCTTAATTAATTTAGGTTTAGTTCTCTTAAAGTAATCTAGACTAATTAATTATTTTCTTAGGTTAAACCCCATTTCACAAAAATCCAAATAGAAACAATTTGATTTTTCTTTCATATTGCCTTTACATTATTGTACATTATTTGTTCATATTCAATATGGTTGTAATAGTAAATTAGGGTTTATTTGATTTTTCCCCCCCATTTGTAAATTATATCCCCATCCCCAAATGATATAATAGCGTAGAATTTTACATTTCCGCAATTTATCGCTTTCAATATAAATACTAGTAATTAGGGTTTGTATGGCAAGACATAAAATCAACAAGTAGAAAACCCTAATTCAAAGACGAAATTGCATGAAAAGAAACACTTTTTACACTTTCACCTCTAAGGGCTAATCTCACTTGTTGCCTAAAGATAAAACAACCATGCCCCTCGAATGTGGGATACTTTAGCAATGATCCACGAATACAAGATCGTAGTCCCTCGATGACCCTTTGATGTTGCCTTAGATAAATGATCTTAGACCCTTACGACAAATCGCTAAGGTATCCTACATCATTGCCTTCTATGACTACACGATAACACAGGCCCGTCCTTTCACATCCAATGATAGGGTTTCTTACCAGTCAATGGTAAGATAGCAATATCTAAAGGAGGAGAAGATGAACAAATACTTTTTGAGTAGGTAGAACGCTCGTAGTTGCTTGCTCATGACTATTTTCCAAACATCTTTCAAAACACACCAACACTTTCAAATGAAATATTTTCAAAAGTCAACACTTTGTGTACATTTTTGCCGAAATGAGAATCATTACAAAGTTCGCCTAAACAAAGGCACTTTTCAAAAATACTTTCAAACAAATCACAAACACATTTCAAACAAAGCATTTCAAAGTGAGTTAGCAACTAAGAGCCCATAGATAACTACGGATTAAAAGGGTGCTAACACCTTCCCTTTTCATAACCTACCCCCATAACTCAAGAAAATTCTCAAAAGGTCTTTCCTGTTATTTTCACCCTTTCCTTTATTGGATAAAAGAAAAGTCGGTGGCGACTCTTGCTATCTACGATAAGACGCAAAACAACCAAGTCAGTTCTCCCACTGTATTACACTCTCTAATAAATTATTTAAATATGCACAGAAGTTCTGGTAAAGAAGCATAGAAGTTGGCGAACAATTTGCGCTAAGAAGGTCTAATAAGATTATATGTACAAACTCAAAAAAGTATCACGCTCAATAGAATAAGTTAAGATATTATAACTTCTGAAGCACCAAAGCTGCAAGCTAAAATATGATGAAGCTATAATCTGATAAGTCAAGTTCTGGAAGAACAAAGGAAGTCTCAACGCACTCATATATTTTGAAGTTCTAAGACTCAACACTTAAGCTCAAGCTATACTCTCACAGTGAAATTATGCAGAACAAATAAGCTTCAATGTGTCTGTCACATTCAAAGTTATGATTAAATGCAGTCAAGCTAAAGAAACTCTAAAAGGACTGAAGAACCAACATCACATTAATGACAATCAATGCAGGATCAAGAAAGTAACGGCTGAAATAATTATGATTGGGAACAAGATCAGTATTTTTGGAAAGTGCATTAACAACATTTTATCAACCTTCCAAAAACATCTTCTCATGTCTCCAACGGATCTCTTGGATCAAATACCTATATAAAGAAGACAATGAATAATAATCACCATCACTCACACATACCAACAAGAGTGATAAAAACATTCTCTCTCGTATTTTTATCTCTTGAATTATCACTATGCTTTAATCTTGTGTAAACATCATAGTTGTGATATATCTTTTTTGAAGCATTTGTTAGACACATTATTTTTGCTAGAAAAGTTGTAGTTCCTTGAGAAACCATGTTGTGTTTTGATCTTAAGAAGACGTTGCAATTCCTTGAGAAACCAATTTTTGATTAGTGGATTAAGACCTTGATTGAGAGAGGCAAAATCACCTTGGCGGGTTGACTGGAGTAGTTTGAGTTCAAACGAATCAGGATAACCAAACATGTCATATTGTTTTTAATTTTCGAAAACCCCAATTCAAACCCCCTTTCTGTTATTTTTATATCCTTCAATTGGTATCAAATCTCCTGGTTTTGGGTGCTAATACTTAACTGTGTCATAAAAAGATCCTAGCAAGAAAAACACTATGGTGGAACCAATTTAGAATAACAACAATGATAACTATGATGATAAACACAAAATCAGCGGAAGACCCCCAATGTTTGACGGTGAAAATTTCAATTACTGGTAAGACAAAATCAAAAGTTTCTTTCTAGCTCATGACGCTGATCTCTGGGATATGGTGACTGATGACTATATTCATCCTAGTGATGAAAACACTCAGAAGATTGATAGAAAGAAAATGACATATTAATAAAAGAAAGAGTTCAAAAATAATCACAAGGCCAAAATTATTCTCTCGAGTGCCATTTCATACACCGAGCATGAGAAGATCACAAACAAAGATTATGCTAAAAATATGTTTGACTCTCTGAGAATGACGCATGAAGGCAACACACAAGTCAAAGAGACCAAAGCTCTTGCACTCATCCAGAAGTATGAAGCTTTCAAGATAGAAGAAGATGAAAAAGTTGAGACAATGTTCTTTCAAATTCTGGTTGTTGGGTTGAAAGTTCTGGACAAAGGGTACTCAACAGCAGATCATGTAAAGAAAATCATCAGAAGCTTACTAAAGAAATGGAGACCCATGGTCATAGCCTTAAATCTTGCCAAAGATCTGAACAATATATCTCTTGAAGAACTTATCAGCTCCTTGAGAAGTCACAAGATAGAACTAAAAGAAGATGAGCCCCAGAAGAAAGGTAAGTCTGTTTCTCCTAAATCTAATAAAAATATGAAACTAAAGATTTACAGGCAGAAGAAAAAAGATCTGAAGGATCCTCATCATAAGAAGACGAACTATCACTTCTCTCCAAAAGGGTCCAACAATTATGGAAGCACAAGCAAAAGAAATTTAGCAATCCTAGGAGATAAGCGGTTATTCTGAATCATCCTCTGGCTACAAAAAAGTCAAGAAACAGAGATTTTGTTTGTTATGAATGCAAGAAACCTGGTCACTATAAAAACTACTATCCTAAACTTCATAAGGAAAAGCCAAAGAAGATATTTAACAAAGAGAATAAGAAAAGTCTTATGGCTACGTGGGATGACTCAAAATCTTCTGAAGTAGAATCAGCATCAGAAGATGAACATGCCAATATCGCTTTAATGACCAACATATCAAATGACACTAATTCATCTGAATCAGAATCAGACTCAGAAGCAGAATAGGTATTCTCCAACTTTTCTAGTCTTAATTAGAAGATAGTCTGTAAAAAATTATTGAAAAATATCAGCAACTTTAATTCAAATACAAAAAACCTGAAACATGGTCTAGTATCTGACTTTGAAGAAACTAGGAAACTAAAAGAAGAAAATTATGAGCTAAAAGAAACCATCTCTAAAACTTAAAAATAAAAATTTTATTATTAAAAATGAGTTACAAAAAGCTCAGAATGAATCTGCTTCTGAAGTTTCAACTAGTTCTGATAGCATCATAAAATAATATAATTATAGTTTTCAAATATTTCTAGCTAAAAACATACATAGAAGCAAGATGGCTTCAATGATCTATGGAGTTAGGAGAAATGACATAAAATGCGTAGGATATGTGAAACCAAAAGGAGAAGAACTATATCAACCAAAGAAAGTTGATGATATGGTCATAAAACACACACCTTTAAACTCACACTTCACATATGGACACACATATGATATAAAATGTAGTGAATCTTATTCTGCGAATTCTCTTGTGAAACCAAAATTCAATCAGAATTTTGGAAACTCTAACAAACAAGGACCCAAAAAGATATGGGTACCTAAGGATAAAATCGTCTATGTTACAGATGTATTTAACAGTAAAGTTGAAAACCCAGTCTCGGTACCTGGACCTGGATGCTCTCGACACATGACGGGAAGAAAACATATGTTTCAAAGCCTGTAACTTAAATCTGGAGGATACGTAGGTTTCAGAGGCAGTCAGAAAGGAAGGATTATTATATCTGGAACCATTGGTAATAGTACACTTCCCTCTATAACTAATGTTCTGTTAGTAGATGGATTAATGCATAACCTGATATCAATAAGTCAATTAAGTGATAATGGTTATGATATAACCTTTAATCAAAAGTCCTGTAAAGCAGTTTGTCAAAAAGATGGAACAATCCTCTTCAATGGTAAGTGAAGGAACAACATTTATAAAATAAAAATTTCTGAACTAAAAATTCAGAATGTAAAATGCCTTATGTCTATTAACGATGAGCAATGGGTATGTACAGAAGATTGGTGCATGTTAGTATGAGAAGAATATCTCATATTAATAAACTCAATCTGGTAAGAGGACTTCCTAACTTGAAGTTCAACTAAGATGCTCTGTGTGAAGCATGTCAAAAAGGTAAATTTGCAAAACCTTCTTTCATATCTAAAAATGTTGTGTCTACCTCTAGACCATTAGAACTTCTACATATAGATCAGTTTAAACTAGTGAAAACTGCATCCATCAGCCGTAAGAAGTATGGATTAGTAATCGTAGATGAATATAGCAGATGGACATGGGTAAAGTTCTTAAGACACAAGGATGAGTCATACTTTGTGTTCTCTACTTACTGTAACCAAGTTCAAAATGAAAAAGATTTTAGAATTGTAAAATTCAGAAGTTATCATGGTGGGGAATTCGAAAACAAAAGTTTTGAATAGTTATTTTAATGAAAATGACATTTCTCATGATTTCTCTTGTCCTATAACTCCTCAACAAAACAGGGTTGTAGAACGAAAGAATAGAACTTTACAAGAAATGGCCAGAACCATGATCAACGAGACTAACATTGCTAAACACTTCTAGGCAGAAGCAGTTAACACAACATGTTATATTCAGAATAGAATCTCAATAAGACCTATTCTGAAAAAGACTCCATATGAATTGTGAAAGAACGAAAAGTCCAATATTTCTTATTTCTATCCAATGGACGTACTTGTTTTTATATTGAACACTGAAGGTCATTTGAACAAGTTTGATTCTAAGGCACAAAAGTGTTCCCTGTTAGAATACTCTAAACGTTCAAAAGGTTATAGAGTATATAACATAGAAACACGAATTGTGGAAGAATCTATTAGTGTCAGATTTGATGATAAGCTTGGCTCTCAAAAGTCAAAGCAGGGTGAATCATTTGCAAATATAGAAGTTCAAATTATAGGTACTGAAGAAAAATATTCAGAAAATAAAATTTCAGAACTTCAGCCAAATACAAAAGAAGACATCACAAATATTACAGCAACTTCTGAAGAATCCATCCAAAAAAGACAATCCAGAAGAAGCTTAGCACATTCTGAAAACATGATTATAGGAAAGAAAGATGATCCAATCAGAACAAGATCTACATTCAGAAATTTTGTAGAGTCTCTCATGGGATTAGTGTCTCTGATCGAACCTACTTCCATAGAGGAAGCACTTCTAGACAATGATTGGATACTTGTAATGCAGGAAGAACTAAATCAATTTACCAGAAACGATGTATGGGGTCTAGTTCCTAAACTAAAAGGATTCAACATCATTGGAACTAAATGGTTTTTCAGAAATAAGCTAAGTGAACACAAAGAAGTTGTCAGAAACAAAGCACGACTGGTTGCACAAGGTTATAGTCAGCAAGAAGGGATGGACTATACATAAACCTTTGCTCCAGTCGCCAGGTTAGAATCTATCAGACTTTTAATTTCATTTGCTGTAAATAATGGCATCACTCTTTATCATATGGATGTCAAAAATGCCTTTTTAAATGGTTACATCGATGAAGAAGTTTATGTGCACCAACCCCCTGGTTTTGAAAATACAAAACACCTAGAATATGTTTATAAACTTAAGAAATCGTTATATGGTCTGAAACAAGCTCCCAGAGCTTGGTATGAAAGACTAAGTAACTTTCACTTAGTAAATGATTTTACCAGAGGGAAGGTGGACACAACTCTATTCTATAAATCATTTAAAAATGACATTCTGATTTGTCAAATATATGTAGACAATATAATTTTTAGATCTATTAAAGCCTCCTTGGGCAAAGAATTTGCTAAGAATATGCAGGAAGAATTTTAAATGAGCTTGATGGGTGAACTTAAGTTCTTTTTGGGAATTCAAATCAATCAAACTCCATAAGGAACCTACATACATCAAAGAAAGTATGTTAAAAAACTTCTGAATAAATTTGATATGTCAGAAAGTAAGCCATCCAAAACTCATATGCATCCTACATGCATTCTGGAAAAGAAAGAGGTAAGTAAGAAAGTAGAACAGAATCTCTATAGAGGTATGATTAGTTCTCTCCTATATTTAACAACTTCAAGACCTGATATTCTATATAGAGTTTTTCTTTGTGCCATATTCCAATCAGATCCTAGAGAATCTTACTTAACAATAGTAAAGGGAATTTTCAAGTATATGAAAGGTAATACTAATCTTGGTCTTTGTTATAGAAAATCCAGAGAATATACATTAGTAGGGTACCGTGATGCTGACTTTGTTGGAAATAGAATAGAATGAAAAAGTACTTTTGAAAGCTGCCAGTTTCTGGGAGATAACTTAATCTCACGGTCTAACAAAAGACAATCCACTATTGCACTATCAACTGCTGAAGCTGAATACATAGCTACAATTGGATGCAGTACTCAGATGCTCTGGATGAAGAGTCAGCTTGAAGATTTTCATATTTATGAGAGTAACATTCCTATCCTTTGTGATAATACTTCTGCTATCTGTCTTTCCAAAAATCCTGTTTTACATTTTAGGGCTAAACATATAGAAATTAAACATAATTTCATTAGAGACTATACTCAAAAGGGAATTCTTTGTTTAAAATTTATAGACACATACCATCAATGGGCTGATGTTTTCACAAAACCCCTTGTTGAAGATAGATTTAATTTCATTATGAAACACCTCAGTATGGAATGATGCCCATAATGAAAATGTAGTTTCTGTATATTTAATCCTAATAATTTTTTGATTTGTTTTTGTGAACATATGTACAATAGTTCTTTAAAAGTGAGAAGGAAAATTGTCTCAGAAACTATCCAGAAGATCTGAATGTTTTTTGAAAATGCCTCATTTCAAAGATAGATGCAAGCAGTTCACCACATCAACATTTGTCAAACCTAAATGCTAAGTCACTCTCTGAGGCTGAACACGTTTTCAAAATCTGAAGGGATGAAATGTTTGAGTTGATGCATTGAGGCGCGAGTCACATTAGTAACTGTTTTCAAAATCTTCGCCATCCCATTGTAAAAAATCAATATTGATGTTAATCATTTTATTTTATTTTATTAATTGCAATTAATTTCATGTTTTCTCTCTGTTGGCTATTTATACCTCACTTTAACCAAATCACTTTCACACCTTCACTCTCACTCACCCTATTTTCTCTGAATTTTCACTTTTTCCCTTTGTGTGCTCTAAAACCCTATGTCTATGAACAATGGCTTCTTCTTCTCAACAACAACAACAAAAGTCTCAAGATCCTGCTCCCCAAACTAACATCCTCGGTTCATCCTATGCTTCCAATAAAGAAAGGTATGTAGAACCTTCAAGAACTCTCCTTACTCTAGTTGATTCTCTTGAAGTTCTCTGTGAACTCATAGTTAATTTTGAAAGCATGAAAGAAAATGGGTATGACCTTATCCATGATGTTAAGTTTCAAAGGCGGACAAAATAATTTGATCGATTAATTGGTCTAGTTTTTCCCAAACTGGTTAAAGAATTATGGACTCATGCTACTGCATCAAATCATCAAGTAACTTCTTATGTAATTGTAAAGAAGATTGTCATCACTGAAGATCTTATTGGAAAGCTCATTGGTCATGATGGAAGCGGCATAAGGTGTAGTGAAATTGCAGAAAAAGGTTTTGACCTAACCATTGTATCCAAAGAAATCTTCTCTTCTGGATAAACCTCTAACAAAGTCAAAGATCTGAAAGACTATTTCAGAATTTGGTCTAGAATAATTTTGGGATGTATCAATCACAGAAAACCAACTAGTTCTCCAGACTACATCAACATTGATCAACAATACTTGTTGTACTTCATAGCAACCAAGGCCAAAGTCCACCTACCTCATTTTCTTTTCAATCATCTGAAGACGGGTGTCAAGGAAACAAGATAAAGAGAAAGAACTAAAAGAGATTGAATTCCGTTGGGAAGGCTGATCTCAGATATTCTGACAGAGAACAAGCTGATAGAACATCTGAGTGAAGCTCAACAAGCTAGTGTTCTGGAACCTTGTGCTAGAAAGCCTCTCAACACCAAGAACCTCAACAAGATGAAGATTATAGAAACAATTAAGAAGGATCCCACACTTACTGCAAAGGAAGTCATCACCACCAGAAGAGTCCCTCTGAAGTATTTTCCTCTCTTCACTCAAGCGAACTCATCTCCAGAAATTTTCCTCAAATATCTGGAAGCTTGCAAAAGTGATGGAACAATTCCAGATGTAAATATCCTAGATCTCAGGAAACAACCTCTAGAATTTTCTACCAGAAAGTCAAGGAAAAGGAAAGCTGCTAGAGAAGGAACTTCTCAGAAAACTCCTAAAGTTGCTAAAAAGAAAGGTAACTCTTCTTTTATTTCTGTTGTTGAATCAATTTTCTTATCAACATCTAAACCCTCATCATCTCAAAACCTATTGAAAGTCCATCACCACAAACTATTGATGACTTTGACATAGAAATTGACACCACCATACCCACTAATCATCCTCATATTAATCCACTTCTACCCAGTTTGCTCAAACTCAACCAGAACATGCATAAGTTCTATCTGATATTGATCAATTTGATCAATTCCTTGAAGCTCCAAAAATAGATAATCTAAATACTACTTATGAACAAATGTTCGAAACAACACCATCCATTCCAGGATCACATTCCCTCTCAACACCTCTCAAACACCAAATATCTCCACCAAACCTTCACAAGATTTTTTTCCTTCTAGATATACCCTCTCCTTATGATTCAACACCACCTAATACTCCTATCATCATTTCCAACTCTCCAACTCCCACTGACTCCTCAGAAGATCCTCTCAGAATCATAATTAACCTAGAAGCCTGGGACAATCTTGTCACATCTTCTCAGAAAATAGTCATTCCAAAACCAACACCAAAACCATCCAAATCAGATGTTGGTAAATCTCTGCTGGTTTTTGAGATAGAAATACAGGAATGTGTTAACTCTCAGAAGCAAGATTGCATGGATAATCTTAATCCAGCTGCTTCTGATTCTCTCTGGACTTGGTTTAGAAAATGGTTTTATTCCGAATCTCTAAAGATGAAGGAACTTAGTTATGAAATTTCTCAACAAAACTTCTGTGATCATTTGAATATCTTCAAGGATCGAGTTCTGCGTCTTTGGGTAAGGAAAACCCTTCGTCTTCTGAACACCACTCCTTGGGAAGCTCTACAGGAATCAAAATTTCAGGAACCATCTCCTCAACCTCAACTTCTGGTAATTTTGAAGACAAAGGCAAGTCAGTTGAAGAATCTCCTGAGAAAGAATATGTTGCAGTAACTTCTAAGAACATGGATTCTACTGTTGAAACAACTCCATCTTCTCTGGTGTTGAAAATTCTGGATGAGTTGAAGAAAGAGAATGAAGCTGTTAGAGAAAGGCTGGATAAATAGGATGAAACCAACAAAGAGATTAAGGGGGTGCTAGGAAAGTAATAAGAATCAAACAATCAGATCAAAAGTCTCCTAGAAGCATTATTTACATGACTTCCACCTCCTTCACAACCTTAGATATAAAATTTTGCTTGTTTATACTATGCTTAAACTTTTGTTTATCTACTTCTATTTGTATTAATATTTGTTCTTAATGCATAACCTTTTTGTTCTCTTTACGTGTTTTTATTGCTTTTTGATTAATGATAAAAAGGGGGATAACGTAAGGTATTTTGAATATAACATTTTCGGGACTTAGTCTTAAACATTTTTTGATAACATAAACTTTGTTTCACTTTTTGAAAAGCAAACAGAAAAATTTTCTCTTGAAAGTAACTTCTCCCTCATGAACTCATTAGAACTTCGACCAAAAGATCTGATCAACCATCTTCAGGGAAGTATCAATTTTTTTCTTTATCTGAGTATTCAACTCAGGGGGAGACCCTAATGCTTTATGTTCTTACTTTTTCATCAAAATATACAAGTTTTTGTCATCGTCAAAAAGGGGGAGATTGTTAGAACATAGTTTGTTTCTACATCTTAGTAATAGTTTTGATGATAATAAATACATGATATATATAAAGAACAATTATTCTATCTAATAAATTATTTAAATATGCAGAGGAGTTCTGATAAAGAAGCATAAAAGTTGGAGAACAATTTGTGCTAAGAAGATCTGATAAGAATATATGTATAAACTCAATTAAAGTATCACGCTCAATAGAAAAAGTTCTGATGTTATAACTTCTGAAGCACCAAAGCTGCAAGCTAATCTGATGAAGCTATACTGTGATAAGTGAAGTTTTGGAAGAATAAAGGAAGTCTCAACGCACTCATCTATTCTGAAGTTCTAAGACTCAGCACTTAAGATCAAGC
The DNA here is from genome assembly GCA_948472305.1 of Vicia faba. Taxonomy (NCBI): domain Eukaryota; kingdom Viridiplantae; phylum Streptophyta; class Magnoliopsida; order Fabales; family Fabaceae; genus Vicia; species Vicia faba. The sequence continues at coordinate 581,321,071 of OX451735.1, forward strand.
TATACACTGACAGTGAAATTTTAAAGAACAAATAAGCTTCAACGTGTCTGTCACATTCAATGTTCTGATTACATGCAGTCAAGCTCAAGAAATTCTGAAAGGACTTAAGAGCCAACATCACATTAATGACAATCAATACAGGATCAAGAAAGTAATGGCTGAAATAATTATGATTAGGAATAAGATATGTATTTTTGGAAAGTACATTAACAAAATTTTATCAACCTTCCAAAAACATCTTCTCATGTCTCCAACGGATCTCTTGGATCAAATAATTATATAAAGAAGACTATGAAGAAAAATTGTCATCACTCACACATACCAACAAGAGTGATCAAAAACATTCTCTCTGTTCTTTTTATCTCTTGAATTATCATTGTGCTTTAATCTTGTGTAAACATCACAATTGTGATATAACTTTTTAGAAGCATTTGTTAGACACATTATTTTTGCTAGAAAAGTTGTAATTCATTGATAAATCAAGTAGTGGTTTGATCTCAAGAAGATGTTGACAGTTTCTTCGTGTTGTGTAAATCAATTTTTGATTAGTGGTTTAAGACCTCGATTGAGAGAGGCGAAATCACCTTGGTGGATGGGCTGGAGTAGTTTGAGTTCAAACGAACCAGGATAACCAAACGTGTCATAATATTTTTAATTTTTGAAATTCCCAATTCAAACCCCCTTTCTTGTGTTTTTCTATCCTTTAAAGTAGAGTTTTAATTCATACAATTTTTGAACGTTTCGAAATATAAATTTTGAGTTAAATTGTTTGTAAAATCAAATTTGTATGTAATTGAAGTTATATTTGATTTTACATGAGTTAATGTATGAATATTTGATTTTACATGAGTTAATGTATGATAAATTCTTTAAAACTAGTTAGAATCAAAAGCTATCTTATTTGAGTTATTTGAGTATTGTAAACATTAGAAAGTTGCTAAGATTTTCATTAGGATTTCAAAAGTATTGAATATAAATTTTACCAAGTTAATATATACTAAAGCATAAATATATAATAATATTTTTAGTCTAATTATAATAAAATCCCATTAGATATGATCTAAAAGTCTATTATCTAACATATTCCCTCAAACTCGTGGCACATGAAGTATTGAGAGTTTGTCAATCAAGAAACAAAAAATATTTGACAAAATGTGATTTTGTGAATAAATCAACAATCTGTGATGCAAAAGAAACAAACAAAAAAGTAATGGTGTCATGATGAAAGTGATGACGAGTGAGATAACAATCAATATCTATGTATTTTATACGTTCATGAAAGACTGGGTTATGGGCAATTTGAATGGCACTTTTATTATCACAATACATAAGAGTAGGTCCAAAAAGAGAGACACCCATATCAGAGAGTAATCAGCGCAAGCCAACTATTCCAATGGTAGTGCAAGCCATTGCACAGTACTCTGCTTCTGTAGAAGAGCGGGAGAAAATGTCATGTTTTTTTACTCTTCCAATAGATGAGAGGGTCTCCAAGAAATATACAAAACCTAGTGATAGACCTACAATCAATAGGATCACCAGCCCAATCAACATCAAAATAAGCTCGTAATTCTTAGGAAGAGGTTGACAGGAATAAAAGAATTTAGAATTTCATTCCTCGGAGATGACGAAGAATACAAAGTAGAACTGCCCAATGTACTGTAGTAGGAGAGATAACAAACTGACTCACAACATGTATTGCATAAACAATATCAGGTCTAGTAATAGTAAGATACACCAAACTTCCAACCAAAGTACGATACAAGATGGAATCTAGTAGAATAACATAATCAGAAGAAGTATATTTAACATTTAGCTCAAAAGGGCTATTTAATGTTCGATTATCATATAAGCGAGCTTGTTCAAGAATGTTAACAATGTACTTGGATTGAGAAAGAAGATAACCGATAGGAGAGTAGGCTAATTCAATCTCTAAAAAATAACTAAGAGAGCCTAAATCCTTCATCTAAAACTCCTTAGATAATTGTAACTTTAACTTATTAATCCCATCAATATCATCACATGTAATAATCACATCATCAACATACAAGAAGAGTATAATACGACCATGAGAAGTCGACTTGAAAAATAAAGCAAAGTCCTGATCACTAGGGTGGAATCCAAGAGATGTAATCATAGTAGAAAACTTCTCGAGCCAAGCTCGTGGAGCTTGTTTCAACCCATATAGAGCTTTCTTTAACTTACACCATGAGAAGGAATCATATAAAATTCCTCATGAAGATCACCATTCAAAAATTCATTTTTTACATCCATTTATGAAATATGCCACTGGCGAATAGATGCAACAATAGTAAGGGTGTGAATAGTGTTCATATTGGCCATAAGAGCAAAAGTTTCTTCATAATCCATACCATATTGTTGATAAAATCCCTTAGTAATAAGACAAAATTTATATCGCTCAAATGTCCCATAAGATTTAGTTTTCATCTTGTATACTCAACGCGACCCAATAGCACGTTTTCCTGGTGGAAGAGGTACTAAGTCCCAAGTACTTGTATTGTGCAAACTAGCAAGTTCTTATGCCATAGCCTGCTGCCAAAGAGGATCAAGTATAACTTCTTTATATGAAGATGGCTCGGATAAACTATGAATAGAAGCTAGAAAATAAGAAAATAAGTAGAATAGGCGGAATAAACAAAATCAAGCAATTTAGTAAACTTACAATCACGAGAACGATAACGACGAGGAGGATGGTGATGAGGTGGAGGTTGTAGTGTTGTTATAGGTGGAGTTGGATCAGCAATCACAAAAGGTTATTACAAAGCCGTAGGGAAAAAGGGACATTTGTATCTGGAGTAATAGTGGTATCAACCTATCAGCTGGAAATTTGACGCTCAAGTAATGGTAATGAGTTCGAAGGAAATTTGAGAAGAGCATTGGAGATAGTTAAATTTTGTTTTCAACTGGAATAATGGGTGACATTTCGATCAAAGTCTTGGAAAATGGTCCATATTGGTGAAATGGTACAATGCTGGGAAGAGATATTTAAAATGGAACATTTCGACTGAAGTCTCGACAAGAGATTTTTCAGATGAGGCTGATAACTGGATTTTGGCCTTATCCGTTCTTTTGAAAAGAGACGCGTGAAAGCCTGTGAAGGATAGAACGCGTGCAAGAGAGAACATGTCATATTTTGAAATGAAGATTGTTTGTTACTGTGATACGGTGGGAGAACTGACTTGGTGTTTTGCATTTTATCGCAATTGTTGCTGATAGCAAGAGTCACCACCGACTTTTCTTTTATCCAATAAAGAAAAGGGCGAAAAGAACAGGAAAGACCTTTTGAGAATTTTCCTGAGTTCGGGGGGTAGGTTATGAAAAGGGAAGGTGTTAGCACCCTTTTCATTCGTAATTATCTAGGGATCTTAATTTTATTGATCACTTTTAAAATGCTTTTGTGAATGTGTTTGAAAATATTTTGAAAAGTGTCATCATTGGGCAAACTTTGTAATGATTCTCGTCTCTATAAGAATGTATACAAAGTGTTGACTTTGAAAATATTTGTTGAATGGGAATGTTTGGAAAGATGTTTGAAAATTCCAGTGTAAGGCCATTTTGTAATGATTCTCGTATCGTTGAGAATGTATACAAAATGTTTATTTTGACAAATATTTTGAAAGTGTGAGGTGTGGAAATGGTTTTGTGTGTGAGCAAGCAATTACGAGCAATCTACCTACTCAAAAAGTCTTTGTTCTTTTACTCCTACTTTTTATAGTGCTTGTGCATCATTAGTTAGTAGGAAGCCATATCATTGGATGTGAGGGACATGCGTGGGTCATCGTACAGTTATAGAAGGCAACTCGTAAGATGTTTTAGCAATTTTTCGTAAGGGACTAAGATCGTTTTATCGAAGGAAACATCGAAGGGTCACCGAGGGACTATGATCTTATAATCAAGGGTCTTTTCTAAAACATCCCACGTTTGAGGGACATGATTATTTTTTATCCGAGGCAACAAGTGTGGGTTACGCTAGAGGTGCATGTGCGCAAAGTGTTTATTTCAAGTATATTATCCTGAATTAGGGTTATCTAATGTTTGATTTTAAATCTTTCCATACAAACCCTAATTACTAGCAATGATATGGAAAGCGATAAATTATGGAATTTAAATGTCCAATGCTATTACAATGCTTTTGGGGACGGGGGATACAAATTTACAAATGGGGATGACAAGTAAAAATAAACCCTAATTATTATTAAAAGGCTTTTACAATTACATAAATTATAGCGCGAAATAATAAAATGTACAAAAATGTAAAGATAAAGAAAAGAGATTTCTTTTTAGGGTTTTTTGATAGAAAAGGTTTTGTAGTTAATTTAATTACAAAAGGAGTTAATTAATTAAAAATAAAACTTAAGTATAATAATGTCAATTATTTTAGAAAATAACTTGAATGTTTTATCTAGAAAAAGTTTTTGTATAGTGTTAGGCTATCTCCAAGCAATGCAATATGTCCAAAGTAACCTCAATGATCTAAAACTACAAAAATTAGGAATTTTAATGTCTAAGCTAACACGGACCGTGTCACCGGACACGGGCACACGTGTCAGCTCCTGCCTTGCCTATTTTGCCAAATTTCCAATCCAGTTGAATTGACACGGGCCGTTTCGTGTGACACGGGCGCCCATGTCAGCCACTGTCCTGCCTTTTTACTAAGTTTTCTCTCTGATCTGTCATGTTGGGTCCTTTTGAAAACGAAAGCAAATGATGTATGGATAAAGATATTACAGTTTGAGAAAATTTACCTCTTGAAGTGAAAACTTTAGAACACGTATGGATGTTTCCGGGTGCAAAGTGGTGATTGATTAAGCTCCCTTGGACCTTCTTGAAGCTATTCCAATCCTCACTTTATGCTGAAAGTTGCTGAAATACTCCAACCAAGTCAAGTTGCAAAGTACTATTTTTGAGTTTGGAAGATGGTGACAATGATGTTACAGAAGTTGCTCTTGTGTTTGAACAACTTCTATATTATTTATGTGAAGTATTTGGATGGTTTGTTTGGGCAAAGCTTGCAAGGTTTGAGAGATTCAAATATTTGGACTTCAAAGCTCAAAAATAGAGGTTTTATGGACAATTCTGGTTTTTTGAGAGTAAAGGGTTTTTGAGGGCTTGTTCATCTCTTTCTATCTTGCAAATGATCTCTATATTTACAGGAAATAGGTTTTAGAGGTTGAAGTAATCATATTTGCAAGATAGCCTCTATGGTTTGGTTGAAAGTGAAGAACCAAGTTTGATGAATTTTCATAGTTTCAATACTTTAAGTACAAGCATGTTCTGAAGTTGTTAGGTGCAGAGGGTTTTTTTCCATGCTTTTGAGCTTGCTTGTAATCAAATATAACCATTGCAAAGCTCAATGCATTGACATTTTGCAAAAGCATGCTTTTCAAAAATGGAAGTGTTAACTTTGTGCCATTAATGGAATTATGCTTTGGACAATGCTTAAATCAAATGGACCATAGCTCAAAAGTTTGTGTAAGCATTAAATTATGGTGAGATTTTCAAGTTAGAAGGCCTGCAAAGCAATATTATGCAATATAACATGTAGATTGGATTATGTGTTCTTCACCAAAATGACTTGTAATTCAAGAATGGATGCCCAACTTCATGCCTTTGAATCTCCTAGCTCAAGTATGATAAATTCATGCTCTTGGAAATTTTGGAAAGCTTGACCACTTTGGCTAAATCATTTTGGAACTAGGTGAAAATTGGTCAAGAAGTTAGATCAAAAACTTACCCAAAACCCGTTGAAAATTTCTCTAAGTGTTTTATAAAAGAGGTCATGACTCTATGAGCTTGTATCTTCAAATATAAGCATTTTTTGGACATCAACCCTCTAATACAAAGTTGTAGAATTAATTAAGATCTATAAATTTCATGTTGAAAGTTTCCTTTGAATCATTTTACATCTTGGTGAAAAAATATCATGAAGTAATGAAACTATCAAGGTTAAAAACACTTAGAATTTTCCTAAGTCTTGGAAATCTTGACTTTTTGTTGATTTCTTGACTTTCTTGATTTTCTTGATTTTCTTGATTCTTGATGATCAAGTTTGATATTTTTGAATGTCTTGATGAATTTTGATTTTTGAAATTCAATGTTGATCAAAAAGTCAAAGTTTAACTTTTTGTGTATCAATTGACTTTTCATCAACTGATCAAAAATTCAACTATCAATCTTTTAATCTTGAGAAATGATTTAAGTCATGAAATTAGGTTAACATGTTGTGTTTAAGTCCTTGAGATTATGTTCTAAACCATTATATTATGTATTAGGTCAAAAGTCAATGATCAGTCAACTTCAGTCAAAACCCTAATTTGTGGTCTCAGTACTTAGGAGGTGAACTTGTCTGATCAAACTCTTGAAACTTCTTGAGTATTTGAGATATTTTGTGAGAAATGTCTTGATAATAGAGAGGGAATTTTTTTGGGTACAACAGTTACTGTTAGTGTCAAATTAGTATAAATAGGAGTCTTTAGTGTTAGGATTTTGTGTGTTCAATATTTTACAAATTACTCATATTTACTAAAAGTACCAAAGTGTTATCGAGAAATGAGTTTCTGAGAAATGTATGTATGAAACACCATATTTACTTTCAATGTTAGTTTATTTTCATCTAAGTTGTTTACATTCCTTTTAAATTCTAGTCAAAATTTCTTTATTTTCCTGTCATTTACATAAATCATTTATTACTGCTTTCAAATTCACCCTTACTTTCAAAGAAGTCAATATCCATAAAAACTTAAACAAAAAACTATACAATTTCGTCCTAGGATCAACCTAGTCGATCATGCAAGTAACCAAAAGCATTAGATTTTGGAAGACTAGCGCTTGTTTACCAAATTTCACAGTAATCACAACCCTGCATTTCTCAACATTACAATCACTAGAAATATCATCATCAAAGGAAAAGGGATAAATATGAATAAGCTCGGAGTTTGTATGAGTATGAAAATTAGAAGAAAGAGAGTAAATGGTATGTGTTCAAGAAAGACAACATAACAAGAAACATACATTTTATTTTTAGTAGGATAATAAATATGATAACCCTTTTGACCATTCCTATAACCAAGAAAAACATATATTGCAGAACGAGGAGACAATTAGCTTCATTCCACTTGTGGAAGAAGAACAAAATAGGTAGAACCAACGACTTTGAAATAAGAATAATTAGGCGCACAACCATACAAAGTTTCAAAGGGAGACAAACCTGAGGTGACTGGTGACAAAATTCTATTAATGACATGGACAACGGTACAAATTGCTTCACCCTAAAATTTACTTGGAACCTAAGCAGGAAACAAAAGAGAATGAGCAACTTTAATAATATGATGATGCTTTCTTTCAGCAACACCATTTTGTTGAGGAGTATCAGTACAAGAACTTTGATGAATAGTACCATCACTAGCGAGTAACTCAAAGAATAAAAATCTGTTAGAGGCATACTCACCACCTAAATCACAATGAAAAAACTTTATAACAATATTATGTTGAGTTTTAGTCATAGCCTGGAACATCCGGTAGATATCAAGAAATTTTGAATAATTTTTTATAAGATATACCCAAAAATAATGAGTATAATCATCAATAAAAGAGACATAACATCTAGATCCACCTCGGTAAGAATCGATGATAGACCCCACACATCAAAATGAACTAGATCGAAAGGTGCATTTGAAAAAGAAACACTTTTATTAAATCAGAGTGGTGCCAACTTTGCTCCATTAAAGGATCTCAATCTGAAGGGAGGATGGAATAGTAAAGAACATTGAAGCTGACCAAAGTTACTTCATGGCTAAAGTAAATCATGTGGACAAGGGTCACTTCAATTGAAATATGGAAAACATAGGACATTGTGACCCTGTGGGATATGCATATTTACCAACAGATAAAGCCCTTTACTTCCTCAACCTACATCCACTCCATGGATTCCAATGCAATAGAGAGACAATGGGTGAAGAGGATGAAGTCGAACGGGTACCTAGATTCGGGCCCACTGGTTGAGGAGATGAAGACAATGACTATGTCTGAGTTTAAATATTTGGAAAATATTTCGGCTTACATAGCCGAAAACAAACTAAAAGCGGCCTTGGATGCCGAAGTAAGATACATGGTTGTCGAAGCCAAATAAGCAATAAATCATCTGAAAGAAGCTGGGGTGGATTTCAAACCATAACCACCTAATAGGTCATACGTCAACACAACAAGCCAGAGGCTCGATGCTATCTATGATGATTACCTTTTAGGCTTCAAAAAGGATCTAGCGGTAACTAATGTTAAGATGATGGCGCAGGATCCCTTGGAAGGAATTGACTTGGGTAATGGATAAGGAAAAGGCCAACCTCATCCCAGAACTTAAAGTCGAAGTGATCCAATTCTTGAAAGAGCATAAAGACTGCTTTTCTTGGGATTACAATGAGATTCTTGGATTCAGCAGGGAACTGGTGGAATTAAAGTTACCAATCAAGCTTGAGAAAAAGCCAATAAAGCAAACTCCAAGGCGCTTCGCACCAGAAATCCCATCAAAGATCAAATAAGAGATTGAAAGGCTGCTCAAATGTAAGTTTATCCGCACTACAAGGTATGATGAGTGGATTTCTAAAATAGTTCCTGTCATGTAATTAAAAAGAATGGAACTTTGTGGGTTTTATTCATCTTTAGAATTTGAATGTTGCAACCCCAAAGGATGAATACCCCTTGCCTTGGTAGAAATGCGGATTGATTCAGCCACAGGCTTCAAGTATCTTAGCATGCTTGATGGGTATTCTGGATATAACCAAATCTTTATTGCTGACGAAGATGTTTCCAAAACGATATTTCGTTTCCCAGAAGCCCTATACATCTACGAATGAGTAATCATTCCCTTTGGCCTGCAAAATGATGGGGAAACTTATTAACGAGTAATGAAATATATTTTTCATGACTTCATTGAGACTTTTATGCAGATTTTTATTGATGATATTGTTGTTAAGTCTGCATCAGGGAAAACTCACATAGACTATCTTCAACAGTCATTCAAAAGGATGAGAAAACATGGTCTGAAGATGAATCCTCTTAAATGTTATTTGTGTGTGAAAGGCAGGGGACTTTTGGGCTTTTTGGTCCACAAGAAAGGGATCTAAATAAATCAAAATAAGACCCAAGGCTATCATGGAGGCGAAAGTGCCACTAACCAACAAGGAGTTGCAGTCTTTGCTAGGGAAGATTAATTTCTTAAGAAGGTTCATCTCGAATCTAAGTGGCAAGGCTCAAGCCTTTTCACCTCTTCTTCGATTAAAAAAGAAGGCTTCAGGTGGGGGAGATGCAGCAGAAAGCTTTCGACAAAATCAAAGACTATCTTGTTCACCCTCCAATTCTATCGCCTCCTTGTAGAAGTAAGAGCATGAGGTTGTACATTTCTGCATCTGATGTAACTATAGGGAGAATGCTTGCTCAAGATGATGATAATTGTATCTAAATAGAAATTTATCACCTTAGTCGAGTCCTTAATGATGCAAAAACTAGATATAATATGGTTGAAAAATTGTGCTTGTGTTTGTACTTCTCTTGTACCAAATTGAATCATTATATAAAGCCAATTGATGTTTATGTTTTGTCTCATTTTGATATAGTCAAACATATGATTTCCAAACCAATTTTGCATAGTCGAATTGGGAAATAGGAACTTGCTTTAACTGAGTACTCTTTAACTTACATGCCCTTAAAAGCTATGAAAGGGCAAGTACTTGCAAATTTCATAGTCAATCATGCCATGGTCGAAAAATTTCAAGACTTCGTTGAGCTTGAACCTTGGAAGTTACACTTTGATGGTTCTAGTCATAGAGAAGGAACTTGAATTGGAATCTTGATTATATCTCCTAACAAAATTCCAACAAAATTCAAGTGTGATACAGTGGCAGAACCGACTCTTGTACTGATTTTGCGTTTGTGTTTGCAAATGTTGCGGTAAGCAAGAGTCGCCATCGACTTTTCTTTTATCCAAATTAAGGAAAGGGTGAAAAGAACAGAAAAAGACCTTTTCGAGAATTTTTTGAGTAAGGGGGGTAGATTATGGACAGGGAAGGTGTTAGCACCCTTTCCATCCGTAGTTATCTACGGGCTCTTAGATGCTTAGCTCATTTTAAAAGTACCTTGTACTTTGTGCATTTTGAAAAAATGTTTTGAAATGCCTTAGTGCATTGATTTGCTTTGCGTTAACTCTTGTATCAGTCCTCAAGAGTGTTGACAAAGCAAATGATTTTTTTTGGAAAATTGTTTTTTGAACTGTGTAAGTGTAAAAAGAGTTTGTTTTAAGCAAGCATCTAACAAATATCTACTTGTACTCAAAAAGGTCTGTTCTTTTCCTCTTTTCCTTTAGACAGTGCTATCCTACTATTAGTGAGTAGGTAGCCCAAGTCGTTGGATGTTTGAGGGACATTCGAAGGGACGTACAGTCATAAAGGAAACATCTAGAGACACTTTAGCAAATTTGTTTTAGGGACTAGATCATTTAGCGAGAGGCAATTGTAGGGTCATTGAGGGACTATGATCTTTTTATTTACGGGTCTTTGCTAAAGCGTCCCTGTCTCAAGGGACATGACTATTTTATTTTATGAAAGGTAACTAAAGTGGGCGTACCTTAGAGGTGTATACATGCAAGTGTGTTTGTTTCAGTTATTTTAGTCTTGTGTTAAGTTTGCTAACGTTTGATTATTTTTGCCATACGATCCTATTAGTCATACATCTAGCAGTTAATAATTGTAGTAATTTAAAAGTGTAGAAATATAAAACTTAGCTATTACAAGGCTTCGGGGAGGGGGATTATGTACATATCCAAAACTGGGGAAAAAAATAAATAAAAGCAGTAAAGTCCTATTTTAATCTATTACATTCCACAACAGATACAAAAATATGAAAAAGAATAATAGAAAAAGAAATACATGAACGCACATGAATTGGGAAAAATACGTCTAAAACCCTAAAAGTTTCTAAGTAAACAAGAAAATCATTTTTTGGTTTTGTTTATTTTAAGAAAATACAACCTAAGTGTATTTAATTTTAATTTCAAGAAAATGTTAAATGATTAATTAATTTGTTTACAAATTAATTTGATTAATAAAAACTAATCTAATGTTTTTTTGTTGTGATTTTTTGATTTAAAGTTAATTTAAAATCAATAAATAAAATGAATAAAGCAAAACTAAAGATAGAAGAACCCTCCTTCGATTCAAAGGGAAAACGTGGCCTTTCGATTCAGGTAAGAATGATGGGTTTCAATTTAGAGGAAGGTGCCTTTTGATCCAGGGGAAAATAGCTATCCTTCGATCCAATGAACGAATATTACCCTTCGATCCAGTGAAGGGATGTGGCTTCCGATCCAGAGGGTACTGCTGAAAGAGATTGATGGATCACCTGTGAGGGCACTGAATCTGCAAAGATACGTTAGCAAAATAAAGATGTAGAACCTGGGTATCGAACCCAGGTCCTTCGATCATGTATGCATTTGGTTTATTCAGGCTAGATCTGCAGCAAGTGTTAGAAACAAAGCAAAATGCAGACCTGGGTGTCAAACCCAGATCCTTAATCTTGAATACAAATCGAATGCATTACAAATGTTAATATATCATGCAAATGTAAAGTATGATCTCTTGCCCATTCTTACCAACAGTTGGAAGCTTCGATTTGGCACTTCTGGACGTAGAGATGCCTGCTTAGGGGCTGGTGATTGGGAACACTTCCTCTAGACTTTAGGGAGTGAATAGAGTGTTGCTGAAGACTCCTTCGATTGGAACTACTTATGAGGATTTTTATAGTTTTAGTATGGTTTATGAGGCAGCGCGTGCGTGTCTTTCTTTCTTCTGGGTCTATCCTCTTTTTCGTCCCCTTTGCAATGTGTCATAGGCCTTGTATTTATAGGAGTGTGATGTGCATGGAAATGGAAAGAGACAATCATTAACCAGCTTTGAAAGCAATGAGACCAAAATCAGACATATTAAAAGATTTCCTTTTTTGAAATATTCATGCCCCTTTGGAATCTTGAATGAACCTGGACACGTTTGTTTTTCAAATGCTTTCTAGTGTTGCTCTTTGATTGGCCTAGAGTCTTGATTCGAAGTGTTCAGAAACCTCCTTATTAGAGCTTATTCGATTGAGTCTATCTACTTGCCCTAGCTGCTTAATTCAAACAACTCAAAAGAAAACTTCATTCTGGCCAATTGAAACCTCCTTTGTCACCACCTTCGAATGCCATTGCACAAGAGGCCTAGGCTTGGCCACATGTAGGACCAAGGCCCATTATAAGACAAGCTTGTATTCAGTAGCCATGTGTCCTTAAAATTGACCAATGAATGCTTCTTCGAATGGACCTCATGAATGCGCCTTCGAAGGGACTATCATGTGTGTCGAAGTGTGGAAAACTGTTTTCAAAGGGGACCATTGCCCAGTCGAAACTAGCACAAAGGAAGCCAATTCCTTGTGGATGTTAGCATGAGAAGGTCATTTCTTTGTGAATCGAAGGACATTTTAAAGGGTCTTGGCCTTGTGCATTGAAAGCAAGCACAAGGGAAGCCTTTTCCCTCTTGAATCGAAACAAACTTGTAGGGGGTTCTTTCCTTGTGCAGTCGAAGCCTTGTGAAATTAACTTGATCAAAGGAAGCACAACACCCAACCAAAGACCTTGTGAACTTATCTTGATCGAAGGAGGCTCAGTGCCCAATCGAAGACTTGCAGACCAAAGCCTGATCGAAGGGTTTTAGATGCCCAATTGAATCTCCTTGTCCAAATGACAATCGAAAAAACAAACTGCTCAGGGGCTAATCGAAAACACCCTGTCTCAAAGCCAATCGAAGACACCTTATTTATCTTCAAAATTTTATTTTTCTTTAACCAAGTGTTTGTGACCACCCATATAAGAGAAAACATTGGAAAACTTGAGAGGGCAAATTTTGGGTTACAACAGCTGCCCCTGTTCAATATTCTTAAACCTGAAGATGTAGATTGTCTTGTCTGCCTTTCGTGATCTGAAGATGGAAGATGATTGAACACTAGAGTGCCTAGAAATTTGCACTCGATAATGTGTTGGTTGATTGTGTAGGGAATGAGATTAAAGATGCCATCCAAAGTAGATGTTGACTTCCAAAGAGGTCTCCTTGTGGGGATTCTTGTTCCTACTATCTGAGGAGGAGTCCACTGGGGAAGGTTGATTTTTGTTGTTCTCCTGCTTGAGGAAAGCTCTGTGGGAAATAGAGTCTAGGAACTTCATTTGTCCAAGGCTCTATTAAGGAATTATCTCTGGACTGGAGATATGAAAGCCCGTCTCTTTTTGGTTGAAATCCAGGTTTCACAGTAACTTGCTGGGGATAATGTATTAGAGAGAGCTTGTGTAGGGATGTTTCAAGATGAGTCCATGTTAGTCTGCATCCGAAGATATATGAGGAGGAACCCGTGTAATATTTCTTCGTCTGACCGTGTAGATAGTTTTCCCGTCTGGTTTCAAGTATTAATCTATAAATCAGTTGTTCGCAGATAGTTGTCCTATCTGGTTTCAGGTATTAATTTGGAACTTGAAAATTGTCGGTCGCTGAGATAGTTGTCCTGGCTTGTTATAGGTATTAATCTCTGACCTGAGAAAGAAAGATAGTTTTCCTGGCTTGTTACAGGTATTAATCCTCAATCTCCTCATGTAGATAGTTCTCCTGGCTTGTCACAGGTATTAATCTATAATTGATTGTCCAGAGATAGTTGTCCTGGCTTGTTACAGGTATTAATCTGGAACTTGGCAATGTTGGTCACATAAATAGTTTTTTCGTCTGGATTCGGGCATTAATCTTTGGCCTGCTATATTTGTTGGTAAACCCGTCTTGCTTCGGGAGTTCATACCACTTGGTAGTGTAGATAGTTTCCCCGTCTGGTTCCGGGCATTAGTCTTTGACCTGCTGTATAAGTTGATAGTGTTTGTTTGTCTGCTAATTTAACCTGAAAAGGTAAAACCAGTTTCATGCAATGTCATGATGTATGAATTGCATGACGCTCTCAAAATAAATGAGGTTGTGATATATGCATTTGCACTACATATGCAATGATGTTTGTAGAATGATGTATGAATGCAATGTATGAACGTATCAGCTGGGGGTGAAGAATGTAGGTCTTCAAATTTTAAAGTTATAACGCTGGGAGATGAACTTCCGTTGTTAGAGAAATAAACTCTGTTGGGGAAGGTAAACTCTGTGAACTATTTGAGGATTATTAGAGTTAATCTATGTCATGATTGTATCTGGAGATTTGTTGAATAAGCATCAGGATGACATCCTTCTCTAGATTGTACCTGAACTATTTTTAGAAGATGATCTGAATAAGTATCAGGATGACATTCGTCTTTGGATCGTACCTGAACCGTTTCTAGAATATGATCTGAATAAGTATCAGGATGACATTCGTCTTTGGATCGTACCTGAACCATTTCTAGATGATAGTCTGGAATAAGTGTCAGAATGACATCCGTCTCTGGATCATATCTGCACCGTTTCTAGATGAGAATCCGTAATAAGTGTCAGGATAACATTTGTCTCTGGATCGTACCTGAACCGTTTCTAGATGAGAAACTAGAATAAGTGTCAGGATGACATCTGTCTCTAGATCGTACCCGAACCATTTCTAGATGAGAATCTGGAGTAAGTGTCAGGATGACATCCGTCTTTGGATCATACCTGAACCATTTCTAGATGAGAATCTAGAGTAAGTGTCAGGATGACATCCATATTTGGATCGTACCTAAACCATTTCTAGATGAGAATCTGGAGTAAGTGTCAGGATGACATCCGTACTTGGGTCGTACTTGAACCGTTTCTAGATGAGAATCTGGAATAAGTGTCAGAATGACATCCGTCTCTGGATCGTACCTGAACCGTTTCTAGATGAGAATATGGAATAAGTGTTAGGATGACATCTGTCTTTGGATCGTACCTGAGCCGTTTCTAGATGAGAATTTGGAGTAAGTTTCAGGATGACATCCGTATTTGGATCGTGCCTGAACCATTTCTAGATGAGAATTTGGAGTAAGTGTCAGGATGACATCCTTATTTGGATTGTACCTGAACCGTTTCTAGATGAGAATCTGGAATAAGTGTCAGAATGACATCCGTCTCTAGATTGTATCTGCACAGTTTCTAGAGGAAAATCTGCTTTTTTTAGAATGTTTCTGTTGGGGGACAAAAACTCCGTAATCTGCTTGGGGATTTTCTTGGAATCCTGCTGAGGAATCTTGAGAAGCTTGGCGACTTCACTGGGGAATTTTCCTAGATATCGGAGTAGTAGTTGGAGATTCTTGCTTCGCTGGGATATGAGAACAACTGACACCATTAGACTGTATGCTGAGAATATGACGGTGACCTTGTAGCAGGATGCCCCTGCCTCTGTACCTACTGGAGAAAATATATGTCGGGGATTTTGTAGATGGTTTAACTATTATCCCATTTCTTGGAGTCCTTGGTGAATACAAATCAGGGTAATAAACCTTCTATTGATAGACAAGTGACGAGATAATAGGATGTAGTCGTACGCTTTAATCCCTAACTTTTTCCTGGACTGTCCTTTCAGATTTTCAGTCCATCGGGATACCCTTTTTTTCCCAAGCCACCTTTTTAGGTTTTCGACTTATCTGGTGTACAATTTTTTTTCATATGTATATCCCTAATTTTTTCCCGAACCCTTTTGGTTCGCCGGGATGCCCTTATTTTTGCCTAGGCTAATCAACCTAGCGGGTCTTTGTTCATGTGAGTATTTTCCGACTATGTCCATGTTCACTGGGTACATAGAATTGTCACTGTCCATAGTAGTAAGTGTTGTCACACTTCCAGAAGGTGTTTGTTTGATCGCATATGATTCACTGCTGGAATTCATGTCCAATGCCCTAAGTGATTCAGATGGAGACCTGTCCCTGACTATTAGGCATTTTTGAGAGGTTCCCCGAATCTTGACCTGACTGCCCTAGATTAGCTGGAAACCATGTTATGCCCCTTGATTATGAAAGGCCTATCACTGGAATGTCTTTCCATCTGAGGTAATTCTGTCTATTGAGAGGATTTCTGTTCATCGATTATCCGTCGTGCGAATTTCTCCGCTGTTTGAACAATTAGTCGTATGCAAACAATGGTATTTTAAGAATGTAAAGCTTATGCCTGTCTTGAAGTTTGAAAATTCATTTCTTAGTAAAACAAATTTTTTTTGTAAGAGTGTGATATCAACTCAGGATTTATAGCAAACCCTACAGGAGTCAGGATACCTTTTGTAACAATATGCTTTCAAACTAACCCATACTTCAGCTAGAACTTTTAAGGGCTATAACATGGCATGGTTCACGGTTTAAGAAACAAAGGATAAAGGCTCAAATTTTATTTGTACCCAACCCGTTCTTCGTGATGTTCTTCAATCCTATGCTCAACTAATTGTGCGTTTAGATCCCAATTGAGTCTGAAATCTTTGCTCTGATACTTGGTGATGGTTCAGAAATTAAACGTTTGTTTGAGAAGGCAGTCATTTTTTGTAACCTTTCTTTTTTTTATTGAGGATTTGTAGGACCTCTTTTTTTGATTTTGTTATCACTACTTTTTCCTGAACTGTTACTTATGATTACAGTCAGCGGGAGACCCCAGTTTTTTTTAAGTCTCCTTCATAGGTTTTTGACTTAACGGGATGTTATTTTGAGAGATAATGACTACCTGTCTTGACGATTAGGTGGAACCATCATCATCTTTTGGAGGGCATATTCTACACTATTTGTCGTGTATGAAAGTAGAGCTTACGACTAAATGCACATCTGAATTAACTGAGAAAACTACCTTGCCCCAGATTATGATTAAGGGTTTTAATTTGTGTGAAAATAAAAACACCTACTTCTTAGGCTCAAAGGGGTTGACTAGGGATTACCTTCCTTATAACTCCACTATTTAGGATTTAAAACAACGCCTCTACATCATCAGTGGGGTTTGTTCAAAAGCATACTATAGAGACTGTGGTATCGTTTTCGTCATCCTCCCTCTAAAGGCTTAGAGCTTTTGATCGAGAGTTGAATATCACAAAAAGGAAGTAAAAACAAAGTTAGAATACAATGAATACGGATGAAATAATTCAAGACAAAACATATGAGATGCATTAATAGGAAAACCAAAGTTTGACATAACTGTAATTGTTTGAACAAGCGTAGGAAATTGCAATTGAAAAATCACAAATGAAATAGACGCTCTCAATGATTTGGCCTAGGAGCAGTGATCATGTGGTGAGCCTCTGGAGGGTAGAATTCGATCTCTTTGGCATCAATCATATCCTGATTCTGTTCTTCAGAGCCCAACAACCATTTGTATCATGTCCATGGCTATCATAATGGTATGCACACCTTTCATTGGGCTGGTAACTGGGAGCAGAAGTATTGGGGTTCTATAGAGGAGCCTTTAACGTAATCAACCCTGCCTTCAACATGTGTTGTAACGCTTGAGCCATTGACATGTTGATCTTGGTGAATTATCTCTTAGGTGCGACCTCCTTACGCCGATTCCCTTGTTGATATTGTTGCACAAGTGTAGGATTAGAGACCAGTATTGCCCCCACAAATGGGTTGTGGTTATCTCTAGCACGTCCCCCTGGCCATATACAACATTAGCTTCCTTCTAGCCACATAATGGCTTCTTCTCAGCATTAGAAGGTGCAGCCATTGAAATCTTCCCACTCTTAATACCACTTTCGATTCTTTCACCTATCAGTATCAGCTCAGTGAACCCAACCGAAGAACTTCCAATCAAGTGGTTGAAGAATGGATCAGACAAAGTGCTCTAGCACATGTCCACCAGCTCCCTATCAGACAAAGGAGGTTGGACTCTACCTGCAAGATCCCTCCATTTCTATGCATATTTCTTGAACCCTTCTCTTGAGCCCATGGACATATTCGTCAATTGCACTCGAGTTGGTTCCAGGTCAGCATTGTATTGGTACTGCTTGTAGAAATCAGCAGCCAAGTCTTCCCAGGTATGGATATCAGTTCCTTCTAGCTGATAGAACCACTCCAGTTGAGTGCCGACCAAACTTTCTTAGAAGAAATGGACCCATAACTTTTGGTCAGCAGTGTGAGGCTGGATCTTTCTAATGTATGATCTTAAATGAAGTTTAGTACAAGAGACCCCATCATATTTTGCGAACGTGGGAACCTTGAATTTTGGTGGGATGACCAACCCAGAAACCAAACCTAACTCTTCAATGTCCAAGCCAGTTATCTGCTGAGTCTCCACAGCATTGAGGCGATCCTCCAGGGACTAGATTATTTACCGAGAGGCAACTGTAGGGTCATCGAGGGACTATGATCTTTTGATTTACGGGTCTTTGCTAAAGCGTCCCTGTCTCGAGGGACATGACTATTTTATTTTCCGAAAGGCAACCAAAGTGGTCGTACCTTAGAGGTGTATAAGTGCATGTGTGTTTGTGTCAGTTATTTTAGTCTTGTGTTAAGTTTGATAACATTTGATTATTCTTGTCATACAATCATATTAGTCATACATCTAGCAGTTAATAATTACAGTAATTTAAAAGTGCAGAAATATAAAACCTAGCTATTACAAGGCTTCAGGGAGGGGGATTATGTACATATCCAAAACTGGGAGAAATAAATAAATAAAAGTGGTAAAGTACTATTTTAATTTATTACATTCCATCAGCAGATACAAAAATATGAAAAGAATAATAGAAAGAGAAATATATGAACACGCGCGAATTGGGAAAATACGTCTAAAACTGTGGAAATTTCTAAGTAAACAAGAAAATCTTTTTTTGGTTTTTTTTATTTTAAGAAAATACAACCTAAGTCTATTTAATTTTAATTTCAAGAAAAAGTTAAAATGATTAATTAATTTGTTTACAAATTAATTTGATTAATAAAATCTAATCTAATGTTTTTTTGTGATTTTTTTATTTAAAGTTAATTTAAAATCAATAAAGAAAATGAATAAAGCAAAATTAAATATAGAAGAACCCTCCTTCGATTCAAAGGGAAAACATAGCCTTTCGATTCAGAGAAGAATGATGGGCTTTTGATTTAGAGGAAGGTTGTGATACGGTGGCAGAACCGACTGTTAATACTGGTTTGCATTTTTTGTTTGCAAATGTCGCGGTAAGCAAGAGTCACCACCGACTTTTATTTTATCCAATCAGGAAAAGGAAAAAGAACAAAAAAAACCTTTTTCGAGATGTTTCTAAGTATAGGGGGTAGATTATAGAAAGGGAATGTGTTAACACCCTTTCTATCCATGGTTTTCCATGGGCTCTTAGGTACTTGCTCTTTTTTGAAATTGCTTGTGTGTGCTTGTTTTGAAAAGTTTTGTTTTACTTCGTTTTAACCCTTGTTTCTATCCTCAAGAGTGTTGTGAAGTTGTTTTTGAAAACTTTGTTTTGGGAAAGTGTTGGTGTGAAAAAGTTTTTTGTTTGTTTGAGCAAGTACCTAGGAGCTAATCTACCTACTCGAAAAAGGTCTGTTAGTTTTCCTTTTAGACAATGCTATCCCATTATTGAGAAATAGGTAGCATCGTCGTTGGAGTTTTTTTGGGACATTCGAAGGGACAAATACGATCACAAAAGAAATGTTAGGAAATGTTAGTAATCATCCTAAAGCCTTAAAGATCTTTTTCCGAGGTAACATCCGAATGGGTCATTTTAGATCTTTCTGGGCTAGAGGACAACCACTAACAAACCCTATACTTCATGACCGTTTAGCGAAGGCAACCGGAGTGGAGTAAACCCTAGGATTGAGCATGTGCGAGTGTAATTTTCAGTTAATTTATCTGTTCACATTTAGGGTTTTCTACTGTATTAATTTTCAGTTTGTCTTTCCATACAATCCTATTAACATCTAAGCAGTTTATATTTGCGGAAATTAAAACCGAGAAAGTTAAAGTCTTAGCTATTACAAGGCTTTCGCAGATACATAATTATTTCGACTGAAAATAAAAATGTGGAATTGAAACCCTAATTACTATTACAAACTCGAAGCAGTTACAATAATAATAAAAAGGAATTAAAAAATGCCCGCGGCGAATTAAGCACGAGAAATAATTAAGAAACCTAAAAATCTAATTGAAAAATATTTAGGTTAGTTTTTGAGAAAAAAATTAGGTTATGTACAAATTAACCCTAATTTCTAATTATTTTAGATTATATAAAAATGATTAAATTGCCCTAAATTAAATTAATATAATTAATTATGGAAATAAAATATTTTATAAAAAAAATGATTTTTAATGTTTTTTGTGATTTTTGATTTTATGATAAAAAATGTTTTGGTGTTATTTTGTAAAAGGAAATAATTAATGAAATAATTAAAAAAGAAAATAAAGAGAAAAGAAGAAATTGGGCCTGTATTGCTGAAAGGGGGGTGTTGTACCCCAAAATGTGCCCTCCGATAAATTGGGCCTGTCATGTGAGGTCCCCAAATTGCTCAAGGGAGTTCAAGAGTTGACCAGACAAACTCTCTCCTAAGGCAGTATACCTCAAATTAGGGTTTCATTTTTCATCAAGATGTGTGAACCACAAAGGTCTCAAATGCTCACCATTGTCTTAATATGTTCTCAATATCATCCATGCCAAGTTTCAAGCCTTGCAGAGGAAGTTTGCTCAGTCAATTGCCCAAATGCTTGAAAATCAACAATGCAAGGTCAAAAGTCAACTGTGGCCCACATACGGTCAAACTTCAATATTTTTGGTTAAAATCCTCATTTTGAAGTATTATTCATCATTTGATCAAGGGTTGATCATGATTCCTCAAGGATTGCTCACAATTCATTAAAACCCAAAAGTTGCTAAATTAGGGTTTTGCAGGAAAAGTCAACTCAACTTTGACCAAGCATAAATTTCTCATGCATTATCAGAAATGACCCATCCAAAGCTCACTCTGAAGAGGATGCATTTACCTACAATTCATCTTCATCTCCCAAGTTCAGAATATGCACTCACAAAAAGAAATGAATTTTGACATTATAGGTCATTTTGGAAAGTCAACAAAAACACCTTTTGGGTCAAAGCTTCATACATGAACATGGAAGACCCAATTGAGATGAGACCAAAAGGGTTGCTTATAGGACATCCTAAGCTTTCTAAAAAGTCTAAGAAAACCTCTCTAGGGTCAAAATTGAGAGAGTTATTTATTTTCCAAGTTGACCATTTTTGCAAAATTGCCAAAAGTCGAATATGCTCAAATTTGCATTTTTTGCTAAATTGGCCCGACTTTTTATGCTTTCACTCCACATATAATGTGGTCCACGACCCAAATGTGCATTCACATGTTATTTGCTTCATTATTTATTTTGTTTTGAACTTTTTATTTATTAAAAATTGAATTAAATCAAATAATTGGTAAATAATAGCAAAAATTTGTTTTGTTTAGATTTGTGAACAGAATCACGAGCTCATAGTGCATGTGTATCAGAATCAAATCATATCAATGGCAATTGGTACAAGAAATGCATGATTGGCATGAAAATAGAAAGATATCATATACATTGAAAATCAAATCAAATCTTGGATAAATGCAAAGATTTAATCCAAGTTTGTTAACCTAATTCACTCTAGGTTATATAAGAAAGCTTGGCAGATCAAAAGAAAGAGGCTGGAGGCGTGAGACTGTACGAACAAAACTCAAAAATCTTGACAAAAAGTGAAGTTCTGATTTCAGAATATAGGACCTTTGAGATCAATTCAAGGCCAAAAATTAATTCCTTGGCGTTTCAAGGAGCATTCGCAATCATTTGCAGACGCTAGAACATCCAGAATCTCCTCCTATCATTCACACGGTTTGCACAATTATTCAAATTCAATTACTGTAATTCTTGCATATCCAGCATGTTTAAATTACATATTTGTCTTCATTATCATGTTTGCAATGTTTCTGGACAATTTGATTTAATTTATAGTGCAGGAATAAGCTTTTGCCATTGTTAGGTTTTCGTGCTCCAATTTGAGGTTTTGGTTTTCAAGCAAAATTAGGCCTGATAATGGGTACCATGATGATCATAGTTTCAAACCCAGCTGATCCATGGTCCCCAATTGAATTTATAATGCATATGCTTGATTCTTGAATGACACAGGTTTCAGCAACAGACCTGCGTCTGTAGGTAAAGGTTCAAAGTCTAAAACGACAGTTCCAGGGAAGAAGACAACATCATGTCACAACCTGACTGGCTAGTTTAAATTCTGGCGCGTTATTCTGGCCAGAAACTTGTTTGTTATGATATATTGTTTGTTTTCATTATGCTAACAAGTTAACATCCATCGCAGTTGGTCAGAAGAAGGAAGTCAGAAGCTCATGATTCTGGGTTCGATTCCAGGTGTGAGCTTTTGGTATTTTCTCCTTTGTTTTCACCAGATCCAGCACGTGCATCTTCTGAAGGCCATCATCTTCTGGATCCCAGTCAGAACCATATCCAACACGCACACCTCATCTTCTGAGGATCATCATCCCCTGGATCCCTCTCCAGCAGATCCAACGCTAGCATCTTTTGAGGATTATCATCCTCTGGATCCCTCTCCAGCAGATCCAGTGCCCCCCATCTTCTAAGGGTCACCATCTTCTAGATCCATCAGCCATAACCAGATCTGCTGACAGCAGGCTCATTCAGTTATTTCTATTACATTTCTTTATTTTCTTTTCTTTAATTATTTTGTTTTTTTTCCTTTAATCAGCACCAAAAATCATTTTATTAAATTAATCAATCAAAAATCACAAAAAAGGCTTATTTTTTGAATAAATGTTTTTCAAATTAATTAGTTTAATTAAGTTAGGGAAACTTTAATTTCTTTCATAATTAAAATTCAATTAGAAAATTAGGTTAATTCTTGATTTAATTTTTCTTTCTTTCTCAAATAAAATAAAAATACAAAAATAGGTTTTAGATTGAATTAATTTATTTTTTTTAATTTTAAAATCAATTAGAATTAGGATTTTCTTTTTAATTTAATGGCTTCCTTATTTTCTTACATGACAAAAACATTTTTTTAATCAATCGTCAATAGGTTTAGTCAAGGGTCAAAACCCTGGTCGTTTCGTATTTGATTTATCTCGCGCTTATTATTTATTTTGATAATATTTTTGTAACTGTTCATGGTTTGCAATAGTTTAATTTAGAGCTTTATTTACTGTTAAATCCCTGAGTTTTTTGGCTATGTAATTAATCCCCCTCCCCGAAGCCTTGTAATAGCGTAGATTTATTTTCTCGCATTTTTAATTCCCGCAAATATTTAACTATCTAGATGTATGCTAATAGGATTGTATGACAAGAATGCATGACAAATTAATAAAGTTAGAAAACCCTAATGTGCAAAGATAAATAAATGAAAACAAATCACTCGCACATATCACTCTTAAGGTATACTCTCACTTCGGTTGCCTTCGGCAAACGATCATTAAGTATAGGGTGTCTTAGTCGTTACCCTCCAGTCTAAAAAGATCAATGTGTCCCATTCGAATGTTGCCTCAGAAATGTTGCCTTGAATATGATCTTAAGACTCTAGGGTTATGACTAAGTTGTCCTAATATTTCTTTAGTGATCGTACGTCCCTTTCGAATTGACCCTTACAACTCCAACGACGGTGCTACCTATTTCTCAATAGTAGGATAACGTTGTCTAAAGGAACAA
The DNA here is from genome assembly GCA_948472305.1 of Vicia faba. Classification (NCBI taxonomy): domain Eukaryota; kingdom Viridiplantae; phylum Streptophyta; class Magnoliopsida; order Fabales; family Fabaceae; genus Vicia; species Vicia faba. The sequence goes on from OX451735.1 coordinate 581,344,728, forward strand.
GAATAGAAACGATCTTTTTTTCGAGTAGGTAAATGCTAGTAGGTACTTTCTCAACTCAAAACTTTTCACACTTACACTTTTCAAACAAATTTCCAAAACAACTTCGTCACACCTTTGAGCACTGATACAAGGGTTATCACGAAGTAAAACATTTTCAAAACAAAGCACACAAACACAAGCAATTTAAAAAATGAGCAAGTACCTAAGAGCCCATGGAAAACCATGGATAGAAAGGGTGCTAACACCTTCCCTTTCTATAATCTACCCCCCCCCCCCCATACTCAGAATATCTCAAAAAAGGATTTTTTTTCTGTACTTTTTTCCTTTCCGGTTGGATGAAATAAAAGTCGGTGGCGACTCTTGCTTACCGCGACATTTTGCGAATACAAAACGCAAAATGCAAACCAGCGTCAAACAGTCGGTTCTGCCACCGTATCACAGAACTAAAGACTCTGCTGGGGATTAAACAATGGGGTATACCTTAGGATCTACGTCATTAAAATTGCTTCTCTTGATTGCTTTGTTTGCTTTACTTTTAAGGGTTTTATTTGGGGTTACTATAGATCCTACACCCGGGTCTGGGGAACACCTTTTAGGTAAGTAGAAATAGACTGAGAGAATTGTACGACATAGACCGATATGGTTGAAGCAGTAGCTACGTTGGTGTGGCACTTTGGTTGGTATCGATATCCCTTGTGGAGAAACAAGGAGAATACAGGGCCTCCGCGTGGTGTCGTTATGCATCAACTGACCTTAGAACCTTTAATCGCCCAACTTGGCCATTAGAAAGTAGTGAGATAGCCGGCCTCGGTGTAGAGCTGAGAACTGGTTGATACTCGATGTTACACTCATTGAGATCATACTCTCGGAATATTTCGGCCGCAAGAAAAGATTGCGTGAGCTAAAACCATGACCAATGGAGGATGGTCAGTGATATTGAGATCCTCTAGAACCCGGTTACTTTTTTTAGGACAGGTTGAACCAACTAAACTTCAAGAGGGTACTACCTTAAAACCCATGCAAGCCTAAACCTAAGGCTGTTTGTGTGACTTGTGTGCTTTCAACTTGAACTACTTGCACAGTTTTATTATCCGACAACATGAGTTCCTTGCAGGTTTTGTTTACAGTCCTTATCCAATAACTTGGATTTCTTGCCGGGTTTACTTGCTTACATCACCTCGCACTTTCGCTAAAATGCATAGCATACACATCATAACATCATGACTTAACATTTACTTAACCATTTCAAGGATCTCAAGGGTTTGTGATGCAGGTTATGATAAATCAGACGTCTGGCAAGGGGCAAGGGGATTTACTTTCCTCTAGCCAATGTCGTCAGAAGATCAAAACTCAACAACTTTAGTCAGGGGCTATGACCCACTTGATATGGTGAGATTGACTCTTGAAGAAGGACTCTCAATAACACGAAGTTTCTCCAATCAAGCTGCAATAAAATTCTAAATGTTTCTTGTTTACCCCGCAAGATCCTTGAAAACATTGCATACATATATCATACATACCATTGCATAATAGGTCTTCCAGTACATGTCTCTCATGTTCTTGCTGTTTATTTCAGCAATGGCTCTCAAACAAGACAACCGAGATCTTCAAACTCAAGAAGCTCAGTTCAGGGAAATATTCCTAAACCTATCCAAGGGGCAGGAAGAGTTGAAAACACTCCTCGTTGGGAACTTGGTCAAGAAAAGTCCTGAAGACAATAAGAACGAACGGCTGGAATAACTGCAAGCTGAGGTAGATGCAATGAGAACCCAGATGCTGGGGCAGATGGCTCTTATCCAAGGCCTAGCCCGAAGATAAGAAGAGCTGAAAGCCATCATCAACCAACTTCATCAAGACGGATACAACAGTATGAAGCAAACAGTCGAGGCCGGGGACCAATTTATTGATCAACCTCCAAGAAGACAAGAGTTTAGTTTGGTGAAGAATGGACCTTTCCAAATTTATACTACCTCACGGGTCCAAGAACAACCTCGCAAAAAACAACGGTTTAATCAGAGTAAGCCAGATACACTCAAGAGGCAATTTACCAAACTCAATATACCGTTGTCTCAAGCTTTACAACACATGTTGAGGATGAATCTGGTTACGTTGATAGGACCTCATCTGAATCCCAAGACTTCTTCGCCTAACTACAATCCTGACGCAAGGTGTGCATATCACTCCAACAGTCAGGGGCATGATACTGACGACTGTTGGAGGTTGAAATACAAAATTCAAGACCTGATTGATGAAGAAGCATTGGAATTCACACAAGAAGGTCAACAGGAATGTTTCTGTCAATCCTCCAAGGCCCAACATTTGAAGTGACAAGTTATAACAAGAGGTTTTTTTTATGTTCATTAGAAATTTCAATTTGTAATTTTCTTTTGATTGTTCGAATACTTATTCATGTCAAACTTTGTTACTTTATCAATGCATTGCATATGTCTGTTTTGAATCAATCCATTCATATTCACTATTTCAAAAATGCGTTTTATTTCCTTTTATGATATTCAACTCTCGATTAAAAAACTCTAAGCCTTTATAGGGAGGATGATGAAAATGATACCACAATCTCTACAGTATGCTTTTGAACAGACCCCGCTGACGATGTACAGGCGTTGCTTCAAATCCTAAACAGTGAAGTTATAAGGAAGATAATCCCTAGTAAACCCCTTTGAGCTAAAGAAGTAGGAGTTTTTTCTTTTCATACTAATTAAAACCCTTAATCATAACCCGGGGCAGGGTAGTTTTCTCAGTTAATCCAGGTGCATAATAAATGGCATCAAAGACGTCCTTCCGAAACAAAAGACGATGATGGTTCCCTATAATCCTCAAGACAAGCACTCATTATCTCTAGAAATAAAAGCCCATTAAGTCAAAACCTATGAAGGAGACTTAAGAAAAAACTAGGGAATCCCGATGACTGTAATCACAAAAATAAACGGTTCAGGCAAAAGACAGAGATAATAAAATAAAAAATAAAGAGGTCCTACAAACCCTCAACAAAAAGAAATGACCGCCTATTCAAAATAAACTGTTAGTATCCGAACCCTCACTGGAATATCAGAGCAAAGACTCAAATGGGATCTAAATGCACAATTAGCTGAGTTTAGGATCGAAGAACGGGTGGGTACAAATAAAATTTGAGCCTTTATCCTTTGTTTCTTAAACCGTGAACCAGACCACGTTATAACCCTTAAAAGTCCTAGCTGAAGCATGGGTTAGTTCGAAAGCATACTGTAACAAAAGGTATCCTGACTCCTATAAGGTTTGCTATAAATCCTGAGTTGACATCAAACTTTTACAAAATTTGTTTGTTTTACTAAAAAATGAATTTTCAAACTTCAAGATAGACATGAGCTTTGCATTCTTAAAATAACATTGGTTGCATATGACTATTTGTTCAACAGTAGAGAAATTCGCATGACGAATATCTAGTGAACAAAAACCTTCTCAATAAAAAGGATCACCTCAAGTGGAAAAACACTTCCAACCAAGGGGCACGACATGATCATTGTCCATAATCTGGGGCAGTCAAGTCAAGATTCAAGAAATCTCTCAAAGATGCCAAATAGCCAGGGGCCGATCTCCATCTGGATCACTTGGGGGCATTGAGCATGAATTACAGCAACAAATCTTGTACGATCAAACAAACATCTTCTGGTAGTGTGGCAACACTTACTACTATGGACAGTGACAATTCTTCGTACCTGGTGAACATGGACATAGTCGGAAAATACTACGCATGAACAAAGACCCATTAGGTTGACTAGCCTAGGAAAAAATAAGGGCATCCCGATGAACCAAAATGGTTCGAGCAAAAATTAGGGATAAAAAAAAAGATATATACACCCGGCAATTTGAAAACTTGAAAAGGCGGATTGAGCAAAAAAAGGGTATCCCAGTGGACTGAAAACCCGAAAGGGAGGTCCAGGAAAAAGTTAGGGATTTGAAGCGTACGACTATGTCCCATCATCTTATCATTTGATTATCAATAGAAGAATTATCATCCTGATCAGCATCCACAAAGCCTCCGTGGATACTTTCTCCAACAGGTACAAGGGTAGAAAAGTCCCGAGGAGAAGTCACTGTCGTATCCTCAGTGTGATACAGTGGCATAACCGACTGTTTGATGCAGGTTTGCGTTTTGCGTTTTGTGTTCGCAAAATGTCGCGGTAAGCAAGAGTCGCCACCGACTTTTATTTCATCCAACCGGAAAGGAAAAAAGTACAGAAAAAAATCCTTTTTCGAGATTTTGAGTACGGGGGGTAGATTATAGAAAGGGAAGGTGTTAGCACTCTTTCTATCCATGTTTTTCCATGGGCTCTTAGGTACTTGCTCATTTTTAAATTGCTTATGTTTATGTGCTTTGTTTTGGTTTTGAAAATGTTTTACTTCGTGATAACCTTTGTATCAGTCCTCAAAAGTGTGACGAAGTTGTTTTGAAAGTTTGTTTGAAAAGTATAAGTATGAAAAAGTTTGGATTTGAGCAAGTACCTACTAGCATCTACCTACTCGAAAAAAGATTATTTCTATTATGACTTCCTTTAGACAGTGTTATCCTACTATTGAGAAATAGGTATCACTGTCATTGGAGTTTGTAAGGGTTAATTCGAGAGGGACGTACGATCACTAAAGAAATATTAGGATACCTTAGTAGTAACCCTAGAGTCTTAAGATCATATTCGAGGCAACATTTTCGAGGCAACATTTTCGAGGCAACATTTTCGAGGCAACATTTCGAGGCAACATTCGAATGGGACGTTTGATCTTTTTTGGACAGGAGGGTAACCACTAAGACTCCCTATACTTAATGATCATTTACCGAAGGAAACCGTAGTGGGAGTATATCCTAAGAGTGATATGTGCGAGTGATTTATTTCAGTTATTTGTCTTTGCACATTAGGGTTTTCTAACTGTATTAAATTATCATGCAATCTTGTCATACAATCCTATTAGCATACATCTAAACAGTCACCTATTTGCGGGAATTAAAATGCGAGAAAGTAAATCTACGCTATTACAAGGCTTTAAGGAGGGGGTTAGTTACATAGCCAAAAAATTGGGGATTTAAACAGTAAAATAAAAACCCTAAATTAACTATTACAAACCATGAACAGTTACAAAAATATTGGCAAAATAATTAACAAGCGCGCGGCGAATAAAATGCGAGGCGATTTGGGTTTTGACCCTTTGACTAATCCTATTTGCGATTGATTAAAGAAAAAATGTTTTTTGTCATTTTGTTATTTAAGAAAATAATGAAATAATTGAATTAAAAAGAAAATCCTAAGTTCTAATTAACTTTAATTTAAGAAAAATAAATAAATTCATTCTAAAAACCTATTTTTGTGTTTTTGTTTGAAAAAGAAAAGAATTAAATCAAGAACTTAAACCTAGTTTTCTAATTGATTTTAATTATAAAAACAAGTTAAAATTTCCCTAAATTAAATTAAACTAAATTAAATTAAATTAGATGAAAAAATCCTAATTCTAATTTTTGTGAATTTCTTGATTTTTTGTGATTTTTGTAAAAAAGTGATTAATTTTGTTAATTAATATAATTAAAAGCAAATAGTAAAAGAATTAAAACAGAAGAAATAAAAAGTGAAGAGATGGGCCTGTATTTAGCAAAAGGGGGGTTGGAATGTAAATTCCCGGGCCCAAATGGATATAGGCCTGTTTGACTTCGCCCTAATCCAGTGTGCATGCTTGATTGAGGCGCATGGTGCTATGTTGATCTGGGGACATTGATGAATTAGAGGGCCAAATCCTGATGGTGCCCAGTGAGCATCTTGACTTGCAAAGCGTTGGATTACCTGTTAAAAATATTAAGAATGAAGGTTGGGACCTGAGAATCGAACACAGGTCCTTTGCACTTTCCCCCTGTATGCTTACCAACTGAGCCAAGTGTTTTATTTGTATATACAATGGAAATCAGTTATAATATAATAAAACAAAAACGCTGAAATTCAAAATGCGCCAAATTCAAATCACCTAACCAGGGGATGACACACATCGTGGTCTTCCTCCCCAACCGTCATTTTAGGTGGCAAACTTTTACCTACAAACACTTTATGTAGGTATATCCCAGTGTAATTCAAAAATCGTGTGTGCTCAAGATAAATGGCCATGGCTGGTACCGATCAACTCATTTCATCCTTACGAGTCTCATGGTACCAGAATCAATGCCTAATTTTTCCTATCCTGCAAAGCCCTAATCAAGAACACAAAACCCTAGCTATGGCAACTTCCTGTACAGGTGTTAGAAATACAATTAAATGGTAACAATAGTTTGAAAACTCAATGACAAACACGAATATATCATTAAAATATGCAATGGATGAGTGAATCAATGAAACCGAATTTGAATTTGGAAGCAAGTCGTGATACCTATATCTTACAGTTCCAGGCGTGAGAGAGCTTGCAAATGGTTGGAATTCCTTCTGGAGATGTCCAAGAACCTGTTGGTGTCGTGAGAATGGTATGAATTGGCCTCTAATGTGGAAATTGAATCACCACTTTTCTTGCAATTTTTTTGAGTTTTGTTTCACCTCTGCACGACTGCTTCCAACCTCCTTATGCCTTGGTCTTCTTCTGTATATGTAATACAAACTATTAGGTCAACAAAAACGACCTCAATCTTGCTCATCATGGAGATTTGATTTGATCTTTCATGGAATATGATTCTTTTCCAATTTTGCTCAAATCCAATCTTTTCTAACCAAATTGACCTTGCACGAGTTGATCTTCAATTGACAGCATATAATATCTTCTTTCAATGCAAAAGATCATCCCTAAAATGCAATATATGATTTATTAGGATTTATTTGATTTTATTTGAATTTTGAATGAATAAAAATCAAAATAAATTAAATAAATGAATAAATAAAGCATGGAGGGTCCCATAGGTCATGGACTATGTTAGGAATGAGATGCAAGTATAAAAAGTTGGGCCCATTTAGCAAAAGATGCAAATTTGAGCATATTTGACTTTTGGCAATTTTGCAAAAAAGGTCAACTTGACCAATGCATAACTCTCTCAATTTTGACCCTAGAGAGGTGTTCTTGGACTTTTTAGAAAGCTTAAGATGTCCTCTAAGAAACCCTTTTGGTATCATCTCCATTGGATTTTCCATGCTCAAGTATGAAGCTTTGACCCAAAAGGTGTTTTTGTTGACTTTTCAAAATGACCTATAATGTCCAAATTCATATCTTTTTGTGAGTACTTATTTAGAACTTGGGATCTGAAGATAAATTATAGGGAATTGCATCCTCCTCAAAATGATCTTTGGATGGGTCATTTTTGATAAAGTATGAGAATGTTATGCTTGGTCAAAGATGAGTTGACTTTTCCTATAAAACCCTAATTTGGCAACTTTTAGGTTTTTGATGAATTGTGAGCAATCCTTGATGAATCATGATCAACCCTTGATAAAATGATGAATGATACTTAAACATGAGAATGTTGACCAAAAATCATGAAGTTTGACTGTATGTGGACCCCAGTTGACTCTTGACCTAGCACAGTCGATTTTTAGGCCTTTGAGCAATTGACTGAGCAAACTTCCTCTACAAGGCTTGAAACTTGACATGGATGATCTTGATAGCTTATTAGGACAATAGTGAGCATTTGGGATCCTATGGACTCAAATATCTTGATGTAAAATGAAACCCTAATTTGAGGTAGACTGCCTCATGAGAGAGTTTGTCTGGTCAACCCTTGGACTTCCTTGAGCCATTTGAGGAATATGGGAGGGAAAATTTTGGGGTACAACAACTGCCCCTGTTCAATCTTCTTAAACCTGAGGATGTAGATTGGTGTGTCTGCCTTTCCTGATCTGAAGGTGAAAGATGATTGAACAGTAGAGTGCCCATAAATTTTCACTCGCATGAATTGATACTTGATTTATGCTATCGTGAATGGGCTTATATATGCCATTTGGTAGTTGCTAGAGAATTGTCGGAGATGGGCTTAAGGATGCCAACCGAAAAAGTGTCGATCGCATAAGAGATTCCTTTACGAGAACCCGTATACCTGTTGTTGAGGAGGACTTCGCTGGGGAATGCTGGTCTCTGTCTTGAGGAAAATAGAGTTTTAGGAGCTTTAGTTGTCTGTTACTCTACTGGGGATTAATTCCGGTTTGGGAAGCAGAAATAAACCGCGTGTTTGGTCAGGGTACATGGTGCACCGCGACTTACTGGGGAAACGTGAAATCAATTGTGTTTGATTGGGTCCCGATCTTACATTGTTGTAGACTGTTATCTGGGGATAAGGGAGGAAGAACCCGGATAGTAAGGTTATGAGAAGGAACCTGGATAGTAGAGTTACTTCAGTATGAAAGCCTGGGTAGTAGGGCTGTGAGAAGGAATCTGGATAGTAGGGTTACTTTGACATGAAAGCCTGGATAGTAGGGCTGTGAGAAGGAACCTGGATAGTAGGGTTAATTCGACATGAAAGCCTGGATAGTAGGGCTGCGAGAAGGAACTTGGATAGTATGGTTACTTCGATATGAAAGCCTGAGTATTAGGGTTGTGAGAAGGAACTTGGATAGTAGGGTTACTTCGACATGAAAGCCTGGGTAGTAGGACTGTGAGAAGGAACCTGGATAGTAGGGTTACTTCGACATGAAAGCCTGGATAGTAGGGCTGTGATAAGGAACCTGGATAGTAGGGTTACTTCGACATGAAAGCCTGGATAGTAGGGCTGTGAGAAGGAACCTGGATAGTAGGGTTACTTCGATATGAAAGCCTGGGTAGTAGGGCTGTGAGAAGGAACTTGGATAGTGGGGTTACTTCGATATGAAAGCCTGGATAGTAGGGCTGTGAGAAGGAACCTGGATGAGGTTGCATTTGTTTCCGATGATTACTCTATTTAGCTTTGAGTGTTGATCATGGACTTGATGGAAATTATTGATAATAATGTCTTTCCTGAAAGAAATACAAGGTTAGCTATATGTGATGCATGAGATGCATTGTATGTTGACGTTCTCAAAATAAATGAGACTATGTTATATGTGGTGCATGCATATGTCATGATGTATGAACATGAAATGCTGACGTGATAATCTGAATCTGGGAAAATAAATCCCTGATTGCTATGAAAACCATAGTTCCTCCACCTCTGTTGGGGATGGTGAACAAAGATGACCGTGCTGGGGATTTACCCCTTGGCTGGTAAATATTCTGCCAGACGAGACTCTGTCTGAAGACAACTCTGCGGGGAATAACTCTGTTGGAGAGGAGATACTATGTTGATGGATCTGCCGACTTGGAGAAATAACACTCAGTTGGGGATGAATTTCCGTTACTGGTGATAACGAATCTTGTGAGAGAAATAAACTCTGCTTGGGGAAAATTTACTGACTCACTCACGATCGTGAACCTCAACTGGGGAGAGTTATGTCCTGTTCGGGAAAGCTAGCATCATTGTCTTTGGATACTTTTTACTCTGGGGAGTGTATGTACCAACTACTCATGTTCTCGAGCTGGCTCTATCCCGATACCTGATGGGCAGAGCAACTGTAAGGTTTTGGGCACTTCTTATTCTTTCCCTGTTTCTTGAATTACGAGTAGTCGTCTTTTGTTTCTTGTATAAATATTTATGAGCAGCCATTATTTCCAAATGTATATATCAAAAATGAATCATTGGACGTTCTTCCAAAACAAAACAGAAAAAGGAAAAAAACAATTTGAAATTTCTTGTGAAAATGAATTGTATTGATTTTGAAATTGGCCTGTAATAGGCGTTTTGTACAAAGAGGCTGACATCCTAGTAAGAGAATGCCGCCGAAAGACAGAAATTATACAATTTGTGTAAAAGAAGGAAAAACAACTATATGAAACAATCCCACTGGGTTCCAACTCTGCTATTGCCTTTATATCTTCAAGCGTCTCATCACTTTGCTGCTTGGTCGAAGGTGGATCAGATTGATTGGCGCCATTTGAGCTTGATAGTCGATACCGAAGTTTGGTTGCAAGATGATCCAATGAGACATAGTGTCACGCTTTGATCCCTAATTTTTGCCTGGACCGCCCTTTCGGGTTTTCCGTCCACTGGGATACCCTTTTTTTCCCAAGTCGCCTTTTCAAGTTTTCGACTTGCCCGGTGTGTAGTTTTTTTTTCATTTTCATCCCTTACTTTTGCCCGAACCCTTTTGGTTCATTGGGAAGTCCTTATTTTTTCCTAGGCCAGTCAACCTAGCGGGTCTTTGATTATGTGTAGTATCTTTTCACTATGTCTGCATTGACGGGGTGAGGAAGGTCGTCACCATCCATGGTGGTTAGAATCATAGCTCTTCTCGAGAAAATGCTCTTAACCACAGATGGCCCTTCGTATGTGGGGGTCCATTTTCCCCTGGGACCCCCTTGTGGTAGTATGATGCGTTTGATTACTAGATCCCCGACTTGATATTCTTGACGTTTGACTTTCTTGTTAAAAGCCTTGATCATTCGCTTTTGATATGTCTGACCATGACAGATAGTAGTAAGTCTCTTTTCATTGATTAAATTCAGCTGATCAAGCTGGGTTTGGATCCAGTCGTCTTTGTTCAAACCTGCATCCTTCATAATCCTGAGAGAGGGTATCTGGACTTCGATGGGTAGGACTGCCTCCATGCCGTACACCAAAGAGTAGGGTGTTTCCCCTGTCGACGTCTGTGCTGAGGTACGGTACCCATGAAGAGTGAATGGTAACATCTTGTTCCAGTCTTTGTACGTCACCGTCATATTATGCACAATCTTCTTGATGTTCTTGTTAGCCGTTTCAACAACCCCATTCTTCTTCGCCCGGTAGGGAGAAGAGTTGTGATGCTGTATCTTGAACTGTTTGCAGAGTTCGGTGATCATTGTGTTATTGAGTTTGTACCATTGTCAGTAATAATCCTCTCTGGGACACCGTATCGACAGATCAGACTGTGTCGGATGAACCGTGCCACGACATTCTTGGTTACTGTAGCAAAGGAAGATGCCTCAACCCATTTTGTAAAGTAATCAATGGCTACCAGAATGAAGCGATGCCCTTTAGACGCAGTAGATCTGATCTCGCCGATCATGTCGATGCCCCACATTGCAAAAGGCCAAGGAGCTGTCAAAACATTTAGGGGAATCAGAGGTACATGTACCTTATCAGCATAGACTTAGCACTTATGACAGGTTCGAGAGTGATGGTAACAATCGGCTTCTATAGTGGACCAGTAATATCCTGCCTGTTGGATTTTCTTCGCCATGGTATGTCCACTAGAATGAGTTTCGAAGGTACCTTCATGTAACTCTGCCATGATCCTTTCTGCCTTGCTCTTGTCTACGCACCCTAGTAAGGTTGAATCATGGTTACGCTTATAGAGGATTCCTTTACTGATGAAGAACTTTGCAGCGAACCTTCTCAGAAACTTCTTATCATTAACATATGCCCCTTGGGGTATTCTTGAGCCTCAAGATACCTCTGTACTTCATGAAACCAGGGTTTATCTGCTACCTCTTCAGTCTCAATTTCACAGCAGTGTGCGGGTTCGTCCAACCTCTCAATGGTAATCTGGGGAGCTTCATTGTCCCACCTCACTTTGAACATAGAAGACATGGTAGCTAGCACGTCTATTAATTGGTTCTCTTCTCTGGGGAAATGTTTAAAGGTTATCTCCTCGAAGTGCGAGAGCAATGTTAGTACATACTCTTTGTAAGGAATAAGATTCGGGTGCTTCATATCCCAGTCGCCTTTGATCTGGCTTATCACCAGAGCGGAATCTCCGAATACACTTAAGAACTTTATCCTCAGGTCAATAGCAGCTCGAAGACCCATGATAGACGCTTCATACTCCGCCATATTGTTGGTGCAGTTAAAACATAATCGGGCGGTGAATGGAGTATGACAGCCCTCAGGAGATATGATTATAGCACCAATTCCATTACCCAACACATTCGAGGCTCCATCAAAATACATAGACCATCGGGATCCCTCCTCGGGTCCTTCATTCGGTCCAGGTTCTTCGTAGTCGGTCACCAACATGATATTCTCATCCGGGAACTCGAAATTCATGGACTGGTAGTCATCCACGGCCTGATGCGCCAAATGATCTGCTAATACACTCCCATTGATTGCTTTTTGGTTTGTTTATTGGATATCGTATTCGGTCAAGATCATCTGCCATCTTGTTATCCTTCCAGAGAGAGCGGGCTTCTCAAAGATATACTTGATCGAATCCATCTTTGATATCAGCAAGGTGGTGTGATTCAGCATATATTGTCTCAGCCAGCGAGCAGCCCATGCCAAAGCGCAGCAAGTTTTCTTGAGCAATGAGTATCGGGTCTCACAGTCGTTAAACATTTTGCTAAGGTAGTAAATAGCGTGCTCTTTTCGGCCAGACTCGTCATGCTGCCCCAGCACACACCCCATTGAACTGTCTAGCACTGTCAAGTATAAAATCAAAGGTCTTCCTTCGACTGGAGGCATCAAAATTGGTGGTTCTTGAAGGTATTCTTTGATTCTTTCGAAAGAGTTCTGACATTCATCATTCCACTTGACCACTTGATCTTTCTTCAGCAGCTTGAAGATTGGCTCACAAGTAGCAGTCAAATGTGAAATGAACCTGGCGATGTAATTTAGACGTCCCAAGAAACCTCTAACTTCCTTCTCTGTACAGGGATCTGGCATCTCTTGTATGTCCTTTACCTTTGCGAGGTCTACCTAAATACCTTTTTCACTGACGATGAATCCCAGAAGCTTACCATACCTTACCCCGAATGTGCACTTGTTCGGATTTAAGCTTAGCTTGTATGTCTTCAACCTATCAAACAGCTTTTGTAGATGATCAAGATGTTCTTCCTCAGTTTGAGACCTGGATATCATGTCATCAACGTAAAACTCTACCTCATGGTGAATCATGTCATGGAACAGAGCTACCATAGCTTGCTGATAAGTTGCCCCAACATTCTTCAACCCAAACGGCATCACCTTGTAGCAGAAAGTGCCCCACTGTGTAACAAAGGTTGTCTTCTCCATGTCTTCAGGTGCCATCTTGATCTGATTGTAGCTATAGAAACCTTCCATGAAGGAAAAGACTTTGTGTTGTGCGGTGTTGTCAACCAGAACATCGATGTGAGGAAGCGGGAAGTCATCCTTGGGGCTTGCCCTGTTCAGGTCTCTGTAATCAACACACATTCATACTTTACCATCCTTCTTAGGTACTGGAACCACATTTGCAACCCACTGCGGATAGGAGGTGACAACTAAGAACCCTATGTTGAACTGCTTCATAACCTCTGCTTTAATCTTCTCTGACATCTCAAGGTGCATATGACAGACCTTTTGCTTTACCGGAGGGAAGTCTTCTTTAGTCGGAAGACGATGAACCACTATATCCGTTTCTAGTCCCGGCATGTCCTCATATGACCAAGCAAAGATTTCAACATACTCATGCAACATCTGTACCAACCGTTGTTTGAAACTAAGCTCCAGATTTACACCTATCTTAACCTCTTTTTTGTCTTCCTCTGTACCCAAGTTCAGTGTCTTAACCGACTCTTCATGAGGCTGTATGGCCCTTTCTTCCTGCTATAATAGTCTAGCAAGTTCTCCGGGTACCTCACTGTGATACAGTGGGAGAACTAACTTGAGGTTTTGCGTTTGTTTTCGCAAATGTTTCGGTTTAGCAAGAGTCGCCACCGACTTTTTATTTTATCCTAAGGAAAGGTTAAAAAGCATAGGAAAAACCTTTGAGATGTTTTCTTGGGTTCGGGGAGTAGATTATAGAAAGGGAAGGTATTAGCACCCTTTCTACCATGGTTATCCATGGGCTCTTAGTTACTTGCTTAGATCACTTGCCTTGCATTTTCAATTGTTTGAAATGGTGCTTTCAATTGTTTGAAATGGTGCTTTTTGTGTGTTTGAAAGATATTTTGAAAAGAGGCCATTTGTCGTGGCAACCTTTGTAATGATCCATGTTTAAATGTATACAAAGGCGTATTGTCTTTTGAAAAGTTTTTCAATGTTTGTGAAAGTTATTTTGAAGTTGTGTTGTGTATTTTGAGAAAAAAGGCAAGGATTGTTTTGCAAGATTTGGTCAAGTAACCAAGAGCTATCTACCCTAAATTTCTCAAAGATCATTCCTATGTTTTAACCCTTTTAACAGTATTGTTCCACCATTGTATTTGGTGGACAATCTTGTGTTAGGATGTTAACGGGACGGGCGCGGGTCATCGTTTAGACCATGAGTGCAATAGCGCCAAGTGTCTTTGGCAATTTTTCCTTTAAGGGACTTGATCATTTTTTAGGCAACTTGAGAAAGCGTCATCGAGGGACTATGATCATTTGATTTGTTTTTGTTTTTCCAAAGACACTCAACATGCAACATGGCCCATTTTTGAAGGCAACAAGTGGAGTAACCCTAAGGGTGCAAGTGTGCATTGTGTTGTCCATTTTCATGCTTTTTTGTCTTTGTATTAGTCAAGCTATTTGTTATTTGATTTGCATACAAACCCTAGGTCTATCATGGCATAATTTGAAAGCTTTTAAATGCGGAAATTTAAAGTCCTAAATTATTACAACATGATTATGGGGATAGGGGTACAAATGTTTGAATGGGGGGATATTTGGCAAGAAATTAAATCTAAAGCTATTACATCCATATTGAATATACAAATATTTAATTGTACAATATTTAAATAAATACAATAAATATGCAAAAGGTATTATGCACAAAATGATTTTTTATGTATGTGAAAGTATTTTTCAATGTGAAATATAAACAAAAATAAAAAGGTCAAATTTTGAATATTTTTGTTATTTAGGGCAAAACCCTAGTTTTTAAATAAATAGTATTTATTTATTAATTATATACAATATTTATATATTAATTTATACAAAAAATAAAAAAAGAAGTATATTGTAAAAAAAAAGTATTTTTTAGTGTCATGTATTAATAAAAATAAAAATGTATTATTTTCATATTTTTATCCTAAGTATTCTAATAAAATATACAAATATGTATATTATATATTAAATATACTAAATATATACAAAAAAATAAGATATTAATTATTTACAAAAAAAAGTATATTTTAGAAAATGTTTTCAAAATGTAAACAAAAAATAATAACTAAAAAATAAATATTTTTGTATTATTTCCTAGGGTTTTTAAAAAAAGGTATTATATTTATTTACATATATATGCTAAATAAAACAAATAAATGCCAAATAAATGCAAAAATGTATGGAAAAAATATTTTTTATATTTTTTATATTTGAGCAAAAAATATTAAGTCAGAATAAAAAATAAAAAGTCAAAAATAATGAGTATTTCACACAATGGGCCAGGGGGGTGTAAAATGGAAAAAGAGTGTGCAAAGAGCAAAACCAACTCAGGCCCAACCCAAGTCAGCCTTCTTCAACCTCCAGCTTTGTTTGAACAAGCAAAAACGCGCGTTTCCTAACTCCTGATTCCTGGAATTTCATGCAAAACTCATAACACCAATAATGTAGAGCATCAAGAGACGAATTCAGACATATAAAATACTTGACCTAACTCTAAGAAACGAGGGAGAATTTCTTCATCCCAAATTTCTGACCTAATTTTTCTTCAATGTTCATGGCCAAAATTCTCACAGCATACTCAATATAAATGAAAAGTAAATACATGGATGACTTCAGGGCTATGAGTAGAGCATGTTTTATTCACAAACCTAAGCCTAACTCTTCCTAGATTGAGAGATAAAAGTTCATGTTTTTACCTGTTTCAGCTTGAGTCGTGTACAACAATGTCGCCAACTTCAATGGAGTTTGAGCTTTTGTACAACTTACCTGAATTCCAAGGATGCTTCTCCAACACCTAGCTTGCTTTGATACTCTCTGAATCGTGCTATGGAAGTTCACCTGCAAAACTGAAAAGTGAAAATGGCAACTGAGGTTAGGGATGTTACAGTTTGTATTTAGGGCTTGGGATAGTCTCAATGGATGGTAGGGAATGTGTTTGAACAAGCTTTGGCCAAAACGCACGAGTGGATTGAGTTGTGGAAGTCAAACTGCAACAGATGCCCTATTTTGCAGAAAAACTGTGATTTTCTGTATGAGGAGGGATGAGGGGTGGTTTAGTCGTGCTTTAGGCTTGCTTGGATGTGTGAAAGATGAGAACAAGGTTTGTGTTTGGCTGTGCTTGCAGGAAGTGAGAGTTGGTATGAGTTTGCTAAGTTTCTTCTAATGTAAGCAAAGATAATGTTAGTTGTGATATAGGCCTGTACCACACTCTATGTATGCTGCATATCTTGCTCTTGGTAACACAAATTTGTGGACTCTGTCTAGCCTCAAAGATTTGGCTTGTACTTCTTGGATTTTGAATTTGACATAAAGCACTACTTTTCAAAAATGGCAAGTTTGCTTTTTCTACTTCAGGGTTAATTCTTTGTGTAATGACCAAATGCACAAAACAATGCTTGAACACAATGGTTAGGCATTTAATTATGGAGTGCAAACTTGGTTTAGAGGCCTGCAAGCAAGTACCAAGCATGCTAATTTGAAAATGGAACTTGTATGAACATGCATTTGGTTATGAACAAAAGTGAATTTTGCCCAACTTTGCAAATTCGATTCTCCCTAACCACAAGGGTGTTTGAGAAGTTCTTGGACAATTTGGAAAGCTTGTAATGTGTACTACAATCCATATTTGTAATGAAAATTGAAACTCCAAGTGGAAGCATGTGAAAAATGGCCAAGAAGTTGGACAAAAATCCTGCCTAGAATAGGTCAAAATTTTTCTAAGTTAAAAAAGTTTTGCACCCTTGTTCCAAAAATCATAACTTGAGCTACAAGCTTCTTTTGAGAAAACTTTGTGAATCAAAGTTGTAGATTTTGCAATGGACTACAACTTTCATGTTTTGAGTTTTGTTTGAATCCATTTGTATCTTGATGAGAAAATGGGACAAAGTTAGGGAAAAATAAGGGAATTTCATAACTTAGAAAATTTCTAAGTTATGAAATTTCTTCATTTTAAACCCTAATTTGCAATTTTGGATTTCTTGATGAACAAGTTTCATAATTTGACATGTCTTGATGAAAAATGAATCTTGGCACTTGATTTTGACCAAAAAGTCAAAGTTTGACTTTTCAGTATATAGTCAAATTTTGATCAGTTGACTGGAAAATTCATCTGTCAATCCTGTGCATTTGAGATCTTTTGAACTTGTTGGATGTGTCAAGACAATTCCATTGAGTCCTTAAGTCCATATATGAGCTTGGTTTGCCATTGGTTAGGTCAAACAGTCAAAAATTGCCTTTGTGCAGTCAAAACCCTAAAAATGACCATTTTGCCCTTTTGGTGATCTGATCAAATTTCTTGTGGAATTGTGATCCAAACTTGACCAAATGGTTCATATGAGTTCATTATGTTGATGTGGGTCAAATTTCATGAGGTTTAACTGTCAATTGGCCACAATTGACTTTTCCCCAATATAGTTGATTTTAGGTCAACTGTCCAATTGACTGGGCAAAAATTTGAATCAAGGTTTGAAACTTGGTATGGATAAACTTGTGAGTCTAACATGAAACATGAAAGTCAATTTAGGCATTTTAGGTCAAAACATCTTTGTGCAAACTCAAACCCTAATTTGGGTCAACAGTGCAAGGATGGGTCTTAAGCAGAGCAAACCCTAACTTGATCTTAAGTTCCAAAAGTCTTGTGGTGAGAAAATGTTGATGAAATGAGAGGGAAAATTTTGGGGTACAACAGTTTCCCATGTTCAATCTTCTTGAACCTGGAGAGTTAGATTGGCAGGATTGCCTTTCGCGACTCGAAGGTAAAAGAGGATTGGACACTAGAGTGCCCGTAAATTTGCACTCGTCCAAGCGTAGTTGAGAGAATGGGCTTAAAGATGCCATTTGGAGATGGGATTAAAGATGCCATTTGGAGATGGGCTTAAAGATGCCATCTGGAGATGTTTGTTGAATTGTAACATTGTAGGTCAGAAGAATGAGGATCAAAATGGTATCCGTGTCTGGAATGTATTTGAACCGTATCTGGAGATTGAGTTTGTATGAGCAAAAGAATGGCATCCATGTCTGGGGCGTATCTGAGCTGTGAATGTGTTTGAATGTAGAATGAATATCAGAATGACTGTCGTGTCTGGAGTGTATCTGTATTGTATCTGGGTGACAGAGAAATATCTGTGTATGGAGCAACTGTGTGCTGGGGACAAATTCTGAATGAGTGACAGAATGGCAACCGTGTCTGGAGCGTATCTGGACTGCATCTGAAGTTGAGATTTGTATGAGTAGCAGAATGACTTCCGTGTCTGAAGTGTATCTGAAACTGTAACTGGGATTGGGATTCATATGAGTAGCAGAATGACTTCCGTGTCTAGAGTGTATCTGAAACTGTAACTGGGATCTGAATAAATGACAGAATAACTTCCGTGGCGAATGCACTGGGGAGAATCAAACTGTTGTTGTAAGGGTCAGAATGGTATCCGTGTTTGGAATGCATTGAACCTTGAGGTTGATAAATGAATCTGAATGAGAGATAGAATGGCTGCAGTGTCTGGAGCGTATCTAGTCCGTATCTGATTGCTGTAGTCTGAATGGGTCGTAAAATGACCTCCGTGTCTGGGGTGTATTTGTACTATATCTGACTTGAAATTTTGAATGAGTAATAGAATGACCGCCTTGTCTGGGGTGTATCCATACTGTATCTGAATTGAAATTCTGAATGAGTAATAGAATGACCTCCTTGTCTGGGGTGTATCCATACTGTATCTGAATAATTGTTAATGATAGCCTTTTAATATTATCCTGAAAAGGATAAAATGTTAGCTGAAACGAAAAGTTATGTTTCATGATATGTATGATGCAATATATATGTTATATCAATGTTTATGATATATGAATGTAATGAATGCGCATGTAAGCTGATGAGCTGTCTTGCTGAGGATAGAGGAATCCTGGGTAGCCGGAGATAATAGAATCTTGACTGCTGCCAGGGAAAGTGAATCCTTGCTGCTGCAGGGGATTGTTGGAAATGAGAATTATGATGATCTCTACTGGGGAGTCCAGAATCTGGTAGACTTATGCTGGAGAAGTAAGACTGAGAATCTTCAATTTAATGGGGAGTTCCTCTGTGGGGAGAATGTTCACTAATCTGGCTCCGCTGGGGATTGATAGTTGGAAGTTTTAGCTCCGCTAGGGATTAACAGCTTTGACTTTACTGGGGATAGGATTTTCAGATTTTTAGGGCTCCACTGGGGATACTGAAACTTAACTCTGAGGGGAATTAAGAATCTGGAAGGCTCTCTGGCTGGGGAATTTAACTTTGGGAAAGCTTTTGTTCTGCTGAGGATCCTGAATTTTAACTCTATTTAGGAAATTAAGTTCTGGATTTTAACCTTGTTGAGGAATTTGGAGTTTAGGACCGCCGGGGATTCCTTCTGAAAGGGCCTCAAGATATCTATCTGTACCTTTAAACTATCTGCAATCATCTTTCTTGATTTGTAAGAGAATGATTATGTTCAAATGCATATGCCTATTTAACAAAACATTGGATGTTTCTCAAATAAAACATAAGTGTAAAAAAAGAAAAAGGAAGACAAAGCAAATTTCTGTATTGGGAAAAGTATTTGTATTAACTTTTTATGAGTATCTTTGTACAAAGAAAACAGGCATCCTAGTAAAAGGATGTTGTCGTAAAAAATTGAAAATTTTATACAAAAGAAAGATGGCTATGTGTAACAATTCCATAGGAGTCCCATTCTGCTATAGCCTTCACAACTCTGAATATCTGTCCATTCGCTGCTTCGTCCGCCGATGACTGGATTGATCAGAAGCTCGAAGCTTGTTGATGAAGATATTGTTCTTTAAAGTGATCCGACGAGACATAGTCATACGCTTTAATTCCCTAACTTTTGCCTAGATCGCCCTTTCGGGTTTTCGATCCACTGGGAAACCCTTTTTTGCCTAAGTCGCCCTTTCGGGTTTTCAACTTGCCGGGTGTACAGATTTTTTTGTTTTATCCCTAATTTTTGCCTGAACCGCCCTTTCAGGTTTTCGGTTCACCGGGATGCCCATTTTTGCCCAAGTCGCCCTTTCGGGTTTTCGACTTATCGGGTGATTTTATGCGTAGTATCTTTTGACTATGTCTGCATTCGCAGGGTGCGGCAAATCATCGTTGTCCATGGTGGTCAGAATCATTGCACCACCAGAAAATATGCTCTTGATTACAAATGGTCCTTCGTAAGTAGGAGTCCATTTGCCCCTGGGATCACTTTGCGGCAAGATGATCCGCTTGATTAATAGATCTCTGACTTTATATACTTGACGTCTGAATTTCTTGTTGAAAGCCTTAATCATCCGTTTTTGGTACGTCTGACCATGGCAAACAACAGTGAGTCGCTTCTCCTCGATCAAATTGAGTTGATCAAGTCGGGTCTGAATCCAATCGTCTTCACTCAAACCAGCGTCCTTCATATTCCTTAGAGAAGGAATCTGAACTTCCATGGGTAGGACAGCTTCCATGCCATATACCAAAGAAAATGGGGTTGCCCCTGTTGAAGTACGTGCCGTGGTACGATATCCATGCAGAGCAAACGGTAACATCTCATGCCAGTCCTTGTAGGTAACTTTCATTTTCTGAATGATCTTCTTGATGTTTTTGTTCGCAGCTTCAACAGCACCGTTCATCTTCGGCCGATAGGGAGATGAATTGTGATGATAAATCTTGAACTATTCGCATAGAGCGGTGATCATAGTATTGTTCAGATTTGTACTGTTGTCTATGGTGATCCTGTCGGGGACACCATACTGGCATATGAGATTCTGCTTGATGAAGCGGGTGACCACATTCTTGGTAACAGAGGCAAAGGAAGCTGCTTCAACCCACTTGGTAAAATAATCAATGGCGACCAGGATGAAGCGATGTCCATTAGATGTCGTGGGCTTGATCTCTCCAATCATGTCAATGCCCCACATTGTGAATGGCCAAGGAGCTATCAGAACGTTGAGAGGAACAGGAGGAATATGTCTTTTGTCGGCATAGACTTGGCATTTGTGACAAGTACGGGAATGTTGATGGCAATCAGCTTCCATGGTAGACCAGTAATAGCCTGCCCTTAGAATCTTCTTAGCCATCGTATGTCCGCTCAAGTGGGTGCCAAATGTGCCGCTGTGTATCTAAGTCATGACCAACTCTGCTTCAGCTTTGTCCACACAACAAAGTAAAACACAATCATGGCTGCGCTTGTAAAGGATGCCATTGCTTAGGAAGAACTTGGCCGCAAATCTCATTAAGAACTTTTTGTCATTGACGGAAGCTCCTTCGGTATATTCTCTAGTCTGGAGATACCTTTTGATTTCATGAAACCAGGGTTGTTCCACTACTTCTTCGGTATTAATCTCATGACAATGTGCAGGTTCATCCATTCGCTCGATGGTGATTTGGGGAGCCTCGTTATCACAGTTGAGTTTAAACATGGAAGACATTGTAGCCAGAGCATCTGCTAGCTGATTTTCTTCTCGCGGGAAATGCTCGAAGGTGATCTGCTCGAAATGAGGCAGCAATGTCAAGACATGTTCTTTGTATGGGATAAGATTAGGATGTTTGGTGTCCCACTCTCCTTTGATTTGACTGATAACCAAAGCCGAGTCCCCAAATACGATCAAAGATTTGAACCCCAAGTCTATAGCATCCTTGAGACCAAAGATGCAAGCTTCATATTCGGCCATGTTGTTGGTACAGCTGAAACAAAGTCGGGCCGTGAAAGGTGTATGGCAACCTTCCGGGGAAATGAGTACCGCACCGATATCGTTTCCAAGTGCATTTGAAGCACCATCAAAGTACAAGGTCCATCGGGATCCATTTTCAGGCCCGTCATACGGTCCGTTACCTTCAATGTTGTGCAAGGTCATGATGTCCTCGTCCGGGAAGTCGAATCTCATGGATTGATAATCTTCGATAGCTTGATAAGCTAGATGGTCAGCTAGTACACTCCCTTTTATAGCTTTTTGGGTGGTATACTGGATGTCATACTCAGTCAGGATCATTTGCCATCTAGCGATTCTTCCAGATAAAGCAGGCTTCTCGAAGATATACTTGATAGGATCCATTTTGGAAATCAGCAGAGTGGTATGAGTCAACATATACTGCCTTAGTCGGCGAGCAGCCCATACCAAAGCGCAACAAGTTTTCTCGAGCAATGAGTAGCGAGTCTCACAGTCGGTAAATTTTTTGCTAAGGTAATAAATGGCATGCTCTTTTCGACCAGACTCGTCATGCTGGCCCAGTACGCACCCATTGAGTTATCCAAAACGGTCAGATACATGATCAGCGGCCTTCCTTCGACGGGTGGCATCAGAATAGGAGGTTCTAGCAAGTACTCCTTGATTTTATCAAAAGCAGCTTGGCAGTCGTCGTTCCATTCGACTACCTGATCTTTCTTCAATAGTTTGAAAATTGGCTCACAGGTAGGCGTCAGATGAGAGATGAATCTGGAAATATAGTTCAAGCGCCCCAAGAACCCTCTAACCTCCTTTTCAGTACAGGGGGCAGGCATTTCTTGTATAGCCCTTACTTTTGCTGGATCGACCTCAATGCCCTTGTTGCTGACAATAAATCCTATAAGTTTACCAGACCTAACTCCAAAAGTGCACTTACTCGGATTCAGCCTGAGTTTGTACTCCTTCAACCTGGAAAACAGCTTTTGCAAATGTTCAAGGTGTTCCTCCTCTGTTTGTGATCGAGCTATCATGTCGTCTACGTAAACTTCGATCTCATGATGTATCATATCATGAAACAAAGCTACCATGGCGCGCTGATAAGTTGCCCCTGCGTTCTTCAGTCCGAACGACATCACCTTGTAGCAGAAGGTACCCCATTGTGTAACAAAGGTTGTTTTCTCCATGTCCTCGGGGGCCATTTTAATCTGGTTGTAGCCCGAGAATCCGTCCATGAAGGAAAACACCTTGTGCTGAACCGTGTTGTCAATCAAAATGTCAATATGTGGTAGCGGAAAATCATCTTTAGGGCTGGCCCTGTTTAAATCCCGGTAGTCCACACACATTCTGACCTTGCCGTCTTTTTTAGGTACTGGCACAATGTTAGCAACCCATTGTGGATAGGATGTAATATCCAGAAAGCCAGTGTTGAACTGCTTCATCACTTCAGCTTTAATCTTCTCAGACATGTCGGGCCTCATTCGACGGACTTTTTGCTTGATCGGTGGACAATCCTCTCTTGTAGGGAGACGATGAACCACGATATCTGTGTCTAAACCCGACATGTCTTCATAAGACCAGGCAAAGATTTCAACATATTCATTCAACAGCTGTATTAAGCGCTCCTTGACACTTGGTTCCAGATTGGAGCCCACTTGTATTTCTTTCCTGTCTTCCTCTGTTCCTAAGTTGACAGTTTCCAACAACTCTTCATGAGGCAAGATGACCCTCTCTTCTTGTTGTAGAAGTCTGGCTAGCTCTCCCGGTACTTCACAATCTTCGTCATCTTCGTACTCGGCCTGATTGACCAAATCTTCAGAGTTGTTGAAGGATACAGCAGAATAGTCACCCATAGAATCCAGAGTGGATGGGTACCTGCATTTGTGAGTGTGTGTGTGTGTAAGGGATAGCCATCCTTAAACAAACAAAAATGCAAAAGGAAAGAAAATGAACACAACAGTTTATAAATGAAAAACGTCCAATGATTCATTAAACATGGCATATGAATATGAAGAGAATAAAAACCCTTACAAATGGACCTACATGCCCCGGGCAAGGCATGAGGTGAAAAATAGTGTGCAGATTGTTTTAGTAATTATTACAGACCAACAGGAAATGTTCGAAAGATAAATTACTGATTGATGAAAGTAATGGGAACGAAGTCTTTCGCCTCCCAGTTGTGTAGTCCCCCTTTGATGGTTGGGAAGATCCAATCTTCAATGTTGGCCTCTTCGTCTTCGTCTTCCAAAGCATTGATTCCATGAGGAGAAATCTTGATGGGTGTCTTTTCAGTTTTTGAGCGACGCATAGCTTTTTGCCCCGCAGCGGTGAATCCTAACCCAAACTTGTTTGTCTTGTGGGGAAAATCAGGCAACTGACCCCATGTTGAGCTCTTTCCTTCCTTCATTTCAGCCTTTGTGTCTTTTAGAGATGCCATCCTGGCCACCTGCTTGGGTACCTCAGCTACTGCCTTTGCTACTGCAACCTCGGGAGCAATTTCCTCGAAGTGTTGGAATGGTGTTTCGATGAATTCGCCCTCCACTTCCACATACCTAAAGGAGTTCAGATGACTGATCATGTACTCCTCTTCACCGTGTACAGTTATGATCTTTCCCTTAACAGGGTATTTCAGCATCTGATGTAGAGAGGAAGTGACTGCCCCAGCATTATGTATCCACGGTCTTCCTAGCAAGCAAGAGTACGATGGGCGGATATCCATCACATAGAATGTGGAGTGGAATACTTCAGTGCCTACCTTGATGGGAATGTCGACCTCCCCATGCACCATTCTTTTAGACCCGTCAAAGGCCCTGACAATGATATTACTTGGTTTCAGCTCCAAGCCTTCACAATCCAACCGGTCGAGAGCCTTCTTAGGCCGCACATTTAGAGAAGAACCAGTGTCGACCAAGACATGGGCGAGAGTGGTTCCTCGGCATTCAACTGACACATGCAGTGCGTCATTGTGCTTTCTTCCCTTCGGAGTCAGGTCAGCATCAGAGAAACCCAGGCCGTTGTCGACGGTAAGGCTGGCTACACAATCCTGGAATTGATCGGCTGAGGTTTCTTGGGGCACATGGGCTGTCTTCAAAAACCTTATCAAGGCCTTGGCATGAGCCTCCGAACAAAGCAGCAAAGCTAACATGGAGATCTTCGAGGGAGTTTGCCCCAGTTGCTCCACCATGTCATAATCACTCTTCTTAATTATTTTCAGAATCTCCTCCATTTCTTTCTTAGAGGTTTCGGGGATGACCAAGGGTTGAGCCCTCGTCTTGACGAGCTCTTCTTGGATCCCTTTCCCCTTATCAGCAGAAGTAGGAGGGACAACCACAGGAATAACAGCTTCTTCAATCAACGGAGTTCTTGCAGAGAGTTTTATCGGTGCAGGAGTAACTTTGGCAGCAGCTGAGGGTCCAAAGATTGCCTTTGGAGGGGCAATCTTTGGAGAGAAAACTCTCCCACTTCGGGTAATCTTGCTCGTACCGGCAATGTTTCCAATGTCGGCAGTTTCTTCGTCAGAGCTCTCTTCAGTTATCTCAATTTGTTTAACACCGTGGTAGTAGATTTCTCCACCATAATTCCACGGTATCGATTTGTCAGATTTGTAGGGGACTGGCCCAGGCATGGTTATTTTCAGAGGTGCAATCTTCGTAGCGGATGTAATCTTAACAGGCCTTTTGGGGACCTTGGAAAGATTGGTGGAAATGGTGGTTATTGAAACTTCTTTGATAGGAGTTGGAGTAACAGGAGTCTTTTCGAAAAGAATTTGTTGGTTGTCCATTAGGCGTTGGATGCCTATCTTCAGCAATGGACAGTCGATTGGTAGGGAGGAACAAAGGTAGCAATCTTCTTTACAACCTGGCAAAATCCAAGCCTTCAACAGATTCAACTTGATTGTCAGTAGTGGAGTTATCAGATCATCAACAGTAGAAACAAACAGATCTTCTTCAACAGCATGGACATTGCGACCATGCTTTGGCATTGGAGCAGAGATTACATTCGGCTTCTCAGGGGCGTCGAACTCAACCTCTTTAGCATCTATCAAATCCTGAATTTTATTCTTTAGCGCCCAACAATTGTTGGTGTCATGTCCGGCGCTGTCAGAATGATAGGCACATTTGGCATTGGCATGATAGTATGGAGATGTGGTGTTAGGGTTTTTCGGTGCCTCCTTTAAACCAGTCAGATTCAACTTCAACAAATGGGGAAGAACTTGTGCAGACAACATATTGATGCGGGTGAACTACCGTGGTGGCCGTTCTACCCGTTGCTGGTTAGGTCTAGACTGATTGGTACGAGGCTGATCATTTGACGAATTTTGAATCATCACGGCCCCTACAGTCGGCCGGCGCTCAGTTCTTCCCGATGCCTTCTGAGAGTACACAACAGCTGCCTCCTTCTTGGCTGGAAATGGCTTTTTAACATTTGTAGATGCAGAGGCATCCCTTTGAATCTTCCCACTCTTAATACCAACTTCCACCCGCTCGCCAGTCAGAATCAATTCAGTAAACCCTGCGGAAGAGCTCCCAATCAAATGGTTGAAGAACGGGCCAGATAGGGTCCCCAAGAACATATCAACTAGTTCCCTATATGAAAGAGGTGGCTGCACTCTTCCGGCCAAGTCGCGCCATTTCTGGGCGTATTCTTTGAATCCCTCATTTGAGGCCATTCCCATACTTTGTAACTGAGTACAGGTTAGCGCCAAGTCGGCGTTGTATTGATACTGGCGATAAAAGGCAGCTGCCAAATCCTCCCAATTGTGCACTTCTGACCTCTCAAGCTGGTAAAACCAATCTAGATGTGTACCAGACAGGCTATCTTGGAAGAAGTGTACCCAAAGATTTCTATCGGATGAATGAGGTTGAATTTTTCTGACATACGACCTTAGGTGCATCTTCGGGCAAGATAGACCGTCGTATTTTGCAAAAGTTGGCACCTTAAACTTTGGAGGGATCACAATCCCAGCAATCAATCCCAATTCTTCAAAATCTAGCCCGGGAACCCTTTACAGCTCCATAGCTGCCAGTCTATCCTCCAGGTTTTTGTATTTGTCGTCCGCTGGCGGGTATTGCTGCTCTGAGTAGTCTTCATCTTCCTCAACCTCTTCCTCTTCAGCTTCGGACTCAGAAGGTAGTGCAGCTCCTTTTCCCTTATCGGTTCCCTCATCAGATGTGGAGGGAAATTCAAGAACTCTCCTAGCTTCATTCTCAAATCTTCTTCCCAGTGTAGCTACCCCAACTCTTTTCTTCTTCTTTTTTCCTTTTTCTTGCTCTTTGTTCCCTAACAGTGCTTTAAGATCCTCCTGACCCTTTGCCAAGGTCATAAGGAGCTGTTGAAACTGCGAGTTTTGTGCCTGCAGATCTTTGACCGTCTGTTCAAGATCCATCTTACTGAAATAAACAACAGAAAGATAAGGAAACCTGGTGTGAAGACCTGCTTATGCATATGATGAATGATATGTTTATTCATGCAATGCATTCAAGGATTTAGAAATTCAAAATTGTTGCAGACAAAAAGGACATACGTCATATTAATAAGAAGAAATTTTGTCAGTACATTAATGCCCCATGGGCCAAATATTACAAAAACTTCTCAAGGTAAAAAGACGTTGCGCATCCTCTTTGGTGCGATGTAAGTGTTGAGGGTCTCCTCCTCGTGAAGTTGGCGGGTAAGCTCTAAAACCTTCTTCTCACTGGCGTAGAAGCTGGCTTCAAAAGTATCCCTTTCTTCCTTGAGTTGGACCCAAGTCTTCTGCATTTCCTCCCATGATGTTGGCATGTCAGGATGTAGGATGGTGTATGGAACCTCTCCTTCCTTAACAGGCTCTTTAATCAAAGGGAGAATGTGAGGGTAAGGCATCATAAGACTCTGGGCTCGGGCTCGTACCCACTTGAGGTAAGGCTCAAGAGGGATGGAGTTCTTGGGCCCCAGTGTCTTGCTATCTACCTTGTTAGGCATCCTCCAAGCTCTGATGAATCTTTGGCGAAGTCCTTGCACATCATTGTCGAAGTCAAAAACTAGGTCAGGAATCAGCATGTCATGAGGGCCATCCCTCCGTGCATATCCAAATTGTCTTAAAGCTAGACAAGGGTTGTAGGTAATTCCTCCCATAATGCCAAGTAATGGAACATTAGGGAACTCACCACAACGATCGACGATGATGACATTTTCTCTGGACCGAGAACACCAATGTACATCAGAATGTGTGAGGGTCATCAATCGTTGTGACCACCTTAAGCCTTGCTCATTCTTCAAAACAGATTGTGGAAGGTGAGAAATAAACCACCTTGCAAGGATAGGAGTACATCACATGAGAACACCTCTCTTCCTCATTGTTCGTGTGTAAAATGAGTGGAGGATGTCCCCAAGCAATGTAGGTATGGGATTCCTGGATATGAAAATCTTGACAGCGTTGACATCTATAAGTTGGTCAGGATTTGGGAACAAGACCAACCCATAAATAAGGAGTGCCACAATCTCTTCAAAGGCTTGCAGATCCAAAGAATTCCAACACTCTTGTGCCTTCTCAAACAAGAATTTTGCCAAGAAGCCTTTGACAGCACTTCTAGTCTCCCAATGCCCCTTGATGTCATATGGTTGCAAGTGTAGTGCTTGATCAATATCTTCAGGCTTTGGTTCTTTTTCCGTACCGTTGTAGGGTAGTTGATTAAGAATAGGAATCCTCAGGAGTTGATAAAATTCCTCCAAAGTAGGCACCAATTGATAGTCGGGGAATGTGAAACAGTGGTGAAGGGGGTCAAAGAACTGGAACAACATTTTCACCATGTCTTCTTCAATACTGGTGTTGACTAGGTTGAGCAGTCTACCATGTCTTTCACTGAAGAGAGAGCTTTCTGGAATTCTGGATGTAAGCTCCTTGAGTTGAGGAGGGATTCTCACAAGGTTGACTTGGATAGTTTTCCTGCGAAGAATTTCCATGACCTACAAAAGAAGAACAAAGATGAAGATCCAAACCCTTGAAATGGTTAGTGGATGCATATGATGATGTTCATGATGTATGCACAAACATATGTACAAGCAAGTCACACAAAACCCTAGTTTCAGGCTTGCATGAGGTTTCATAGGTAAGTACCCTCTTGAGTGTAGTTGGCTTAAAAACCTGTCCTATAAATAGTAACCGGGTTCTAAGGAGCTCAATATCATTGGATTGCTTTCTATGTTCATTGTTTTGGTTTAGCCACTTAACTAGCGACCAAAATATTCCAAGAAAACAACCCTCAATGAGTGTAGTATCGAGTATCTACCAACTTCGGACTGCACCAAAGCCGGTCATCTCACTACCCCTAATAAAAGGCCAAGATGGTCAAGTAAGGTTCTAAGTCATTAGTGCTTGGTGACATCACTCAGCGGCCCCGTACTCTCCATGATTGAACTCAAAGGGTTACCGGTACTCACAAATATGTCGCACTAATATAGCTATTGCTTCAACCGTGTCGGTATACCCCGCACAGTTTCCACAACGTATTGCTATCTATGAATGTTTCCCAAATCCGGGTGTAGGATTTCAAGCCCAAACAAGATAACCAAAATGTAAAGCAATCAAAGCAAACAAGTAGTCATGCAAAAGGGTGATCTAGGCCCTAAGGTTACTCCACTTTTAAAGTTTTCCTCAACAGAGTCGCTAGTTCTGTGATACGGTGGGAGAACTGACTTGAGGTTTTGCGTTTGTTTTTGCAAATGTTTCGGTTTAGCAAGAGTCGCCACCGACTTTTTATTTTATCCTAAGGAAAGGTTAAAAAGCACAAGAAAAACCTTTGAGATGTTTTCTTGGGTTCGGGGAGTAGATTATAGAAAGGGAAGGTATTAGCACCCTTTTTATCCATGGTTATCCATGGGCTCTTAGTTACTTGCTTAGATCACCTACCTTGCATTTTCAATTGTTTGAAATGGTGCTTTCAATTGTTTGAAATGGTGCTTTTTGTGTGTTTGAAAGATATTTTGAAAAGAGGCCATTTGTCGTGGCAACCTTTGTAATGATCCATGTTTGAATGTATACAAAGGCGTATTGTCTTTTGAAAAGTTTTTCAATGTTTGTGAAAGTTATTTTGAAGTTGTGTTGTGTATTTTGAGAAAAAAGGCAAGGATTGTTTTGCAAGATTTGGTCAAGTAACCAAGAGCTATCTACCCTAAATTTCTCAAAGATTATTCCTATGTTTTAACCCTTTTAACAGTATTGTTCCACCATTGTATTTGGTGGACAATCTTGTGTTAGGATGTTAACGGGACGGGCGCGGGTCATCGTTTAGACCATGAGTGCAATAGTGCCAAGTGTCTTTGGCAATTTTTCCTTTAAGGGACTTGATCATTTTTTAGGCAACTTGAGAAAGCGTCATCGAGGGACTATGATCATTAGATTTGTTTTTGTTTTGCCAAAGGCACTCAACATGCAACATGGCCCATTTTTGAAGGCAACAAGTGGAGTAACCCTAAGGGTGCAAGTGTGCATTGTGTTGTCCATTTTCATGCTTTTTTGTCTTTGTATTAGTCAAGCTATTTGTTATTTGATTTGCATACAAACCCTAGGTCTATCATGGCATAATTTGAAAGCTTTTAAATGCGGAAATTTAAAGTCCTAAATTATTACAACATGATTATGCGGATGGGGGTACAAATGTTTGAATGGGGGGATATTTGGCAAGAAATTAAATCTAAAGCTATTACATCCATATTGAATATACAAATATTTAATTGTACAATATTTAAATAAATACAATAAATATGCAAAAGGTATTATGCACAAAATGATTTTTTATGTATTTGAAAGTATTTTTCAATGTGAAATATAAACAAAAATAAAAAGGTCAAATTTTGAATATTTTTGTTATTTAGGGAAAAACCCTAGTTTTTAAATAAATAGTATTTATTTATTAATTATATACAATATTTATATATTAATTTATACAAAAAATAAAAAAAGAAGTATATTGTAAAAAAAAAGTATTTTTTAGTGTCATGTATTAATAAAAATAAAAATGTATTATTTTCATATTTTTATCCTAAGTATTCTAATAAAATATACAAATATTTATATTATATATTAAATATACTAAATATATACAAAAAAAATAAGATATTAATTATTTACAAAAAAAAGTATATTTTAGAAAATGTTTTCAAAATGTAAACAAAAAATAATAACTAAAAAATAAATATTTTTGTATTATTTCCTAGGGTTTTTAAAAAAAGGTATTATATTTATTTACATATATATGATAAATAAAACAAATAAATGCCAAATAAATGCAAAAATGTATGGAAAAAATATTTTTGATATTTTTTATATTTGAGCAAAAAATATTAAGTCAGAATAAAAAATAAAAGGTCAAAAATAATGAGTATTTCACACAATGGGCCAGGGGGGTGTAAAATGGAAAAAGAGTGTGCAAAGAGCAAAACCAACTCAGGCCCAGCCCAAGTCAGCCTTCTTCAACCTCCAGCTTTGTTTGAACAAGCAAAAACGCGCGTTTCCTAACTCCTGATTCCTGGACTTTCATGCAAAACTCATAACACCAATAATGTAGAGCATCAAGAGACGAATTCAGACATATAAAATACTTGACCTAACTCTAAGAAACGAGGGAGAATTTCTTCATCCCCAATTTCTGACCTAATTTTTCTTCAATGTTCATGGCCAAAATTCTCACAGCATACTCAATATAAATGAAAAGTAAATACATGGATGACTTCAGGGCTATGAGTAGAGCATGTTTTATTCACAAACCTAAGCCTAACTCTTCCTAGATTGAGAGATAAAAGTTCATGTTTTTACCTGTTTCAGCTTGAGTCGTGTACAACAATTTCGCCAACTTCAATGGAGTTTGAGCTTTTGTACAGCTTACCTGAATTCCAAGGATGCTTCTCCAACACCTAGCTTGCTTTGATACTCTCTGAATCGTGTTATAGAAGTTCACCTGCAAAACTGAAAAGTGAAAATGGCAACTGAGGTTAGGGATGTTACAGTTTGTATTTAGGGATTGGGATAGTCAAATGGCAATGGATGGTAGGGAATGTGTTTGAACAAGCTTTGGCCAAAACGCACGAGTGGATTGAGTTGTGGAAGTCAAACTGCAACAGGTGCCCTATTTTGCAGAAAAACTGTGATTTTCTGTATGAGGAGGGATGAGGGGTGGTTTAGTCGTGCTTTAGGCTTGCTTGGATGTGTGAAAGATGAGAACAAGGTTTGTGTTTGGCTGTGCTTGCAGGAAGTGAGAGTTGGTATGAGTTTGCCAAGTTTCTTCTAATGTAAGCAAGGATAGTGTTAGTTGTGATATAGGCCTGTACCACACTCTATGTATGTTGCATATCTTGCTCTTGGTAACACAAATTTGTGGACTCTGTCTGGCCTCAAAGATTTGGCTTGTACTTCTTGGATTTTGAATTTGATATAAAGCACTACTTTTCAAAAATGGCAAGTTTGCTTTTTCTACTTCAGGGTTAATTCTTTGTGTAATGACCAAATGCATAAAACAATGCTTGAACACAATGGTTAGGCATTTAATTATGGAGTGAAAACTTGGTTTAGAGGCCTGCAAGCAAGTACCAAGCATGCTGATTTGAAAATGGAACTTGTATGAACATGCATTTGGTTATGAACAAAAGTGAATTTTGCCCAACTTTGCAAATTCAATTCTCCCTAACCACAAGGGTGTTTGAGAAGTTCTTGGAAAATTTGGAAAGCTTGTAATGTGTAATACAATCCATATTTGTAATGAAAATTGAAACTCCAAGTGGAAGCATATGAAAAATGGCCAAGAAGTTGGACAAAAATCCTGCCTAGAATAGGTCAAAATTTTTCTAAGTTAAAAAAGTTTTGCACCCTTGTTCCAAAAATCATAACTTGAGCTACAAGCTTCTTTTGAGAAAACTTTGTGAATCAAAGTTGTAGATTTTGCAATGGACTACAACTTTCATGTTTTGAGTTTTGTTTGAATCCATTTGTATCTTGATGAAAAAATGGGACAAAGTTAGGGAAAAATAAGGGAATTTCATAACTTAGAAAATTTCTAAGTTATGAAATTTCTTCATTTTAAACCCTAATTTGCAATTTTGGATTTCTTGATGAACAAGTTTCATAATTTTACATGTCTTGATGAAAAATGAATCTTGGCACTTGATTTTGACCAAAAAGTCAAAGTTTAACTTTTCAGTATACCGTCAAATTTTGATTAGTTGACTGGAAAATTCATCTGTCAATCATGTGCATTTGAGATCTTTTGAACTTGTTGAATGTGTAAAGACAATTCCATTGAGTCCTTAAGTCCATATATGAGCTTGGTTTGCCATTGGTTAGGTCAAACAGTCAAAAATTGCCTTTGTGCAGTCAAAACCCTAAAAATGACCATTTTGCCCTTTTGGTGATCTGATCAAATTTCCTGTGGAATTGTGATCCAAACTTGACCAAATGGTTCATATGAGTTCATTATGTTGATGTGGGTCAAATTTCATGAGGTTTGACTGTCAATTGGCCACAGTTGACTTTTCCCCAATACAGCTGATTTTAGGTCAACTATCCAATTGACTGGGCAAAAATTTGAATCAAGGCTTGAAACTTGGTATGGATAAACTTGTGAGTCTAACATGAAACATGAAAGTAAATTTGGGCATTTTAGGTCAAAACATCTTTGTGAAAACTCAAACCCTAATTTGGGTCAACAGTGCAAGGATGGGTCTTGAGCAGAGCAAACCCTAACTTGATCTTAAGTTCCAAAAGTCTCGTGGTGAGAAAATGTTGATGAAATGAGAGGGCAGATTTTGGGGTACAACACTCACAATATTCCTCACCTTCGTCCTCGGCTTGGTTGATCATATTTTCAAAGTCATAATGAGTAGTAGCAAAACTGTTATCAATGGGATCCATAATGGATATGGATCTACATTTGGATACGTGAGTGTGTGTAAGAGCATAAATGTATAAACAGAATAAAAGAAAAGAAAGACAGAGAGCGCAAAATTTGTATGCCAACGTCCAATGCTTTATTGATGTCATATGAAAATGAAACATGATAACCCTCACAAATAGAACCATTGTGCCTCGGGTAAGACATGTGGCTATAGAGTTTATATTGTTTTTAAATTACATATCCGAAAAACCAGAAAGACAATTACTCCTGAACAAAAGTAATCGGTACAAAGTCCTTGGCAATCCAATTATTGAGTCCGTCGTTGGTAGTCGGGAAGATCCAGCTGTCAATGTTGGAATCACCATCACTGTCACCTGTAGCAGAAACAATATCAATAGAATTGACTCCCGAACCATGTTTGGGCATAGGAGCATTGATAATGTTGGGAGTCTCTGGGGGACCAAATTTAATCTCCTTAGCATCAATCAGATCCCGCACTTTGTTCTTCAAAGCCTAGAAGTCATTGGTATCATGGCCTGGACTTTTCGAATGGTAAGCACAATGAGCATTCGGTTTATAGTAGGGATAGGTGGTGTTCGTATTCTTCGGAGCTTCCCTCAGTGTAACCAGATTGGACTTCAGAAACTGAGGTAAAACCTGAGACAACGTCATATTGATCTGAGTGAACTGTCTAGCTGGTCTTTCTACTCTTGGATGATTCTTTCTTTGCTGAGCAGGTGCAGGTTTGGTAATCATAACAGCCACTACTGTCGGACGGCGCTTAGTTCAATTCTGATTCTCTTGGTTATAGACGACACTGACTTCCTTTTTACCTGTAAACGGCTTACTTGCAGCACTAGAAGAGGCATCCTTCTGAATTTTTCCACTTCGAATTCCAGCTTCCACTCTTTCTCCTGTTAGGATCAGTTCAGTAAAACCCACCGATGAACTTCCAATTAGATGGTTGAAGAATGGCCCAGTCAAAGTTCCCAGAAACATATCCACGAGCTCCCTGTCAGCCAAGGGTGGTTGAACTCTTCCAGCCAAATCTCTCCACTTCTGAGCATAATCCTTGAAACCCTCGTTCGAACCCATAGACAGATTTTGGAGTTGTGTACGGGTGGGAGCAACGTCTGCATTATACTGATATTTCTTATAAAACGCAGCAGCGAGGTCTTCCCAGTTACGAACATTGGCTCTTTCCAGCTGATAGAACCAATCCAGTTATGTTCTAGACAGATTGTCTTGGAAGAAGTGAACCCATAAGTCTTTCTCAGCAGTATGATGCTATATCTTCCTTACATAGGAACAGAGACGCATTTTTGGACAAGATACCCCATCATACTTAGCAAATATCGGTGCCTTGAATTTTGGGGGGATGACAACCCCGGGGACCATACCTAACTCTTCAAAATCCAGCCCAGGAACCTTCTGGATTTCCATAGCACTCATACGCTCTTCTAACGGCTTATACTTTTCATCAGCCAGAGGGTACTGCTCCTCATTATAATCAGTTTCATTGTCAGACTCTTTAGGACTAGGGTCCTCCTCTCTGGCTTCACCCTCTTGATTCTCTCCCTCTTTAGATGAAGAAGCTAAATCAACAACCTGTCTTGTTGGCCCTGTGAACCTTCTGCTCATATGTGCCACACCGGCTGTCCTCTTGGTCTTCTTAGTGTTCTTCTTAACAATCAGAGCCTTCAGCTCTTCCTGTCCTTTGGCCAGAGCCACAATCATTTGCTGGAACTGTGTGTTCTGAGTCTGAAGATCTTTCACAGTCTGTTCAAGATCCATTGTTAAAATAAACAGTGGAGGAGATGAGAAACCTGTTATGAATCCTGTTATGCAATAATATGTATGCAATGTTTTCAAGGGTTCTTAAAGGCTCAAATTTTCCTAAACAAAAAGGAAAAAAATGCGAATTGTATTAGTAAACTTGAATTCTTACAAAGAATGTATTTTGAGAGTACAATTAAGCAAAATAAAACAAAGAAGACTAGGTTTCCCATGGGCGCATCCTCTTTGGCGCGATGTAGGCATTGATATTCCTCTCTTCATGAAGTAGCCTAGTAAGTTCCAAGACCTTCTTCTCGTTGTCGTAGAATTGGGCTTCAAACGTATCCCACTCCTCTTTAAGATGAACCCAGGACTTTTGTAACTCTTCGTGATATGTTGGCATGTCTGGATGAAGAACAAGATGAGGAGTGTCTCCCTCGGAAACTGGTTCCATAATCATAGGTCGGATAGCGGGATAAGGCATCATAATAGTTTGAGCACGGGCTCGTACCCATATGAGATAAGGCTCGAGAGGTATGGAATTCTTATGCCCAAGTATCTTGCTGTCAACCTTATGTACCATACTCCAAGCTTGTGTGAACCTTTTGCGGTAACCCTGAACATCATTCTCATAGTTAAAGGTGATTCCTTGAATAAGTGTATCATGAGGACCATCCCTTCTCGCATAACTAAACTGTCGTAATGCTAAGCAAGGGTTATAAGTGATTCCTCCCCTAATGCCTAAGAGAGGGAAATTAGGGAATTCACCACAGCGATCGATGATAGTATCATCTTCCGAGAACTGTGAACACCAATGAATGTATGAATGCGTAAGGGACATCAGTCAATAAGACCATCTTTTACCATGTTCATTCTTCAAAGTAGATCTGAGTAGGTGCGAAATAAACCACCTAGCCAATAGAGGAGTGCAACACTGGAGGGTCCTCCTTCTTTTATAGTGCGAGCATACAAAGAGTGTAGAATATCCCTGAGTAATGTAGGTACCGAATTCCGAGACAGAAAAACCTGGATTGTGCTCATATCTACGAGTTGATCTGCATTAGGGAACAATACCATCCCATAGACAAGGTGCACCAAAACCTCTTAAAAAGCTTGTAGATCCAGGGTATCCCAAAAATAGTAAGCCTACTCGAACAGAAATTTAACCAGAATTCCTTGAACACTCCCTTTAGTTTCCCAATTTGTCACTATGTCAGACCGTTTTAAGGATAGAGCTTTAACAATTTCTTCAGGTTTGGGATGTCTTTCCGTACCGCTGAAAGGTAGATGATCAAGAATGGGTATCCCTAATAACTGAGAAAATTCCTCCATGGTAGGCACTAACTGGTAATCCGGGAATGTGAAACAGTGATGCAGAGGATCGAAGAACTGAAACAACACTTTCAACATTTCTTCGTCAGGTTTTGCAGTGACCAAGTTGAGCAATCGACCATGCTTTTCAGTGAAAGAAGAGCTTTTGGGAATCCTTACTGCCAAGTCCCTTAATTGGGGAGATACTTTCACTAGGTTAATCAGAATAGTGTTCCTGCGGGCGGATGCCATATCCTACAAAACAGAGCAAAGATGAGCCTTAGAAACCCTTGAAATAGTTAGTATGATATGCTACGATATGATGTTTATGATGTCATGATAAATCACAGGTATAGCAAACACAGACAAATCACACTAAGTCCTTAGGTTTAAGGCCTGCTTGAGTTTTAAGGTCATGTCCTCTTGAAGCTGGATTGGTTCAACCTGTCCTATAAATATGTAACCAGGTTCTAAAGGGATCTCAATATCACCGATCTTTCCCCCCAAGACTTGTTCAATTGATGACTGACTCGTAATCAAATAAAACTCAGAAGTCAAACCTCAATGAGTGTAGCATCGAGTATCTGTCGACCTTGGGCATACACCAAAGCCGGCCATCTCGCTACGTCCTACTGGTCAAGTTGTGCAATTAAAGGTTCTAAGGTCAGTTGATGCTTTATGACACCACGCGACGGCCCCGTACATCTCCCTGATTGACTCAAGGGTTACGAGTACCAACCAAAGTGCCACATTAATGTAGCTACTTCTTCAACCGTGTCAGTATACCCCAACACAACTCCCTCACAATTTATTGGTACTTACCTAAAAGGTGTTTCCCGATCCGGGTGTAGGATCAAATAACCCAAACAATTCCCATAAATATAAAGCAAGCAAGACAATCAAGAGAAAGCAATTAAATATGACCTAGATCCTAAGGTTTACCCCACTTTATATTCTTCTCCCCAGTAGAGTCGCCAGTTCTGTGATACGGTGGCAGAACCGACTGTTAATACTGGTTTGCGTTTTTTGTTCGCAAATGTTGCGGTAAGCAAGAGTCGCCACCGACTTTTATTTTATCCAATCAGGAAAAGGAAAAATAATAGAAAAAACCTTTTTCGAGATGTTTCTGAGTAAGGGGTAAATTATAGAAAGGGAAGGTGTTAACACCCTTTTATCCATGGTTTTCCATGGGCTCTTAGGTACTTGCTCTTTTTTGAAATTTCTTATGTTTGCTTGTTTTGAAAGGTTTTGTTTTACTTCGTTTTAACCCTTGTTTCTGTCCTCAAGAGTGTTATGAAGTTGTTTTTGAAAACTTTGTTTTAGGAAAGTGTTGGTGTGAAAAAGTTTTTTGTTTGTTTGAGCAAGTACCTAGGAACTAATCTACCTACTCAAAAAATGTCTGTTCGTTTTCCTTTTAGACAATGCTATCCCATTATTGAGAAAAAGGTAGCATCGTCGTTGGAGTTTTTTAGGGACATTCGAAGGGACAAATACGATCACAAAAGCAATGTTAGGAAATGTTAGTAATCATCCTAAAGCCTTAAAGATCTTTTTCCGAGGCAACATCCAAATGGGTCATTTTAGATCTTTCGGGGCTAGAGGACAACCACTAACAAACCCTATACTTCATGACCGTTTACCGAAGGCAACTAGAGTAGAGTAAACCCTAGGAGTGAGCATGTGCGAGTTTAATTTTCAGTTAATTTATCTTTGCACATTTAGGGTTTTCTACCGTATTAATTTTCAATTTTTCTTTCCATACAATCCTATTAACATCTAAGCAGTTTATATTTGCGGAAATTAAAAGCGAGAAAGTTAAAGTCCTAGCTATTACAAGGCTTTCGCAGATACATAATTATTTCGACTGAAAATAAAAATGCGGAATTGAAACCCTAATTACTATTACAAACACGGAGCAGTTACAATAATAATAAAATGGAATTAAAAAATGCGCGCGGAGAATTAAGCACGAGAAATAATTAAGAAACCTAAAAATCTAATTGAAAAATATTTAGGTTAGTTTTTGAGAAAAAATTAGGTTATGTACAAATTAACCCTAATTTCTAATTATTTTAGATTATATAAAAAGGATTAAATTGACCTAAATTAAATTAATCTAATTAATTATGGAAATAAAATATTTTATAAAAAAATGATTTTTAATGTTTTTTGTGATTTTTGATTTTATGATAAGAAATGATTTTGTGTTATTTTGTAAAAGGAAATAATTAATGAAATAATTAAAAAAGAAAATAAAGAGAAAAGAAGAAATTGGACCTGTATTACTGAAAGCGGGGGTGTGATGTTGAAACATCTTGGCCTAAGAATGCTGAGCCCAATCCCCGCGCTTGATTCAGTGCACCCTCTTTCTGATGGTGCACCATGGTCATCCCTTGATAGGCGTTTGGATCTGGATAGGCAATGATCCATTGGCTGGATGGTTGGAGTGCATGGAAGGCGCTTGGCTGTGTAAAGTACAAGATCTGCATTCAAATGTTAAGAAAATAACAAAATGCTAGGACCTGGGGTCTAACCCAGGTCCTCCCACTCACACATAGGCGCGCTTAACCAACTGACCTACATGTCTTATTTGTCAATATAATAACAAAAATATATATTATATAAAACAAAATAGATAAAACAGAAAAAATATAAAAAAA
This sequence comes from Vicia faba, assembly GCA_948472305.1. Classification (NCBI taxonomy): domain Eukaryota; kingdom Viridiplantae; phylum Streptophyta; class Magnoliopsida; order Fabales; family Fabaceae; genus Vicia; species Vicia faba. Next base: position 581,384,021 of record OX451735.1, read on the forward strand.
CGCGTGTTTTATTCAAACAGGCCAATGGTGGTCAGCCACGTTAGCTTCTTCTTCCCCTGTCCGTCGTTTTAGGTATGGTACTTTTACATACGGACATCTTCCATGGCTATAGCACTGCAAGTTTCAAAAATCAACAGCAAGCTTGATAAATTAATTCTAAGCACATGGATCAATTCGTCTTGATGCCACGAGCATCATGGTACCTCTATCTTGGGCCAATTTAACCTGTATGGAAAAACCCTAAAATGGCAAGGTAAACCCTAACAATGGCAATTATGAATACAAGCACTAAAACATCAATTAAACTATTCAAACATGTTGCAAATATGTCAATGAACACAAATATACCATTTGAACATGTTTATGATGCAAGAATCATTGTAATTGAATTTGAAAAAGGAAGAAAACCGCGTGAGGTCTAGGGGGCGATTATGGGCTTGGGAATGCCTGCAATTGATCGTGTTAGCTTCTGGGAAGGTCCAGGAATCGATTACGAGCTTTGAAATGGCTTGAACTGATCTCTAGGTTAGAAAATGAATCACCTTTTTCTTGCCAATTTTTTAGTTTTGTTTGATGCTGTTGTACCCCAAAATTTGCCCTCCCATATTCTTCAAGAAATTGCCAAGCCAAGTCACAAAATTCCCCAAGGGTTGTGCAGTGCAACTGTCTCCTATACAGTCAAAACTAGGGTTTGAGTTCTGATCAAGAAAAGGAAGTTTTCAAAGGCCCAACCAAGTCTCATATGCCTACAAATATGGTCAAGCATCCTCATGTCAAGTTTCAAGGCATTCAGCTCAAAATTGCACAGTCAAAACCCTAAATTGCACTACAGTCAACTGTAGGGGCAAAATGGTCATTTGACAGTCAAAGGTTCAAATTTTTGGTCAATATATCATTTTGAAGCCACAAACATCATTTGATCAATGCTTGATCATGATTCTCAAAGTTTGGCTCAGAAATCATCAAAGATGCAAAAGTTACTATATTTGGACAGCTGAAAAAGTCAACTGAAATTGACCAGGGCATAACTTTCACATGGATTATCAGAAAAATTCCATCCAAAGCTCATTTTGAAGAGGAAGACATTTCCTACAACTCATCTTCATATTCCAAGTCCAAGAAATGCTCTCACAAAAAGTTATCAATTTCAACATTATAGGTCATTTTCAAAAGTCAACAAAAAGGGACTTTAAGTCAAAAGCCATAACTTGAGATTGGTAAATCAAAATGACATGGGACCAAAGGCATTGGTTAGATGACTCAAAGACCTTTCCAAAATGTCCAAGAACATGTGAAAAGCTTAAAAATTGAGCAAGTTATGCCTTGTGGAAGTTGGGAAATTTTTGGGAATTTTGAAAAGTCAACTTTGATTCAAATGGTCTAAAAATTGCTAATGGGCTTATTTTCTTCCAAGATTCATCATTCTAAACATGTGCACGACCACTTGGCCCAAAGGGAAGTATTTTCTCATTTTTATTTATTTATTTGAATTTTTTATTCATATTAATTCAATTAAATCAATTAAATATGTGGAAAATATCTAAATGAACCAAATGAATCTTTTTATACATGTTTAGACTTGATATTTCGTGCTTAGCCAATTAGGGAAAGTTTTGGCAAGATTTGGTATCAAATTGCATAGAAAAAGATTGAAAACATAATGGAAGAAAATCAAATATTCAATCCATAATTGCAAGAGATCTCTATGAATTTTGTTGACCTAATTGCCTCAGTACATAACCTAGAACACAAACCTAATGGGAGGAGACTGAATGCTGCGCAGAAAACACACTTGCAAACTTGAAAAAATTGCCATAAAACCAAATTCTGAAATCAGTGTTCAAACACGATTCAAAGCCTAATTCCTTTCACAATAGCTTCCTTGTGGTTCACTAAGCATATTCCAATTCATAACACTCATCAAAAGGCAAAGAATCGCTGTACAGAACTCAAAGTTTTCTCACAAAATTGCATACACGCATCTTGAGTTTAAGGCATTTTCATGACATTTGGTTTACATATTCTTATTCAATGATGTCTACTGATGCTTATCATGTGATTTAATTATGTTTTTACGCGTTATACACAAAAATGCCATAACTGACTTTTAGGGTTTTCAGGGTTCTTGAATTGGGGTTTTTCACCCAAGGAAAAATTAGGACTCAAAATCACCACCATTGCAATCAGCGTGCTCCAACGAACATGAAGCATTAGTCGCGATTAATTTATGAGCTACATAGGCCTATTCGCTATTTTCTGGTAGTTGGCTTAAGGCAACGCAACTAAAACCGTTGCTCAATGTTTTGTCTTTCAGGCACGCGAGGAAGATGATACCGTGTCAAAACGTGATAGGCGCATTTGAATTCTCGCGCGCTAACCCACTAACTATTTGTTTTTCTTTTATAATATTTCTTGTTTATTTACTAATCACGCGCGTTGAGTTGGTCTAGTGGCAGGCAATGATACTGGTAACACACGTGACCTGGGTTCGAACCCCAGGTCTCTTACATTCTCCACAATATTTTTTCAATTTTCTTCCCATGCAACGCCCAAAGCCAGGATCATCATACACGCCCAGATCAGACCATACACGCGTCCAGCAAATCCAATCCAAAGGCCAGGATCCATGGAGTACCGTGAGTGCTAGTCAACGCCTAGACATGTTGCTTGGAAAGTCAACAAGGCCATGTCTTATTGGGCCAGGCTTCACCATCAAAACCTCCATATTGGGGCTACCCCCCCCCCCCCCCTGGTTTGCCATTCTTTTTATTTTTCTTATGTTTTATTTAATTTATTATTTTTATTTTCTTGATTGTTTAATTTAATTAATTATAGCTATAAAATATAAAAAACATCGCAAAAAAAAAATCAAAAAAAGATAAAAACATAATAAACCTATTTATTTTATTTATTTTCTTGTAAATAATTAACATGTAAATAAATTTAGTAAAATAGGTTTTAACTTTAATTCTTTCAATAACTAAAAATCCAAAAATATGTAGCAATAGGTTTAATTAATTTTGATTCCTTTTAATTTCCCTTTTTACAATAATAATGTTTATTTTATTTATTTTCTATAATTAAATTTTGCATGTAAATTAACTTAGATTTAAATTAGGTTAAAACTTAATGTTTTCACAATAACTAAAAACCATTAGAATTAGGGTTTGACGATTCATTTTAATTTTAATTAATTATTTTTTTTTCCATTAAATCCTAAAAAACACAAAATACCAAAAACATTTAATTTTCATTTTTATTTTAATTCCTTATTAATTTAATATTTTGCAAAAGGTTCCAACGCCCATGTTCATAGTTTATTTAATTTCGCGCATTTATTTCATGTCGTTTATTATAGTTATGTAATTCTCCCAAAGCGTTGTAACGATTATACTTTTCGCACTTTTACTTCGCTTTCTTTATTTTCCGTCAAATCGGGTCCGGTTTAATTTTGGCGATGTGGACCCGCGCCATTTGTAATAGTTGTAGATTTATTTTCCCGCAAACTTTATAACTGTTAAAAAGCATGCAAGAATGAATGTCTAAATAAAAACAAACGCATAGATCACCTTGACATGAATAAGACAAAATAACTGAACATGACACACAAATCACACACCACCCCTAGGGTACGCCTCACTGTTGCCTTGCCTTCGAAAGGTGATCGTCGAGTAGAGGACGTCTTAGTAAGTCCTCATGATCCGGGAACCTGGCATGAGGGTAGCTTCTAAGGTATCTTCCCATTGCTCTGGTGATCACCATGTCCCTAAACTCGAATTGACCAGAACACCTCCAACGGTGGTGCTACCTATCTCTCAATGGTGGGATGGCACTACCTTAAAGGACATTTACACAGACGAATTCCTTAGGGTAGGTAGGTTCTCGTAGATACTTGCTCTAAATTTCAAAACAAATTCAAAAATACTTTTCACACCAACACATTTTCAAAAAGCTTTCGAAAGCATTTTTTCAAACACTCTTGAGGACCGATACAAGAGTCGAACTGGAATTTTCAAAGAAACTTTTTTAAAACCCACAGTTGAAAAGCAAGCAAACCTTTTTGAAAACACATTGAGCAAGTATCTAAGAGCCCATGGATAACCATGGATAGAAAGGGTGCTAACACCTTCCCTTTCTATAACCTACCTCCCGAACCGAGAGCAATCTCTTTAAAGGAATTTTTCTGTGCTTTTGTCCTTTCCATTTGGAGAAAATAAAAGACGGTGGCGACTCTTGCTTCCGCGACATTTCGCGAACCAGCGTTAAACAGTCAGTTCCAGATCCACCGATCACAGAACTGGCGACTCTGCTGGGGACATCTTAAAGTGAGGTGTACCTTAGGGCTAGTACATAACTATGTTTTCAATTGTCTTCTTTGCTTGCTTTAAATTGTGGGTTGCTTGGGAGTTCTATAGATCCTAAACCCGGATCTGGGGGATACCTTTCTTAGAAAGTAGCAACAAGGCTGTGAGGGAACTGTGCGGGGTATACCGACATGGTTGAAACAGTCTGCTACGTTGATGTGGCACTTTGGTGTGTACCGGTAACCCTTGAGTTCAGTCAAGGAGAGTACGGGGCCTCCGCGTGGTGTCATGAAGCATCAACAGACCTTAGGAACCTTAATTGAACTATCTTGGCCTCTTTAGGGTAGTGAGATAACTGACTTTGGTGCAGTCCGAGGTTGGTTGATACTCGATACTACACTCAATTGAGGGTTGCTTTCCTGGAATATTTCGGTCGCCAGTTTAGTGGCTAAATCGAAACGATGAACAATGAAAGCAATCCCGTGATATTGGGAACCTTAGAACCCGGTTATTTTGATTAGGACAGGTTGAACCCACCAACTTCAAGAGGGTACTACCCAGACCCCATGCTGGCCTTAAACCCTAAGGTCTTGTCTTGTGTGACTTGTGTGCCTTCGTACTTGACTATCTGCGTGCTTGTTACCTGACACTTGTTTCTTGCAGGTCTTGTTTATAGTCCTTAACTAGGACTCATGACAGGGTTTACCAAATTTCTTGCAGGTGTTGTTTATAGTCCTTAACTGGGACTCATAACAGGGTTTACTAGATCTCTTGCAGGTTTTGTTTATAGTCCTTAATGGGGACTCATAACAAAGTATACTGAATTTCTTGCAGGGTCTGTTTATAGTCCTTAATTGGGACTCATAACAGGATTTACCTACATCACCCCATGCATAGCATGACATCATACCATTGCATACCATTGCATACATCCTAACCCATTTCAAGGATCTCAAAGGCTTGTGATGCAGGTCATGATAGATCAAACATCTAGCAAAGGGCAGAGAGGATTTATTTTCCTCTAGCTAAGGTTGTCAGGGGCTATGACCCACTGGATATGGTGAGCCTTTGACCCTTGACGAAGGACTCTCAACAACAGGAAGTTCCTTCAATCAAGTTGCCAGTTTCCAACTCTAACAAGTTTCTCTGTTTACCCTGCGAGGTCCTTGAAAACATTACATGCATGTCATACATATCATTGCATAACAGGTACCCTTTCTCTGCAGGTTACTTACCTTCTTCGCTGTTTATTTCAGCCGATCGTCATGAATCCTGAATCATCAGCTGAGCAGTCTATCAAGGCCCTCCAGGCTCAGAATGCCCAATTCCAAGGGCTAATCATGAACCTGACCCAGGGGCAGCAAGATCTGAAGGCTCTGCTCTTGAAGAAGGAAAAGAAGAAGAAGAGGACTGTCTTGTTCAGCCCTAGACGCAGATCGGGGAATACACCGCAGACTGAAACTGAGAGGACTACTCCATCTGTGAGGGAAAGCAGTCACCATGAGAGGGAGGTGCCTAGTCCAGTGGTCTCCGACAACGAGACAGATTTCAACAACGAACAATACCCTCCGGCTGAGGATAAATACAAACAGTTGGAAGACCGGCTCAGTGCTATGGAGATACAAAAGGTGCCTGGCCTGGACTTCGAGGATCTAGGTCTGTCTTCTGGGGTAGTGATCCCGCGCAAATTCAAGGTACCAGCCTTTGCTAAATACGATGGGGCATCCTGTCCTAAGTTGCATCTCAGGGCTTATACAAGGAGGATCCAGCCCTATACAGCTGACAAAAACTTATGGATCCATTTCTTCCAAGAGAGTCTTTCAGGGACTCAGCTCGAGTGGTTCTATCAACTGAATGGAGCCAACATCCGTACCTGGGAAGACCTAGCCACTGCATTTTACAAACACTACCAGTATAATGCCGACCTCGCTCCCACGCGTACTCAGCTTCAGGGGATGTCTATGGGTACAGGCGAAGGCTTCAAAGAGTATGCTCAAAAATGGAGGGACCTTGCTGGAAGGGTACAACCACCTCTGACTGACCGCGAGCTCGTCGACATGTTCTTGGGGACCCTGTCTGGTCCATTCTTCAACCACCTAATTGGGAATTCTGCTGCTGGGTTTACAGATCTTGTCTTGACTGGGGAGAGAATCGAAGCTGGTATCAAGTCGGGGAAGATTCAAGAAACCGCACCTGCTGATACTCAGAAAAAGCCCCACAGTGGGAAGAAGGAGTCCAATGCTATACATGGTAAAAAGGGTCGTCATGATGCAGGGGCAATCCAGATTTCTGATCCCACACCCGTTCAACCAAGAAAGAGCAATAGGCGTAGGATAAAGCATCAAGACAGGAAGTATACTGACATCAACATGTCTTTGTCTCAGGCATTACAGCAATTGCTGAAGGCGAAAATGATCACACTTAAGGATCCTCCTCAAAATCCTGACACCTCCTCTCCCAAGTACAACCCGGGTGTGAGATGTGCCTACCATTCTGACAGTCCTGGACATGACACCGACGACTGTTGGACCTTGAAGAACAAGATCCAGGATTTGATTGACGCCAAGGAGGTCGAGTTTGAACACTGATCCTACACCGAATCATCGAGAATGTCTTTTGTTCATTCAAATATTCAAGTTGTATTTTTCTTTGATTGTTCGAACATTTATTCATGTTAAACATTGTTATCACATTAATGCATCGCTTATGTCTATTTTGAATCAATATGTTTGCATTCACTATATGCAAATTGTTTTCATATCTTTTCTGATGACAACTCTCGTTAATTCTAAGCCTCTTGAGGGAGGATGACGAAAACGATACCACAATGTACAGTATGCTTTTGAACAGACCTAGCTGATGAGGTACAGGCATTGTTTCAATTCCTAAACACCGGAGTAATAAGGAAGATAATCCCTCGTCAACCCCTCTGAGCCAAAGAAGTAGGAGTTTTATTTTCGAAAATTGAAACCCTTTATCATAACCTGGGGCAGGGTAGTTCTCTCAGTTGATCCAAGTGCATAACGAATGGCACCAAAGAGGTCCTTACAAAACGAAAGACAGTGATGGTTCAGAACAATCAAAAGGACAGGCAGTCATCATCAAAATTCATAAATGAAAAGCCCAAAAAGTCTAAACCTACAAAGGGGACTTATAAAACTGGGGCATCCCGCTGACTGTAATTCCAAAAAAGGAAATAGTTCAGGCAAAAAATAGGGATAACACAATCAAAAAGAAAGAGGTCTTACAAACCCTCAACAAAAAAAAAAGCAAAAAAGGAGATGACTGCCTATTCAAATAAACGTTCAATATCCGAATCATCACTAGTATATCAAAGCAAAGACTCAAACGAGGTCTAACGTATGATCAACTGAGTTTAGGTTTGGAGAACATCACGAAGAGTGGGTGGGTACAAATAATTTGAGCCTTTATCCTTTGTTTCTTAAACCGTGAACCAGGCCACGTTATAACCCTTAAAAGTCCTAGCTGAAGCATGGGTTAGTTCGAAAGCATACTGTTACGAAAGGTATCCTGACTCCTGAAGGTCTACGATAAATACGGGTTGACATCACGTCTTACAAACATTCACTTGTTTTATGAAAAAGAATGCATTTTCAAAATCTTCAAGACAGACATAGGCTTTGCATTTTTAACATAACTTTGTTTGCATATGACCTTTTGTTTGAACAGCAGAGAAGTTCGCACGACGAATATCTTATGAACAAAAGTCTTCTCCACAAAAGAGTCACCTCAAATGGAAGAAAGTATCTCCAGTCAAGGGGCATGGCATGAATTTTGTCCATCATCTGGGGCAGTTAGGTCAAGATCCAGAGAATCTTTCAAAAGGCCAAAAAGCCTGGGGCAAATCTCTGCCTGAGTCTCTTGGGGCACTCCAGCAATGAATCTTGCACGATCAGACATCTTCTGGTAATATGGCAACACAAGCAGCCAGGGGCACCTACCTGCATTCTAAGAGCGTGGACATAGTCGAAAAATACTACGCATAATCAAAGACTCGCTAGGTTGACACGCCTAGGCAAAAATAAGGGCTTCCCGACGAACCAAAAGGGTTCGGGCAAAATGAGGGATGAAATGAAAATCTGTACACCCGGCAAGTCGAAAACCTGAAAAGGCGGCTTGGGCAAAAATGGGTATCCCGATGGACTGAAAACCCGAAAGGGCGGTCCAGGCAAAAGTTAGGGATTAAAGCGTACGACTATGTCCTGCCATCTGTCTACCAGAAGAAGGGTTGTCCATCAACAACTATCGGCACCCCACGAGTGCCTCCCCCATAGAAACAGGGGCAATAAAGGGTGGTCTAAGCAATCCGGTTGTTCTATCCTCCAAAGTATCAGGGTAGGTTCCGTTGAAGAACATAGCCAGTACGGTTCAATACTTCCCCAGAAAAGTCCAATCCGGTTTCCCCAGGAAAGATGGAGTCCATATCCCCAAGCAGCAAGCTTATCCCCAGTAAATTCTGGAAGCTTATCCTCGCAGAGCACGAACGCGTCTCCCGGCTTTATTTGAAGAGTTATTTCCTCAATAGGATATAACTGGGTTATCCTCAGCCAAAAGCCACGGAAAGATCGTCGTCAACACAGCCTCCTTACCCCAACGAAGTCCATCAACACTTCCAACAACAAGGATACCCTCAGCAAGTTACTATCAACATTCAGCAAAGCATCTCTCTCCCCAGCAGAGTCGCCAGTTCTGTAATCGGTGGATCTGGAACTGACTGTTTAACGCTGGTTCGCGAAATGTCGCGGAAGCAAGAGTCGCCACCGTCTTTTATTTTCTCCAAATGGAAAGGACAAAAGCACAGAAAAATTCCTTTAAAGAGATTGCTCTCGGTTCGGGAGGTAGGTTATAGAAAGGGAAGGTGTTAGCACCCTTTCTATCCATGGTTATCCATGGGCTCGTAGATACTTGCTCTAAATTTCAAAACAAATTCAAAAATACTTTTCACACCAACACATTTTCAAAAAGCTTTCGAAAGCATTTTTTCAAACACTCTTGAGGACCGATACAAGAGTCGAACTGGAATTTTCAAAGAAACTTTTTTAAAACCCACAGTTGAAAAGCAAGCAAACCTTTTTGAAAACACATTGAGCAAGTATCTAAGAGCCCATGGATAACCATGGATAGAAAGGGTGCTAACACCTTCCCTTTCTATAACCTACCTCCCGAACCGAGAGCAATCTCTTTAAAGGAATTTTTCTGTGCTTTTGTCCTTTCCATTTGGAGAAAATAAAAGACGGTGGCGACTCTTGCTTTCGCGACATTTCGCGAACCAGCGTTAAACAGTCAGTTCCAGATCCACCGATCACAGATGCCTTGCGCGACCTTAATCCATGTTCTTGCGCATTGGTTATGTTCTGCATATATAGTGTGATGAATTAGTTCAACAAAAACACTTTGTATCTTTGATAATCATGGAGATTTGATTTGATTTTTCTCTTGTATGATATGTTTCCAAAATAGGTGTAATCATGCCAATTTTCTCCAATTATCCCTTGATCTGATTTGATATGCTTTGGCCAGCTTTATTAGATTGTGATTCCTACAAAAATCAGACCAAAACCAATCTTTTATATTTTTTGCAATTTATTTGATTTAATCTAACTTTTAATAAATAAAAAATGAAAATAAATAAATCAAAAAATGTAGATGCATATTTGGGTCATGGACCATGTTTCCAACAAGATTCAATCATGAAAAGCTAGGCCCATTTGACAAAAAATGCACTTTTGAGCACTTTTGACTTTTGACAATTTTCCAAAAATGGCCAACTTTGACAATGCATATCTCCCCCAATTTTAACCCTAGAGAGGTGTTCTTGGACTTTTTATAAAGCTTAGGATGTCCATTAAACAACCCTTTTGGTTTCATCTCAATTGGGTCTTCCATGTTCATGTAAGAAGCTTTGACCCAAAAGGTGTTTTTGTTGACTTTTCAAAAGGACTTATAATGTAGAAATTCATATCTTTTGATGAGTGCATATTTTGAACTTGTGGGATGAAGATGAGTTGTAGGGAATTGCACCCTCTTCAAAATGAGCCTTGGATGGAAACTTTCTGATAAAGTATGAATAAGTTATGCTTGGTCAAAGTTTGGTTGACTTTTCCTAAGAAACCCTAATTTAGCAACTTTTGGGTTTTGATGAATTTGGGGGCATTCCTTGAGGAATCATAATCAACCCTTGATCAAATGATGGATATCTCTTTAAAATGTTGATGTTGACCAAAAATCTTGAAGTTTGAGTGTATGTGGGCCACAATTGACTTTTGACCTAGTATAGTTGATTTTCAGGCATCTGGTCAATTGACTGAGCAAACTTCTTGTGCAAGGCATGAAAATTGACATGGATGATCTTGAGAACATATTAGGACCATGGAAGGAATTTGGGATTTTTGGAGTTCCCATACCCTGATGAAAATGGAAACCCTATTTTGAAGCTTGTTTCCTTAGGAGGAGGATTTGTCTGGTCAATCTTTAGTCATCCTTGAGCAATTGAGGACCTCCAGAGACATGTCTTGAGTGAAATGAGAGGGAACATTTTGGGGTACAATAAAGGTGCCTTTCGATGCAGGGAAAAATATCTATCCTTCTATCCAATGAACGAATATTACCCTTTGATCCATTGAAGGGATGTGGCTTTTGATCCAGAGGGTATTGTTGAAAGAGCCTGATGGATCACCAGTGAGGGCACTGAATCTGCAAAGATATGTTAGAAAAATAAAGATGCAGGACCTGGGCATCAAACCCAGGCCCTTCGATCCTGTATGCATTTGGTTTATTCAAGTTAGATCTGCAGCAAGTGTTAGAAACAAAGCAAAATGCAGACCTGGGTGTCAAACCCAGATCCTTAATCTTGAATACAAATTGAATGCATTACAAATGTTAATATATCATGCAAATGTAAAGTATGATCTCTTGCCCATTCTTACCAACAGTTTGAAGCTTCGATTTGGCACTTCTAGACGTAGAGATGTCTGCTTAGGGGATGGTGATTGGGAACATTTCCCGCAGACTTTAGGGAGTGAATAGAGTGTTGCTGAAGACTCCTTCGATTGGGACTACTTATGAGGATTTTGATAGTTTTATTATGGCTTATGAGGGAGCGTGTGCGTATCTTTCTTTCTTGTGGGTTTGTCCTTTTTTTCGTCCCCTTTGCAATGTGTCCTAGGCCTTGTATTTATAGGAGTGTGATGCGCATGGAAATGGTAAGAGACAATCATTAACCAGCTTTGAAATCAATGAGACCAAAATCAGACATATTAAAAGATTTCCTTTTTTGAAATATTCATGCCCCTTTGGAATCTTGAATGAACATGAACACCTTGGTCTTTCGAATGCTTTCCAGTGTTGCTCTTCGATTGGCCTAGAGTGTTGATTCGAAATGTTTAGAAAACTCCTTATTAAATCTACTTCGATTGAGTCTATCTACTTGCCCTAGCTGCTTGATCTAAACAACTCAAACGAAAACTTCATTCTGGCCAATCGAAATCTCCTTTGTCACCACCTTCTAATGCCATTGCACAAGAGGCTTGGGCCTGGCCACATGTAGGACCAAGACCCATTATAAGACAAGCTTGTATTTAGTAGACATGTGTCCTTCGAATGGACCAATGAATGCTTCTTCGAAGGGACCTTATGAATGTGCCTTCGAAGGGACTATCATGTGTGTCGAAGTGTGGAAAACTATTTTTAAAGGGGACCATTTCCCAGTCTAAACTAGCACAAAGGAAGCCAATGCCTTACGGATGTTAGCATGATAAGTTAATTTCTATGTGAATCGAAGGCCAGTTGAAAGGATCTTGGCCTTGTGCATTGAAATCAAGCACAAGGGAAGCCTTTTCCCTTGTGAATCGAAACAAACTTGTAGGGGGTTCTTGCCTTTCCCAGTCGAAGCCTTGTGAACTTAACTTGATCGAAGGAAGCCAAACTCCAAATCGAAGACCTTGTGAACTTATCTTGATTGAAGGAGGCTCAGTGCCCAATTGAAGACTTGCAGACCAAAGCCTGGTCAAAGGGTTTTAGATGCCCAATTGAATCTCCTTATCCAGATGACAATCGAAAAAACAAACTGCTCAGGGGCTAATTGAAAACACCCTATCTCAAAGCCAATCGAAGACACCTTGTTTATCTTCAAAATTTTATTTTTCTTTAACCAAGTGTTTGTGACCACCCATATAAGAGAAAACCTTGGAAAACATGAGAGGGAAAATTTTGGGGTACAACATCAAGTACATGATTAATTGTCATTGCTCAAACAACGAGACTCAATATGAGACTTTAATAGATGGTCTTGAAACCTTGTTGGAATTAGGGGAAACTAAAGTCAAAATAAGAGGTGACTTTGAACTGGTTATCATGAAAATAACTAAGGAGTGCAAGTGTGTCAAGGAAAAGCTGATCATGTACTTCGTCATAGAAAACAAATTGATGCGAAAGTTTGTGTATCTAAACATCAGACATATCCCTCAAATAAAAAATCAGGAGGCTAACGACTTGGCTCAAATTGCATCAAGATATAAGGTGTCAAAGGAGAAATCGAAATATCTGATTGAAGTTCGAGGAAGAGTGATGGTGACTAGGCTATCTCCATTAGAATTGGAAGTGACGAAGTTAGGTTATATAGATGAGGAAAGTTTCAAAAAAATTTCCATTGATAATTTAACAAACACGGATTAGAGAAAGCCAATAGTTGATTATTCAAAAGACCCCACAACACCCACACAACGAAAGATCAGGTAGCGAGCTATAAGTTGTACTCTTATGGGGAACAAATTATTTAAAAAGACACCTGAAGGGATTTTGCTCAAATTCCTTACTGAAAGTGAGGAATATTTTTCTCTGTCGAATGTCCATAGTGGGGCATGTAGGGCTCACTAAGTTGGCATAAGATGAAGTGGTTATTTTTACGACAAGGCATGTATTGGCCAACGATGTTTAAATATTGCATCGAGTTTGCTAAAGGGTACCAAGAGTGCCAGGTACATGCAAGCATTCAACATGTTACTGTGAGCGAACTACACTTCATAATCAAACCTTAGTCTTTTAGAGGTTGGACTTTAGATCTGGTTGGCGAGATTTGACAATCATCGTCCAAAGGTCAGAGATGAATGAATGAGAAACACGAAAGATGGGGGGGGGGTTTAAATTAGGTTTCACTAAATAAAAAAAATTGTTGGTGACAAACCAAGTACACTTAGAACATAAAACTTTAAATGAACACAATGATTTTTATCCTGGTTCGCTGTTAACTAAGCTACTCCAGTCTACCCTTGCAAGGTAGATTTTTCCTTCAACAAGAACTTAATCCATTATAACCAAACTGATTACAGAATAACCCACAACAAGTCTGATCAACCTTATTGGCACCCCCAATAAGTATGTTGATCCTTAATATAAATCCACTCAAGCCACAACAAGAGTCTTCTTGATCTCAGAACTTCACTCAGTCTCTCAAGGTATCACTCAACAACAGTTGAGTACTTTCAGTGTATTACAGATTTGCTTATTGTAAGTAGATTACACAGACTTTTCAGTACAATGAAGAAAACCTAAGTTTCTCCTTCAAGATACGAGCTACAGATCCTTGCTTAATTACAAAACAATACATAGATGATTTCTCTATAGAGTTTGCACAACGCTTTGGTATAGTTTTGTTGAGCTTGATTTGAACCGATAGATTTGTCGTTGTAATGTAGTTTGTTACTTTTCTTCAGATTCTAAGTCTTCCTTTTATAGCTTCTAAAAGAGATCCATTGAAAGGGTAGAAAATTAAATCGGAAATCTAGTTGTTGGTTCTCAACGGTTATAATGAGAGTAGTCACTGTCAAGTACAAAAGAATTATCCTTGCGCCAGTCTAGAAGAGTAGAGGTCACAGTCACTTTACGTACCTTTTGTACACTATCACACGTTAACCATTTTGAACTTTTCCTTCTTGATCTACAGAGGCTTCAGATATTTTAATGTTGAACTTTGAAGCTTGTTGTAGAATAATCTTTCTTAAGCCTTAGACCTAAGTCTTGTAGTCTTCAAACCTTGTCACATAGAACCTTGTCTTCAGAGTCTTCAACACTTGGTTGTAAGAACTTCCTTTTTTTCAGATCATCAAAACCTGTTCAACAAACCATTGTCTTCATAATCTTTAGAACTTATAACACACATAATTAAAGCTTTATAAGAGCTCCAAAGCTAAACCACAAAGCCACGATTAGAACTTCTTGTACTAATGTTCCTAAGACACATTGCAGAAGATCTATTCAGAACATTGACTTTATCGAAACATGTAACCACGTGTTTTCTTTCAAAGTGTATATTCAGAACCTTATGATATCACACGCCTTATACCAGAGTCAGAACATTGTAACAGCAGTTACACACTAGATGAAACCATTAGTGTATACAATTGTTCTCTAAGATAGCATGTGAAGGTTTCATCAAAATCTCAAGGCCAGATGTAGGAAACACTTCTTGTTCATACAATATCCCAATTTTTAATGATGATAAAAATATGTATTTTGATAGAACAATTTATACAGGGTAATCATCGTAGCCGACAAATTCAGAGCTAAGCTCACAGCTCCCCCTGAATTTGTTAAACCTAAAATTTTATTTAAGCTTGTTCATAATCTCCCCTTGAGCCCATGACTCACAAAATAAATTTGGAGTATCAGAATATAAGAATAGAGAAGTAACACTTCCCTACAGTAACTCATCAGAGTCTAACTAGAACGCCTAGTCTTCATCTCAGAACTTGGTTTCTGTGAGAACTTGATGTAGAATCAAAACTTGATTTGAACCTGATTGAATAATGCCACACATCATGTATCAGCGCTTATGGACCACGATTCTAATATCACAACCAAAACATTATGCTTCTCAAGAATCAACATTTGATCTGATATTCTTCATTGTATTAGACACTCAGATAGTTCACAACTTCTGAATCGAGTGTACATTGTAGAAGCACACGTATCAGAGCATATATTCTAAGTGGCATCTCTGTATGAGAGCATGTATCTGAATCTTGACTTGAGTTCCTTTCAGGAGAGCACAACTTCTGAGCTTTGATTCTAAATTTCATATTTTCATAAAGTTAACAACTTCTAAATACTATGATATCAAGCAAGATTAACTTACTTTTAGTAAGTTTATAACTTCTGAATTGTGTTTTGTATATCTGTTTGAATATTCATATATTCACAAGATGTACAACATCTTAGATATAAAATGAGATTTGACTTTATCATTCATAAGGTTTTCAACATTTTCATTAGGATCTTCTTCTTCAACATGTCTTAGAACAAACTCAGTGAACTTGTTTAGAGTTCCCAGATAGAAAAAATCAAACAAACAGTTAGTAGTAACAACATTATACATGTTTGAGTTTCATACTTTGAGAGTAAACATTATCAAAATCATTTCACTGTCTCCCCCTTTGTCAGAAATAAAAAAGGTAATAAAAGGATAGAGAAGTGAATATTTGATGATGGTAGAGAAGGATTTATGAAGGCATGATAGAGAAAATATGGAATACGGTTCTTAGATTAAGATATGAGAATGAGACAACGAAATAGGTGAGAGGAAAAATAAGTGACACATGGAAGACATGACTTACCTGATGAATGACATAGGCCAAATGGCATATATCACAAGGAAATGAACAAACAATCACTGACATAGGGTAAGGCATGACAATTTTTGTATACTGCCAAGAATATCATCTCCCTCAAGATGTCACAAAAAGTGCAAGGTGATTCAGAGCAACAATAGTCTTTTATTTGAACAAGAATCCTTTTACTTTTTAGTAACTTGTTTGATAAAGTAGGTTCTTCAATATTCATAGAAATGATTAATTCGAGGAATAGATGATTCATGAGTATAACTGATTCATGAAGACTTCACTTGATCATAAGTCACATGTTTCAAAATCCTACACAGAAAATCTTAGAAGCATATATTACATTTAATGCTTCATCAGATTGAAACAACATCTTTTTTGTTCTGAACGCGAAACCATGTTTAGATTTCTTAGAATGAAAATAAGTTTATCTTTAGCAAGGGGTTTTGAAAGATTTCATCCCACTGATGTTCAGTGTCTACAAATTTTAAAGAGAGAGCGCATTTTTGGACATAGTTTCTGATGAAATGATGTTTAATTTCAATATGTTTAGCCCTATAATGTAGTATAGGATTTTAGATAAACAAATGGCAGAAGTATTATCAAAGAAGATATGAATATTATTTTCATATAAATGATAATCTTCTAACTGACTCTTCATCCAGAGAATTTGAGTGCTGCAATTTTCCATAGAGTTATATTCGACTTCAGCAGTTGAGAGAGCAATTGTTGATTGTCTCTTTCTGGATCATGATATGAGGTTTTCTCCCAGAAATTGACAACTTCAAGAAATACTCTTCCTTTCAAGCCTATCACCGACATAGTCAGCGTCATAATACCCTACTGACTTGTATCTTCTGATTTTAAATAACACAGACCAATTTTAACAGTGTTTTTCAGGTATCTAAAGATTCGTTTTACAATAGTTAAGTGAGATCATCTGGGATCTGATTGAAATCTAGCACATATACATACACTAAATAATATATCAGGCCTAGAGGCAGTCAGATAAAGTAAATAAACTATCATACCTCTGTACAGCTTCTGATAAACTTTGCTACTTACCTCGTCCTAATTTAGAACACAAGTAGGGTGCATATGAGTCTTTGCTGTCTTGCATTCAGATAAGTCAAACTTCTTTAGAAGTTCTTTGACATATTTGCTCTTGTGAATAAAGTTTTGATATGTTTCTTGATTAATTTGGATTCGCAAAAAGAACTTGATTTCTCCCATTAAGCTCATTTCAAACTCATCCTACATGGAATTGGAAAAATTCTTGCACAAAATGGAATAAGCAGAACCAAATATAATATCATCAACATATATTTGAACTATCAAGATATCATTTTTCAATGTTTTACAGAACAATGTAGTGTCAAACTTCCCCCTGTTGAAGTCATTTTCTAAAAGAAAAGTGTTGAGTCTCTCATACCAAGCCCCTGGAGCTTGTTTTAGACCATACAGGAATTTCTTGAGTTTGAAAACAAAATCAGGATTTTTATTATCTTCAAAACCAGGAGGTTGGTGCACATAAACTTCCTCAATTATGTAACCATTCAAAAATTCACTTTTAACATCCATCTAATATAAGATGATGTTGTGATTAATAGCAAAGAAAATTAAAAGACAAATATATTCTAACCTAGCCACTAGTGCAAAGGCTTATGTATAGTCTATTCCTTCTTGTTGACTATATCCTTGTGTAACCAGTTGAGCGTTGTTTCTTACCACTTCACCTTTTTCATTTAGCTTGTTCTGAAAAATCCATTTAGTTCCAATCACATGAGTTCCTTTGGGTCTTGGTACTAGATCCTAAACATCATTGATTTAGAATTGCATGAGTTCTTCTTCCATGGCTTGATTCCAAGATTTATCAAGAAGCGCTTCATCGGTAGAGACAAGTTCTATCATCGAAACCCGACTTAGAAGCATTTCTTCAGGAGACTTGAAGTGGGATCTGGTTTGAACAAGTTTTGTCTTATCTCCTATTATTTGTTCCTCTGAATGTGATAGACTTTGTCTTAGTATTTTTGAAGGAGTCTGAACATCAGAGACTTATGGTTGATCATTTTCTGACTCTTTCACTTCTTGGACTTCAGCAGCAGTTCCTTCAGATTCTGAGTAGGTGATTTCCACATCTGCAAGCTTATCAACTAGCTTTCACTTTTCAAAGTTGATATTATCATCAAATCTAACATGGATTGATTCCTCAACAATGAGTGTTTCAATGTTATATACCATGTAGCCTTTTGAGTGTTCCGAATATCCTAATATGATACAACTCTAAGCTTTTGAATCAAACTTGTTTAGACTTTCTTTATTGTTAAGAATAAAACAAGAGCATCCAAATGGATGAAAATAAAAAGTGTTGGGTTTCTTGTTCTTCCATAATTCATAGGGAGTCATTATAAGAATAGGTATAATGGAGAGTCTGTTCTGAATATAACACGCTGTGTTTACAACTTCTGCTCAGAAGTACTTTTCCATGTTGGTTTAGTTGATCATGGTCCTAGCCATTTCTTGAAAAGTCCTATTCTTCCTTTCAACAACTCCATTTTTCTGTAGAGTTCTTGGACATAAAAAATTATGGGAGATGTCATTTTAATCAAATAGCTTTTCAAAGTATTTGTTTTCAAACTCTCCACCATGGTCACTTTTAACCTTTACAATTTTGAGATTCATCTCATTTTGTACTTGAGCACAGAAAGTAGTGAAAACAGAGTGTGACGCATCCTTGTGTTTGAGAAAATTTACCCATGTCCATCCTATGTAGTCATCTACAATGACTAATACATACTTCTTTCCATTGATTAACACAATTTTTACTAGCAAAAACAAATCAATTTGAAGAAGTTCCAATGGTCTGAAGGTGGAAACAACATTTTTTGCTTTGAAAGAGGTTTTTGAAAACTTGCCTTTCTGACATGCTTCATAAAAAGCATCTGAAGTATACTTCAGTTTTGGTAGGCCTCTGATAAGGTCAAGCTTGTTTAGCTGAGAAATTATTCTCAAGCTAACATGACCTAAACTTTTGTGCCACATCCAATACTCTTCATTAACAGACATGAGACATTTTACGTTTTTTCTTTAAGATCAAAAAGTCTAATCTTATAGGTGTTGCTTCTTCTCTTTCTATTTAAAAGCACAAAGCCATCTTTTTTACTAACAACTTTACAAGAATCTTGATTAAAGATTATATCATACCCATTGTCACATAATTGACTTATACATAACAGATTATATTTTAATCCTTCAACAAGTAAAACATTAGTAATAGAGGGAAAAGAGTTGTTACCTACTGTACCTAAGCCTATGATTCTTCCTTTTTGATCTCCTCTGAAGCCTACGACGCCTTCATGCTTAAGATCCAAACTTATGAACATGTGCCTTTTTCTGGTCATGTGTCACGAGCATCCATAGCCAAGGTGCCAAGATTGATGTTTTAGTTGTGCAGCAAAAGATGTATCTTTGTAGAAATATTTTTCTTCCTCTGAATCGACTTTATCCTCTGAACAAATTTATTTTCAAGTATAAGTCATCCATTATTTCCAATTTCTTTTTGCCTTTAAAATTTCTCCTCTTTATGTTGTTCTTCAGAAGCTTAGAGCACTCTAGTTTGTAGTGGCATGGTTCATTGCACTCATAACAAGTGCTTTCAATACCACTAGACTTTCTTTGACCTGAGTTTGATTCAAAGTGACCTCCAATCCTTCTTAAGCTTCTGAACCTGTTGTTTTTACTTTTCTTCCAGAAACGGTTAAGCCTTCTGGATAGTAGAGTGATAAATGGTTTTTCCACCTTTATTTACAATTGATTTTAGTTATAGTTTCTTTATTTTGTCAAGTGTTTTAGTTTATTCTTCTATGTTTTATGTGTTGGTTGTGTATTTTGTTGTTTTCATACTCAGGAATAAATCCAGGAAAATCAATGCAAAAAGTGCAGAATTCGTAATTACAGAGGAAGTCTCAAAAACCAAGCTACAGGGTACCTGACACGGCCACTCGTGTCGCCTGACACGGGTCGTGTCAAGAGAGGATGCCCAACAAGAGGTTTGAGAGGCAGGGGCAGAGGTTGACACATGAGCCCGTGTTAGCTAACATGGCCCGTGTCAGAAGGTCTGGGCAAGAAGATATATTGGTGCGATGGACAGAGAACGACACGGGTTCCCGTGTCGGCCACGATGCTGATTTTGAGTGCTTTTATGATTTTTCATGATTTGGGACCCAGAGGGGCGTTATGGGAATTTCTGACCGAGACAAATGGATTTTTCACTATTTAACCACGTTTGAAAGAAGAATGAAGAAAAACTTTTTGGAAAAAAAGAATAGTTTACATGACTGAAGATTAGAGAAGTCAAGGTTTTCAGAGAGCGGAAGATTTTCATGCGCGGAAGCAATTGAAGATCAAAGTTCATCTTAATCCTTGTAATGTCTATATATTGTCTTGTGATTATTTTGAATAATATGAGTAGCTAAACCCCAAAATTCTAGGGGAATGTCCCTTATTTGAATCTAATTATTGTGAATTTCTGAGTTCTTTAATAAAGTCTTCTTTATTCAATTTAATTGTACAATGTTTTTATGCCTTCCTGATTGGAGAAATTAGGATTGATTTACGATTAACAACCAACTGGACCATGGTTGTTAAGGTTTTGGTATAATTAGTCTATAGTAGATATCACCTAGGATTATGGATACCCTATAGTTAGTGGATTTAACCCTTGATAAAATAAAGGCTTGACTCCATCAGATATCTTAAGGACTTAGGATTTAGGATTAATGGTTAACGGTTTTCTCACTAAGGACTTAGGGGAAGATAATCTAAAGGGTTGGTATTTGAAGGATATGAACTTATTGAAGAAATCAGGATTCAAGGTTGTTTTAGGGAAAATTATACACCATACACTAGCAAGCTCCTCATATTTGTGAAAAAACCCTAATTTACATTCTGCTTATTTTTTATTTCTGCTAAGTGACAATTCCTAAACCAAAACCCCAATTAAGTTTTTGTTTAATTGAGCATGAATTGAACTCGATAATTGCATGCAGTCCTTGAGATCGACATTCAGAGAATCTCTCTTTTATTATAAGAGGCAAAATAGTACACTTATTATTTTTCCATGTTTTTGGCGCCGTTGTCGAGGACTGTCGAGTTATTGAGTGTAATTTGAGTTTAATTAAAATTTAGTTGCTCTGCAACTAAAATTTAATTTATGTAATTTTTATATTTTTTTTGTTATTAATGATTTTTCCTAACCTTTGCATGCGAGGACAATCCCCGACTTAATTTCCTTTGATATACAGACTCGGGTTCTGAATCAGAACCTGAAACTATGGGTGAAAACCCACCACCGTGGTAGACACTTCATGGGGATTATGGAGGAGCCAATGCTCTAGCAGGTCGATTGACTATTGTGAATCAATCGGTCAATGTTGCAAATTTTCAACTGCATCCTTCAACCATCCTCCAGCTCGAGAACAGATCTTTCACCAGAAAGATCAATGAAGATGCCAATAAGCATTTGAAGAGGTTCCTCACCATGAGTACTACTTTGAAGATTGAGGGACACTCTGAAGAAGCCAAGAAATTAAGGGTGTTCTCGTTCATGCTATCTGAAGATGCTAAAGAGTGGTTTTACTTATTTCCTGTTGTAAGTATCACCACTTGGGAACAAATGGAGAAGACTTTTCTTAATGAATACTTTCCTGATTCTGTTTACATTCGCAAAAGATATGATATTGGGAATTTTAAACAGAAGGAAAGAGAGTCGCTAGGTGATGCTTACAAGAGATTCAAGAGGTTACTGGTAGCATGTCCCACGCACAACATGAGTCAAATTGAGCAAATGCAGATGTTTGTGAATAGCCTCCGAATGAAGACAAAACATCTTATTGATACAGTTGTCGGTGGCTCATCCAACTTTACAACAACCACTAGTGTGAAGAAGATTATTGAAGTCATTGTTGCAAATGAGCATCTGGAGCTATATGACAGAGTTGTAAGCAAACCAGAGGGAGTGATTAATTTAAAGTTGGAAGTGAATAAGAAACTAAAAATTGAAGAGGTTATTGCTGCAGAAGTGGAGAAAAAGATGGAATCAATGAACATGGGTACTCAACAGGTAGCTCAGGTTCAACGAGCACACAAATAGGTTGTGAAATTTGTAGTGGACTGCACCTTATTGTGTAATGCCTTGCAACTCCATAACAAATTGAGGGGATAAAATTCTTGAGGCAAAATAACCAGTATTCTAACACCTATAATCCTGGGTGGAAGAATCATCCTAACTTCTCCTGGAATGATCAGCAGCAACAAGCTCCTCAAAAGGCAGAGTGAGAGGTAGCTATTGAAAAGATGGTTGCCCACACCTCTCAATTTCTAGAAGATACAAGGAGTAATTACATGAATACCATAGCTGCAATAAAAAATTTGGAACTTCAAATGGGACAGATTGTACAACAGGTAGTGTTGCAAGCACAAGAGAATCAGAAAAATCATGAGAATGTTAATGTTGTCACAATAATAAAGGATAAAGCTGCTGACGAAAAGAAATATGAGGTAAAATTTGATGATAGGATCATAGAAGTAGATCTGGAAGTGAGAGAGAACAAGAAAAATAGGAAGAAGTGGTATCACCTGTAAAGCTAGTTTAAGAGAAGATTAAACCAACGATCAAGTTGTCGTACCCATCTCGAGTTGAAAAGAAGGACAAGAAAGAGAAAGAGTTTGATAAATTTGTCCATTGTTCAAAAATCTAGAGGTCAATATACCATTCTTTGAAGCACTCGAGAAAATGGATTTGTATCAGAAATTCATGAAGGAGGCATTATCAAAGAAGAGACCAACAGGAGAGGAATCGATACCCTGTGATGAAAAATTGTGTGTAATTGCACCCAAGAGGAAAATAACTGTCAAGCAAAAGGATGCAGGGTCAGTTGCAATACCATGCACCATAAAAGACAAAACATTCAAGAGGGTTCTAGTTGATGTTGGCTCTAGTCTGACTTTAATGCAATTATCGATTTTCAAGAATCTCAGTATTGAGAAGATAAGGGGAGTGGGACAAAATTGAAATTTTTGATCACACCATCAAGAAGTCATATGGGATAGCTGAAGATGTATTAGTGTAAATTGACAATTTTGTTTTCCCAGTTGACTTTCAGATCATGGACATACCTAAAGATGAAGAGACTCATATCATTCTTGGTCAACCATTTATGCTGACTATTTGATGAAATTTCGATATCGAGATAAGTAATCTGACACTGAAATCATTTGATGAGGAGATAAATCTTCATTTGGAATGATCAAAGTAGAAGTAGAAAGCAACAATTCAAAATCACTCCCAGAAGAAGTCTCAGGAAAAATCTCTCAGGTGGCATCAATAAAATTCCTAAGCTCAGTCAAGAAGGAAAGAAGAGAAAGAAGAAGGAACACTGAGCTGAGAAGATGGAAGTTTGAAGTGGCTGGAAGCCTAAATGGGTTTATACTTTTGATCTGAATGAGTTTTGGATTACGGAAGAGACAAGCAAAAATGTGTGGAAGAGGAAGTACCCCCATAAGGGGATGAACCATCGAGCCATGCAATGTCAAATGAAGCACTTCATGGGAGGAAACCCACGCTTATAATAACTTAGTTTTTCTTTTTGTTTCGTTTGCATGTAATAAAAAGGGAGTCTTACTGGTAAAAGCTAGGAGGCAGAAGCATGTGTTGTATTACCCTCTGTAAGTCACCTTCTCGAGCTTGTTCTGAAACAATGGGGTCAATGTTTAATTCATGTTTGGGGGGGGGGGAGTTTATTTGCATTTCTTCTTTTCAAATTATTTGTTGGTTTTATGCTAAGTGTTGTCTAAATCCACGAGTTGAAGTCCTTCCCAAATTTCTCCGGTTTTTTTTTGTTTTGTTCAAGAACTTGTTTCTCATAAGAGTCCGGGAATAGTATATAGAGAAAAAGGGATGGTTGTTTAGAGGTAGGAAGCTTGAAATAATATGACAGTGATACGAGTCTAACGTGTAGATTTATACAATAATGCTTGAATTCTGAGAAGTACTCCTGAAGTAGTTTATCCTCACAGTCTGGCATAACATAGATTCACATGAATGTATGATTGATGAAGAAATAAATAAATTTGGCACCAAATAAGGAAAAGGTGCTAAAAGGAAACTGGCTCGCTAAGTTGGGTAGCCCTCACCCGGTTATTCAGCCCAAAGGGGGTTGATCCCCAAACATCTGCCAAATGGACAATTTATAACTGCAAAATTTGAAAATTTCATCGGTAATTAAAAGTAGCTAATGCTACTATTTATTGGCTAAGAGAAAATTCTTGATTAGTCTTGTACATTTGATAATCATCATAATTCTCATTACCTTAATTTGACTGGACAAATGAAAAAGGGAGGAAAATTTGGAAGAGACTTAAGTACAAAGCATAGTTTGAGAGGTATCTGAAGAGGAAGCTTTAGATTTAAAGATTCTTAAACAAACTCTTCGCGTCACGTGAACATCGGACGAACTTATTTTTGATCAATTTGAACGGATGTCTCACGTATGAGTACCCCGGGCTGCTGTAATTTTCATGAGTTCTTGTAATGGTCGCTTGAGGTCAAACAACAGTTTAAGTTTGAGGGAGTTTGATTAGTGGTTTTTCCACCTTTATTTATAGTTGATTTTAGTTATAGTTTCTTTATTTTGTCAAGTGTTTTATTCCATTCTTCTATGTTTTATGTGTTGCTTGTGTATTTTGTTGTTTTCAGGCTCAGAGGAATAAAAATAGGAAAATTAGTGCAAAAAGTGCAGAATTTGGAATTTCGGAGGAAGTCTCAAAAAAAGAGCTACAGGGTACCTGACACGGCCACCCGTGTCGACTGACACAGGTCGTGTCAGGAGAGGATGCTCAGCAGGCAATTTGAGAGGCATAGGCAGAGGCTGACACGGGTGCCCTTGTCAACTAACATGGTTCGTGTCAGCCAGGACGCTGATTTTGAGTGTTTTTATGATTTTTCATGATTTGGGACCCAGAGGGGCATTTTGGGCATTTCCGGCCGAGGCAAATGGGTTTTTCACTATTTAACCACATTTGAAAGAGGAATGAAGAAAAACTTTTTGGCAGCGAAGAATAGTTTACACTGCTGAAGATTGGAGAAGTTAAGGTTTTTGGAGAGCGGAAAATTTTCATGCGCGAAAGCAATTGAAGATCAAAGGTCATCCCAATCCTTGTAATGTCTATATTTTGTCTTGTGACTATTTTGAACAATATGAGTAGTTAAACCCCCCAATGCTAGGGGTGTCCTTGATTTGAATATGTAGTGATTATGAATTCCCGAGTTCTTTAATAAAGTCTTCTCTATTCGATTTAATTTTACAATGTTTTTATACCTTCCTGATCGGACAAATTAGGATTGATTTACAGTTAACAACCAGTTGGACCATGATTGTTAAGGTTTTTGTATAATTAGGCTAAAATAGATATCACTTAGGACTAGGGACACCCTATAGTTACCATATTTAACCCTTGATAAAATAAAGGCTTGACTCCATCATATATCTCTAAGGACTTAGGATTTAGGATGGATGGTTAAAGATTTTCCCACTAAGGACTTACGGGAAGATAATCTAAAGGGCTGGTATTTAAAGGATATGAACTTGTTGAAGAGATCAGGGTTCAAGGTTGTTACAGGGAAAATTATACACCATACCCCAACACGCTCCCCATATCTATGAAAAAACCCTAATTTACATTCTGCTTATTTTTATTTTTGCTAAGTGACAATTCCTAAACCAAAACCCCAATTAAGTTTTTGCTTAATTGAACATGAATTGAAAACGATAGTTGCATGAATTCCTTGAGATGGACATTTGGGGAATCCCCTTGTTATTTAAAGATGAAAAATAGTAAACTTTCTATTTCTCACATCAAAGAGACATCTCTTCTTCATCATCAAGGTCTTATTCTGAATATTCTATCTCTTCTTCTTGAAGAGCTTTGGACTTCTCATATTTCTTGATGGATTTGAGTGCAATAGATTTTATCTTCTTTTGTGGTTCATCTTGTTCAAGCTCAATCTCATGACTTCTCAAAGAACTTATCAGTTCTTCTAAAGAAGTGCTGTTTAGATCCTTTGTAAGCTTGAGAGTAGTTACCATATGCCTCCATTTGGATGCCAAGCTTCTGATAATCTTCTTTACATGATCTGTCGTTGAATAGCCTTTGTTCAGAACTTTCGGTCCTGCAACTAAGGTTTGAAATCTCGAGAATATGACTTCAACGCTTTCGTCATCCTCCATTTTGAAAGCTTCATATTTCTGAATCAAGGATAACACCTTAGTTTCCTTGACTTGATCATTTCCTTCATGAGCCATTTTGAGAGAATCAAATATAGACTTAGCAGAGTCTTTATTTGTGATCTTCACATACCCAGTATAAGAAATCGCATTCATCAAGATGGTTCTTGCTTTATAATGATTCTTACAATCTTTCTTTTATTGATCATTCATAACTCTCCTAGCTATCTCTTTTCTAGTATTATCTGTATGAGTTACGTAGACATCGACTACTATATCCCAAAGATCAATATCATGACCTAGAAAGAAATTTTCTAGTCTATCTTTCCAGTATTCAAACTTTTCTCCATCAAAGATGGAAGGTTTAACATTATAACTTGTATCATTTGAATCTGGTGCAGACAACTGGAGTGGTTTCAATCATTGTGTTTCTTCAACGAAAAACTCGTCTAGATCTTTATCTGACATGGTTAAGTGTATGATAACTATCAATACTAGAACCAGAGCTCTGATTCCAATTGAAGGCGTGAGAAACACAAGAAAGGGTGACAAAAAAATACTCTTAGAACTTAAAACCATAAATAAACACAATGATTTTTATCCTGGTTCACTATAAACGAAGCTACTCCAGTCCACCCTCGCAAGGATGATTTCTCCTTCAACAAGGACTTAATCCACTATAACCAAACTGATTACAGAATAACCCATAACAAGTCTGATCAACCTTATTGGTACCCCAATAAGTCTATCGATCCTTACTGTAAATCCACTCAAGCCGCAGCAGGAGTCTTCTTAAGCTCATACCTTCACTAAGTGTCTCAAGGTATCATTCAACAACAGTTGAGTACTTTGAATGTATTACAGATTTGCTTCTTATAAGCAGATTACAGACTTTTAAGTACAATGAATAACATCTAGGTGTTCTACTATATGATACGAGCAATAAATCCTTGCTTATTTATAAAACTATACACAAATTATTTCTCTACAGAGTTTGCACAATGCTTTGGTGTAGTTTTGTTGAGCTTGATTTAAACCGGTAGATTTGTTATTGTAATGTAGTTTGTTACTTTTCTTCAGCTTCCAGGTCTACCTTTTATAGCTTGTAAAAGATATTCATTGAAAGGTTAGAAAGTTAAATCAAAAATGTAGTTGTTGGTTCTCAACAGTTATAATGAGAGTAGTCATTTTCATGTACAAAATAATTATCCTTGCGCCAGTATAGAAGAGTAGAGGTCACAATCATTTTATTTACCTTTTGTACATTATCACACGTTAACCATTTGAACTTTTCTTTTTAGTCTACAGAGGCTTCAGATATTTGAATGTTGAACGTTGAAGCCTGTTGTAGAATAATCTTTCTTAAGCCTTAGAACCTAAGTCTTGCAGTCTTCAAAACTTGTCACATAGAACCTTATCTTCAGAGTCTTCAACACTTGGTTGTAAGAACCTCCTTTTCTTCAGATCATCAGAACTTGTTCAACAAAACCTTGTATTTATAATCTTCAGAACTTGTAACATACATAAGTAAAGCTTTAGAAGGCCTACAAAGCTAAACCATAAAGCCACGATCAGAACTTCTTGTACTAACGTTCTTAAGACACGTTGCAGAAGATCAGCTCAGAACCTTGACTTTACTGAAACACGTAATCACATGTTTTCTTCCAGAGTGTATGTTCAAAACTGATGACGTCATACACCTTCTACCAGATTCAGAACATTATAGCAGCAACTACACACTAGACGAAACCATTAATGCATACAATTGTTCTCTAAGATAACATGTGAAGTTATCATCAATATCTCAAGACCAGATGTAGGAAACACTTCTTTTTCTTACAAAAGATACATTTTAGTAGGGATTGATTAATTTACTAAATGGATCAAGGTCATTCCTTTGGTAAATGTTGATCAAGAAGTAGCGATTGAATTCATTCAAAGGAACATGATTGACAGATTTTGAATTCCTAAGACCATTAGAACTGATCAAGGGTCATCCTTTACTGGTTGAAAAATGCAAGAATTTGCTAATAGGTAGGGATTAAACTCCTACTATCCACGCCTTATCATGCCCAGGGGAATGGTCAAGCCGAAGCGACAAATAAGGTAGCGATGGGGTTAATTAAGAAACATGTGGGGAAAAGCCAAAGAATTGGCATAAGATCTTGGATCAAATTCATTGGGCTTGCCGAACGTCTCATAAAGAGGCTACCAATGCTACACCCTTTAGATTGACTTATGGGTATGACACAATGTTACCAGTCGAAATCTGTGTTCAATCAACAAGAATCTAGAGAGAATATGAAATTCCATCTGAATCCTATTGGAACATGATGTTGGTTGAATTAGTTTATTTAGATGAAGAAATATTAAATGTGTTAGAATTGTTAAGGAAGCAGAAGAAGAAAGTGGAGAAAGCCTATAATAAAAAGGTTAAGATTAAATTTTTTTCGACTGGAGATTTGGTATGGAAAGTAATCCTACCTATGGATCGAAAAGATGGAACATTGGGTAAATGGTACCCAAATTAGGAAGGCCCATTCCAAGTTATCCAAGTCTTTTAAAATAACGCTTACGAGATTGAGGAGTTAGCTGAAGATCGAAGTCTTATGAGAGTAAATGGTAAGTATTTGAAAAAAATATAAATCTATACTTCAGGAAGTCAAAATATTAATAGAATAAACGAAGTGCAAAATAAAAGCCAAAATGGTAATACAAAGTTGCCAAAATGACTTAGTTATTCATTACACATCACCAAAAATTCAAAGTTATAAAGAAAATAAACATACTAAAACTTTTCACTAATCACCAAAATAAGAGGAAGAGAAGCCTTCATTCTCCTGTACTTTCCAGCAGAAACCATTAGACGGCATTCGATCATAGACTTACTCATAGTACGAGTCTCAATATCAAATCCCAGTTTTAAGAAGGCGTAAGTTTGTGAATTTAGAAGTGAAAAACGTGTTGAAAATGAAAGGCTAAGGTATTTATAGGGAGAAGAAGAAGTTGTTTCATTTTCTTTTTGTATGATAAATGAAGAATTAGTGGGGCACAGGTAACTTTCCAAGAGGATGTGCAAGAGGTTGACTATACAATTACCTCTCTGAACCTATTTTTAGGGGTAATGATTATGCAGCAATGCACGTCTTGATGATACGTTTCGGAAAAAGTGGTCATTATGACCATGATGATATAGTAACAATTACTGTCGCGTCGAAAGCTTTCAAGAAATGTCATTTTCTCGTCATACTGGAATAAGACACTTTTGGGGGAAAATTTGTTAGCTACAAATTAGACGCTCAAGTAATGGCGATGAGTTCAAAGGATATTTGAGAAGAGAATTGCAGATAGTTAAAGTTTGTTTTCAACAATAATGTAAATGGTTAATATTGGTGAACTGGTACAATGATGGGACTTAGTATTTTTGAAGATGTTTTTGAAGCAAGTTAGACAAGAGATATTTGAAATGAGGATGATAACTGAACTTTGGCCTTATCCATTCTTTTAAAAAGAGACGCGTGGAAGCCTGGGAAGGATAGAACCCAAGAAAGCGAGAATGTGTCACCTTTTAAAATAAAGACCGTTCGTTACCGTTAGTGTCTGTAATACGGTGGGAGAACTGACTTGGGATATTTTGCGTTTGGTTGCAAATGTTGCGGTTAGCAAGAGTCGCCACCGACTTTTCTTTTATCCAAAAGGAAAGGTGGAAAAGAACAGGAAAGACCTTTGAGATTATTTCTTGAGTTCGGGGGGTAGATTATGAAAAGGGAAGGTGTTAGCACCCTTTTCATCTATATTTATCTATGGGCTCTTAGTTACTTGCTAGATCACTTGCTTTGTTTGAAAATGTGCTTTGTGGTGGTTTTTGAAAGTATTTTAAAAAGGCGTATTCGTTTAGGCAAACTTTGTAATGGTTCTTGTTCATAAAAACGTATACAATGTGTTGGACTTTTGAAAATATTTCATGTTTGGAAAGTGTATTTTTGAAAGTGTTTGGTGTTTGTTTTGAAAATGAGCAAGGATGTTTGTTTTGAAAGTGAGCAAGAAACTAGGAACAATCTACCTACTTAAAAGTCTTTTATTCATTTCTTCCTTTCCTTTGATATTGCTATCTTACCATTGATTGGTAAGAAGCCTTATCTTTGGATGTAAAGGGACGGGTGTGGGTCATCATATAGTCATGATAGCAATGTTGTAAGATATCTTAGCATTTCTCTTTGAGGGACTAAGATCATTTGAAAGGCAACATTTATAGCGTCATCGAGGGACTATGATCTTATATTTTTGATTATTTTTGCTAAGATATCCCACATGCATAACATGACCATTTTTGTAAGGCAACAAGTGGAATTACCCTAAGGGAGCATGTGTGAATAATGTGTTTGATTTGCATGTATTGTTTATCTTTGATTAGGGTTATCTACTTGTTGATTTTATCTTTCCATACAAATCCTAATTACTAGCATTTATGTGAAAGCAATAAATTGCGGAAAGTAAAATTACTACGCTATTACATCATTAGAGGGATGGGGTATACAAATTTACAAATGGGGATTGCAAGAAATTAAACCTAATTATCTATTACAACTATATTGAATAATGAATAATGTACAAGAAATGAAAATATAATATACAAGGATATAAATGGAAGAGAAAAGAATTTTTGTTTGGTTTTTTTTAGGAAAGGATTTTAACCTAATTATCTAAAAGAAAATTATTGATTAAGATAAATAAAATTAAACCTAAGTTAATTACGAAAAGAAATTAAATTAGAAAGCATTTTTAGGGTTTTCTTAAGAAAAGGTTTTTAGTTTAATAAAAATAACATGGAAATTAATTAATTAAAAGAAAACCTAAATTCAAAATTGATTTTAATTAAAAAAGAGAAAATAACTAAACCTAAATCTAATTATTAATTTATTAAGAGAAAGAATTATATTTGTGTGATCGGTGGATCTGGAACTGACTGTTTAACGCTGGTTCGCAAAATGTCGCGGTAAGCAAGAGTCGCCACCGTCTTTTATTTTCTCCAACATGGACAGGACAAAAGCACAGCAAAATTCCTTATGAGATAGTTTCTCGGTTCGGGAGGTAGATTTATAGAAAGGGAAGGTGTTAGCACCCTTTCTATCCATGGTTATCCATGGGCTCTTAGATACTTGCTCATTGTGTTTTCAAAAGTGTTTGCTTTTCAATTGTGAGTGAGTTTGAAAAAGTTTCGTCAAAGTTTTCGGAATAAATCTTGTATCAGTCCTCAAGAGTGTTTGAAAAATTGTTTTGAAAGCTTTTTTGAAAGTGTCGGTGTGAAAAGAGTTTGGATTTGTTTTTGAATAGAGCAAGTATCTACGAGTCATCTACCTACCCTAAGGAATTAGGCTGTGTAAATGTCCTTAAGATAGTGTTATCCCACCATTGAGAGGTAGGTAGCACCACCGTTGGAGGTGTTCGGGTCAATTCGATTGTTAGGGACAGTGTGGTCACCAGAGCAACAGTAGGACACCTTAGAAGCTACCCCTATGCCATTGATCATGGACATAAGGACTTACTAAAACGTCATATACTCGACGACCACATTTTGAAGGCAAGGCAACAGTGAGGCGTATCCTAAGAGTGGTGTGTGAATTTGTGTATTGTTTTCACGTTATGTTTTATCTTGTACATGCATCACGGTGATCTACGCTTGTTTTTAATTTAGGCCATACATTCTTTCATGCAATTATAATTTAAAAGTGCGGAAATTTAAATGCGGAAAGTAAAATCCTACGCTATTACAAGGCGCGGGTCTATACATCGCCAAATTACAAAGACCCGTTTTTAATAAAATGCGGAAAGTAAAACCAAGTTACTATTACATGGCTTGAGCAGTTACATAATATTCACAAGAAAATAGAATAACGTGCGAAAGAATTAAAGTTAGAATGTTCGAGGGCGTTGGACCCTTTTGGAATTAAATTGAATGAAAAGTTAATTAATTATTAAATTAAAGAAAAGAAATGTTTTTTGATGGTTTTTGTATTTATGAAATAAAGAAAATTAAAACTCAAGAGAAACCTTAATTCTAAGTTGTTTTTAATTATTAAAGAAAAATATTAAAGTTTAACCTAATTTACTAAATATTTAATGTATATGTTTATTTACAAAATAAATTAGTAATTAATAATAATGATAATAAGAAAAAATTATTTATTAAGAAAAGTGATAAAAAGTTAAAAAACCTAATTTCTACATATTTTAATTTATTG
The DNA here is from genome assembly GCA_948472305.1 of Vicia faba. Lineage (NCBI taxonomy): Eukaryota > Viridiplantae > Streptophyta > Magnoliopsida > Fabales > Fabaceae > Vicia > Vicia faba. Next base: position 581,416,483 of record OX451735.1, read on the forward strand.
AGAAAAAGATTAAAGTTTTAAAACCTAATTTACTAAACTAATTATTAAAGTTTATTTACAAAATAAATTAATAGTGAAATAATAATAATTAAATATATTTTAGTTTCTGATTTTTTATCTTATGAAAATTAATTTATGAAATTAAAGAAAACAATTGAAAACAATTAAAAGAATAAAAAGGAAAATCAAATAAAAAAAATAAAAATGTGCAAACCATGGGGGGTATTCAGACCCAAAGGGAGGTTTTTTGTGAGAAATCTGACCCATTAGACAAAAAGCCTTGTTTGACTTTCTGGTATCACGTGCGTGTTCATTGACTCCTGAGTACCGTGGTCTGCATTCTTTGGCCATTGGATTGGGTTTCATGGCCATTTGTGTTCTGGCTGTTGACCATTTGTGTTCTGGCCTCAACGTTCCTTAATCTTCTCAGGATGTCTGTCTCGTCATGCATAAGTTGTTCTTTTGGCCATTTGGCTTTTGGCTTTTGGCTTTTGACTTTTGGCCATTTGGCTTTTGGCTTTTGGCCTCAACGTTCCTAAATGAACCTGCATGGGATCCTGTCTAAATCTGCAGTGTTGAATCTCACGAACACATTAAATAAAATCATAAAATGCAAATAAAGCCAATATATGAAGAAATTTAATGTTTAGGCACAATATGGCATGCATGAATGATTATACCCTTTTGATCATGGAGATCAAGTCAATCTTACCCTTACTGGAAAATTAGTGATCTGAATGCTTTTATGCCCTTTGGATCATGGAGATCAAGCCAGCCTTATCCTTACTGAAGAAGTAATGAGGTGTTGGTTTGTAATTGTGATGGCTTGTTTGTAGTGAGAGAGGGATTTGTAATAAGGATTTCAAGGTTTTAGGGTTCTTGAAAGAATTTGATATTCTAACAGTGTTGTGGCAAGGTTTTTTCTCTCTTTTCCTCTTCTCTGGTTTGTGTGAAAAGAAGGTGATTATATAATGGAAATTAGGGTAAAGAAAATGGGCTTTGAATGTGCAATTGGGCCTCCAATGTTCACTTGAGTTCGTCACTTTCCAGGCTAAATCGCAGGGACTTAAGTGCAATTTTTGAAGTTGAAATGTGAAAACAAAATGTAGCCGATATCGATAACTAACTCCTGTCCGAAAATCGGCTCAATCGGATAAACGGTGAATTAGTTATGAATTTTTGAAGTTTCAGCTCAGACAAACTTATTTTGGGCTCCAGTGTCGACTCTGACACGTTCTTCAATAAAAAACTGGTATTGATCGGTGTATAATTTGGTCTCGACTTTTGAAGAAAAGTTGTAGATATCTGAGTCAGTGACCTTGTGTAAAAATATGAGCCCAATCCGATAAAAATTGACCGAGTTATGAATTTTCGAAGTTTTGGCCCAGATGAAATAATATTCAGCATTCAAGATTTTCAGCGTGTCACGCACTCTGAGCAAAAAACGAAGGCCTTTTAAATACCGTTTGAACTCAATACCTTCTGTGAAAATGTAGTCAACTCAATTTGTGAAATTTTGGCGCCGGAACCAGCTCGATACGATGAAAATTGACCAAGTTATGATTTTCTGAACATGACACAAATAAACTTCTGTCACAAATTTTCTGTGCGAAAATACTTGATAAATCCACATTTTTGAAGACCTTCTGATCGAAATTGGCTTCCATCCGTGAGAGATGAAAACGTAGATAATGTCAAGACGGAATTTTGGCACCCGGAACGGGTTCAAAATGAGTCACGATCTTCAAGTTATGAATTTTTTAGCGCGTAAAAACTGCACTTTCAGCACACTTTTTCACCATATTTCTTCAAGAAAACTCGCACATTCGGATACCTTCTTTAAAGAATTGACTCTTGAGCCGAACCTGAATTTGAGAATACGTTATCAGAGATATCTTGGCGAAAGAATACCTGAATATGACACGTCGGGTTGGACTTGTGAATTTTTCTTGAAATATTTTGAGAAATATGGGAGGGCAAATTTTGGGGTACAACAGTTGCCCCTGTTCAATCTTCTTAAACCTGAGGATGTAGATTGGCTTACGTGCCTTTCGTGATCCGAAGGTGGAAGATGATTGAACACTAGAGTGCCCAGAAATTTGCGCTCACATAGTAAAGTATCAGCAGCGTGATGGCGGGAATGGGCTTATAGATGCCATTTGGAGATACGATGGATAGAGGGATGGGCTTATAGATGCCATCTGGAGGTGTCGATCGCGTAAGAGATTCCTTAGCGAGAAATTGCGTACCTGAAAAAGAAAATAATTACCTGGCCTGTTACAGGAGTTGATCTTCAAACTCTTTATGCAGATGTGCCCTGGCTGGATACAGGTATCGAATCTTTAAACTCTTCAGACGTGCCCTGGCAAGATACAGGAATCGAGTCCGGAGAATATAGTCGTCAACAGATACACCCTGGTGAGATACAGGAATCGGATCTTCAAACTCTTCAGACGTGTCCTGGCGAGATACAGGAATCGAGTCTGGAGCTTCAAAAGGTTTTTGTTGATAATGATGTGATGAATGAATCAGGGACGGTTACTACCTCAACGGGACGATGAGAGAACCTTGGACGATTACTATCTCAACGGGACGATGAGAGAACCTTGGACGATTACTACCTCAACGGGACAATGAGAGAACCTTGGATGATTACTACCTCAACGGGACGATGAGAGAACCTTTGGGCGATTACTACCTCAACGGGACGATGAGAGAACCTTTGGGCGATTACTACCTCAACGGGACGATGAGAGAACCTTTGGGCGATTACTACCTCAACGGGACGATGAGAGAACCTTTGGGAGATTACTACCTCAACGGGACGATGAGAGAACCTTTGGGTGATTACTACCTCAACGGGACGATGAGAGAACCTTGGACGATTACTACCTCAACGGGACGATGAGAGAACCTTGGACGATTACTACCTCAACGGGATGATGAGAGAACCTTGGGCGATTACTACCTCAACGGGACGATGAGAGAACCTTGGACGATTACTACCTCAACGGAACGATGAGAGAACCTTGGACGATTACTACCTCAACGGAACGATGAGAGAACCTTGGGCGATTACTACCTCAACGGGATGATGAGAGAACCTTGGACGATTACTACCTCAACGGGACGATGAGAGAACCTTGGATGATTACTACCTCAACGGGACGATGAGAGAACCTTGGACGATTACTACCTCAGCGGAACGATGAGAGAAACTTGGACGATTACTACCTCAACGGGATGATGAGAGAACCTTTGGGCGATTACTACCTCAACGGGACGATGAGAGAACCTTGGGTGATTACTACCTCAACGGGACGATGAGAACCTTGGACGATTACTACCTCAACGGGACGATGAGAGAACCTTGGATGATTACTACCTCAACGGGACGATGAGAGAACCTTGGATGATTACTACCTCAACGGGACGATGAGAGAACCTTTGGGCGATTACTACCTCAACGGGACGATGAGAGAACCTTGGACGTATTCTACTTAAAAAGGTAAAGACTTTTATCTGTTGATCGTTCTTTTCCTGAAAAAGTAACGAGTTAATTGTATGCAATGTCATAATGTATGACATGCATGATGTCATGATGTTCTCAAAAATAAATGAGATTGGGGTGATACGATGCGTGTATGCATGTATCATAATGTATGACAATGTGATGTTTATGAATGTATTTTCGTCTAGGAAAATAAATCCTTGACGGGTGCCGGTAAGTTGAATCCTGGGCTGATATGGAAGAGTAGAGCTCTGTTTCCGCTGGGGGTTATGGTTTCAAGAATACCGGTAGAAGAAGATGACTCCGTTGGGGAATAAACTTGGCGAATAGATTACTCTGCGGGGAATGCTCTATGGGGAAGGAGAGGTACTTTGCTGAGGTGTTGATGATAACTCCGCTGGGGATACCATTGATAGATTTTGTTGGAAGATTTGATGAACTCTGCTGGGGATAGGATGACTTCGCCGGAGACGATCTTTCCGCGGCAATTGGCTGAGGATAACCCAGTTATATCCTGGTGGGGAAATAACCTTTGAATAAAAAGTCCAGGATAAGCGTTCGTGCTCTGCAGGGGATAAGCTTCCAGAATCTACTGGGGATAAGCTTCTAGAATCTACTGGGGATAAGCTTCAAGACCTGCTGGGGAGATTGGTTGAACTCTCCTGGGGAGACTTTTTGAATTGTACTGGGGAACTGGCTCCACTGGAGTGTCTGGTAGTCCGCCAGGGAACAATCTTAGATCAAGACTGTCGGGGATGCTTGTTAAGAATGTTTGTATACTCCGCTGGGGAATGTTGAGATCCGCGGGGGATAATCCAACTTCCTCGAGGTTGATAGTGGACTAATTCTACTTGGGGAGAGTATCGCTGACTTGCTGGCTCACTCTCTGGGGAATTAAGATATCTTGGTCATGTTTTTCAACCGAACCTACCTTTGTACCTTGGTGGACAGAGCAATTAGATCGCTTAGACAACTCATTATTGCCCCTGTTTCTGATGTGGGAGGGGAAGATACCTGTGGAGGTGCTTGATGACTGTCGATTTGACAAATCTTCTTCTGGTAGGCAAGTGACGAGATGACAGGACATAGTCGTATGCTCTGATCCCTAATTTTTGCCTGGGCCGCCCTTTCAGGTTTTCAGTCCACCGGGATACCCATTTTTGCCCAAGCCTCCTTTTCAGGTTTTCGACTTGCCGGGTGTACAGATTTTTTCATTTTCATCCCTTATTTTGCCCGAACCCTTTTGGTTCGCCGGGAAGCCCTTATTTTTGCCTAGGTGTGTCAACCTAGCGGGTCTTTGATTGTGCGTAGTATTTTTTCGACTATGTCCACACTCTCAGAATGTAGGGAGTTGCCCCTGTCAGAAGTGTTGTCATACCAGAGGATGTCTGATCAGGCAAGATTCGTTGTCGGAATGCCCCAGGTGATCCAGACGGAGATTTGCCCTAAGCTGGTTGGCCTTTTGAGAGATTCTCCGAATCATGACTGGACTGCCCCAGATGATGGACACTGATCGTGCCATGCCCCTTGATGGGAAGTGTTTCTTCCACTGGAGGTGACTCTTTTGTTGAGAAGACTTTTGTTCATAAGATATTCGTCGTGCAAATTTCTACGCTGTTCAAACAAATAGTCACATGTGCAAGCAATGTTATTTCAAAAATGCAAAGCTTATGTCTGTCTCGAAGTTTTTGAAAATGCATTTTCAGTAAAACCAGTGAATTTTGTAAAATGCGATGTCAACTCGTTATTTTATCGCAAGCCTTAAGGAGTCAGGATACCTTTCGTAACAGTATGTTTTCGAACTAACCCATGCTTCAGCTAGGACTTTTTAGGGTTGTAGCGTGGCTTGGTTCACGGTTTAAGAAACAAAGGATAAAGGCTCAAATTTATTTGTACCCACCCGCTCTTCGTGATGTTCTTCAAACCTAAACTCAGTTGATCTGCGTTAGACCTTGTTTGAGTCTTTATCCTGATATTCCAGTGATGGTTCGGATGTTGATAGTTTATTTTGAATAGGCAGTCGTTTCTTTTTTTTTTGTTGAGGGTTTGTAGGACCTCTTTCTTTTTGATTTCGTTATCCCTATTTTTTTTGCCTGAACTGTTTCTTTTTGTATTTACAGTCGGCGGGATGCCCCAGTTTTGTAAGTCTCCTTCATAGGTTTTGACTTATTGGGCTTTAGTTTTTTTTTTGGTAATGACTGTCTGTCCTTACAATTATTCGGAACCATCACTGTCTTTTGTTTTTTGAAGGACTCCTTTGATGCCATTCATTGTGCACCTGGATCAACTGAGAGAACTACCCTGCCCCGGGTTATAATTAAGGGTTTTAATTTTCGGAAAGAAAAACTCCTACTTCTTTGGCTCAAAGGGGTTGACTAGGGATTATCTTCCTTATGACTCCAGTGTTTAGGAATTGAAACAATGCCTGTACCTCATCAGCGGGGTCTGTTCAAAAGCATATTGTAAAGATCGTGGTATCGTTTTCGTCATCCTCCCTCAAGAGGCTTTATTAATTGAGAGTTGACATCAAAAAATGAAAGCAGTTTGAGTATAGCGAATGCGAATATATTGCTTCAAAACAGACATATGCGATGCATTAATGAAATAACAACGTTTAGCATGAATAAATGTTTGAACAATCAAAAGAAAATTACAACTTGAAATTTCTAATAAACAAAAGTCTTCTCATCTCAGGGCTTGTTATTTCAAATGGTGAACCCTGTAAGGATGGTAGAAGCACTCAGCCTGACCCACTTGGATGAAATCCACTACTCCTTCATTAATCAGATCCTGGACTTTGTTCTTCAGAGCCCAGCAGTCGGAAATGTCATGTCCAGGACTATCAGAGTGGTATGCACATCTTTTGTTGGGATGATAGTTAGGAGCAGAGATGTTGGGATTCCGGGGAGGAGCCCTTAGTGTAATCAGATTCAACCTCAACAGGTGTTGTAAAGATTGAAACAGCGACATGTTAAGCTGGGTGGCGCCTCTTGGACCTGCTTGGCTTACTCTGACCAACCTGTTGCTCTGGGCGAGGTTGATGTTGAGCTTGTGAAGTGGTAGCAATTTGGAGAGGTCTATTCTTCACCATACCAGACTCTTGTCCTCTTGGAAGCTGATCAAAGACCTGGTCCCTGACTCGGACTGGTTGCTTCATGTTGGATCTGTCTTGGTGAAGTTGACTGATCATGGTCCTCAACTCTTCTTGCTCCCGAGCTAAACCTTGGATGAGAGCCATTTGCCTCAACATCTGGGTTCTCATTGTATCTACCTCAGCTTGCAGACGTTTCAGCTGTTCGTCCTTGTCGTCTTCGGGAATTTTCTTGGCCAAATTCCCCATGAGGAGTGTCCTTAACTCTTCCTGCCCCTTGGATAGGCTTAAGAGGATCTCCCTAAATTGAGCCTCTTGAGCACGGAGATCCTGGTTGTCTGGTTGGAAAGCCATTGCTGAAATAAACAGCGAAGAGGGTAAGTGACCTGCAACAAGGGTACCTGTTATGCAATGATGTGGATGATATGCATGCGATGTTTTCAAGGATCTCGCGGGGTAAACAAGAAAACTGTTAGAATCTGATAGCTTGATTGAAGGAGCTTCATGTTGTTGAGAGTCCTTCTTCAAGGGTCCAAGGCTCACCATATCAAGTGGGTCATAGCCCCTGACAACCTTGGCTAAAGGAAAATAAATCCCCTTTTGCCCCTTGTTGGATAATTAGTTCATCATGACCTGCATCACAAGCCCTTGAGATCCTTGAAATGGGTTAGTCCTTATGCAGGATGTATGCAATGGTATGATGTTATGTTATGCATGGAGTGATGTAGGTAAACCCTGTTATGAGCCCAGATTAAGGACTGTAAACAAAACCTGCAAGAAACTCAAGTGTCAGATAACAAGTATGCGAGTAGTCAAGTTTGAAAGCACACAAGTCACACAAAGAGCCCTTAGAGTTTAGGCCAGCATGGGGTCTAGGTATTACCCTCTTGAAGTTGGTGGGCTCAACCTGTCCTATCAGAAGTAACCGGGTTCTAAGGGTCCCAATATCATTGGATTGCTTTCATTGTTCATCGTTTCGATTTAGCCACTGAACTGACGACCGAAATATTCCAAGAAAACAACCCTCAATTGAGTGTAGTATCGAGTATCAACCAACCTCGGACTGCACCAAAGTCAGTTATCTCACTACCCTAAAGAGGCCAAGATGGTTCAATTAAGGTTCCTAAGGTCAGTTGATGCTTCACGACACCACGCGGCGGCCCCGTACTCTCCTTGACTTGACTCAAGGGTTACCGGTACTCACCAAAGTGCCACATCAACGTAGCAGACTGCTTCAACCATGTCGGTATACCCCACACAGTTCCCTCACAGCCTTGTTTCTACTTTCTAAGAAGGTATCCCCCAGATCCGGGTTAGGATCTATAGAACTCCCAAGACAGTACCCACAATAATAAAGCAAACAGTTCAGACAATTGAAAACACAAGTGATCTTAGTCCTAAGGTACACCTCACTTTATATTATTCCCCAGCAGAGTCGCCAGTTCTGTGATCGGTGGATCTGGAACTGACTGTTTAACGCTGGTTCGCGAAATGTCGCGGTAAGCAAGAGTTGCCACCGTCTTTTATTTTCTCCAACATGGACAGGACAAAAGCACAACAAAATTCCTTATGAGATAGTTTCTCGGTTCGGGAGGTAGATTTATAGAAAGGGAAGGTGTTAGCACCCTTTCTATCCATGGTTATCCATGGGCTCTTAGATACTTGCTCATTGTGTTTTCAAAAGTGTTTGCTTTTCAATTGTGAGTGAGTTTGAAAAAGTTTCGTCAAAGTTTTCGGAATAACTCTTGTATCAGTCCTCAAGAGTGTTTGAAAAATTGTTTTGAAAGCTTTTTTGAAAGTGTCAGTGTGAAAAGAGTTTGGATTTGTTTTTGAATAGAGCAAGTATCTACGAGTCATCTACCCACCCTAAGGAATTAGGCTGTGTAAATGTCCTTAAGATAGTGCTATCTCACCATTGAGAGGTAGGTAGCACCACCGTTGGAGGTGTTCGGGTCAATTCGATTGTTAGGGACAGTGTGGTCACCAGAGCAACAGTAGGACACCTTAGAAGCTACCCCTATGCCATTGATCATGGACATAAGGACTTACTAAAACGTCATATACTCGACGACCACATTTTGAAGGCAAGGCAACAGTGAGGCGTATCCTAAGAGTGGTGTGTGAATTTGTGTATTGTTTTCACATTATGTTTTATCTTGTACATGCATCACGGTGATCTACGCTTGTTTTTAATTTAGGCCATACATTCTTTCATGCAATTATAATTTAAAAGTGCGGAAATTTAAATGCGGAAAATAAAATCCTACGCTATTACAAGGCGCGGGTCTATACATCGCCAAATTACAAAGACCCGTTTTTAATAAAATGCGGAAAGTAAAACCAAGTTACTATTACATGGCTTGAGCAGTTACATAATATTCACAAGAAAATAGAATAACGTGCGAAAGAATTAAAGTTAGAATGTTCGAGGGCGTTGGACCCTTTTGGAATTAAATTGAATGAAAAGTTAATTAATTATTAAATTAAAGAAAAGAAATGTTTTTTGATGATTTTTGTATTTATGAAATAAAGAAAATTAAAACTCAAGAGAAACCTTAATTCTAAGTTGTTTTTAATTATTAAAGAAAAATATTAAAGTTTAACCTAATTTACTAAATATTTAATGTATATGTTTATTTACAAAATAAATTAGTAATTAATAATAATGAAAATAAGAAAAAATTATTTATTAAGAAAAGTGATAAAAAGTTAAAAAACCTAATTTCTATATATTTTAATTTATTGAGAAAAAGATTAAAGTTTTAAAACCTAATTTACTAAACTAATTATTAAAGTTTATTTACAAAATAAATTAATAGTGAAATAATAATAATTAAATATATTTTAGTTTCTGATTTTTTATCTTATGAAAATTAATTTATGAAATTAAAGAAAACAATTGAAAACAATTAAAAGAATAAAAAGGAAAACCAAATAAAAAAAATAAAAATGTGCAAACCATGGGGGGTATTCAGACCCAAAGGGAGGTTTTTTGTGAGAAATCTGACCCATTAGACAAAAAGCCTTGTTTGACTTTCTGGTATCACGTGCGTGTTCATTGACTCCTGAGTACCGTGGTCTGCATTCTTTGGCCATTGGATTGGGTTTCATGGCCATTTGTGTTCTGGCTGTTGACCATTTGTGTTCTGGCCTCAACGTTCCTTAATCTTCTCAGGATGTCTGTCTCGTCATGCATAAGTTGTTCTTTTGGCCATTTGGCTTTTGGCTTTTGGCTTTTGACTTTTGGCCATTTGGCTTTTGGCTTTTGGCCTCAACGTTCCTAAATGAACCTGCATGGGATCCTGTCTAAATCTGCAGTGTTGAATCTCACGAACACATTAAATAAAATCATAAAATGCAAATAAAGCCAATATATGAAGAAATTTAATGTTTAGGCACAATATGGCATGCATGAATGATTATACCCTTTTGATCATGGAGATCAAGTCAATCTTACCCTTACTGGAAAATTAGTAATCTGAATGCTTTTATGCCCTTTGGATCATGGAGATCAAGCCAGCCTTATCCTTACTGAAGAAGTAATGAGGTGTTGGTTTGTAACTGTGATGGCTTGTTTGTAGTGAGAGAGGGATTTGTAATAAGGATTTCAAGGTTTTAGGGTTCTTGAAAGAATTTGATATTCTAACAGTGTTGTGGCAAGGTTTTTTCTCTCTTTTCCTCTTCTCTGGTTTGTGTGAAAAGAAGGTGATTATATAATGGAAATTAGGGTAAAGAAAATGGGCTTTGAATGTGCAATTGGGCCTCCAATGTTCACTTGAGTTCGTCACTTTCCAGGCTAAATCGCAGGGACTTAAGTGCAATTTTTGAAGTTGAAATGTGAAAACAAAATGTAGCCGATATCGATAACTAACTCCTGTCCGAAAATCGGCTCAATCGGATAAACGGTGAATTAGTTATGAATTTTTGAAGTTTCAGCTCAGACAAACTTATTTTGGGCTCCAGTGTCGACTCTGACACGTTCTTCAATAAAAAACTGGTATTGATCGGTGTATAATTTGGTCTCGACTTTTGAAGAAAAGTTGTAGATATCTGAGTCAGTGACCTTGTGTAAAAATATGAGCCCAATCCGATAAAAATTGACCGAGTTATGAATTTTCGAAGTTTTGGCCCAGATGAAATAATATTCAGCATTCAAGATTTTCAGCGTGTCACGCACTCTGAGCAAAAAACGAAGGCCTTTTAAATACCGTTTGAACTCAATACCTTCTGTGAAAATGTAGTCAACTCAATTTGTGAAATTTTGGCGCCGGAACCAGCTCGATACGATGAAAATTGACCAAGTTATGATTTTCTGAACATGACACAAATAAACTTCTGTCACAAATTTTCTGTGCGAAAATACTTGATAAATCCACATTTTTGAAGACCTTCTGATCGAAATTGGCTTCCAGCCGTGAGAGATGAAAACATAGATAATGTCAAGACGGAATTTTGCCCACCGGAACGGGTTCAAAACGAGTCACGATCTTCAAGTTATGAATTTTTTAGCGCGTAAAAACTGCACTTTCAGCACACTTTTTCACCATATTTCTTCAAGAAAACTCGCACATTCGGATACCTTCTTTAAAGAATTGACTTTTGAGCCGAACCTGAATTTGAGAATACGTTATCAGAGATATTTTGGCGAAAGAATACCTGAATATGACACGTCGGGTTGGACTTGTGAATTTTTCTTGAAATATTTTGAGAAATATGGGAGGGCAAATTTTGGGGTACAACAATTTGTTTAAGAAAATATTTTTGTCTTTTGTTTTTATAAAGAAAATAAAATATAAGTGAATATAAGTATATTAGATATATAAATAAATAAAATATTTTTTTGATTTTTATTAATAAAAAAATAAATAATAATAATAAAAATAACAAAATAAACTAAAAATTAAAAAAAAATAAAAAAGAAGTCGGGGGGGGGGGGGGGGGGGGGGGTTGAAGTGGAATGTGGTAGTTTGTTAGAAAAAACAGTTTTGTTTTGTTAGTCCTGCCCCAAATGATGTTTTTCTATTAGAAAAATAAACAAAAAAAAAAGTCCTGCGTTGTAGATGGAAACAAGGGGTTAGCACAAGTAAAAAGGTGAAGGCCCAGTGAGGCATGGCCCAGGCGCGCTGACTTGTAACAAGGAGAAAGAAAATGTTGAAAAAAATAACAAAAGGCAGCGCTGGAACTTGAACCCATGACCTTGACCATAAACGCGCGTTGCCTTTACCACTGGGGTGGCTGTACATCCGTTAATATAACTGAAACAATAAATACATAATACAAAACAAGTTTCAGAAATGAACTTCATCTTCAACCTCCAGCCATGGTTCCTGTAACTCACTCATTTCTCATCCATTCACGAAATTTCCAACATCAAACTTGTTAGAAATTTCACCACGGTTTTGAATACTTAAATAACTTAAGCTAATTCTCAAAGATAAGCAAGAATTTCTGAAAGTACCAAATTCTGACCTAACTTTTTTCAGAGGTTCAAACCTAAAATTCTCTAAGCTCAATCAATATAAATGAAAACTATGGACATGTACAGCTTCAGGGCAATGATATCTACATTTTATCTTCACAAATCATAATCAAATGATGCTTGTATGAAGAGATAGAAGTTTAGAAAAAATACCTCAAAACTGGAAATCGTGAAATGAGTTTGAGCTGCTTTCAAGGAGTTATGATGATCAGGTTAGCTTCCTCAAGTTCCCAAGAAGCTAATGCAATGCTTAATTTGAGAAATGGATGGCTGCAATGTTCTGGAGAAGTCAACTTGCAGACTCTGTTTTTTGGTTATGGAGGTTGATGAAAATGGTGTTACAATTCTAGAACAAGGACAGGGATGGATTACATTTGAGGTATAGAAGCTTTGCAAATGAATTTGAGGGAAAACACACGAGGGAAATGATGGATACAAGTTCAAGGTCAGAACTATGTATCAATGGAGCTTTTTGTGCAATTTCTGGCTCTTGAGTGTTTGAGAGAGTTTCAGGGTCTTTCAGCTCATGTCTTAGCTTGCAAATAGTGTCTCTATTTATAAGCAAATGGTTTTGAGACTTGAAACAAATCAAAATTTGAATTCACATGTTTAAGCTCAACATGTGTTTTTTTGACAAAACAAGTTTCCATGCCTTTGTACTTGCTATTGTAGAGTGGTTACACTTTAAACAAACTTGCTTCTGACTTTATGGATGGCGTGTACTTGAAGAGAACAAGTTAGGAGCTCAAGAAGCTGACTTTGTGCATAAAGTTTGCTTTACAAGAATGGAAATGGTGACTTTCTCCCTAAAATGGAAAATGTTTTGGATAATGCTTGAATCAATTGGACAATTGATCAATCAGTTATGTAAACATTATATTAAGGAGTGACAAAAAAGCTTGAGGCCTGCAAAGTGAGGATTATGCAGCATGGCTAAGGATTTGATCAAATGTTCATCATGAAAATGACTTGAAAAACAAGTTTAAAACCCTAACTTCTTGCCTTTGATTCTCTTAGCTCAAGTATGATCTCAATGAGTTCCTAGACATTTTGGAAAGCTTGTAACATCATATACAACCTTTTTGTTGGTCATTTTTGAAGATTCATCTTGGAACTAGGTGAAAAGTTGCCATGAAATTGGTACCAAAAATCTGCCTAACTAGGGCAAAATTTCACTAAGTGTTTTAAGTTCATGAGCATGTCTTCACAAATTCATAACTTGAGATCCAAACATTTCTAGAAAAAGTTCTGCCGCAAAATGTTTTAGATCTCATTGAGATCTACAACTTTCATGTTGGAAGTTTCCCTTGAATCATCTTGCATCATGGTGGAAATTTAGCACAAAGTTGTGAAAAATATGAATTTTTCAACACTTAAAAAAATTCTAAGTCTTGGAAATTTTGACTTTTCAAAAATGAAATTTGACTTTTTGATTTATTGATGAATTTTTGTCATATTTTGACATGTCTTGGTGAATTGTAATCTTTGAAACTTGATTTTGATCAAAAAGTCAAAGTTTGACTTTTCAGGGTACAGTTGACTGAAATTCAATTATCAATCAATTGATCTTGAGAAATGTTTTGAGCCATGCCATTAGGTCAAAATGATGTATTTAAATCCTTGAGATCATGTCTTAAACCAATAATTCATTGGTTAGGTCAAAAGTCAAAAATTGCACATTCTCAATCAAAACCCTAATTTTGACCATTTTGCCCTTTTGATGATCTGATTAAATTTTTGAGGAAATGTGATCCAAACTTGATAAATTTACATATATGAGTTCATGATGTTGATATGGATAAAAAATTATGAAGTTTGACTGTAAATTGACCATATTTGACTTTTCCCCCAATATAGCTAATTTTAGGTCAACTGATCAATTGACTGAGCAAAAATGTGATCCAAGACTTGAAACTTGACATGAGCAATCTTGAGGGTCCAAAATTATTCATGAAAATAAATTGAGGCTTAGAAAGTTCAATTATCCTTATACAAACTCAAACCCTAATTTGATTCATCAGTGCTTGAGGAGGTGTCTTGAGCTGATCAAACTTTGTATAGTCTTGAATCAATGGAGATCTTGTGAGAGATTTCTTGAGAAATGAGAGGGAAAATTTTGGGGTACAATAGATGCCCCTGTTAAATCTTCTTAAACCTGAAGCGTTAGATTGGCGGATCCACCATTCGTGACTTGAAGGTGGAAGATGATTGAACACTAGAGTGCCTAGAAATTTGCACTCAAAGATGTATTGGGAATGGGCTTATAGATGCCATTTGGAGGAATGATGGTAAATACTGGAAGAAGTATCAGCATAAATCTTTGGTCAATTTATACTAAAAATTGATGTTTTACCTGTGGGAAAAAGGGTTAGTTAAATGCAGATGTATGCATGACGTTCTCAAGATGAATGAGATTGTGCTAAATGCATTTCGTATGTATATGCTATGATGTATGAATGTGGGATGCATATTCGTCCGAGAAAATAAATACCTGACTACTGCTGAGGAGTTCTGGGAAGCTGAATCCCGAATTGCTGTTGGGGATGAAGAATATACATATATTCAAATTTTGTTAAAAGAATGCTTCCACCGAGGATCATCTCTTGAATGTTAGCTGTTATCTGGTTGGGTCCAGGCTTCATACCAACTTTCTAAGGATGAGGAAGTCAACTGCTATCTGGTCGGATCCAGCTTTCATAACAACCTACTGGGAAAGAATAAATTAACTTTTATCTGGTCGGATCCAGGCTTCACGAAAAATTTCTTGAAGTTGAATTGTTATCTCGTCAAATCCAGGCTTCATAATAACTTGAAGTGGTAACTACTATCTGGTCGGGTCCAGGATTCATAGTTTTTTTAAAACTATTATCTGGTCGAGTCTAGGCTTCATAGTGACTAATTAGGGATGGTAGATAGTTGTTATCTGGTTGGAATCCAGGCTTCACAATAACTTGCTTGAATAGACAAAGTTAAACTGATATCTGGTCGGATCCAGGCTTCACAGATTTTTGAGATGGACGAAGTTAATTGGTATTTGGTCGGATCCAGGCTTTGCAATAACTTACTGAAAAGATGAGGTTGAGCTGATATCAGGTTGGATCCAGGCTTCACAGTAACTTGCTGAAATGATAAAGTTGAACTGATATCTGGTCGGATCTAGGCTTCGCAGATTTTTGAGATGGATGAAGTTAATTGTTATTTGGTCGGATCCAGGCTTCACAATAACTTACTGAAAAGATGAGGTTGAACTGATATCTGGTCAGATCCAGGCTTCACATGAACTTGCTGAAATGATGAAGTTGAACTGATATCTGGTCGGATCCAGGCTTCACAGTAACTTGCTAGGGTAGAGGAAAAATCTATTGGGGAAAAGAAGTTATACCCTGGTCTGGTTGAGTCCAGGTTCTTCAATATCTCGAAGAGTTAAACTATTATCTGGTCAGGTCCAGGCTTCATAGTGTCTTGAGAAGTTAACTATTATCTGGTCAGGGCCAGGCTTCATAGTATTTGAAAGATGTACTATTATCTGGTCGGGTCCAGTCTTCATAGTATTTGAAAGGTACTATTATCTGGTCGGGGCCAGGCTTTATAGTATTTGAAAGGTTACATTATTATCTGGTCAGGTCCAGGCTTCATAGTAACTTGAGAAATTTCACTATTATCTGTTCGGGTCCAGACTTCATAGTATCTTGAACGAATGAAGTTGACTGCAATCTGGTCGGATCCGGGCTTCACAACAACTTTTGGAGATAGCAAAGGCTTTATCGGCGACTTCACTGGGGATTAGGGGTTATGGCCCTCTGATTTGTAATAGTCTAAAAGTAAAACTCAAGCTGGAGAGGATAGACTTTACCGGGGAATTTTGTTGTTCGTTGTTGAGGGAATAAACCCTGTTGGGGAAATAAAACCTGTTGATGAACACTTGATGAACTACTGACGAGGTGAGTTCTTTTAGGAAGAGATCCATAAGGCTTCTTCTTCCAGGACCAACTTAGATGGGGAGAGAGTTGCCAAGAGATTGAGACTCTGGATGGGGATCAACCTATGCAAAGATACTTTGTGGGTAAATCCATTGGGAAAGGTTTATTATAGTCGGTCTTATGGGGATAATGCTAATGAAATAACTCTGTGGGGATATTCCATATACATTAAAGAGATGCTTGTTGCTGCTTAGCACGACAGATGTTCCAAATAGTTTTAATTATATTCATATGCATATGTTCATTCAATTTTAGTCATTGGACATTTTTGCATTCAAAACAAAAACAGAAAGTTTGCACTTCAAAGTATATTTGTATTGATATTTTTCCCATGAATAGGAGTTTTTTATACAAAGAGACAGAGATCCTAGTAAGAGAAAATTGTCGAAAGAAAAACAAAAATTGAAAACAAAAACAAATAGCCATGTGGATATGATCTCATTGTATTCCAACTCTATTATTGCCCCAATGTCTTCGAATGCCCCTTGCCGTTGACAGAAGTTGATTGGATTGATCTTGGACCGTTTGAACTTTGACCTTGGTAATAAAGTTAACTGTAGTGATTCCACAGGACATAGTCATACGCTTTCAATCCTTAATTTTTGCCTGGACCTCCCTTTCAGGTTTTCAGCCCACCAGGATACCCATTTTTTCCCAAGTCGCCCTTTCGAGTTTTCAACTTGCCGGGTGTACAATATTTTTCATATATCCCTAATTTTTGCCCAAACCTTTTGGTTTGCCGGGATGCCCTTATTTTTTCCTAGGTGTGTCAACCTAGCGGGTATCTTATGCATAGTATTTTTTAACTATATCCGAATTCACAGGATGTGGGAAGTCTTCACCGTCCACGGTAGTCAACATTATGGCACCACCAGAGAAAACTCTCTTGACAACAAATGGCCCTTCGTAGGTGGGGGTCCATTTGCCCCTGGGGTCGCCTTGCGGAAGAATGATGTGCTTTATCACCAAGTCCCCAGCTTGATATACTTGAGGTTTGATCTGTTTGTTGAAAGCCTTGATCATACGTTTTTGGCACGTCTGACCATGACAAATAACAACCAATCTCTTCTCATCGATCAAGTTCAACTGATCCAATACTTTCTGAATCCACTCGTATTCGCCTAGGCCTGCCTCATTCATAATCCTTAGTGAGGGAATCTGAACTTCCACTGGCAGAATAACTTCCATGCCATAGACTAAAGAAAAGGGAGTTTCCCCAGTTGATGTTCTAGCTGAAGTGCGGTAGCCATGAAGAGGAAAAGGTAACATCTCGTGCCAATCCTTGTAGGTCACTACCATATTCTGCACAATCTTCTTAATGTTGTTGTTGGCCGCTTCCACTGCGCCATTCATTTTAGGTCTATAAAGAGAAGATTGTGATGCTTGATTTTGAACTGAGTGCAAAGTTCGGTAATCATAGCATTGTTGAGGTTAGTCCCATTCTTTCGGGGATACCATAACGGCCGATGAGGTTGTGTTTGATGAATCTGGCTACCACACTCTTGGTAACTGAGGCAAATGATGCGGCTTCAACCCATCTGGTGAAATAATCGATAGCGACAAGAATGAAGCGATGTCCATTGGAAGCAGTGGGCTTGATCTCTCTAATCATGTCAATGCCCCACATTGCAAATGGCCACAGAGCGGTCATGACATTCAGAGGGATAGGAGGCACGTGGACCTTGTCAGCATAGATTTGGCATTTATGGAAAGTTCTTGATGTTGATGGAAATCAGTCTCCATTGTTGACCAATAGTAACCAGCTCTCAAGATTTTCTTGGCCATGGTATGTCCGCTAGAGTGAGTTCCAAAGAGACCATCGTGCATGTCTTCCATAATTTCCTCTTCCTCCTTCTTGTCCATACATCGGAGAAGAGTAGATTCATGGTTGCGTTTGTACAAGATTCCATTACTTAGGAAGAATTTGGCTGAAAATCTTCGTAAGAACTTTCTGTCATTGATGAATGCTCCTTTAGGGTATTCTTGTGCTTCAAGGTATCTCTTCACCTCATGGTACCATGGCTTCTCGGTGTTAGTGTCGAGCTCATAGAAGTGTGCAGGTTCGTTTAATCTCTCAATTGTAATCATAGGAGCTTCGTTGTCCCATCTGACCTTGAACATTGAAGACATCGTTGCCAAGGCATCAACTAACTGATTTTCTTCCCTAGGGAAGTGTTCAAAGGTGATCTCTTCGAAGTAAGGAATTAGAGATAACACAGGCTCCTTGTAAGGGATGAGATTAGGGTGCTTAGTGTCCCAATCTCCTTTTACTTGGCTAATCACTAGAGCGGAATCCTCAAACTCATTCAAATGCTTGATCATCAAATCGATGGAAGCTTTCAGACCCAAAATGCATGCTTCGTACTCAGCCATGTTATTTGTACAATCGAAGCATAGTCTGGCAGTGAGAGGAGTGTGGCAACCTTCAGGGGAGATAATCACAGCACCAATTCAGTTATCCAAAGCGTTGGAAGCCCTATTTAAGACCATAGTCCATCGGGATCCTTGTTCAGGTCCGTCATACGGTCCAGGTTTCGCACAGTCGGTCACTAGCATGATGTTCTCATCCGGAAAGTCAAAGTTCATAGACTGATAATCATCAACAACTTGATTGGCCAAATGATATATTAATACACTTCCTTTGATGGCCTTTTTCATTATGTATTGAATGCCGTACTCAGTCAAGGGCATTTTCCATCTGGCTATCCATTCCGGAAAGAGCAGGTTTCTCGAAGATGTATTTGATTGGGTCCATCTTAGAAATCAACAAAGTGGTATGAGTCAACATATACTGTCTTAGCCGGAGA
Organism: Vicia faba; assembly: GCA_948472305.1. NCBI lineage: Eukaryota > Viridiplantae > Streptophyta > Magnoliopsida > Fabales > Fabaceae > Vicia > Vicia faba. Next base: position 581,435,351 of record OX451735.1, read on the forward strand.
GCAGCCCATGCCAGAGCGCAGCAAGTTTTCTCGAGCAGTGAATATCTGGTTTCACAGTCGGTAAACTTTTTGCTCAGGTAATAAATAGCATGCTCTTTTCGGCCAAACTCGTCATGTTGACCCAAAACACACCCCATAGAGTTCTCTAGTACCGTCAAATACATGATCAAGGGTCTTTTCAACTGGAGGCATGAGAATAAGAGGTTCTTACATATATTCTTTGATTTTGTCAAAGGAAGCTTGGCATTCATGATTCCATCTCACTACTTGATCTTTCTTGAAGAGTTTGAATATTGGATCACAAGTAGCAATTAAGTGAGATATGAAGCGGGCGATATAGTTAAGGCGACCCAAGAATCCTCTAACTTCCTTTTCAGAGTGGTGGACTGGCATTTCTTAGATGGCCTTCACCGGAAGGATCAACCTCGATGCCTTTACTGCTGACAACAAAACCTAGAAGCTTTCCAGATTGTACTCCAAATGTGCACTTGTTAGGGTTTAACCTCAACTTATACTTTTTCAACCTCTCGAATAGCTTGTACAGGTGATCGAGATGCTCTTCCTCAGTTTGGGACCTGGAAATCATATCATCCACATATACCTCTATTTCATGATGGATCATATCATGAAACAAAGCTACCATAGCTCTTTGATATATTGCCCCTGCATTCTTTAACCCGAACGACATGACCATGTAGCAAAAGGTGCTCTATTGCGTAATGAAATTGGTCTTCTCCATGTCTTAGGGAGACATCCTAATTTTATTATAGCCAGAGAAAACATCCATGAAAGAGAAGACTTTATGCTGAGTAGTATTATCGACCAAGACATCAATGTGAGGTAGAGGTAAGTCATCCTTGGGGCTTGCCCTATTCAGATCCCTATAATCTACGCACATATGAACTTTTCCTTCTTTCTTTGGCACTGGCACCACATTTGTAACCCATTAGGGATAAGATGTCATAGCTAGGAATCATGCATCAAATTGTTTCATCACTTCAGCTTTTATCTTTGAAGACATGTCAGGCCTCATGCGACGAACTTTTTGTTTGACAGGAGGACAATCTTCCTCTATCAGCAGATGATGAACTACAATGTCGGTATCCAACCCTGGCATATCTTCATACGACCAAGCAAACACTTCCACATAGTCATGCAACATCTGAACCAATCTTCTTTTGACACTACTTTCTAGGTTAGCACCGATCTTGACCTCTTTCTTGTTTGTCTCGGTACCTAGATTGATGACTTCAACTAACTCTTCGTGCAGCTAAATAGTTTTTTCCTCTTGTAATAGAAGTCTGGCTAGTTCTCCCGGTATTTCACAATCTTCCTCGCCTTCGTCTTCGGTTTGGTTAATTGGATGTTCGAAGTCATAGTCGACAATAGTAAAGTCATTGGAAACGAGATCCAGAGTGGATGAGGACCTGTAAGAGTGTGTGTGTGTGTGTGTACATGTAAGATACATGGCTATTTTGAAAAACGTATTTGAAGAAAAAGAAAGACAATGAGCACAAAGATTTGAATGAAAAAGAGTCCAATGGTTTGTATTGAATGATCATATGATAAAATGAACATAAATAAAACCCTTGACAAATGGACCATAGTGCCCCGGGCCAAGCACATGGCTTAAAAGTCATTGTTTAATATTACAGACAAAATTTTCTTGAATTAAAAGAAAGCAATAAACAAGTGATTACTCCTCAATGAAGGAGATGGGAACGAAGTCTTTTGCGTGCCAATTGTTGAGCTCCTTTGTAGTAGGATATACCCAATCTTCAAATGCAACTTCATCATCAGAATAATCTACAGCGTTGACTTCGTGGCTTCCAATACGGAGAGGGGGCTTCCCTGTGCAAGCGTGCCTCACTTCTTTCTGAGCCTTGATAGTGAAACCCAAACCACATTTGTATGCTTTGAATGGGATCTCTAGGAGTTGCCCCCACGTATCACAGCTTCTTTCTTCGACTGCAGCACGAGCATCTTTTAATGAAATCATCTTTGGCACAATCTTAACAGCTTTGGACACATCAGAGGAACATTTGGTAGTATCAACCATTGGTGGCACAACTTTAAAAGCCTGACACGAGGTATCTATATATTCACCATCCATCTCCACATATTTGAAAGAGTTGAGGTGGCTTACCATGAATTCCTCCTCACCACAGACTGTGACAATTCTTCCTTTGACCGGATACTTGAGCTTTTGATGAAGATTTGACGTTACTTCCCTTGCTCCATGGATCCAAGGGTGACCCAACAAACAGGAGTAGGCACGACGGATATCCATGATGTAGAAAGTAAAGTTGAAAATCTATGAGCCCACCTTGATCAGGAGATCCACCTCTCCGAGAATTGTCCTTTTGGTCCCATCGAAAGCTCTCACAATAATATCACTTGTTTTGCAAACTAGTCCTTCACAGTCTAAACGGTCCAAAGCGCCCTTGGGTAGCATGTTTAAAGAGGAGCCTATATCAACCAGAACATGCGCTAGGGTAGTCCCCTTGCATTCAACAAAAACATGCAGAGCTTTCTTATGGTTCTTTCTGAGCGGTGTCAGATCAGCATCTGAGAACCCTAAACCATTATCGGCTGTAAAGCTTACCATACAATTTTCAAACTGGTCAGTCATTGTCTCATGAGGGACATGAGCCTTCTTCAAGAATTTGATTAACGCTCGAGCATGAGCATCAGAACAGAGTATCAAAGATAACATGGAAATCATGGAATGGGTTTTCCCCAACTACTCCACAATCTTGAAATCGCTCGTTTTTATAATTTTCAAGATCTCATCCATTTCTCAAGCGGAAGGTTCCCCATCAGCAATGTCTTTTGCGGGTATATATGTCTCAGCAGGCTCAACCACTTTCTCTTTTCCCCTTGTATCAGTACTAGGCTTAGCAGCGGTGATGTGGACAGGTTCCTTTGTAGGAGTTGGTGGTGAGATGTTGGGTGAAAAGATTCTCCCAGTTCAGGTCACCTTACTAGAGCCAGTAATGTTACCAATGTCATCATCTTTGCTTTCTTCAATCCAAGTGTCTTGTTTTATCCCATGGTAAAACACCTCAACACCATAGTTCCAGGGAACTGCTTTGTTGGAAGAGTATGGAATTGGCTCGGGGTGGTAATTATCAGAGGAGCAACAATTAGTTCATTTGAAATCCTAATAGGATCCTTGGAGGAGATCATAAGAGGCTTGTTTGAGATGGTTATGATGGAGAGATCTTCACACTTATTGGTCAAACTTTTGGCGGACAAAATCTTCTCAAATAGGATCTCATAGCTATTCATCAGGCGTTGAGATGCTACCATTCACTCTCCACGGGTATCGTACCACATCTCGCACATCAAGCAGGGCAACACCCTATTCTCTGGTTTACGGCATGGAAGTCATCTTGCCTATTGAGGTTTAGATCCCCTCTCTAAGAATTATGAAGGATGTAGGGCTGAACGAAGATGATTGGATCCAGACTCGACTTGATCAATTGAACTTGATTGATGAGAAGAGACTTACTGTTGTTTGCCATGGTCAAATGTATCAAAAACAAATGATCAACGCTTTCAACAAGAAGGTCAAATGACAAGTGTATCAAGTCGGGGATTTGGTGATCAAGCGCGTCATACTGCCGCAAGGTGACCCCAGGGGAAAATGAACTCCTACATACGAAGGACCATTTGTAATAAAAAACATTTTCTCTGGTGGGGCAATGATCTTGACCACCATGGATGGCGACGACCTTCCGCACCCTGTGAATGCAGACATAGTCAAAAGATACTACGCATAAGAGACCCGCTAGGTTGACATATCTAGGAAAAACAAGGGTATCCCAGTGAAGCAAAAAGGTTCGGGAAAAAAATTAGGGATAAAACACAAAAATCTGTACACCCGACAAGTTGAAAACCCGAAAGGGAGACTTGGGCAAAAAAGGGTTTCCCGGTGGATTGAAAACCCGAAAGGGCGGTCCAGGAAAAAGTTAGGGAATTAAAGCGTATGACTATGTCCCGTTGGATCACTTTGAGGACAACCTTTGGCTTCAACTTGTGAAACTTGAAATTTCCGACCAACTCAATCATCTTCGGATGAGGCAACAAATAGACAAGATGCTCAGAGATACAAAGGCTATAGCAGAATGGGACCCCCATGGGATTATTGCACATAACTATCTTTTCTTTGTATCAAAATTTTCATTTTTTACGACAACATTCTCTTACTAGAACACTCGTCTCACTGTACAAAATACTTACTCAAAGTCAATGCAAAGATATTCCTTTGAAAGTGCAAAACTATCTGTTTTTCTTTACTCTTGTGTTTTATTTACAAAAACGTCCAATGATTCATTGTTGAACATATGCATTTGAACATAATTACTGTTTACAAATAAACAAAGTAAAAGACAATTACTAATGGATTTAAGAGGTAGGGAAATCTCTCTAAGCTATTTCCATAAATCCCCCACAATTTACAGTTCAATTCCCAGCGGAACAAGCTTCCAATTATCAATCCCCAGTAGAAGTCGTCAAATTTCTCAAGATTCCCCAATAGAATTTTACAAGTAGTATATGGCATTTCCTTTACAACAGAGTTTATTTCTCTAAATTGAAAATCGTCAACACTTATACTTCACAACATGAAGACTTATGCTCCATATCCTCAGCAGCGGACATGGATTTATTTACACCAGTCCAACAACAGTGCGACAAACTAGCTCACATACGCATACATTTCCATTTTGACACCATTCAAAACTAACTTTTGGATACAATTCAGATATGTTCCAGGCACGGATTCCATTCTGATAATCATTCAAAATCAGCTCCCATATACAGTTCAGATCCGCTCCAGACATGAACGCCATTGTGATACTCATTCTTTCAGCTTACAAATTACAATACAAACAATCACTCTTGGATGGAATCTTTATTCCCATCTCCTACAACTTTCTATCACCTCTCCAAATGGCATCTTTAAGGCCATTCCCTCAACCATCACACCACCAAGTGCAAATTTCTAGGCACTCTAGTGTCCAATCATCTTCCACCTTCGAGTCACGACTGGAAAAACATGCCAATCTAACTCTTCAGGCTTAAGAAGATTGAACAGGGGAAGCTGTTGTACCCCAAAATTTTCCCTCTCACTTATCAAGAATTTGCTCACAAGATCTCCTTAGGCTCAAGACTGCACTAGGGTTTGATCAGCTCAAGACACCTCCTTAGGCACTGATGACCAAAATTAGGGTTTGAGTTTGCACAAGGATTTTTGAACTATCAATGCTTCATATGACTTTCATGGACCATTATGGACCCCCAAGATTACTCATGTCAAGTTTCAAGCCTTGGATCACATTTTTGCTCAGTCAATTGAGCAGTTGACCTAAAAATCAACTATATTGGGGAAAAAGTAAACCATGGCCAATTTACAGTCAAAATTCATAATTTTTGATCCATATCAACATTTTAAACCCATATGTATCATTTGATCAAGTTTGGACCACAATTCCTCAAGAAATTTGATCAAATCTTCAAAAGGGCAAAATGGTCAAAATTAGGGTTTTGACTGGGAAAGGGAAATTTCTGATTTTTGACTTAGCAAATGGTCAATTGGTTTAAGGCATGATCTCAAGAGTCCAATTGCATCATTTTGACATAATGACATGATTCAAAACATTGCAAATCCATTGGATTGACAGATGAATTTTGCAGTTAACTGATCAAAAGTCAACTGTATACTAAAAAGTCAAAGTTTGACTTTTTGGTCAAATTTAAACACCAAAGGTCACAATTCATCCAAACATGTCAAAATAGGAAACTTATTCATCAATAAATCAAGATATCAAGATTTCATTTTGAAAAGTCATAATTTCTAAACTTCGAAATTTTTCTAAGTGTAAAAAATTTCTTATTTTTTCATAACTTTAAGCAATTTTTTCATTATGAAGCAAGATGATTCAAATGAAACTTCATATACGAAAGTTGTAGATCTCCATGAAATCTACAACTTTTATTCATACAACTTCTCCTAAAAATGCTTGGATCTCAAGTTATAATTTTATGACTACATGCTCATGAACTAAAAAAGACTTAGTGAAATTTTGCCCTAGCTAGGCAGATTTTTGACCTAACTTCATGGAAATTTTTCACATAGTTCCAAGAAGAATCTTCTAAAGCAATTCAAAGATGAGTTGTATAGCACATTATAAGCTTTCCAAAATGTCCAAGAAATTCTTGAGATCATTCTTGAGTAGGGAGAATCGAAGAGATGAGTTGGTGTTTTGTCACTTGAATTATATGTCATTTTCATGTTGAACACAAATGCAAATCAATGTTAGGCTGCATAATCTTTGCTTTGCAGACCTCAAACTTGTTTTTCACTCCATAATTAATGGATTACACAAACTTTTGAGCTATAATCCAAGTGATTTAAGCATTATCCAATTCATATTGCCATTTTGAGAAGAAAGTTAACAATACCATTCTTGAAAAGCAAGCTTTATGCATAAAGTCCACTCTTGAGCCTCTAACTTGTTCCCTCTGATCACACTTCATCTACAAAGTCAGAAGCAAGTGTGTTTAAAGCATAACCACTCTATCTTAGCAAGCACATAAGGCATTGAAACTTGTTTTATAAAAAAATCACATGTTTAGCTTAAGGATGCAAATTCAAATTCTGATCAACAACAAGTCTCCAAACTTGTTGCTTATAAATAAAAGCACTATTTGTGAGCTAGAACACGATTTTAAAGATCCTGAAATACACCAAGACTCTCTCAAATCATAAATTTCCCAAAAACTCCATTGTTTCACAGTTTCTGACCTTGAACCTCAAACTCACATTTCCCTCATGCGTTTCTTAGCCTTTTAGTTTCTAAAGCTTCCTTGCATCAAGAGTAACTCATCCCTGTACCTGTTTTACTTCTGTAACACCATTTTCCATGTCTTCCATAACCAAGAACAAAGCATCACAGTTGTATTTCTCCAGACCAATCCAGCCACCCTCAGCTCAAGCCAACCATTGCATTAGCTTCCTAGAGGTCCAAGGAAGCTAACTTGATCATCAGCACTTCCTGAAACAAGCTCAAATCCATTCCACGATTTCCAGTTTTGAGGTATTTTTCTTGAACTTTTATCTCATTACTTAGGCATTGTTAGGCTTGCATTTGTGAAGATAAAATATAGACATCATTGCCCTGAAGCTGTACATGTCTATAAATTTCATTTATTTTGATTGAGCTAGGAGAATTTTGAGTTTGAACTTTCTGAAATATTTAGGTCAGAATTTGGTACTGTTAAAAATTCTCATTCATCTTTGATTTATAGTTTATGATATTTATATGGTTGGATTCGTGTGCCAAAATGGAGTAATTTTCATGTTAACATTTTTGCAAATGATTGAGAAATGAGCAAGTTACAAATCCTTTGGCTGGAGGTTGAAGATGAAGTACAGTCAGGGCGCGTTTTATGTTATGTATTTATTGTTTCATACAAGTTAATAGATGTATAGTCACCCCAGTGGTAAAGCGCACGCCTGTTAACCTATGGGACCTGGGTTCGAGCCCCAGTGGTACCCTTTTCATTTTCCATATTTTTTCACTTTTCAGTTTGTTTGTTTTTGCAGGCGCTGGGCCCTTTGGGCCTGGCTTGTTTTTTTTACTAACTAACTCTCTGCCTACTTCATGCACCCCCTGGCTCATTTGTTTTTATTTATTTATTTATTTCATTTTTTCTTATTAAATATATTTTCTAAAATGTTAAAAATCATAAAAAATATAAAAAAATTAGATTTTTATTTTAACTTAGTTTATTTTATTTTTCTCACAAAAAATATTTTATTTAACTATACTTAATTTTTTTTTTACTAACTAGTTTTGAAAATTTAATTTTAAACTAGGTTATTATTTATTTTCTTTTATACTAATTAAAATATATTTATTTTAATATAAAAAAGGCCAAAAATATTTTACAACACCATAAATTATTTTCAAGACAAAAATACAAAAATACTTTTCTTAAACTTAATTTATTAATAGATTTAGGATTTTATCTAAAATCTTTTCTTATTAAATTAGGTTTACTTTTACTATTTTAATTAATTGTTTTCTTGTAATTAATTAGGTTAAACAAAAAAAACTTTTCTCATAAAAAATCCAAACAAAAGGATCCATTTTCTTTGCATTTACATTCTTGCATATTTATTTTAGTACATTTATTTATTTCAATTATTGTATAAATTTGATATGGTTGTAATAGACTAATTAGGGTTTAAATTCTTACAATCCCCATTTACAAATTGTTTACCCCTCCCCACAAATCATGTAATAGCTTAGTATTTTTATTTTTCGCGATTTAAATACTTTATATTCAAATGCTAGTAATTAGGGTTTGTATGGAAAGAATAAAATTAATCAAATATAAAACCCTAATTCAAGACAAAATCAAGCATGAGAATAATACACTCGCACACAAGCACCCTTAGGGTTATCCCACTTGGTTGCCTTACAAAAATTGCCATATTACGCATGTAAGGTATCTTATCAAAAACAAGCAAACACAAGATCATAGTCCCTCGATGACGCTATCAAAGTTGCCTTACAAATGATCTTAGTACCTCAAAAAGAATGCTAAGATACCTTGCAATATTTCTAATCATGGCTATACGATGACCCACGCCCGTCCCGTTTACATCCATAGACAGGGTTGCTTACCAAATCAATGGTAAAACAACAATGTCAAAGGAAAAGAAAATGAACAAGAAAGACATTTGAGTAGGTAGATTTCTCCTAATTACTTGCTCCATTTCAAAATAAACATCCTTGCTATTTTTTTAAAAAACAAACACATACACTTTCAAACATCTTACAAAATTGAAAACATTTTAAAAAGATCAACATCTTTGTATACATTCTTACGAACGAGAATCATTACAAAGATTGCCTAAACAATGGCCTCTTTACAAAATACTTTCAAAAACCACACAAAGCACAATTTCAAACAAAAGCAAGTGATCTAGCAAGTAACTAAGAGCCCATGGAAAACCATGGAAAGGGGTGCTAATACCTTCCCTTTTCATAATCTACCCCCTGAAATCAAGAAATAATCTCAAAGGACTTTCCTATGCTTTTTCACCTTTCCTTTTGGATAAAAGAAAAGTTGGTGGCGACTCTTTCTAACTGCAACATTTGCGATCAAATGCAAAACACCCAAGTCAGTTCTCCCGCCGTATCACAGAACTGGCGACTCTGCTGGGGAAAATTCTAAAGTGGGGTTACCTTATGGATAGATCACATTGATTTGCTTACATTGTTTGACTTGTATGATTTACATTATGGTTCTTTGTTTGGGTTTGAATCCTCTACCCAGATTTGGGATACCTTATAGGTTAGTAGCAATACATTGTGGAAACTGTGCGGGGTATACCGACATGGTCTAAGCAATAGCTACGTTAGTGCGACATATTTGTGGGTACCGGTAGCCTTTGAGTTAATCAAAGAGAATACGGGGCCGCTGAGTGATGTCATGAAGCACTAATGAACTTTTAGAACCTTTACTTGACCAACTTGGCCTTTAGAATATAGTGAGACGACTGGCTTTGGTGCAGTCCAAAGTTGGTAGATACTCGATACTACACTCATTGAGGTTTGGTTTCTTGGGATATTTCGGTCGCCATTAAAGAGGTTTATGCTGAAACAATGACCAAGGAAACAAACCAGTGATATTGAGCTCCTTAGAACCTGGTTACTATTACTAGGACAGGTTTAAGACAACTAAACTTCAAGAGGGTACTTACCTATAAAACTCCATGCAAGCCTAAACCTAAGGATTTGTTTGTTTTGTTTGTATATGCATACTTGTACAGAACATCATGAACATCATAACATCATACACATTCACTAACCATTTCAAGGATTTTTAGATTCATCTTTGTTCTTGTTTTGTAGGATATGGATTCTCTTCGCAGGAAAACTATTCAAGTCAACCTTGTAAGGATCCCTCCACAACTTAAGGAGCTAGCTTCAAGGATTCCTGAAAACTCTCCATTCATCGAGAGACATGGTCTCCTACTCAACTTGGTCACCTCCAACACAGATGAAGACATGATGAAGGTGCTCTTTCAGTTCTTTGATCCTTTACACCATTGTTTCACATTTCCCGACTATCAACTTGTGCCAACTTTGGAAGAATTCTCCTAACTCTTGAGGATTATCATTCTCAATCAACTACCTTTCAAAGGTACGGAAAGAGACCCAAATCCAGAAGAGATTTCTCAAGCTCTACATTTGCACTCATCTGATGTCAAAACTCATTGGGAAACAAGGAGTGATGTCAAAGGTTTCCTAGCAAAGTTCCTGTTTGAGAAAGCCCAAAATTGTTGGAATTCATTGGACTTACAAGCCTTTAAGGAAATTGTAGCTCTCCTCATCTATGGGATGGTTTTGTTTCCAAATCCTGACCAACTTATAGATGTCAACACCGTCAAAATCTTCATATCCCGCAACCCGGTGCCTATATTGCTAGGAGATATCTTACACTCTTTTCACACTCGCACAATGAGGAAAAGAGGTGTCTTTATGTGTTGCACTCCTCTATTGGAAATATGGTTTATTTCACATCTTCCCAAATATGTATTAAAGAATGAGCAAGGTTCAAGGTGGTCACAAAGGTTGATGACGCTCAAACATTCAGACATTCATTGGTGTTCCCGATCCAAAGAGAATGTTATCATTATCGACCGTTATGGAGAATTCCTTAATGTCCCTTTACTTGGCATTAGGGGAGGTATCACCTACAACCCATGTTTAGCCTTAAGACAGTTTGGTTACGCCCGAAGGGATGGCTCGCACGAGATGCTGATTCAAGGTTTGGTATTTGACTATGACAACGACGATCAAGGTCTTCGCCAGAGATTTATCCGAGCTTGGAGGATGTTGAATAAGGTGGATAGCAAGACTTTGGGGAATAAAAATTCCATCCCTCTTGAGCCTTACCTCAAATGGGTACGAACTCGTGCTTAGAGCCTTTTGATGCCTTACCCCTCCATTCTGCCGGTAATCATTGAGCCTTTCATGGAGGGAGATGTTCCATACACTATCCTACATCCTGATATGCCCACCTCTCTTGAAGACCTACAAAGAGATTGGATACAACTCAAGGGAGAGCGGGATGCTTTCGAAGCCCAATTCTACGCAAGTGAGAAGAAGGTTTTGGAACTCACTAGACTACTTCATGAGGAGCAGACTCTGAATGCCTACATCGCACCAAAGTGGATGCGAACTACCTTTTTATCTTAGATTTTTTGTATTATTTTTCCCGAAAAGGCATTAATGTACTCAAGCTTTAATCTATTAATATAACGTGTGTTCCCTTTTTGTCTAAAACAAGTTTGAATCTTTGAAATCCTTGAAATCATTAGATATGCATATACCATTTATCATAACATAAGCAGGTCTTTTGCAACAAGTCTCCTCATCTCTCTACTATTTATTTCAGTAAGATGCATCTCGAGTAAACAGTGAAGGACCTCCAAGCTCATAATACACAGTTTCAATAGTTGCTTTTGACCCTAGCCAAAGGACAAGAAGAGTTGAAGACTTTTCTAGCTGAGGAGAAGAAAAAGAAAACAAAGAAGGTAACCGGAATCCTGAACATGGGAAGAAGATTTCATGGGCAGACAAGAAGGACCTTAGACTTTGCAACGACATCCGGTGAAAGAGAAAATCAAGATGGGAAAGGAAAGGAAACAGTTGTCCCGTCAGAATCAGAAGAGGAAGAGGAAGAAGAAGACTATTCTGAAGAACAATACCCTCCAGTTGATGACAAGTATAAACATCTCGAAGAGCGGTTGAGTGCGATGGAAATCCAAAAAGTGCCTGGCTTAGACTTTGAGGAATTGGGGTTAGTGTCGGGGATTGTCATTCCTCCCAAATTCAAAGCACTTGTGTTATCCAAGTATGACGGAGTCTCATTCCCTAAAATGCATATCCGGTCATATGTAAGGAAAATCCAGCGCCATACCGCTGACAAAGACTTATGGGTACACTTCTTCCAAGACAGCCTGTCTGGAACTCAACTTGATTAGTTTTACCAGTTAGAAAGAGCCAATGTTCATAACTGGGAAGACCTTGTTGCAGCCTTCTACAAACAATACTAATACAATGCTGATCTTGCACCTACCCGTACCCAACTCCAGAGTATGGCCATGGTTTCCAATGAAGGTTTCAAGGACTATGTGCAAAAATGGAGAGACTTGGCTGGAAGAGTTCAACCCCCTCTATCTGAGAGAGAATTGGTAGACATGTTCTTGAGCACCTTGTCTGGTCCCTTTTTAAATCATTTAATCGGAAGTTTATCTACAGGTTTTACTGAACTAATATTGACGGGAGAAAGGGTGGAAGCCGGTATAAAGAGTGGAAAGATTAAGAAAGATACATCCTCTTCCGCAGTTGTAAGGAAGCCATTTATCGGAAAGAAAGAAGTGGTTGTTGTTTATCCTCAAAGAAATCAAGATAGGGCCGAACGCCGACCAATGGTGGGGGCTATTATGATTCCTAAACCAGTGCCTGATCAACAAAGAAACAACCAATCAAGGATGGAAAGGCCAGTCAGACAATTCACCAAAATTAACATGACCCTATCTCAGGTATTATCGCATCTACTAAGATCTAATTTGGTGACCTTGAAAGAAGCTTCGAAAAACCCCAACACAACATCTCCTCGCTATCATCCTAATGCTCATTATGCATATCACTCTGAAAGTACCGGCCACGATACTAATAACTGTTGGGCTCTAAAGGACAAAATACAAGACCTTACTGAAGCAAAAGAGATTGAGTTCGATGCGCTCGAGTAGTCAAATGTCATTTCTTCCCCTATGCCCAAAAATGGCCATAATACCAATGCCATTGAAGAAGAAATGTTTGTTACTTTAGTTGATGAACTTATGACCCCACTTCTGACTATTAAAGTGAACTTGTTAAATGCCAGTGTGTTCCCGGGCTGTGATGAAGTTTTCCATTTCTGTTTGTCCTTACCAACCAACTGTCCTTTGTTGAAAGCAGGCGTTCAGTTCCTAATAGATAACAAAGAAATTTTATTCGAGAAGACTTTTGTTCCACCTGTTCCTTTTGAAGATGTTTCTATCATTACCATTTCCTCCAATTCTTCCAGGGTCTTCACTAAAAGACCCGTTAGAGTTACATCAGTTCCAAAAGAAACTCCTTTAATAATTACAATGCTTGGGCCAGTCCCATATTCGTCAGACAAAACCATACCATAGAATTATGGAGGGGATGTCTACTACCATGGTATCAAGCAGGATTGGCCAGCCGCCGAAGATTCAAGCTCCGAGAAAGTCAACCCCGACATCAGTAATATTGCGGGAACTAGCAAGATTACCCGAAGCGGAAGGATATTCTCTCCAGAAATTTCTCCCCCAAAAGCAGTTTCTAGACTCGTAACCATTCCTGCTGTTGCTCCCTCAAAATTTGTTCCCGGTCCTACAATCATCTCAGCCAATACTCCAACTAACAAAGCTGTCACAACCCCTGTTATCATTCCTACTGACACTCCTGTTGCTGAGTTAATCGAGACTCGAGGTAAAAGTATTCTGATTGAGCCTGTCCAGACGAAGGCTCAGTCATTGGCTATCCCTGAGACCTCCCAGAAAGAGATGGAGGAAATTCTGAAGATCATAAAAATAAGCGACTATGATGTAGTTGAACAACTGGGACAAACTCCCTCTAAAATTTCCATGCTGGCATTACTACAATGTTCTGAGGCGCATGCAAAATCCCTAGTAAAATTCCTGAAAACTTCCCATGTACCCCAAGAGACATATGCCGATCAGTTTTAAGACTGCGTAGCCAGCTTGACTGCAGATAATGGTCTAAGTTTTCGGATACTGATTTAACACCAGAGGATGGAAGCATGATGAGGCATTGCATGTCTCAGTTGAATGTAGGGGCACAACCTTGACTCATGTTTTGGTAGACACTGGATCATCTCTGACGTATTACCTAAAAAAGCTCTTGATAGTCTTAACTGTGAGGGATTGACATTGAAGCCAAGTAACATAGTAGTAAGGGCTTTTGACGGCTCGAAAAGGATGGTACATGAGGAGGTAGACATTCCCATAAAAGTTGGAACACAAACTTTTGATTCAACTTTTTATGTTATGGATATTCGTCCCTCATATTCCTGCTTGCTAGGCCGACCATGGATTCATAATACTGGCGCTGTTACTTCTACGTTGCACCAAATGCTGAAATATCCAACTCAAGGGAAGATTATCACCGTTCATGGAGAAGAAGAGTATATGATCAGCCATCTCAATTCCTTCAGATATGTGGAATTAGATGGTGAATTTATTAAAACTCCATTCCAACACTTTGAAGAGGTCCCGCAAGATGTGGTAGTAACCAAGGATGTTCGCAAGATCACAAGGCCTCCACTCTGAATGTCATCTCTGAAGGATGCCAAAGCAGTGGTAGAAGAAGGTGGGTGCACTATCTGGGGAAAACTCCCAGATATCCCATATAATTCTGACAAGTTTGGCATGGGTTTCACTTCAAGTGAACATAAGGTTGTACGTCACGCTCGTGCCGGAGGACCACCCCTGAAGATCCGCAACCGCGAGATCAACGCCGTAGAAGATGATGAAGATAGTTGTGACTTGGAGGACTGGATATTCTCAATTGTCAATGGAGGGCTCAGAAACTGGGAGGCTAGAGATTTTGTCCTGATCACTTTTATCCTACAGTAGTTTGTCTTTACATTTTTTTGGATGTGTAATATTAAAGCAATTCACACTCTTAAAACCTTGTGTCTTACCCGAGGCACAATGGTCCATTTGTAAGGGTTATTATCTTATTTTCATATGACATCAATGAATCATGGACTTTTTCGCATACAAACTTTTGTGCTCATTGTTTTTCTTTTTTCATTTTTATTTATTTCAAGGATAGTTATACCCTTACACACACTCACACTCACAATGCAGGTATACATCCATTCAGGATCCCATAGGTAACAATACTGCTATGGCTTTTTGTGACTTTGAGAATCTAGTCTACCAAGCCAAAGACGAAGTTGAGGAAGATTGTGAAGTACCAAGAGAACTTGCCAGACTACTACAACAAGAAGAGAGAACCATTCAGCCTCACGAAGAACCCGTAGATACAATCAACCTAGGTACCGAAGAAGATAAAAAAGAGGTCAAGGTGGGTGCCAATCTGGAACCCAGTATCAAGGAACGTATGATTCAGTTGTTACACGATTATGTTGAAGTCTTTTCATGGTCGTATGAAGACATGCCAGGATTTGATGCAGATATTGTGGTACATCGTCTGCCTAAAAGAGAGGATTGTCCTTCAGTAAAGCAAAAGGTTCACCGCATGAGTCCTGATATGTCCGAAAAGATTAAAGCAGAAGTCATGAAGCAATTCAACGCTTGATTCTTGGCTGTCACCTCTTATCCCCAATGGGTTGCCAATGTTATTCCCGTGCTCAAAAAGGACGGCAAAGTGCGAATGTGTGTGGACTACAGAGATTTGAATAGGGCAAGCCCTAAGTATGATTTTCCACTCCCCCAAATTGATATTCTAGTTGACAATACGGTCAGCACAAAGTTTTTTCCTTCATGGACGGTTTCTTAGGCTACAACCAAATCAAAATGGCGCCTGAGGACATGGAGAAAACAACATTTGTCACACAGTGGGGCACTTTCTGCTATAAGGTGATGCCATTCGGATTGAAGAATGTTGGGGAAACCTATCAGCATGCCATGGTAGCTCTATTTCACGACATGATACATCACAAAATAGAGGTCTATGTGGATGACATGATATCCAGATCTCAAACAGAAGAAGAGCATCTTGATCACTTATAAAAACTGTTTGAAAGACTGAAGAAGTATAAACTGAGGTTGAATCCAAACAAATGCACATTCAGGGTACGGTCTGGTAAACTCCTAGGATTTATCGTCAGCAACAAAGGTATTGAAGTAGATCCTACCAAGGTAAAAGCAATACAAGAGATGCCTGCTCCTCGTACTGAGAAGGAAGTCAGAGGATTCTTGGGGTGTTTGAACTACATTTCCAGATTCATCTCTCACCTGACAACTACTTGTGAACCAATCTTCAAATTGTTGAAGAAAGATCAAGTAGTCAAATGGAATGACGAGTGTCAAGTTGCTTTTGAAAAAAATCAAAGAATACTTACAAGAGCCTCCTGTGTTGATGGCACCAGTCGAGGGAAGACCATTAATCATGTATCTGACTATTTTAGAAAACTCAATGGGGGTGTGTATTGGGGCAGCATGATAAGTCTGGCCGAAAAGAGCATGCCATTTATTACCTGAGCAAAAAGTTTACCGACTGTGAAACCAGATATTCACTGCTCGAGAAAACTTGTTACGCTCTGGCATGGGCTGCTTGCTGGCTAAGACAGTATATGCTGACTCATACTACTTTGTTGATATCTAAAATGGATTTGATAAAATACATCTTCGAGAAACCTGCTCTCTCCGGGAGAATAGTAAGATGGAAGATGATTCTGACAGAATATGACATACAATATACTACCCAGAAAGTAATAAAGGGCAGTGTCTTAGCTGATCACCTTGCTCACCAAGCTTTAGAAGACTACTAATCCATGAAGTTCGAATTTTCGGATGAAGACATCATGACGGTAAATAACTGTGAGGAATTCAGGCCATATGACAGACCTGAACAAGGATCCCGATGGACCATGTTCTTTGATGGGGAATCTAACTCACTTGGCAACAGTGTCGATGTTGTACTCATATCTCCGGAAGGGTGTCACACTCCCTTTACTTCCAGACTTTGCTTCAATTGTACAAACAACATCGTGGAATACGAAGCATGCATCTTTGGTCTCAAAGCTGCCATAGACTTGGGGATCAAATCCTTGGATGTATTCAGAGATTGCGCTTTGGTTATCAGTCAGATCAAAGGGGAATGGGAAACCAAACACCTTAACCTTATCCCTCATAAAGAACATGTTTTGACATTGTTACCACATTTTGAGAAGATTACCTTCGAGCATTTCCCGCGAGAAGAAAATCAGCTAGCAGATGCTCTAGCCACAATGTCATCTATGTTTAAACTTAATTGGGATAACGAGGCTCCCCAGATCACCATCGAACGAATGGATGAACCAGCATACTGTCACGAGATTAATACCGAAGAAGTAGTGGACCAGCCTTGGTTTCACGAAGTCAAGAGGTATCTCGAGGCTCAAGAATATCCATAAGGAGCTTCAGTAAACGACAAGAAGTTATTAAGGAGATTCTCCGCTAAATTCTTCCTTAGTAATGGTATTCTTTACAAACACAACCATGACTCTGTGTTACTTCGGTGCGTAGATAAGGTTGAAGCTGAAAGGATCATGGCTGAGTTACATGAAGGCACTTTTGGAACCCATTCCAGTGGGCATACGATGGCAAAGAAAATCCTACAGGAAGGCTATTACTGGTCTACCATGGAAGCAGATTGCTATCAAGACTCTCGAACCTACCATAAATGCCAAATTTATGCTGACAAGGTGCACGTACCTCCGGTTCCTCTGAATGTCTTGATGGATCCTTGGACCTTTGCTATGTGGGGAATAGATATGATTGGGGAAATCAAGCCAACAACCTCCTATGGACACCGCTTCATCCTAGTGGCCATTGACTATTTTACAAAGTGGGTTGAAGCAGCTTCCTTTGCTTCCGTTAACAAGAATGTTGTTTCCCGTTTCATTAAGCAAAATCTCATTTTCCGGTACGGTATACCAGAAAGGATCATCACTAACAATGGTAAAAATCTCAACAACACTATGATCACCGCCTTGTGCGAGCAATTCAAGATCCAGCATCATAATTCTTCCCCTTACCGGCCAAAGATGAATGGTGTTGTCGAAGCTTAAAATAAGAACATTAAAAAGATCATACAGAAAATGACAGTCACATATAAAGACTAGCATGAGATTCTACCATTCACTCTCCACGGGTATCGTACCATATCTCACACATCAACCGGGGCAACACCCTATTATCTGGTTTACGGCATGGAAGCCGTCTTGTCTATTGTGGTTCAGATCCCTTCTCTAAGAATGATGAAGGATGCAGGGCTGAACGAAGACGATTAGATCCAGACTCGACTTGATCAATTGAACTTGATTGATGAGAAGAGACTTACTGCTGTTTGTCATGGTCAAATGTATTAAAAACGGTTGATTAAGGCTTTCCACAAGAAGGTCAGACGACAAGTGTATCAAGTCGGGGATTTGGTGATCAAGCGCATCATACTGCCGCAAGGTGACCCCAGGGGAAAATGGACTCCTACATACGAAGGAACATTTGTAATCAAAAACATTTTCTCTGGTGGGGCAATGATCTTGACCACCATGGATGGCGAGGAAATTCCGCACCCTGCAAACGCAGACATAGTCAAAAGATACTATGCATAAGAGACCCGCTAGGTTAACATATCTAGGCAAACAAGGGCATCCCGGTGAGCCAAAAAGGTTCGAGAAAAAATTAGGTATAAAACACAAAAATCTGTACACCCGGCAAGTTGAAAACCCGAAAGGGCGACTTAGGCAAAAAAGGGTTTCCCGGTGGATTGAAAACCCGAAAGGGCAGTCCAGGAAAAAGTTAGGGAATTAAAGCGTATGACTATGTCCCGTTTGGATCACTTTGAGGACAATCTTTCGCTTTAACTTGTGAAACTCGACATTTCCGACCAACTCAATCATCTTCGGACGAAGCAACAAATAGACAAGATGCTCAGAGATACAAAGGCTATAGGACAATGGGACCCCCATGGGATTATTGCACATAGCTATCTTTTCTTTGTATCAAAATTTTCATTTTTTACGACAACATTATATTACTAGAATGCTCGTCTCACTGTAGAAAAATACTTACTCAAAGTCAATGCAAAGATATTCCTTTGAAAGTGCAAAACTATTTGTTTTTCTTTACTCTTGTGTTTTGTTTACAAAAACGTCCAATGATTCATTGTTGAACATATGCATTTGAACATAATTACTGTTTACAAATAAACAAAGTAAAAGACAATTACTAATGGCTTTAAGAGGTAGGGAAATATCTCTAAGCTATTTCCATAAATCCCCCACAATTTACAGTTCAATTCCCAGCAGAACAAGCTTCCAATTATCAATCCCTAGTAGAAGTCGTCAAATTTCTCAAGATTCCCCAATAGAATTTTACAAGCAGTATATGGCATTTCCTTTACAACATAGTTTATTTCTCTAAACAGAAATTCATCAACACTTAGACTTCACAACATGAAGACTTATGCTCCATATCCTCAGCAGTGGACATGGATTTATTTTCCCCAGTCCAACAGCAGTGCGGAAAACTAGCTCACATACGCATACATTGCATCCATACATCATAAAAATAGATAATGCGAAAGCATTATATCATACATTTCATACAACATAAATTTGCATTTTAGCTAACATTTTACCCTTTTCAGGATAAGATTAACAACTATCATTAACGGTGTTTAGAGTTTTGATACAGTTCAAATACGCTCCAGACACGGATGCCATTCTAATACTCATTCAAACTCAACTTTGAGATACAATTCAGATACGCTCCATACACGGATGTCATCCTGATACTCATTCAGATTTAACCTTTTAATACGGTTCAGATACACTCCAGACACGGATGCCATTCTAATACTCATTCAGACTCAACTTTGAGATAAAGTTCAGATACGCTCCAGACACGGATGTCATCCTGATACTCATTCAGATTCAACCTTTTGATACACCTCAGATATGCTCTAGACACAGATGCCATTCTGATACTCACCCAAATTCAACTCTCAGATACAGTTCAGATACGCTCCAGACACGAATGCCATTCTGAAACTCATTCAAAACTAAATTTCAGATACAGTTCAGATACGTTCCAGGCACGGATGCCATTCTGATAATCATTAAAAATCAGCTCCGAGATATAGTTCAGATACGCTCCAGACACGGACGACATTCTGATACTCATTCTTTAAGCTTACAAATTACAATACAAACAATCACTCTTGGATGGCATCTTTAAGCCCATCTCATACATATTTCTATCACCTCTCTAAATGGCATCCTTAAGCCCATTCCCTCAACCATCACATCACCGAGTGCAAATTTCTAGGTACTCTAGTGTCCAATCATCTTCCACCTTTGAGTCACGACTGGTAAAACATGCCAATCTAACTCTTCAGGATTAAGAAGATTGAACAGGGGCAGTTGTTGTACCCAAAAACTTTCCCTCTCACATATCGATAATTTTCTCACAAGATCTCCTTGGGCTCAAGACTGCACTAGGGTTTGATCAGCTCAAGACACCTTCTTAGGCACTGATGACCAAAATTAGGGTTTGAGTTTGCACAAGGATTTTTGAACTATCAATGCTTCATATGACTTTCATTGACCATTATGGACCCCCAAGATTACTCATGTCAAGTTTCAAGCCTTGGATCACATTTTTGCTCAATCAATTGAGCAGTTGATCTAAAAATCAATTGTATTGGGGAAAAAGTCAACCATGGCCAATTTAGATTCAAACTTCATAATTTTTGATCCAAATCAACATTTTAAACCCATATGTATCATTTGATCAAGTTTTGACCATAATTCCTCAAGAAAATTAATCAAATCTCCAAAAGGGCAAAATGGTCAAAATTAGGGTTTTGACTGGGAAAGGGCAATTTCTGATTTTTGACCTAGAAAATGGTCAATTGGTTTAAATCATGATCTCAAGAGTCCAATTTCATCATTTTGACCTAATGACATGATTCAAAACATTGCAAATCCATTGGATTGACAGATGAATTTTGCAGTTAACTGATCAAAAATCAACTATATACTGAAAAGTCAAACTTTAACTTTTTGGTTAAATTTAAACACCAAAGATCACCATTCATCAAAACATGTAAAAATAGGAAACTTATTCATAAATAAATCAAGAAATCAAGATTTCATTTTGAAAAGTCAAAATTTCTAAACTTAGAAATTTTTCTAAGTGTCAAAGGTTTCTTATTTTTTCATAACTTTGAGCAATTTTTTCATTATGATGCAAGATGATTCAAAGGAAACTTCCAACATGAAAGTTGTAGATCTCCATGAAATATACAACTTTTCTTCACACAACTTCTCCTAAAAATGATTGTATCTCAAGTTATAATTTTATGAATACATGCTCATGAACTAAAAAAGACTTGGTGAAATTTTGCCTTAGTTAGGCAGATTTTTGACCAAACTTCATGGAAATTTTTCACATAGTTCCAAGGGGAATCTTAAAAATCAATTCAAATATGAGTTGTATATAAAATTTCAAGCTTTCAAAAAATGTCCAAGAACTCCTTGAGATCATTCTTGAGTAGGGAGAATCGAAGAGATGAAGTTGGTGTTTTGTCACTTGAATTATAGGTCATTTTCATGATGAACACAAATGCAAATCAATGTTAGGCTGCATAATCTTTACTTTGCAGGCCTCAAACTTGTTTGTCACTCCATAATTAATGGATTACACAAACGTTTGAGCTATAATCCAAGTGATTTAAGCTTTATCCAATTCGCATTGCCATTTTGGGAAGAAAGTTAACAATACCATTCTTGAAAAGCAAGTTTTATGCATAAAGTCCACTCTTGAGCCTCTAACTTGTTCCCTCTGATCACACTTCATCTAAAAAGTCAGAAGCAAGGGTGTTTAAAGCATAACCACTCTATCTTAGCAAGTACACAAGGCATTGAAACTTGTTTTCTCAAAAAATCACATGTTTAGCTTAAGGATGCAAATTCAAATTCTGATCAACAACAAGTCTCCAAACTTGTTGCTTATAAATAGAAGCACTATTTGTGAGCTAGAACACGAGTTTAAAGACCCTGAAATACACCAAGACTCTCTAAAATCAGAAATTGCCTAAAAGCTCAATTGTTGCACAGTTTCTGACCTTGAACCTCAAACTCACATTTCCCTCATGCGTTTCTTGGCCTTTTAGTTTCTAAAGCTTCCTTGCATCAAGAGTAACTCATCCCTGTACCCGTTTCACTTATGTAACACCATTTTCTCTGTCTTCCATAACCAAGAATAAAGCATCACAGTTGGACTTCTCCAGACCATTCCAGCCACCCTCAGCTCAAGCCAATCATTGCATTAGCTTCCGAGAGGTCCAAGGAAGCTAACCTGATCATCAGCACTGCCTGAAACAAGCTCAAATCCATTCCATGATTTCCAGTTTTTAGGTATTTTTCTTGAACTTCTATCTCATTACTTAGGCATTATTAGGCTTGCATTTGTGAAGATAAAATGTAGACATCATTTCCCTGAAGCTGTTCATGTCCATAGATTTCATTTATTTTGATTGAGCTAGGAGAATTTTGAGTTTGAACTTTCTGAAGTATTTAGGTCAGAATTTGGTAGTGTTAAAAATTCTCATTCATCTTTGATTTATAGTTTATGATATTTATATGGTTGGATTCGTGTGCCAAAATGGAGCAATTTTTATGTTTATATTTTTGCAAATGATTGAGAAATGAGCAAGTTACAGATCCTTTGGCTGGAGGTTGAAGATGAAGTACAGTCAGGGCACTTTTTGTGTTATGTATTTATTGTTTCATACAAGTTAACGGATGTATAGCCACCCCAGTGGTAAAGCGCGCGCCTGTTAACCTATGGGACTTGGGTTCGAGCCCCAGTGGTACCCTTTTCATTTTCCATATTTTTCCACTTTTATGTTTGTTTGTTTTTGCAGGTGCTGGGTCCTTTGGGCCTGACTTGTTTTTTTTACTAACTAACTCTCTGCCTACTTCATGCACCCTTTGGCCCATTTGTTTTTATTTATTTATTTATTTCATTTTTTCTTTTTAAATATATTTTCTAAAATGTTAAAAATCATAAAATAAAATTAAAAAAAATTAGATTTTTATTTTAACTTAGTTTATTTTATTTTTCTCACAAAAAATATTTTATTTACTATACTTTATTTTTTTTACTAACTAGTTGTGTAAATTTAATTTAAAACTAGGTTATTATTTATTTTCTTTTACACTAATTAAAATATATTTATTTTATTATAAAAAGGCCAAAAATATTTTACAACACCATATATTATTTTCAAGACAAAAATCAAAAATACTTTTCTTAAACTTAATTTATTAATAGATTTAGGGTTTTATCTAAAATCTTTTCTTATTAAATTAGGTTTACTTTTACTATTTTAATTAATTATTTTCTTGTAATTAATTAGGTTAAACAAAAAAAAACCTTTTCTCATAAAAAATCCAAACAAAAGGATCCATTTTCTTTGCATTTACATTCTTGCATATTTATTTTAGTACATTTATTTATTTCAATTATTGTATAAGTTCGATATGGTTGTAATAGACTAATTAGGGTTTAAATTCTCGCAATCCCCATTTACAAATTTTATACCCCTCCCCCCCCCCCCCCTTCCCCCCACAAATCATGTAATAGCTTAGTATTTTTATTTTCCGCAATTTAAATGCTTTATATTCAAATGCTAGTAATTAGGGTTTGTATGGAAAGAATAAAATCAATCAAATATAAAACCCTATTTCAAGACAAAATCAAGCATGAAAACAATACACTCTCACACAAGCACCCTTAGGGTTATCCCACTTGTTTGCCTTACAAAAATGGCCATATTACGCATGTAAGGTATCTTAGCAAAAACAAGCAAATACAAGATCATAGTCCCTCGATGACGCTATCAAAGTTGCCTTACAAATGATCTTAGTCCCTCAAAGAGAATGCTAAGATACCTTGCAACATTGTTAATCATGGCTATACGATGACCCACACTCGTCCCATTTACATCCAAAGATAGGGTTGCTTACCAAATCAATGGTAAAACCACAATGTCAAAGGAAAAGAAAATGAACAAGAAAGACATTTGAGTAGGTAGATTGCTCCTAATTACTTGCTCCATTTCAAAACAAACACTTTCAAACATCTTACAAAATTGAAAACATTTTCAAAAGATCAACATCTTTGTATACATTCTTACGAACGAGAATCATTACAAAGATTGCCTAAACAATGGCCTCTTTACAAAATACTTTCAAAAACCACACAAAGCACAATTTCAAACAAAAGCAAGTGATCTAGCAAGTAACTAAGAGCCCATGGAAAACCATGGATGAAAGGGGTGCTAATAACTTCCCTTTTCATAATCTACCCCCCGAACTCAAGAAACAATCTCAAAGGTCTTTCCTGTGCTTTTTCACCTTTCCTTTTGGTTAAAAGAAACGTCAGTGGCGACTCTTGCTAACTGCAACATTTGCAATCAAACGCAAAACACCCTAGTCAGTTCTCCCGCCGTATCAAAGTCTTGTTGTTTATTAAGTCTT
Source organism: Vicia faba (assembly GCA_948472305.1). NCBI lineage: Eukaryota > Viridiplantae > Streptophyta > Magnoliopsida > Fabales > Fabaceae > Vicia > Vicia faba. The sequence goes on from OX451735.1 coordinate 581,459,750, forward strand.
GAATTTTATTCTTCAGTGCCCAGCATTGGTCAGTCTCATGCCCGGGACTATTTGAGTGATATGCACACTTGGCGTTCAGATTGTATTTGGGTGAAGAGGTATCTGGATTGGCCGGAGGATCACGCAGTGTCACCAAATTAGCCTTTAGAAGGTGTTGTAAAGCTTAGGATAGCGACATGCCTATCCTTGTGAACTATCTTGGTGAAGCCTGAAATCGTTGATGATTTGAAGATGGCCTTTGAGAAGGAGTTGGATTGGAGATCCGGACCACATTAACAGACGGAAGGTCATCCTTCTTGGTACGGGCCCTTTCCTTATACACAACAATCATTTCTTTCTTCCCGACAAAAGGTTTCTTTATAGGATTGAAGGTGGAGGCAGATCCCATGGGAATCTTCCTGCTTTTGATACCGCCTTCAACTCTTTCAACAGTTAAGATCAGCTCAGTGAAACTGGAAGAATAATAACCAACCAATAAGTTAAAGAATGGACCAGATAAAGTGCCCATAAACATGTCAATATGCTCCCTATCAGTCAAAGGTGGTTGAACCCTACTAGTGAGATCTCTCCACTTTTGGGCGTACTCTTTGAATCCTTCATTCTTCCCCATTGTCATGTCTTGCAACTGCACTCTTGTCGGCGCCAAGTCGGAATTATACTGGTATTGTTGGTAGAAAGCGGTTGCTAAGTTTTCCCATGCATGGATACGGGAACCATCCAATTGGTAAAACCACTCTAGTTGCATCCCAATCAATCTTTCTTGAAAAAAGTGAACCCAGAGTTTTTTGTCAGCGGTATGGGGTTGTATCTTATGCACATAAGATTTCAGGTGATGTTTTGGACAGGAAATCCCATCGTATTTTGCAGAGACTGGTATCTTAAATTTGTGGGGAATGAAAACCCCAGATATTAAACCCAGATCATCAAAATCCAAACCGGGGACGACTTGAATCTCAATAGCCTTCAATCTGTCTTCTAGCTGCTAGTACTTGACATCGGAAGGAGGATACTTCTCGTCAAAATAATCATCATCATCAGACGCTTGATCATTGATACACCCAGCCTGGGTACTCCTAGCTTCTCCAATCTGACTCTCGTCTTCCTCAGATGAGTCTTCCACTATCGGGATCTAACGGACCGATTCTTTGAATCTTCTACCCTTGTTGACTAGGGCTTTCCTCTTTGGTTTCTTTTTGGCTTCTATCAACGCCATCAAGTCTTGTTTCCCCTTGGATAGGGTCAGAGAGTCTCTTGAAACTGAGAGTTTTTTGCTTGTAGGTCCTTCATTGTTTTCTCGATATCCATCTTGCTGAAATAAACAATAGAAAGATAAGGAAATTTGTCGTGTGAAAACATGTTACGTTATGATGCATGGAAGATGTATATGCAAATGATTTCAAGGATTTATGAAATTTAAATTTGTATAGACAAATAACGAACAAACATAAAATTTCATTAATTAGTTTAAAATTATTACAACATGCCCCTTGAGCTTAAAAAATAAATCTCTAAGATAAAAAGACCGAACACATCCTCTTTGGTGCAAGATAGGCGTTCAAGCTCCGTTCTTCATGTAGTTGCTTTGTAAGCTCCAAAACCGTTTTCTCACTCGCATATCACTGAGCTTCGAAAGTGTCTCGTTCTTCCTTTAGTTGAATCCAACCTTTTTGCAAGTCTTCAAGAGAAGTAGGCATGTTTGGATAGAGGACAATATATGGGACTTCTTCTTCAGCAACAGGCTCCATGATAACTGGTAAGATGTAGGGGTAAGGCATCATGAGTTTCTGAGCATGAGCTCGTACCCACCTAAGATAAGGTTCAAAGGGAATAGAATTCTTGTGTCCCAATGTCCCACTATCTACTTTATTTATCATCATCCAAGCTCACGCAAACCTTTAATGGTAGCCTTTATTGTCGCTCTCGTAATCAAATACCACTCCTTGGATGAGCATGTTATGAGGACCATCTCTTCGAGCGTAACCAAATTATCGCAAGGCTAAGCAAGGGTTGTAAGTGATACCTCCCATAATGCCACGTAAAGGGCCATTAGGGAATTCCCCACAACGGTCAATGATAGAAGTATCTGCCAAGGACCTCGAACACTAATGGATATCAGAGTGGGTGGGGGACATCATCCTTTGAGACCATTTCAATCTTTGATCAATCATTAATGTCGATCGAGGTAAGTACAAAATAAACCACTTGGCAAGTAGGGGAATACAACACAAGAGAGCACCTCTTTTCTTCATGGTACGGGTATGGAAACAATGCAAGATGTCTCCCAGCAAGGTAGGTATAGGATTATAAGAGAGAAAGTCTGTGACGGCATTCACATCTATGAATTGGTCCGAGTTGGGAAATAGAACCAAACCATAGATGAGAAGGCCTAGGACATCTTCAAAGGCTTGAAAATCTAAATCTTCCTAAAATGAACTAGCCTTCTCCAATAAGAACTTGGCTAAGAACCCTTGACTCCGCTTCTTGTCTCCCAATTTGCTACAATGTTAGCCCTCTTCAGATGCAGGGCTTCAGCAATGACTTCAGATTTTGGAATCCCTTCTAAACCGGGGAATGATGCTTGATTAAGCATATGCACTCCTATTAGAAAAGAGATTTCTTCTAGTGTTGGCACTAACTGATAGTTGGGGAAGGTGAAGCAATGGTGCATGGGATTAAAGAATTGGAAAAGCACATACATCATCTCTTCTTGGAAATTGGAGGTAGCCAAACTTAGGAGTCGACCATACTTCTTGGTGAAAGAAGAGTCTTCAGGTACCCTTGACACTAACTCTTGGAATTGCGAGTGTGCTTTCACAAATTTGATTCTAATGGTATTTCTTCGGACAAAGTTCATGGCCTACAAAATAAAGACAACAATAAATTCCTAAATCCTTAAAATGCTTAGCGAGAATGTGTATGATGTTATGATGTTTATGATGTTATGTACAAGTAAACATATACACACAAGGAAAATAAGTCCTTAGGTTTAGGCTTGCATGGAGTTTGTTGGTAAGTACCCTCTTGAAGTTTTAGTTGGCTCAAACCTGTCCTAGTAATAGTAACCGGGTTCTAAAGGGTCTCAATATCATTGACCTTTCTTTTAGGTATTGTCTCAGCACAACTAATCTTTTCTTGCGGCCGAGATATCCCAAAAGTCTAATCTCAATGAGTGTAGTATCGAGTATCAACCAATTTTCAGCTTTCCATCGAAACCGGTCATCTCACTACGTCATAATGGCCAAGTTTGTTCAATTAAGGTTCTAAAGTCAGTTAGTGCTTCATGACGCCACTTAGTGCCCCCCTATTCTCCTCGATTCAACACAAGGGATACCGGTACCCACAAATGAGTCACACTAACATAGCCATTGTTTTAACCATATTGGTTTACACCGTACAATTTCCACAATATATTGCTACTTACCTAAAAAGGTGTCCCAGATCCGGGTGGAGGATCAAAGCAAGCCCAAACAAGGAACCAAAATGTAAAGCAAGCAAGTCAAACAATGAAAGCAAATAAAGGTTATATAACCCTAAGGTAACCCCACTTTTAAGTTTTTCCCTAGCAGAGTCGCCGGTTCTGTAATACGGTGGGAGAACTGACTTGGGATGTTTTTCGTTTGATCACAAATGTTGCGGTTAGCAAGAGTCGCCACCGACTTTTCTTTTATCCAAAAGGAAAGGTAGAAAAGAACAGGAAATACCTTTGAGATTATTTCTTGAGTTCGGGGGGTAGATTATGAAAAGGGAAGGTGTTAGCACCCTTTTCATCCATAGTTATCTATGGGATCTTAGTTACTTTCTAGATCACTTGTGTTGTACCCCAAAATTTGCCCTCCCATATTCTTCAAGATTTTCCAAGACAAAGCTTCAAAATCTCCCCAAGGGTTGCACAGTTCAAGGGCCTCCTAACAGTCAAAGATTAGGGTTTTGGTTCTGACAAAGAAATTGAAGTTTCCAAGGGTCCAATCAAGTCCCACATGCCTACAAACATGGTCAAACATCCTCATGCTAAGTTTCAAGACTTATAGCACAAAATTGCACAGTCAAAAACCCTAATTGCCCTACAGTCAACTGCAGGGGCAAAATGGTCATTTGACAGTAAAAAGTCCAAATTTTTGGTCAACATCTTATTTTGAATCCACAAACATCATTTGATCAATTCTTGATCATGATTTTCAAGGTATGGCTCAAAAAGTCTCAAGATGCAAAAGTTTCCATATTTGGACAGTTGAAAAAGTCAACTGTAACTTGACCAAGGCATAACTTCCACATGGTTTATCAGAAAAATTCCATCCAAAGCTCATTTTGAAGAGAAAGACATTTCCTACAACTCCTCTTCACACTTCAAGTCCAAGAAATGCTCTCACAAAAAGTTATCAATTTCAACATTATAGGTCATTTTCAAAAGTCAACAAAAAGGGACTTTAAGTCAAAGACCATAACTTGAGATTGGTAAATCAAAATGACATGGGACCAAAGGCATTGGTTAGATGACTTCAAGGCCTTTCCAAAATGTCCAAGAACATGATCAAAGCTTAAAAATTGAGCAAGATACGCCTTGTGGAAGTTGGGAAATTTTTGGGAATTTTGAAAAGTCAACTTTGCTTCAAATGCCTCAAAATTGCTAATGGGCCACATTTTCTTCCAAGAATCATCATCCAAAGGCTATGCACGACCATTTGACCCAAAGGGGATTTATTTCATCATTTTTTATTATTTATTTCAATTTTAATCACCATTAATTCATTTAATTAAATAAAATATGAAAAAAATACTAAACAAATGTGTTTGAATCTTTTTATGCAGCATATGCCTTCATTGGTTACTCAAGATTCGTGCACACCCAATTAGGAAAGGTTTGGCCATGATTGGTATCAAAAACACATGGAAAAGATTTGAAAAGATGCCATTAAAATCAAATATTTGATTCCTGATTACAAGGGTTTTGGACTCAAATTTCTACCCTAATCCATTGGCATACATATACTGATCACAACCCTAGTGCACACAACCAGAAAGCTGCGCCTAAGAACCAAAACCAACTTTGCATTTTTCATCAAAATTTTCAAAACTGAAAACGATATTGCAGGGAGTTTCAAAGCTTCTAACCAATTTCAATAGCTTGCCAAGGCTTCAAGGAACCTAACTGCATCCTTTTCCAGTCCCCACGCATCAAGAATTGGTATATAGAACTCAAAATTCCTCATACTTTATGCATAATCGTATTTGAATTTCTGGGCACTTTCCATACATGTTGATTGTTGTTTTGTACTAACATGGACCTTCTGAGTCTATTGATATGGTTCAATTGAGTTTTCGTGCCTTATATGGGAATCCACCATTGGAGCTCGCTAGGTTTTCAAAACTGTAAAATTAGGGCTTTGCGTTTGGAGAAAAATTGGCCAACAAGACCTGGACCACTGAACTCACGACCTTCATACGAATTCATTGCACATATCGCGCTCAATTTATGAGCAACCAGGGCCTAATCGCTATTATCCTGTTCTTCGTTTAGTGGGGGTTTAAAACCCCCGCTATCCATCTGTTTTTTTTCCAGGCAAAGCAAACGATTGGAGAAGAAGATGAGGTGTAAGCCAGCGGTTGGTGCGTTTGAATTTCGCGCGAAATACACCACTAATCGTTGTTTTACGTTATATTCTTTATTTTCTATATTATATACAACGCGTTCAAATGGCACAGTTGGTGGAGAAGAGCATTGGCAAGCCTTGGGACCTGGGTTCGATTCCCAGGTCCCCCATATGTCTTTCTATTTTTTCTTGTAATATGATCAGGTACTCAACATGTCCAGATGACCACCAAACACGCAGCGCCGAGGCTTGCCACATGGCCACTGAGATCAATCCAAAAGCCAAGGCATAAGTTCCATGGTGCACCTCAGTCCAGGGGTCCACACGTGACCACCAAAAGTCAACCAGGCCTCCAATAATTGGGCCTATTTGCTCACAACATAACCTCCAAATTGGGATCAACACCCCCCCCCCCCCCCCATCTGTTTGTATTTTCTCTCTCACTTTTATTTTCTTTTATTTATTCCTCTTAATTAATTGTTTCATTATTCTTTAAATTAATTTTTCTTTAACATAAAAAAATAATAAAAAATCAGAAAGACAAAAAATATAAATATGTTTTATTTAAATGTTTTTTGTAAATAAACTTCATTAATTAATTTAGTTTTTAATTCTAGGTTTAATTCTAATATTTTTCTTAATAAACTAAAAAAAATGTAGAATTAGGGTTTAAATACTTTTATCCATTTTCTTTTCTTTTCACCATGTTTAATAATTAATTATTTATTTTTGTAAATAAAATTGCCATGTAAATAATTAGGTTAAAATTAGGGTACAAACTTAAACATTTTTTTTAATAAATTAAAAATAGTTTAGAATTAGGTTTTAATTTCATTAATTCTCATTAAACTCCATAATTACAAAAAACTCAAAAAATAATTTCCTTTTCTCATTTAACTTAATTAATTTTTTAATTGTAATTTAATTTCCTTAAAAGGGTCCAACGCCCTCGCATACGATCGTAATTCTATTTCGCGCGCTTATTTTATTTCCTTTTTATAAATTTCATGTAATTATCCCAAAGCCATGTAATAGATTAATTAGGGTATTTATTTTCCGCATTTTGTTTTATTTTAAATCAGGTCTTGGATTAATTTTGGCGATGTAGACCCGCGCCTTTGTAATAGCGTAGGACTTTTAATTCCGCATCTTCTTAACTGTTAATAATTTGCATGAAAGAATGAATGCCAAAATAAAAACAACGCGTAGATCACCAATGCATGAATAAGATAAACATAAATGAACATGACACACAAATCACACACCACCCCTAGGGTACGCCTCACTGTTGCCTTGCCCCTCGAAAGGTGGTCGTCGAGTAGAGGATGTTTTAGTAAGTCCTCATGTCCATGAACATGGCATGGGGGTAGCTTCTAAGGTGACTTCCTATTGCTCCGGTGATCACCATGTCCCGAACCCTCGAATTGACCCGAACACCTCCAACGGTGGTGCTACCTACCTCTCAATGGTGGGGTGGCACTACTTTAAGGACATTTACACAGACGAATTCCTTAGGGTAGGTAGATTCTCGTAGATACTTGCTCTAATTTCAAAACAAATCAAAAAATACTTTTCACACCGACACTTTTCAAAAAGCTTTCGAAAGCAACTTTTCAAACACTCTTGAGGACTGATACAAGAGTCGAACTGAAATTTTCAAAGAAACTTTTTTAAAACCCACAGTTGAAAAGCAAACAAACAATTTTGAAAACACAATGAGCAAGTATCTAAGAGCCCATGGATAACCATGGATAGAAAGGGTGCTAACACCTTCCCTTTCTATAAATCTACCTCCCGAACCGAGAGCAATCTCTATAAGGAATTTTTCTGTGCTTTTGTCCTTTCCATTTGGAGAAAATAAAAGACGGTGGCGACTCTTGCTTACTGCGACATTTCCCGAACCAGCGTTAAACAGTCAGTTCCAGATCCACCGATCACAGAACTGGCGACTCTGCTGGGGACTTAACTTAAAGTGAGGTGTACCTTAGGACTAAGATCACTGTGTTTTCAATTGCTTTGACTTGTTTGCTTTAAATTGTGGGACTGTCTTGGGAGTTCTATAGATCCTAACCCGGATCTGGGGGGTACCTTCTTAAAAAGTAGCAACAAGGCTGTGAGGGAACTGTGCGGGGTATACCGACATGGTTGAAACAGTCTGCTATGTTGATGTGGCACTTTGGTGTGTACCGGTAACCCTTGAGTTCAGTCAAGGAGAGTACGGGGCCTCCGCGTGGTGTCGTGAAGCATCAACTGACCTTAGGAACCTTAATTGAACAATCTTGGCCTCTTTAGGGTAGTGAGATAACTGACTTTGGTGCAGTCCGAGGTTGGTTGATACTCGATACTACGCTCAATTGAGGGTTGCTTTCCTGGAATATTTCGGTCGCCAGTTCAGTGGCTAAATCGAAACAATGAACAATGAAAGCAATCCAATGATATTGGGACCCTTAGAACCCGGTTACTTCTAATAGGACAGGTATGAACCAACCAACTGAAAGAGGGTAATACCTAGACCCCATGCTGGCCTGAACTCTAAGGGTTTCTCTTGTGTGACTTGTGTGCCTTCCAACTTGACTACTTGCATGCTTGTTATCTGAAACTTGAGTTTCTTGCAGGTTTTGTTTATAGTCCTTAATTGGGACTCATGACAGGTTTTACTTGAGTTTCTTGCAGGTTTTGTTTACAGTCCTTAATTGGGACTCATAACAGGGTTTACCTACGTTATCCCATGCATAACATAACATCATACCATTGCATGCATCCTACATAAGGACTAACCCATTTCAAGGATCTCAAGGGTCTGTGGTGCAGGTCAGGATGAACCAACTGTCCAGCAAGGGGCAAAGGGGATTTATTTTCCTCTAGCCAAGGTTGTCAGGGGCTATGACCCACTTGATATGGTGAGCTTTGACTCTTGAAGAAGGTTCCTCTAGCCAAGGTTGTCTGGAAATCAAAACAAGGTTGATAACTCAAGTCAGGGGCTATGACCCACTGGATATGGTGAGCCGTTGACCCTTTGAAGAAGGACTCTCAATAATATGCAGTTCCTTCAATCAAGTTACCGGACCCAAATTCTAACAAATTTTCTTGTTTATCCCGCGAGGTCCTTGAAAACATTACATGCATGTCATACACATCATTGCATAACAGGTATCCTTGTTGCAGGTCACTTACCTTTCTCGCTGTTTATTTCAGCAATGGCTTCCCAACAAGATAACCAGGACCTTCTTGCTCAAGAGACTCGGTTCGGGGAAATCCTCCTAAATCTATCCAAGGGGCAGGAAGAGCTGAGAACCCTTCTCATGGGGACCTTGGTCAGGAATAGTGCTGAGGATGATAAGGACGAACGACTGAAGCATCTGCAAGCCGAGGTGGATGCAATGAGAGCCCAGATACTGGGGCAGGTGACTATCATTCAAGACTTAGCTCAAAGACAAGATGAGCTCGGGGTTCTCGTCAACCAACTGCTTCGGGGTAACCAACTGGGGCAAACATCTAAGGTTGAAGGGCCATTCATCATTCAACCACCTTTGAGGCAGGAGGATAAGAGAGCTCCTCAAATGGCTTCAGTGTCACAAATTCAGCATCGACCTCACCAGCTTCAGCCAGACAAGCCCAGGAGGAAATTCACCCAGCTCAATATGTCGCTGTTTCAAGCTTTACAACGCCTGTTGAGGTTGAATCTGATCACATTAAGGGCTCATCCCCGGAACCCCAACACAGCATCTCCTATCTATGATCCCAATAAAAGGTGTGCCTACCACTCTGCCAGTCCAGGACATGATACAAATGAGTGTTGGGCTCTGAAGAACAAGATCCAGGACCTGATTGATGAAGGAGCATTGGAGTTCACACAAGATGGTCTGGCTGAGTTTTTCTACCATCCCTCCAAGGCTCACCATTTGAAGTGACAAGCCCTGAGGCTAGAAAACTTTTGTTCATTCGAATGTTCAAGTTGTATTGTTCTTTGATTTGTTTAAACATTTATTCATGTTAAACATTGTTATTCCATTAATGCATCGCTTATGTCTATTTTGAATCAATATATTCGCATTCGCTATTTTCAAAATTGCTTTCATTTTTTGATGTCAACTCTCAATTAATAATTCTAAGCCTCTTGAGGGAGGATGACGAAAACGATACCACGATCTCTACAATATGCTTTTGAATGGACCTCGCTGATGAGGTACAGGCATTGTTTCAATTCCTAAACACTGGAGTAATAAGGAAGATAATCCCTCGTCAACCCCTTTGAGCCAAAGAAGTAGGAGTTTTTCTTTTCGAAAATTAAAACCCTTAATCATAACCTGGGGCAGGGTAGTTCTCTCCGTTGATCCAAGTGCATAATGAATGGCACCAAAGAGGTCCTTATAAAACAAAAGACAATGATGGTTCTGAATAATCATACAGACAGGCAGTCATTACTTCTCAAAATAAAAACCCATTAAGTCAAAACCTATGAAGGAGACTTACAAAACTGGGGCATCCCGCTGACTGTAATTCCAAAAGAAACAGTTCAGGCAAAAAACAGGGACAATGAAATCAAAAAAGAAAGAGGTCATACAAACCCTCAACAAAAACAAAAAATGACTGCCTATTCAGAATAGATCGTCAATATCCGAACCATCACTGGAATCTCAGGACAAAGACTCAAACAAAGTCTAACGCACGATCAGTTGAGTTTAGGTTTGAAGAACATCATGAAGAGCGGGTGGGTACAAATATAATTTGAGCCTTTACCCTTTGTTTCTTAAATCGTGAACCAGGCCACGTTATAACCCTTAAAAGTCCTAGCTGAAGCATGGGTTAGTTCGAAAGCATACTGTTACGAAAGGTATCCTGACTCCTTAAGGCTTACTATAAAATACTGAGTTTGACATCATATTTTTTACAAAACTCACTTGCGTTTATAAAAATGCATTTTTCAAAAATTCAAAACAGACATAAGCTTTGCATTTTTAAAATAACATTGCTTGCACATGTGACTATTTGTTTGAACAGTGGAGAAATCCGCACGATGAATACCTAGTGAACAAAAGCACTTCCAATCAAGGGGCACGACATGATCATGGTCCATCATATGGGGCAATCCAATCAAGATTCGGAGAATCTCTCAAAGGCCAAATAGCCTGGGGCAAATCTCCATCTGGATCACTTGGGGCATTGGACGATCAAACGAAGATCTTCTGGTGGTACATCAACACAATGCTATTGACAGGGGGCAGCTCCCTACATTCTGAGAACATGGACATAGTCGAAAAATACTACGCACAATTAAAGACCCGCTAGGTTGACACACCTAGGCAAAAATAAGGGCTTCCCGGCGAACCAAAAGGGTTCGGGCAAAAATAAGGGATGAAATAGAAAAAATCTGTACACCCAGCAAGTCGAAAACCTGAAAAGGCGGCTTGGGCAAAAATGGGTATCCCGGTGGACTGAAAATCCGAAAGGGCGGTCCAGGAAAAAGTTAGGGATCAAAGCATATGACTATGTCCTGTCATCTTGTCACCTGCCTACCAGAAGAAGGTTGGTCTGTCAACAACCATCAGCACCTCACAGATCTTCCTCTCCCACCTCAGAAACAGGGGCAATGATGAGTTGTCCAAACGATCTAATGGCTCTGTCCACCAAGGTACTAAGATAGGTTCGGCTGAAGAGCAACCAAGATATCTTAAGTCAACAGAGAGTGAGCCGGCAAGTCAGTACACTCACCCCAAGCAAAGCTATTTTCAGCCTTAAGGAAGTTGGCTATCCTCCAGCAAATCTCAACATTCCCCAGCACGATATACAGACATTCCTAACAAGCATTCCCGGTAGTCTTAACCTAAAGATTGTTCCCCGGCAGTATATCAAACATTCAATGGAGTCACGTCCCCGATACAGTTCAAAATTTCCCCAGGAGAGTCCAACCCACTTTCCCTAGGAAAGTTGGAATCCATCTCCCCAAGCAGTAAGCTTATCCCCAGTAGATTCTAGAAGCTTACCCCTCGCAGAGCATGAACGCGTCTCCCGGCTTTATTCAAAGAGTTATTTCCATACCAGGATATAACTGGGTTATCCTCAGCCGAAAGCCACGGAAAGATCGTCCTCGGCGAAATCTTCTTATCCCCAGCGGAGCCCATTAATACTTCCAACATAACAACGGTATCCCCAGCGGAGTTACCATCAACATCCCAGCAAAGTATCTCTCTCCCCACAGAGTATTGCTCCCCAGCAAGATCGCTAGAGTATTTTTCTCCCCCGCAGAGTGTTTTATTCGCCAAGTTTATTCCCCAACGGAGTTATCTTCTCCGACCGGTATTCTTGCAACTATCATTCCCAGCGGAAGCAAATATTCTACTCTTCAACATCAGCCCAGGAGTGACTTCCCGGCACCCGTCGAGGATTTATTTTCCTAAGACGAAAATATACACTCATAAACATCACATTTTCATACATTATAGCATGCATATACGCATCATGTCTTACAATCTCACTTATGTTGAGAACATCATTGCTTGATCCATATCATGCATTACATATGACTGACCTTTGCCTTTCGGGAAAGATCCATTTAAGTTCTCAGCTATGTCCAAGACCTAGCCTGGTTCAGTTAAATCGACCCTAAGATTTTCCTGATTCTTATCCAGTCAAAGGCCTTCTCTTGTTCAGTCAGATCGACCCTAAGATCTCCCTGTTTCTTATCCAGTTGAAGATTTCAAGACCTTGTCCGGTTCAGTTAAATCGACCCTAAGATTTTCCTGTTTCTTATCCAGTCAAAGGCCTTCTCTGGTTCAGTCAGATCGACCCTAAGATCTCCCTGTTTCTTATCCAGTTGAAGATTTCAAGACCTTGTCCGGTTCAGTTAAATCGACCCTAAGATTTTCCTGTTTCTTATCCAGTCAAAGGCCTTCTCTGGTTCAGTCAGATCGACCCTAAGATCTCCCTGTTTCTTATCCAGTAGAAGACATCCAAGATTCTCTCAACGTTACTGTTGAGGTTGAAGTCGCCCATGATTCTCTCAGCATTACTGTGGAGGTTGAAGTCGCCCAAGATTCTCTCAGTGTTACTGTTGAGGTTGAAGTCGCCTATGATTCTCTCAGCGTTCCTGTTGAGGTAGTAATCATCCAAGGTTCTCTTAGCGTTCCTATTGAGGTAGTAATTGTCCAAGGTTTTCTCACCGTCCCGTTGAGGTAGTAACCATCCCTGGTTCATTCATAACCGTTTGAAGCTCCAGACCCAGTCCCTGTAACCAGTCAGGGTACATCTACACAAATAGTTTGAAGACCAGCTCCTGTAATAGGCCAGGTAATCATCTTTCTTTTTCAGGTACGCAAGTTCTCGCTAAGGAAACTCTTACGCAATCGACACCCATATGGCATCTATAAGCCCATCCACTTATCCATCGCATCTCAGCATGGCATCTATAAGCCCATCATCCTATCCATCAATCTCCAAATGGCATCTATAAGCCCATTCCCACCATCACACTACTATGTGAGCGCAAATTTCTGGGCACTCTAGTGTTCAATCATCTTCCACCTTCGGATTACGAAAGGCACGTCAGCCAATCTGCATCCTCAGGTCTAAGAAGATTGAACAGGGGCAACTGTTGTACCCCAAAATTTGCCCTCCCATATTCTTCAAGATTTTCCAAGACAAAGCTTCAAAATCTCCCCAAGGGTTGCACAGTTCAAGGGCCTCCTAACAGTCAAAGATTAGGGTTTTGGTTCTGACAAAGAAATTGAAGTTTCCAAGGGTCCAATCAAGTCCCACATGCCTACAAACATGGTCAAACATCCTCATGCTAAGTTTCAAGACTTATAGCACAGAATTGCACAGTCAAAAACCCTAATTGCCCTACAGTCAACTGCAGGGGCAAAATGGTCATTTGACAGTCAAAAGTCCAAATTTTTGGTCAACATCTTATTTTGAAGCCACAAACATCATTTGATCAATTCTTGATCATGATTTTCAAGGTATGGCTCAAAAAGTCTCAAGATGCAAAAGTTTCCATATTTGGACAGTTGAAAAAGTCAACTGTAACTTGACCAAGGCATAACTTCCACATGGTTTATCAGAAAAGTTCCATCCAAAGCTCATTTTAAGAGAAAGACATTTCCTACAACTCCTCTTCACACTTCAAGTCCAAGAAATGCTCTCACAAAAAGTTATCAATTTCAACATTATAGGTCATTTTCAAAAGTCAACAAAAAGGGACTTTAAGTCAAAGACCATAACTTTGGATTGGTAAATCAAAATGACATGGGACCAAAGGCATTGGTTAGATGACTTCAAGGCCTTTCCAAAATGTCCAAGAACATGATCAAAGATTAAAAATTGAGCAAGATACGCCTTGTAGAAGTTTGGAAATTTTTGGGAATTTTGAAAAGTCAACTTTGCTTCAAATGCCTCAAAATTGCTAATGGGCCACATTTTCTTCCAAGAATCATCATCCAAAGGCTATGCACGACCATTTGACCCAATGGGGATTTATTTCATCATTTTTTATTATTTATTTCAATTTTAATCACCATTAATTCATTTAATTAAATAAAATATGAAAAAAATACTAAACAAATGTGTTTGAATCTTTTTATGCAGCATATGCCTTCATTGGTTACTCAAGATTCGTGCACACCCAATTAGGAAAGGTTTGGCCATGATTGGTATCAAAAACACATGGAAAAGATTTGAAAAGATGCCATTAAAATCAAATATTTGATTCCTGATTACAAGGGTTTTGGACTCAAATTTCTACCCTAATCCATTGGCATACATATACTGATCACAACCCTAGTGCACACAACCAGAAAGCTGCGCCTAAGAACCAAAACCAACTTTACATTTTTCATCAAAATTTTCAAAACTGAAAACGATATTGCAGGGAGTTTCAAAGCTTCTAACCAATTTCAATAGCTTGCCAAGGCTTCAAGGAACCTAACTGCATCCTTTTCCAGTCCCCACGCATCAAGAATTGGTATATAGAACTCAAAATCCCTCATACTTTATGCATAATCATATTTGAATTTCTGGGCACTTTCCATACATGTTGATTGTTGTTTCGTACTAACATGGACCTTCTGAGTCTATTGATATGGTTCAATTGAGTTTTCGTGCCTTATATGGGAATCCACCATTGGAGCTCGTTAGGTTTTCAAAACTGTAAAATTAGGGCTTTGCGTTTGGAGAAAAATTGGCCAACAAGACCTGGACCACTGAACTCACGACCTTCATACGAATTCATTGCACATATCGCGCTCAATTTATGAGCAACCAGGGCCTAATCGCTATTATCCTGTTCTTCATTTAGTGGGGGTTTAAAACCCCCGCTATCCATTTGTTTTTTTTCCAGGCAAAGCAAACGATTGGAGAAGAAGATGAGGTGTAACCCAGCGGTTGGTGCGTTTGAATTTCGCGCGAAATACACCACTAATCGTTGTTTTACGTTATATTCTTTATTTTCTATATTATATACAACGCGTTCAAATGGCACAGTTGGTGGAGAAGAGCATTGGCAAGCCTTGGGACCTGGGTTCGATTCCCAGGTCCCCCATATGTCTTTCTATTTTTTCTTGTAATATGATCAGGTACTCAACATGTCCAGATGACCACCAAACACGCAGCGCCGAGGCTTGCCACATGGCCACTGAGATCAATCCAAAAGCCAAGGCATAAGTTCCATGGTGCACCTCAGTCCAGGGGTCCACACGTGACCACCAAAAGTCAACCAGGCCTCCAATAATTGGGCCTATTTGCTCACAACATAACCTCCAAATTGGGATCAACACCCCCCCATCTGTTTGTATTTTCTCTCTCACTTTTATTTTCTTTTATTTATTCCTCTTAATTAATTGTTTCATTATTCTTTAAATTAATTTTTCTTTAACATAAAAAAATAATAAAAAATCAGAAAGACAAAAAATATAAATATGTTTTATTTAAATGTTTTTTGTAAATAAACTTCATTAATTAATTTAGTTTTTAATTCTAGGTTTAATTCTAATATTTTTCTTAATAAACTAAAAAAAATGTAGAATTAGGGTTTAAATACTTTTATCCATTTTCTTTTCTTTTCACCATGTTTAATAATTAATTATTTATTTTTGTAAATAAAATTGCCATGTAAATAATTAGGTTAAAATTAGGGTACAAACTTAAACATTTTTTTTAATAAATTAAAAATAGTTTAGAATTAGGTTTTAATTTCATTAATTCTCATTAAACTCCATAATTACAAAAAACTCAAAAAATAATTTCCTTTTCTCATTTAACTTAATTAATTTTTTAATTGTAATTTAATTTCCTTAAAAGGGTCCAACGCCCTCGCATACGATCGTAATTCTATTTCGCGCGCTTATTTTATTTCCTTTTTATAAATTTCATGTAATTATCCCAAAGCCATGTAATAGATTAATTAGGGTATTTATTTTCCGCATTTTGTTTTATTTTAAATCGGGTCTTGGATTAATTTTGGCGATGTAGACCCGCGCCTTTGTAATAGCATAGGACTTTTAATTCCGCATCTTCTTAACTGTTAATAATTTGCATGAAAGAATGAATGCCAAAATAAAAACAACGCGTAGATCACCAATGCATGAATAAGATAAACATAAATGAACATGACACAGAAATCACACACCACCCCTAGGGTACGCCTCATTGTTGCCTTGCCCCTCGAAAGGTGGTCGTCGAGTAGAGGATGTTTTAGTAAGTCCTCATGTCCATGAACATGGCATAGGGGCAGCTTCTAAGGTGTCTTCCTATTGCTCCGGTGATCACCATGTCCTGAACCCTCGAATTGACCCGAACACCTCCAACGGTGGTGCTACCTACCTCTCAATGGTGGGATGGCACTACTTTAAGGACATTTACACAGACGAATTCCTTAGGGTAGGTAGATTCTCGTAGATACTTGCTCTAATTTCAAAACAAATCAAAAAATACTTTTCACACCGACACTTTTCAAAAAGCTTTCGAAAGCAACTTTTCAAACACTCTTGAGGACTGATACAAGAGTCGAACTGAAATTTTCAAAGAAACTTTTTTAAAACCCACAGTTGAAAAGCAAACAAACAATTTTGAAAACACAATGAGCAAGTATCTAAGAGCCCATGGATAACCATGGATAGAAAGGGTGCTAACACCTTCCCTTTCTATAAATCTACCTCCCGAACCGAGAGCAATCTCTATAAGGAATTTTTCTGTGCTTTTGTCCTTTCCATTTGGAGAAAATAAAAGACGGTGGCGACTCTTGCTTACCGCGACATTTCGCGAACCAGCGTTAAACAGTCAGTTCCAGATCCACCGATCACAACTTGCTTTGTTTGGAAATGTGCTTTGTGGTGGTTTTTGAAAGTACTTTGAAAAGGGCCTTCGTTTAGGCAAACTTTGTAATAGTTCTCGTTCGTAAGAACGTATACAAAGTGTTAGACTTTTGAAAATATTTCATGTTTGGAAAGTGTGTTTTTTAAAGTGTTTGGTGTTTGTTTTAAAAATGAGCAAGGATGTTTGTTTTGAAAGTGAGAAAGCAACTAGGAACAATCTACCTACTCAAAAGTATTTTGTTCATTTCTTCCTTTCCTTTGATATTGCTATCTTACCATTGATTGGTAAGAAGCCTTATCTTTGGATGTAAAGGGACGGGCGTGGATCATCATATAGTCATGATAGCAATGTTGTAAGATATCTTAGCATTTCTCTTTGAGGGACTAAGATCATTTGAAAGGCAACATTTATAGCGTTATAGAGGGACTATGATCTTGTATTTTTGATTGTTTTTGCTAAGATATCCCACATGCATAGCATGACCATTTTTGTAAGGCAACAAGTGGAATTACCCTAAGGGTGCATGTGTGAATGATATGTTTGATTTGCATGCATTGTTTATCTTTGATTACAGTTATCTACTTGTTGATTTTATCTTTCCATGCAAACCCTAATTAATAGCATTTATGTGAAAGCGATAAATTGCGGAAAGTAAAATTACTACGCTATTACATCATTAGGTGGATGGGGTATACAAATTTACAAATGGGGATTGCAAGAAATTAAACTTAATTATCTATTACAACCATATTGAATAATGAATAATGTACAAGAAATGAAAATATAATATACAAGGATATAAATGGAAGAGAAAAGGATTTTTGTTTGGTTTTTTTTTTAGGAAATGATTTTAACCTAATTATCTAAAAGAAAATTATTAATTAAGATAAATAAAATTAAACCTAAGTTAATTAAGAAAATAAATTAAATTAGAAAGCATTTTTAGGGTTTTCTTAAGAAAAGGTTTTTAGTTTAATAAAAATAACATGAAAATTAATTAATTAAAAGAAAACCTAAATTCTAAGTTGATTTTAATTAAAATAGATAAAATAACTAAACCTAAATCTAATTATTAATTTATTAAGAGAAATAATTAAATTTGTTTAAGAAAATATTTTTGTCTTTTGTTTTTATAAAGAAAATAAAATATAAGTGAATATAAATATATTAGATATATAAATAAATAAAATATTTTTTGGATTTTTATTAGTAAAAATAATAATAATAATAATAATAATAATAATAATAATAATAATAATAATAATAATAATAATAATAATAATAATAATAATAATAATAATAATAATAATAATAATAATAAAAATAACAAAATAAAATAAAAATATAAAAAAAAAAAGTCAAGGGGGGTTTGAAGTGGAATGTGGTAGTTTGTTATAAAAAATTAGTTTTGTTTTGTTAGGTCTAGCCCAAATGATGTTTTTTTAATCAGAAAAAAAAAGTGGGCATGCGTTGTAGATGGAAACAGGGGGTTAGCACAAGTAAAAAGGTGAAGGCCCAGTGAGGCATGGCCCAGACACGCTGACTTGTAACAAGGAGAAAGAAAATGTTGAAAAATATAACAAAGGGCAGCGCTGGGACTTAAACCCATGACCTTGACCATAAATGCGCGCTGCCTTTACCAGTTGGGTGACTGCACATCTGTTAATATAATTGAAACAATAAATATATAATACAAAACAAGTTCCATAAATGTACTTCATCTTCAACCTCCAGCCATGGTTCCTGTAACTCACTCATTTCTCATCCATTCCCAAAACTTCCAACATCAAAATTAGTTAGAAATTTCACCATGATTCTGAATATGTAAATAACTTAAGCTAATTCTCAAATATGGGCAAGAATTTCTAAAAGTACCAAATTCTGACCTAACTTTTTTCAGAGATTCAAACCTAAAATTCTCTAAGCTCAATCAATATAAATAAAAACTATGGACATGTGTAGCTTCAGGGCAATGATATCTACATTTTATCTTCACAAATCAGAATCAAATGATGCTTGTATAAGAGATAGATGTTCAGAAAAAATACCTCAAAACTGGAAATTGTGAAATGAGTTTGAGCTGCTTTCAAGGAGTTGTGATGATCAGGTTAGCTTCGTCAAGTTCCCAGGAAGCTAATGCAATGCTTAGCTTGAGCAATGGATGACTGGAATGGTCTAGAGAATTCAACTTGCAGACTTTGTTTTTTGGTTATGGAGGTTGATGAAAATGGTGTTACTGTTCTGGAACAAGGACAGGGATGGATTATATTTGAGGTATAGAAGCTTTGCAAATGAATTTTAGGGAAAATGCACGAGGGAAATGAGAGATACAAGTTCAAGGTCAGAATTGTGTATCAATGGAGTTTTTTGTGAAATTTCTGGCTTTTGAGTGCTTGAGAGAGTTTCAGGGTCTTTCAGCTCGGGTCTTAGCTTGAAAATAGTGTCTCTATTTATAAGCAAATGGTTTTGAGACTTGAAACAAATCAGAATTTGAATTCACATGTTTAAGCTCAACATGTGATTTTTTGACAAAACAAGTTTCCATGCCTTTGTACTTGCTGTTGTAGAGTGGTTACACTTTAAAAAAACTTGCTTCTAACTTGGTGGATGGAGTGTACTTGAAGAGAACAAGTTAGGAGCTCAAGAAGCCGACTTTGTGCATAAAGCTTGCTTTACAAGAATGGAAATGGTGACTTTCTCCCTAAAACGGAAAAATGCTTTGGACAATGCTTGAATCAATTGGACAATTGATCAATCAGTTGTGTAAACATTAAATGAAGGAGTGAAAAATAAGTTTGTGGCCTACAAAGTGAGTATTATGCAGCATGGCTAAGGATTTGATCAAATGTTCATCATGAAAATGACTTGAAAAACAAGTTTGAAACCCTAACTTCTTGCCTTCGATTCTCTTAGCTCAAGTATGATTTCAATGAGTTCTTGGAAATTTTGGAAACCTTGTAACTTCCTCTACAACCTTTATGTTGGAAATTTTTGAAGATTCATCTTAGAACTACGTGAAAAGTTGCCATGAAGTTGGTACCAAAAATCTGCCTAACTAGGGCAAAATTTCACTAAGTGTTTTAAGTTCATGAGCATGTCTTCACAAATTCATAACTTGAGATCCAAGCATTTCTAGAAAAGGTTCTGCCCTAAAATGTTTTAGATCTCATTTAGATCTACAACTTTGATGTTGGAAGTTTCCCTTGAATCATCTTGCATCATGGTGGAAATTTGGCACAAAGTTGTGAAAAAAAGTGAATTTTTCAACACTTAGAAAAATTCTAAGTCTTGGAAATTTTGACTTTACAAAAATGAAATTTTACTTTTTGATTTCTTGATGAAAAATTTTCATATTTTGACATGTCTTGGTGAATTGAAATCTTTGAAACTTGATTTTGATCAAAAAGTCAAAGTTTGACTTTTCAGTATACAATTGACTTTTCAACAGTTGACTGAAATTCAACTATCAGTCAATTGATCTTGAGAAATGTTTTGAGCCATGTCATTAGATAAAAATGATGTATTTGAATCCTTGAGATCATGTCTTAAACCAATAAGTCATTGGTTAGGTCAAAAGTCAAAAATTACACCTTCTTAGTCAAAACCCTAATTTTGACCATTTTGCCCTTTTGATGATCTGATCAAATTTCTTGAGGAAATGTGATCCAAACTTAATTAATTGACATATATGAGTTCATGATGTTTATATGGATAAAAAATTATGAAGTTTGACTGTAATTTTACCACAATTGACTTTTCCCAATACAATTGATTTTAGGTCAATTGATCAATTGACTGGGCAAAAATGTGATCCAAGACTTAAAACTTGGCATGAGCAATCTTGAGGGTCCAAAATGATTCATGAAAATAAATTGAGGCTTATAAAGTTCAATTATCCTTATACAAACTCAAACCCTAATTTAAGTCATCAATGCTTGAGGAGGTGTCTTGAGCTGATCTAACTTTGTGTAGTCTTGAATCAATGGAGATCTTGTGAGAGATTTCTTGAGAAATGAGAGGGAAAATTTTAGGGTACAACAGTGTCTAATTAGTATAAATAGGAGTCTTTAGTGTTAGGATTTTGTGTGTTCATTATTGTAAAAATTACTCATATTTACTCAAAGTACCAAAGTGTTATAGAGAAATGAGTTTCTGAGAAATGTACGTATGAAACACTCTATTTACTTTCAATGTCAATTTATTTTCTTCAAAGTTTGTTACATTCCGTTTAAATTCCAGTAGAAACTTCTCTATTTTCCTATCATTTTCATAAATCATTTATTACTATTTTCAAATTTAACCTTACTTTCGAAGAAGTCAATATCTAGAAAACCTTAAACAAAAAACCATACGTTTTTGTCCTAGGATCAATCTAGTCGATCCTACAAGTAACCAAAGGCATTAGATTTGGGAAGACTAGCGCTTATTTACCAAATTTCACAGTAAACATAACCTCCAGTTTTCAACATTACAATTACTAGAAATATCATCATCAAAGGAAAAAATGATCAAAATGAATAAGCTCGACTTAGTATGGATATGAAAATCTCAAGAAAGAGAGTTAAATTGTATGTGTTCAAGAAAGACAACATGACGAGAAACATACATTTTATTTTTAGTAGGATCATAACAATGATAACCATTTTGACCATTCTTATAACCAAGAAAAACACATATTGCAGAACGAGGAGACAATTAGATTCACCCCACTCGTGGAAGAAGAACAAAACAAGTAGAACCAAAGACTTTGAAATAAGAATAATTAGGCGCATAACCATACAAATTTTCAAAGGGAGACAAACCTGAGGTAACTGGTGACAGAATTCTATTAATGACATGGATAGCAGTATGAATTGCTTCATCCAAAAATTCACTTGGAACCTAAGCAGGCAACAAAAGAGAATGAACAACTTCAATAATATGACGATGCTTTCTTTCAGCAACACCATTTTGTTGAGGAGTATCAATACAAGAACTTTAATGAATAGTACCATCATTGGCAAGTAATTTAGAGAATAAGAATCTGTTAGAGGTATAATCACCACCTAAATCACAACGAAAACACTTTATAACAATATTATGTTGAGTTTTAATCATAGTCCAGAACATTCGATAGATATCAATAAATTCAAAACAATTTTTCATAAGATATACCCAACAATAATGAGTATAATCATCAACAAAAGAGACATAATATACAGACCCACCTCGGTAAGAATCAATGATGAACCCCACACATCAAAATGAACTAGATCGAAATGTGCATTTGAAACAAAAACACATTTATTAAATTGCAAAGCAGAAAATTTAGCAAGTTTAAAACCACAACAATCAGAATTGTCACTAATTTTCAACTTTCCTAAAGCTCCAATAGAAGCCAAGTATTTTAGTATAGAGGAAGAAACATGTCCAAGCCGAGAATGACATAAATTAAAACTAGTATAACATGAAATCATACAAAATAATGATAAATCAGCAATTAAAGTTTATGCTGTAATATCGGGAACTTTCATCTTATCTAAAACATATAGTCCCCTTGTTTATGGTCTATCCCAATATTCCTCTCAGATTTTGAATCCTGCAAGTGACAAGATATGGAAGAAAACACAACTGAATAACCAAAATCACACAATTGACTAATAGAAGCGAGACTCAAAGTAAGGTTAGTAATATAATAAACATCAGACAAAGATAAGTTAGTTATGGAGACAAACCCTACGCCTGCCATTGGCATAGGAGTATTGTAATACGGTGGGGGAACTGTATTTTAGTTTTGTTGTTTTATTGCAAATATTGCGGATAGCAAGAGTCGCCACCGACTTTTATTTTATCCAATAAAAGAAAGGGTGAAAAGATCAGGAAAGACCTTTTGAGAATTTTCTGAGTAAGGGAGGTAGGTTATGAAAAGGGAAGGTGTTAGCACCCTTTTCATCCGTAGTTATCTACGGGCTCTTAATCGTTAGCTCACTTATTGGAAATACTTTGTGCTTGTGTATGTTTGAAAATATTTTGCAAATGCCGAAGCGCGGCAATTTTGTAATGATTCTCGTATCGTTGAGAATGTATACAAAATGGTTGTTTTGAAAATATTTGTGAAAGAAAGTGTTGTTTTGTGAAAAGAGATGTTTTTGTTTTGAAAAGTTTGTGAGCAAGCGACTAAGAGCGTTCTACCTACTCAAAAAGTCTTTGTTCTTTTCCTCCTCCTTTAGATGGTGCTACCCTACCATTAGTTAGTAGGAAGCTCTATCATTGAATATGAGGGACATGCGCGGGTCATTGTACAATCATAGAAGGCAACTTATAAGACGCTTTAACAATTGTCATAGGGGACTAAGATCGTTTACCGAAGGCAGCATCGATGGGTCATCGAGGGACTACAATCTTTTAATGAAGGGTCTTTTCTAAAGCATCCCATGTTCGAGGTACATGACTGTTTTTTATCCGAGGCAACAAGTGAGGGTCATCCTAGAGGTGTGCGTGTGCGAAGTGATTGGTTTCAGTTGTGTTTATCTTAAAATTAGGGTTTTGCTATCATTTGATTTTAATCTTGTCATACAAACCCTAATTACTAATAGTAGCATAAAAGAATAAAAGCATAATGTAAAGAGCGGAATGTAAACCTAAGACTATTACAAGGCTTTGGGGGCAGTTACATAAGGATAAAGAGTGTGGGAAAGTAAACCTACAACTATTACATCCCAGAAGCAGATACATAACAAGATAAACGCGAGAAAAATAAACCTAAGCTATTTACATTCGCAGAAGCATCCTATATAATTTATCTAGGAAAATAAAAAGGAAAGATGAAAATAGAAAAGAAAATACAAGTAGATGAGAATCCATGAGTTTATTCGGTAAAAGTTGTGACAAATGAATTGAAGTTGAAAGCATGTTTTTGTTATTTTTGTGGTTTATGCTTTAATATAGTTTATGAAGGAAATATGTACAAAAATCAAGCAATCTTATGAAAACAAAGACGAATTTGGATGTTTGAAACAAGTGTATGCATCACAATCACATTTGAAATTCATGGAGCATAACTTTTGATTTTTTGTACAGTTTCATGTTTTAATGTGAATTTGGTTGAGAAAAGTCCTAAGAAGGATCAAGGTATCATGAAATGTTTACTCAAGTGTTAAGATATTTCATGAGAATCAACACCTATCATGGTAAAATCAAGCTTTGTGAGCAAGTTTGAAAATTTGATCAAAATATCATCAAAATTCTCTTTAAAAAAACCCCTAAAAAGTGACGACTTTGATTATATTAAAAAAATAATGAAATAAAATATTTTTGTGATTTTTTTATGTATTTATAAAATAGAGGTAATGAACTAGTAGTGTGTAAAAAATCAGCTCAAAAGAGTTAAATTTGGTTGCAAAAAGAAATGATTGAATATGATGAAAATTAAGTGGAAAAAGAAGTTAAAAATGAGAAAAAAGGGTACCACTGAGGCTCGAACTCAGGTCCCAAAGGTTACAAGTGCGCTATGTATACTATTGGGGTGGTTGTTTCATCCGTTTATGAAATAACACCCAATAAATATAATATAAACTTGGATGTTTTTGAATGGCCAAGAACTTCATCTTCTTCCTTGTTTTACAATTCTTACAGTAACTATAACAAAAATACTCAAAAAATCATAACTTTCTCGTTTCTCATCCAAATTCGAAAATGTAAAGATGAAACTTGCTTAAAATTTCGCAAGGATTTCAAATATGTAATTCATTTAATCTATAAATCAAGTATTAAAATGAATTTTTCTCAATACCAAAATGAAACCCTAATGGTTCAGAAACTTCAATCCCGAAATTCTCATCACATAATCAATTAAAATGAAATTTAAAGACATGTTTAACTTCAATCACATAATATCTAAATTTTATCTTCAGAAAGTATGTGCTAATGATGCTTGTACAGAGATTTCAAAGTTTGAAAAAACTTACCTCTTGATACAAAAATTCGATGACCTCTACACAACTTCCAGGAGCAATATGATGATTGCTTTAGCTTCTTGGGACCTTAGTGAGTATGTTGCAACTCTCACTTTGCCTTGAGAGTGTCTGGATTAATATATCCAAGTCAAGTTGCAAAGATGTATTTTGAAAATGGTAGATGTTGATAATGGAGTTACAGTGGCAAAATAGAGGTTGAGATCACTTATACACGATGTTTATGAAGTGTTTGGATGATTTGTTTAGACAAAAGTTGCAAGGTTTGAGAGTTTCAAAGAAATGGATTTTGAAAACTTAAGAAATGAGATTTATGGCCAATTCTGGTTTGAGAGTGTATGAGAGGTTTAAAGGGCTTGTCCATTGGTGTCTTGGATTGTTAATGAGCTTTCTATTTATAGAGAAAACTCAGAGGTAATGAGATGGACAAATTCTTAAGTTATCAAGTTATGGCTTGGTTGGATTTCAAATGTCAAGTTCTGTGAAAATGGTGGTTCCAATGGAGAAGTACAAGCGTTCTTTATAGTTGTTGGGTACAGAGAGTTTACTTCTTCACTTTCCTATTGAGTGTGATCAGAGGAAAACAATTTAGGAGCTCAATGCATTGACTTTATTGTAAAGCTTGCTTTTACAAAATGGAAGTGTCAACTTTGTGCCATTAATAGAATAATCACTTAGATAAGGCTTAAGTCAATTGGATAATAGCCAAAAAGAGTGAAATAAACTGATTATGAAGAGGTTTGTAGGTTTAGAGGCCTGCGAAGTGAGATATCTAGGCATGGTTATGAGATTTGATCTTATAGCCACCAAAGATATGACCTCTAAGTCAAGTAGAAATGTCCAACTTCAATTCTTCGAAATTCTCAGCTCAAACATGATCTTTTCTTAATCTTGGACATTTTGAAAATATTAGAACAAGATCTACAACTTTCATGTTAACCACTTTGGATAATTCAAAAGGTAAATTGGTGAAAATTGGCCAAGAAGTTGAGTTAAAAAGCTAATCCAATATATTTCTAAGTGTTGGGTAAAAATATCAGAACTTCATGGGCCCATATCTCTTAATCCAAGAACTTTTTGAGGATCATCCCACATTAACAAAGTTGTAGAAATCATTAATCCCTACAACTTTCATGTTGAAAGTTTTCCTTGAATCAATTTGTATCTTGAGGAAACTTGCTTGTGAAGTTAGGACTTTCTAAGCACAAAATACTTGAATTTTTTCTAAGTGTTTGAAAATCTTCAATTTTGACTTTTATTGACTTTCTTGATTCTTGTGATAAAGTTTGATAGTTTTGAATGTTTTGATGATTCTTGATTTTTGAATTCCAATGTTGACCAAAAAGTCAAAGTTTGACTTTTGTATGATTGTTGACTTTTTATCAATTGATTCAATTCTTCAAGTATCAATCACTTGCATCTTTGGAAATGTCTTGAGCCAAGTAATTAGGCCAAGAAGTTGTATTTGATCCCTTTAGATCATGCTTTAAGCCATTAGGTCATGCACTAGGCCAAAAGTCAATGATCAGTCATCTTCAATCAAAACTCTAATTTGACCATTTTTTACCTTTGATGATTTTAGGGCTTTCTTTGAGGAATCATGATCAACCATTGATCAAATGATAAATATCACCTAAAAATATTGATGTTGACAAAAAATCTTGAAGTTTGACTGTATGTTGACCATAGTTGACTTTTTACCTAATGCAATTGACTTTCAATCTTCTGAGCCATTGATTGAGCAAACATGTGATGCAAGACTTGAAACTTGACATAAGCATTATTGAGGACCTATGATGAACCATGAAAGTCATTTGTGTCCCTTGAAGCCTAATCTTCCTTGAGAAACACATAAACCCTAGTTGTAGACCCTTGCTTAGGAGGAGGTTTGACCAGTCAACTCTTGAGTAGCTTTGAGTATTTGAGACCTTTGTGAGCATGTTTTTGAAGAAAATAGGAGGGAAAATTTTGGGGTACAACAAGTACCATCAGAAGTTAAGACAAATATGGATGATGCAATATTTAAATATGAAAATAACTTATAATCATATGACATATGATGTGATGCACCTGAATCAAAATTCCATATGGAAGAAGATATACTTGACAAGTTATAGGGTCAAACCTTTAATAGATAAGGCAGATATAACATATGGTTGAAAGGAAAGAAAATTTTGAAACTGCTCAGCAAGATCATATACCTGTGAAGTAGTCTCAGATGGGTATACATGGCCAATACCATAACTATCAAGAAGAGGGGCAACTGTAGAAGGAGCGACAACAACGATATGGGACAAAGGGGTCTTAAAATTCTTTCTCTCTGACTTCAACAATTTTGGACATTGTTCTTTCCAATGCCCCTTTTCCTTGCAAAAAGAACATTCATCGATGTGACTAAGTCCAATGACATTTTTGACTTGTTAGTCAAAGATGGCTAAATCATAGGGCTACCTGGTGCTAAAACTCCACCATTAGAACAACGGAAGAAGAGATTATTTTATAAATATCAAAATTTTGGGATACAAAACCTCGCAGTGTTTTCTTTTCAAGGATCTCACACAAAATACGATCAAAGACAGAAGACCCAACTTTGGAGAGAAGGCGAAGGCCCGGATGAAGATCGACTCCGACCTTTTATAAGTGGGAGATGCCCATTACACTGAGCACATCGGGGTTAACATGATTAAGCTACTGAGGGTCTCGACAAAAGCTGCTTCATGGATATGGTTATTAAGGATCTTAGCGGTGAATTCCAAAAAGATGAGATTGCTAATGGTCTTAACTTTCAGGTTAATATGGTCGAAGTAAGCGAAGAGGCATAAATGGAAGTAGAAGATGAAAGCGCTCAGTGAAACAAAGGCTGGATGAGGGTTGCTTACCCCAAGATTGATGGAAATTTGGTCAAATTCATACACCGCTTCCAAAAGAGGTATGGGTTAATGTTATGCCTTAGGTGCAATTTTGTGTTCGACAGGAAAGCCGTTGAGAATTTGGAGAGAGTCTGGGTGGCCAGTTGAAGAGAAAACTAGAAAAATGATAGAGATCAGTTTACTTTTAACAAGATGGGGATTCCCCGCAAGCAGTAACATAGGGCCTAAAATCTCCATGGAAATAGGCCTTCTACTTTCAAGCCAATGGCTAATTCCCCAAAGGGAAAGTGGATAAGGCTGCTGAGAAAGGAAACCAAGGCCATGAAAAATGGCAAAGTTTTAAAGTCGGTAAGGGGTCTTAGATATCCTATCATAAGGAGTTTCATGTGTTTAGGAAACAAACGTACGGGCCCAACAATTACAAAGGTAAAAACCCTATGTCATGATCTCAATGGAGGAGATTTTAGAGGAGGAAGAAAGTTGAAATAGAGGTTTCCGAAAAAGAAATGGAGGAATCGAATAGAAATCAACCTCAAACCAAAGGAAAAAATTGAGAAAAAGAAACTAGTGGGGAGCAAACTCTTCCCTTCAAGGGGTGAGGATCCAAAACATAA
The DNA here is from genome assembly GCA_948472305.1 of Vicia faba. Classification (NCBI taxonomy): domain Eukaryota; kingdom Viridiplantae; phylum Streptophyta; class Magnoliopsida; order Fabales; family Fabaceae; genus Vicia; species Vicia faba. Next base: position 581,488,081 of record OX451735.1, read on the forward strand.
AGTGTCGGAAGAAACACCAGCAGATGATGATATGCTTACAGAAGATTTCAATTCAGGATCAGAGTCCTCTCTTGATATCAATTGTATTATGGTGTCAGAGTTACCATTGGAGTATAACCAAGTTAGTGAAGTTGAAGAACCTGAAGAAGGTGACGAAACGGAAATGGCCCGACATAGGCCAGTTTGATATTATGTCATGAATAATGGATGTGTCGAAGAGCATAATTATTTTTTCGAGAGACCTAATGAGGGGATGAAAATCAATCTGAAGTCGTTATTTATTAGAGGAAAGTTCAAAAATACTGTAATAAATAAAGTGTTGATTGATGGTGGAGCGACAATAAATATGATGATGTATTTTATGCTGAAAAGAATCAGAAAGTTTGATACTTATTTGAGATCACATAATATGGTCCTATCAAATTACGAGGGAAATATTGGTCACACTCTAGGGGCCATCTAAGTATATTTCACAATATAATCCATTACTTGGCCAACTTTATTCATGGCCATATCGTCAAAAGCTAACTATAATTTGCTCTTAGGCCATGAATGGATACATGGAATTGGGGTTGTGCCATCTTAATTCCATCAAAGGATTTTCATGCCATCTTCACCCATCCCAAAATTTCTTTAAGTCAAGCACGCTTAACTATGGAGTTCTTGTAGAATTGGCTACCAAAAAGAAGATGCATCTTGTTGGTATAGGTAGTATCTATCAATCCTTATAATACATTCTTTAACCATGCAGTCTCTTCCCCACACAACCTCATGATCCCTCTCATTCTGATGTGACTTCAGTGACCACTCATCGCCATCTTTGGCCTCAGAAATGTCTCATTGTCATACCTCGTGCACTAATGACCGCTCCTCTACCCTTGTTAGCCTCGGGTGTTACATGCCCATTCCGCTTGATTCTCCCCCTAACCACATCGTACTGGGAGAGGTCTGGCTCTGATACCATTTGTAATGCTTCAGACTGCTTTCAAGATTACTGACTGACCCCACAAACCAACACGGGTCTCTTCAGTATGATTTTTCCTTACTCACACGCTTTCCAAGAAACTTCCTAAAAGGTCGCCCATCCCAAAATTTCTCCAAGTCAATCACGCTTAACTATGAGTTCTTATGGAATGAGCTATCAAAAAAGAAGATGCATCTTGTTGGTATATATGGTATCTATCAATCCTTATAAGATGTCTTTTAACCATGCAGTCATTTCTCTACACATCCTCAGGATCCCTCTCATTCTGATGTGAATTTGGCGACCACTCCTTGCCCTCTTTGGCCTCGGGATTGTCTCATTCTCATGCCTCGTGCACTGACAACCACTCCCCATGCCCTAGTTAGCCCTGGGTGTTACATGTGTGGTGGGAATGTAACACCCGATGCCTAAGAGGGAGAGGAATGGTTGCACCATATATAACACTCGAGGTTCGAGATGGTAAGGGTGGTCGTCACATCAAAATGAGAGGGATCCTGAGGATATGAAGGTTTGAGACTGCATGATTGAAAGAAAGGCTTATAAGGATTAATTGGTACTACTATAGCAACAAGATGCATCTTCTTTTAGGAAGCCTAACCATAAGAACTCCATAGTTAAGCATGCTTGACTTGAAGTAGTATTAGGATGAATTACCTTCTAGAAAGTTTCCCAAAAAGCGTGTGAGTAAGGTCAAAGCATGCTGAAAAGACGCGAGTTGGTTTGTGGGGTCAGTTGGTAATCTTGAAAGAAGTTTAGGGTGTTATAAATGGAACCAAGCATAAAGATGCTGGCGCAGGATCCACTAGAGGAGATCAATTTGGGAGATAGGACAAGTAAGAGACTGACATACATTAGTGCCAACCTTGACACAAAACTCAGAATCGAAGTGATCCAATTGTTGAAACATTACAAAGACTATTTTTCTTGGGACTATGAAAAAATTCTTGGTTTCAGCAGGGAGTTGGTAGAATTGAGGTTACCTATAAAGCTTGGGAAAAAGCCGATAAAGTAGACACCAAGATGGTTTATGCCAGAGATTATGTCAAAGATCAAAAAGGAGATCGGAAGACTCATGAGATGAAAGTTCATATGAACAACCAGGTATGTCGAATGTATTGAATATATTGTTCTTGTTATAAAAAATAATGAAACCTTGAGGGTCTGGATCGATTTTAGGGATCTATACGCTGCGACCCTAAAGGATGAATACCCGATTTTGGAGGCATAGATGCTAATTGACTCGGCAGCGGGATTCAAGTACCCTAGTATGACTGATGGATATTTTGGCTATAATCAAAATTTTATTGAAGATGAAGATGTGTCGAAGACGACATTTCGATTTCCAAGAGCCTTAAGCACTTACGAATGAATAATGATGCCTTTTTCCTTAAAGAATGTTGGTGTAACCTATCAAAGAGTAATGAAATCTATTTTTCATGATTATATCGAGACATTTATGCAAATTTACATTGATGATATAGTTATCAAATCTGTGTCAGGAAAAGGTCATCTGGGTCATCTCCGATAGTCATTCGAAAGAAAACCACGGGTTAAAATTGAATCCTCTTAAGTTTGCTTTTTGTATGCAGGCAAGGGATCTTTTAGGCTTTGTGGTTCATAAGAAAGGTATTCAGATCAACCAAAACAAAACCAAGGCCATCATGGAGGCGAAACCTTTGTCGACTAAAAAAGAGTTGCAATCATTGCTTGGGAAGATAAATTTCTTAAGGAGATTCATCTCAAACTTAAGAGGCGAAACTCAAGATTTCTCACCATTGCTTCGTCTGATGAAGGAAGGTTTCAAGTGTGAGAAAAAGCATCAAGAGGCCTTCAACAAGATCAAAGAATATTTTGTTGGACCTCTGATTTTGTCACCTCCTTGTAGGAGTAAGAGTATGAGGTTGTATATTTCTTCTTTTAAAATAACCATGGGGAGCTTGTTGGCTCAAGAGGATGATAATGGCATCAAAAGAGCCGTTTATTATCTTAGTAGGATAATAAATGACTTTGAAAACAAATATAGCATGATAGAAAAGTTATTTTTATGTATATACTTCTTTTGTACCAAGTTAAAGTACTATATACAACCAGTGGATGTTTTTGTTTCGTCTCATTTTGATATGATTAAGCATAGGTTTTCAAAGTCGATTCTTCATAGTCGGATTGCAAAATGGGCTCTTTCCTTAATAGACTATTCACTAACATTTATGTCGTTAAAACTCATGAAAGGTCAAGTAGTGGTTGATTTCATTGTGGAGCATATGGTGGTCAAAATGCCCCCAAAATTACTTAGAACTTGAACCTTGGAAGTTATTCTTCGATGGTTTTAGCCATAGAAATGGAACTGGCATAGGGATCTTAATTCTTTCTCCAAATAAGATCCTGACAAAGTTAAAATACAAGATCAATGGTCTTTGTTTGAATAATGAGACCGAATACGGGTCTTTAATTGTAGGGCTTAAGGTTTTGTTAGAGTTGGGGCAAGAAAAGTCAAAATCAGAGGAGACTCTGAATTGGTAAATAGGAAACTAACTAAGGAGTATTACTGTTGTTGAACCCAAAAATTTTCCCTCCAATTTTAAAGACAAATTATTTCAATAGGTCTCCTCATGCTCATGAAGGTCTCAAATACTCAAGACTACTCAAGGGTTGATCAGACAAACCCTCTTCCTAAGCAATTTACCTACAACTAGGGTTTTACTTTTCTCAAAGGAAATTGGACTTATAATGCTTCAAGTGGACTTAATGGTTTCTCATGTGCTTCAACATATCCTCATGCCAAGTTTCAATCCTTTCAGCATAAGTTTGCTCAGTCAACTAGTCAGATGATTGAAAATCAACTATATTGGACAAAAAGTCAACTTTGACCAATTTACAATCAAACTTCAAGATTTTTGGTCAACATAAATATTTTGAGGTCACATTCATCATTTTATCAAGGTTTGATCATGATTCATCATGAAAACTCAAGATTCATCAAAAGTCAAAAGTTACTAAATTAGGGTTTTCTTTAGGAGAAGTCAACTAAACTTTGATCAAGCATAACTTTCACACACTTCATCAGAAATTCCTCAACCAAAAAACATTTTGAAAGAAATTTAATTCTCTACAAATTTTTCTCTCTAAGCTCAATGCCAAAAATGCTTCATTTGAGAGATATGGGCCAAAACATTACAGGTCATTTTAAAAGTCAACAAAAAGACACTTTTTTTGTTAAAACACTTTACATCAAAATAAAGGCTTCAAATGACAAAAATGACCAACATGAAGATTGTAGGGGACATCTTGAGGTTTCCAAAAAGTCAAAGATCACCTTCATATGATAAAAATTGAGTGAGATATGATTTGTGCAAGTTGGGCAATTTTGAGAAAATGCATGAAGTTCAAATTGAGCAAATTTGAATTTTTGGGCTAATGGGCCTATTTTTTAAGGTCCAAACGTGTTCCTGACCTCATAATAGACCTATTAATCCATTCATATATTTTTTGGTTTTTTATTTCTTTTTATTTCGATTTTATTCAATTAAAAGCAAAATAAATCAAATAAAATACTAAGTGAATGAATCAAGGCATGTAGATCTATTTTTGAACCAAATCATAAGTCTAAAAAGCTGGCGACAACTTGCAAAAAACGTGTGAGATTGATTGGCATGAGATTGGCCTAAAAAAGAAAGATTTCATATAAATTCTAAATCAAATATTATACTATGATTGCACAAGATTTGATTCAATATGGTTGACCTAATCTTTTCCATTATAAATAGACAACATGTTCATACATCCAAACACACAAAAAATTTCCTCAAAGAAGAACCCTAAAGATCTCAAAATTTTCAAGAATTAGGGCAAAGTCAAAACCAAAGATTCAGCCACTTTCAGTCCAAGCCATCCATTGCAAATCATTCCTGAGGTATCTAAGGGTTGTTAAAATCCCCTTGCCGGAAAAGATGAAGTGGACCACTATCCATGGTGGCCCTGACTCTCTTGGCTCAGGTGACCTAGGCGTGGCATCGTGTAATTGGATGATTCAAATGTTCTGACCCCACTAACACGTGCGTGTTTAAGTTTGTTTGACTTCTGATTTTCTTGATTTTGTTTATATTATATTTAATGATGTTGACTAACTAACAAGGAACAACAGATGGCGTAGTGGCGAGTGATGTGTTGGTCATAGTAAAGGGCGTGGGTTCGATCCCAATTTTTTCCAAATTCTTTTGTTTTTCAGAATAACACACAAATTTACAATATGTTTATTGATTCTATTTCTCAAACACAAAAAACATGGTGGCGTAGTGGCAGGAGGGCACGCTTGTGAAGCCAGAAGTGTGGGTTCAACAGCTTCCCCATGCAGTTCTTTTTTTACCCTATTTTTCTAAACTATTTTTTCTATTTTCTTTCTTAATTATTTTTTAATTAACAAATTAACTAACCTAATATTTTTTTAATACTAATAAATTAGGATTAGGGTTTTAGTTAGTAATTAAAATTTTTTATATATTTTTTATTTACTAATTAATTAATTAATTAACCTTTTTTAAAATTAAAATCAATTAGGTTTTAATTACTAATATCATTTAAGTTATTTTCTACAAAATACCAAAAACATTAACTTAGAACTTTAGGTATTAAACATTTTTTAAACATTTTTCTTATTTCTTCTCCATTTGATTTCCTAGAAAATTGTATAGGTTGCGTTCTTTAATTGTAATAGCGTAGATTTCTTTTCTTGCATTTTTTCCAATTATGTAACTGCTCACAGGATGTAATAGTGTAGTTTACTTTCTCGTGAATTTTTATACTTATGTATCTCTCCCAAATCCATGTAATAGCTTAGGTCTTTACATTTCACACTTTATTTTTTCTGCACATATTTAACTGCTAGTAACTAGGGTTTGTATGGCAAGACTAAAGACAAAGATAGGAAACCCTAATTCTCAAGATAATATAACTAAAAAATAAATACCTCGCACACTTGCACCTCTGGGGTATCCTCTTTTATTTCCTTACGATAATGGTCACGTCCCTTGAAAGTAAGGATACTTTAGCAAAAGACCCTCGATTAAATCATCATAGTCCCTTTGAATAAAGAACATAATCCCTTGATGACCCTTCGAGTTTCCTACAAAATGATCTAGTCCCTTCGAGTTGCCTACGAACAAATGATGATAGTCCCTTCGATACATTTGCTAAAGTATCCTTACATGTTTCCTTCGATGAACATACGATGACCTTACGCCTGTCCCTTCATACCTAATAGATGGGATTACCTACCAACTAATGGTATGGATAGTATTATCTCTAAATGAGAATGACAATAATAAGAAAGACTTTAGTGGGTAAGAACTCCTAATTGCTTTCTCATAACCCTTTTTCACAAATAATACATTTTCACACTACTTACCAAACAAATATTTTCAAAAACACTTTGTATACATTCTTGAGGACTGATACAAGAATCATTACAAAGTTAGCCTTACATTGGAATTTCAAAATATTTTCAAACAAATCACACACACACAAAGCAAGTTTTCAAAAGAGAGCTAAGCAATTAAGTGCCCGTAGATAACTACGGATGAAAAGGGTGCTAACACCTTCCCTCCCTTTTCATAACCTACCCCCCCCCCCACACAAACTCAAAATCTATCAAAGGTCTTTCCTGTTCTTTTCACCTTTCTTAAATATTGGATAAAATAAAATTCGATGGCGACTCTTGCGATCCGCATATTTGGATAAAACCAAAAAAGTCAGTTCTCCCACCGTATTATAGAATTGGAGACTCTATTGGGGAACTACTTTAAAAGGAGGGGTTACCTTAGAGTCTAAATCACTTTTACTGGCTTTAATTGTATGATTTTTTTGCTTTATTTTAAAAGTTTGTTTGGGTATTACTGCTTGTGAAAGATCCTACACCCGGATCTAGGGATTCCTTAGGTAAGTAGCAATAGATCATAAAGATTGTACGGTGTAGACCGATATAGTTAACATGATAGCTATAATTAGCATGACACTTTTGTTTGTACTGATGTTCCTTGAGTCTGTCAAGGATAACATTAGGCTTCCGTGTGGTGTCGTTAACACTAACTTACTTTTAGAACCTTAATTGACTCATCTTGTCCATTAGAAAGTAGTGAGATAGATGAATTTGGTGCAGTCCAAAGTTGGTTGATATTCGAAGCTACGCTCATTGAGATTTGACTTTCGGGATGTTTTGGTGGCAAGCCAGTTGCTATGCTAAAATAAAGCCTGCAAGAAAGATCCATGATATGAGATCCTTAGAACCTGGTTACTATTTGAGGGTAGGTTAAGCCAACTTAACTTCAATAGGGAAGGGTATCTTCCTATGCACTTCATGCAAGCCTTTAAACCTAGGGCTCTTGTATGACTTGTTTGTGTTTTCTACTTATTTAACATGAACATAACATCATAACATCATATCATCATGACATAAAATTTTCACTAACCATTTCAAGGACCTAGGGATTTATCTTTGTTCCTTATTGCAGGTCATGGCCTCCGCTCGTAGAAATACTATCTGAGTCAACTTTGTAAGGATAACTTCCAAGCTTAAGGAGTTAGTCTCAAAGGTTCCCGAAAACTCTTAATTCACCAAGAGGTATGGTTATCTACTCAGTTTGGTTACCTCGGGTTTTGAAGAAGCCATGATGAGTGTACTGTTCCAGTTCTTTGATCCTAAGCATCATTGTTTTACCTTTCTAGATTATCAGTTGGTGCCTACAATGGAAGAATTTTATAATCTACTTGGAGTACCTACTCTTGATCAGACACCCTTCACTGGTTTAGAGAAAGTTCCAAAACCTGAAGATATTGCATCAACCTTACACCTAAAGCGATCATATATTGTATCTAATTGGGAAACAAGAATTGGAGTTAAAGGTCTTCTTGCTAAATTTTTGATAGAGAAGGCTCAGTTGTTTTTGAGGAGATCTTGGCTCTTTTGATCTATGGTTTGGTACTATTCCCTAATCTAGACCAACTCATATATGTGAACGCCATCAAAATATTTCTTACTCATAATCTTGTGCCTACTTTACTTGGAGATATCCTGCACTCTCTTCACATTCGTACTATGAGGAAGAGAGGGACTCTCATGTGTTGCATACCTTTATTATCCATGTGGTTTATTTCGTACCTTCCTCGATCTGTGTTGAAGAAGGAACAAGGTTTGAGGTGGTCTCGAAGGATGATGTCACTCTCTCATTCAGATATCTATTGGTGTTCCCGATCTCGGGAGGACATCACTATTATCGACTTATGTGGAGAATTCTCTAATGTGCCGCTCCTTGGCATAAGGGGAGATATTACTTACAACCTTTCTCTAGCTCTACGTCAATTTGGTTATGCTCAAAGAGATGGTCCTCATGATATGCTTATCCAAGGTATTGTATTCAATTATGAGAAAAATCTTCAAGGTTACTGATAGAAGTTTATACGTGCTTTGGGCATGGTGAATAAGATTGATAGTAAGACCTTGGGACAGAAAAACTCCACCCTCTTATATCCCTACCTTAGATGGGTGCGATCTCGTGCTCAAAATCTTATAATGCCATATCCTGTTGTCCTACCAGTAATTATGGAGCCTATCGTTGAAGGAGATATTCCTCATACCATTTCTCATCCAGATATGCCTATTGGCCTTGAAGATCTATAGAAGTCTTGGATTCAATTTAAATAAGAAAGGGACACCTTCAAGACTCAGTTATATGCTAGTGAAAATAAAGTAATGGAGCTGACAAAAAAACTTCACGAAGAGCAGAGCCTTAATGCATATGTCAACACAAAGAGGAAGTGCCCGTGGGAGACTTAAGTCATAATTTGTTTCCTTGTAACCCTTTTTGTTTTCATTATAAGCCTAGGAGGTAGTTATAATTTGAACTTACTAATAAGAATCTTTGTTTCTATTCCCTTTTGATTAACAAATTTAAATCCCACGAGGTCCTTGAAAATATTGCATATGCATCTACATTCCATACATATCCTTGCAAAATAGGTTTCCAAGACAGGTTTCTCATCTTCTTGCTTTTTATTTCAGCAGGAATGGCGCTCGAACAAACAGTCAAAGATCTCCAGACTCAGAATGCTCAGTTCCAAGATATGGTTCTAAACCTATCCAAGGGAAAGAGGGATTGAAAGCACTCCTTTCTGAGAACATGACCAAGAAGAATCCTGAAGACAAAAAGGAGGACCAGTTGGAACAACTACAAATTGAGATGTTAAAGATAAGAATCCAAATGATTGGTCAGATGGATATTATCCAAGAATTAGCTCGGGGGAAAGAAGAGTTGAGAATCCTCATCAGCAAGCTTCATTAGGTCGGATACAACTGTATGGGACAAACTTCTAGAATTGGGGATCCAATCATTTGCGAGCCTCTGATGAGACAGGAACCCAACTTGGTTGAAAGTAAGAGGAGAAAAAGATATGGAAAGAGACAAGTTGACATTGCTAATCCTTCAGTTAATGGAACAGGACCTTTCTAAATTTTCAATACATCGCAAGTTCAACAACAACCTCGCTAACAACAATAGGGTAATCAACATAAGCACGATACACCCAAAAGACAATTTACCAAAATCTACATGTCATTGGCTCAAGAATTGCAACACATGTTGAAGGAAGAGTTGATTACGTTAAGGGATCCCCCTTTAAATCTTAATACTTCCGCTCCTAGCTACAATCCTAATGCAAGGTGTGATATCCACTCCAATAGTCCTGGTCACGATGTTGAAAATTGCTGGGCTTTGAAACATAAGATTCAGGACCTGATTGACGAAGGAGTTTTTGAGTTTACACAAGATGGTCAGATTATGTTTTTCTATCATCCCTCAAATATCGAAACTGCAAGGCACTCCATCAGAAGTGACAAGTTCAGGGGGAGAAGCTTTAAGATCATTTGAATTTTTATTTGTAATTTCTTTGGTTGATTCAAACAATTAATGTCATGTCAAACTTTGGTTTTTCCCATTAATGCATTACATGTATTTGTCTTGAATTAATCCATTCGTTTCACTATATTTAAATTGTGCTTCTTACTTCCTTTTTATGATATTCAAATCTCGTTAAAGCTATAAGCCTTTAGAGGGAGGATGGCGAAAATGATACCATAATCTCATACAGTATGCTTTTGAATAAACCTTGCTGATGATGTACAAGCATTGCATAAATTCCTAAATAATGGAGATATAAGGAAGTTAATCCCTAGTCAACCCCTTTGATCATAAGAAGTAGGAGTTTTCTTTTTCACGTAAGTTGAAACCCTTAAACATAACCTGGGGCAGAGTAGTCTCTCAGCCAAATCAATTATGCATTCACAAGCTTTACCTTCGTACACGACGAGTAGTGTTGAAGATATTCTTATAAATCAAAAATCGATGATGGTTCCCTGTAATCATTAAGTCAGGTAGTTATTATCTTTCAAAAGAAAAGCCCGCTAAGTCAAAACCTATGAAGGAGACTTAGGAAAAACTGGAGCATCCCGCTGACTGTAATCTCAAACGAAACAATTCAGGCAAAAGTTAGGGATAATAAAGTCAAAAGAGGTCGCTACAAATCCTCAACAAAAGAAATATTTTACAATAAAAATTACTTCCTTCCCAAGTAATCCTCCGATTTCGGAACCATCATCAAAATATCAGTTCTATAATTCCAAACTCTATTGGAACCTAAATGCATAATTAACTGAGTATAAGACTGAAGAACATCATGGAGAACAGTTTGGGTACAAATAAACTTTGAGCCTTTATCCTTTGTTTCTTAAACCGTGAACCAGCCCACGTTACAACCCTTAAAAGTCCTAACTGAAGCATGGGTTAGTTTGAAAGCATATTGTTACACAAAGTATCCTGACTCCTGTAAGGCTTACTATACATCCTGAGTTGATATCACATCCTTACAAATTTTGTTTTACTAAAAAAATGCATTTTTAAATTTCAAGACAGACATAACCTTTGCATTTTAATACCACTGTTTGCATATGACTAAGTGTTTGACATCAGCGAAACTCACATGAAGAATATTCAATGAATGAAAATCCTCCCAATGGACATAATTACTTTAGATGATGTGTCAAAGAGAAAGAAACTTCTAGTAATTGGCCTTTCATGGACCAATTAGTTATAAATCAAGGGGCATGGCATGTCATTATCCAACTGATTTGTGGCAGTCAAGTCCAGATTCAAATAATCTCTCAAAAGTGATGAATAGCCAGGGGCAGATCTCTATATGAGTCACTTGGGGAATGTTATATTGATCATGAGTTTCAGCAAGATCCACTATAAAAATTGAATCTTCGGTACCACCAAATTACTTGTCTATGTCAATAGTATCAGATGGTGTCATTCTGCCATGACAGTTCTTAGAAAAATACTGAGGAAGGTCAAGATTATCAGAGAGTTGGCAATCAATGGTTGATCAATAACTTCAAACATCGGGGGCACCAGACTAATCCCAGGGGCAAATGGACTTCCGTATACGAAGGGCCATGTATGATCAAGAAAATATTTTCTGGCAGTGCTACAACACTTACTACCATGGACAGTGAAAATTCTACGCACCATGTGAACGCGAACATAGTCAAAAATACTACGCATGAAAAAGAGACCCGCTAGGTTGATTGTCCTAGTAAAAAAAGGGAATCCCGACGAACTAAAGGAGTTCAGAAAAAAATTAGAGATATATAAATAAGATTGTACACCCGGAAAATTGAAAACCTGAAAAGGTGGCTTGGGAAAAAAAGGGTATCCCGGTAGACTGAAAATCAGAAAAGGTGGTCCAGGCAAAAGTTATAGATTAAGGCGTACGACTATGTCCCGTTATCTCATCACTTGTTTATCACTCTGATCAACATTTACTAAAGACTCTAGAAGTTGGGATAATGTTCAAGTTATCCACAAATCCCCACAGAGCAATCTCCATAGAACTATCTCTACAGAGTTATCTTCACAAGATCATCCCCGACAAAGATATATTCCCCAGCAAATCTAACATGCCCTCAGACAGAAATTAGGGAATCTTCCAACAGTTCACCTCAGTATCCCTCATGGATAGCTTGACATGATCATCTTCCCCAAAAGGTCCGCTAGCAGATAAATAAGTTTGATCATTTCCCCAGCATACGGTGGAAACTTCCTCAATGCAGCCTATGTATTTCCAATCCCCATCAATGATTATTTCCTCAACGCAGTCTACAAGATTTAATTCCCCGACAGAGTTTATTTCTCTAATACTGCAAAATCCCCAATAAAATTCTCTTCTCCAGTCAGATATCATTCAATGTTGTCCTCCTTATAAGAGATGATACCCATATTTGAAACTTGGTCAGATAACACATCATAGGAATATCCATCTCTTTTATCCCCAGTCAGGGTACATAAGAATCAAATCCTTCAATAAAAAGAATGACGAACGACTGACTCTCCTTGAATGCTTCTATCCCCAAGAAGAAGTCGAACATCACCATCAGAGTATCCTTAAACAGAAAGAGAGAATCCCCAGTAAAGTAATTCTAAACAAAAATTGAAGAATTACTTTCTTCATCCCCAAAAACAGTCAGGGGTTTATTTTCCCCAACTTGACGTTGTTACAAGAAGCTACCAATACGCTCCAACGACATATTGCATCCATACATCATTTACAAATTATCATAACATATGCATATGAAACACATATAATTTTTTCTCATTTATTTTGAAAGAATCATTACACAATGCATTTCACGCATCAGGACATTGCATAAAATTAACTTTGTCTTTTCAGGTTAGGTTTGCAAACAGACGAATATTATAGCAATCTATAGAGAAGTTATAAATCAATTCCCGAAACAAGACAATGCAATTATATACATGACCAGATGATACCCTTCAGAGATTCATTCTGAAAAGCATTTCCATCAGAAACTAATTCTGACGAGCATTTCCATCAGAAACTAATTTTGACGAGCGTTTCCATCAGAAACTGATTCTGACGAGCATTTCCATCAGAAACTAATTTTGACGAGCATTTCCATCAAAAACAAATTCTAACTAGCATTTCCATTAGAGACTAATTCTGATGAGCATTTCCTTTAGAGATTCATTCTGAAAAGCATTCCCTTCAGAGACTAAATTCTGACAAGCATTTCCCTCAGAGACTAAATCTGACGAGCACTTCCCTCAGGAGACTAAATTCTGATGAGCGATCCCTTCAGAGATTCAATCTGAAAAGCATTCCATTCAGATATTCATTCTGAAAAACATTCCCTTCAGAGATTCATTTTGAAAAAGCATTTCCTTCAAAGATTCATTCTGAAAAGCATCTCCATCAGAGACTAAATCTGACGAGCATTTACTTCGGAGATTCATTCTGAAAAGCACTTCCCTCAGATAAAATCAGATAGATTCATTCTGAAAAGAATTTCGTTCAGATAAAATCAAATATATTAATTCTAAAAAGCATTTCCCTCGGATAAAATCAGATTGATTCATTCTGAAAAGCATTTCCCTCAAAGAGTAAATTTAACGAGCATTTCCCTCAGAGACAAAATCTGACGAGCATTTCCCTCAGAGACTAAATATGACGAGCATTTACCTTAGAGCCTAATTCTGATGAGCATTTCCCTCAGATTCATTATGAAAAGCATTTCCCTCTGAGACTAATTCTGACGAGCATTTCCTTCAGAGATTCATTCTAAAAAGCATTTCCCTGAGATAAAATCGGATAGATTCATTCTGAAAAGTGTTCCCCTCAGATAAAATCGGATAGATTTATTCAGAAAAGAATTTCCCTCAGATAAAATCGGATAGACTCATTCTAAAAAGCATTTCCCTCATATGAAATCGGATAGATTCATTCTGAAAAGCACCATTCAGGTAAAACCAGAAGAAGGTTAATTCTGATACTCCTTTGGATAAAGTCGGACATAGAATCATTCCAATACAGTCGGGTATAGACTCATTCTAATACTCATATCAACATTTGCATTGGATGGCATCTATAAGCCTATGATACGATGGGAGAACTGACTTGAGGTTTTGCATTTTATCGCAAATGTCGCGGTTAGCAAGAGTCTCCACCGACTTTTCTTTTATCCAAAAGGAAAGGTGAAAAAGCACAGGAAAGACCTTTGAGATGTTTTCTTGAGTTCGGGGGGTAGATTATGAAAAGGGAAGGTGCTAGCACCCTTTTCATCCATGGTTTTCCATGGGCTCTTAGTTACTTGCTTAGATCACTTGCTTTGGTTTGTTTGAAATGGTGTTTGGTGTGGTTTTGAAAGTATTTTGTAAAAGAGGCCATTCGTTTAGGCAATCTTTGTAATGATTCTCGTTCGTAAGAATGTATACAAAGATGTTTGTCTTTTAAAAATGTTTTCAATGTAAGATGTTTTTGAAATGTGTGTGTGTTTGTTTTGAAAATAGCAAGGATTGTTGTTTGAAATAGAGCAAGTAACTAGAAGCTATCTACCTACTCAAATGTCTTTCTTATGCATTTTCTATTCCTTTGACATTGTTGGCTTACCATTGATTTGGTAAGAAACCCTATCTTTGGATGTAAATGGGACGGGCGTGGGTCATCGTATAACAATGATTAGCAATGTTTGCAAAGTATCTTAGTATTTTGAGGGACCAAGATCATTTTGTAAGGCAACCTTGAATAGCGTCATCGAGGGACTATGATCTTAATTTTTTTTTGTTTTGCCAAGATACTTCGCATGTGTAATATGGCCATTTTTGTTTTAGGCAATCAAGTGGGAGAAACCCTAAGGGTGCTTGTGTGCAAGGTGTATCATTTTCATGCTTTGATTTTGTCTTGTATTTAGGGTGTTCTATTTTGCTTTGTTTGGTTCTTGTAATACAAACCCTAATTACTAATCATGGCATACAAAGCGATAAATTGCGTAATGTAAATATACTAAGCTATTACAACAATTTCATGGGAGGGGGGAAATACAGGTTTGAATGGGGATTTGCACAAATATAAAGTTAAATACATTTTTACAACCAAATCGAATTTGTACGAATTTAAGATAAATACAAAATAATATTCAAAATGTAATGCAAGGTAATGTACATGTAAAGAGATTTTTGTGTCTTATTTTCATGTAAAAGAATATTTAATTTAAACCTAAAAATATAAGGAAAAAGATTTAATTTTTTGAAAGGGATTTAACCCTAATTTTATTTAAAAGAAAATAAAGTTTCTATATTATTATTTTGTGTATTTTCTTGTGTAAAAATAATAAATAATATTGTAATAAAATGTAAAGTTTTGTATGTATTCAAAAAATAGGGATTTATAAATATGGAATGCAAAATAAAAATACTAAGTATATTTAATTATATTTACAAATTTATTAAGAAAAATAAATTATATCCTATTAAAATAAACTAATTTTTATGTGAGAAATAACAAAAAAATAAAAGTGTAATATATTAATTTACATTTTTTTGGAATTTTTATGTTTTAAATAAAAATATTTAAATATATTAAATATGAAAACAAAACAAAAATAAAATAAAATATGAAAAGAGTTAACAGGGGGGTGATGCAGTAAATCAGTGGTAATATGCTTAGCAAAAAAGATACCGGCCCAATAGCCAAGCCCAATCTACAAAAAAATGTCAAAAACTGAAAAGGAAAAAATGCAAAAATGCAAAAGTAGCGCGCAGGTTCGAACCCAGGACATGGATCTCACCAGCGCGCTGCTTTACCACTAGGGTGGCCATACATCCATTATCCTTATTGAAACAAAAATAACATATTACAAAACACACCCTTTCCATGTTTCATCTTCTTCCTCAAGCCTTGGCCGGATCCCCTGTAACTTCCTCATACTTCCATGAAAATAAAAACTTATAACATGAAAAATGTAGCATTTGAACTCACGAATCCAACCACATAAGTTATGTAATCTAACTATCTAAGATCAAAGAGAATTTTAAAAGCCCTAAATTCTAACCTAATATTTTCAGAGATTTCAACTTCCAAATTCTCTTAGCACAAGTAAAATCAATGCAAGATAATGATATGTATAGCTTCGTTATGATGAGAACTACATTTTTTATTCACAGATCGTGGCCTAAGGTTACCTGTACAAGGAGATAGAGTTTGAAAATTTACCTCCTTCAGCTGGAATCGTGTATGGAAATATAGTGACTTTAATGGAGGCCTGATGCTTGCTTGAGCTTCCTTGAGCTTCCCTGAATCTATTCCAACCCTTGCTCTGAAAGAGGCTAGAACTCCCTGACCAAGTCCAACTGCAAGCTTCAAAGTCAACAATGGCAGATGGTGGAAAAGAGATTACATAATAGGGATGATGGTTTGGATGGGTTTGATATCAAGTATGTAAGGTGTTGGAATGATCTAAACACAAAATGCACGAACCAAATGGAAGCTGGATGTATTTGTTCAGAAACTATATGTTTGAGCAGGTTTTTGGTGTTTTGCTTGCTCTGAGTGTTTCAGGACTTGGTTTGGTCCCCTATGTGTTGTATATTGTTTGCATATTAGTATGGAAATGGTTTTGTGTCAACCCTCTATCAGTTGTGCAAGCCCTAGCCTTTTTGAAACTTTTCTTGTACTTGAAGCAAAGTGACAAGACCAAAGCTTCACATGCTTGTACCAGCTTGCTTAGGGTTGGTATGAGTTTGTACAAATTGCTTGAGACCTGTGTGGTTTGTATGCATCAAGGGGACACGTTCAAAGCTAAAAAATGTAAAGTTTGCAAAAGTGGTTCTTTTTCAAAATTGCAATGGAACCTTTTTGCCATAAGTGGAATTAAAAGTTGGATAAAGGTTCAAAAGCATGGATTAAAGCTTTTTCAACTGAGTAAGAATTTAATTAAAGAGTGTGAAACAAGTTTAGGACATGTACATCATGAAATAGCCAGCATAGGATTGATTTGCAACTTGGTTCTTCATGAAATGGCTTGAACAAAAAGTGAGAAAATGCCAATTTCCTCTCTTCAATTCTCTCTACTCAAACATGATCTTGGAGAGTTCTTATACATTTTGGAAAGCTTGAGATGTGCTCTATAATCCATATTTGAAATGAATTTTGAGATAATTCTTGGAACTAGGTGAAAAATTTCCATGAAGTTGGGTCCAAAACCTGCCTAAATTAGGGCAAAATTTCACTAAGTTAAGAAGTTCATGACCATGTATTCACAAATTTATAACTTGATATCCAAGCATCTTTAGGGAAAAGTTTGTGAAGAAAAGTTGTAGTTTTCATGGAGGTCTAAAACTTTCATGTTGGAGACTTTTCTTGAATCAATATGCACCATGGTGAAAAAGTGGTGTAAAGTTGAGAAAAAATAAGAAAAATTTTATACTTAGAAAATTTCTAAGTTATGAAAATTTTCAAATTCAAACCCTAATTTTCAAATTTGGTTTTCTTGGTGAAAAAGTTTCACATTTTGACATGTCTTGATGAATTATGACCCTTGGTACTTGATTTTGACCAAAAGGTCAAAGTTTGACTTTTCAATTTACAGTTGACTTTTGATCAGTTGACTGCAAATTTCATTTGTCAATCCAATGAATTTGAAATGTTTTGAGCCATGTAATTAAGTCAAGATGATGCCATTGAATCCTTGAAATCATGCTTGAACTCAATTGGTCATTTGCTAGGTTAAAAATCATAAATTGCCCTTCCTCAGTCAAAACCCTAATTTTGACCATTTTGCCCTTTTGATGATTTGATCAAATTTCTTGAGGAGTTGTAATCCAAACTTGATAAAATGGTACATATGAGTCTAAAATGTTGATGTGGATAAAAAATTATGAAGTTTGACTGTAAATTGGCCATGGTTGACTTTTCCCCAATACAGCTGATTTTTAGGTCAACTGTCCAATTGACTGATCAAAAATGTGGTTCAAGGCTTGAAACTTAACATGAGCAATCTTAGGGGTCCAAAATGATGTATGAAAGTCACATGAAGCATTGATGGTCCAAAAATCCTTGTGCAAACTCAAACCCTAATTTTGGGTTATCAGTGCAAGATGAGATGTCTTGAGCTGACCAAACCCTAATCTTGTCTTGAGTCAAAGAAGTCTTGTGAGAAAAGTCTTGATAAATGAGAGGGCAAATTTTGGGGTACAACAGCTGCCCCTGTTCAATCTTCTTGAACCTGAAGAGTTAGATTGGCGAGCTTTATTGTTCGTGACTCGAAGGTAAAAGATGATTGGACACTAGAGTGCCTGTAAATTTGCACTCGACAAAGTGTAGTTGAGGGAATGGGCTTAAAGACGCCATTTGGAGAGGTGATAGAATCTTGTTGGAGATGGGCTTGTAGATGCCATCCAAGAATTTTTGTTGAATTGTAAACTATAAGCTGGAAGAATGAGTATCAGAATAGCGTATGTGTCTAGAGCGTATTTGGACTTTAAATCTGAATGAGCATCAGGATGGTATCCGTATCTGGAGAGTATTTGGACTGTATCTGAAGTTTGAATCTGAATGAGTATCAGAATGGCATCCGTGTCTGGAGTGTATCCGTATTGTATCTGAACTTGACATTTGAATGAGTATCAGAATGGCATCCGTGTCTGGAGCGTATCTGAATTGTATCATGATTGCACATTGTTTAATAGTAGCTGTTAATCTTATCCTGAAAAGGGTAAAATGTTAGCTGGAACACAAAATTATGTTGAATGAAATGTATGATGCAATATATGTGTTTTATCAATGTTTATGATATGTGGATGTAATGTATGCTCATGTAAGCTGATTTGTTGTATTGCTGTTTGACTGAAAATAAATCATTGACTGCTGCTGAGGATATGTGGATTCTTCACATCTTGAAGTTGGAGTATTGACAAAAATTCTGTCGTTTAGAGCAATGCCATATACTGCTTGAGGAATATGCTTGGGGAATCTAGAGAACTTTGATGACTTCTAAGGGGAATTAATAATGGGAGTCTTTGTTCCGTTGGGGAGTATTGAAAACTCTGTGGGGAAAAAGCTTATTCCTGTTTGGGAAAAAGTTCAGGAGTTTCGGTCGTCTGCCACTCTACCGGGGAGTTATCCTAGGTTAGGGAGAAATAGAAGTTAACTGTTATCCGGTTGATTTTCAGGCTTCAAGACATCTTGCTGGGGAATTCGGAGAAACTGGATGGTTTCCACTGGGGATTAATAGTTTGAAGTTTCAGCTCCGCTGGGGATCTTAATGACGTACTGTAGGGATTGCTCATGGAATAGCCTAAAGACGTTTTCCTATTCTTTCAACCTGTTAGTAATTGTTATTTTTTCATTTTGTTTATTTGTGAACAGTAATTATGTTCAAATGCATATGTTCATTAATGAATCATTGGATGTTTTTGCAAATAAAACACAAATATAAAGAAAAAAGACAAATAGTTTTTTGCACTTTAAAGAGATATCTTTGTATTTACTTTGAATAAGTATTTTGTACAAAGGAGACATACATCCTAGTAAGAGGATGGTGTCATGAAAATAAGAAAAATTTATACAAAGAAAGATAACTATGTGTGATAATCCCATGGGGTTCCCATTCTGCTATAGCCTCTGTATCTCTGAATATCTTGTCTATTTGTTGCCTCATCCGAAGATGATTGAATTGATCAGAAGCTCGGAGTTTGTCAGTGAAGAGATCATCCTCAAAGTAATCCGATGAGACATAGTCATACGCTTTAATTCCCTAATTGTTGCCTGGACTACCCTTTCGGATTTTCAATCCACCGGGAAACCCTTTTTTACCCAAGTCGCCCTTTCGGGTTTTCAACTTACCGAGTCTACAAGTTTTTTTATTTTATCCCTAATTTTTTCCCGAACCTTTTGGTTCGCCGGGATGCCCTTGTTTTGCCTAGGTGTGTCAACCTAGCGGGTCTCTTATGCGTAATATCTTTTGACTATGTCTGCGTTCGTAGGGTGTGGCAGGTCATCATTGTCCATGGTGGTTAAGATCATTGCCCCACCGGAAAAGATGTTCTTGATTAAAAATGGTCCATCATAGGTAGGAGTCCATTTTCCCCTGGGATCATTTTGTGGCAAGATGATGCGCTTGATCACTAGATCTCCAACTTGATATACTTGGCGTCTGACTTTCTTGTTGAAAGCCTTGATCATTCATTTTTGATACATCTGACCATGGAAAATAGCAGTAAGTCTCTTCTCATCAATTAAGTTTAGTTGATCAAGTCGGGTTTGGATCCAATCTTCCTCATTCAAACCTGCATCCTTCATAATTCTCAAAGAGGGGATCTGAACCTCAATAGGCAAGACAGCCTCCATGCCATAAACCAAAGAATAGGTTGTTGCCCCAGTTGATGTGCGAGCCGTGGTACGGTACCCGTGGAGAGAAAATGGCAGCATCTCATGCCAGTCCTTGTAGGTGACTGTCATTTTCTGTATGATCTTTTTAATGTTTTTGTTAGCAGCTTCGACTGCACCATTCATCTTTGGCCGATATGGGGATGAATTGTGATGTTGAATTTTGAACTGCTCGCACAAGGCGGTGATCATAGTATTGTTAAGGTTGGTACCATTATCAATGACGATCCTTTTCGGGATACCGTACCAGCAAATGAGATTCTTCTTGATGAAGCAAGCAACAACATTCTTAGTAACGAATGCGAAGGAAGCTGCTTTGACCCATTTGGTGAAATAATCAATGGCCACTAGAATGAAACGGTGTCCATTGGAGGCTGTAGGCTTGATCTCCCCAATCATATCGATTCCTCACATAGCGAAGGGCCAAGGAGCTGTTATGACATTTAGAGGAACTGGAGGCACGTGCACCTTGTCTGCATAGATTTGACACTTATGACAGGTCCGGGAGTGTTGATAGCAGTCTGCTTCCATGGTAGACCAGTAATTGCCTATCCGTAGGATTTTCTTCGCCATTGTATGCCCACTAGAGTGAGTGCTAAAGGTACCTTCATGTAATTCAGCCATGATCTTTTCAACTTCAATCTTATCCACGCAATGGAGCAGAATAGAGTCATGATTATGTTTGTATAGGATACCATTACTCAGGAAGAACTTAGCAGAGAATCTCCTTAGGAACTTTTTATCATTTATTGAAGCCCCTTCTGGATACTCTTGAGCCTCAAGATACCTTTTGACTTCATGAAACCAAGGCTGGTCCACTATTTCTTCAGTATTAATCTTGTGACAGTGTGTTGGTTCGTCCATTCGTTCAATGGTGATCTGGGGAGCCTCGTTATCCCAATTAAGTTTAAACATAGATGACATTGTGGCTAGAGTATCTGCTAGCTAATTTTCTTCTCGCGGGAAATGCTCGAAGGTAATCTGCTCGAAATGTGGTAACAATGTCAAAACATGTTCTTTGTAAGGGATAAGGTTTGGATGCTTAGTGTCCCATTCTCCTTTGATCTGACTGATGACCAAAGTTGAATCTCCAAACACATCTAAGGATTTGATTCCCAAATCTATGGCCGCTCTGAGACCAAAGATGCATGCTTCGTATTCCGCCATGTTGTTCGTACAGTTGAAGCAAAGTTTGGCAGTAAAAGGAGTATGGCACCCTTCTGGAGATATGAGTACATCGCCGATACCATTACCAAGTGCATTGGACGCCCCATCAAAGAACAGGGTCCATCGGGATCCTTGTCCAGGTTCGTCATATGGTCTGATTTCTTCACAATTGTCTAATGTCATGATGTCTTTGTTCGGGAATTCAAACTTCATGGACTGATAATCTTCTACATCTTGATGAGCAAGATGATCAGCTAGCACGCTGCCCTTTATAGCTTTTTGGGTAGTGTATTGTATGTCATATTCTGTTAGGATCATCTACCATCTAGCTATCCTTCCAGACAGAGCAGGCTTCTCAAAGATGTACTTTATCGGATCCATCTTAGATATCAGCAAAGTGGTATGAGTCAACATATACTGTCTTAGCCGGTGAGAAGCCCATACCAAAGTGCAACAAGTTTTCTCGAGCAGTGAATATCTGGTTTCACAGTCGGTAAACTTTTTTCTCAGGTAGTAAATAGCATGCTCTTTTAGGCCAGACTCCTCATGCTGCCCCAATACAAACCCCATTGAGTTCTCTAAAATGATCAGATACATGATTAGTGGTCTTCCCTCGACTGGTGGCATCAAGATAGGAGGCTCTTGTAAATACTCTTTGATCTTGTCAAAAGCAATCTGACATTCATTATTCCATCTGACTACTTGATCTTTCTTCAATAGTTTGAAGATTGGTTCACAAGTAGATGTTAGGTGAGAAATGAATCTGGCAATATAGTTTAGGCGTCCTAAGAATCCTCTAACTTCCTTCTCAGTATGAGGAGCAGGCATTTCTTGTATCGCTTTAACCTTGGCAGGGTCAACCTCGATGCCTTTGTTGCTGATAATGAACCCTAAGAGTTTACCGGACTGGACACCGAATGTGCACTTGTTTGGATTCAATCTTAACTTGTACTCCTTCAACCTTACAAACAACTTTTGCAAGTGACCAAGGTGCTCTTCTTCAGTTTGTGATCGGGCTATCATGTCATCTAAATAGACCTCTATCTCATGATGTATCATATCATGAAATAAAGCTACCATGGCGCGTTGATAGGTTGCCCCAGCATTCTTCAGCCCGAATGGCATCACTTTGTAGCAGAACGTGCCCCACTGCGTGACAAAGGTAGTTTTCTCCATGTCCTCAGGTATCATTTTGAACTGGTTATAGCCTGAGAGTCCGTCCATGAAGGAAAACACTTTGTGCTGGGCCGTATTATCAACCAGGATATCGATGTGGGGAAGTGGAAAATCATCTTTAGGGCTGACCCTGTTTAAATCTCTATAATCCATGCACATTCTTACTTTGTCGTCCTTTTTAGGCACGGGAACAATGCTGGCAACCCATTGAGGATAGGAAGTGACAGCCAGAAATCCAGCATTGAATTGTTTCATGACTTCCGCTTTGATCTTCTCTGACATATCAGGTCTCATGCGGCGGACTTTTTGTTTCACTGGTGGACAGTCTTCTCTTGTGGGTAGACGATGTACCATGATGTATGTATCAAGTCCCGACATGTCTTCGTATGACAAGACAAAGATCTCAACATTATCATACAAAAGTTGAATTAGGTGCTCCTTAACACTCGGCTCTAGATTGGCACCCACTTTGATTTCCTTTTTATCTTCCTCGGTACCCAAGTTGATTATATCCAACATCTCCTCATGAGGATGAATAGCTCTTTCCTCTTGTTGTAGTAGTCTGGCCAATTCCCCTGGAACTTCACAATCTTCCTCACCTTCGTATTCGGCTTGATAGATTGGATCTTCAGAGTCACTAAAGGCCATAGCAGTATTGTTACCCATGGGATCCGGACTGGAGGGGTACCTGCATTTGTGAGTGTGGGTGTGTGTAAGGGTATAGCCATCTTTAAACAATAAAATGTAAAAGAAAGACAATGAGCACAAAAGATTTGTATGTGAAAAAAGCGTCCATGATTCATTGAATGTCATATGAAGATGAAATAAAAACCCTTACAAATGGACCATTGTGCCTCGGGTAAGACACAAGGTTTTTAAAGTGTGAATTGTTCGTGAATATTACAAGTCCAACAGAAATGTAAAAGATAAATTACTGAGAGATGAAAGTTATTGGGACAAAGTCGCTGGCTTCCCAGTTGCGAAGTCCTCCGTTGACAGTAGGAAAAATCCAATCTTCCAAGCTGCCATCCTCTTCAACATCTTCCACTGCGTTGACCTCCTGGTTACTAATCTTCAAAGGTGGCCCTCCAGCACGGGCACGGCGCACAGCCTTCTGAGCAGTTGAAGTAAACCCCAAGCCAAACTTGTCTGATTTATACGGAATGTCTGGAAGCTGCCCCCAGATGGTGCATCCACCCTACTCTATTACCGCCTTGGCGTCCTTTACAGATGACATCCGAAGTGGAGGTCTTGTGATCTTGGCAATCGAGGATACTGCCTTGGTTGCTGCTACTTCTTGAGAGACCTCTTCGAAATGTTGAAAAGGAGTTTCAATGAACTCGCCATCCAACTCCATATATCAGAAAGAATTTAGATGACTAATCATGTATTCCTCCTCTCCGTGAACAGTTATGATCTTTCCTTGGACCGGGTACTTCAGCATCTGGTGTAGCGTGGAAGTGACAGCACCAGCATTATGGATCCAGGGCCGTCCTAACAGACAGGAGTAAGAGGGACGAATGTCCATCACATAGAAGGTTGAATTGAAATTCTGAGTTCCCACCTTTATCGGGATGTCCACCTCCCCGTGGACCATCCTCTTCGAGCCATCAAATGCTCTCACAATTATGTTATTGGGTTTCAACGTCAACCCTTTGCAATCCAATCTGTCAAGAGCTTTCTTTGGTAAGACATTCAAAGATGAGCCAGTGTCCACCAAGACATGGGACAGAGTTGTTCCTCTACACTCCATTGAGACATGTAATGCCTCGTTGTGTTTTCTCCCTTTGGGTGTCAAGTCAGCATCAGAGAAGCTTATGCCGTTATCAGTTGTCAAACTGGCCACACAATCTTGGAATTGGTCAGCAGACGTCTCTTGTGGCACATAGGCTGTCTTCAGAAATTTTACCAGAGCTTTCGCATGTGCCTCAGAGCACAGTAGCAATGCTAGCATGGAGATCTTGGAGGGGGTTTGCCCCAACTGTTCAACCACATCATAGTCACTCTTCTTTATTATCCTCAAGATCTCTTCCATTTCCTTCTTGGATGTTTCGGGGATAGCTAGTGATTGAGCCTTCGTCCGGACAGGCTCTTCTTGAATGCTTTTTCATCTATTCTCAATAGTATAAGTGTTAGTAGGGACAAGAATTGTGTCGTCTTTGTCGGTAGGTACGCTTGTAGGTATAATCACTGGTGCAGAGGTAATCTTCGGAACGGTCACAGGTCTAAAAACTGCCTTTGGAGGGGCAATCTCTGGAGAGAATATTATACCACTACGGGTAATCTTGCTAGTTCCGACAATATTGCTAATGTCGGAGTTTTCTTCTTCGGAGATCTCTTCTTCGGCAGTCAGTTCATCTTGTTTGATACCATGGTAGTAGATTTCTCCACCATAATTCAATGGTAATGTTTTATCTGACTCATATGGGACCGGCCCGAGCATTGTGATCTTAAGAGGAGTAGGTTTTGGAGCAGGTGTAATCCTAACGGGTCTTTTAGGGACCCTGGAAGGATTGGCGGTGATGGTTATGATAGAAATGTCGTTAACAGGAACGGGTAAAACGGGAGCATTCTCAAACAGAATTTCTTGGTTGTCAATCAGGCGTTGGATACCTATCTTCAACAGAGGGCAATCAGTTGTTGAGGACAAAAACAGATGGCAGTCTTTATTACAACCTGGGAATATATCAGCTTTCAACAAATTCATCTTAATGATCGGGAGCGGAGTCAAAAGTTCATCTACCATAGCAACAAACAAATCTTCCTCAACAGCGTTGGCATTGTGACCATGCCTAGGCATCAGAGTGGAAGTGACATTCGGTTTCTCAGGTGCATCAAACTCAACCTCCTTTTCATCTATAAGGTCTTGAATTTTGTTCTTTAGAGCCCAACAGTTGTTAGTGTCGTGCCCTGGACTTTCAGAATGGTATGCGCATCTGGAATTTGGGTGATAATGAGGGGACGCAATATTGGGATTCTTTGGGGCCTCTTTTAAAGTTGCCAGATTCAATTTCAGAATATGTGGTAGAACCTGGGCTAGAGTCATATTAATCCTGGTGAATTGTCGGACTGGCCTTTCCACCCTTGGTTGGTTATTTCTTGGCTGGTCAAATGCAGGCTTTGGGATCATAACGGGCCCCACCACTGGTCGGCGTTCAGTTCTTCCTTGATTTCTATGTGAATAAATAGTAGATACCTCCTTCTTCCCAGTGAAAGGTTTTCTCATAGCTGTAGAGGAAGACGCATCCTTCTGAATTTTTCTGCTTTTGATACCAGCTTCCACCCTTTCTCCGGTTAATATTAACTCAGTAAAACCAGCAGATGAGATCCCAATCAAATGGTTGAAGAAAGGACCCGATAGAGTACCCAAGAACATATCCACTAACTCCCTTTCAGACAGAGGGGGTTGCACTCTTCTAGTTAGGTCTCTCCACTTTTGCGCGTAATCTTTGAAACCCTCATTTGAAGCCATAACCATACTCTGAAGTTGAGTACGGGTAGGTGCCAAATCTGCATTATACTGGTATTGTTTATAGAAAGTCGCGGCAAGTTCTTCCCAATTGTGGATGTCGGCCCTTTCCAATTGGTAAAACCAATCGAGCTGTGTTCTGAATAAATTATCTTGGAAGAAATGGACCCACAAGTCTTTGTCGGTGGAGTACGGCTAAATTTTTCTGACATATGATCGGAGGTGCATTTTAGGACAAGACATTCCATCATATTTTGCAAATAAGGGCACTTTAAACTTTAGTGGGATCACAATTCCTGACACTAACCCCAATTCTTCAAAATCTAGACCCGGTTCTCTCTGTATTTCCATAGAGGTTAAACGCTCTTCCAGGTGTCTGTACTTATCATCAGCCAGAGGGTACTGTTCTTCAGAGTAGTCTTCCTCTTCCTCCTCTTCTTCAGAGTTTGATGGAACTGCCGTTTCTTTTCCTTTTCTTTCCCCTTCATCAGATGTTGCTGGAAATTCTAAGGTTCTTATAGCTTGTCCTTGAAACCTTCTTCCCATGATTACCATACCCGTTGGTTTCTTCTCTTTCTTATTTTTCTCTTTCTCTTTCTCTTTTGCCAGCAGAGTCTTCAGCTCCTCTTGCCCCTTGGCTAGGGTCATGAGTAACTTTTGAAATTGTGTGTTTTGAGCTTGAAGGTCTTTGACCGTCTTTTCGAGATCCATCTTACTAAAATAAATAGTAGAGAGATGAGGAAACTTGTTGCAAATACCTGTTTATGTTTATGATGAATGATATGTATACATGCAATGCTTTCAAGGATTTAAAGAATTTAAATTTGTTTTAAACAAAAAGAAACACACGTTATATTAATAAGATAGAATTTGAGTACATCAATGCCCCTTGGGCAAAATAATACAAAATTCTAAGATAAAAAGATATTGCGCATCCTCTTTGGTGCAATGTAGTATTTAGAGTCTGCTCCTCATGAAGTAGGCGAGTGAGTTCCAAAACCTTCTTCTCGCTTGCATAGAATTGGGCTTCAAAAGTATCTCGTTCTACTTTGAGCTGTATCCAATCCCTTTGCAGTTCTTCAAGAGATGTGGGCATGTCAGGATGTAGGATAGTGTATGGAACTTCTCCCTCCTTAACAGGCTCAATGATCACCGGGAGAATGGAAGGATAAGGCATCATAAGACTTTGAGCGCGGGTTCGTACCAACTTGAGGTAATGCTCAAGAGGGATGGAATTATTGTGTCCTAAAGTCTTGCTATCCACCTTGTTTAGCATCCTCCAAGCTCGGATGAATCTCTGGTGAAGTCCTTGATCGTCGTTGTCGTAGTCGAATACCAAGCCTTAAATCAGCATATCGTGTGGGCCATCCCTTCGGGCATAACCAAATTGTCTTAAAGCTAAGCACGGGTTGTAGGTGATGCCTCCCCTAATTCCAAGTAGATGGACATTAGGGAATTCCCCACAACGGTCAACAATGATAACATTCTCTTTGGATCGAGAACACCAATGAATATCTGAATGTTTAAGCATCATTAACCTTTGTGACCACCTCAAACCTTGCTCATTCTTTAAGACTGATTGGCGAAGATGAGAAATAAACCATCTTGCCAGGAGAGGAGTGCAACACATAAGAACACCTCTTTTCCTCATTGTACGAGTGTGAAAAGAGTGTAAGATATCCCCAAGCAATGTAGGCTCCGGGTTGTGTGACATGAAGATTTTGATAGCGCTCACATCTATGAGTTGGTAAGGATTGGGGAACAAGACCATCCCATAGATAAGAAGAGCCACAATTTCCTCAAAAGTTTGCAAGTCTAGGGAATTCCAACAGCTTTGGGCTTTCTCAAACAGAAACTTTGCCAAGAAGCCTTTGACACCACTTCTAGTTTCCCAATGAGTTGTGACATCAGATGAGTGCAAGTGCAGGGCTTGAGCAATCTCTTATGGCTTTGGATCTCTTTCCGTACCGTTTAAAGGTAGTTGATTGAGAATAGGAATCCTCAAGAGTTGAGAAAATTCCTCCTAAGTAGGCACAAGTTGATAGTCGGGAAATGTGAAGCAATGATGCAACGGGTCAAAGAACTGGAAGAGAACCTTCATCATATCCTCCTCTATATTGGAGGTGACTAAGTTGAGTAGACGACCATGTCTCTTGGTGAATGGAGAGTTCTCATGGATCCTTGAAGCTAGCTCCTTGAGTTGTGGAGGAATTCTTATAAGGTTGATTTGGATAGTTTTCCTGCGAAGTGAATCCATATCCTACAAAACAAGAACAAAGATGAATCTCCAAAATCCTTGAAATGGTTAGTGGATGCATATGATGCTCATGATGTCCATAATGTTATGTACAAGTATGCATATACAAACAAATTAAGCAAGTTCTTAGTTTAGGCTTGCATGGGGTTTTATAGGTAAGTACCCTCTTGAAGTTTAGTTGGCTCAACCTGTCCTAACAATAGTAATCGGGTTCTAAGGAGCTCAATATCACCTGATTGTTTCCTTGGTTATTGTTTCAGCTCAAGCCTCTTTAATGGCGACCTAAATATCCCAAGAAACCAACCCTTAATGAGTGTAGTATCGAGTATCTACCAACTTCGGACTGAACCAAAGTCGGTCATCTCACTACATCCTAAAGGCCAAGTTGGTCAAGTAAAGGGTTCTAGAAGTTCATTAGTGCTTCATGACATCACTCAGTGGCCCCGTATTCTCTTTGATTGACTCAAAGGCTACCGGTACCCACAAATATGTCACACTAACATAGCTATTGCTTAGACCATGTCGGTATACCCCGCACAGTTTCCATAATGTATTGCTATTTACCTATAATGTTTCCCAAATTTGGGTGGAGGATTCAAACCCAAACAAAGAACCATATTATAAAGCAAACAAGTCGAACAATGTAAGCAAATAAAGGTGATCTAAACCCTAAGGTAACCCCACTTTTATAAATATCCCTAGTAGAGTCGCCAGTTCTGTGATACGGTGGGAGAACTGACTTGAGGTTTTGCGTTTTATCGCAAATGTCGCGATTAGCAAGAGTCGCCACCGAATTTTCTTTTATCCAAAAGGAAAGGTGAAAAAGCACAGGAAAGACCTTTGAGATGTTTTCTTTAGTTCGGGGGGTAGATTATGAAAAGGGAAGGTGCTAGCACCCTTTTCATCCATGGTTTTCCATGGTCTCTTAGTTACTTGCTTAGATCACTTACTTTGGTTTGTTTGAAATGGTGTTTGGTGTGGTTTTGAAAGTATTTTGTAAAATAGGTCATTCGTTTAGGCAATCTTTGTAATGATTCTCGTTCGTAAGAATGTATACAAAGATGTTTGTCTTTTAAATTTTTTTCAATGTAAGATGTTTTTGAAATGTGTGTGTGTTTGTTTTTAAAATTAAGGATTGTTGTTTGAAATGGAGCAAGTAACTAGAAGCTATCTACCTACTCAAATGTCTTTCTTATGCATTTTATATTCCTTTGACATTGTTGGCTTACCATTGATTTGGTAAGCAACCCTATCTTTGGATGTAAACGGGATGGGCGTGGGTCATCGTATAACCATGATTAGCAATGTTTGCAAAGTATCTTAGCATTTTGAGGGACCAAGATCGTTTTGTAAGGCAGCCTTGAATAGCGTCATCGAGGGACTATGATCTTAAATTTGTTTTGTTTTGCCAAGATACTTCGCATGCGTAATATGGCCATTTTTGTTTTAGGAAACCAAGTGGGAGAAACCCTAAGGATGCTTGTGTGAAAGGTGTATCATTTTCATGCTTTGATTTTGTCTTGTATTTATGGTGTTCTATTTTGCTTTGTTTGGTTCTTGTCATACAAACCCTAATTACTAATCATGACATACAAAGCGATAAACTGCGTAATGTAAATATACTAAGCTATTACAAAAAATTTATGGGAGGGGGGAAATACAAGTTTGAATGGGGATTTGCACAAATATAAAGCTAAATACATTATTACAACCAAATCGAATTTGTACGAATTTAAGATAAATACAAAACAATATTCAAAATGTAATGCAAGGTAATGAACATGTAAAGAGATTTTTGTGTCTTATTTTCATGTAAAAGAATATTTAATTTAAACCTAAAAATATAAGGAAAAAGATTTAATTTTTTGAAAGGGATTTAACCCTAATTTTATTTAAAAGAAAATAAAGTTTCTATATTGTTATTTTGTGTATTTTCTTGTGTAAAAATAATAAATAATATTGTAATAAAATGTAAAGTTTTGTATGTATGCAAAAAATAAGGATTTATAAATATGGAATGCAAAATAAAAATACTAAGTATATTTAATTATATTTACAAATTTATTAAGAAAAATAAATTATATCCTATTAAAATAAACTAATTTTTATGTGAGAAATAACAAAAAAATTAAAAGTGTAATATATTAATTTACATTTTTTTGGAATTTTTATGTTTTAAAGAAAATTATTTAAATATATTAAATGTGAAAACAAAACAAAAATAAAATAAAATATGAAAAGAGTTAGCAGGGGGGTGATGCGGTAAATCAGTGGTAATATGCTTAGCAAAAAAGATACTAGCCCAATAGCCAAGCCCAATCTGCAAAAAAATGTCAAAAACTAAAAAGAAAAAAATGCAAAAGTAGCGTGCAGGTTCGAACCCAGGACATGGGTCTCACCAGCGCGCTGCTTTATCACTGGGGTGGCCATACATCCATTATCCTTATTGAAACAAAAATAACATATTACAAAACGCGCCCTTGCCCTGTTTCATCTTCTTCCTCAAGCCTTGGCCGGATCTCCTGTAACTTCCTCATACTTCCATGAAAATAAAAACTTATAACATGAAAAATGTAGAATTTGAACTCACGAATCCAAACATATAAGTTATGTAATCTAACTATCTAAGATCAAAGAGAATTTTAAAAGCCCTAAATTCTAACCTAATATTTTCAGAGATTTCAACTTTCAAATTCTCTTAGCACAAGTAAAATCAATGCAAGATAATGATATGTATAACTTCGTTATGATGAGAACTACATTTTTTATTCACAGATCGTGGCCTAAGGTTGCCTGTACAAGGAGATAGAGTTTGAAAATTTACCTCCTTCAGCTGGAATCGTGTATGGAAATGTAGTGACTTTAATGGAGGTCTGATGCTTGCTTGAGCTTCCTTGAGCTTCCCTGAATCTATTCCAACCCTTTCCTTGATCTGAAAGTGACTAGAACTCCCTGACCAAGTCCAACTGCAAGCTTCAAAGTCAACAATGGAAGATGGTGGAAAAGAGATTACAGAACAGGGATGATGGTTTGGATGGGTTTGATATCAAGTATGTAAGGTGTTGGAATGATCTAAACACAAAACGCACGAGCCAAATGGAAGCTGGATGTATTTGTGCATAAACTGTATGTTTGAGCAGGTTTTTGGTGTTTTTCTTGCTCTGAGTGTTTCAGGTCTTGGTTTGGTCCCCTATGTATTGTATATTGTTTGCATATTAGTATGGAAATGGTTTTGTGTCAACCCTCTATCAGTTGTGCAAGCCCTAGCCTTTTTGCAACTTTTCTTGTACTTGAAGCAAAGTGACAAGAACAAAGCTTCACATGCTTGTACCAGCTTGCTTAGGGTTGATATGAGTTTATACAAATTGCTTGAGACCTTTGTGGTTTGTATGCATCAAGGGGACAGGTTCAAAGCTCAAAAATGTAAAGTTTGCAAAAGTGGTTCTTTTTCAAAATGGCAATGGAACCTTTTTGCGATAAGTGGAATTACAAGTTGGATAAAGGTTCAAAAGCATGGATTAAAGATTTGTCAACTAAGTAAGCATTTAATTAAGGAGTGTGGAACAAGTTTAGGACCTGTACAACATGAAATAGCCAGCATAGGATTGATTTACAACTTGGTTCTTCATGAAATGGCTTGAACAAAAAATGAGAAAATTCCAATTTCCTCTCTTCGATTATCTCTACTCAAACATGATCTTGGAGAGTTCTTGGACATTTTGGAAAGCTTGCAATGTGCTCTATAATCCATCTTTGAAATTCATTTTGAGATACTTCTTGGAACTAGGTGAAAAATTGCCATGAAGTTGGGTCCAAAACCTGCCTAAATTAGGGCAAAATTTCACTAAGTTAAGAAGTTCATGACCATGTATTCACAAATTTATAACTTGATATCCAAGCATCTTTAGGGAAAAGTTTGTGAAGAAAATTTGTAGTTTTCATGGAGGTCTACAACTTTCAGGTTGGGGACTTTTCTTGAATCAATATGCACCATGGTGAAAAAGTTGTGTAAAGTTGAGAAAAAATAAGAAAATTTTTATACTTAGAAAATTTCTAAGTTATGAAAATTTTCAAATTCAAACCCTAATTTTCAAATTTGGTCTTCTTGGTGAACAAGTTTCACATTTTGATATGTCTTGATGAATTATGACCCTTGGTACTTGATTTTGACCAAAAAGTCAAAGTTTGACTTTTCAGTATACAGTTGACTACAAATTTCATCTGTCAATTCAATGAATTTGAAATGTTTTGAGCCATGTAATTAAGTCAAGATGATGCCATTGAATCCTTGAAATCATTCTTGAACTCAATTGGTCATTTGCTAGGTTAAAAATCATAAATTGCCCTTCCTCAGTCAAAACCCTAATTTTGACCATTTTGCCCTTTTGATGATTTAATCAAATTTCTTGAGGAGTTATAATCCAAACTTGATAAAATGGTACATATGAGTCTAAAATGTTGATGTGGATCAAAAATTTTGAAGTTTGACTGTAAATTGGCCATGATTGACTCTTTCCCCAATACATGTGATTTTTAGGTCAACTGTCCAATTGACTGATCAAAAATGTGGTTCAAGGCTTGACACTTAACATGAGCAATCTTAGGGGTCCAAAATGATGTATGAAAGTCATATGAAGCATTGATGGTCCAAAAATCCTTGTGCAAACTCAAACCCTAATTTTGGGTTATCAGTGCAAGATGAGATGGCTTGAGCTGACCAAACCCTAATCTTGTCTTGAGTCAAAGAAGTCTTGTGAGAAAAGTCTTGATAAATGAGAGGACAAATTTTGGGGTATAACAAATCCCATCTCCAACGACACACTATAACCTCTCCAAATGACATATTTAAGCCCATTCAAGCAGTACAATCAACCAACAATGTTACTTCGTGCACATGTGAGTGCAAATTTCTATGCACTTAAGTGTTCAATCCTCATCCACCTTCAGATCACAAATGGCGAGCATGTCAATCTAACTCTTCAGGTTTAAGAAAATTTAACAGGGGAAGTTGTTGTACCCCAAAATTTACCCTCCAATTTTCAAGACAAATTTTCTCAATAGGTCTCCTCATGCTCATGAAGGTCTCAAATACTTAAGAATACTCAAGGGTTGATCAGATAAACCCTCCTCCTAAGAAATTGACCTACAACTAGGGTTTTACTTTTCTCAAAGGAAATTGGACTTCTAATGCTTCAAGTAGATTTCCTGGTTTCTCGTATGCTTCAAAATTTCCTCATGCCAAGTTTCAAGCCTTGAAGCATAAGTTTGCTCAGTCAACTAGTCAGATGATTGGAAATTAACTGTATTGGACAAAAAATTAACTTTGAACAATTTACAATCAAACTTCAAGATTTTTGGTCAACATCAATATTTTTAGGTCACATTCATCATTTTATCAAGGGTTGATCGTGATTCATCAAGAAAACTCAAGATTCATCAGAAGTCAAAAGTTACTAAATTAGGGTTTTCTTTAGGAGAAGTCAACTGAACTTTGACCAAACATAACTTCCACATACTTCATCAAATATTCCTCAACCAAAGATAATTCTGAAGGAAATTTAATTCTCTACAACTTTGTCTCTCTATGCTCAATACCAGAAATGCTTCATTTGAGAGATATGAGCCAAAATATTACAAGTCATTTTAAAAGTCAACAAAAAGACACTTTTTGTCAAAACACTTTACATCAAGATAAAGGCTTCAAATGAAAAAAATTGACCAACATGAAGATTGTAGGGGACATCTTGAGGTTTCCAAAAAGTCAAAGATCACCTTCATATGATAAAAATTGAGTGAGATATGACTTGTGCAAGTTGGGAAATTTTGAGAAAATACATGAAGTTCAAATTGAGCAAATTTGAATTTTTGGGCTAATGGCCTTAATTTTTAAGCTCCAAACATGTTCCTGACCTTATAATAGACCTCTTAATCCATTCATATGTTTTTTTGGTTTTCTATTTCTTTTTATTTTGATTTTATTCAATTAAAAGAAAAATAAATCAAATAAAATACCAAGTGAATGACTCAAGGTGAGTAGATCTATTTTTCAATCAAATCATAAGTCTAAAAAGTTGGTGACAACTTGCAAAAAACGTGTGAAATTGATTGGCATGGGATTGGCCTAAAAAAGAAAGATTTCATGCAAATTCCAAATCAAATATTATACCATGATTGCACAAGCTTTAATTCAATATTGTTGACCTAATCTTTTCCATTATAAATAGGAAACATGTTCATACATCCAAACACATGGAAATTTGCCTCAAAGAAGAACCCTAAAGCTCTCAAATTTTCAAGAATTAGGACAAAGTCAAAATCAAAGATTCAGCTACATTCAGTCCAAACCATCCATTGCAAATCATTCCTGAGGTATATAAGGGTTATCAAAATCCCCTCTCCAAAGAAGATGAAGTGGACCACTATCCATGGTGGTGCTGACTCTCCTGGCTCAGGCGACCTAAGCATGGCATCATGTAATTGGCTGATTCAAATGTTTTGACCCCACTAACATGCACGTGTTTAAGTTTGTTTGACTTCTGATTTTATGGATTTTGTTTATATTATATTTAATGATGTTGACTAACTAACAAGGAACAACATATGGCGTAGTGGTGAATGATGCGTTAGTTATAGTAAAGGGCGTGGGTTCGATCCCAATTTTTTTGCCAAATTCTTTTGGTTTTTAGGGTAACGCGCAGATTTACAATATGTTGATTGGTTTTATTTCTAAAACACAAACAACATGGTGGCGCAGTGGCAGGAGGGCACGCTTGTGAAGCCAGGGGCATGGGTTCAACACCCTCCCCATGCAATTCCTTTTTTACCCTATTTTTCTAACCTAAGTTTTCTATTTCTTTCTTAATTATTCCTTAATTATTTTTTAATTAACAAATTAACTAACCTAATCTTTTTTTAATACTAATAAATTAGGATTAGGGTTTTAGGTAGTAATTAATATTTGTTTATATTTTTTATTTACTAATTAATTAATTAATTAATTAATTAACCTTTTTTAAAATTAAAATCAATTTGAAACAATTAGGTTTTAATTACTATTATCATTTAAATTATTTTCTACAAAATACCAAAAACATTAACTTAGAACTTTAGGTATTAAACATTTTTCAAACATTTTTCTTATTTCTTCTCGCCAATTAATTTCCTAGAAAATTGTATTGGTTGCATTCTTTAATTGTAACAGCGTAGATTTATTTTCTTGCATTTTTTCCAATTATGTAACTGCTCACAGGATGTAATAGCTTAGTTTACTTTCTCCCTAATATTTATAATTATGTATCTCTCCCAAAGCCATGTAATAGCTTAGCTCTTTACGTTCCGAACTTTATTTTTTCTGCACATATTTAACGGCTAGTGACTAAGGTTTGTATGGCAAGACTAAAAACAAACATAGGAAACCCTAATTCTCAAGATAATATAACTGAAAATAAACCATCGCACACTTACACCTCTAGGGTATCCTCTCTTATTGCCTTACGATACTTTAGAAAAACACCCTTGATCAAATCATCATAGTCCCTTGGAATAAAGATCATAATCCCTCGATGACCCTTCGAGTTTCCTACAAAATGATCTAGTCCCTTCGAGTTGCCTACGAACAAATGATGATAATCCCTTTGATACAATTGCTAAATTATCCTTACATGTTCCCTTCGATGACCATACGATGACCCTACGCTCGTCCCTTCAGATCTAATAGATGGGATTACCTACCAACTAATGGTATGGATAGTACTATTTCTAAAGGAGAAGGAAAAGAATAAGAAAGACTTTAGTGGGTAAGAACTCCTAATTTCTTGCTCACAACTGTTTTTCACAAATAATACATTTTCACACTACTTTCTAAACAAATATTTTCAATAACACTTTGTATACATTCTTGAGGACTGATACAAGAATCATTACAAAGTTAGCCTTACATTGGCATTTCAAAATATTTTCAAACAAATCAAACACACACAAAGCAATTTTTCAAAAGTAAGCTAAGCAATTAAGAGCTCGTAGATAACTACGGATGAAAAGGGTGCTAACACCTTCCTTTTTCATAACCTATCCCCCAAACTCAAAATCTATCAAAGGTCTTTCCCGTTCTTTTCACCTTTCCTAAATATTGGATAAAAGAAAAACCGGTGGTGACTCTTTCTATCCGCACATTTGGATGAAACCAAAAAAGTCAATTCTCCCACCGTATTACAGAACTGGGGACTCTGCTGGGGAACTACTTAAAATGGATGGATTACTTTAGAGTCTAGATCACTTTTACTGGCTTTAATTGTCTGATTTTTTTTCCCTATTTTAAAGTCAGTTCTCCCACCGTATTATAAATGTGTTAAATAAAACCTCATCATGTATTTCGTCATAGCAAATTGATTATTGAAACAAATCAACTTTGTGGAGCTCTTGCATATTCCTCGAATAGAGAATCAAGAGGATAATGAACTTGCCTAAATTGCATCAGGTTATAATGTATCCAAAGGAAGATTGGAAGAAGCAATTGAAGTTCGAGGAAGAGTGATGGCTATGAGACTAACCCCAATGGATTTAGAACTAACAAAGTTGGGATATGCAGACGCTGAAAATTTTAAGATCTTCACCATTGTTTGTCTAACAGATACTAATTGGCGAAATCCCCAATAGTGAATTATCTTCAGAATCCCATTGGATCAATGGACCTAAAATTTAAGTATCATTCTCTAAGTTATGCTATTGTAGGGAACTAATTATTTAAAAAGATCCCGGAAGGAGTTTTGCTCAAATGTTGTGGTGAAAACAAAGCATATTCGACTTTGTCAAGTGTTCACAGTGGGGCTTACGGTGTTGGTCAAGCTGGACATAAGATGAAGTGGTTATTATTTCGATGAGGAATTTATTAGCCCATGATGTTAAAAGATTGTGTGGAATTTGTGAAAGGCTGCCAAGAACCAAATACATGCAGGAGTTTAACATGTTCCTGCAAGTGAATTGCATGCCATTGTGAAGCCATTTCCATTAAAGGGTTGGGCTTTAGATCTAATTGGTGAGATTCGACCAAAAAGTACATTCTGGTTGGTATTGATTATTTCACTAAGTGGATAGAAGTGATGCCTTTGGTTAATGACGACCAAGAAGTGGTCATAGACTTTATCCAAAGAAATATTATTTATTGATTTGGAATTTCAAAAACTATAACTACCGACCAGGGGTCAATATTTACTGGTCTAAAGATGCAGGAGTTTTCCTTTTAAATGGGGATTAAATTACTGACATCTGCATCTTATTATGCTCAAGAAAATTTCCATGTTGTAGTAGAAAATAATATTTTTATTAGTTTGATAAAGAAACATGTGGGAAAGAAGCCAAAGAACTGGCATAGAACTTTAGACCACATCTTATGGGCTTTTCGACTCACTTATGGGCATAATGCAGTCTTGCTTGTGGAAATAAATTTGCAATCGACAAAAATTCAGAGGAAAAATGAAATACCATCTGAATATTATTGGAACATAATGTTAGATGAGTTGTTCGATTTGGCTGAGGAAAGGTTAGTTTCTTTCGATACATTGAGAAGACAAAAGAACGCATTGCAAAAGCATATAATAAAAGAGTTAAAGGTAAAACATTCTCGAAGAGAGAATATGTATGGAAGGTTATCGTACCTATGGATCATAAGCACATGACCTTAGGAAAATAGTCCCCAAATCGGGAAGGTCCATTCCAAATCCCTAAAGGTATTCTTAAATAACGCTTTTGAGATCGGGGGTTGGCCGCAGATCATAGAATTCTATGGATAAATGGTAAGTACCTAAAGATATATTAACCGGTTTTACAAGAAGTTAAAATCGTGATGGAATAACATTTATATGAGTGCGAAGCCAAAATAGTACTTCAAAATAAGTTGCAAAATGGCTAAGAGTATTTAATAGTTACAAAATAAATTTATATTCCTACACCATAAGTGAATATTATAAAGTAGACAAAATAATAAACTTGCAAAAAATATAAAAAGATGCTGAAGCTTTGAGTTTATCGTAGTGAGTTTTGGCCACAGTCACTTGAAGCTCAGTCACAGATATCGTTGATGCAATAGTCGCAATTTCTGCATCAAGGTCTTTGACTCTTTCAACATGATGAACACCGAGTGTGGTCGCCTCCTCAAGGGCATGTCAGTTGACATTGCGGATTCCAATTTGTCGATTCTCAGTTTTTTTATCTTGTCTTGCAGCTCTGTTATTTATTGTTGCCATGTGGACATATTAGCAATACATGCATCGAACTCTTTTTCATGTTCTTGAAAATATTTCTCTAGCTGTTCGACTTGAGTCATGGACTCAACGGCTGAATCTCGTTATGCAATTTAGGTTTGTTGTTTGTTTTATAATTTTCTTGTAGCATCCTGTTTGTCAATGACATCAGCAGAAATCTGATCGAGAAGAAGTCTAAACTCTAGCACGAAATCAGAAATGGTTGGAGAGGCATTGAGGTTGTCAATTTGTTACAGCAAATCTTTTATCTTGTGCAAAGCCATGTTGTCGTCTGTCAAAACCTGAAATAGAATCACATCAAAGATTTGTGCTTTGAGTAAGATAAGGAGTTTGTCAACAGGTTCTGTTGTGGAATTCCCACCAGATGATGTCGAAGAACTTGAACATTTTTCAAATGAACTGATCTTGGTGTTCATCATAAACCTTAGGCACTCAGAGGGTTTATTCTTCTTGATGTTGTTTAGTTATTCTTGCAACAGAGAATTAGTAGTCGTTGCAGTAGTTGGGTTGGCATTAGTTATGGTTCCAAAAGTTTTATTGGCATTTAGCGCAGTCTCTAGGAGAATTTCATCATTAATGGGATCATTATCATTTGGCTCCTCTTCAGAGGAATCAAATAAATCCACATTTTCTTAAGCATTATTGACATGGTCATCATTGTCATCAGAGTTCTCTGAAGGAGAATCTTTAGAGTTCTTTTTCTGATCAGGTATCTCTTCGTCTGGGCTATATTTTTTTTCTTGATCAGAGTCTTCCTCATTGATTCCAGAGAAATATTATTGAGAGCTTTGACACTCAACAACCGGTGGAGGAAGTTATTGAACGGGATCGAGTGGTTGCACGACTTTGCCTGTAAAACTTTTGTTTGACTTGATATGAATACAAGGAGAGCTAGTGGAGTAAAGTATGACATAATTGATGCTAGAAGAAGCAACATGTTTTACCCCAAAATTTTCTCTCTCACTTATCTAGAATTTTCTCACAAGATCTCCTATTGGCTCAAGACT
This sequence comes from Vicia faba, assembly GCA_948472305.1. Lineage (NCBI taxonomy): Eukaryota > Viridiplantae > Streptophyta > Magnoliopsida > Fabales > Fabaceae > Vicia > Vicia faba. The sequence continues at coordinate 581,527,685 of OX451735.1, forward strand.
GCACTAGGGTTGATCAGCTCAAGACACCTCCTTAAGCACTGATGACCAAAATTAGGGTTTGATATTGCACAAGGATATTTGAACTTCCAATGCCCCATATGACTTTCATGGATCATTATGGACCCCCAAGATTACTCATGTCAAGTCTCGAGCCTTGGATCACATTTTTTCTCAATCAATTGAGCAGTTGACCTAAAAATCAATTGTGTTGGGGAAAAAGTCAACTATGGCCAATTTACAGTCAAAATTTATAATTTTTTATCCACATCAACATTTTAAACTAATATGTATCATTTGATCAAGTTTGGACCATAATTCTTCAAGAAATTTGATTAAATCTCCAAAAGGGCAAAATGGTCAAAATTAGGGGTTTGACTAGGAAAGGGAAATTTCTGATTTTTGACCTAACAAATGATCAATTGGTTTAAGGCATGATCTCAATATTCTAATTGCATCATTTTTACCTAATGACATGTCTCAAAACATTGCTCAAGTTCAAAGGGTTGACAGATAAATTTTCAGTTAACTAATCAAAAGTCAATTGTATATTAAAAAGTCAAACTTTGACTTTTTGGTCAAATTCAAATGCCAAAGATCATAATTCATAAAAACATGTCAAAATATGAAACTTATTCATCAAGAAACCAAAAATTCAAGATTTCATTTTGAAAAAGTCAAAATTTCTAAACTTAGAAATTTTTCTAAGTGTTGGAAATTTCATGTTTTTTTTACAACTTTGAACAAAATTTTCACCATGATGCAAGATGATTCAAGAGAAACTTCCAACATGAAAGTTGTATATATACATGAAGTATACAACTTTGCTTCACACAACTCCTTCCAAAAGTGCTTGGATCTCAAGTTATAATTTTAAGAACATGTGGTCATGAAACAAAACACTTAGTGAAATTTTTGCCCTAATTTGGTCAGGATTTTAACCCAACTTCATAGCACTCTTTCATATAGTTCCAAGGGGAATCTTCAAAAGCAATTCAAAGATTGGTTGTAGAGCACATTGCAAGCTTTCCAAATTGTCCAAGAACTCTTTGAGATCATTCTTGAGTAGGGAGAATCGAAGAGATGAAGTTAGGGTTTTATCACTTGAATTACAAGTCATTTTATGATGAACCAAATTCAAAATTCAAACTATGCTGCATAAACTCTACTTTGCAGGCCTCAAAATTGTGAGGCACTCCATAATTAATGGTTTGCACAGCTGTTAGAGGTCTCATTTCAAGCATTCACTGCATGGACATGCTTTATATCCATTTTTGGAAGAAAGTGCACATTGCCATTTTGATAAAGTGACTTTTTGTGCAAAACTTGTTCTTGAGCCTTAAACTTGTTCTCTTCTGATCATACGTGTCTTACAATATATGATAAATGGTTTAGACACTTACAATCACCCATCCCATGCTTGTACTACACATTGAAACTTGGTTTTCCTCTTTTCTTGAAAATCAAGTAAACTAGTCAAAAGCTTGTAACTTGTACTTCTGATTGTCAAGACCACTCCAATCCTTTTGCTTATACATATACAAACTATTTGCCACAAATACACGAATGCTCATGCCCTGAAAATAGCTTGAACTCAGAATCACATTCCATACCTCCATTTTCACATAAACTGACCAAAAACTTGAAACTCATAACTCCCTCGTATGTTTTCAAGCCTTTTGGTTTCTAAAGCTTCTAAACATCATTTAGAAATGATCCCACACCCTGTTACAGAACTGTAACACCATTAACACCATCCTCTATTTTCAAAAATAGAGCTTTACACGGACTCATCATCGGGCAACCCTATACAGGTTCCTCCCTTCCATATGCAGTTTTACACAGACTCATCATCAGGCAACCCTACATCGGTTCCTTCTCAATTCCAGATGAAGTTTTACACTGACTCCTCATCAGGCAACCCTACACCGGTTCCCTCTCTTCAAGATGCAGTTTTACACGGACTCGTCGTCAAGAAACCCTACACAGGTTCTCTCTTTCCAAAGATGAAGTTTTACACAGACTCCTCATCAGGCAACCCTACACCGGTTCCCTCTCTTCAAGATGCAGTTTTACACGGACTCGTCATCTAGAAACCCTACACAGGTTCTCTCTTTCCAAAGATGAAGTTTTACACTGACTCCTCATCAGGCAACCCTACACCGGTTCCCTCTCTTCAAGATACAATTTTACACGGACTCGTCGTCAAGAAACCCTACACAGGTTCTCTCTTTCAAAAGATGAAGTTTTACACGGAGTCCTCATTAGGCAACCCTACACCGGTTCCCTCTCTTCAAGATGCAGTTTTACATGGACTCGTCATCAAGAAATCCTACACAGGTTCTCTCTTTCCAAAGATGAAGTTTTACACTGACTCCTCATCAGGAAACCCTACACCGGTTCCCTCTCTTCAAGATGCAGTTTTACATGGACTCGTCATCAAGAAACCTTACACAGGTTCTCTCTTTCCAAGATAAAGTTTTATACGGACTCATCATCAGGCAACCCTACACAGGTTCCTCCTTTCCAGATGAAGTTTTACATGGACTCATCATGAAGTAACCTTACCCAGGTTCCTTCTCAGTCCAGATATGCAGTTCACCTCCAGAGTTAATTCCCCAGTAGAGTAACGGACAACTGAAGCTCTTATTTCTCTCAAAACAGCTACCAACAATCTCCAAATGGCATCTATAAGCCCATCCTCCTACCAATAATCTCCAAATGGCATCTGTAAACCCATTCCTGACATCACAATGCTGATACTACACCATGCGAGTGCAAATTTCTGGGCACTCTAGTGTTCAATTATCTTCCACCTTCGGATCACGAAAGGCTCGAAAACCAATCTATATCCTCAAGTTTAAGAAAATTGAACAGGGGCAACTGTTGTACCCCAAAATTTTCCCTCTCATATTTCCCAAAGTCTTCCCCCTGCATGGTTGATCACAAACTCTTACCTAAGGAAAAGGAAAAATTTTTAGTGGTGCTTTAAGTACATTTCGATTGGCATTCTGAAGGAGCACTTCGATTGGCATTATAGACAAGCATTTCGATTGGCATTCTGAAGGAGCACTTCGATTGGCATTCTGAAGGAGCACTTCGATTGGTATTCTGAAAGACCCTTCGATTGGCACACTGAAGGAGCACTTCGATTGGCATTCTGAAAGACCCTTCGATTGGTATTCTGAAGGAGCATTTCGATTGGCATGAACAAACACTTCGATTGGCACTATGTCAAGGCAGCTTTGACAGGCATGTTAGCCATGTCCTTCGATTAGCATGAACAACACCTTTCGATTGGCCTGTGGACAAAGCCTTTCGATTGGAATTTTAATTAGTACCCTTCGATTGATCTTTGGACAAGGACCATTTGAAGGAGGTCATCAAGAGGGCACTCAATTCAAAAGTGTCCAGGTTCATTCAAGAGACACAAATGCTTCAAAAAAGGAAAACTTTTAATGTGTCTGTTTCTTGTCTCATGGCATTTAATGGCCTGTTTAATGGTTGTCTCTTGCCATTACTGCACCCTCACAACCCTATAAATACAGAGGCCAGCATACATATCCAGGACACGAAAAAACACACAAGAGGAGAACAAAAAACATTGGAGTTACGCTGCCAAAAGTCATCAGCATTTTCATAAGTGATCCAGGCCAAAGCAGTCCTTCAGATCAAAGGTGCCTACGCCCAGAAGCCCCCAGATCGAAGGTGCCTACATCCAGGAAACTCCCAAATTAAAAGTCTAATCTACTGGTAAGAAAGGGTAAACTATCCAATATCATATTTTCATAATACATCCATACTGGTTGTTACCTTCCTAGACAGGATCAAGAGGCCTGGGTTTGGCACCTAGGCCATGTCCATCATTTGCTAATATTTGCTGCAGACATAGCCTGAAGAGACCCAGCAAGCGCAGGATCAAAGGGCCTGGGATTCAATACCCAGGCCCTGCATTTTATTTCGCTAACATACTTTTGTAGGTATAACATCCCAGATCGAAGGAGACACCTTCTCTGGATCGAACCCATCAGCATACTGGATCGAAAGAGGCATCTTCTCCCGGATCGAAGAAGGCATTTTTCCAGGATCGAAGGGAATTCCCCTTCCCTAGATCGAAGGCTGTTCATGCCCATTTCCTGGCCCAATCGAAAGAGCCATGACCCTGTCTGGATCGAAGCTTCCATTCCCTCCCTGGGTCGAAACTCCCTTTTTTCCCTGTATCGAAGGATCCCCCCTTGTATTTTATTTTTGTTTTCATTGACATCTTTTTATCTTTTTTAATTAACATTAAAATCAAAAACCACAAAAAACATTAGGCTAGTTCTTTTTCTATTAAATTAACTTTGTCAATTAATCTTTAAATTATCTTAACGTTTTCTCAAAAAACTAAAATTTAGAAGATTTAGATCACTTTTCCCAAAATAAAATAAAACAACAAAAAGATTTTTATTCTTAGGATTTTTAGAGATTATTTTCAGATTCGCGCGCGTTTATTTTATTATAACTGCCTACTGGTTTGTAATAGCTTAAACTAAGACTTTTACACTTTACTTCTTTTATTCCCCCAATTTTTGGACATGTAAATAATCCCCCTCCCCGAAGCTTTATAATAGTGTAGGATTTACAATTCCCGCACTTTAAATTCCAGCACATATATTAACTGTTTAGATGTATGTTAACTAGGCTATGCATGAAAAGATTAACTCTTAACTTAAAATCAACAATAGCTCACCATAACATGTAAAAAGATAATATAAACTGAAAATTGACACACTCGCACATGTCACTCTTAGGGTACGCCTCACTTGGTTGCCTCAAACGTGGTCATTGAGTATAGGAAGTCTTAGAGGTCGCCCTCCTGTCTAAAGATCAAAGTTGCCTCAAAACGGTTGCCTCGATAAAAAATGATCTAAGACATTAGGGTTACCGCTAAAGCATCCTAACATTGCTTTAGTGACCACACGTCCCTAAAATCGAATTGACCCGAAAAACTCCAACGACGGTGCTACCTACTCCTCAATAGTGGGATAGCATTGTCTAAAGGACATTTGCACAATTAAATTCCTTTTGAGTAGGTAGAGGTTCTTAACTACTTGCTCATTTTTAAAACCAAAACAAAACTTTTCGCACTTACACTCTCTTCAAAAACAAAAACTCTTTTCAAAACCCACAAACACAAAGAAAAGCAAACTTTTGAAAACACAGTGAGAAAGTACCTAAGAGCCCGTGGATAACCACGGATAGAACGGGTGCTAATACCTTCCCTTTCTATAATCTACCTCCCGAACCCGAGAAACAATCTCGAAAAGGAATTTTTCTGTGCTTTTCTCCTTTCCTTGTTGGATAAAATAAAAGACGGTGGCGATTCTTGCTTAACCGCGACATTTTGCAAAAACAAACGCAAACGCGAACCAGCATTCCAAAACAGTCAGTTCTCATTCCCACCGATCACAGAACTGGCGACTCTGCTGGGGATATAGATAAGTGAGGTGTACCTTAGGGTTAGATCACTTGCTTTTTCAATTGCATTGCTTGGTATGCTTTTAATTTTGTGGGCTTGTATCGGAGTTCTATAAATCCTCCACCCGGATTTGGGAAACATTCATATATAGCAATACGTTATGGAAACTGTGTGGGGTATACCGACACGGTTAAATCAATAGCTATATTAGTGCGACATATTTGTGAGTACCGGTAACCCTTGAGTTAAGTCAAGGAGAGTACGGGGCCGCTGAGTGATGTCACTAAGCACTAATGACCTAGAACCTTACTTGACCATCTTGGCCTTTTTTAGGGGTAGTGAGATGACCGACTTTGGTGCAGTCCGAAGTTGGTAGATACTCGATACTACACTCATTGAGGATTGTTTTCTTGGAATATTTTGGTCGCTAGTTCAATGGCTAAACCAAAACGATGAACATAGAAAACAATCCAATGATATTGAGCTCCTTAGAACCCAGTTACTATTTATAGGACAGGTTTTGAGCCAACTAAACTCAAGAGGGTACTTACCTATGAAACTCCATGCCAGCCTAAACTTAAGGCTATATGTGTGTGACTTGTGTGCCTTCAAACTTGAACTACTTGCACATTCTTGTTATCTGACAACATGGTTTCCTTGCAGGTTTTGTTTACAGTCCTTATCCAATATTTTTGGATTTATTGTAGGGCTTACTTACATCACCTCACACTTTTGCTTAAACGCATAGCATACACATCATAACATCATACCTTAACGAAAGCCAGATCTCTGGTTCTGCGTCACACCGACAACAGCAAAAGGGAAATCAACGAAATCCAGATGAGCCTAAAAGATAGTTCACCAACATCAACATGCCGTTGTCTCAAGCATTGCAGCAGATGTTGAAGATGAATCTGATTACGGTGATAAACCCTCATCCGAACCCTAAGACTTCTTCTCCTAACTACAACCCAGATGCAAGGTGTGCTTATCATTCTGACAGTCCCGGGCATGATACAAACGACTGTTGGGCTCTGAAGTACAAGATTTAGAATTTGATTGATGCCAAGGAGATTGATTTTGGTCCTCCGGAGACTCAAGCATAATCAGTGCTCCCAAGCCAAATCATTGAGAATGTCTTTATTTCATTTGAATTATCAAGTTGTAATCTCTTTGTTATTCAAACACTTATCTATTAATGCCAAACTTTGTTTCATTAATGCATTACATATGTTTTTCTTGATTTGATCCAATCATTTTAATTACATTTAAACTATGCTTTTTACTCACTTTATGACATTCAACTCTTGCTAAAAGTTACAAGCCTTTAGAGGGAGGATGACGAAACAATGCCGTAAAATCATACAGTATGCTTTTGGACATACCTTGCTGACGATGTACAGGTATTTCTTTCAAATCCTAAACACTGGAGTTATAAGGAAGATAATCCCTAGTCAACCCCTTCGAGCCAAAGAAGTAGGAGTTTTCTGTTTTAAATACAAATTGAAACCTTTGATTTAAACCTGGGGTAGGGTAGTCTCTCAGTTAATTCAAAAGATGTGCATTAAAGTCGCAAAACTCTCAGTTCATAATACAACGAATGACATCAAAAGCATTCCACCAGAATCAAAAGACAGTGGTGGTTCCTTATCTCATAGGCAGTCAATCTATCAAAAGAGAAAAGCCCACTGAGCCAAAACCTATAAAGGAGGCTTAAGAAAACTGGGGCATCCCGCTGACTGTAATCTCGAAAACAGGAACAGTCAGGCAAAAGTTAGGGATAACAAATCAAAAGAACGAGGTCGCTACAAATCCTCAACAACATGAAAATTTTTGCAAAAATGACTGCTTTCCAACAAATTCAACTTGTGTGAACCATCACCAAAAACGTCGTTCCAGACTCATTTGGAGTTCAAATGCACAATTAACTGAGTTTAGGATTGAAGAACATCACGAAGAGCGGGTGGGTACAAATATACTTTGAGCCTTTATCCTTTGTTTCTTAAACCGTGAACCAAGCCACGTTACAACCCTTCAAAAGTCCTAACTGAAGCAGGGGTTAGTTCGAAAGCATACTATTACAAAAGGTATCCTGACTCCTGTAAGGCTTTGCTCTAAATCTTGTGTTGAATTTGTCTTATAAAGAGTTTTCTGCTGAAAAACGCATTTTTCAAAACTTCGAGACAAGCATAAACTTTGCATTATTTGAATATCACTGTTTGCATTTGGATATTTGTTTGACAGCGGAGAAATTCACATAACAAATATTCGATGAACGAAAGCCCTCTCAGTGAACAAAATCACTTCAAAAAGGATGACACTTCCATAGACAAATCTCCTATAAACAAGGGGACTTGACATGTCACTATCCAGCACACCTGGGGCAGTCCAGTCAAGATTTCAAGAAATCTCTGAAGTAGTGCAGAGTAACCAGGGGAAAGTCTCCATCTCCTTCACTTGGGGCATTGAACATCAACCTCAGTGAAGGGTTACTTACAATTAAACATTTTCTGGCAATGTCACAAACACTTGCTACTAGGGGAAATGACAAGTCTCCCCCAAAATCCTTCTCATAGGATGACTCCCAGCAAGGGTTTAATCTCTGAAAACCTTTCCCCAACTAAATCAACCTCAAGAATCCTCGAGGACTTCCCCCAACGAAGATGTCACCTCTCTAGCGGACTGACGACAGGGTTTATTTCCCCAACAACACCAGGATTCCCCAGCTTGGGTTGCCTCTCCGACTACTACAAATCAAAGGACCACAACTCCTCTTCCCCAGTAGACTCTGGAAGCTTGTCCCCTGTGAAGCACAAATAAGTCTCCTCAGCCAGATTCAGAAGGTTATCCTCAAAAGAGTCTAACTGGGTTATCCTCAGCAAGTTGCAACTGAAAGATCATCCCCAGCGAAGTTCTTTCTATCCCCAGCGGAGTTCATTCCTTTCATAGACAGAAATTCAATCCCCAACAGGGTTCATTGTCACCAGCAACAGTAATTCATCCCCAGCTAAGTTTTATTTCTCCAAGTCAGCAGATCTTCTAACAGAGTATATACTCCCCAAACTCGGACGTACCACAATAGCATTTCATGTTCATACATCATGATGTGCACATACATATTGCATACAACATAACCTCATTTATTTTGAGAACATCATCATACAATGCATGTCATGCATCATATATGATTAATCATGTACCTTTTCAGGAAAGATGGTTATCATCAACAACTTCCAGCGAGTTCAAGATTAACTCCGGAAACTGAAACAGACTTCACACGGGTCTATCCTGAAAAATCCTACACGGGTCCTTTATCATATATTTCTGAATGAAGTTTTACACAAACTTATCCCACAGCAACCTTACCAAGGTTCATCCAGAAGTTTTACACGAACTTATCACAAAGTAACCTTACCCAGGTTCCTCCAGAAGTTTCACACAAACTTATCCCACAGTAACCTTACCCCGGTTCATTCTGAAGTTTTACACGAACTTATCACAAAGTAACCTTACCCAGGTTCCTCCTGAAGTTTTACACAAACTTATCCCGAAGCAACCTGTTGTACCTCAAAATTTGCCCTCCCATATTCTCCAAAGATTTAACAAGAATCATATTCAAATGGCTCAAGATTTCTCAAGGGGTTGCACAGTCAAACAATCTTCTAAGCCAGTCAAAATTAGGGTTTTGGTTCTTGCAAATAATTTGAGGTTTTCAATGGCTCAATCAAGTCTCATGTGCCCATATACATTGTCAAGCATCTACATGCTAAGTTGCAAGACTCACAGTCCCAAGTTGCACAGTCAAAAGCCCTATTTTGTTCACAATCAACTACAGGGGTAAAATGGTCATTTTACAGTCAAAAATTTTGGTCAACATCTTATTTTGAAGCCACAATCATCATTTGATCAAGTCTTGATCATGATTCCACAAGAATGGCTCAAAAATCATCAAGATGCAAAAGTTTCTATTTTTGAACAGCTGAAAAGTCAACTGTAACTTGACCAAAGCATAACTTTTTCATGGTTCATCATAAAAATCCCATACAATTCTCATTTTGAAGGGGATGACATTTCCTACAACTCATCTTCACATTCCAAGTCCAAGAAATGCTCTCACAAAAAGTTATCAATTTCTACATTATAGGTCATTTTCAAAAGTCAACAAAAATGCATTTTAAGTCAAAGACCATAACTTGATATTAGTAAATCCAAATGACATGGGACCAAAGGAATTGGTTATAGGACTTCAAGAACTTTCCAAAATATCCAAGAACATGTTCATATGATCAAAATTGAGCAAGATATGCATTGGAGAAGTTTGGAAATTTTCATGAATTTGCAAAAGTCAACTATCCTTAAAACTTCAATTTTTGACAAAAGGGCCCACTTTCTTCCACTTGATTCAGCCTTGTCATACCACACACGTGTCCCATGATTAATTTCAGGATCAAACATTTATTTTTCCATTTTATTTAATTTTTATTGATTTAATTCATTTTAAATCCATAATAATTCAAATAAAATCTAAAAATTAATGGAATAACATATTTGTGATTTGAATAGCTTTTATATGTCATATGCCAGCTAACAAATTCGTGCTAAGCCTTTTTGTGCATAAAATCCAAGATTTGAACCAAATATGGAAAGGTCTTTTAATGGTGGTCAACAAAATCTCAAAACATCAATACAATGGATCCTTGGCCCAAACTTTGACCTAATTCCCTTCCCATATATGCAAGCAAGCCAACCCTAATGTTGTTCACGTGCAAACTGTTACAGAAAGCCAGAACCATATTCAAAAAAATCAAAGAAAACTTGAAATCTGTTTTCCAAGTTCCAACACAATTCAAAGCCTTTTATCGTTTCCAATACGTTGCTGGAGGTGTAAGGAACCCATTGCAATCAAGACCAAGCCTTAAAGCTCAAGAAACACGCCAGGACAGTTTCACGGTTTGAATAATTTTTCCATGATCGTAACTCACATTTTATGCATCATTATCATGTTATAATCATTGCTTTGCATTGCTAACACCTTTCTGAAGCTAACGGTACAGGTGAATTGCATTATGGTGGCCTGAAACTGAAATCACCATTAATTAATTTTAGGGTTTCCAAGTTTCAAATTTAGGGCTTTGCTGCACAAGAAAAATCAGACCTTGAAAGACCTAGGGTTGAATTCGTCAAGGCCAGACGAATCAAACCCAACCCTCGCGAACAATTTATATGCATCAAGGACCTAATCGCTATTAATCGTGCTTGCAGGTTGTGGGGGTTAAAAACCCCCGCTACCTAACCTTTTTTTACAGGCCAGATGAAGAAGACGAGACGTGTAAGCATGCCATTGGAACATTCAAAAAAATGCGCGCGTTTGTTTTGTTGTACAACATAGTATTTGTTTTTATATATTATTTTCAATGGCCACTATAATATCAAACGCAGGCGAGTGGAGTAGTGGTTGGTGCGCTGGACATTCATCATTGGGACCTGGGTTCGATTCCCAGGTCCCCCAAAAACTCTATGTTATTTTTCGTAATGTGTTCCTATGCAGGCTATCTAGAGTGTCCCACCATGGACTCCTACATCCCAAGTGCCACGTGTCCTTAAACGGCAATCCAAAGGCCAAAAGAAGAGGAACACCATGCTACCTGGTCAATGCACACGCAGACAATTCCAGAAGTCAACGCAGGCTTAAGCTTAGTGGGCCTGAAATCTGCAAACTCACCTCCTAATGGGTCCATCAACCCCCCTGGTCCATTCTTTTTTCTTTTTGTTTTCTATTTTTTCTTTTATTTTATTTAACTATTTTTCTAATTATTATTCTTATCATTAAAATTAACATAATTAATTTTTCACAATAAAAATTCAGAAAATAAAAAATGTAAATATTTTTATTATTCACTATTAATTATTTTTGTAAATAAAACACTAATAAATTGATTTAGTTTAATTAGGTAATTTTAATTTCCTTTTACAATAAATAAAATGAATTAGACTTAGGTTTTTTTCTTTTGACTTTTAATTTCTTTTTATTTTATTTCATTAAAAACATAAAAACACATAAAAAAATACTTTTTCTTGTAAATAATTAATTAATTAGTAAATTAGGTTTAATAGTTAATTTAATTGCAAAAAAAAGGACCAATTTCAATTCTTTTCTCAAAAAGGGTCAAAACCCTAAGGACGTCTCGATTCAATCTTTCGCGCGCATTTTTATTTTGATTCATTATATTTATGTATCTGCTCCGGAAATGTAATAATTAATTAGGATTTTATCGCTTTATTTATTTTCTCGCAATTTATTTTTCCAAACGGGTTATGTTTTTGGCGATGTATAGACCCGTGCCTTGTAATAGCGTAGATTTACCTTTCCGCACTTTATTTTCCGCACTCTTAACTGTTAATATGCATGACAAGACTTGTATGAATAATAAAATCAACCCGTAGCTCACGAATGCATGTTCCAAGATAATCTTAACTGAAATTGGACACACGTGCACATGCCACTCTTAGGGTACGCCTCACTGGTTGCCTCGACGTGGTCATCAAGTATAGGGTATCTTAGAGGTCGCCCTCCTGTCTAAAGATCCAGTTGCCTCGAAACGGTTGCCTCGGATAAAAAGGATCTAGGACATTAGGGTTACCGCTAAGGCGTCCTGCTATTGCTTTGGTGACCACATTGTCCCTCATAATCCAATTGACCCGAATAACTCCAACGACGATGCTACCTACTTATCAATAGTGGGATAGTACTGTCTAAAGGACTCTTACACAGCCGAATTCCTTAGAGTAGGTAGATTTCTCCTGGGTACTTGCTCTTTCAAAAAACAAAAACAACTTTTCGCACCTACACTTTCAAAAAGTTTTCAAACAAATACTTCATACACTCTTAAGGACTGATACAAGAGTTACCTAGAAGTCTTTCAAACTAAACTTTTTCCAAACCCACACACACTTGAAAAGCAAACAATTTTTGAAAACATAGAGCAAGTACCTAAGAGCCCATGGATAACCATGGATAGAAAGGGTGCTAACACCTTCCCTTTCTATAAATCTACCTCCCGAACCGAGAAACATCTCAAAAAAAAGGAATTTTGTTGTGCTTTTGTCCTTTCCATATTGGAGAACAAAAAAGACGGTGGCGACTCTTGCTTACCGCGACATATTCGCGAACCAGCATTTCAAAATAGTCAGTTCTATTTCCACCGATCACAGAACTGGCGACTCTGCTGGGGACACTAATAAGTGAGGTGTACCTTAGGATTAGACCACTCTTATGTTTTTAATTGCTTGTTTTGTTTGCTTTAAAGTTGTGGGCCTGTTTTGGGAGTTTCATAGATCCTAACCCGGATCTGGGGGATACCTTTTAGGTAGCAACAAACTGTGAGGGAACTCTGCGGGGTATACCGACACGGTTGAAGCATTTGCTACGTTGATGTGGCACTTTGGTGAGTACCGGTAACCCTTAAGTCAAGTCAAGGAGAGTACGGGGCCGCCGCGTGGTGTCGTGAAGCATCAACTGACCTTAGGAACCTTACTTGACCATCCTGGCCTCTTTAGGGGTAATGAGATGACCGACTTTGGTGCAGTCCGAAGTTGGTAGATACTCGATACTACACTCATTGAGGGTTGTTTTCTTGGAATATTTTGATCGCCAGTTCAGTGGCTAAATCAAAACAATGAACATAGAAAACAACCCAATGATATTGAGCTCCTTAGAACCCGGTTACTTTTGATAGGACAGGTTTTTGAGCCCACCAACTGAAAGAGGGTAGTACCTAAACTTCATGTTGGCCTAAACTTAAGGCTATATGTGTGACTTGTGTGCCTTCATACTTGAACTACTTGCATACTTGTTATCTAACAACACGAGTTCCTTGCAGGTTTTGTTTACAGTCCTTAATTGGGACTCATTACAGGGTTTACTTACATCACTCCACGCATAGCATAACATCATACCATCATACCATTGCGTACATCCTACATAAGGACTAATCCGTTTCAACGATCTCAAGGGTTTGTGATGCAAGTCATGATGAACCAATTGTCTAGCAAGGGGCAAAGGGGATTTATTTTCCTCTAGCCAAGGTTGATAACTTGAGTAAGGGGCTATGACCCACTCGATATGGTGAGCTTTGACTCTTGGAGAAGGACTCTCAACAACATGAAGTTCCTTCAATCAAGCTACCGTATTCAACTTCTAACAAATTTCTCTGTTTACCCCGCGAGATTCTTGAAAACATCGCATGCATACATACATGTCATTGCATTACAGGTACCCTTTTGACAGGTCACTTATCTTCTTCGCTGTTTATTTCAGCAATCATCATGAATCCTGAATCATCCAATGAACAAGCTATCAAGGCCCTCCAGGCCCAGAACACCCAGTTCTAAGAGTTGGTGATGAGCCTAGCCCAGGGTCAACAGGAGTTGAAGACTCTGATACAGAAGAAGAACAAGAAGAGGACTGTTTTGTTCAATCCTAGACGCAGATCTGGGAATGGATCACAAAATGAGGCTGATCTGGCTACTTCCTCTGTAGGGAAAGACAGTCCCCAAGAGAGAAGGGTTCCTAGTCCCGTGGTCTCCGACAACGAGACGAATTTCAATGATGAACAGTATCCTCCTGCTGAGGATAAGTACAAACAGCTCGAAGACCGGTTAAGTGCTATGGATATACAGAAAGTGCCCGGCCTGGACTTCGAAGATCTAGGTCTATCCTCTGGGGTGGTGATCCCACACAAGTTCAAGGCACCTGCCTTTGCGAAGTACGACGGGGCTTCCTGTCCTAAGCTGCATCTCAGATCATACGTAAGGAAGATCCAACCGTATACTGCAGACAAGAATTTATGGATCCATTTCTTCCAGGAAAGTATTTCAGGGACTCAACTCGAATGGTTCTATCAGCTGGATGGAGCCAGTATTCGTAACTGGGAGGACTTGGCTATTGCGTTCTACAAGCAGTATCAGTACAATTCCGACCTCGCTCCTACGCGTACCCAACTCCAGGGTATGTCACTAGGGATGGGTGAAGGATTCAAGGAATATGCGCAAAAGTGGAGAGACCTTGCTGGAAGGGTGCAACCACCTCCGACCGACCGTGAGCTCGTTGATATGTTCCTGGGGACCCTGTTTGGTCCGTTCTTCAACCATCTGATTGGGAATTCTTCTGCTGGGTTTACAAGTTTGATCTTGACCGGGGAGAGGATTGAAGCTGGTATCAAGGCTGGGAAGATTCAAGAGGCTGCACCTTACGATGCTCAGAAAAAGCCTTACAGTGGGAAGAAAGAGTCCAATGCTGTGTACCGTCAAAAGAGTCGTCATGACCAACACGCAGGGGCAATCATGATCTCTGGTTCTGCGTCACACCGACAACCGCAAAAGGGGAATCAACAAAGGCCAGACGAGCCTAAAAGACAGTTCACCAACATCAATATGCTGTTGTCACAAGCATTACAGCACATGTTGAAGATGAACCTGCTTGCGGTGATCAACCCTCCTACAAATCCTAAGACTTCTTCTCCAAGCTACAACCCAGATGCGAGGTGTGCTTATCATTCCGATAGCCTGGGGCACGATACTGAGGACTGTTGGGCGCTGAAATACAAGATTCAGAACATGATTGACGCCAAGGAGATCGAATTCGAGCCTGCTGAGACTCCCAACGTGATCACTGCTCCCTTGCCAAAACATGGCTAGGATTGAAAAAACTTTTGTTCATTCGAATGTTCAAGTTGTATTTTTATTTGATTGTTCAAACATTTTATTCATGTCAAACGTTGTTATTTCATTAATGCATTACACGTGTCTGTTTTGAAGTAATTGTGTTTACTATGCTTAAAATTGCTTTTATTTTTGATGTTCAACTCTCGATTTAAAATTCTAAGCCTCTTGAGGGAGGATGACGAAAACGATACCACAATCTATAGTATGCTTTTGAACCGACCCCGCTGATGAGGTACATGCATTGTTTCAAATCCTAAACACTGGAGTTATAAGGAATATAATCCCTCGTCAACCCCCTTCGAGCCAAAGAAGTAGGAGTTTTTTTTTCTTTTCAAAAATTAAAAACCTTTAATCATAACCTGGGGCAGGGTAGTTCTCTCAGTTGATCCAAGTGCATAACGAATGACATCAAAAGAAGTCCTTTTGAAACAAAAGACAATGATGGTTCCGAATAATCATAAAGACAGGCAGTCATCATTTCGCAGAAATAAAAGCCCAATAAGTCAAAACCTATGAAGGAGACTTACAAAAATTGGGGCATCCCGCTGACTGTAATTACAAAAGAAACAGTTCAGGCAAAAGACAGGGATAATAAAATCAAAAAGAAAGAGGTCCTACAAACCCTCGACAAAAAAAAATGACTGCCTATTCAAAATAAATTGTCAACATCCGAACCATCACCGGAATATCAGAGCAAAGACTCAAACAAGGTCTAACACATGATCGGCTGAGTTTAAGTTTGAAGAACATCACGAAGAGCGGGTGGGTACAAACAAAATTTGAGCCTTTATCCTTTGTTTCTTAAACCGTGAACCAGGCCACGTTATAACCCTCAAAAGTCCTAGCTGAAGCATGGGTTAGTTCGAAAGCATATTGTTACCAAAGGTATCCTGACTCCTTAAGGCTCTCTGTAAAATCTTGAGTTGACATCACATTTTATAAAATTTGCTTGTTTTACTGAAAATACATTTTCAAAAACGTCAAGACAGACATAAGCTTTGCATTTTTAATATAACATTGCTTGCATATGACTATTTGTTTGAACAGCATAGAAGTTCGCACGACGAATGTCTAATGAACAAAAGCACCTCTAATCAAGGGGCATGGCATGATCATTGTCCATCATCTGGGGCAGTTAAGTCAAGATTCGGAGCATCTCTCAAAAGGCCAGCCAGTTTGGGGCAAATCTCCATCTGGATCACTTGGGGCATTGGACGATCAAACGAAGATCTTCGGGTGGTATGACAATACAATACTACTGACAGTGACAACCTCTCTACATCCTAAGAGCATGGACATAGTCGAAAAATACTACGCATAATCAAAGACCCTCTAGGTTGACACACCTAGGCAAAAATAAGGGCTTCCCGGCAAACCAAAAGGGTTCGGGCAAAATAAGGGACGAAAATGGAAAATTTGTACACCCGACAAGTCGAAAACCTGAAAAGGCGGCTTGGGCAAAAATGGGTATCCCGGTGGACTGAAAACCCGAAAGGGCGGTCCAGGCAAAAGTTAGGGATCAAAGTGTACGACCGTGTCCTGTCATCTCGTCACTTACCTTCCAGAAGAAGGTTTGTCAATCGGCAGCCATCAAGCACCTCCACAGGTACCTTCTCCCGCAGAAACTGGGGCAATAAGAATTATCCAAGCTGTACAGCTGCTTTGCTCACCAGGTACAAAGGTAGGTTCGGCTGAAGAACGTAACCAGGATACCTTCACTCCTTGCAGAGTAAGACAGGATTCAGATACTCTCCCCCGAGCAGAGTTGGTCTCCCGTCAGCCTTGAAAAGGCACAATATCCCTAGCAAGTCAGCAACACTCTCCCCAAGCAGAGTTAGGCTACTGTCAGCCCTCAGGAAGTTGGGTATCCACAAAAGATCTCAATATTCCCCAGCGGAGTATACAGATGTTCCTAAACAAGCATCCCCGACAGTCTTAATATAAGATTGTTCCCCGGCGGAATACAGACACCCTAGTGGAGCCACTTCCCCGGTACAGTTCAAAAGTTTCCCAGGAGAGTTGAATCATCCTCCCCAGTAGATTCTGGAAGCTTATCCCCAGTAGATTCTGGAAGCTGGTCCCCTGCAGAGTACAACGTCTCTCTCCGACCATGTTCAAAGGTTATTCCTCACCAGAGCCTATAATTGGGTTATCCTCAGCTAATTACAACGGAAAGATCGTCCTCGGCGAAGTTTCTTCCTATCCCCCAGCGGAGTTCATCAAATTCCCCAACATAACTTATCAATGGAATCCCCAGCAGAGTTATCATCAAATCTCAGCGAAGCATCTCTTCCCCACAGAGTAATTCTCCGCAGAGTAATATCTTCACAAGTTTATTCCCCAACGGAGTCATCTTCTCCTACCGATTTATTCTTGCAATCAGTATCCCCAGCGGAAACGAAGAACTCTACTCTTCAACATCAGCCCAGGATTCAACAAGTTCCCGGCATTCGTCAAGGATTTATTTTCCTAGACGAAAAAACATTCATAGACATTTCACATTTCATACATCCTACTTACATACATGATAAAGTGCATATACACATCATATCACACAATCTCGTTTATTCTTGAGAACATCTTAATATCATGCAGTTCATACATCATGACATTGCATACAACTAATGTTTTGACTTTTCAGGAAAAGGTCAATCAAAGGATGATTACCATCTACCTTTGCAGTTCCAGATCAACACCGGTAACAAGCCAGGAAAATTCTGTGAACGACTGATCATGGGTTAATACCTGAAACCAGACAGGGCAATTATCTACTTGATCATCATGAAGCAACCTTACACCGGTTCCTTCTCTCTCCAAGATGTAGTTTTACACGGACTCATCATCAGGCAACCCTACACCGGTTCCTTCTCAACCTCAAATGTAGTTTTACACGGACTCATCATTAGGAAACCCTACACCGGTTCCTTCTCAATTTTCAGACAAAGTCTTACACGGACTCACCCTCCACAAGTAACCCTACACCGGTTCCTTTTCTTTTAGAAGAAGTCTTACACGGACTTATCATCAAAGTAACCCTACACCGGTTCCTTTTCTTTCAGAAAAAGTCTTACACGGACCTATCTCAAGGTAACCTTACCCCGGTTCCTCCTAAAGTCTTACACGGATTTATCTCAAGATAACCTTACCCCGGTTCATCAAGAAGTCTTACACGGGCTTATCCTGTAGTAACCTTACCCCGGTTCCTCCAGAAGTCTTACACGGGCTTATCCTGCAGTAACCTTACCCCGGTTCCTCTAGAAGTCTTACACGGGCTTATCTCACAGTAACCCTACACCGGTTCCTTCTCAATTCAGATGAAGTCTTACACGGGCTTATCTCAAGATAATCTTACCCCGGTTCCTCCTAAAGTTTTACACGAACTTACCTCAAGGTAACTTTACCCCGGTTCCTCAAGAAGTCTTACAAGAATTTATCCCAAGGTAACCTTACCCCAGTTCCTCAAGAATTTTTACACGAACTTATCCCGAAGTAACCCTACACAGGTTATCTAACTCCAAACGTAGTTTTACACGGACTCGTCATCAGTAAACCCTACACAGGTTTCCTTCTCAACTCCAGACATAGTTTTACACGGACTCGTCACAAAGAAACCCTACACAGGTTCTCTCTTTCTAAAGATGAAGTTTTACACAGACTCGTCGTCAAAGAAACCCTACACAGGTTCTCTCTTCCCAAAGATGCAGTTTTACACGGACTCGTCATCAGAAACCCTACACAGGTTTTATTTCTTCCAGGATGCAGTTTTACACGGACTCATCATGAGGCGACCCTACACCGGTTCCCTTTCTCTTTTCAGATGCAGTTTTACACGGACTCGTCATCAAGCAACCCCACACAGGTTCCTTCTCCATTTCATATGCAGCTTCACACGGGCTCATCATCAGTCAACCCTACACAGGTTTCCTTCATGCAGTTTCACCCGGACTCATCGTCAGTCAACCCTACACAGGTTTCCTTCCTTCAAAGATGCAGTTTCACACAGGCTCATCGTCAGTAAACCCTACACAGGTTTCCTTCTTTCCAAGATGCAGTTTTACACGAGCTCATCATCAGGCAATCCTACACAGGTTCCCTCTTTCAACTTACAAAAATTACAATTCAACAAACAATCTCCAGATGGCATCTATAAGCCCATCCACCTACCAACAGTCTCCAAATGGCATCTATAAGCCCATTCCCGGCGAAATTCTGTTACATCTCCAGATGGAATCTATAAGCCCATCCTCCTATCCATCATCTCTCCAAATGGCATCTGTAAGCCCATTCCCGACATCACATTGCTGATATTCTACACTATGCGAGTGCAAATTTCTAGACACTCTAGTGTTCAATCATCTTCCACCTTCGGATCACGAAAGGCACGCAAGCCAATCTACATCCTCAGGTCTAAGAAGATTGAACAGGGGCAACTGTTGTACCTCAAAATTTCCCTCCCATATTCTCCAAAGATTTAACAAGAATCATATTCAAATGGCTCAAGATTTCTCAAGGGGTTGCATAGTCAAACCATCTTCTAAGCCAGTCAAAATTAGGGTTTTGGTTCTTGCAAAGAATTTGAGGTTTTCAATGGCTCAATCAAGTCTCATGTGCCCATATACATTGTCAAGCATCTACATGCTACGTTGCAAGACTCGCAATCCCAAGTTGCATAGTCAAAAGCGCTATTTGGTTCACAATCAACTGTAGGGGTAAAATGGTCATTTTACAGTCAAAACTCAAAAAATTTGGTCAACATCTTATTTTGAAGCCACAATCATCATTTGATCAAGTCTTGATCATGATTCCACAAGAATGGCTCAAAAATCATCAAGATGCAAAAGTTTCTATTTTTGGACAGCTGAAAAGTCAACTGTAACTTGACCAAAGCATAACTTTTTCATGGTTCATCATAAAAATCCCATCCAATGCTCATTTTGAAGTGGATGACATTTCCTACAACTCATCTTCACATTCCAAGTCCAAGAAATGCTCTCACAAAAAGTTATCAATTTCTACATTATAGGTCATTTTCAAAAGTCAACAAAAAGGCATTTTAAGTCAAAGACCATAACTTGAGATTGGTAAATCCAAATGACATGGGACCAAAGGCATTGATTATAGGACTTCAAGACCTTTCCAAAATGTCCAAGAACATGTTCATATGATCAAAATTGAACAAGATATGCATTGGAGAAGTTGGGAAATTTTCATGAATTTGCAAAAGTCAACTATCCTTAAAACTTCAATTTTTGACAAAAGGGCCCACTTGATTCGGCCTTGTCATACCACACACGTGTCCCATGATTAATTTCAGGATCAAACATTTATTTTTCCATTTTATTTAATTTTTATTGATTTAATTCATTTTAAATCCATAATAATTCAAATAAAATCTAAAAATTAATGGAATAGCATCTTTGTGATTTGAATAACTTTTATATGTCATATGCCAGCTAAAAAATTCATGCTAAGCCTTTTTGTGCATAAAATCCAAGATTTGAACCAAATATGGAAAGGTCTTTTAATGGTGGTCAACAAAATCTCAAAACATCAATACAATGGATCCTTGGCCCAAACTTTGACCTAATTCCCTTCCCATATATGCAAGCAAGCCAACCCTAATTCTGTTCACGTGCAAACTGTTACAGAAAGCCAGAACCATATTCAAAAAAATCAAAGAAAACTTGAAATCTGTTTTCCAAGTTCCAACACAATTCAAAGCCTTTTATCGTTTCCAATACGTTGCTGGAGGTGTAAGGAACCCATTGCAATCAAGACCAAGCCTTAAAGCTCAAGAAACACGCCAGAACAGTTTCACGGTTTGAATAATTTTTCCATGATCGTAACTCACATTTTATGCATCATTATCATGTTATAATCATTGCTTTGCATTGCTAACACCTTTCTGAAGCTAACGGTACAGGTGAATTGCATTATGGTGGCCTGAAACTGAAATCACCATTAATGGATTTTAGGGTTTCCAAGTTTCAAATTTAGGGCTTTGCTGCACAAGAAAAATCAGACCTTGAAAGACCTATGGTTGAATTCGTCAAGGCCAGACGAATCAAACCCAACCCTCGCGAACAATTTATATGCATCAGGGACCTAATCGCTATTAATCGTGCTTGCAGGTTATGGGGGTTAAAAACCCCCGTTATCTAATCTTTTTTTACAGGCCAGATGAAGAAGACGAGACGTGTAAGCATGCCATTGGAACATTCAAAAAAATGTGCGCGTTTGTTTTGTTGTACAGCATATGTTTTGTTTTTATATATTATTTTCAATGGCCACTATAATATCAAACTCAGGTGAGTGGAGTAGTGGTTGGTGTGCTGGACATTCATCATTGGGACCTGGGTTCGATTCCCAGGTCCCCCAAAAACTCTATGTTATTTTTCATAATGTGTTCCTATGCATGCTATCTAGAGCGTCCCACCATGGACTCCTACATCCCAAGTGCCATGTGTCCTTAAACGGCAATCCAAAGGCCAAAAGAAGAGGAACACCATGCTACCTGGTCAATGCACACGCAGACAATTCCAGAAGTCAACGCAGGCTTAAGCTTAGTGGGCCTGAAATCTGCAAACTCACCTCCTAATGGGTCCATCAACCCCCCTGGTCCATTCTTTTTTCTTTTTGTTTTCTATTTTTTCTTTTATTTTATTTAACTAATTTTCTAATTATTATTCTTATCATTAAAATTAAAATAATTAATTTTTCACAATAAAAATTCAGAAAATAAAAAATGTAAATATTTTTATTATTCACTATTAATTATTTTTGTAAATAAAACACTAATAAATTGATTTAGTTTAATTAGGTAATTTTAATTTCCTTTTACAATAAATAAAATGAATTAGACTTAGGTTTTTTTCTTTTGACTTTTAATTTCTTTTTATTTTATTTCATTAAAAACATAAAAACACATAAAAAAATACTTTTTCTTGTAAATAATTATTTAATTAGTAAATTAGGTTTAATAGTTAATTTAATTGCAAAAAAAGGACCAATTTCAATTCTTTTCTCAAAAAGGGTCAAAACCCTAAGGACGTCCTGATTCAATATTTCGCGCGCATTTTTATTTTGATTCATTATATTTATGTATCTGCTCCAGAAATGTAATAATTAATTAGGATTTTATCGCTTTATTTATTTTCTCGCAATTTATTTTTCCAAACGGGTTATGTTTTTGGCGATGTATAGACCCGCGCCTTGTAATAGCGTAGATTTACCTTTCCGCACTTTATTTTCCGCACTCTTAACTGTTAATATGCATGACAAGACTTGTATGAATAATAAAATCAACCCGTAGCTCACGAATGCATGTTCCAAGATAATCTTAACTGAAATTGGACACACGTGCACATGCCACTCTTAGGGTACGCCTCACTGGTTGCCTCGACGTGGTCATCAAGTATAGGGTGTCTTAGAGGTTGCCCTCCTGTCTAAAGATCCAGTTGCCTCGAAACGGTTGCCTCGGATAAAAAGGATCTAGGACATTAGGGTTACCGCTAAGGCGTCCTGCTATTGCTTTGGTGACCACATTGTCCCTCATAATCGAATTGACCCGTATAACTCCAACGACGATGCTACCTACTTCTCAATAGTGGGATAGTACTGTCTAAAGGACTCTTACACAGCCGAATTCCTTAGAGTAGGTAGATTTATCCTGGGTACTTGCTCTTTCAAAAAACAAAAACAACTTTTCGCACCTACACTTTCAAAAAGTTTTCAAACAAATACTTCATACACTCTTGAGGACTGATACAAGAGTTACCTAGAAGTCTTTCAAACTAAACTTTTTCCAAACCCACACACACTTGAAAAGCAAACAATTTTTGAAAACATAGAGCAAGTACCTAAGAGCCCATGGATAACCATGGATAGAAAGGGTGCTAACACCTTCCCTTTCTATAAATCTACCTCCCGAACCGAGAAACATCTCAAAAAAAAAGGAATTTTGTTGTGCTTTTGTCCTTTCCATATTGGAGAACATAAAAGACGGTGGCGACTCTTGCTTACCGCGACATATTCGCGAACCAGCATTTCAAAACAGTCAGTTCTATTTCCATCGATCACACAACCCTACACCGGTTCCTTCTCAATTCCAGATGTAGTTTTACACGGACTCATCATGAAGCAACACTACACCGGTTCCTTCTCAATTCCAGATGCAGTTTTACACGGACTCATCATCAGGAAACCCTACACAGGTTCTCTCTTTCCAAAGATGAAGATTTACACAGACTCCTCATCAGGCAACCCTACACCGGTTCCCTCTCTTCAAGATGCAGTTTTACACGGACTCGTCGTCAAGAAACCCTACACAGGTTCTCTCTTTCCAAAGATGAATTTTTACACGGACTCCTCATCAGGTAACCCTACACCGGTTCCCTCTCTTCAAGATGCAGTTTTACACGGACTCGTCGTCAAGAAACCCTACACAGGTTCTCTCTTTCCAAAGATGAAGTTTTACACGGACTCCTCATCAGGCAACCCTACACCAGTTCCCTCTCTTCAAGATGCAGTTTTACATGGACTCGTCATCAAGAAGCCCTACACAGGTTCTCTCTTTCCAAAGATGAAGTTTTACACGGACTCCTCATCAGGCAACCCTACACCGGTTCCCTCTCTTCAAGATGCAGTTTTACATGGACTCGTCATCAAGAAACCCTACACAGGTTCTCTCTTTCCAAGATAAAGTTTTACACTGACTCATCATCAGGCAACCCTACACAGGTTCCTCCTTTCCAGATGAAGTTTTACATGGACTCATCATGAAGTAACCTTACCCAGGTTCCTTCTCAGTCCAGATATGCAGTTCACCTCCAGAGTTAATTCCCCAGTAGAGTAACGGACAACTAAAGCTCCTATTTCTCTCAAGACAGCTACCAACAATCTCCAAATGGCATCTATAAGCCCATCCTCCTACCAACAATCTCCAAATGGCATTTGTAAACCCATTCCCGACATCACAATGTTGATACTACACCATGCGAGTGCAAATTTCTGGGCACTCTAGTGTTCAATTATCTTCCACCTTCGGATCATGAAAGGCTCGAAAGCCAATCTATATCCTCAAGTTTAAGAAAATTGAACAGGGGCAACTGTTGTACCCCAAAATTTTCCCTCTCATGTTTCCCAAAGTCTTCCCCCTGCATGGTTGATCACAAACTCTTGCCTAAGGAAAAGGAAAATTTTTGAGTGGTGCTTTAAGTACATTTCGATTGGCATTCTGAAGGAGCACTTCGATTGGCATTATGGACAAGCATTTCGATTGGCATTCTGAAGGAGCACTTCGATTGGCATTCTGAAGGAGCACTTCGATTAGCATTCTGAAAGACCCTTCGATTGGCACTCTGAAGGAGCACTTCGATTGGCATTCTGAAAGACCCTTCGATTGGTATTCTGAAGGAGCATTTCGATTGGCATGAACAAACACTACGATTGGCACTATGTCAAGGCAGCTTCGACAGGCATGTTAGCCATGTCCTTCGATTAGCATGAACAACACCTTTCGATTGGCCTGTTGACAAAGCCTTTCGATTGGAATTTTAATTAGTACCCTTCGATTGATCTTTGGACAAGGACCATTCGAAGGAGGTCATCAAGAGGGCACTCAATTCAAAAGTGTCCAGGTTCATTCAAGAGACGCGAATGCTTCAAAAAAGGAAAACTTTTAATGTGTCTGTTTCTTGTCTCATGGCATTTAATGGCCTGTTTAATGGTTGTCTCTTGCCATTACTGCACCCTCACACCCCTATAAATACAGAGGCCAACATACATATCCAGGATACGAAAAAACACACAAGAGGAGAACAAAAAACATTGGAGTTACGCTGCCAAAAGTCATCAGCATTTTCATAAGTGATCCAGGCCAAAGCAGTCCTTCAGATCAAAGGTGCCCACACCCAGAAGCCCCCAGATCGAAGGTGCCTACATCCAGGAAACACCCAAATTAAAAGTCCAATCTGCTTGTAAGAAAGGGTAAACTATCCAATCTCATATTTGCATAATACATCCATATTGGTTGTTACCTTCCTAGACAGGATCAAGAGGGCTGGGTTTGGCACCCAGGCCATGTCCATCATTTGCTAATATTTGCTGCAGACATAGCCTGAAGAGACCCAGCAAGCGCAGGATCAAAGGGCCTGGGGTTCAATACCCAGGCCCTGCATTTTATTTCGCTAACATACTTTTGCAGGTATAACATCCCAGATCGAAGGAGACACCTTCTCTGGATCGAACCCATCAGCATGCTGGATCGAAAGAGGCATCTTCTCCTAGATCGAAGAAGGCATTTTTCCAGGATTGAAGGGAACTCCCCTTCCCTGGATCGAAGGTTGTTCATGCCCATTTCCTGGCCCAATCGAAAGAGCAATGACCCTGTCTGGATCGAAGCTTCCATTCCCTCCCTGGGTCGAAACTCCCTTTTTTCCCTGGATCGAAGGATCCCCCCTTGTATTTTATTTTTGTTTTCATTGACATCTTTTTATCTTTTTTAATTAACATTAAAATCAGAAACCACAAAAAACATTAGGCTAGTTCTTTTTCTATTAAATTAACTTTGTCAATTAATCTTTTAATTATCTTAACGTTTTCTCAAAAAACTAAAATTTAGTAGATTTAGATCACTTTTCCAAAAATAAAATAAAACAACAAAAAGATTTTTATTCTTAGGATTTTTAGAGATTATTTTCAGATTCGCGCGCGTTTATTTTATTATAACTGCCTACTGGTTTGTAATAGCTTAAACTAAGACTTTTACACTTTACTGCTTTTATTCCCCCAATTTTTGGACATGTAAATAATCCCCCTCCCCAGAGCTTTGTAATAGCGTAGGATTTACAATTCCCACACTTTAAATTCCTGCACATATATTAACTGTTTAGATCTATGTTAACTAGGCTATGCATGACAAGATTAACTCTTAACTTAAAATCAACAGTAGCTCACCATAACATGTACAAAGATAATATAAACTGAAAATTGACACACTCGCACATGTCACTCTTAGGGTACGCCTCACTTGGTTGCCTCAAACGTGGTCATTGAGTATAGGAAGTCTTAGAGGTCGCCCTCCTGTCTAAAGATCAAAGTTTCCTCAAAACGATTGCCTCGATAAAAAATGATCTAAAACATTAGGGTTACCGCTAAAGCATCCTAACATTGCTTTAGTGACCACACGTCCCTAAAATCGAATTGACCCGAAAAACTTCAACAACGGTGCTACCTACTCCTCAATAGTGGGATAGCACTGTCTAAAGGACATTTGCACAATTAAATTCCTTTTTGAGTAGGTAGAGGTTCTTAAGTACTTGCTCATTTTTAAAACCAAAACAAAACTTTTCGCTCTTACTCTCTCTTCAAAAACAAAAACTCTTTTCAAAACCCACAAACACAAAGAAAAGCAAACTTTTGAAAACACAGTGAGAAAGTACCTAAGAGCCCGTGGATAACCACGGATAGAAAGGGTGTTAATACCTTCCCTTTCTATAATCTACCTCCCGAACCCGAGAAACAATCTCGAAAAGGAATTTTTCTGTGCTTTTGTCCTTTCCTTGTTGGATAAAATAAAAGATGGTGGCGACTCTTGCTTAACCGCGACATTTTGCGAAAAAAAACACAAACGCGAACCAGCATTCCAAAACAGTTAGTTCTCATTCCCACCGATCACAGAACTGGCGGCTCTGTTGGGGATATATATAAGTGAGGTGTACCTTAGGATTAGATCACTTGTGTTTTCAATTGCATTGCTTTGTATGCTTTTAATTTTGTGGGCTTGTATCGGAGTTCTATAAATCCTCCACCCGGATTTGGGAAACATTCATAGATAGAAATACGTTGTGGAAACTGTGTGGGGTATACCGACACGGTTGAAGCAATAGCTATATTAGTGCGACATATTTGTGAGTACCGGTAACCCTTGAGTTAAGTCAAGGAGAGTACGGGGGCGCTGAGTGATGTCACTAAGCACTAATGACTTAGAACCTTACTTGACCATCTTGGCCTTTTTTAGGGGTAGTGAGATTACCGACTTTGGTGCAGTCCGAAGTTGGTAGATACTCGATACTACACTCATTGAGGATTGTTTTCTTGGAATATTTTGGTCGCTAGTTCAGTGGCTAAACCAAAACGATGAACATAGGAAACAATCCAATGATATTGAGCTCCTTAGAACCCGGTTACTATTTATAGGACATGTTTTGAGCCAACTAAACTCAAGAGGGTACTTACCTATGAAACTCCATGCCAGCCTAAACTTAAGGCTATATGTGTGTGACTTGTGTGCCTTCAAACTTGAACTACTTGCACATTCGTGTTATCTGACAACATGGTTTCCTTGCAGGTTTTGTTTACAGTCCTTATCCAATATTTTTGGATTTATTGCAGGGATTACTTACATCACCTCACACTTTTGCTTAAACGCATAGCATACACATCATAACATCATACCTTAACGAAAGCCAGATCTCTGGTTCTTGTAGCGATAAAAAAATGTAGCGGGGTAAATCGGAGATCGAATTATTGATTAATTCGTCTCACAAAAGCAAGAGTCGCCATCGCGCTTTATTATTTCCAAGGGAAAAGGGGAAAGAGCGAAATAAAACCCTAAATATGCAATGTAAAATAATACTTTTTAAAAGTAATAAAAATACAAAGCGCTTTTTGAAAAGAGATCTATGGTTCGGGGGTTGGTTATACAATGGGAAGGTATTAGCACCCAATGTATCTATAGTACTCTATAGGAACCTTTTGAAATATTTGTTTATTAAAATGTTTGTTTGATTAAAAATAAATTGTTTTGGCCGAAAAGGGGTACGGACGTGTTTTTGAAGGTACGACGACCTAATGTCGAAGTTTTGGCTTGAAAGGTATAAGTTTTGAAAAGATTGAATATTTGGGGAAAAATCGTCTTAAGTTTTAATGAAATGCAGATGTTCGCGTGATTGGACTTGAGGACATGAAGTCAACAAATTTAATCGTTTTTTCTCTTGGATTAAGAAGTAAACAGAATAAACAAGTACGATGAAACAATTAAACAAAAAATTAGATAGATAAGTGATATACAACAATTAAATAAAAGACTAAATGGTGTGAACATTCATTTTTTGTATTTTTATTTAATATTAAGGAAAAGAAAATGTTTTAATAGTTTTCATTTTTATGCATTTTTTAATATGGACAAAGCATGAGAATTAATTAAAGAAAAGATAAAATGTTTTAATTCTTAAATTCTATTTTTTATATATTTTTGTATTAATATTAACTAAAGCGAGGGAATTAATTAAAGGAAATAAAATGTTTTTTTTAAGTTTTTTATTTTATAGGTTTCTAAATTAATATTAATATAAAGTATTACTTTGAGAATTATTAAATAACTCTAAACCAAATTAAAAAAATAAAAGTTATTAACTTAAATCTAATAAAAAAAAGGGAATACTAAAATTATTAAATTTAACCTAAAGTTTAAACTTAGTAAAAAAATTGGTCAAATATTAAAATTATCTAATTAGATTACACATCTATTATTTGATTAACTAACTAATTAACTAAACTAATAATATTCTAAAAAAGACTAATAGAAAGTAAAATGAAAGGAGTGGTGTATTAGAAATAGAGGGTTAAACAAACAAATATATGGGCTAAAAGGTTTTAAAGGGCCCAAACAAAGAAACAGAGATGGGGGTGTATAAGGGTTTCGCTGGGCTTAAGGCTGATGAGATGGGTTAAGGTCCAATTTCTATAATTTGTTTTTCTTAGGGTTAAACAAATGTGTTTAGTTTTGAGAGAAAGGGATTAGGGTTTTGGTGTACATAGGCGCCGCTTGCTTGTCTTCTTCGTTCTCATCTCTCTTCTTCTTTCGCCTCTGAGTCCCTTGCCCGAGCTACCAACATGTCCAAGCTTCTGACCTCCCTTTGCCCGAGCCACCAACGTCCCTTCTTCCCCGTGTGTTGCTCAGCGAAACGGTGTAGAGGTGATGATTCGTCCTTACAGTGTATTAGGTTTTATGATTTTTGTATGTTTATGATTTGGTGTTCATTTTTGATTCTGACTTCATTTTTTACATGGTTTCTATTGAAATGGCGAAAAGAAAAAAAGGAAAGCAAGGCTACCTTTATGGAGGAGGGAGAGGCGTTATGGAGGCTCGATGGCGGAGGAAAGAAGCGCGATGCTGTGGCTTGTTCCCGGTATTTCGTTCCTTTGTCCCTTTTGTGATGAAATCTTCTGTTGCTTTTGAATGCTTGTTGATATGTTTCAAGGATGAGCCTTTGGGTTCTGAGAATTTGTTGCCTTTGATTGTATGCTTTTTCCTCTTCTTCTTTTGCTACTGTATGCTTGAGTTATTGGCCTACGATGATAACTCTGAGGCTTTTGTGGGTTTGAAAATTGGTTTTATGGTTTATGCTTTTGTGGTTATGGTCGATTGCTTCAGGTTTGGCCTAGCTTGGTTTAACAGGTTGAACAGGTTTTAGGCCATATTAGTTTGAAAGGCTATATTGGTTGTTGTTTTGGTGAGGCTATACGGTTTTATGCAGGTTGATGGAAATAGGTTGAATCTGGTTTTATGGTTTAGGCCATGGCTTTTGTATGGATGGACAGTGGTTAAAGGTTTGATGGTGTTTTGAATGCAGATTGTATGGTTTAGGCCATATTTGTTTAGGCTTTTCTGGTTTTCTGCAGGTTATGGGTATATGGTTTTTGGTTGGACAGTAGGTGGAATGTTTGATCTTTTAGGCCATGGTTTTTGGTTTTTTAGATAGCAGGTTATACTGGTTTTTACTTTGAGACTTTTAGAATTGGCTTTTGTATTTTGTTTGACAGTTTTTGAGTGCTTGAAAGCTTGAGAAAAGGTTATGAACTCTCTTCTTGTTTTGAAGGGGTTTGTGTTGTTATAACAGCTTGCTTGGCTCTGAGGTTATGCTACAGGTTTGGTATATTTTACTATATTTCTTTGATATCCCTGCACCTTACTGCTTCATCCGGTTTGTTGGTATTCTTTTCTATGCTTTCTTTTTCTTATGGGATGCTGCTGCAGTTTTGTTTCTATTCCTTTTCTGCCTAAACCAAAACCTATAAAACCACACTCCTTCTCTCTTCTCTCTCTTAAGTACAAATGAAACACTAAAATGTTGTATGTACTTTATTGTTCTGAAAAAGCATGCTGGAAAATGATGTAAAAATACAAAATATACTTTGCTTGCATATTTGGTCTTAATATTGCACATCTCTCTTTGTCTACTGCATGGGAGCCTTATGTTTTGACTTCTTCCATACTTTGGCATGTTTACGTTGGAATTGGCTTTTGTGTTGAAAATGTAACTTGGTTTACATATACTGCTGAACTATGCATATGACAATGCAGTTTTGACAGAAATGAATTTGGGCAATTGGTTTTTAATTATGCAGTTTTACTTTGAAAAATGCAATTTTGACAAAAAATGAATTTGTGCATTTTTAAATTTGTGCATTCATATTTGTCAATAAAATTCATCCCTTTTTGTGAACCGGGAGAAATCCCGTGATTTGCAAAGAGAGTAAAAACTGATTCCAGCCGTTTGCTTTTAATGATGAACACTAAAATTAATTTTTTGCTTTTAATTATATTCATTTCTGACTTTTTTCTTTTAATTCTTTTGCTGGTAAAACAAATGAGCAAACAAAGAAGCATTGGACAGAAGATGAAGATTTGGAATTTTAGAAAAAATAGTTTTTATTTTACTTTAAACTTTTTATGTAATTGTCATTGTAAATATTTTGCAAATAATACAGTATTTAAATGACAATTGTAATAATTAGAATAAAGATGAATAAAATTCTATTATTTTACCCATTAATTCTTTTCTTCTTTCCAATTGTTTATTTTATCATTTATAATTCTTTGAATTATATAATAACTGAAAATAAATTTCAATTACTTAAATTCAGAATAATAAACAATTAAATAAACATCATTGACCAATTAACTTCTCTTCAATTATTTACTTCATTATTTATAATTCTCTAAATTGTAATAACTGAAAATAAAATTTCAACTATTTAAACTTAGAGTAATAAATAATTAGATAAACATTGTTAATCAATTAACAAACCTCTTTTCAAATATTTATTTTATTATTTATAAATCTTTAAATTATATAATAACTGAAAATAAATTCCAATTACTTAAATTTAAGATAATAAATAATTAATAAACATTGTTTTAGCATTGATCAATTAATAAATTTAGCGTTTAACAAATAAACAGCTCTAGACTTGAAAAAGTTATGAATTTAAAAACTGCTTTGAAGGTTGATAAAAATAGGTCAAAACCCTTGCAATGTAATAATGCAGATGGGAGATGGTATCTTAGGTCAAAATTTGGGGTACAACAGCTGCCCCTATTTAAGTTTCTTCTATCCGGAGATATGAAGATTAAAATCTTCGTTTCGACGAGATTGAAGGTACTTAAATACATAATACGCAAATTTTTGCCCTAAGATACCGCCATTATGCATTGATTGAATTCACAGAGAAAGATATTATATGAAACAAGACAATGCTGGAGAAATCAAACACCAACAAAACACAGAGACATGGATTATACACTACTGGGGAAACAAGCCATCGATTTCAAATGACAGACTCTTGACAGCGAATAAAATTGAGGGAATACGACCTCTGACCCTAACAAAGAAGGCATCTTGCATAGGCCATAAAACAGATTATTGACCCAAAATAACAGTGAGTTCACAACTCAAGGTCAAAGATAGACAAAAGATGTATCAATCTTGCTGATAATGGACTGCCAACTTCTGAAGGTAAAGATTCATAACAAACTTTCTCTGCGAGATTTCCGGAGATATACTCATTAATGCTGAAATAATAATAAGATTGTAGATACACAAGTTGCTCAAATAAAGAAGCCGCCACTTGCTGTCTTCCCAAGAATATTATGACATACAAGCTGCTCAAATAAAGAGGCCGCCACTTGCTGTCGTCCAGGGGTGTCAATAACATACAAGCTGCTCAAATAAAGAAGCCACCACTTGCTGTCTTCCAAAAAATACCAATAACATACAAGCTGCTCAAATAAAGAAGTTGTCGCTTGCTGTATTCCAGAAAATATTGTGACATACAAACTGCTCAAATAAAGAGGCTGCCACTTGCTGTCGTCCAAAAAATACTATGACATACAAGCTGCTCAAATAAAGAAGCTGCCACTTGCCGTATTCCAGAAAAATAATAACGTACAAGTTGCTCGTGAAGAGCTGCCGCTTGTCGTTTTCCAAAAAGATAATAACGTACAAGTTGCTCGTGAAGAGCTGCCGCTTGTCGTTTTCCACAAGATAATAATGTACAAGTTGCTCGTAAAGAGCTGCCGCTTGTCGTTTTCCAACAAGATAATAACGTACAAGTTGCTCGTGAAGAGCTGCCGCTTGTCGTTTTCCAACAAGATAATAACGTACAAGTTGCTCGTGAAGAGCTGCCGCTTGTCGTTTTCCACAAGATAATAACGTACAAGTTGCTCGTGAAGAGCTGCCGCTTGTCGTTTTCCGAAAATAATAACGCACAAGTTGCTCGTGAAGAGCTGCCGCTTGTCGTTTTCCAACAATGTCTATAACGTACAAGTTTCTCATGAAGAGACCGCCGCTTGCCGTTTTCCAAAAATAACTCAGAAGGAAATTGCGATGATACTGGCAGAGAATAAGATCCTCGTCAAAGAGAATCATGAATCCATCCTTCCCGAGGAGATCACATACTTAAATGTGCAAAATAAGTGCACCTTCATCCAGGTCGCGACTTCACTGGGGAAAATCATGAGATAGCCTATGCAAGAGACAAACTTCGTCCAGGAATAGACTAGAGAGAAAACAGTCAAACAAGACTTCACCCAATGAGAAAGTAATTCGATTGGGGAATTCATCCTATCCAGAAATAGACGAGGTAAGCTAAATCAAAAAAATCATCCAGGAGGATTAGCTCAGTTGGGGAATTTAGGAAGGAAGCACATTTTCTGCCTAAGCTGACTTTCTACTTGGAAGGAAATTGTACCTTGTATTAAAAACGAAGTACACAACCCAAAATCAACGGCAAATGTGAATATGCATGCATGATATAAGTGTAAATGAATAAATGAATGTTACGCTGACAAAACGAACAGAGGGAATATCCTGAAGACGATAAGATGTCACGAAAAGATAGATACTCGGCCAATCTTAAAAAGATGGAAAATAACTGGAACTGGAAACACAAAGCAACGTCAGAGCGTATCACGCTACAAGGCTCAAGTCTTTTGAGGAGAAAAGCATTCAAATCCAATCTTCTAATACCAATAGACCACTGGCATGAGACAAAAGCGTACCACACTTCAAAAATCGCCCAAATAAAGGTAACCAAACAACGCTTAACTGGAACAACTGGTGAGTCACCAAGCTTAGTACTGCGAGAAACACAAGTTTAACACAACCAACACCTCATGATGATTTTGAAATAAAACATGTTCATCAAGCAAGGATAAAATACTGTACTGTTTCGCATTTCATGGCTTGACCATCCTCGGAACAACTGTTAATATTCCTTTCATTATTCACGACACATTTTTAAAATAAGAATACTTTAAATACTTTGTTTCAAATATTGTCGTAAAAATTAAAATTTTGCCCACAAAAGGTAAATACTCAAATTTCATTAATAAGATGGTAGTTCGCTAACAACGCGACTCCAACGGTTTACAAAAGTTTGGGAAATAGTACATGAAAGGAAAAAAGGTTACACAAAAAACAATGATCATTATTCTCCCTAACAACTTCGAATTCCGAAATGTGTTCAAACGTCAAGACTGGTCTGACCAAAAGCTTGCCTAAGCTGCCCCTTTTTGGTTTTCAACTTAGCAAACTGTCAACCCAAGCCTAAGCGAAATACTTCTTGACTGCATCGGCGTTCATGGGACGCGGGAGCTCTTCACCGTCCATATTGGTGAAAATCAAGGCACCTCCAGAGAAAACTTTCTTAACGACATACGGTCCTTCATAATTTGGAGCCCACTTGCCCCTAGAATCAGGTTGGAAAGATAATATCTTCTTGAGCACAAGGTCACCTTCTCTGAACTCGCGTGGTCGAACCTTCTTATTAAAAGCCTTCTTCATTCTCTGCTGATACAATTGACCGTGACACAAAGCTGTCAATCTCTTTTCTTCAATTAAATTCAACTGATCATATCTACTTTGACACCATTCAGCCTCAGAAAGTTTAGCTTCCATCAACACTCTCAAAGACGGAATCTCAACCTCCTCGGGAAGTACGGCTTCCATACCATAAACTAGGGAAAATGGGGTTGCGCCTGTTGAAGTGCGAACTGAAGTACGGTATCCATGCAGAGCAAACGGAAGCATTTCATGCCAATCTTTATAAGTTACCACCATCTTCTGGACAATCTTCTTGATATTCTTGTTAGCAGCTTCAACAGCCCCATTCATCTTCGGTCTGTAAGGAGAAGAATTATGATGTTCGATCTTGAACTCTTCACAAAGCTCTCTCATCATCTTGTTATTCAAATTCGAACCATTATCAGTGATAATCTTGCTCGGGATACCATATCGACAAATGATCTGATTCTTGATAAATCTGACTACCACCTGTCTGGTTACATTAGCATAAGATGTTGCTTCCACCCATTTAGTAAAATAATCGATCGCTACCAAGATGAAACGATGACCATTTGAAGCTTTGGGTTCAATCATTCCAATCATATCAATGCCCCACATAGAGAAAGGCCAAGGTGAAGAGATAACATTGAGGAGGGTCGGTGGCACATGTATCTTGTCCGCATAAATCTGGCATTTATGACACTTCTTCACATATTTGCAGCAATCAGATTCCATTGTTATCCAATAGTAACCGGCTCTCAACATCTTTCTAGCCATCGCATGTCCATTGGCATGAGTGCCAAAGGATCCTTCATGTACCTCTTGCATCAGCATGTCTGCTTCACGTCTGTCTACACATTTGAGCAAGACCATGTCGTAATTCCTCTTATACAAAACTTCTTCGTTGAGGAAGAAACTGCTTGCTAATATTCTCAACGTCTTCCTATCTTTATTGGATGCCCCAGGCGGGTACTCTTGAGTTTGAAGAACACGTTTAATGTCATAGAACCAAGGTTTGTCGTCGGTGACCTCTTCTGCTGAGAACACATGAGCAGGTTTATCAAGGCGCATAACCCGGATTGTAGGCACATCGTTCCAACCATTCACTTGGAACATTGAAGACAAAGTAGCTAAAGCATCAGCCATTTGGTTTTCATCTCTAGGGATATGATGTAATTCCACTTTGTTGAAGAAAGTTAACAATCTTCTAGCATAGTCTCTGTAAGGGATCAAACCAGGATGACGAGTCTCCCATTCTCCTTTGATTTGATTAATTACCAATGCCGAATCTCCATAAATATCAAGAATCTTAATCCTTAGATCCACTGCTTCTTCGAGACCCATAATACATGCCTCATATTCAACCATGTTGTTCGTGCAGTCAAACTTCAATCTCGTCGTGAACGGGATATGAGTACCTCGGGGAGTGACGATGATTGCCCCAATTCCATTTCCATAAGAGTTCACAGCTCCGTCAAAAATCAAACCCCAATGCGATTCGGGATCAGGTCCTTCCTCAGGTAACGGCTCTTCACAATCTTTAGCTTTCAAGTACATAACATCTTCATCTGGGAAATCAAACTTGATGGATTGATAATCGTCAATTGGTTGGTGAGCCAAATGATCGGCTAAAATACTCCCTTTGATTGCTTTCTGAGTGTGATACTCAATGTCATATTCGGATAACAACATCTGCCAACGGGCTATTCTTCCAGATAAGGCGGGCTTCTCAAATATATACTTGATCGGATCCATTTTGGAGATCAACCAAGTGGTGTGGTTAATCATATACTGGCGCAGACGACGAGCAGCCCAAGCTAAAGCACAACAGGTTTTCTCAAGCAATGAGTATCGAGACTCACAGTCTGTGAATTTCTTACTCAGATAATATACAGCATGTTCCTTTCTTCCAGTCTCATCTTGTTGACCAAGCACACATCCCATGGAATCTTCCAATATAGTCAGGTACATAATCAAAGGTCTTCCTTCCACCGGAGGAATCAAAATGGGAGGTTCAAGCAAATATTCTTTGATGCTATCAAAAGCTCTCTGACAATCTTCTGTCCACACACATCCTTGGTTCTTTCTGAGAAGCTTGAAAATCGGCCCACAGGTAGCATTCATATGAGATATAAATCTAGAAATATAATTCAGCCTCCCAAGGAATCCTCTTACTTGTTTTTCCGTCTTGGGTGCGGGCATTTCCCGAATAGCTTTGACTTTATCAGGATCTACTTCAATACCTTTCTGACTGACAATGAAACCCAGAAGTCTTCCAGAACGAACACCAAAAGTGCACTTGTTGGGATTCAGACGGAGTTTATACTTTCTCAAACGCTGGAATAACTTCAATAAATGTTCCAAATGATCCTCTTCAGTTTGCGATTTGGCAATCATGTCATCTACATACACTTCTATCTCTTTATGCATCATGTCATGGAACAAAGCAGTCATGTCCCTTTGGTATGTCGCACCAGCATTCCTCAAACCAAACGGCATAACCCGATAACAAAAAGTTCCCTAAGGTGTAATGAAAGTTGTCTTCTCCATATCTTCTGGTGCCATCTTGATTTGATTGTAACCAGAGAAACCATTCATGAAAGAAAAGACTTTGAACTTTGCGGTACTGTCGACCAATACGTCAATGTGCGGTAATGGGAAGTCATCCTTTGGGCTAGCTCTATTCAAATCTCGATAGTCTACACACATCCGAACTTTGCCATCTTTCTTAGCAACAGGCACTATATTGGCTAACCATTGAGGATAGACCGATGTAACAAGGAAACCTGCATTAATTTGTTTCTGAACTTCTTCTTTGATCTTGTCATCCATATCGGGACGAGTCCTTCTCAACTTCTGCTTAATCGGCGGACATTCAGGTCTCAACGGTAAACGATGCTCCACAATATTGTTGTCCAAACCTGGCATATCTTGGTAGGACCAAGCAAACACATCAACATACTCTTTGAGAAGCTCCAACATTTTCTCTTTGACCTCTGGGATAAGCAACGCTCCGACCTTAACTTCCTTCTTATCTTCTTCATTACCCAAATTGATCATCTCTATAGGTTCTTCAAATGGCTGAATAGTCTTTTCATCATGCTCAAGCAAACGGGAAATTTCAACCGGAAAATCTTCACTATCCTCTTCTTCGGCTCTGAACACAGGGAATTCAAAGTTGGGAGAGGGCATAGGATCATTGTTTTCAATGGTTAAGTCATGGATTAATCTGCACATATGATTATGCTTTATTTTAGAAATCGATTAACATGAATGTTGTACAAATGAAACAAAATATTATTATATTTTCCTATTACTACCAATTAATTTTCATTACTATTTCCCAGAAAAAGTGAAAAATAAAACAGTAGTGGACAAAATAACATTTTTATTCATGGAGGAAAATACTGAAACAAAGAGCCCAGACATTTTCTCTTTTTCCTTGGGCAGAGCAAAAGGATTTATTTTTATCATAGCCCGACACAAATATTTTTCGCCTTGGGCAGAGCGAAAGTTTTTTTTTTCAAAAATAAAACAAAACATTACTCAGAAATGTGCATCACAACAGGAACATCAACAGCAATCCAGTTCTGGAAAACCACTCCATGCGTCACAAAATCGGGTAAATCCTCTTCAGAATCGTCTCCTATTATAGCATCTACTTCAGGAGGAGTCGGATGGATAAAACATGCGCTTCGGAAAACCTCTTGAATCAGACGAGTAACCACTTCCTGCTTGACTCTTGCAGACACGGGATGAAAACCAAGACCTTCTCCAGACTTGTTCTAGGGCAAAGTCAACACCTGGCCCAAACCTTCAGCCGAACCACTTTCAACCACTCGTCGCGCATCCTCAAAAGAAGAAATAGACGTCCCTTGCTTCTTCACTTCATTATTAGCAACAGATAGAGCTTGGAATTGGGTTCCAACATCCTCATCAGCATCAATAAAATAGAAAGATGACAAATGGCTTACCACCATAGCCTGCTCTCCACCAATCATTACTAGCTTTCCATTCCTTACAAACTTCAATCTCTGATGGAGCGTGGAAGTGACTGCCCCTGCATCATGGATCCATGGACGACCCAATAGGCAACTGTAGGCGGCACGAATATCCATTACTTGAAAAGTGATCTGAAAAGTATGAGGACCAATTACTATAGGAAGATCCACTTCACCAATGACAGTCTTCCTAGAACCATCAAACGCTTTGACAATTACCCCACTGGGTCTCATGGGAGCACCTTGATATGAGAGTCGAGATAATGTAGTTTTGGGCATTACATTTAACGACGAACCTGTATCTACCAACACACTTGATAAAGTATCGTTTCCAAAACTTATTGAGATATGCAAAGCCATATTATGGTTCCTTCCCTCCTCCGGAAGCTCTTCATCACTGAAACCAAGATTGTTACACGAAGTAATATTTCCCACAATTCCATCAAATTGGTCAATCGTCACATCATGATCCACGAATGCCTGGTCCAAGACCTTCATCAAAGCTTCTCTATGGGCACCAGAATCTCTCAGTAAAGCAAGCAAAGAAATCTTGGAAGGAGTCTGCAATAGTTGGTCCACAATCTTATATTCACTTCTCTTGATAAGCTTCAGAATCTCATCATCCTCAGGGCGAGGGATAGGTTCATTGGATCGGCCTATCTCAACCCTTGGTTCAACATTTCTCGCTGGAATTTCTGCCGGTATGGGCCTACTGACTTGAAATTTTGGTCTCTTCAAAGGTACTACTGCAAAGACACATCCACTTCTCGTAACTCTACTCACATCAGCAATGTTAACAAAAGACGGCCTTGTCGGTATAGGGACTTCTACCCCATTCTCAATCATTGTGGCATTATACTTGTACGGTATAGCTTGGTCTGAGTTATAAGGCACAAGACCAGGTGGATAAATGATCAAAGGATCAACAGGTGCAGTCTGACTGTCGTACACGATCTCTATTGATTCAGGTAAATTGAATTGTGGTATTATAACATTCACTTCATCCTCCGGATCTCTGTCATATGTGATAGTGATAACCCTCTGGTCTAACAACTTTTGAATATCCTCCTTCACAATAGGACAATCAACCTCTCTTGAACAAAATTCACAAACATCATAATCATGCTGATGCCTAACAAAGGCAAGTCTTCTTAAACTCTGATGTAACCTGATCAACGACTCTCTTATGTGCTCAACTTGAAAAACTCGAAACTTTCCCGGACAACCTTCCACCATATTCACTGAAGCTGCCCCATGTCGAGGCAAATGATTATCTCTAACATTCGGGTTAACATCCTTGAAAGACAAGATACCATTCTTAATCAACCTCTGCACGTCCGCCTTCAGAGCAAAACAATTTTCAAGGTTGTGCCCCGGCGACCCTTGATGATATTCACAAAACTGATCCGCCTTGTACCACGGAGAAGTACTATTTGGTGCGACAGGAGGAGGTTTTGTCGTTATGAGATTCTTTCTGATAAGAGCAGGGAACAATTCAGTATAAGTCATAGGAATGGCATCGAATTGCGGTTTTC
Organism: Vicia faba; assembly: GCA_948472305.1. Lineage (NCBI taxonomy): Eukaryota > Viridiplantae > Streptophyta > Magnoliopsida > Fabales > Fabaceae > Vicia > Vicia faba. Next base: position 581,567,532 of record OX451735.1, read on the forward strand.
TAGGTGAACGATTCTAGTTGTTGAATGGATAAGCCTGTTGTCGAGGCTGCTGCTGAAATGGCCGTTGTTGAGTTGGTGGGGTTTGATGAGCTGGGGTCATCAAAGCTGGGCGGACAGCCGGAGTGACTGCCGTAACGTGTGAGTAACCCCTCCTCGGTCTCCCTGGGAAGATCACGCTGACATCCTGCTCTTTTCTTTTCAGGAAAACACTTCCAAACTTCTTAGTACTGCTAGACGAACTTCCTTCTTTAACCAAACGCCCTTCATGAATCCCTTCCTCCAACCGCATGCCCATGCTTACCATTTCGGTGAAGTCACTGGGTGCACTGGCAATCATTCTTTCATAGTAAAAGGAACCTAAAGTCTTCAAGAATATCTTCGTCATCTTTTTCTCCTCAAGAGGTGGATAGATTTGAGCAGCAATTTCACGCCACCTCTGGGCGCATTCCTTAAAAGATTCTCTGTCTCTTTGCGACATCGCCCGGAGTTGATCCCTGTCCGACGCTGTTGTACCCCAAAATTTGCCCTCCCATATTTTTCAAAATTTGCCAAGTCAAAGGTTCAAAAAGTTCCCCAAGGGTTACACAGTTCAAGGGCCTCCTAAACAGTCAAAACTAGGGTTTTGGTTATGACAAAGTAAATGAAGTTTCCAAGGGTCCAATCAAGTCCCACATGCCTACAAACATGGTCAAGCATCCTCATGTCAAGTGTCAAGACTTACAGCACAAAATTGCACAGTCAAAAACCCTAATTGCACTACAGTCAACTGTAGGGGCAAAATGGTCATTTGACAGTCAAAAGTTCAAATTTTTGGTCAACATCTCATTTTGAAGCCACAAACATCATTTGATCAATGCTTGATCATGATTCTCAAAGCTTGGCTCAAAAAGTCTCAAGATGCAAAAGTTTCCATATTTGGACAGTTGAAAAAGTCAACTGTAAATTGACCAGGGAATAACTTCCACATGGATTATCAGAAAAATTCCATCCAAAGCTCATTTTGAATATAAAGACATTTCCTACAACTCCTCTTCATACTTCAAGTCCAAGAAATGCTCTCACAAAAAGTTATCAATTTCAACATTATAGGTCATTTTCAAAAGTCAACAAAAAGGGACTTTAAGTCAAAGACCATAACTTGAGATTGGTAAATCAAAATGACATGGGACCAAAGACATTGGTTAGAGGACTCAAAGAAATTTCCAAAATGTCCAAGAACATGAGCAAATCTTGAAAATTGAGCAAGTTATGCCTTGTAGAAGTTGGGAAATTTTTGGATATTTTGAAAAGTCAACATTGATTCAAATGACCTAAAAATGCTAATGGGCCTCTTTTTCTTCCACAATTCATCATCCAAGTCATGTGCACGACCATTTGGCCCAAAGGGAAGTTTTTTATCATTTTTATTTATTTATTTGGATTTTTAATTATTAATAATTCATTTAATTAAAATAAATATATGAAAAATACTAAACCTACCTTTTTGAATCTTTTTGTGCATAAAATATCTCCAAGATTTCGTGCAAATCAGGTTAGGAAAGAATCAAAGGTAATTGGACATGATTTGGTAGCAAATGTGCATGAAAAGATTTGAAAATTATGGCATGGAAAATCAAATATTGTTTCATCAATTCATGGATTTTTTGATCAAATTCTCAACCCTAATCCTTCCATACATAAGTGCAAAGCAAACCCTCGTGCCCATAGACTGTCAGCTGCGCCATAGACCAAAAAGAAAACTTGAGTTTTTTTGCAAAAAAGTGGGAAACTGAAAACTAGGTTCTAGGGTGATTCAAGCCACAATACTTATTCCATTGTGTTCCTGAGGCTTCAAGGAACATATACAGATCAAAATCATCGTCCCTAACGCAGGAAATAGGTAGAACGATCTTGCCCGGTTCAAGCTTTTTTTCAGATTCTTGAAACATAATTCATGCATTATTTGTAAATTCTAATATTGGATTTGTATTCATTATACCATTCTGAAGCTAACAGTGTACTTTGATTGAATTTTTATGCACCATACGCGATTTCACCATGAACGAGACCTAGGGTTTTCAAAACTGTGAATTGGGGTTTCCCAGTTAAGGAAAAATTGGGACGTGAGGCTTGGACCATTAGAACCAGAAGACCATGGCCAATCAATTCCATATCTCGCGCCTAATTTATGAACCAAGAATCTCTAATCGCTATTTTTGGTATTTGGTTATTTTTTTGTTTTCAGATGAAACGCAGGGATGAAGAAGATGACCCAGTGGCAATCAGTGATTGGTCTATTTGAATTTTCGCGCTAGAATTCCACTAACCCTTATTTTCGCTTATGTTATTTGTGTATTATTTTATATACAAAGCGCGTTGGATAGCTCAGTGGTGAAGCGTAGCATTGGTAATCTTCAGGACCTGGGTTCGAGCCCCAGGTCCCCACCCCTTTCATATTATTTTTCCTTTAAACGTATTCCTATGCAGTTTCAACACAAGGAGTCCATCATACACCCCTGGGTCCAACCATGCCACGCCCCCCTGAGATTGATCCATTGGCTCCGATCAGAGGAACACCATATTCGTTGGTCAACATACAGGCATGCTAGTCAAAAGGTCAACAAGGCCAAAAGCTTAATGGGCTTAAAATGTTAACAATAACCTCCTACTGGGGACAGAACCCCCCAAGGTTTGCAAGTTTCTTTTATATTTTTTTTCATTTTTTATTTTGATTCAATTATTATTTTTAATTAGTTCTTTAATTTGATTATTTTCATAAAAAATATAAAAAACAATATAAAATCAGAAAAAGGCAAAAGTAAGTATTTTATTTAATTAATATATTTTTTGTAAATAAATATTATACATTAATTTTAGCTATTAAATTAGGTTTAATTCAAGCATTTTATTAATTAACTCAAAAAAATTATAGAAATTAGGTTTAATTATTTTAATTACTTTAATTCTTTTTTTCACCATTATTAATAATTAAATATTATTTATCTTTGCAATTAAATTACCATGTAATTAATTAGGTTAATTTAGGTTTAACTTTAATATTTTTTCTTAATAAATAAAAAATTAGAATTAGGGTTAATTTCTCAATTTAATTCAATTTCATAAAAATCATAAAATACAAAAATACCAAAAATAATCCCCTTTCATTTTAATTTTCATTAACTTAATCATTTAATTTAATTTCGTTAAAAGGGTCTAACGCCCTCGTTTCTAATCTTATTTCAATTCGCGCGTTTTATTTCGTTTCTTATAATTTTTATGTACCTCCCCCAAAGCCATGTAAATACTTATCTTTCGCATTTTATTTTAATTCTTTATTCTTTTTGTCAAATCGGGTTCTGGAAATTTTGGCGATGTGGACCCGCGCCTTTTGTAATAGTTTAGAACTTTACCTTTCTCGCACTTTTTTAACTGTTAAATAAATGCATGCAAGAATGAATGATAAAAATAAAAACAAACGCGTAGATCACCTATACCATGACAAGACAAAAATAAACGAACATGACACACAAATCACACACCACCCCTAGGGTACGCCTCACTGTTGCCTTGCCTCGAAAGGTGATCGTCGAGTAGAGGATGTCTTAGTGAGTCCTCATGATCCGGGAATCTGGCATGAGGGTAGCTTCTAAGGTGTCTTCCCATTGCTCTGGTGATCACCATGTCCCGAACCTCGAATTGACCCGAACACCTCCAACGGTGGTGCTACCTACCTCTCAATGGTGGGATGGCACTACTTTAAGGACATCTACACAGACGAATTCCTTAGGGTAGGTAGACGACTCTAGATACTTGCTCTAATTTCAAAAACAAATCAAAAATACTTTTCACACCGACACCTTTTCAAAAAGCTTTCGAAAGCAACTTTTCAAACACTCTTGAGGACCGATACAAGAGTCGAACTGAGATTTTCAAAGAAACTTTTTTAAAACCCACAGTTGAAAAGCAAGCAAACATTTTTGAAAACCCAAATGAGCAAGTATCTAAGAGCCCATGGATAACCATGGATAGAAAGGGTGCTAGCACCTTCCCTTTCTATAATCTACCTCCCGAACCGAGAGCAATCTCTATAAGGAATTTTTCTGTACTTTTGTCCTTTCCATTTGGAGAAAATAAAAGACGGTGGCGACTCTTGCTTCCGCGACATTTCGCGAACCAGCGTTAAACAGTCAGTTCCAGATCCACCGATCACAGAACTGGCGACTCTGCTGGGGACTAAACTTTAAAGTGAGGTGTACCTTAGGGCTTAGTTCATAACTGTGTTTTCAATTGTATTGATTTGTGTGCTTTAAATTGTGGGATTGTCTTGGGAGTTCTATAGATCCTAGCCCGGATTTGGGGGATACCTTCTTAGAAAGTAGCAACAAGGCTGTGAGGGAACTGTGCGGGGTATACCGACATGGTTGAAACAGTCTGCTACGTTGATGTGGCACTTTGGTGTGTACCGGTAACCCTTGAGTTCAGTCAAGGAGAGTACGGGGCCTCCGCGTGGTGTCATGAAGCATCAACAGACCTTAGGAACCTTAATTGAACCATCTTGGCCTCTTTAGGGTAGTGAGATAACTGACTTTGGTGCAGTCCGAGGTTGGTTGATACTCGATACTACACTCAATTGAGGGTTGCTTTCCTGGAATATTTCGGTCGCCAGTTCAGTGGCTAAATCGAAACGATGAACAATGAAAGCAACCCCGTGATATTGGGACCCTGAGAACCCGGTTACTTCTAATAGGACAGGTTGAACCCACCAACTTCAAGAGGGTACTACCCAGAACCCATGCTGGCCTTAAACCTTAAGGGCTTGTCTTGTGTGCCTTGTGTGCCTTACATGTTTGTCTTTGTAAATATTTGTGGTGTGTTTAATCATAGCATCATGACATCATCCAACATCATATGCATTGACTAACCATTTCAGGGGTTCGAATCTTCATCTTTGTTCTTTGTTTTATAGGACATGGAAACTGTTCGCAGAAAGACAATTCAAATCAGTCTTGTAAGGGTCCCTCCTCAGCTTAAGGAACTTATATCCAGGATTCCCGAGAACTCTTCATTCAGTGAAAGACATGGAAGTCTCATCAGCTTGGTCAACACCAACATTGAGGAAGATATGATAAAGATCCTGTTCCAGTTCTTTGACCCTTTGCATCACTGTTTCACCTTCTTGGATTATCAGTTGGTACCTATATTGGAGGAGTTCTCCCGGCTCCTGAAGATCCCTATCCTTGATCAACTACCCTACAACGGTACGGAAAAGGAACCTAAGCTTGAAGAGATTGCTAAAGCCTTGCACCTACAGTCATCTGACCTCAAGGGACATTGGGAAGTTAGAAGTGGTATCAAAGGGTTCTTAGCCAGGTTTCTGTTTGAAAAGGCCCATGAATGTTGGAGCTCCCTTGACTTACAGGCTTTTGAAGAAGTTGTGGCCCTCCTTGTCTATGGTTTGGTGTTGTTCCCTAACCCAGATCAGCTTATAGATATCAGTGCTGTCCAGATCTTCATGTCCAGGAATCCTATACCTACGTTGCTGGGGGACATCCTTCACTCATGTTACACTCGAACCATGAGAAAAAGGGGTGTCCTTATGTGTTGCACTCCTCTCCTGGGAAGGTGGTTTATTTCGCACCTTCCACAATCAGTTCTGAAGAATGAGCGGGGTTTGAGATGGTCACAACGGTTGATGACTCTTACACATACAGATATACATTGGTGCCCTCGGACCAGAGAGGATGTCACCATCATTGATCGTTGCGGGGAGTACCCTAATGTTCCTTTACTTGGAATCAGAGGAGGTATTACTTACAACCCATGCCTGGCTTGGAGACAGTTTGGTTATGCTCGGAGGGATGGTCCTCATGACATGTTAATTCCTGACATAGTTTTTGACTTCGACAACGATGCACAAGGACTTTGCCAGAGATTTATCAGAGCTTGGAGGATGCCCAGTAGGATAGACAGTAAGACACTGGGGCACAGGAACTCCATGCCATTGGAACCCTATCTCAAGTGGGTACGAGCCCGCTCCCAGAAGTTAGTAATGCCTTATCCTCATATGCTCTCTGTAATCAAAGAGCCAGTCTCAGAAGGAGAAGTGTCCTACACCATTCAGCACCCTGATATGCCCACATCTTGGGTCCAGCTTAAGGAAGAACGGAATTCTCTTGAGACCAGTCTACATGCTAGTGAAAAGAAGGTCCTGGAGCTCACCCGCCTGTTGCATGAGGAGAGGAATCTCAACACCTACATAGCTCCAAAGAGGATGCGTAGTGTCTTCTGGGATTGATTTGCTTTTGTATTATTTTGCCCATGAGGCTTTGATGTACTAAACAGTTATTTACTTAATGATAATGGGTGTTCTTTTTTTGTCTACAACGAATTTGAACTTTCGAGCCCTTGAATGCATTGCATAAACACATATCATTCATCATGTGCATAGCAGGTTTTCCTCTTTTCAGGTTTCTTACCGTTCTTCGCTGTTTATTTCAGCATCATGAACCCCGACTCGTCATCAACTGAGATGTCCATCAAGGCTCTTCAGGCGCAGAATGCGCAATTTCAGGAACTAATCATGGGTTTGGCTCAGGGCCAAGAGGAGCTGAAAGCTCTGCTCCTGAAGAAGGAGAAAAAGAAGAAGAGAAGGACTGTTCTGTTTAACTCGGGCCGAAGGTTTGGCAACACTCTGCAAAATGAAGAGGCTGGTTCTTCCATAGGCAAGGGTACTCCTCAAGAGGGAAAAGGTCCTAGTCCAGTAGTCTCCGACAACGAGACTGATTTTGATGAAGAGCAATATCCTCCTGCAGAAGACAGATACAAGCAGTTGGAAGACAGGTTGAATGCTATGGAGATCCAACAAGTGCCTGGGCTGGATTTTGGAGATTTGGGGTTGTCTACTGGTGTGATCATTCCTCATAAGTTCAAGGCACCATCTTTCACTAAGTACGACGGGGCGTCTTGTCCCAAGCTACATCTCAGGTCGTATGTGCGGAAGATTCAACCGTACTCAGTGGATAAGAATTTGTGGATCCACTTCTTCCAGGAGAGTCTTTCAGGGACTCATCTCGAATGGTTCTATCAACTGGATGGGACCAAGGTTCGTAACTGGGAGGAGTTGGCTACTGCTTTCTATAAGCAGTATCAGTATAATGCCGACCTTGCCCCTACGCGTACCCAACTCCAGGGTATGTCGTTAGGTTCAAGTGAAGGTTTTAAAGAGTACGCTCAGAAGTGGAGAGATCTGGCTGGCAGGGTGCAGCCTCCGTTGACTGATCGGGAGTTGGTAGACATGTTCTTGGGGACCCTATCTGGGCCATTTTTCAACCATCTTATCGGTAACTCGTCTGCAGGGTTTACCGATCTTATTCTAACTAGAGAGAGAATTGAGGCTGGGTTGAAGTCTGGCAAGATTCCAAAGGGTGCATCTACAAGTTCAGAGAAGAAACCCTTCAAGAAGGAGCCTAGTGCTGTATATGGCTCTAGAAGGCAAGAGAAACCTGAGCACCGCCAATCTGTCAACGCGGTGATGATTGCCAAGCCTGCTGCCGCTCCTCGGCAAACCAATCCTCAGAGGGTTGAAAGACCCAGAAGAGAGTTTACCCATTTGAGCATGACTTTATCGCAGATTTTGTCGCAGTTGTTGTCCACCAATCTAGTGACTGTCAGAGAGGCCCCTAAAGTTGTGAACACTGCCTCTCCCAAATACGATCCAAATGCCCGCTGTGCCTATCACTCCGATAGCCCGGGGCATTCCACTGATGACTGTTGGGCATTAAGGAACAAGCTGCAGGACCTTATTGATGCTAAGGAGGTACAGTTTGAGGCATCTGAGAAACCTAATGTAGTGACAGCTCCCCTGCCTGCTCATGGAGTGAATGCTATTGGGGACGAAGCTGAAGTGGATGAAGCTGAGTTTGATAGCTGGATTTACCCGGCAACCGACAGTGGACTTAACAATTGGAGTGCAAAGGACAATCTACCTGTTTCTCTTGTTACTGAGTAATGAATTCCTATGTTTTGGTATTTGTAATAAACAATAAATTAAACTTTATGGCCCGGTGTCTTACCCGAGGCACCGTGGCTTCATTTGTGAGGGCATATAAATTGTCATTTCATATATCATAAATGTAAATCTTGGACGTTTTCTCGCATTACAAATCTTATGCTCCTTTTCTGTCTTTCTTTCCTTTATATACATATTTCAAAACAGCTGTATTTACACACACTCACTCATACAGGTTCCAATCCACTCTGGATCTCACTGGTAACGACTCTGCTACTGCCAGTTATGACTTCGAAAATCCGATCAACTTAGCCGAAGACGAAGGTGAGGATGATTGCGAAGTGCCTGGTGATCTTGCGAGACTGTTGCTCTAGGAAGAGAGGGAAATTCAACCACACGAAGAGCCAGTGGAAACAATAAACTTGGGTACTGAGGCAGACAGGAAAGAGGTAAAGATTGGTGCCAACCTAGAGCTCAGCGTGAAGCAACGGTTGACTCAGATGTTACATGATTATATAGAGATCTTTGCTTGGTCCTACGAAGACATGCCCGGGTTGGATACCGATATTGTGGTCCATCACTTGCCCACTAAGGAAGATTGCCCTCCGGTTAAGCAAAAGGTCCGTCGTATGCGTCCAGAGATGTCTGAGAAGATTAAAGCCGAGGTTATGAAACAGTTTGATGTTGGGTTCCTTGCAGTGACTTCTTACCCCCAGTGGGTTGCTAATGTGGTGCCGGTACCAAAGAAGGATGGAAAGGTCAGAATGTGTGTCGACTACAGGGATCTGAACAGGGCCAGCCCCAAGGATGACTTCCCTCTACCTCACATTGATGTTCTGGTTGATAATACTGCTCAGCATAAGGTGTTCTCTTTCATGGATGGTTTTTCAGGTTATAATCAGATCAAGATGGCTCCTGAAGACATGGAAAAGACTACGTTTGTTACTCAGTGGGGCACCTTCTGCTACAAGGTCATGCCTTTTGGACTGAAAAATGCTGGGGCAACCTACCAACGTGCCATGGTTGCTTTGTTTCATGACATGATCCATCATGAGATAGAAGTGTATGTTGACGACATGATCGCAAGGTCCCAGACTGAGGAAGAGAACCTAGATCATCTGCAGAAATTGTTTGACCGTCTGAAGTTGTACAATCTAAGGTTGAACCCGAACAAGTGCACCTTCGGGGTAAGATCTGGAAAGTTGCTAGGCTTCGTCGTAAGTGATAAAGGTATCCAAGTGGACCCTGCCAAGGTTAAAGCTATTCAAGAGATGCCAGTTCCTAAGACAGAGAAAGAGGTTAGAGGCTTTTTAGGACGCCTGAATTACATTGCTCGATTCATCTCGCATCTAACTGCCACCTGTGAGCCAATCTTCAAGCTGCTGAAGAAAGACCAGGTAGTACGTTGGAATGATGAATGCCAGGCTGCCTTTGACAGAATCAAAGAGTATCTCCAAGAACCACCTATTCTTATGCCACCGGTTGAAGGGAGACCTCTGATACTATACCTGACAGTACTTGACAACTCAATGGGGTGTGTGCTGGGGCAGCATGACGAGTCTGGCCGAAAAGAGCACGCCATTTATTACCTTAGCAAAAAGTTTACCGACTGTGAGACCTGATACTCACTGCTTGAGAAAACTTGCTGCGCTTTGGTATGGGCTGCTCGCCGGCTGAGACAGTATATGCTGACTCACACTACCTTGTTGATCTCAAAGATGGATCCTATAAAGTACATATTCGAAAAGCCTGCTCTGTCTGGGAGAATTGCAAGATGGCAGATGATCTTGACAGAATACGACATTCAGTACACAACCCAGAAAGCCATCAAGGGAAGTGTACTGGCAGACCACTTGGCACATCAGGCCGTAGACGACTATCAGTCAATGAACTTCGAGTTTCCGGACGAAAGCATCATGATTGTGACTGATTGTGAAGTACCTGGACCGGATGAAGGACCTGAGGAAGGATCCCGTTGGTCTATGCACTTTGACGGAGCCTCCAACGCTTTGGGAAACGGTATTGGCGCTGTAATCATATCTCCTCAAGGCACTCATACTCCGCTCACTGCCCGGCTATGTTTCAACTGCACCAACAACATGGCGAAGTATGAGGCGTGCATCATGGGTCTTCAAGCTGCGATCGACTTAAGGATCAAGTTTCTGAGTGTCTTTGGAGATTCCGCTCTTGTGATCAATCAGATCAAAGGAGAGTGGGATACGAAACATCCGAATCTTATTCCTTACAGAGAATATGTATTGACCTTGATCCCCCACTTCACAAAGATAACCTTCGAACACTTTCCGAGAGAGGAGAATCAGCTGGCGGACGCGTTAGCTACGATGTCTTCTATGTTCAAAGTCAAATGGGATAATGAGGCTCCCCGGATCATCATCTGGAAACTGGACGAACCGGCATACTGTTGCGATCTCGAGACTGAATTGGTGACTGAGAAGCCTTGGTACCATGAGGTGAAGAGATATCTGGAAGCTCAGGAATACCCTGAGGGTGCCTCTGTCAATGATAACAAGTTCCTGAGAAGGTTCGCGGCAAAGTTCTTTCTTAGCAACGGCATCTTGTACAAGCGAAACCATGATTCGACCTTACTGCGTTGTGTGGATAAGACTGAAGCAGAAAGGATCATGGAAGAGTTACATGAAGGGACCTTTGGTACACACTCCAGTGGGCACACTATGGCTAAAAAGATCCTTCGGGCAGGGTATTACTGGTCCACAATGGAAGCTGACTGCTACCAACACTCTCGGACATGCCATAAATGCCAGATATATGCAGACAAGGTGCATGTTCCTCCAGTTCCTTTGAATGTTCTGACTGCGCCTTGGCCGTTTGCAATGTGGGGCATAGACATGATTGGTGAGATTAAACCTACGGCATCTAACGGACATCGCTTCATCCTGGTAGCGATTGATTACTTCACAAAGTGGGTGGAGGCAGCTTCCTATGCTACGGTAACCAGGACTATTGTGGCACGGTTCATTCGGCATAATCTGATCCGTCGGTACGGCGTCCCAGAAAGAATTATTACAGACAACAGTACCAATCTGAATAACAAGATGATCACTGAGCTCTGCGAGCAGTTTAAGATACAGCACCACAACTCTTCTCCTTACAGGCCGAAGATGAATGGGGCTGTAGAAGCAGCAAATAAAAATATTAAGAAAATCGTGCAGAAGATGACAGTGACTTATAAAGATTGGCACGAGATGTTACCGTTCGCTCTACATGGGTACCGTACCTCAGCCAGGACGTCAATCGGGGCAACTCCTTTCTCCTTGGTCTACGGTATGGAGGCAGTCTTACCGATCGAAGTGCAAATACCCTCTCTCCGGATAATAAAGGATGCAAATCTGAACGAAGATGATTGGATCCAGATACGACTTGATCAGCTAAACCTCATTGACGAAAAGAGACTTGCTGCTATCTGTCATGGTCAAACGTATCAGAAACGGATGATCAGGGCATTTAACAAAAAGGTCAGACCACAAGAGTATCGAGTTGGGGATCTGGTAATCAAGCGAATCATCCTTCCTCAGAGTGATCCAAGGGGCAAATGGACCCCCACGTACGAAGGGCCATTTGTGGTTAAACATGTGTTCTCAGGAGGAGCCATGATTCTAACCAACATGGATGGTGACGACCTTCCTCACCCTGCCAATGCAGACATAGTAAAAAGATACTACGCATGAAAAAAGACCCGCTAGGCTGACATGCCTAGGCAAAAATTAGGGCTTCCCGGCGAACCAAAAGGGTTCGGGCAAAATGAAGGGATGAAATGAAAAAAATCTGTACACCCGGCAAGTCGAAAACCTGAAAAGGCGGCTTGGGCAAAAATGGGTATCCCGGTGGACTGAAAACCCGAAAGGGCGGTCCAGGCAAAATTTAGGGATAAAAGCGTAATACTATGTCTCATTGGATCACTTTGCATCCAGAATCCGGTATCTACATCAAGTTCAGACGGCATCGATCAGTCAGCTTCACCTTCAACCAAGGTCATCAAGTGATGAGACGCTCAGAGTTATAAAGGCAATAGCAGAGTTGAAACCCAGTGGATCATTCATTTCACACAGCTGTTTTATTTTCTCTTGTACAAAATTTGTATAAACTCTTTTGTTCGGCGGTGTTCTCTTACTAGGACGTCAGCCTCTTGTACATAAAAACGCCTATTTACAGGCCATTCAAAAATCAATACAAATACACTTTTCAGTTAAAATTGCCAATTGTTTTTCCTTTTTCTGTTTTGTTTTGCGAAGAACGTCCAAGGTTCAATTTGTGATATATGCATTGACAATAATTTGCTAACTCATGAATATTTGCGTACGAAACAAAGGATTAATTACAGGTAACATTAGAAACAGGGGCAATAAAGAGTTGTCTACGCAATCTAATTGTTCTATCCACTAAGGTACCAAGGTAGGTTCAACTAAAGAACATAACCAGATATCTTAATCCCCCAGAGAGTGAGCCAGCAAGTCAGTACACTCTCCTCAAGCAAAGCTACTATCAAACCTTAAGGAAGTTGGGTATCCTCCAGCAGATCCCAACATTCCCCAGCAGTATACATGCATTCTTAACAAGCATCCCCGACAGTCTTGGTATAAAATATTGTTCCCCGGCGGTATATCAAACATTCAGTGGAGTCACCTCCCCAGCAGCTCAAACTTCCCCAAGGAAGTCCAATCCAGCTCCCCCAGGAAAGTTGGAATCATCTCCCCAGCAGTAAGCTTATCCCCAGTAGATTCTGGAAGCTTATCCTCGCAGAACACGAACGCGTCCCCCGGCTTTATTCAAAGAGTTATTTCCTTACCAGGATATAACTGGGTTATCCTCAGCCAAAAGCCACGGAAAGAGCGTCCTCGACACAGTTTTCTTATCACCAGCGAAGTCTATTAACACTTCCAGCACAACGAGGGTATCCCCAGCAAGTTATTATCAACACTCAGCAGAGTATCTCTCTCCCCACGGAGTATTGTTCCCCAGCAAGATCACTAGGGTACTTTTCTCCCCGCAGAGTAATCCATTCGCCAAGTTCATTCCCCGACGGAGTTATCTTCTCCTACCGGTATTCTTGCGACTATCATCCCCAGCAGAAGCAAAATCTATTCTTCAACATCAGCCCAGGAGTGACTTCCCGGCACCCGTCAAGGATTTACTTTCCTAGACGAAAAACATACATTCGTAAACATCGCATACATCATTATAGCATGCATGTACGCATCATATCTTACAAATCTCATTTATGTTGAGAACATCATTGCTTGATCCATATCATGCATTGAGTATAACTAACCTTTACCTTTCAGGAAAGATGCAGTTAAATTCTCGACTACATTTCAAGACCTAGACCGGTTCAGTTAAATCGACTCCAAAGATTTTTTTGTTTCTTATCCAGTCAAAGGCCTTCTCTGGTTCAGTCAGATCGACCCTAAGATCTCCCTGTTCTTATCCAGTTGAAGACATTTCAAGACCTAGACCGGTTCAGTTAATCGACCCTAAGATTTTATGTTTCTTATCCAGTCCAAGGCCTTCTCTAGTCCAGTTAAATCGACCCCAAACAGATTTTCCTGATAAAGACTCAGTAAAAGTTATCCAAGATTCTCTCAATGATTGCTATTGAGGTTGTAGTCACCTATGGTTCTCTCCCCGATCCTGCGGAGGTAGTAATCATCCCCAGATTCGCTCAATGATACTGTTGAAGTCGAAGTCGCCCAAGATTCTCTCAATGATTGCTATTGAGGTTGTAGTCGCCTATGGTTCTCTCCCCGATCCTGTGGAGGTAGTAATCATCCCAAGATTCGCTCAACGATTGCTGTTGAAGTTGAAGTTATCCAAGATTCTCTCAATGATTGCTATTGAGGTTGTAGTCGCCTATGGTTCTCTCCCCGATCCTGCGGAGGTAGTAATCATCCCAAGATTCGCTCAACGATTGCTGTTGAAGTTGAAGTTATCCAAGATTCTCTCAATGATTGCTGTTGAGGTTGAAGTCATCCGAGGTTCTCTCACCGTTCCTGTTGAGGTAGTGACCATCCCTGGTTCATTCATCACCTTTTGAAGCTCCAGATCCAGCTCATGTAACCAGTCAGGACACATCTGTACAAAGAGTTTAAAGATCAGCTCCTGCAACATGCCAGGTACTCATTTTTCTTTTGCAGATACGCAAGTTCTCGCTAAGGAATCTCTTATGCGATCAACATCCAGATGGCATCTATAAGACCATCCACCATCCATCATCTCTTAGCATGGCATCTATAAGCCCATCACCCTATCCATCAACCTCCAAATGGCATCTATAAGCCCATTCCCACCATCATACTACTATGTGAGCGCAAATTTCTGGGCACTCTAGTGTTCAATCATCTTCCACCTTCGGATTACGAAAGGCACGTCAGCCAATCTACATCCTCAGGTCTAAGAAGATTGAACAGGGGAAACTGTTGTACCCCAAAATTTTCCCTCCCATATTTTTCAAAATTTGCCAAGTCAAAGGTTCAAAAAGTTCCCCAAGGGTTACACAGTTCAAGGGCCTCCTAAACAGTCAAAACTAGGGTTTTGGTTCTGACAAAGTAAATGAAGTTTCCAAGGGTCCAATCAAGTCCCACATGCCTACAAACATGGTCAAGCATCCTCATGTCAAGTTTCAAGATTTACAGCACAAAATTGCACAGTCAAAAACCCTAATTGCACTACAGTCAACTGTAGGGGCAAAATGGTCATTTGACAGTCAAAAGTTCAAATTTTTGGTCAACATCTCATTTTGAAGCCACAAACATCATTTGATCAATGCTTGATCATGATTCTCAAAGCTTGGCTCAAAAAGTCTCAAGATGCAAAAGTTTCCATATTTGGACAGTTGAAAAAGTCAACTGTAAATTGACCAGGGCATAACTTCCACATGGATTATCAGAAAAATTCCATCCAAAGCTCATTTTGAAGATAAAGACATTTCCTACAACTCCTCTTCATACTTCAAGTCCAAGAAATGCTCTCACAAAAAGTTATCAATTTCAACATTATAGGTCATTTTCAAAAGTCAACAAAAAGGGACTTTAAGTCAAAGACCATAACTTGAGATTGGTAAATCAAAATGAAATGGGACCAAAGACATTGGTTATAGGACTCAAAGACCTTTCCAAAATGTCCAAGAACATGAGCAAAGCTTTAAAATTGAGCAAGTTATGCCTTGTAGAAGTTGGGAAATTTTTGGATATTTTGAAAAGTCAACATTGATTCAAATGACCTAAAAATGCTAATGGGCCTCTTTTTCTTCCACAATTCATCATCCAAGGCATGTGCACGACCATTTGGCCCAAAGGGAAGTTTTTTATCATTTTTATTTATTTATTTGGATTTTTAATTATTAATAATTCATTTAATTAAAATAAATATATGAAAAATACTAAACCTACCTTTTTGAATCTTTTTGTGCATAAAATATCTCCAAGATTTCGTGCAAATCAGGTTAGGAAAGAATCAAAGGTAATTGGACATGATTTGGTAGCAAATGTGCATGAAAAGATTTGAAAATTATGGCATGGAAAATCAAATATTGTTTCATCAATTCATGGATTTTTTGATCAAATTCTCAACCCTAATCCTTCCATACATAAGTGCAAAGCAAACCCTCGTGCCCATAGACTGTCAGCTGCGCCATAGACCAAAAAGAAAACTTGAGTTTTTTTGCAAAAAAGTGGGAAACTGAAAACTAGGTTCTAGGGTGATTCAAGCCACAATACTTATTCCATTGTGTTCCTGAGGCTTCAAGGAACATATACAGATCAAAATCATCGTCCCTAACGCAGGAAATAGGTAGAACGATCTTGCCCGGTTCAAGCTTTTTTTCAGATTCTTGAAACATAATTCATGCATTATTTGTAAATTCTAATATTGGATTTGTATTCATTATACCATTCTGAAGCTAACAGTGTACTTTGATTGAATTTTTATGCACCATACGCGATTTCACCATGAACGAGACCTAGGGTTTTCAAAACTGTGAATTGGGGTTTCCCAGTTAAGGAAAAATTGGGACGTGAGGCTTGGACCATTAGAACCAGAAGACCATGGCCAATCAATTCCATATCTCGCGCCTAATTTATGAACCAAGAATCTCTAATCGCTATTTTTGGTATTTGGTTATTTTTTTGTTTTCAGATGAAACGCAGGGATGAAGAAGATGACCCAGTGGCAATCAGTGATTGGTCTATTTGAATTTTCGCGCTAGAATTCCACTAACCCTTATTTTCGCTTATGTTATTTGTGTATTATTTTATATACAAAGCGCGTTGGATAGCTCAGTGGTGAAGCGTAGCATTGGTAATCTTCAGGACCTGGGTTCGAGCCCCAGATCCCCACCCCTTTCATATTATTTTTCCTTTAAACGTATTCCTATGCAGTTTCAACACAAGGAGTCCATCATACACCCCTGGGTCCAACCATGCCACGCCCCCCTGAGATTGATCCATTGGCTCCGATCAGAGGAACACCATATTCGTTGGTCAACATACAGGCATGCTAGTCAAAAGGTCAACAAGGCCAAAAGCTTAATGGGCTTAAAATGCTAACAATAACCTCCTACTGGGGACAGAACCCCCCAAGGTTTGCAAGTTTCTTTTATATTTTTTTTCATTTTTTATTTTGATTCAATTATTATTTTTAATTAGTTCTTTAATTTGATTATTTTCATAAAAAATATAAAAAACAATATAAAATCAGAAAAAGGCAAAAGTAAGTATTTTATTTAATTAATATATTTTTTGTAAATAAATATTATACATTAATTTTAGCTATTAAATTAGGTTTAATTCAAGCATTTTATTAATTAACTCAAAAAAATTATAGAAATTAGGTTTAATTATTTTAATTACTTTAATTCTTTTTTTCACCATTATTAATAATTAAATATTATTTATTTTTGCAATTAAATTACCATGTAATTAATTAGGTTAATTTAGGTTTAACTTTAATATTTTTTCTTAATAAATAAAAAATTAGAATTAGGGTTAATTTCTCAATTTAATTCAATTTCATAAAAATCATAAAATACAAAAATACCAAAAATAATCCCCTTTCATTTTAATTTTCATTAACTTAATCATTTAATTTAATTTCGTTAAAAGGGTCCAACGCCCTCGTTTCTAATCTTATTTCAATTCGCGCGTTTTATTTCGTTTCTTATAATTTTTATGTACCTCCCCCAAAGCCATGTAAATACTTATCTTTCGCATTTTATTTTAATTCTTTATTATTTTTGTCAAATCGGGTTCTGGAAATTTTGGCGATGTGGACCCGCGCCTTTTGTAATAGTTTAGAACTTTACCTTTCTCGCACTTTTTTAACTGTTAAATAAATGCATGCAAGAATGAATGATAAAAATAAAAACAAACGCGTAGATCACCTATACCATGACAAGACAAAAATAAACGAACATGACACACAAATCACACACCACCCCTAGGGTACGCCTCACTGTTGCCTTGCCTCGAAAGGTGATCGTCGAGTAGAGGATGTCTTAGTGAGTCCTCATGATCCGGGAATCTGGCATGAGGGTAGCTTCTAAGGTGTCTTCCCATTGCTCTGGTGATCACCATGTCCCGAACCTCGAATTGACCCGAACACCTCCAACGGTGGTGCTACCTACCTCTCAATGGTGGGATGGCACTACTTTAAGGACATCTACACAGACGAATTCCTTAGGGTAGGTAGACGACTCTAGATACTTGCTCTAATTTCAAAAACAAATCAAAAATACTTTTCACACCGACACCTTTTCAAAAAGCTTTCGAAAGAAACTTTTCAAACACTCTTGAGGACCGATACAAGAGTCGAACTGAGATTTTCAAAGAAACTTTTTTAAAACCCACAGTTGAAAAGCAAGCAAACATTTTTGAAAACACAAATGAGAAAGTATCTAAGAGCCCATGGATAACCATTGATAGAAAGGGTGCTAGCACCTTCCCTTTCTATAATCTACCTCCCGAACCGAGAGCAATCTCTATAAGGAATTTTTCTGTGCTTTTGTCCTTTCCATTTGGAGAAAATAAAAGACGGTGGCGACTCTTACTTCCGCGACATTTCGCGAACCAGCGTTAAACAGTCAGTTCCAGATCCACCGATCACAGACGCCATGTCAACGTTATACTTATACTGATGGACAAAAGCTTCGCTAAGATCGTTGAAGTTGCGGATCCGAATACTGTCTAAACCCATATACCACTTTAGAGCAGCACCCGTCAAACTGTCTTGAAAATAGTGAATCAACAAGTCATGATCATCGGAATACGTAGACATCTTTCTCACGTACATATTCAAGTGACTCTGAAGACACGAATCACCCTTATATCTTTCAAAGTCTGGCACTTTGAATTTTGCTAGAATCTTGACATTCGGAACTAAACAAAGGTCATGCGTGTTCTTTCCAAACAAATCTTTCCCCTTTTAACGCTCTGAGCTCCTTCTGCATTTCTTGGAATTGGTCTTGAAATTCTTCCATTCTATCAAAAAGACCCAAACTTTCAGCAGGCTCGGCAGGATAAGTAGGTTCATTCAAGTATGGCACGGAGTGAACCACAGGAGAGACAGTTGTCATTACCGGTTGCGGGAAAGGTGTTACAGACGGGATTACCGGCGGCATGGCAGTTGTCTCTGGTTGAGGAAGAGACAAAGCAGGTTGAAACAAAGGTTGGACGACAGGCTGATACCCCTCTGGCACAAAGTTGTAAGGCATTCCCCACGGAAAACCTTTCGGCATCTGATGTTGAAGCAGAGAATTGATTTGGGTCACAGATGTTGGAACAGTGACAATCTCGGAAACCACAGTAGTTGAAGTCTGAATCTCAACGGCTGTAGTCGATGGCTGATTCTGAGCAGCCATCAAACTTTCCACTAGTGCAGTTAACTTTTCCATACCGACACGAAGGGTAGCGACCTCCTCACGAAGCTCAAGGTTTTCCTGTTCCAGATCTTCCATTTTCCTCTGTCGATTGGCTCGAGTATCGTATCAATGAGACACCTTGACAACCCTTTAGAGTGGAAAAAGAAACAAGGATGAGACTCTAGAAAACATGTGAAGTGGAATGCTGGATGATGCATGATATGTGATGCAAATGATGATTCATTTTAATAGTTTTTCAAGGACCTTAAATAATTTTGCACACATTAATGGTAAAGGAATTTGGAACAACAAAAACTCAATCCATTAATCAAAAGCGGTAAATTACAACTTACAACTTTGGGAACAACAAAACAATAAATTACAACTTTGGGATAACAACCCAATAATAAAGCAGTAAACTACAACTTTGGAACATGAAGCCCATAATAAAGCAGTAAATTACAACTTTGGAACATGAAGCCCTTTTACAGAGTTTTACAAAATGACATTAGTAAAATAAAACTAAGAACTAAAGATCACTCAGAATCATCAGATGAAGGACCAAACGCCAACTGTAACCGGAGATTCTTGATCTTCTCTTCATAAAAGTCTTCCATCTCTTTCTTCTCAGCTACCAGTCGATCAATGATTTCCTTTTGCGGATTAGGAACGAGAGCGACGCTTACCGAACCTTCCTTCTTTCTCTTCCTTTCACTAGCATACTTCTTCAGTAAAGCGTCCTTTTGACTAAGTTTCTCATCATGATCAATGAACCAGCCGTCTTGAATAAACAGCAAATCCTCCTTTTCCTTTAGCTGTTGAGCCAGGACCCGATTCTCATATTCAGACATGTTATACTTCTCTTTCCAAGCATCTCTCTCGGATTTCATCCTAGCCAGATTTCCTTGGTATTCTCTCATATTCTCGATAGGGATATCAACAGATGATGATGCAACGGTAGGGAATAAAGGTCTCTCAGGTTTATAGGGCATCTTGAGAGCACAAGCCCTAGCACGGACCCATTGTAGGTAAGGCTCCAACGAAACGGCACCCCTATGTCCTAACATATCTCTCCCTTTCCTATGGATGTGGCGCCAAGCTCCTTCGATCTCCCTCTTAGCTTCCTGGTGATCTTGTGCTTCTTGTAAAAAGAAACCACTCACATGGATGTTGTTTGGCTTGTCCCTCATCGGGTATCCAAACTGACGGCGCGCGAGAACAGGGTTACAGTTGATTCCACCCTTCGTACCAAGAAGGGGCACGTTAGGAAATGCACCACAGCTATCGATGATCTTCACGTCATAGTAAACTCAATTATACCAATCAATGTCGAAATGAGTGAGAGCCATAATTTTTGGCGCCCATCGCGGCTCCTTCTCAAGATCCCAGAAAACATCAGACCCAGGTAGATGAGAAACATACCACTGATACAACAACGGTGCACAACAAATAATCATCCCCCCTTGATAAGAGTTTCGAAGATGGATGGAGTAGTAGGTATCTCCTAGCAGCGTAGGGACTGGATTTCCAATCAAGAAGATTCTGATGGCGTTGATATCCACAAACTTATCAACGTTAGGGAACAGGAATAAACCATAAGCGAGTAAAGCAAAGACGTCTTCAAAGGCAATAGTATCTTTTATCTCAACGAAGTGACGAGCTTTCCTCAACAAAAACTGCACAGACAAGCCTCGGATTCCCCCTTTTGTAGTCATGTTCTCCTCTATCTCTGACTTCTTCAAGTGGGTGATGGTCGTTATCTCGTGAGATTTGGGTTCCTCTTCTAATCCAGAAAAGGGAACACAGTCGGTGATCGGCAAACCAAGTATGTAGGAGTACTCTTCTAAGGTGGGCATCAACTGGTAATCCGGAAAGGTGAAACATCGGTACAAAGGATCGTAGAATTGGACCAACGTATTAAGAATGCCTTCCTTCATCTTGCGCTTCATGAGAGGTATAATGGACCCATACTTTCTCTGAAAATCCGTCGGGTTCTTGATCTCAGTAATTAAACTCTTCAGTTCTTCAATCTCGGGCTCCTTAAAACTAAAACTTCGAGTGTTTCTCCTTCTAAATTCCATAATACCTGAGATGTCTGCAGAAATCATTCCTAAGTCCCTTGAAAAACAAGTTTTTTACAAAAATGTTGATGGATGCATGAATGAATGATAATGCAACAGTTACACACAAGTTCACAAACATGGGGTTCAAAGGTTCAACGTTTCAGCATGGAGTCAAAGGTAAAGCCCACCCCAAGGTATGTACTATCGGTTCAATCACACCTGTAAGACAAGGTTCTAAGAGTTCCCAAAGTCTACATTCCTCCTTCGGATATTACCAACGTCTTGATTACTCAATAATTAGCAATATTCTCAAGAGAAACTCATCCGAGCGTAGCCTCGCGTAACAACTACTTCCGAATTACTCCGTTATAGTCTCCGCGCTACACCTAAAAGGCCAAGATGGGTTAGGGTTCTACGGTCCTCAATTTCTCTGGCTCCTAGGTCGAAAATAATAATGTCTTCCCGATTACTCGGTAAACAAATATTAAGTTCAAGAGGGCCTTCCATTGAGTGGGGGATCTCATTCCTCCTTCTTCGGGATTACTCCCTCAAAGTTAACAAGACTGTACCGCCCGTCCTATTCTTAAGTGTAACTTAATCCGGGTATAGGATTCGTCCTTTGCAAAAAACCCAAACAACCCCAATTTAAGCACATAATCAAACAAATCAAATAATAAAATAGATAAAACAAACTAGGCTGAACCCACTTAGGGATGGACCAGCAAGAGGTCAATCTTTCCCCAACAGAGTCGCCAATTCTGTAGCGATAAAAAAATGTAGCGGGGTAAATCGGAGATCGAATTATTGATTAATTCGTCTCACAAAAGCAAGAGTCGCCACCGCGCTTTATTATTTCCAAGGGAAAAGGGGAAAGAGCGAAATAAAACCCTAAATATGCAATGTAAAATAATACTTTTTAAAAGTAATAAAAATACAAAGCGCTTTTTGAAAAGAGATCTATGGTTCGGGGGTTGGTTATACAATGGGAAGGTATTAGCACCCAATGTATCTATAGTACTCTATAGGAACCTTTTGAAATATCTGTTTATTAAAATGTTTGTTTGATTAAAAATAAATTGTTTTGGCCGAAAAGGGGTACAGACGGGTTTTTGAAGGTACGACGACCTAATGTCGAAGTTTTGGCTTGAAAGGTATAAGTTTTGAAAAGATTGAATATTTGGGGAAAAATCGTCTTAAGTTTTAATGAAATGCAGATGTTCGCGTGATTGGACTTGAGGACATGAAGTCAACAAATTTAATCGTTTTTTCTCTTGGATTAAGAAGTAAACAGAATAAACAAGTACGATGAAACAATTAAACAGAAAATTAGATAGATAAGTGATATACAACAATTAAATAAAAGACTAAATGGTGTGAACATGCATTTTTTGTATTTTTATTTAATATTAAGGAAAAGAAAATGTTTTAATAGTTTTCATTTTTATGCATTTTTTAATATGGACAAAGCATGAGAATTAATTAAAGAAAAGATAAAATATTTTAATTCTTAAATTCTATTTTTTTATATATTTTTGTATTAATATTAACTAAAGCGAGGGAATTAATTAAAGGAAATAAAATGTTTTTTTTAAGTTTTTTATTTTATAGGTTTCTAAATTAATATTAATATAAAGTATTACTTTGAGAATTATTAAATAACTCTAAACCAAATTAAAAAAATAAAAGTTATTAACTTAAATCTAATAAAAAAAGGGAATACTAAAATTATTAAATTTAACCTAAAGTTTAAACTTAGTAAAAAAATTGGTCAAATATTAAAATTATCTAATTAGATTACACATCTATTATTTGATTAACTAACTAATTAACTAAACTAATAATATTCTAAAAAAGACTAATAGAAAGTAAAATGAAAGGAGTGGTGTATTAGAAATAGAGGGTTAAATAAACAAATATATGGGCTAAAAGGTTTTAAAGGGCCCAAACAAAGAAACAGAGATGGGGTGTATAAGGGTTTCGCTGGGCTTAAGGCTGATGAGATGGGTTAAGGTCCAATTTCTATAATTTGTTTTTCTTAGGGTTAAACAAATGTGTTTAGTTTTGAGAGAAAGGGATTAGGGTTTTGGTGTACAGAGGCGCCGCTTGCTTGTCTTCTTCGTTCTCATCTCTGTTCTTCTTTCGCCTCTGAGTCCCTTTCCCGAGCCACCAACATGTCCAAGCTTCTGACCTCCCTTTGCCCGAGCCACCAACGTCCCTTCTTCCCCGTGTGTTGCTCAGCGAAACGGTGTAGAGGTGATGATTCGTCCTTACAGTGTATTAGGTTTTATGCTTTTTGTATGTTTATGATTTGGTGTTCATTTTTGATTCTGACTTCATTTTTTACATGGTTTCTGTTGAAATGGCGAAAAGAAAAAAAGGAAAGCAAGGCTACCTTTATGGAGGAGGGAGAGGCGTTATGGAGGCTCGATGGCGGAGGAAAGAAGCGCGATGCTGTGGCTTGTTCCCGATATTTCGTTCCTTTGTCCCTTTTGTGATGAAATCTTCTGTTGCTTTTGAATGCTTGTTGATATGTTTCAAGGATGAGCCTTTGGGTTCTGAGAATTTGTTGCCTTTGATTGTATGCTTTTTCCTCTTCTTCTTTTGCTACTATATGCTTGATTTATTGGCCTACGATGATAACTCTGAGGCTTTTGTGGGTTTGGAAATTGGTTTTATGGTTTACGCTTTTATGGTTATGGTCGATTGCTTCAGGTTTGGCCAAGCTTGGTTTAACAGGTTGAACAGGTTTTAGGCCATATTGGTTTGAAAGGCTATATTGGTTGTTGTTTTGGTGAGGCTATACGGTTTTATGCAGGTTGATGGAAATAGGTTGAATCTGGTTTTATGGTTTAGGCCATGGCTTTTGTATGGATGGACAGTGGTTAAAGGTTTGATGGTGTTTTAAATGCAGGTTGTATGGTTTAGGCCATATTTGTTTAGGCTTTTCTGGTTTTCTGCAGGTTATGGGTATATGGTTTTTGGTTGGACAGTAGGTGGAAGGTTTGATCTTTTAGGCCATGGTTTTTGGTTTTTTAGATAGCAGGTTATACTAGTTTTTACTTTGAGACTTTTAGAATTGGCTTTTGTATTTTGTTTGACAGTTTTTGAGTGCTTGAAAGCTTGAAAAAAGGTTATGAACTCTCTTCTTTTTTGAAGGGGTTTGTGTTGTTATAACAGCTTGCTTGGCTCTGAGGTTATGCTACAGGTTTGGTATATTTTACTATATTTCTTTGATATCCCTGCACCTTACTGCTTCATCCGGTTTGTTGGCATTATGGACAAGCATTTCGATTGGCATTCTGAAGGAGCACTTCGATTGGCATTATGAAGGAGCACTTCGATTGGCATTCTGAAAGACCCTTCGATTGGCACTCTGAAGGAGCACTTCGATTGGCATTCTGAAAGACCCTTCGATTGGTATTCTGAAGGAGCATTTCGATTGGCATGAACAAACACTTCGATTGGCACTATGTCAAGGCAGCTTCGACAGGCATGTTAGCCATGTCCTTCGATTAGCATGAATAACACCTTTCGATTGGCCTGTTGACAAAGCCTTTCGATTGGATATTTAATTAGTACCCTTCGATTGATCTTTGGACAAGGACCATTCGAAGGAGGTCATCAAGAGGGCACTCAATTCAAAAGTGTACAGGTTCATTCAAGAGACACGAATGCTTCAAAAAAGGAAAACTTTTAATGTGTCCATTTCTTGTCTCATGGCATTTAATGGCCTATTTAATGGTTGTCTCTTGCCATTACTGCACCCTCACACCCCTATAAATACAGAGGCTAGCATACATATCCAGGACACGAAAAAACACACAAGAGGAGAACAAAAAACATTGGAGTTACGCTGCCAAAAGTCATCAGCATTTTCATAAGTGATCCAGGCCAAAGCAGTCCTTCAGATCAAAGGTGCCCACGCCCAGAAGCCCCCAGATCGAAGGTTCCTACATCCAGGAAACGCCCAAATTAAAAGTCCAATCTGCTGGTAAGAAAGGGTAAACTACCCAATCTCATATTTGCATAATACATCCATACTGGTTGTTACCTTCCTAGACAGGATCAAGAGGCCTGGGTTTGGCACCCAGGCCATGTCCATCATTTGCTAATATTTGTTGTAGACATAGCCTGAAGAGACCCAGCAAGCGCAGGATCGAAGGGCCTGGGATTCAATACCCAGGCCCTGCATTTTATTTCGCTAACATACTTTTGCATGTATAACATCCCAGATCGTAGGAGACACCTTCTCTGGATCGAACCCATCAGCATGCTGGATCGAAAGAGGCATCTTCTCCTGGATCGAAGAAGGCATTTTTCCAGGATCGAAGGGAACTCCCCTTCCCTGGATCGAAGGCTGTTCATGCCCATTTTCTGGCCCAATCGAAAGAGCCATGACCCTGTCTGGATCGAAGTTTCCATTCCCTCCCTGGGACGAAACTCCCTTTTTTCCCTGGATCGAAGGATCCCCCCTTGTATTTTATTTTTGTTTTCATTGACATCTTTTTATCTTTTTTAATTAACATTAAAATCAAAAACCACAAAAAACATTAGGCTAGTTCTTTTTCTATTAAATTAACTTTGTCAATTAATCTTTTAATTATCTTAACGTTTTCTCAAAAAACTAAAATTTAGTAGATTTAGATTACTTTTCCCAAAATAAATTAAGACAACAAAAAGATTTTTATTCTTAGGATTTTTAGAGATTATTTTCAGATTTGCGCGCGTTTATTTTGTTATAACTGCATACTGGTTTGTAATAGCTTAAACTAAGACTTTTACACTTTACTGCTTTTATTTCCCCAATTTTTGGACATGTAAATAATCCCCCTCCTCGAAGCTTTGTAATAGCGTAGGATTTACAATTCTCGCACTTTAAATTCCTGCACATATATTAACTGTTTAGATGTATGTTAACTAGACTATGCATGACAAGATTAACTCTTAACTTAAAATCAACTGTAGCTCACCATAACATGTACAAAGATAATATAAACTGAAAATTGACACACTCGCACATGTCACTCTTAGGGTACGCCTCACTTGGTTTCCTCAAACGTGGTCATTGAGTATAGGAAGTCTTAGAGGTCGCCCTCCTGTCTAAAGATCAAAGTTGCCTCAAAATGATTGCCTCGATAAAAAATGATCTAAGACATTAGGGTTACCGCTAAAGCATCCTAACATTGCTTTAGTGACCACACGTCCCTAAAATCGAATTGACCCGAAAAACTCCAACGACGGTGCTACCTACTCCTCAATAGTGGGATAGCACTGTCTAAAGGACATTTGCACAATTAAATTCCTTTTTGAGTAGGTAGAGGTTCTTAAGTACTTGCTCATTTTTAAAACCAAAACAAAACTTTTCGCACTTACTCTCTCTTCAAAAACAAAAACTCTTTTCAAAACCCACAAACACAAAGAAAAGCAAACTTTTGAAAACACAGTGAGAAAGTACCTAAGAGCCCGTGGATAACCACGGATAGAAAGGGTGTTAATACCTTCCCTTTCTATAATCTACCTCCCGAACCCGAGAAACAATCTCGAAAAGGAATTTTTCTGTGCTTTTGTCCTTTCCTTGTTGGATAAAATAAAAGACGGTGGCGACTCTTGCTTAACCGCGACATTTTGCGAAAACAAACACAAACGCGAACCAGCATTCCAAAACAGTCAGTTCTCATTCCCACCGATCACAGAACTGGAGACTCTGCTGGGGATATAGATAAGTGAGGTGTACCTTAGGATTAGATCACTTGTGTTTTCAATTGCATTGCTTTGTATGCTTTTAATTTTGTGGGCTTGTATCGGAGTTCTATAAATCCTCCACCCGGATTTGGGAAACATTCATAGATAGAAATACGTTGTGGAAACTGTGTGGGGTATACCGACACAGTTGAAGCAATAGCTATATTAGTGCGACATATTTGTGAGTACCGGTAACCCTTGAGTTAAGTCAAGGAGAGTACGGGGCCGCTGAGTGATGTCACTAAGCACTAATGACCTAGAACCTTACTTGACCATCTTGGCCTTTTTTAGGGGTAGTGAGATTGCCGACTTTGGTGCAGTCCGAAGTTGGTAGATACTCGATACTACACTCATTGAGGATTGTTTTCTTGGAATATTTTGGTCGCTAGTTCAGTGGCTAAACCAAAACGATGAACATAGGAAACAATCCAATGATATTGAGCTCCTTAGAACCCGGTTACTATTTATAGGACAGGTTTTAAGCCAACTAAACTCAAGAGGGTACTTACCTATGAAACTCCATGCCAGCCTAAACTTAAGGCTATATGTGTGTGACTTGTGTGCCTTCAAACTTGAACTACTTGCACATTCGTGTTATCTGACAACATGGTTTCCTTGTAGGTTTTGTTTACAGTCCTTATCCAATATTTTTGGATTTATTGCAGGGATTACTTACATCACCTCACACTTTTGCTTAAATGCATAGCATACACATCATAACATCATACCTTAACGAAAGCCAGATCTCTGGTTCTTGTAGCGATAAAAAAATGTAGCGGGGTAAATCGGAGATCGAATTATTGATTAATTCGTCTCATAAAAGCAAGAGTCGTCACCGCGCTTTATTATTTCCAAGGGAAAAGGGGAAAGAGCGAAATAAAACCCTAAATATGCAATGTAAAATAATACTTTTTAAAAGTAATAAAAATACAAAGCGCTTTTTGAAAAGAGATCTATGGTTCGGGGGTTGGTTATACAATGGGAAGGTATTAGCACCCAATGTATCTATAGTACTCTATAGGAACCTTTTGAAATATCTGTTTATTAAAATGTTTGTTTGATTAAAAATAAATTGTTTTGGCCGAAAAGGGGTACGGACGGGTTTTTGAAGGTACGACGACCTAATGTCGAAGTTTTGGCTTGAAAGGTATAAGTTTTGAAAAGATTGAATATTTGGGGAAAAATCGTCTTAAGTTTTAATGAAATGCAGATGTTCGCGTGATTGGACATGAGGACATGAAGTCAACAAATTTAATCGTTTTTTCTCTTGGATTAAGAAGTAAACAGAATAAACAAGTACGATGAAACAATTAAACAGAAAATTAGATAGATAAGTGATATACAACAATTAAATAAAAGACTAAATGGCGTGAACATGCATTTTTTGTATTTTTATTTAATATTAAGGAAAAGAAAATGTTTTAATAGTTTTCATTTTTATGCATTTTTTAATATGGACAAAGCATGAGAATTAATTAAAGAAAAGATAAAATGTTTTAATTCTTAAATTCTATTTTTTATATATTTTTGTATTAATATTAACTAAAGCAGGGAATTAATTAAAGGAAATAAAATGTTTTTTTTAAGTTTTTTATTTTATAGGTTTCTAAATTAATATTAATATAAAGTATTACTTTGAGAATTATTAAATAACTCTAAACCAAATTAAAAGAATAAAAGTTATTAACTTAAATCTAATAAAAAAAGGGAATACTAAAATTATTAAATTTAACCTAAAGTTTAAACTTAGTAAAAAAATTGGTCAAATATTAAAATTATCTAATTAGATTACACATCTATTATTTGATTAACTAACTAATTAACTAAACTAATAATATTCTAAAAAAGACTAATAGAAAGTAAAATGAAAGGAGTGGTGTATTAGAAATAGAGGGTTAAATAAACAAATATATGGGCTAAAAGGTTTTAAAGGGCCCAAACAAAGAAACAGAGATGGGGTGTATAAGGGTTTCGCTGGGCTTAAGGCTGATGAGATGGGTTAAGGTCCAATTTCTATAATTTGTTTTTCTTAGGGTTAAACAAATGTGTTTAGTTTTGAGAGAAAGGGATTAGGGTTTTGGTGTACAGAGGCGCCGCTTGCTTGTCTTCTTCGTTCTCATCTCTCTTCTTCTTTCACCTCTGAGTCCCTTGCCCGAGCCACCAACATGTCCAAGCTTCTGACCTCCCTTTGCCCGAGCCACCAACGTCCCTTCTTCCCCGTGTGTTGCTCAGCGAAACGGTGTAGAGGTGATGATTCGTCCTTACAGTGTATTAGGTTTTATGATTTTTGTATGTTTATGATTTGGTGTTCATTTTTGATTCTGACTTCATTTTTTACATGGTTTCTGTTGAAATGGCGAAAAGAAAAAAGGAAAGCAAGGCTACCTTTATGGAGGAGGGAGAGGCGTTATGGAGGCTCGA
The DNA here is from genome assembly GCA_948472305.1 of Vicia faba. NCBI lineage: Eukaryota > Viridiplantae > Streptophyta > Magnoliopsida > Fabales > Fabaceae > Vicia > Vicia faba. The sequence continues at coordinate 581,596,633 of OX451735.1, forward strand.
TGGCGGAGGAAAGAAGCGCGATGTTGTGGCTTGTTCCCGGTATTTCGTTCCTTTGTCCCTTTTGTGATGAAATCTTCTGTTGCTTTTGAATGCTTGTTGATATGTTTCAAGGATGAGCCTTTGGGTTCTGAGAATTTGTTGCCTTTGATTGTATGCTTTTTCCTCTTCTTCTTTTGCTACTGTATGCTTGAGTTATTGGTCTACGATGATAACTCTGAGGCTTTTGTGGGTTTGGAAATTGGTTTTATGGTTTATGCTTTTATGGTTATGGTCGATTGCTTTAGGTTTGGCCTAGCTTGGTTTAACAGGTTGAACAGGTTTTAGGCCATATTGGTTTGAAAGGCTATATTGGTTGTTGTTTTGGTGAGGCTATACGGTTTTATGCAGGTTGATGGAAATAGGTTGAATCTGGTTTTATGGTTTAGGCCATGGCTTTTGTATGGATGGACAGTGGTTAAAGGTTTGATGGTGTTTTGAATGCAGGTTGTATGGTTTAGGCCATATTTGTTTAGGATTTTCTGGTTTTCTGCAGGTTATGGGTATATGGTTTTTGGTTGGACAGTAGGTGGAAGGTTTGATCTTTTAGGCCATGGTTTTTGGTTTTTTAGATAGCAGGTTATACTGGTTTTTACTTTGAGACTTTTAGAATTGGCTTTTGTATTTTATTTGACAGTTTTTGAGTGCTTGAAAGCTTGAAAAAAGGTTATGAACTCTCTTCTTGTTTTGAAGGGGTTTGTGTTGTTATAACAGCTTGCTTGGCTCTGAGGTTATGCTACAGGTTTGGTATATTTTACTATATTTCTTTGATATCCCTGCACCTTACTGCTTCATCCGGTTTGTTGGTATTCTTTTCTATGCTTTCTTTTTCTTATGGGATGCTGCTGCAGTTTTGTTTCTATTCCTTTTCTGCCTAAACCAAAACTTGTAAAACCACACTCCTTCTCTCTTCTCTCTCTTAAGTACAAATGAAACACTAAAATGTTGTATGTACTTTATTGTTCTGAAAAAGCATGCTGGAAAATGATGTAAAAATACAAAATATACTTTGCTTGCATATTTGGTCTTAATATTGCACATCTCTCTTTGTCTACTGCATGGGAGCCTTATGTTTTGACTTCTTCCATACTTTGGCATGTTTACATTGGAATTGGCTTTTGTGTTGAAAATGTAACTTGGTTTACATATACTGCTGAACTATGCATATGACAATGCAGTTTTGACAAAAATGAATTTGGGCAATTGGTTTTTAATTATGCAGTTTTACTTTGAAAAATGCAATTTTGACAAAAAATGAATTTGTGCATTTTTAAATTTGTGCATTCATATTTGTCAATAAAATTCATCCCTTTTTGTGAACCGGGAGAAATCCCGTGATTTGCAAAGAGAGTAAAAACTGATTCCAGCCGTTTGCTTTTAATGATGAACACTAAAATTAATTTTTTGCTTTTAATTATATTCATTTCTGACTTTTTTCTTTTAATTCTTTTGCAGGTAAAACAAATGAGCAAACAAAGAAGCATTGGACAGAAGATGAAGATTTGGAATTTTAGAAAAAATAGTTTTTATTTTACTTTAAACTTTTTATGTAATTGTCATTGTAAATATTTTGCAAATAATACATTATTTAAATGACAATTGTAATAATTAGAATAAAGATGAATAAAATTCTATTATTTTACCCATTAATTCTTTTCTTCTTTCCAATTGTTTATTTTATCATTTATAATTCTTTGAATTATATAATAACTGAAAATAAATTTCAATTACTTAAATTCAGAATAATAAACAATTAAATAAACATCATTGACCAATTAACTTCTCTTCAATTATTTACTTCATTATTTATAATTCTCTAAATTGTAATAACTGAAAATAAATTTTCAACTATTTAAACTTAGAGTAATAAATAATTAGATAAACATTGTTGATCAATTAACAAACCTCTTTTCAAATATTTATTTTATTATTTATAAATCTTTAAATTATATAATAACTGAAAATAAATTCCAATTACTTAAATTTAAGATAATAAATAATTAATAAACATTGTTTTAGCATTGATCAATTAATAAATTTAGCGTTCAACAAATAAACAGCTCTCGACTTGAAAAAGTTATGAATTTAAAAACTGCTTTGAAGGTTGATAAAAATAGGTCAAAACCCTTGCAATGTAATGATGCAGATGGGAGATGGTATCTTAGGTCAAATTTTGGGGTACAACAGCTGCCCCTATTTAAGTTTCTTCTATCCGGAGATATGAAGATTAAAATCTTCGTTTCGACGAGATTGAAGGTACTTAAATACATAATACGCAAATTTTTGCCCTAAGATACCGCCATTATGCAGTGATTGAATTCACAGAGAAAGATATTATATGAAACAAGACAATGCTGGAGAAATCAAACACCAACAAAACACAGAGACATGGATTATACACTACTGGGGAAATGAGCCATCAATTTCAAATGACAGACTCTTGACAGCGAATAAAATTGAGGGAATACGACCTCTGACCCTAACAAAGAATGCATCTTGCATAGGCCATAAAACAGATTATTGACCCAAAATAACAGTGAGTTCACAACTCAAGGTCAAAGATAGACAAAAGATGTATCAATCTTGCTGATAATGGACTGCCAACATCTGAAGGTAAAGATTCATAACAAACTTTCTCTGCGAGATTTCCGAAGATATACTCATTAATGCTGAAATAATAATAAGATTGTAGATACACAAGTTGCTCAAATAAAGAAGCCGCCACTTGCTGTCTTCCCAAGAATATTATGACATACAAGCTGCTCAAATAAAGAGGCCGCCACTTGCTGTCGTCCAGGGGTGTCAATAACATACAAGCTGCTCAAATAAAGAAGCCACCGCTTGCTGTCTTCCAAAAAATACCAATAACATACAAGCTGCTCAAATAAAGAAGCTGCCGCTTGCTGTATTCCAGAAAATATTGTGACATACAAACTGCTCAAATAAAGAGGCTGCCACTTGCTGTCGTCCAAAAAATACTATGACATACAAGCTGCTCAAATAAAGAAGCTGCCACTTGCCGTATTCCAGAAAAATAATAACGTACAAGTTGCTCGTGAAGAGTTGCCGCTTGTCGTTTTCCAAAAAGATAATAACGTACAAGTTGCTCGTGAAGAGCTGCCGCTTGTCGTTTTCCACAAGATAATAACGTACAAGTTGCTCGTGAAGAGCTGCCGCTTGTCGTTTTCCAACAAGATAATAACGTACAAGTTGCTCGTGAAGAGCTGCCGCTTGTCGTTTTCCAACAAGATAATAACATACAAGTTGCTCGTGAAGAGCTGCCGCTTGTCGTTTTCCACAAGATAATAACGTACAAGTTGCTCGTGAAGAGCTGCCGCTTGTCGTTTTCCAAAAATAATAATAACGCACAAGTTGCTCGTGAAGAGCTGCCGCTTGTCGTTTTCCAACGATGTCTATAACGTACAAGTTTCTCATGAAAAGACCGCCGCTTGCCGTTTTCCAAAAATAACTCAGAAGGAAATTGCGATGATACTGGCAGAGAATAAGATCATCGTCAAAGAGAATCATGAATCCATCCTTCCCGAGGAGATCACATGCTTAAATGTGCAAAATAAGTGCACCTTCGTCCAGGTCGTGACTTCACTGGGGAAAATCATGAGATAGCCTATGCAAGAGACAAACTTCGTCCAGGAATAGACTAGAGAGAAAACAGTCAAACAAGACTTCACCCAATGAGAAAGTAATTCGATTGGGGAATTCATCCTATCCAGAAATAGACGAGGTAAGCTAAATCAAAAAAATCATCCAGGAGGATTAGCTCAGTTGGGGAATTTAGGAAGGAAGCACATTTTCTGCCTAAGCTGACTTTCTACTTGGAAGGAAACTGTACCTTGTATTAAAAATGAAGTACACAACCCAAAATCAACGGCAAATGTGAATATGCATGCGTGATATAAGTGTAAATGAATAAATGAATGTTACGCTGACAAAACGAACAGAGGGAATATCCTGAAGACGATAAGATGTCACAAAAAGATAAATACTCGTCCAATCTTAAAAAGACAGAAAATAATTGGAACTGGAAACACAAAGCAACGTCAGAGCGTATCACGCTACAAGGCTCAAGTCTTCTGAGGAGAAAAGCATTCAAATCCAATCTTCTAATACCAATAGACCACTGGCATGAGACAAAAGCGTACCACACTTCAAAAATCGCCCAAATAAAGGTAACCAAACAACGCTTAACTGGAACAACTGGTGAGTCACCAAGCTTAGTACTGCGAGAAACACAAGTTTAACACAACCAACACCTCATGATGATTTTGAAATAAAACATGTTCATCAAGCAAGGATAAAATACTGTACTGTTTCGCATTTCATGGCTTGACCATCCTCAGAACAACTGTTAATATTCCTTTCATTATTCACGACACATTTTTAAAATAAGAATACTTTAAATACTTTGTTTCAAATATTGTCGTAAAAATTAAAATTTTGCCCACAAAAGGTAAATACTCAAATTTCATTAATAAGATGGTAGTTCGCTAACAACGCGACTCCAACGGTTTACAAAAGTTTGGGAAATAGTACATGAAAGGAAAAAAGGTTACACAAAAAACAATGATCACTATTCTCCCTAACAACTTCGAATTCCGAAATGTGTTCAAACGCCAAGACTGGTCTGACCAAAAGCTTGCCTAAGCTGCCCCTTTTTGGTTTTCAACTTAGCAAACTGTCAACCCAAGCCTAAGCGAAATACTTCTTGACTGCATCGGCGTTCATGGGACGCGGGAGCTCTTCACTGTCCATATTGGTGAGAATCAAGGCACCTCCAGAGAAAACTTTCTTAACGACATACTGTCCTTCATAATTCGGAGCCCACTTGCCCCTAGAATCAGGTTGGAAAGATAATATCTTCTTGAGCACAAGGTCACCTTCTCTGAACTCGCGTGGTCGAACCTTCTTATCAAAAGCCTTCTTCATTCTCTACTGATACAATTGACCGTGACACAAAGCTGTCAATCTCTTTTCTTCAATTAAATTCAACTGATCATATCTACTTTGACACCATTCAGCCTCAGAAAGTTTAGCTTCCATCAACACTCTCAAAGACGGAATCTCAACCTCCACGGGAAGTACGACTTCCATACCATAAACTAGGGAAAATGGGGTTGCGCCTGTTGAAGTGCGAACTGAAGTACGGTATCCATGCAGAGAAAACGGAAGCATTTCATGCCAATCTTTATAAGTTACCACCATCTTCTGGACAATCTTCTTGATATTCTTGTTAGCAGCTTCAACAGCCCCATTCATCTTCGGTCTGTAAGGAGAAGAATTATGATGTTCGATCTTGAACTCTTCACAAAGCTCTCTCATCATCTTGTTATTCAAATTCGAACCATTATCAGTGATAATCTTGCTCGGGATACCATATCGACAAATGATCTGATTCTTGATAAATCTGACTACCACCTGTCTGGTTACATTAGCATAAGATGTTGCTTCCACCCATTTAGTAAAATAATCGATCGCTACCAAGATGAAACGATGACCATTTGAAGCTTTGGGTTCAATCATTCCAATCATATCAATGCCCCACATAAAGAAAGGCCAAGGTGAAGAGATAACATTGAGGAGGGTCGGTGGCACATGTATCTTGTCCGCATAAATCTGGCATTTATGACACTTCTTCACATATTTGCAGCAATCAGATTCCATTGTCATCCAATAGTAACCGGCTCTCAACATCTTTCTAGCCATCGCATGTCCATTGGCATGAGTGCCAAAGGATCCTTCATGTACCTCTTGCATCAGCATGTCTGCTTCACGTCTGTCTACACATCTGAGCAAGACCATGTCGTAATTCCTCTTATACAAAACTTCTTCGTTGAGGAAGAAACTGCTTGCTAATCTTCTCAACGTCTTCCTATCTTTATTGGATGCCCCAGGCGGGTACTCTTGAGTTTGAAGAACACGTTTAATGTCATAGAACCAAGGTTTGTCGTCGGTGACCTCTTCTGCTGAGAACACATGAGCAGGTTTATCAAGGCGCATAACCCGGATTGTAGGCACATCGTTCCAACCATTCACTTGGAACATTGAAGACAAAGTAGCTAAAGCATCAGCCATTTGGTTTTCATCTCTAGGGATATGATGTAATTCCACTTTGTTGAAGAAAGTTAACAATCTTCTAGCATAGTCTCTGTAAGGGATCAAACCAGGATGACGAGTCTCCCATTCTCCTTTGATTTGATTAATTACCAATGTCGAATCTTCGTAAATATCAAGAATCTTAATCCTTAGATCCACTGCTTCTTCGAGACCCATAATACATGCCTCATATTCAGCCATGTTGTTCGTGCAGTCAAACTTCAATCTCGCCGTGAACGGGATATGAGTACCTCGGGGAGTGACGATGATTGCCCCAATTCCATTTCCATAAGAGTTCACAGCTCCGTCAAAAATCAAACCCCAATGCGATTCGGGATCAGGTCCTTCCTCAGGTAACGACTCTTCACAATCTTTAGCTTTCAAGTACATAACATCTTCATCTGGGAAATCAAACTTGATGGATTGATAATCGTCAATTGGTTGGTGAGCCAAATGATCGGCTAAAATACTCCCTTTGATTGCTTTCTGAGTGTGATACTCAATGTCATATTCGGATAACAACATCTGCCAACGGGCTATTCTTCCAGATAAGGCGGGCTTCTCAAAGATATACTTGATCGGATCCATTTTGGAGATCAACCAAGTGGTGTGGTTAATCATATACTGGCGTAGACGACGAGCAGCCCAAGCTAAAGCACAACAGGTTTTCTCAAGCAATGAGTATCGAGACTCACAGTCTGTGAATTTCTTACTCAGATAATATACGGCATGTTCCTTTCTTCCAGTCTCATCTTGTTGACCAAGCACACATCCCATGGAATCTTCCAATATAGTCAGGTACATAATAAAAGGTCTTCCTTCCACCGGAGGAATCAAAATGGGAGGTTCAAGCAAATATTCTTTGATGCTATCAAAAGCTCTCTGACAATCTTCTGTCCACACACATCCTTGGTTCTTTCTGAGAAGCTTGAAAATCGGCCCACAGGTAGCAGTCATATGAGATATAAATCTAGAAATATAATTCAGCCTCCCAAGGAATCCTCTTACTTGTTTTTCCGTCTTGGGTGCGGGCATTTCCCGAATAGCTTTGACTTTATCAGGATCTACTTCAATACCTTTCTGACTGACAATGAAACCCAGAAGTCTTCCAGAACGAACACCAAAAGTGCACTTGTTGGGATTCAGACGGAGTTTATACTTTCTCAAACGCTGGAATAACTTCAATAAATGTTCCAAATGATCCTCTTCAGTTTGCGATTTGGCAATCATGTCATCTACATACTTTTCTATCTCTTTATGCATCATGTCATGGAACAAAGCAGTCATGTCCCTTTGGTATGTCGCACCAGCATTCCTCAAACCAAACGGCATAACCCGATAACAAAAAGTTACCTAAGGTGTAATGAAAGTTGTCTTCTCCATATCTTCTGGTGCCATCTTGATTTGATTGTAACCAGAGAAACCATCCATGAAAGAAAAGACTTTGAACTTTGCGGTACTGTCGACCAATACGCCAATGTGCGGTAATGGGAAGTCATCCTTTGGGCTAGCTCTATTCAAATCTCGATAGTCTACACACATCCGAACTTTGCCATCTTTCTTAGCAACAGGCACTATATTGGCTAACCATTGAGGATAGACCGATGTAACAAGGAAACCTGCATTAATTTGTTTCTGAACTTCTTCTTTGATCTTTTCATCCATATCGGGACGAGTCCTTCTCAACTTCTGCTTAATCGGCGGACATTCAGGTCTCAACGGTAAACGATGCTCCACAATATTGTTGTCCAAACCTGGCATATCTTGGTAGGACCAAGCAAACACATCAACATACTCTTTGATAAGCTCCAACATTTTCTCTTTGACCTCTGGGATAAGCAACGCTCCGACCTTAACTTCCTTCTTATCTTCTTCATTACCCAAATTGATCATCTCTATAGGTTCTTCAAACGGCTGAATAGTCTTTTCATCATGCTCAAGCAAACGGGAAATTTCAACCGGAAACTCTTCACTATCCTCTTCTTCGGCTCTGAACACAGGGAATTCAAAGTTGGGAGAGGGCATAGGATCATTGTTTTCAATGGTTAAGTCATGGATTAATCTGCACATATGATTATGCTTTATTTTAGAAATCGATTAACATGAATGTTGTACAAATGAAACAAAATATTATTATATTTTCCTATTACTACCAATTAATTTTCATTACTATTTCCCAGAAAAAGTGAAAAATAAAACAGTAGTGGACAAAATAACATTTTTATTCATGGAGGAAAATACTTGAAACAAAGAGCCCAGACATTTTCTCTTTTGCCTTGGGCAGAGCAAAAGGATTTATTTTTATCATAGCCCGACACAAATATTTTTCGCCTTGGGCAGAGCGAAAGTTTTTTTTTTCAAAAATAAAACAAAACATTACTCAGAAATGTGCATCACAACAGGAACATCAACAACAATCCAGTTCTGGCAAACCACTCCATGCGTCACAAAATCGGGTAAATCCTCTTCAGAATCGTCTCCTATTATAGCATCTACTTCAGGAGGAGTCGGATGGATAAAACCTGCGCTTCGAAAAACCTCTTGAATCAGACGAGTAACCACTTCCTGCTTGACTCTTGCAAACACGGGATGAAAACCAAGACCTTCTCCAGACTTGTTCTCGGGAAAAGTCAACACCTGGCCCCAACCTTCAGCCGAACCACTTTCAACCACTCGTCGCGCATCCTCAAAAGAAGAAATAGACGTCCCTTGCTTCTTCACTTCATTATTAGCAACAGATAGAGCTTGGAATTGGGTTCCAACATCCTCATCAGCATCAATAAAATAGAAAGATGACAAATGGCTTACCACCATAGCCTGCTCTCCACCAATCATTACTAGCTTTCCATTCCTTACAAACTTCAATCTCTGATGGAGCGTGGAAGTGACTGCCCCTGCATCATGGATCCATGGACGACCCAATAGGCAACTGTAGGCGGCACGAATATCCATTACTTGAAAAGTGATCTGAAAAGTATGAGGACCAATTACTATAGGAAGATCCACTTCACCAATGACAGTCTTCCTAGAACCATCAAACGCTTTGACAATTACCCCACTGGGTCTCATGGGAGCACCTTGATATGAGAGTCGAGATAATGTAGTTTTGGGCATTACATTTAACGACGAACCTGTATCTACCAACACACTTGATAAAGTATCGTTTCCACAACTTATTGAGATATGCAAAGCCATATTATGGTTCCTTCCCTCCTCCGGAAGCTCTTCATCACTGAAACCAAGATTGTTACACGAAGTAATATTTCCCACAATTCCATCAAATTGGTCAACCGTCACATCATGATCCACGAATGCCTGGTCCAAGACCTTCATCAAAGCTTCTCTATGGGCACCAGAATATCTCAGTAAAGCAAGCAAAGAAATCTTGGAAGGAGTCTGCAATAGTTGGTCCACAATCTTATATTCACTTCTCTTGATAAGCTTCAGAATCTCATCATCCTCAGGGCGAGGGATAGGTTCATTGGATCGGCCTATCTCAACCCTTGGTTCAACATTTCTCGCTGGAATTTCTGCCGGTATGGGCCTCCTGACTTGAACTTTTGGTCTCTTCAAAGGTACTGCTGCAAAGACACGTCCACTTCTCGTAACTCTACTCACATCAGCGATGTTAACAAAAGACGGCCTTGTCGGTATAGGGACTTCTACCCCATTCTCAATCATTGTGGCATTATACTTGTACGGTATAGCTTGGTCTGAGTTGTAAGGCACAGGACCAGGTGGATAAATGATCAAAGGATCAACAGGTGCAGTCTGACTGTCGTACACGATCTCTATTGATTCAGGTAAATTGAATTGTGGTATTATAACATTCACTTCATCCTCCGGATCTCTGTCATATGTGATAGTGATAACCCTATGGTCTAACAACTTTTGAATATCCTCCTTCACAATAGGACAATCAACCTCTCTTGAACAAAATTCACAAACATCATAATCATGCTGATGCCTAACAAAGGCAAGTCTTCTTAAACTCTGATGTAACCTGATCAACGACTCTCTTATGTGCTCAACTTGAAAAACTCGAAACTTTCCCGGACAACCTTCCACCATATTCACTGAAGCTGCCCCATGTCGAGGCAAATGATTATCTCTAACATTCGGGTTAACATCCTTGAAAGACAAGATACCATTCTTAATCAACCTCTGCACGTCCGCCTTCAGAGCAAAACAATTTTCAAGGTTGTGCCCCGGCGACCCTTGATGATATTCACAAAATTGATCCGCCTTGTACCACAGAGAAGTACTATTTGGTGCGACAGGAGGAGGTTTTGTCGTTATGAGATTCTTTCTGATAAGAGCAGGGAACAATTCAGTATAAGTCATAGGAATGGCATCGAATTGCGGTTTTCTAGGTGAACGATTCTGGTTGTTGAATGGATAAGCCTGTTGTTGAGGCTGCTGCTGAAATGGCCGTTGTTGAGTTGGTGGGGTTTGATGAGCTGGGGTCATCAAAGCTGGGCGGACAGCCGGAGTGACTGCCCCAACGTGTGAGTAACCCCTTCTCGGTCTCCCTAGGAAGATCACGCTGACATCCTGCTCTTTTCTTTTCAGGAAAACACTTCCAAACTTCTTAGTACTTCTAGACGAACTTCCTTCTTTAACCAAACGCCCTTCATGAATCCCTTCCTCCAACCGCATGCCCATGCTTACCATTTCGGTGAAGTCACTGGGTGCGCTGGCAATCATTCTTTCATAGTAAAAGGAACCTAAAGTCTTCAAGAATATCTTCGTCATCTTTTTCTCCTCAAGAGGTGGATAGATTTGAGCAGCAATTTCACGCCACCTCTGGGCGTATTCCTTAAAAGATTCTCTGTCTCTTTGCGACATCGCCCGGAGTTGATCCCTGTCCGACGCCATGTCAACGTTATACTTATACTGATGGACAAAAGCTTCGCTAAGATCGTTGAAGTTGCGGATCCGAATACTGTCTAAACCCATATACCACTTTAGAGCAACACCCGTCAAACTGTCTTGAAAATAGTGAATCAACAAGTCATGATCATTGGAATACGTAGACATCTTTCTCACGTACATAGCCAAGTGACTCCGAGGACACGAATCACCCTTATATCTTTCAAAGTCTGGCACTTTGAATTTTGCTGGAATCTTGACATTCGGAACTAAACAAAGGTCATGCGTGTTCTTTCCAAACAAATCTTTCCCCTTTTAACGCTCTGAGCTCCTTCTGCATTTCTTGGAATTGGTCTTGAAATTCTTCCATTCTATCAAAAAGACCCAAACTTTCAGCAGGCTCGGCAGGATAAGTAGGTTCATTCAAGTATGGCACGGAGTGAACCACAGGAGCGACAGTTGTCATTACCGGTTGCGGGAAAGGTGTTACAGACGGGATTACCGGCGGCATGGCAGTTGTCTCTGGTTGAGGAAGAGACAAAGCAGGTTGAAACAAAGGTTGGACGACAGGCTGATACCCCTCTGGCACAAAGTTGTAAGGCATTCCCCACGGAAAACCTTTCGGCATCTGATGTTGAAGCGGAGAATTGATTTGGGTCACAAATGTTGGAACGGTGACAATCTCGGAAACCACAGTAGTTGAAGTCTGAATCTCAACGGCTATAGTCGATGGCTGATTCTGAGCAGCCATCAAACTTTCCACTAGTGCAGTTAACTTTTCCATACCGACACGAAGGGTAGCGACCTCCTCACGAAGCTCAAGGTTTTCCTGTTCCAGATCTTCCATTTTCCTCTGTCGATTGGCTCGAGTATCGTATCGATGAGACAACTTGACAACCCTTTAGAGTGGAAAAAGAAACAAGGATGAGACTCTAGAAAACATGTGAAGTGGAATGATGGATGATGCATGATATGTGATGCAAATGATGATTCATTTTAATAGTTTTTCAAGGACCTTCAATAATTTTGCACACATTAATGGTAAAGGAATTTGGAACAACAAAAACTCAATCCATTAATCAAAAGCGGTAAATTACAACTTACAACTTTGGGAACAACAAAACAATAAATTACAACTTTGGGATAACAACCCAATAATAAAGCAGTAAACTACAACTTTGGAACATGAAGCCCATAATAAAGCAGTAAATTACAACTTTGGAACATGAAGCCCTTTTACAAAGTTTTACAAAATGACATTAGTAAAATAAAACTAAGAACTAAAGATCACTCAGAATCATCAGATGAAGGACCAAACGCCAACTGTAACCGGAGCTTCTTGATCTTCTCTTCATAAAAGTCTTCCATCTCTTTCTTCTCAGCTACCAGTCGATCAATGATTTCCTTTTGCGGATTAGGAACGAGAGCGACGCTTACCGAACCTTCCTTCTTTCTCTTCCTTTCACTAGCATACTTCTTCAGTAAAGCGTCCTTTTGACGAAGTTTCTCATCATGATCAATGAACCAGCCGTCTTGAATAAACATCAAATCCTCCTTTTCCTTTAGCTATTGAGCCAGGACCCGATTCTCATATTCAGACATGTTATACTTCTCTTTCCAAGCATCTCTCTCGGATTTCATCCTAGCCAGATTTCCTTGGTATTCTCTCATATTCTCGATAGGGATATCAACAGATGATGATGCAACGGTAGGGAATAAAGGTCTCTCAGGTTTATAGGGCATCTTGAGAGCACAAGCCCTAGCACGGACCCATTGTAGGTAAGGCTCCAACGAAACGGCACCCCTATGTCCTAACATATCTCTCCCTTTCCTATGGATGTGGCGCCAAGCTCCTTCGATCTCCCTCTTAGCTTCCTGGTGATCTTGTCCTTCTTGTAAAAAGAAACCACTCACATGGATGTTGTTTGGCTTGTCCCTCATCGGGTATCCAAACTGACGGCGCGCGAGAACAGGGTTACAGTTGATTCCACCCTTCGTACCAAGAAGGGGCACGTTAGGAAAATCACCACAGCTATCGATGATCTTCACGTCATAGTAAACTCGATTATACCAATCAATGTCGAAATGAGTGAGAGCCATAATTTTTGGCGCCCATCGCGGCTCCTTCTCAAGGTCCCAAAAAACATCAGACCCATGTAGATGAGAAACATACCACTGATACAGCAATGGTGCACAACAAATAATCATCCCCCCTTGATAAGAGTTTCGAAGATGGATGGAGTAGTAGGTATCTCCTAGCAGCGTAGGGACCGGATTTCCAATCAAGAAGATTCTGATGGCGTTGATATCCACAAACTTATCAACGTTAGGGAACATGAATAAACCATAAGCGAGTAAAGCAAAGACGTCTTCAAAGGCAATAGTATCTTTTATCTCAGCGAAGTGACGAGCTTTCCTCAACAAAAACTGCGCAGACAAGCCTCGGATTCCCCCTTTTGTAGTCATGTTCTCCTCTATCTCTGAATTCTTCAAGTGGGTGATGGTCGCTATCTCGTGAGATTTGGGTTCCTCTTCTAATCCAGAAAAGGGAACACAGTCGATGATCGGCAAACCAAGTATGTAGGAGTACTCTTCTAAGGTGGGCATCAACTGGTAATCCGGAAAGGTGAAACATCGGTACAAAGGATCGTAGAATTGGACCAACGTATTAAGAATGCCTTCCTTCATCTTGCGCTTCATGAGACGAATAATGGACCCATACTTTCTCTGAAAATCCGTCGGGTTCTTGATCTCAGGAATTAAACTCTTCAGTTCTTCAATCTCGGGCTCCTTAAAACTAAAACTTCGAGTGTTTCTCCTTCCAAATTCCATAATACCTGAGATGTCTGCAGAAATCATTCCTAAGTCCCTTAAAAAACAAGTTTTTTACAAAAATGTTGATGGATGCATGAATGAATGATAATGCAACAGTTACACACAAGTTCACAAAAATGGGGTTCAAAGGTTCAACGTTTCAGCATGGAGTCAAAGGTAAAGCCCACCCCAAGGTATGTACTATCGGTTCAATCACACCTGTAAGACAAGGTTCTAAGAGTTCCCAGAGTCTACATTCCTCCTTCGGATATTACCAACGTCTTGATTACTCAATAATTAGCAATATTCTCAAGAGAAACTCATCCGAGCGTAGCCTCGCGTAACAACTACTTCCGAATTACTCTGTTATAGTCTCCGCGCTACACCTAAAAGGCCAAGATGGGTTAGGGTTCTACGGTCCTCAATTTCTCTGGCTCCTAGGTCGAAAATAATAATGTCTTCCCGATTACTCGGTAAACAAATATTAAGTTCAAGAGGGCCTTCCATTGAGTGGGGGATCTCATGCCTCCTTCTTCGGGATTACTCCCTCAAAGTTAACATGACTGTACCGCCCGTCCTATTATTAAGTGTAAGTTAATCCGGGTATAGGATTCGTCCTTTGCAAAAAACCCAAACAACCCCAATTTAAGCACATAATCAAACAAATCAAATAATAAAATAGATAAAACAAACTAGGCTTAACCCACTTAGGGATGGACCAGCAAGAGGTCAATCTTTCCCCAACAGAGTCGCCAATTCTGTAGCGATAAAAAAATGTAGCGGGGTAAATTGGAGATCGAATTATTGATTAATTCGTCTCACAAAAGCAAGAGTCACCACCGCGCTTTATTATTTCCAAGGGAAAAGGGGAAAGAGCGAAATAAAACCCTAAATATGCAATGTAAAATAATACTTTTTAAAAGTAATAAAAATACAAAGCGCTTTTTGAAAAGAGATCTATGGTTCGGGGGTTGGTTATACAATGGGAAGGTATTAGCACCCAATGTATCTATAGTACTCTATAGGAACCTTTTGAAATATCTGTTTATTAAAATGTTTGTTTGATTAAAAATAAATTGTTTTGGCCGAAAAGGGGTACGGACGGGTTTTTGAATGTACGACGACCTAATGTCGAAGTTTTGGCTTGAAAGGTATATGTTTTGAAAAGATTGAATATTTGGGGAAAAATCGTCTTAAGTTTTAATGAAATGCAGATGTTCGCGTGATTGGACTTGAGGACATGAAGTCAACAAATTTAATCGTTTTTTCTCTTGGATTAAGAAGTAAACAGAATAAACAAGTACGATGAAACAATTAAACAGAAAATTAGATAGATAAGTGATATACAACAATTAAATAAAAGACTAAATGGTTTGAACATGCATTTTTTGTATTTTTATTTAATATTAAGGAAAAGAAAATGTTTTAATAGTTTTCATTTTTATGCATTTTTTAATATGGACAAAGCATGAGAATTAATTAAAGAAAAGATAAAATGTTTTAATTCTTAAATTCTATTTTTTTATATATTTTTGTATTAATATTAACTAAAGCGAGGGAATTAATTAAAGGAAATAAAATGTTTTTTTTAAGTTTTTTATTTTATAGGTTTCTAAATTAATATTAATATAAAGTATTACTTTGAGAATTATTAAATAACTCTAAACCAAATTAAAAAAATAAAAGTTATTAACTTAAATCTAATAAAAAAAGGGAATACTAAAATTATTAAATTTAACCTAAAGTTTAAACTTAGTAAAAAAATTGGTCAAATATTAAAATTATCTAATTAGATTACACATCTATTATTTGATTAACTAACTAATTAACTAAACTAATAATATTCTAAAAAAGACTAACAGAAAGTAAAATGAAAGGAGTGGTGTATTAGAAATAGAGGGTTAAATAAACAAATATATGGGCTAAAAGGTTTTAAAGGGCCCAAACAAAGAAACAAAGATGGGGGTGTATAAGGGTTTCGCTGGGCTTAAGGCTGATGAGATGGGTTAAGGTCCAATTTCTATAATTTGTTTTTCTTAGGGTTAAACAAATGTGTTTAGTTTTGAGAGAAAGGGATTAGGGTTTTGGTGTACAGAGGCGCCGCTTGCTTGTCTTCTTCGTTCTCATCTCTCTTCTTCTTTCGCCTCTGAGTCCCTTGCCCGAGCCACCAACATGTCCAAGCTTCTGACCTCCCTTTGCCCGAGCCACCAACGTCCCTTCTTCCCCGTGTGTTGCTCAGCGAAACGGTGTAGAGGTGATGATTCCTCCTTACAGTGTATTAGGTTTTATGATTTTTGTATGTTTATGATTTGGTGTTCATTTTTGATTTTGACTTCATTTTTTACATGGTTTCTGTTGAAATGGCGAAAAGAAAAAAAGGAAAGCAAGTCTACCTTTATGGAGGAGGGAGAGGCGTTATGGAGGCTCGATGGCGGAGGAAAGAAGCGCGATGCTGTGGCTAGTTCCTGGTATTTCGTTCCTTTGTCCCTTTTGTGATGAAATCTTCTGTTGCTTTTGAATGCTTGTTGATATGTTTCAAGGATGAGCCTTTGGGTTCTGAGAATTTGTTGCCTTTGATTGTATGCTTTTTCCTCTTCTTCTTTTGCTACTGTATGCTTGAGTTATTGGCCTACGATGATAACTTTGAGGCTTTTGTGGGTTTGGAAATTGGTTTTATGGTTTATGCTTTTGTGGTTATGGTCGATTGCTTCAGGTTTGGCCTAGCTTGGTTTAACAGGTTGAACAGGTTTTAGGCCATATTGGTTTGAAAGGCTATATTGGTTGTTGTTTTGGTGAGGCTATACGGTTTTATGCAGGTTGATGGAAATAGGTTGAATCTGGTTTTATGGTTTAGGCCATGGCTTTTGTATGGATGGACAGTGGTTAAAGGTTTGATGGTGTTTTGAATGCAGGTTGTATGGTTTAGGCCATATTTGTTTAGGCTTTTCTGGTTTTCTGCAGGTTATGGGTATATGGTTTTTGGTTGGACAGTAGGTGGAAGGTTTGATCTTTTAGGCCATGGTTTTTGGTTTTTTAGATAGCAGGTTATACTGGTTTTTACTTTGAGACTTTTAGAATTGGCTTTTGTATTTTGTTTGACAGTTTTTGAGTGCTTGAAAGCTTGAAAAAAGGTTATGAACTCTCTTCTTGTTTTGAAGGGGTTTGTGTTGTTATAACAGCTTGCTTGGCTCTGAGGTTATGCTACAGGTTTGGTATATTTTACTATATTTCTTTGATATCCCTACACCTTACTACTTCATCCGGTTTGTTGGCATTATGGACAAGCATTTCGATTGGCATTCTGAAGGAGCACTTCGATTGGCATTCTGAAGGAGCACTTCGATTGGCATTCTGAAAGACCCTTCGATTGGCACTCTGAAGGAGCACTTCGATTGGTATTCTGAAAGACCCTTCGATTGGTATTCTGAAGGAGCATTTCTATTGGCATGAACAAACACTTCGATTGGCACTATGTCAAGGCAGCTTCGACAGGCATGTTAGCCATGTCCTTCGATTAGCATGAACAACACCTTTCGATTGGCCTGTTGACAAAGCCTTTCGATTGGAATTTTAATTAGTACCCTTCGATTGATCTTTGGACAAGGACCATTCGAAGGAGGTCATCAAGAGGGCACTCAATTCAAAAGTGTCCAGGTTCATTCAAGAGACACGAATGCTTCAAAAAAGGAAAACTTTTAATGTGTTCGTTTCTTGTCTCATGGCATTTAATGGCCTGTTTAATGGTTGTCTCTTGCCATTAATGCACCCTCACACCCCTATAAATACAGAGGCTAGCATACATATCCAGAACACGAAAAAACACACAAGAGGAGAACAAAAAACATTGGAGTTACGCTGCCAAAAGTCATCAGCATTTTCATAAGTGATCCAGGCCAAAGCAGTCCTTCAGATCAAAGGTGCCCACGCCCAGAAGCCCCCAGATCGAAGGTGCCTACATCCAGGAAACGCCCAAATTAAAATTCCAATCTGCTGGTAAGAAAGGGTAAACTACCCAATCTCATATTTGCATAATACATCCATACTGGTTGTTACCTTCCTAGACAGGATCAAGAGGCCTGGGTTTGGCACCCAAGCCATGTCCATCATTTGCTAATATTTGTTGTAGACATAGCCTGAAGAGACCCAGCAAGCGCAGGATCGAAGGGCCTGGGATTCAATACCCAGGCTCTGCATTTTATTTCGCTAACATAATTTTGCATGTATAACATCCCAGATCGAAGGAGACACCTTCTCTGGATCGAACCCATCAGCATGCTGGATCAAAAGAGGCATCTTCTCCTGGATCGAAGAAGGCATTTTTCCAGGATCAAAGGGAACTCCCCTTCCCTGGATCGAAGGCTGTTCATGCCCATTTTCTGGCCCAATTGAAAGAGCCATAACCCTGTCTGGATCGAAGTTTCCATTCCCTCCCTGGGACGAAACTCCCTTTTTTCCCTGGATCGAAGGATCCCCCCTTGTATTTTATTTTTGTTTTCATTGACATCTTTTTATCTTTTTTAATTAACATTAAAACCAAAAACCACAAAAAACATTAGGCTAGTTCTTTTTCTATTAAATTAACTTTGTCAATTAATCTTTTAATTATCTTAACGTTTTCTCAAAAAACTAAAATTTAGTAGATTTAGATTACTTTTCCCAAAATAAAATAAGACAACAAAAAGATTTTTATTCTTAGGATTTTTAGAGATTATTTTCAGATTTGCGCGCGTTTATTTTATTATAACTGCATACTGGTTTGTAATAGCTTAAACTAAGACTTTTACACTTTACTGCTTTTATTCCCCCAATTTTTGGACATGTAAATAATCCCCCTCCCCGAAGCTTTGTAATAGCGTAGGATTTACAATTCCCGCACTTTAAATTCCTGCACATATATTAACTGTTTAGATGTATGTTAACTAGACTATGCATGACAAGATTAACTCTTAACTTAAAATCAACTGTAGCTCACCATAACATGTACAAAGATAATATAAACTGAAAATTGACACACTCGCACATGTCACTCTTAGGGTACGCCTCACTTGGTTGCCTCAAACGTGGTCATTGAGTATAGGAAGTCTTAGAGGTCGCCCTCCTGTCTAAAGATCAAAGTTGCCTCAAAACGATTGCCTCGATAAAAAAATGATCTAAGACATTAGGGTTACCGCTAAAGCATCCTAACATTGCTTTAGTGACCACACGTCCCTAAAATCGAATTGACCCGAAAAACTCCAACGACGGTGCTACCTACTCCTCAATAGTGGGATAGCACTGTCTAAAGGACATTTGCACAATTAAATTCCTTTTTGAGTAGGTAGAGGTTCTTAAGTACTTGCTCATTTTTAAAACCAAAACAAAACTTTTCGCACTTACACTCTCTTCAAAAACAAAAACTCTTTTCAAAACCCACAAACACAAAGAAAAGAAAACTTTTGAAAACACAGTGAGAAAGTACCTAAGAGCCCGTGGATAACCACGGATAGAAAGGGTGCTAATACCTTCCCTTTCTATAATCTACCTCCCGAACCCGAGAAACAATCTCGAAAAGGAATTTTTCTGTGCTTTTGTCCTTTCCTTGTTGGATAAAATAAAAGACGGTGGCGACTCTTGCTTAACCGCGACATTTTGCAAAAACAAACGCAAACGCGAACCAGCATTCCAAAACAGTCAGTTCTCATTCCCACCGATCACAGAACTGGCGACTCTGCTGGGGATATAGATAAGTGAGGTGTACCTGAGGATTAGATCACTTGTGTTTTCAATTGCATTGCTTTGTATGCTTTTAATTTTTTGGGCTTGTATCGGAGTTCTATAAATCCTCAACCCGGATTTGGGAAACATTCATAGATAGCAATACGTTGTGGAAACTGTGCGGGGTATACCGACACAGTTGAAGCAATAGCTATATTAGTGCGACATAATTGTGAGTACCGGTAACCCTTGAGTTAAGTCAAGGAGAGTACGGGGCCGCTGAGTGATGTCACTAAGCACTAATGACCTAGAACCTTACTTGACCATCTTGGCCTTTTTTAGGGGTAGTGAGATGACCAACTTTGGTGCAGTCCGAAGTTGGTAGATACTCGATACTACACTCATTGAGGATTGTTTTCTTGGAATATTTTGGTCGCTAGTTAAGTGGCTAAACCAAAACGATGAACATAGAAAACAATCCAATGATATTGAGCTCCTTAGAAGCCGGTTACTATTTATAGGACAGGTTTTGAGCCAACTAAACTCAAGAGGGTACTTACCTATGAAACTCCATGCCAGCCTAAACTTAAGGCTATATGTGTGTGTGACTTGTGTGCCTTCAAACTTGAACGACTTGCACATTCTTGTTATCTGACAACATGGTTTCCTTGCAGGTTTTGTCTACAGTCCTTATCCAATATTTTTGGATTTATTGCAGGGCTTACTTACATCACCTCACACTTTTGCTTAAACGCATAGCATACACATCATAACATCATACCTTAACGAAAGCCAGATCTCTGGTTCTACATCACACCGAAAACAGCAAAAGGGAAATCAACGAAAGCCAAATGAGCCTAAAAGACAGTTCACCAACATCAACATGCCGTTGTCTCAAGCATTGCAGCAGATGTTGAAGATGAATCTGATTACGGTGATAAACCCTCATTCGAACCCTAAGACTTCTTCTCCTAACTACAACCCAGATGTAAGGTGTGCTTATCATTCTGACAGTCCCGGGCATGATACAAACGACTGTTGGGCTCTGAAGTACAAGATTTAGAATTTGATTGATGCCAAGGAGATTGAGTTTGGTCCTCCGGAGACTCAAGCATAATCACTGCTCCCACGCCAAATCATTGAGAATGTCTTTATTTCATTTGAATTATCAAGTTGTAATCTCTTTGTTATTCAAACACTTATCTATTAATGCCAAACTTTGTTTCATTAATGCATTACATATGTTTTTCTTGATTTGATCCAATCATTTTAATTACATTTAAACTATGCTTTTTACTCACTTTATGACATTCAACTCTTGCTAAAAGTTACAAGCCTTTAGAGGGAGGATGACGAAACAATGCCGTAATCTCATACAGTATGCTTTTGGACAGACCTTGTTGACGATGTACAGGCATTTCTTTCAAATCCTAAACACTGGAGTTATAAGGAAGATAATCCCTAGTCAACCCCTTCGAGCCAAAGAAGTAGGAGTTTTCTGTTTTAAACACAAATTGAAACCTTTGATTTAAACCTGGGGTAGAGTAGTCTCTCAGTTAATTCAAAAGATGCGCATTGAAGTCACAAAACTCTCAATTCATAATACAACGAACGACATCAAAAGCATTCCACCAGAATCAAAAGACAGTGGTGGTTCCTTATCTCATAGGCAGTCAATCTCTCAAAAGAGAAAAGCCCATTGAGCCAAAACCTATAAAGGAGGCTTAAGAAAACTGGGGCATCCCCCTGACTGTAATCTCGAAAACAGGAACAGTCAGGCAAAAGTTAGGGATAACAAATCAAAAGAACGAGGTCGCTACAAATCCTCAACAACATGAAAAATGTTGCAAAAATGACTGCTTTCCAACAAATTCAACTTGTGTGGACCATCACCAAAAACGTCGTTCCAGACTCATTTAGAGTTCAAATGCACAATTAACTGAGTTTAGGATTGAAGAACATCACGAAGAGCGGGTGGGTACAAATATACTTTGAGCCTTTATCCTTTGTTTCTTAAACCATGAACCAAGCCACGTTACAACCCTTCAAAAGTCCTAACTGAAGCATGGGTTAGTTCGAAAGCATACTATTACAAAAGGTATCCTGACTCCTGTAAGGCTTTGCCCTAAATCTTGTGTTGAATTTGTCTTATAAAGAGTTTTCTGCTAAAAAACGCATTTTTCAAAACTTCGAGACAAGCATAAACTTTGCATTATTTGAATATCACTGTTTGCATTTGGCTATTTGTTTGACAACGGAGAAATTCACATAACGAATATTCGATGAACGAAAGCCCTCTCAGTGAACAAAATCACTTCAAAAAGGATGACACTTCCATTGACAAATCTCCTATAAACAAGGGGACTTGACATGTCACTATCCAGCACACCTGGGGCAGTCCAGTCATGATTTCAAGAAATCTCTAAAGTAGTGCAGAGTAACCAGGGGCAAGTCTCCATCTCCGTCACTTGGGGCATTGAACATCAACCTCAGTGAAGGGTTACATACAATTAAACATTTTCTGGCAATGTCACAAACACTTGCTACTAGGGGCAATGACAAGTCTCCCCCAAAATCCTTCTCATAGGATGACTCCCAGCAAGGGTTTAATCTCTGAAAACCTTTCCCCAACTAAATCAACCTCAAGAATCCTCGAGGACTTCCCCCAACGAAGATGTCACCTCCCTAGCAGACTGACGATAGGGTTTATTTCCCCAACAACACCAGGATTCCCCAGCTTGGGTTGCCTCTCCGACTACTACAAATCAAAGGACCACAACTCCTCTTCCCCAGTAGACTCTGGAAGCTTGTCTCCTGTGAAGCACAAATAAGTCTCCTCAGCCAGATTCAGAAGGTTATCCTCACAAGAGTCTAACTGGGTTATCCTCAGCAAGTTGCAACTGAAAGATCATCCCCAGCGAAGTTCTTTCTATCCCCAGCGGAGTTCATTCCTTTCATAGACAAAAATTCAATCCCCAACAGGGTTCACTGTCACCAGCAATAGTAATTCATTCCCAGCTGAGTTTTATTTCTCCAAGTCAGTAGATCTTCTAACAGAGTATATACTCCCCACAGAGTCATTTCCTCGTTAGTCCATTCCCCAGCGGAGTTATTCTCTCCTGCAGGATTATTCACCCAATCATCTCGGTCATTATCTCCAGCGAGTGAAGCTCTTTATTCTCCAACAACAGTCAGGGATTTATTTTCCCCAAACTCGGACGTACCACAATAGCATTTCATGTTCATACATCATGATGTGCACATACATATTGCATACAGCATAACCTCATTTATTTTGAGAACATCATCATACAATGCATGTCATGCATCATATACGATTAATCATGTACCTTTTCAGGAAATATGGTTATCATCAACAACTTCCAGCGAGTTCAAGATTAACTCCGGAAACTGAAACAGACTTCACACGGGTCTATCCTGAAAAATCCTACGCGGGTCCTTTATCATATATTTATGAATGAAGTTTTACACAAACTTATCCCACAGCAACCTTACCTCGGTTCATCCTGAAGTTTTACACGAACTTATCACAAAGTAACCTTACCCAGGTTCCTCCAGAAGTTTCACACAAACTTATCCCACAGTAACCTTACCCCGGTTCATTCTGAAGTTTTACACGAACTTATCACAAAGTAACCTTACCCAGGTTCCTCCTGAAGTTTTACACAAACTTATCCCGAAGCAACCCTACACCAGTTCCTTCTCAATTCCAGATGTAGTTTTACACGGACTCATCATGAAGCAACCCTACACTGGTTCCTTCTCAATTCCAGATGCAGTTTTACACGGACTCGTCATCAGGAAACCCTACACAGGTTCCTCCCTTCCAGATGCAGTTTTACAAGGACTCATCATCGGGCAACCCTACACAGGTTCCTCCCTTCCAGATGCAGTTTTACACGGACTCATCATCAGACAACCCTACACTGGTTCCTTCTCAATTCCATATGAAGTTTTACATGGACTCCTCATCAGGAAACCCTACACCGGTTCCCTCTCTTCAAGATGCAGTTTTACACAGACTCATCGTCAAGAAACCCTACACAGGTTCTCTCTTTCCAAAGATGAAGTTTTACATGGACTCCTCATCAGGAAACCCTACACGGGTTCCCTCTCTTCAAGATGCAGTTTTACACGGACTCGTCGTCAAGAAACCCTACACAGGTTCTCTCTTTCCAAAGATGAAGTTTTACACTGACTCCTCATCAGGCAACCCTACACCGGTTCCATCTCTTCAAGATGCAGTTTTACACAGACTCGCCGTCAAGAAACCCTACACAGGTTCTCTCTTTCCAAAGATGAAGTTTCACACGGACTCCTCATCAGGCAACCCTACACCGGTTCCCTCTCTTCAAGATGTAGTTTTACATGGATTCGTCATCAAGAAACCCTACACGGGTTCTCTCTTTCCAAAGAGGAAGTTTTACACGGACTCCTCATCAGGCAACCCTACACCGGTTCCCTCTCTTCAAGGTGCATTTTTACATGGACTCGTCATCAAGAAACCCTACACAGGTTCTCTCTTTCCAAGATAAAGTTTTACACGGACTCATCATCAGGCAACCCTACACAGGTTCCTCCTTTCCAGATGAAGTTTTACATGGACTCATCATGAAGTAACCTTACCCAGGTTCCTTCTCAATCCAGATATGCAGTTCACCTCTAGAGTTAATTCCCCAGTAGAGTAACAGACAACTGAAGTTCCTATTTCTCTCAAGACAGCTACCAACAATCTCCAAATGGCATCTATAAGCCCATCCTCCTACCAACAATCTCCAAATGGCATCTGTAAACCCATTCCCGACATCACAATGCTGATACTACACCATGCGAGTGCAAATTTCTGGGCACTCTAGTGTTCAATTATCTTCCACCTTCCGATCATGAAAGGCTCGAAAGCCAATCTATATCCTCAGGTTTAAGAAAATTGAACAGGGGAAACTATTGTACCCCAAAATTTGCCCTCTCATGTTTCCCAAAGTCTTCTCCCTGCATGGTTGATCACAAACTCTTGCCTAAGGAAAAGGAAAATTTTTTAGTGGTGCTTTAAGTACATTTCGATTGGCATTCTGAAGGAGCACTTCGATTGGCATTATGGACAAGCATTTCGATTGGAATTCTGAAGGAGCACTTCAATTGGCATTCTGAAGGAGCACTTCGATTGGCATTCTGAAAGACCCTTCGATTGGAACTCTGAAGGAGCACTTCGATTGGCATTCTGAAAGACCCTTCGATTGGTATTCTGAAGGAGCATTTCGATTGGCATGAACAAACACTTCGATTGGCACTATGTCAAGGCAGCTTCGACAGGCATGTTAGCCATGTCCTTCGATTAGCATGAACAACACCTTTCGATTGGCCTGTTGACAAAGCCTTTCGATTGGAATTTTAATTAGTACCCTTCGATTGATCTTTGGACAAGGACCATTCGAAGGAGGTCATCAAGAGGGCACTCAATTCAAAAGTGTCCAGGTTCATTCAAGAGATACGAATGCTTCAAAAAAGGAAAACTTTTAATGTGTTTGTTTCTTGTCTCATGGCATTTAATGGCCTGTTTAATGGCTGTCTCTTGCCATTACTGCACCCTCACACCCCTATAAATACAGAGGCCAGCATACATATCCAGGACACGAAAACACACACAAGAGGAGAACAAAAAACATTGGAGTTACGCTGCCAAAAGTCATCAGCATTTTCATAAGTGATCCAGGCCAAAGCAGTCCTTCAGATCAAAGGTGCTCACGCCCAGAAGCCCCCAGATCGAAGGTGCCTACATCCAGGAAACGCCCAAATTAAAAGTCCAATCTGCTGGTAAGAAAGGGTAAACTATCCAATCTCATATTTGCATAATACATCCATACTGGTTGTTACCTTCCTAGACAGGATCAAGAGGCCTGGGTTTGTCACCCAGGCCGTGTCTATTATTTGCTAATATTTGCTGCAGACATAGCCTGAAGAGACCCAGCAAGCGCAGGATCGAAGGGCCTGGGGTTCAATACCCAGGCCCAGCATTTTATTTTGCTAACATACTTTTGCAGGTATAACATCCCAGATCGAAGGAGACACCTTCTCTGGATCGAACCCATCAGCATACTGGATCGAAAGAGGCATCTTCTCCTGGATCAAAGAAGGCATTTTTCCAGGATCGAAGGGAACTCCTCTTCCCTGGATCGAAGGCTGTTCATGCCCATTTTCTGGCCCAATTGAAAGAGCCATGACCCTGTCTGGATCGAAGTTTCCATTCCCTCCCTGGGACGAAACTCCCTTTTTTCCCTGGATCGAAGGATCCCCCCTTGTATTTTATTTTTGTTTTCATTGACATCTTTTTATCTTTTTTAATTAACATTAAAATCAAAAACCACAAAAAACATTAGGCTAGTTCTTTTTCTATTAAATTAACTTTGTAAATTAATCTTTTAATTATCTTAACGTTTTCTCAAAAAACTAAAATTTAGTAGATTTAGATTACTTTTCCCAAAATAAAATAAGACAACAAAAAGATTTTTATTCTTAAGATTTTTAGAGATTATTTTCAGATTTGCGCGCGTTTATTTTATTATAACTGCATACTGGTTTGTAATAGCTTAAACTAAGACTTTTACACTTTACTGCTTTTATTCCCCCAATTTTTGGACATGTAAATAATCCCCCTCCCCGAAGCTTTGTAATAGCGTAGGATTTACAATTCCCGCACTTTAAATTCCTGCACATATATTAACTATTTAGATGTATGTTAACTAGACTATGCATGACAAGATTAATTCTTAACTTAAAATCAACTGTAGCTCACCATAACATGTACAAAGATAATATAAACTGAAAATTGACACACTCGCACATGTCACTCTTAGGGTACGCCTCACTTGGTTGCCTCAAACGTGGTCATTGAGTATAGGAAGTCTTAGAGGTCGCCCTCCTGTCTAAAGATCAAAGTTGCCTCAAAACGATTGCCTCGATAAAAAATGATCTAAGACATTAGGGTTACCGCTAAAGCATCCTAACATTGCTTTAGTGACCACACGTCCCTAAAATCGAATTGACCCGAAAAACTCCAACGACGGTGCTACCTACTCCTCAATAGTGGGATAGCACTGTCTAAAGGACATTTGCACAATTAAATTCTTTTTTGAGTAGGTAGAGGTTCTTAAGTACTTGCTCATTTTTAAAACCAAAACAAAACTTTTCGCACTTACACTCTCTTCAAAAACAAAAACTCTTTTCAAAACCCACAAACACAAAGAAAAGAAAACTTTTGAAAACACAGTGAGAAAGTACCTAAGAGCCCGTGGATAACCACGGATAGAAAGGGTGCTAATACCTTCCCTTTCTATAATCTACCTCCCGAACCCAAGAAACAATCTCGAAAAGGAATTTTTCTGTGCTTTTGTCCTTTCCTTGTTGGATAAAATAAAAGACGGTGGCGACTCTTGCTTAACCGCGACATTTTGCGAAAACAAACGCAAACGCGAACCAGCATTCCAAAACCGTCAGTTCTCATTCCCACTGATCACAGAACTGGCGACTCTGCTGGGGATATAGATAAGTGAGGTGTACCTTAGGATTAGATCACTTGTGTTTTCAATTGCATTGCTTTGTATGCTTTTAATTTTGTGGGCTTGTATCGGAGTTCTATAAATCCTCCACCCGGATTTGGGAAACATTCATAGATAGTAATACGTTGTGGAAACTGTACGGGGTATACCGACACGGTTGAAGCAATAGCTATATTAATGCGACATATTTGTGAGTACCGGTAACCCTTGAGTTAAGTCAAGGAGAGTACGGGGCCGCTGGGTGATGTCACTAAGCACTAATGACCTAGAACCTTACTTGACCATCTTGGCCTTTTTTAGGGGTAGTGAGATGACCGACTTTGGTGCAGTCCGAAGTTGGTAGATACTCGATACTACACTCATTGAGGATTGTTTTCTTAGAATATTTTGGTCGCTAGTTCAGTGGCTAAACCAAAATGATGAAGATAGAAAACAATCCAATGATATTCAGCTCGTTAGAACCCAATTACTATTTATAGGACATGTTTTGAGCCAACTAAACTCAAGAGGGTACTTACCTATGAAACTCCATGCCAGCCTAAACTTAAGGCTATATGTGTGTGACTTGTGTGCTTTCAAACTTAAACTACTTGCACATTCTTGTTATCTGACAACATGGTTTCCTTGCAGGTTTTGTTTACAATCCTTATCCAATATTTTTGGATTTATTGCAGGGCTTACTTACATCACCTCACACTTTTGCTTAAACGCATAGCATACACATCATAACATCATACCTTAACGAAAGCCAGATCTCTGGTTCTGCGTCACACTGACAACAACAAAAGGGAAATCAACGAAAGCCAGATGAGCCTAAAAGACAGTTCACCAACATCAATATGCCGTTGTCTCAAGCATTGCAGCAGATGTTGAAGATGAATCTGATTACGGTGATAAACCCTTATCTGAACCCTAAGACTTCTTCTCCTAACTACAACCCAGATGCAAGGTGTGCTTATCATTCTGACAGTCCCGGGCATGATACAAACGACTGTTGGCCTCTGAAGTACAAGATTTAGAATTTGATTGATGCCAAGGAGATTGAGTTTGGTCCTCCGGAGACTCAAGCATAATCACTGCTCCCACGCCAAATCATTGAGAATGTCTTTATTTCATTTGAATTATCAAGTTGTAATCTCTTTGTTATTCAAACACTTATCTATTAATGCCAAACTTTGTTTCATTAATGCATTACATATGTTTGTCTTGATTTGATCCAATCATTTTAATTACATTTAAACTATGCTTTTTACTCACTTTATGACATTCAACTCTTGCTAAAAGTTACAAGCCTTTAGAGGGAGGATGACGAAACAATGCCGTAATCTCATACAGTATGCTTTTGGACAAACCTTGCTGACGATGTACAAGCATTTCTTTCAAATCCTAAACACTGGAGTTATAAGGAAGATAATCCCTAGTCAACCCCTTCGAGCCAAAGAAGTAGGAGTTTTCTGTTTTAAACACAAATTGAAACCTTTGATTTAAACCTGGCGTAGGGTAGTCTCTCAGTTAATTCAAAATATGTGCATTGAAGTCGCAAAACTCTCAGTTCATAATACAACGAACGACGTCAAAAGCATTCCACCAGAATCAAAAGACAGTAGTGGTTCCTTATCTCATAGGCAGTCAATCTCTCAAAAGAGAAAAGCCCACTGAGCGAAAACCTATAAAGGAGGCTTAAGAAAATTGGGGCATCCCGCTGACTGTAATCTCGAAAACAGGAACAGTCAGGCAAAAGTTAGGGATAACAAATTAAAAGAACGAGGTCGCTACAAATCCTCAACAACATGAAAAATGTTGCAAAAATGACTGCTTTCCAACAAATTCAACTTGTGTGGACCATCACCAAAAACGTCATTCCAGACTCATTTAGAGTTCAAATGCACTATTAACAGAGTTTAGGATTGAAGAACATCACGAAGAGCGGGTGGGTACAAATATACTTTGAGCCTTTATCCTTTGTTTCTTAAACCGTGAACCAAGCCACGTTACAACCCTTCAAAAGTCATAACTGAAGCATGGGTTAGTTCGAAAGCATACTATTACAAAAGGTATCCTGACTCCTGTAAGGCTTTGCCCTAAATCTTGTGTTGAATTTGTCTTATAAAGAGTTTTCTGCTAAAAAACGCATTTTTCAAAACTTCGAGACAAGCATAAACTTTGCATTATTTGAATATCACTGTTTGCATTTGGCTATTTGTTTGACAGCGGAGAAATTCACATAATGAATATTCGATGAACGAAAGCCTTCTCAGTGAACAAAATCACTTCAAAAAGGATGACACTTCCATTGACAAATCTCCTATAAACAAGGGGACTTGACATGTCACTATCCAGCACACCTGGGGCAGTACAGTCAAGATTTCAAGAAATCTCTGAAGTAGTGCAGAGTAACCAGGGGCAAGTCTCCATCTCCGTCACTTGGGCCATTGAACATCAACCTCAGTGAAGGGTTACGTACAATTAAACATTTTCTGGAAATGTCACAAACACTTGCTACTAGGGGCAATGACAAGTCTCCCCCAAAATCCTTCTCATAGGATGACTCCCAGCAAGGGTTTAATCTCTGAAAACCTTTCCCCAACTAAATCAACCTCAAGAATCCTCGAGGACTTCCCCCAACGAAGATGTCACCTCCCTAGTGGACTGACGATAGGGTTTATTTCCCCAACAACACCAGGATTCCCCAGCTTGGGTTGCCTCTCCGACTACTACAAATCAAAGGACCACAACTCCTCTTCCCCAGTAGACTCTGGAAGCTTGTCCCCTGCGAAGCACAAATAAGTCTCCTCAGCCAGATTCAGAAGGTTATCCTCACAAGAGTCTAACTGGGTTATCCTCAGCAAGTTGCAACTGAAAGATCATCCCCAGCGAAGTACTTTCTATCCCCAGCGGAGTTCATTCCTTTCATAGATAGAAATTCAATCCCCAACAGGGTTCACTGTCACCAGCAACAATAATTCATCCCCAACTGAGTTTTATTTCTCCAAGTCAGCGGATATTCTAACAGAGTATATACTCCCCACAGAGTCATTTCCTCTTCAGTCCATTCCCCAGTGGAGTTATTCTCTCCTGCGGGATTATTCTCCCAATCATCTCGGTCGTTATCTCCAGCGAGTGAAGCTCTTTATTCTCCAACAACAGTCAGGGATTTATTTTCCCCAAACTCGGACGTACCACAATAGCATTTCATGTTCATACATCAGTATGTGCACATACATATTGCATACACATAACCTCATTTATTTTGAGAACATCATCATACAATGCATGTCATGCATCATATACGATTAATCATGTACCTTTTCAGGAAAGATGGTTATCATCAACAACTTCCAGCGAGTTCAAGATTAACTCCGGAAACTGAAACAGACTTCACACGGGTCTATCCTGAAAAATCCTACGCGGGTCCTTTATCATATATTTATGAATGAAGTTTTACACAAACTTAATCCACAGCAACCTTACCTCGGTTCATCCTGAAGTTTTACACGAACTTATCACAAAGTAACCTTACCCAGGTTCCTCCAGAAGTTTCACACAAACTTATCCCACAGTAACCTTACCCCGGTTCATTCTGAAGTTTTACACTTACTTATCACAAAGTAACCTTACCCAGGTTCCTCCTGAAGTTTTACACAAACTTATCCCGAAGCAACCCTACACCAGTTCCTTCTCAATTCCAGATGTAGTTTTACATGGACTCATCATGAAGCAACCCTACACCGGTTCCTTCTCAATTTCAGATGCAGTTTTACACGGACTCGTCATCAGGAAACCCTACACAGGTTCCTCCCTTCCAGATGCAGTTTTACAAGGACTCATCATCGGGCAACCCTACACAGGTTCCTCCCTTCCAGATGCAGTTTTACACGGACTCATCATCAGGCAACCCTACACTGGTTCCTTCTCAATTCTAGATGAAGTTTTACACGGACTCCTCATCAGGCAACCCTACACCGGTTCCCTCTCTTCAAGATGCAGTTTTACACAGACACATCGTCAAGAAACCCTACACAGGTTCTCTCTTTCCAAAGATGAAGTTTTACACGGACTCCTCATCAGGCAACCCTACACCGGTTCCCTCTCTTCAAGATGCAGTTTTACACGGACTCATCGTCAAGAAACCCTACACAGGTTCTCTCTTTCCAAAGATGAAGTTTTACACGGACTCCTCATCAGGCAACCCTACACCGGTTCCCTCTCTTCAAGATACAGTTTTACACGGACTCGTCGTCAAGAAACCCTACACAGGTTCTCTCTTTCCAAAGATGAAGTTTTACACGGACTCCTCATCAGGCAACCCTACACCGGTTCCCTCTCTTCAAGATGCAGTTTTACATGGACTCGTCATCAAGAAACACTACACAGGTTCTCTCTTTCCAAAGATGAATTTTTACACGGACTCCTCATCAGGCAACCCTACACCAGTTCCCTCTCTTCAAGATGCAGTTTTACATGGACTCGTCATCAAGAAACCCTACACAGGTTCTCTCTTTCCAAGATAAAGTTTTACACGGACTCATCATCAGGCAACCCTACACAGGTTCCTCCTTTCCAGATGAAGTTTTTCATGGACTCATCATGAAGTAACATTACCCAGGTTCCTTCTCAGTCCAGATATGCAGTTCACCTCCAGAGTTAATTCCCCAGTAGAGTAACGGACAACTGAAGCTCCTATTTCTCTCAAGACAGCTACCAACAATCTCCAAATGGCATCTTTAAGCCCATCCTCCTACCAACAATCTCCAAATGGCATCTGTAAACCTATTCCCGACATCACAATGCTGATACTACACCATGCGAGTGCAAATTTCTGGGCACTCTAGTGTTCAATTATCTTCCACCTTCGGATCACGAAAGGCTCGAAAGCCAATCCATATCCTCATGTTTAAGAAAATTGAACAGGGGCAACTGTTGTACCCCAAAATTTGCCCTCTCATGTTTCCCAAAGTCTTCCCCCTGCATGGTTGATCACAAACTCTTGCCTAAGGAAAAGGAAAATTTTTTAGTGGTGCTTTAAGTACATTTCGATTGGAATTCTGAAGGAGCACTTCGATTGGCATTATGGACAAGCATTTCGATTGGCATTCTGAAGAAGCACTTCGATTGGCATTCTGAAGGAGCACTTCGATTGGCATTCTGAAAGACTTTTCGATTGGAAATCTGAAGGAGCACTTCGATTGGCATTCTGAAAGACCCTTCGATTGGTATTCTGAAGGAGCATTTCGATTGGCATGAACAAACACTTCGATTGGCACTATGTCTAGGCAGCTTCGACAGGCATGTTAGCCATGTCCTTCGATTAGCATGAACAACACCTTTTGATTGGCCTGTTGACAAAGCCTTTCGATTGGAATTTTAATTAGTACCCGTCAATTGATCTTTGGACAAGGACCATTCGAAGGAGGTCATCAAGAGGGCACTCAATTCAAAAGTGTCCAGGTTCATTCAAGAGACATGAATGCTTCAAAAAAGAAAAACTTTTAATGTGTCTGTTTCTTGTCTCATGGCATTTTATGGCCTGTTTAATGGCTGTCTCTTGCCGTTACTGCACCCTCACACCCCTCTAAATACAGAGGCCGGTATACATATCCAGGACACAAAAAAACACACAAGAGGAGAACAAAAAACATTAGAGTTACGCTGCCAAAAGTCATCAACATTTTCATAAGTGATCCAGGCCAAAGCAGTCCTTCAGATCAAAGGTGCCCACGCCCAGAAGCCCCCAGATCGAAGGTTCCAACATCAAGGAAACGCCCAAATTAAAAGTCCAATCTGCTGGTAAGAAAGGGTAAACTATCCAATCTCATAGTTGCATAATACATCCATACTGGTTGTTACCTTCCTAGACAAGATCAAGAGGCATGGGTTTGGCACCCAGGCCATGTCCATCATTTGCTAATATTTGCTGCAGACATAGCCTGAAGAGACCCAACAAGCGCAGGATCGAAGGGCCTAGGGTTCAATACCCAGGCCCTGCATTTTATTTCGCTAACATATTTTTGAAGGTGTAACATCCCAGATCGAAGGAGACACCTTCTCTGGATCGAACCCATCAGCATGCTGGATCGAAAGAGGCATCTTCTCCTGGATCGAAGAAGGCATTTTTCCAGGATCGAAGGGAACTCCCCTTCCCTAGATCGAAGGCTGTTCATGCCCATTTCCTGGCCCAATCGAAAGAGCCATGACCCTGTCTGGATCGAAGCTTCTATTCCCTCCCTGGGTCGAAACTCCCTTTTTTCCCTGGATCGAAGGATCCCCCCTTGTATTTTATTTTTGTTTTCATTGACATCTTTTTATCTTTTTTAATTAACATTAAAATCAAAAACCACAAAAAACATTAGGCTAGTTCTTTTTCTATTAAATTAACTTTGTCAATTAATCTTTTAATTATCTTAACGTTTTCTCAAAAAACTAAAATTTAGTAGATTTAGATCACTTTTCCCAAAATAAAATAAAACAACAAAAAGATTTTTATTCTTAGGATTTTTAGAGATTATTTTCAGATTCGCGCGCGTTTATTTTATTATAACTGCCTACTGGTTTGTAATAGCTTAAACTAAGACTTTTACACTTTACTGCTTTTATTCCCCCAATTTTTGGAGATGTAAATAATCCCCCTCCCCGAAGCTTTGTAATAGCGTAGGATTTACAATTCCCGCACTTTAAATTCCTGCACATATATTAACTGTTTAGATGTATGTTTACTAGGCTATGCATGACAAGATTAACTCTTAACTTAAAATCAACAGTAGCTCACCATAACATGTACAAAGGTAATATAAACTGAAAATTGACACACTCGCACATGTCACTCTTAGGGTACGCCTCACTTGGTTGCCTCAAACGTGGTCATTGAGTATAGGAAGTCTTAGAGGTCGCCCTCATGTCTAAAGATCAAAGTTGCCTCAAAACGGTTGCCTCGATAAAAAATGATCCAAGACATTAGGGTTACCGCTAAAGCATCCTATCATTGCTTTAGTGACCACACGTCCCTAAAATCGAATTGACCCGAAAAACTCCAACGACGGTGCTACCTACTCCTCAATAGTGGGATAGCACTGTCTAAAGGACATTTGCACAATTAAATTCCTTTTTGAGTAGGTAGAGGTTCTTAAGTACTTGCTCATTTTTAAAACCAAAACAAAACTTTTCGCACTTACACTCTCTTCAAAAACAAAAACTCTTTTCAAAACCAACCAACACAAAGAAAAGCAAACTTTTGAAAACACAGTGAGCAAGTACCTAAGAGCCCGTGGATAACCAAGGATCGAAAGGGTGCTAATACCTTCCCTTTCTATAATCTACCTCCCGAACCCGAGAAACAATCTCGAAAAGGAATTTTTTTGTGCTTTTGTCCTTTCCTTGTTGGATAAAATAAAAGACGGTGGAGACTCTTGCTTAACCGCGACATTTTACGAAAACAAACGCAAATGCGAACCAGCATTCTAAAACAGTCAGTTCTCATTCCCACCGATCACAGAACTGGCGACTCTGCTGGGGATATAGATAAGTGAGGTGTACCTTAGGATTATATCACTTTTGTTTTCAATTGCATTGCTTTGTATGCTTTTAATTTTGTGGGCTTGTATCGGAGTTCTATAAATCCTCCACCCGGATTTGGGAAACATTCATAGATAGCAATACATTGTGGAAACTGTGCGGGGTATACCGACACGGTTGAAGCAATAGCTATATTAGTGTGACATATTTGTGAGTACCGGTAACCCTTGAGTTAAGTCAAGGAGAGTACGGGGCCGCTGAGTGATGTCACTAAGCACTAATAACCTAGAACCTTACTTGACCATCTTGGCCTTTTTTAGGGGTAGTGAGATGACCGACTTTGGTGCAGTCCGAAGTTGGTAGATACTCGATACTACACTCATTGAGGATTGTTTTCTTGGAATATTTTGGTCGCTAGTTCAGTGGCTAAACCAAAACGATGAACATAGAAAATAATCCAATGATATTGAGCTCCTTAGAACCCGGTTACTATTTATAGGACAGGTTTTGAGCCAACTAAACTCAAGAGGGTACTTACCTATGAAACTCCATGCCAGCCTAAACTTAAGGCTATATGTGTGTGACTTGTATGCCTTCAAACTTGAACTACTTGCACATTCTTGTTATCTGACAACATGGTTTCCTTGCAGGTTTTGTTTACAGTCCTTATCCAATATTTTTGGATTTATTGCAGGGCTTACTTACATCACCTCACATTTTTGCTTAAACGCATAGCATAGACATCATAACATCATAACATCATACCTTAACGAAAGCCAGATCTCTGGTTTTGCGTCACACTGACAACAGCAAAAGGGAAATCAACGAAAGCCAGATGAGCCTAAAAGACAGTTCACCAACATCAACATGTCGTTGTCTCAAGCATTGCAGCAGATGTTGAAGATGAATCTGATTACGGTGATAAACCCTCATCCGAACCCTAAGACTTCTTCTCCTAACTGCAACCCAGATGCAAGGTGTGCTTATCATTCTGACAGTCTCGGGCATGATACAAATGACTGTTGGGCTCTGAAGTACAAGATTTAGAATTTGATTGATGCCAAGGAGATTGAGTTTGGTCCTCTGGAGACTCAAGCATAATCACTGCTCACACGTCAAATCATTGAGAATGTCTTTATTTCATTTGAATTATCAAGTTGTAATCTCTTTGTTATTCAAACACTTATCTATTAATGCCAAACTTTGTTTCATTAATGCATTACATATGTTTGTCTTGATTTGATCCAATCATTTTAATTACATTTAAACTATGCTTTTTACTCACTTTATGACATTCAACTCTTGCTAAAAGTTACAAGCCTTTAGAGGGAGGATGATGAAACAATGTCGTAATCTCATACAGTATGCTTTTGGACAAACCTTGATGACGATGTACAGGTATTTCTTTCAAATCCTAAACATTGGAGTTATAAGGAAGATAATCCCTAGTCAACCCCTTCGAGCCAAAGAAGTAGGAGTTTCCTGTTTTAAACACAAATTGAAACCTTTGATTTAAACCTGGGGTAGGGTAGTCTCTCAGTTAATTCAAAAGATGCACATTGAAGTCGCAAAACTCTCAGTTCATAATACAACGAACGACATCAAAAGCATTCCACCAGAATCAAAAGACAGTGGTGGTTCCTTATCTCATAGGCAGTCAATCTCTCAAAAGAGAAAAGCCCACTGAGCCAAAACCTATAAAGGAGGCTTAAGAAAACTGGGGCATCCCACTTACTGTAATCTCAAAAACAGGAACAGTCAGGAAAAAGGTAGGGATAACAAATCAAAAGAACGAGGTCGCTACAAATCCTCAACAACATGAAAAATGTTGCAAAAATGACTGCTTTCCAACAAATTCAACTTGTGTGGACCATCACCAAAAACATCGTTCCAGACTCATTTGGAGTTCAAATGCACAATTAACTGAGTTTAGGATTGAAGAACATCACGAAGAGCGGGTGGGTACAAATATACTTTGAGCCTTTATCCTTTGTTTCTTAAACCATGAACAAAGCCCAGTTACAACCCTTCAAAAGTCCTAACTGAAGCATGGGTTAGTTCGAAAGCATACTATTACAAAAGGTATCCTGACTCCTGTAAGGCTTTGCCCTAAATCTTGTGTTGAATTTGTCTTATAAAGAGTTTTCTGCTAAAAAACGCATTTTTCAAAACTTCGAGACAAGCATAAACTTTGCATTATTTGAATATTACTGTTTGCATTTGGCTATTTGTTTGACAGCGGAGAAATTCACATAACGAATATTCGATGAACGAAAGCCCTCTCAGTGAACAAAATCACTTCAAAAAGGATGACACTTC
Organism: Vicia faba; assembly: GCA_948472305.1. NCBI lineage: Eukaryota > Viridiplantae > Streptophyta > Magnoliopsida > Fabales > Fabaceae > Vicia > Vicia faba. The sequence continues at coordinate 581,633,562 of OX451735.1, forward strand.
CATTGACAAATCTCTTATAAACAAGGGGACTTGACATGTCACTATCCAGCACACCTGGGGCAGTCCAGTCACAATTTCAAGAAATCTCTGAAGCAGTGCAGAGTAACCAGGGGCAAGTCTCCATCTCCGTCACTTGGGGCATTGAACATCAACCTTAGTGAAGGGTTACGTACAATTAAACATTTTCTGGCAATGTCACAAACACTTGCTACTAGGGGCAATGACAAGTCTCCCCCAAAATCCTTCTCATAGGATGACTCCCAGCAAGGGTTTAATCTCTGAAAACCTTTCCCCAACTAAATCAACCTCAAGAATCCTCGAGGACTTCCCCCAATGAAGATGTCACCTCTCTAGTGGACTGGCGACATGGTTTATTTCCCCAACAACACCAGGATTCCCCAGCTTGGGTTGCCTCTCCAACTACTACAAATCAAAGGACCACAACTCCTCTTCCCCAGTAGACTCTGGAAGCTTGTCCCCTGCGAAGCACAAATGAGTCTCCTCAGCCAGATTCAGAAGGTTATCCTCACAAGAGTCTAACTGTGTTATCCTCAGCAAGTTGCAACTGAAAGATCATCCCCAGCGAAGTTCTTTCTATCCCCAGCAGAGTTCATTCGTTTCATAGACAGAAATTCAATCCCCAACAGGGTTCACTGTCACCAGCAACAGTAATTCATCCCCAGCTGAGTTTTATTTCTCCAAGTCAGCAGATCTTCTAACAGAGTATATACTCCCCACAGAGTCATTTCCTCGTCAGTCCATTCCCCAGCGGAGTTATTCTCTCCTGCAGGATTATTCTCCCAATCATCTTCGGTCGTTATCTCTAGCGAGTGAAGCTCTTTATTCTCCAACAACAGTCAGGGATTTATTTTCCCCAAACTCGGACGTACCACAATAGCATTTCATGTTCATACATCATGATGTGCACATACATATTGCATACAGTATAACCTCATTTATTTTGAGAACATCATCATACAATGCATGTCATGCATCATATACGATTAATCATGTACCTTTTCAGGAAATATGGTTATCATCAACAACTTCCAGCGAGTTCAAGATTAACTACTGAAACTGAAACAGACTTCACACGGGTCTATCCTGAAAAATCCTACACGAGTCCTTTATCATATATTTCTGAATGAAGTTTTACACAAACTTATCCCACAGCAACCTTACCCCGGTACATCCTGAAGTTTTACACGAACTTATCATAAAGTAACCTTACCCAGGTTCCTCCAGAAGTTTCACACAAACTTATCCCACAGTAACCTTACCCCGGTTCATTTTGAAGTTTTACACGAACTTATCACAAAGTAACCTTACCCAGGTTCCTCCTGAAGTTTTACACAAACTTATCCCGAAGCAACCCTACACCGGTTCCTTCTCAATTCCAGATGTAATTTTACACGGACTCATCATGAAGCAACCCTACACCGGTTCCTTCTCAATTCCAGATGCAGTTTTACACGGACTCGTCATCAGGAAACCCTACACAGGTTCCTCCCTTCCAGATGCAGTTTTATATGGACTCATCATCGGGCAACCCTACACAGGTTCCTCCCTTCCAGATGCATTTTTACACTGACTCATCATCAGGCAACCCTACACCGGTTCCTTCTCAATTCCAGATGAGGTTTTACACGGACTCCTCATCAGGCAACCCTACACCGGTTCCCTCTAATCAAGATGTAGTTTTACACGGACTCGTCATCAAGAAACCCTACACAGGTTCTCTCTTTCCAAAGATGAATTTTTACGCGGACTCCTCATCAGCCAACCCTACACCGGTTCCCTCTCTTCAAGATGCAGTTTTACACAGACTCGTCGTCAAGAAACCCTACACAGGTTATCTCTTTCCAAAGATGAAGTTTTACACGGACTCCTCATCAGGCAACCCTACACCGGTTCCCTCTCTTCAAGATGCAGTTTTACATGGACTCGTCATCAAGAAACCCTACACAGGTTCTCTCTTTCCAAAGATGAAGTTTTACACAGACTCCTCATCAGGCAACCCTACACCGGTTCCCTCTCTTCAAGATGCAGTTTTACATGGACTCGTCATCAAGAAACCCTACACAAGTTCTCTCTTTCCAAGATAAAGTTTTACACGGACTCATCATCAGGCAACCCTACACAGGTTCCTCCTTTCTAGATGAAGTTTTACATGGACTCATCATGAAGTAACATTACCCAGGTTCCTTCTCAGTCCAGATATGCAGTTCACCTCCAGAGTTAAATCCCCAATAGAGTAACGGACAACTAAAGCTCCTATTTCTCTCAAGAAAGCTACCAACAATCTCCAAATGGCATCTATAAGCCCATCCTCCTACCAACAATCTCCAAATGGCATCTGTAAACCCATTCCCGACATCACAATGCTGATACTACACCATGCGAGTGCAAATTTCTGGGTACTCTAGTGTTCAATTATCTTCCACCTTCGGATCACGAAAGGCTCGAAAGCCAATCTATATCCTCAGGTTTAAGAAAATTGAACAGGGGAAACTGTTGTACCCTAAAATTTTCCCTCTCATGTTTCCCAAAGTCTTCCCCCTGCATGGTTGATCACAAACTCTTGCCTAAGGAAAAGGAAAATTTTTGAGTGGTGCTTTAAGTACATTTCGATTGGCATTCTGAAGGAGCACTTCGATTGGCATTATGGACAATCATTTCGATTGGCATTCTGAAGGAGCACTTCGATTGGCATTCTGAAGGAGCACTTCGATTGGCATTCTGAAAGACCCTTCGATTGGCACTCTGAAGGAGCACTTCGATTGGCATTCTGAAAGACCCTTCGATTGGTATTCTGAAGGAGCATTTCGATTGGCATGAACAAATACTTCGATTGGCACTATGTCAAGGCAGCTTCGATAGGCATGTTAGCCATGTCCTTCGATTAGCATGAACAACACCTTTCGATTGGCCTGTTGACAAAACCTTTCGATTGGAATTTTAATTAGTACCCTTCGATTAATCTTTGGACAAGGACCATTCGAAGGAGGTCATCAAGAGGGCACTCAATTCAAAAGTGTCCAGGTTCATTCAAGAGACACGAATGCTTCGAAAAAGGAAAACTTTTAATGTGTATATTTCTTGTCTCATGGCATTTAATGGCCTGTTTAATGGCTGTCTCTTGCCATTACTGCACCCTCACACCCCTATAAATACAGAGGCCAACATACATATCCAGGACACGAAAAAACACACAAGAGGAGAACAAAAAACATTGGAGTTACGCTGCCAAAAGTCATCAGCATTTTCATAAGTGATCCAGGCCAAAGCAGTCCTTCAGATCAAAGGTGCCCACGCCCAGAAGCCCCCAGATCTAAGGTGCCTACATCAAGGAAACGCCCAAATTAAAAGTCCAATTTGCCGATAAGAAAGGGTAAACTATCCAATCTCATATTTGCATAATACATCCATACTGGTTGTTACCTTCCTAGACAAGATCAAGAGGCTTGGGTTTGGCACCCAGGCCATGTCCATCATTTGCTAATATTTGTTGCAGACATAGCCTGAAGAGACCCAACAAGCGCATGATCGAAGGGCCTGGGGTTCAATACCCAGGCCCTGAATTTTATTTCGCTAACATACTTTTGCAGGTATAACATCCCAGATCGAAGGAGACACCTTCTCTGGATCGAACCTGTTGTACCCCAAAATTTGCCCTCTCCTTTCCTCAACATTTCCTCATCACTAGACCCTTGGAGTTCAAGAACAAGTTAGGATTTGCTCTGCTCAAGACTCCTCCTTGCACTGTTGACCCAAATTAGGGTTTGAGTTTGCACAAAGATGTTTTGACCTAAAATGCCCAAAATGACTTTCATGCTTCATGTTGGACTCACAAGTTTATCCATACCAAGTTTCAAGCCTTGATTCCAATCTTTGCCCAGTCAATTGGACAGTTGACCTAGAAATCAGCTGTATTGGGGAAAAAGTAAGCTATGGCCAATTGACAGTCAAACCTCATGATTTTTGATCCACATCAACATTATGAACTCATATGGACCATTTGATCATGTTTGGATCACAATTCCACAAGAAATTTGATCAGATCACCAAAAGGGCAAAATGGTCATTTTTAGGGTTTTGACTGCACAAAGGCAATTTTTGACTGTTTGACCTAGCCAATGGCAAACCAAGCTCACATATGGACTCAAGGACTCAATGACATGGTCTTTACACATTCAACAAGTTCAAAAGATCCCAAATGCACAAGATTGACAGATGAATTTTCCAGTCAACTGTTTCAAATTTGACTGTATACTGAAAAGTCAAACTTTGACTTTTTGGTCAAAATCAAGTGCCAAGATTCATTTTTCATCAAAACATCTCAAATGTTTTTCCTGTACTTTTTAAACCTTTCCTTAGGATAAAATAAAAAGTCGGTGGCGACTCTTGCTCAACCGAAACATTTGCGAAAACAAACGCAAAACCCAAGTCAGTTCTCCCACCGTATCACCGAACTGGCGACTCTGCTGGGGAAAATTTTAAAAGTGGAGTAACCTTAGGGCTTAGATCACCCTCTTGCATGACTAATTGTTTGCTTTGATTGCTTTATATCTTGGTTCTCTTGTTTGGGGTTTGAAATCCTACACCCGTATTTGGGGAAACATTCATAGATAACAATACGTTGTGGAAACTGTGCGGGGTATACCGACACGGTTGAAGCAATAGCTATATTAGTGCGACATATTTGTGAGTACCGGTAACCCTTGAGTTCAATCAAGGAGAGTACGGGGCCGCTGAGTGATGTCACTAAGCACTAATGACCTAGAACCTTACTTGACCATCTTGGCCTTTTATTAGGGGTAGTGAGATGACCGGCTTTGGTGCAGTCCGAAGTTGGTAGATACTCGATACTACACTCATTGAGGGTTGTTTTCTTGGAATATTTTAGTCGCTAGTTAAGTGGCTAAACCAAAACAATGAAAATGGAAAACAATCCAATGATATTGAGCTCCTTAGAACCCGGTTACTAGTTATAGGACAGGTTCTTAAGCCAACTTCACTCAAGAGGGTACTTACCTATGAAACCCCATGCAAGCCTGAAACTAGGGTTTTGTGTGAATTGCTTGTACATATGTTTGTGCATGCATCATGAACATCATAAAGCATCATATCCATTCACTAACCATTTCAAGGGTTTAGATCTTCATCTTTGTTCTTGTTTTGTAGGTCATGGAAATTCTTCGCAGGAAAACTATCCAAGTCAACCTTGTGAGAATCCCTCCTCAACTCAAGGAGCTCACATCCAGAATTCCGGAAAGCTCTCCCTTCAGTGAAAGACATGGTAGACTGCTCAGCCTAGTCAACACCAGCATTGAAGAGGACATGGTAAAGGTGTTGTTCCAGTTCTTTGACCCCCTTCACCACTGTTTCACATTCCCTGACTACCAATTGGTGCCCACTTTGGAGGAATTTTCTCAACTCCTGAGAATTCCTATTCTTAATCAACTACCCTACAACGATACGAAAAAAGAACCAAAGCCTGAAGATGTTGCGTAAGCACTACACTTGCAACCATCTGACATCAAGGGGCATTGGGAAACCAGAAGTGGTGTCAAAGGCTTCTTGGCAAAATTCTTGTTTGAGAAGGCACAAGAGTGTTGGAATTCATTGGATCTACAAGCTTTTGAAGAAATTATGGCACTCCTCATTTATGGGTTGGTCCTGTTCCCAAATCCTGACCAGCTTATAGATGTCAACACCGTCAAGATCTTCTTATCCAGGAATCCCATACCAACATTGCTTGGGGACATCCTTCACTCATTTTACACACGAACAATGAGAAAGAGGGGTGTTCTCATGTGCTGTACTCCTCTCCTTGCAAGGTGGGTTATTTTGCACCTTCCACAATCTGTTTTGAAGAATGAACAAGGCTTAAGGTGGTCACAACGGTTGATGACCCTCACACACTCTGATGTGCATTGGTGTTCTCGGTCCAGAGAAAATGTCATCATCGTCGATCATTGTGGAGAGTTCCCTAATGTTCCATTACTTGGCATTAGAGGAGGAATTACCTACAACCCTTGTCTATCTTTGAGACAATTTAGATATGCACGGAGGGATGGCCCTCATGACATGCTGATTCCTGACCTAGTTTTTGACTTCGACAACGATGCGCAAGGACTTCGCCAAAGATTCATCAGAGCTTGGAGGATGCCTAACAAGGTAGACAGCAAGACACTGGGGCACAAGAACTCCATCCCCCTTGAGCCTTATCTCAAGTGGGTACGAACCCGAGCCCAGAGTCTAATGATGCCTTACCCTCATGTTCTCCCTTTGATTAAAGAGCCCGTTAAGGAAGGAGAGGTTCCCTACACCATCCTATATCCTGACATGCCAACATCATGGGAGGAGATGCAGAAGAGTTGGATCCAACTCAAGGAGGAATGGAATACTTTTGAAGCCAGCTTCTACGCCAATGAGAAGAAGGTTTTGGAGCTTACCCGCTGACTCCTTGAGGAAGAGACCCTCAACACCTACATCGCACCAAAGAGGATGCGCAACGTCTTTTTACCTTGAGAAGTTTTTTTGTAATATTTGGCCCATGGGGCATTTATGTACTGACAAAATTTCTTCTTATTAATATGACGTGTGTTCTTTTTGTTTGCAACAATTTTGAATTTTCTAAATCCTTGAATGCATTGCATAAACAAACATATCATTCATCATGCGCATAAGCAGGTCTCCACACCAGGTTTCCTTATCTTTCTGCTGTTTATTTCAGTAAGATGGATCTCGAACAGACGGTCAAAGACTTGCAGTCTCAAAACTCACAGTTTCAACATCTCCTGATGACCTTGGCAAAGAGTCAGGAGGATCTAAAAGCCTTGCTTGGGAACAAAGAGCAAGTGAAAAAGAAGAAAAAAAGAGTCGGGGTGGCTACCCTGGGAAGAAGGTTTGAGGGTGAAGCCAGAAGAGTTCTTGAATTTCCCCCTACGTCTGAAGAGGGAACCAGTAAAGGAAAAGGGGCTGTGGTACCTTCCGAATCCGAAGCTGAAGAAGAAGAGGCTGAAGAAGACGAATACTACTCAAAGCAACAATACCCGCCCGCCGATGATAAGTACAAAAGCTCGGAAGACAGGTTGACAGCTATGGAGCTGCAGAGAGTTCCCGGCTTAGATTTCGAAGATTTGGGATTAATTGCTAGAATTGTGATCCCCCCGAAGTTTAAAGTGCCAATTTTTGCAAGATATGACGGGTTGTCCTGCCCGAAGATGCATCTCAGATCATATGTAAGGAAGATCCAACCTTACACTGCAGACAAGAACCTATGGATCCATTTCTTCCAGGATAGCCTTTCAGGGGCTCAACTCGAATGGTTCTATCAGCTGGATGGAGCCAGTATTCGAAACTGGGAAGACTTGGCTACTGCATTTTATAAGCAGTATCAGTATAATTCCGACCTTGCTCCCACGCGTACCCAACTCCAGGGTATGTCACTGGGGACGAGTGAAGGATTCAAGGAGTATGCGCAAAAGTGGAGAGACCTGGCTGGAAGGGTGCAGCCACCTTTGACGGACCGTGAGCTTGTCGACATGTTCTTAGGGACCCTGTCTGGTCCGTTCTTCAACCACCTGATTGGTAATTCTTCTGCTGGGTTCACAGACCTGATCTTAACGGGTGAGAGGATAGAAGCTGGTATCAAGTCAGGGAAGATACAGAAAGGTGCCTCCTCGAGTACTGAAAATAAGCCTTTCAAGAAGGAAGCCAGTGTTGTTTATGGTCCAAGGAGACAGAACAAACCGGAACGCCGCCAAGCTGTCAACGCGTTGGTAATTTCAAATCCTACTGCTGCTCCTCAGCAGTATAACCAACCAAGGGGTGAGAGACCCAAAAGGAAGTACACTCGACTCAGCATGACCCTGTCTCAGATATTGCCACAACTACTGTCAACCAATCTGGTAATTGTCAAAGAAGCTCCGAAGGTAGTGAACACAACCTCTCCAAAGTACAACCCCAACGCCCGTTGCGCTTATCACTCTGATAGCCCGGGGCATACTACGGATGATTGTTGGGATCTGAGGAATAAGGTTCAGGACCTTATTGATGCTAAAGAAATACAGTTTGAGGCGCCTGAAAGGCCCAATGTTGTGACTGCTCCCATGCCCCAGCATGGAGTGAATGCCGTGGAAGAAGACCCGTATGTGGCCTCAGTGGATGATATTGTTACTCCGTTGTTGACTGTCAAGAAGAACCTGTTGCTAGCCGGTTTATTTCCGGGATGTGGTAAAGGTTGCCTTCTATTTTCTGTTTCACCTGCTGGTTGTCCTTTGTTGAAGTCAGGTATCCAAAACCTGATGGATAATAAAGAGATCTTGTTCGAGAAAATTGTCGTTCCTGCTACCCCTACTGAAGAAGTGTCCATTGTTACTATTTTCAACAAACCTCCTAAGGCTCTCTCAAAGAAGCCCGTCAAAATCATGCCTGCGCAGAAGATTGCTCCTATCATCATCACTGTTCCGGGGCCCCTCCCCTATACACCCGATAAAGCTGTCCCGTGGCACTATGGGGCAGATGTTTATGTGCTCAGAGTAAAACAAGAGTTTGATACTAGTACCAGTGTCAGCAACATCACCGGGCCTGCCAAGGTTACTCGCAGTGGTAGGCTGTTCTCACCAGATATTGCGCCACCAGCTATTCAGAGACCTCTTATCATCACACCTGCAAGTGTGCCTGCTCCCCTTCCTGATCAAGTTCCTGTTTCTACCCCTGCTGCCGAGTCATCTGACGCTCGGGGCAAAGGGATTGCTACTGATTTGCCTGCCCTGATGGAGGCACCAAAGACAACCAATGTTGAAGCTTCCCAGCAAGAGATGGAAGAGATTCTCAAGATCATTAAGAAGAGTGATTTCAACGTAGTTGAGCAGCTGGGGCACACCCCATCAAAGATTTCTATGTTATCACTGTTGTTGTGTTCAGAGGCCTACACCAAGGCTCTGATCTCCTTTCTGAAGACGGCCCACGTGCCACAAGAAACGTCTGCTGATCAATTTACCGATTGTGTGGCCAACTTGACTGCCGATAATGGGTTGGGCTTCTCTGACGCCGATCTGATTGCCAAAGGAAAGAACCATAACGACGCCCTGCATGTCTCCATTGAATGCAGGGGCACTACTCTTGCCCATGTGTTGGTAGACACCGGTTCTTCATTGAACGTATTACCCAAGCAGGCCCTAGACAGGTTGGATTGTGAGGGTTTGGAGCTCAAGCCTAGTAACATTGTTGTCCGGGCCTTTGACGGTTCGAAAAGGATGGTACATGGGGAAGTTGACATTCCAATCAGGGTTGGTTCTCAAGTTTTTTATTCTACTTTCTATGTGATGGACATCCGACCATCCTATTCTTGTTTGCTGGGTCGTCCATGGATCCACAAGGCTGTAGCTGTAACCTCCACACTACATCAGAAGCTTAAGTACCCGGTCAGAGGGAAGATTGTGATAGTTCAGGGGGAGGAAGAGTATATGGTCAGCCACCTCAACTCGTTCTGGTACATAGAGATGGATGGGGAATTCATTGAGACTCCATTCCAGCATTTTGAAGAGGTTCCTCAGACACTGGCGTCAGCAGAGACTGTGACTGAAGAAGACTCTCCTTTGAAGATGGCTTCCTTAAAGGATGCCCGGGCTGTGATTGAGAAGGGTGAGTACGCAAAATGGGGTCGACTTCCTGATTTCACTCCAAAGACTGACAAGTTTGGTCTGGGTTTCACTGCAGAGGCTCAAAGGGCTGTTCGTAAGGCAAGGATTGGAAGACCTCCTGTGTTCATCACCAACCCGGGAGTAAATGCTATTGAAGACGACGTGGAGGAATCTGAATTCGACAGATGGATCTACCCAACAACCGACGGTGGACCAAGCAACTGGACTGCCAAAGACTTCACACCTATTACTTTTTTCACTCAGTAATGAACTCTTTTGTTTTGAATTTGTAACAAACAATATTTTGAAACTTTTATGACTCGGTGTCTTACCCGGGGCACCGTGGCTTCATTTGTGAGGGCTTTTGTGTGTCATTTTCATATATCATTAATAAAAACATTGGACGTTTGTTGCATTTAAAAATCTTGTGCTCCTTTTCTTTCTTTATTATATATTGCAAAACAGCTATATTTACACACACTCACTTATACAGGTTCTAATCCACTCTGGATCTCACTGGTAACGACTCTGCTACTGCCAGTTATGACTTCGAAATCCGATCAACTTAGCCGAAGACAAAGGTGAAGATGATTGTGAAGTGCCTGGTGAGCTTGCAAGACTGTTATTCCAGAAAGAGAGGGCCATTCAGCCACATGAAGAGCTAGTGGAAACGGTAAATCTGGGTACTGAGACAGACAGAAAGGAAGTCAAGATTGGTGCCAATCTAGAGCTCAGTGTGAAACAACGGTTGATTCAGATGCTGCATGACTATGTGGAAATCTTTGCCTGGTCTTACGAAGACATGCCTGGGTTGGATACCGACATTGTGGTTCATCACCTGCCTACCAAGGAAGGATGCCCTCCGGTAAAACAGAAGGTCCGCCGTATGCGTCCGAAAATGTCCGAGAAAATCAAAGCTGAGGTTGTGAAACAATTTGATGCCGGGTTTCTAGCAGTGACTTCTTACCCTCAGTGGGTTGCCAACGTGGTTCCAGTGCCGAAGAAGGTTGGTAAGGTCCGAATGTGTGTTGATTACAGGGATTTGAACAGGGCAAGCCCTAAGGATGATTTCCCTCTGCCTCATATCGACGTTCTGGTTGATAACACTGCTCAGCATAAAGTATTCTCCTTCATGGACGGCTTCTCCGGTTATAATCAGATCAAGATGGCTCCTGAAGACATGGAGAAGACCACTTTTGTTACTCAGTGGGGCACCTTTTGCTACAAGGTCATGCCTTTTGGGTTGAAAAATGCTGGGGCAACCTACCAACGTGCCATGGTTGCTTTATTTCATGACATGATCCATCACGAGATAGAAGTATACGTCGACGATATGATTGCAAGGTCCCAAACTGAGGAGGAACACCTTGACCATCTACAGAAGCTGTTTGACCGTCTGAAGTTGTACAAGCTGAGGTTGAACCCAAACAAGTGCACCTTTGGGGTGAGATCTGGAAAATTGCTAGGCTTCGTCGTAAGCGACAAGGGAATTCAAGTGGACCCTGCCAAAGTGAAAGCCATACAAGAGATGCCAACTCCCAAGACAGAGAAAGAAGTCAGAGGCTTTCTAGGACGGTTGAACTACATTGCCCGTTTCATCTCGCATCTAACTGCTACCTGTGAACCAATCTTCAAGCTGCTGAAGAAAGATCAAGTAGTACGTTGGAACGACGAGTGTCAGGCCGATTTCGAAAGAATCAAAGAGTATCTCCAAGAACCACCCATTCTTATGCCGCCGGTTGAAGGGAGACCTCTAATCTTATACTTGACAGTACTGGACAACTCAATGGGGTGTGTGCTGGGGCAGCATGACGAGTCTGGCCGAAAAGAACACGCCATTTATTACCTTAGCAAAAAGTTTACCGACTGTGAGACCCGGTACTCACTGCTCGAGAAAACTTGTTGCGCTTTGGTATGGGCTGCTCGCCGGCTGAGACAGTATATGTTGACTCACACTACTCTGTTGATTTCAAAAATGGATCCAATAAAGTACATCTTCGAAAAGCCTGCCTTGTCCGAAAGAATAGCCAGATGGCAGATGATCTTGACGGAATATGACATCCAGTACACGACTCAAAAAGCAATCAAGGGAAGTGTATTGGCAGACAATTTGGCACACCAGGCAGTGGACGATTACCAGTCGATGAACTTTGAATTTCCATATGAGGATATCATGGTAGTGACTGATTGTGAAGTACCTGGACCGGATGAAGGACCTGAGGAAGGATCCCGATGGTCTATGCACTTTGATGGAGCTTCGAACGCTTTGGGTAATGGTATCGGCGCTGTGATCATATCCCCTAAAGGAACTCATACTCCACTCACCGCCCGGCTATGTTTCAACTGCACCAACAACATGGCAGAATATGAGGCATGTATCATGGGTCTTCAAGCTGCAATTGACTTAAGGATCAAGTTTCTGAGTGTCTTCGGAGATTCCGCTCTCGTGATCAATCAGATCAAAGGCGAGTGGGATACGAAACACCCAAATCTTATTCCTTACAAAGAGTATGTGCTGACGTTGATTCCCCATTTCGAAGAGATAACCTTTGAACACTTCCCAAGAGAGGAGAATCAGTTAGCGGACGCGTTGGCTACGATGTCTTCTATGTTCAAAGTCAAATGGGACAACAAGGCGCCCCGGATCATCATTTGGAAGTTGGATGAACCTGCACATTGTTGCGATCTCGAGACCGAAGAGGTAATAGAAAAACCCTGGTATCATGAAGTGAAGAGGTACCTTGAAGCTCAAGAATACCCCGAGGGTGCATCAGTTAATGACAAGAAGTTCCTGAGAAGGTTTGCGGCAAAGTTCTTCCTCAGCAACGACATTCTGTACAAATAAAACCATGATTCGACCTTACTGCGTTGTGTGGATAAGACTGAAGCAGAAAGGATCATGGCAGAGCTACATGAAGGTACCTTCGGAACACATTCCAGTGGACATACCATGGCAAAGAAAATCCTCCGGGAAGGATATTTCTGGTCCACAATGGAAGCCGACTGTTATCAGCATTCTCGAACTTGTCATAAATGCCAGATCTATGCTGATAAGGTGCACATTCCTCCGGTTCCTCTGAACGTCTTGATAGCACCTTGGCCTTTTGCAATGTGCGGCATTGATATGATCGGCGAAATCAGACCTACGGCATCCAACGGGCATCGCTTCATCTTAGTAGCGATTGATTACTTCACAAAGTGGGTCGAGGCAGCTTCCTTCGCTACCGTAACCAAGAACGTCGTGGCACGGTTCATTCAGCACAACCTGATCTATCGATACGGTGTACCTGAGAGGATCATTACGGATAATGGTACCAATCTTAACAACAAAATGATCACTGAGCTCTGCGAGCAATTCAAGATACAGCACCACAACTCTTCTCCCTACCGACCGAAGATGAATGGGGCAGTAGAAGCAGCGAATAAGAACATCAAGAAGATCGTGCAGAAGATGACGTTGACCTACAAAGATTGGCACGAAGTGTTACCGTTTGCTCTTCATGGGTACCGTACCTCAGCACGGACGTCAACAGGGGCAACTCCCTTTTCCTTGGTCTATGGCATGGAGGCAGTCTTTCCTATTGAAGTCCATATACCCTCTCTCCGGATAATGAAGGATGCAGACTTGAGCGAAGATGACTGGATCCAGACTCGACTTGATCAATTAAACCTAATTGACGAAAAGAGACTCACTGCTATTTGTCATGGTCAGGCGTACCAAAAACGGATGATCAGGGCATTTAACAAGAAGGTCAGACGACAAGAGTATCAAGTCGGAGATCTGGTAATCAAGCGCATCATTCTTCCTCAAAGTGATCCCAGGGGCAAATGGACCCCTACGTACGAAGGGCCATTTGTGGTTAAACATATCTTCTCAGGAGGAGCTATGATTCTAACCACCATGGATGGTGACGACCTTCCTCACCCCGCCAATGAAGACATAGTAAAAAGATACTACGCATGAGTTAAAGACCCGCTAGGTCGACTGGCCTAGGCAAAAATAAGGGCTTCCCGGCGAACCAAAAGGGTTCGGGTAAAAACAAGGGATGAAATGAAAAAAAATCTGTACACCCGGCAAGTCGAAAACCTGAAAAGGCGGCTTGGGCAAAAATGGGTATCCCGGTGGACTGAAAACCCAAAAGGGCGGTCCAGGCAAAAGTTAGGGATAAAGCATAATACTATGTCTCATTGGATCACCTTGCATCCAGAATTCGGCATCAACTATCGGGCTCAGATGACTCCAATCAATCAGCTTCATCTTCAACTAAGCAGCAGAGTGATGAGACGCTTGAAGACATAAAGGCGATAGCAGAGTTGGAACCCAGTGGGATTATTTTTCACATAGCTGTTTTGTTTCCTTTTCACAAAATTGTATAAACTCTATTTTGCTCGGCGGCGTTCTCTTACTAGGACGTCAGCCTCCTGTGCACAAAACGCCTATTTACAGGCAAATTTCAAAATCAATACAAGTTCAATTTTTCAGACAAATTACCCATCGTTTTTTCCTTTTTCTGTTTTGTTTTGCAAAGAACGTCCAATGTTCATTTTTGATATATGCATTTGACATAATTGCTAATCATGAATATTTGCATGCGAAACAGAGGACTAATTACAGATGACATCAGAAACAGGGGCAATAAAGAATTGTCAGCGATCTAGTTGCTCTGTCCACCAAGGTACCAAAGTAGGTTCGGCTGAAGAACATAACCAGGATACCTTCACTCCCCGTTGAATAAGACGAGATTCAACAATACTCTCCCCAGGCAGAGTTGGTCCCCCATCAGCCCTGAAAAGGCACAGTATCTCCAGCAAGTCAGCGATACTCTCCCCAAGCCGAGTTAGTCTACTGTCAGCCTTAAGGAAGTTGGGTATCCCCGGAAGATCTCAACATTCCCCAGCAGAGTATAGACATTCCTCAATAAGCATCCCCGGCAGTCTTATTATAAGATTGTTCCCCAGCGAAATACCAGACACCCCAGTGGAACCCCTTCCCCAGGAAAGTTGAATCATCCTCCCTAGTAGATTCTGAAGCTTATCCCCAGTAGATTCTGGAAGCTTATCCCCTGCAAAGTACGAACGCATCTCCCCGGATTCATTCAAAGGTTATTTCCCACCAGAGCTTATAATTGGGTTATCCTCAGCTAATTACCACAGAAAGATCGTCCTCGGCGAAGTTCTTCCTATCCCCAGCGGAGTTCATCAAATTCCCAAACATAACTTACCAGTGGAATCCCCAGCGGAGCTCTCATCAAAACCTCAGCGAAGTATCTCTTCCCACAGAGTAATTCCCCGCAGAGTAATCTCTCCAACAAGTTTATCCCCCGACGGAGTCATCTTCTCCTACCAGTTTATTCTTGCAACCATCATCCCCAGCGGAAGCGAAGAACTCTACTCTTCAACATCATCCCAGGATTCCACAAACTCCCGGCAGTCGTCAAGGATTTATTTTCCTAGACAAAAATACATTCATCACATTATCATACACCATGACGCATGCATATACGCATCATATTAAACGATCTCATTTATTTTTGAGAACATCATGACATCATCATGACATTGCATACAACTAATGTTTTTGCCTTTTCAGAAAAAGGACAATCCAAAGATGATTACTATCAACTGTCACAATTCCAGATTCAATACTTGTATCTAGCCAGGGCATATCTGTGAGCAATTGATTGTAGATTCGATACCTGTATCTAGCCAGGGAATATCTGCATGAAGAGTTTGAAGATCAACCCTTGTAACAGGCCAGGAAATTATCTTTCATTCTCAGGTCAGAGGTCTACGCCTGTATCCAGCCAGGAAAGTTATCTCGATCAACCTTTTGAAGTTCCAGATTCGATACCTGTATCCAGCCAGGGCATATTTTTGGGCGACCAATTCCAGATTCGACACCTGTATCCAGCCAGGGCATATCTGTTGACGACAAATTCCAGATTCGACACCTGTATCCAGCCAGGGCATATCTATTGACGACAAATTCCAGATTCGATACCTGTATCCAGCCAGGGCATATCTGTAGACGACTAATTCCAAATTCGATACATGTATCCATCCAGGGCATATCTGTAGACAACTAATTCGGGATTCGATACCTGTATCTAGCCAGGGCATATCTGTGAGCAATTGATTGTAGATTCAATACCTGTATCTAGCCAGGGCATATCTGCATGAAGAGTTTGAAGATCAACCCCTGTAACAGGCCAGGAAATTATCTTTCATTCTCAGGTCAGAGGTCTACGCCTGTATCCAGGTAGGAAAGTTATCTCGATCAACCTTTTGAAATTCTAGATTCGACACCTGTATCCAGCCAGGGCATATCTGTTGACGACAAATTCCAGTTTCGATACCTATATCCAGCCAGGGTATATCTGTAGACGACCAATTCCAGATTCGATACTTGTATCCAGCCAGGGCATATCTGTAGACGACTAATTCCAGATTCGATACCTGTATCCAGCCAGGGCATATCTGTAGACAACTAATTCCGGATTCGATACCTGTATCTAGCCAGGGCATATCTGTGAGCATTTGATTGTAGATTCGATACCTGTATCTAGCCAGGGCATATCTGCATGAAGAGTTTGAAGATCAACCCCTGTAACAGGCCAGGAAATTATCTTTCTTTCTCAGGTACGCAAATTCTCGCTAAGGAATCTCTTACGCGATCGACACCTCGGATGGCATCTTTAAGCCCATCTCCACAACTATCCATTACACTTCCAAATGGCATCTATAAGCCCATTCCCGACATCACATTGCTGATACTCCACTATACGAGTGCAAATTTCTGGGCACTTTAGTGTTCAATCATCTTCCACCTTCGGATCACGAAAGGCACGCAAGCCAATCTACATCCTCAGGTCTAAGAAGATTGAACTGGGGCAACTGTTGTACCCCAAAATTTTCCCTCTCCTTTCCTCAACATTTCCTCATCACTAGACCCTTGGAGTTCAAGAATAAGTTAGGATTTGCTCTGCTCAAGACTCCTCCTTACACTGTTGACCCAAATTAGGGTTTGAGTTTGCACAAAGATGTTTTGACCTAAAATGCCCAAAATGACTTTCATGCTTCATGTTGGACTCACAAGTTTATCCATACAAAGTTTCAAGCCTTGATTCCAATCTTTGCCCAGTCAATTGGACAGTTGACCTAGAAATCAACTGTATTGGGGAAAAAGTCAACTATGGCCAATTGACAGTCAAACCTCATGATTTTTTATCCACATCAACATTATGAACTCATATGGACCATTTGATCAAGTTTGGATCACAATTCCACAAGAAATTTGATCAGATCACCAAAAGGGCAAAATGGTCATTTTTAGGGTTTTGACTGCACAAAGGCAATTTTTGACTGTTTGACCTAGCCAATGGAAAACCAAGCTCACATATGGACTCAAGGACTCAATGACATGGTCTTGACACATTCAACAAGTTCAAAAGATCCCAAATGCACAAGATTGACAAATGAATTTTCCAGTCAACTGATCCAAATTTGACTGTATACTGAAAAGTCAAACTTTGACTTTTTGGTCAAAATATAGTGCCAAGATTCATTTTTCATCAAAACATCTCAAAGGTTTTTCCTGTGCTTTTTAAACCTTTCCTTAGGATAAAATAAAAAGTCGGTGGCGACTCTTGCTCAATCGAAACATTTGCGAAAACAAACGCAAAACCCAAGTCAGTTCTCCCACCGTATCACAGAACCCATCAGCATGCTGGATCGAAAGAGGCATCTTCTCCTGGATCGAAGAAGGCATTTTTCCAGGATCGAAGGGAACTCCCCTTCCTTGGATCGAAGGTTGTTCATGCCCATTTCCTGGCCCAATCGAAAGAGCCATGACCCTGTCTGGATCGAAGCTTCCATTCCCTCCCTGGGTCGAAACTCCCTTTTTTCCCTGGATCGAAGGATCCCCCCTTGTATTTTATTTTTGTTTTCATTGACATATTTTTATCTTTTTTAATTAACATTAAAATAAAAAACCACAAAAAACATTAGGCTAGTTCTTTTTCTATTAAATTAACTTTGTCAATTAATCTTTTAATTATCTTAACGTTTTCTCAAAAAACTAAAATTTAGTAGATTTAGATCACTTTTCCCAAAATAAAATAAAACAACAAAAAGATTTTTATTCTTAGGATTTTTAGAGATTATTTTCAGATTCGCGCGCGTTTATTTTATTATAACTGCCTACTGGTTTGTAATAGCTTAAACTAAGACTTTTACACTTTACTGCTTTTATTCCCCCAATTTTTGGACATGTAAATAATCCTCCTCCCCGAAGCTTTGTAATAGCGTAGGATTTACAATTCCCGCACTTTAAATTCCTTCACATATATTAACTGTTTAGATGTATGTTAACTAGGCTATGCATGACAATATTAACTCTTAACTTAAAATCAACAGTAGCTCACCCTAACATGTACAAAGATAATATAAACTGAAAATTGACACACTCACACATGTCACTCTTAGGGTACGCCTCACTTGGTTGCCTCAAAAGTGGTCATTGAGTATAGGAAGTCTTAGAGGTCGCCCTCCTGTCTAAAGATCAAAGTTGCCTCAAAACGGTTGCCTCGATAAAAAATGATCTAAGATATTAGGGTTACCGCTAAAGCATCCTAACATTGCTTTAGTGACCACACGTCCCTAAAATAGAATTGACCCGAAAAACTCCAACGACGGTGCTACCTACTCCTCAATAGTGGGATAGCACTGTCTAAAGGACATTTGCACAATTAAATTCCTTTTTGAGTAGGTAGAGGTTCTTAAGTACTTGCTCATTTTTAAAACCAAAACAAAACTTTTCGCACTTACACTCTCTTCAAAAACAAAAACTCTCTTCAAAACCCACAAACACAAAGAAAAGCAAACTTTTGAAAACACAGTGAGCAAGTACCTAAGAACCCGTGGATAACCACGGATAGAAAGGGTGCTAATACCTTCCCTTTCTATAATCTACCTCCCGAACCCGAGAAACAATCTCGAAAAGGAATTTTTTTGTGCTTTTGTCCTTTCCTTGTTGGATAAAATAAAAGACGGTGGTGACTCTTGCTTAACCGCGACATTTTGCAAAAACAAACGCAAACGCGAACCAGCATTCCAAAACAGTCAGTTCTCATTCCCACCGATCACATTGAGCTTAGAGAATTTTAAGATTGAAATTTCTGAGATTTTTAGGGTTCAGTTTAGGGCCAATGAAATGCATGCTTATCTTTGATCTATAGTTTTAATGCTTTACATTTATGAAACCGTGAGGAAATTTTCTACAAGTTCCATGTTTACAATTTTCATTTTTAATGAGAAATGAACAAGTTACAGTTGGTATGGCTAGAGGTTGAAGATGAAGTGTAACTCAGGGCGTGTTTTGTATCATATATTTATTGTTTTGCTTATGTTAACGGATGTATAGCCACCCCAGTGGTAGAAGCGCGCGCCTGTAACCTTTTGGACCTGGGTTCGAGCCCCAGTGGTACCCTTTTGATTTTTTTTTCATATTTTTGCATCCTGACTTTGTTTTTTTTTTTTTGGACAGGCGCTGGGCCTCTTTGGGCTTGGTTTGTTTTTGTTTTGCTAGCTAACCCCTTATTTCATTTATACGCCCCTGGCCCAATTTTATTTTATTTTCTTATTTTCTTTTTATTTGTTTTCTTAATTATTTTTATAATACTAAAAAATCATTAAAAAATACAAAAATATTAGATTTGCATTTTGACATAGTTTATTTATTTTTCCTCATAAAAATTATTTTTATTTAATAAATACTTTATTTATTTCACTAAACATCTTGTAAATTTAACTAAAACTAGGATATTATTTATTTTCCTTTTACACCAATTTAAATATATTATTTTAATATAAAAAAGGCCAAAAATATTTTATAATATTATAATTTATTTCCAAGACCAAAATACCAAAAATATTTTTCTTACAAACTTATTTTCTTTTAATCAATTAATAGATTTAGGGTTTTATTTAAAATCTTTTCTTAATAAATTTAGGTTTAACTAATTATTTTCTTTTAATTAATTAGGTTAAAACAAATCCCTTTTCTCTAAAAAAATCCAAATAAAAATATTCATTTTCTTCACATTTACATTCTTGCATATTTATCCATCTTGTACATTATTTATTTCAATCCTTATACAAATTCAATTTGGTTTAAATAGATTAATTAGGTTTATATTTTGCAATCCCCATTTACAATTTGTACACCCCCTCCCACAAATATTGTAATAGCGTAGTAACTTTAAATTCCGCAATTTATCGCTTTATATACAAATGTTAGTAATTAGGGTTTGTATGGAAAGACTAAAACCAATATTTAGAAAACCCTAATTTAAGACAAAATCAAGCATGAAAACAACACACTTGCACACAAGCACCCCTAGGGTAAATCCACTTGGTTGCCTTTACAAAGTGGCCATATTACGCATGTGAGGTATCTTAGCAAAAACAAGCAAAAAGTATAAGATCATAGTCCGTCGATGATGCTATCTAAAGTTGCCTTTCAAATGATCTTAGTCCCTAAAAGAGAATGCTAAGATACCTTGCAAAATTGCTAATCATGATTATACGATGACCCACGCCCATCCCGTTTACATCTAAAGATAGGTTTACTTACCAATTCAATGGTAAGATAACAATGTCAAAGGAAAATAAAATGAACAAAAAAGACTTTTTTGAGTAGGTAGAATGCTCCTAATTACTTGCTCAATTTAAAAAAAAACATCCTTGCTATTTTCAAAACAAACACCTACACTTTCAAAACATCTTACAAAATTGAAAAACATTTTCAAAAGATCAACATCTTTGTATAAATTCTTACGAACGAGAATCATTATAAATATTTCCTAAACAATGGCCCCTTTACAAAATACTTTCAAAACCACACAAAGCACAATTTCAAACAAAAGCAAGTGATCTAGCAAGTAACTAAGAGCCCATGGAAAACCATGGATAAAAAGGGTGTTAATACCTTCCCTTTTCATAATCTACCCCTGAACTCAAGAAATAATCTCAAAGGTATTTCCTGTGCTTTTTTACCTTTCCTTTTTGGATAAAAGAAAAGTCGGTGGCGACTCTTGCTAACCACAATATTTGCGATCAAACGCAAAACACTCAAGTCAGCTCTCCCTTCGTATCACAGAACTGGCGACTCTGCTAGGGAAGATTCTAAAAGTGGGGTTACCTTAGGATTAGATCAAATTTACTTGCTTTCATTGTTTGACTTGTATGCTTTATATTATGGTTCTTTGTTTGGGTTTGAATCCTCTACCCAGATTTGGGATACCTTATAGGTAAGTAGCAATACATTGTGGAAACTGTGCGGGGTATACCGACATGGTCTAAGAAATAGCTATGTTAGTGCGACATATTTGTGGGTACCGGTAGCCCTTGAGTTAATCAAGGAGAATATGGGGCCGCTGAGTGATGTCATGAAACACTAATGAACTTTTAGAACCTCTACTTGACCAAGTTGGCCTTTAAGACATAGTGAGATGATCGGCTTTGGTGCAGTCCGAAGTTGGTAGATACTCGATATTACACTCATTGAGGTTTGGTTTCTTGGGATATTTCGGTCGCCATTAAAGAGGCTTGTTCTGAAACAATAACCAAGGAAACAAACAATTGATATTGAGCTCCTTAGAACCCGGTTACTATTACTAGGACAGGTTTGAGCCAACTAAACTTCAAGAGGGTACTTACCTATGATACCCCATGCAAGCTTAAACCTAAGGACTTGTTTTCTTTGTTTGTATATACATACTTGTACATAACATCATGAACATCATAACATCATACTCATTTACTAACCATTTCAAGGATCTTGGGATTTATCTGTGTTCTGTTTTATAGGATATGGATTCTCTTTGCATGAAAATTATTCAAGTCAATATTGTAAGGATCTCTCCACAACTTAAGGAGCTAGCTTCAAGGATCCAAGAAAACTCTCCGCTCACCGAGAGACATGGTCGCCTACTCAACTTGGTCACCTCCAACACAGATGAGGACATGATGAAGGTGCTCTTTCAATTCTTGGATCCTTTACACCATTGCTTCATATTTCCCGATTATCAACTTGTGCTAACTTTGGAAGAATTCTCCCGACTCTTGAGGATTCCCATTCTCAATCAACTACCTTTCAACGATACGGAAAGAGACCCAAAGCCAGAAGAGATTGCTCAAGCTCTACACTTGCAATCATCTGATGTCACAACTCATTGGGAAACAAGGAGTGGTGTCAAAGGTTTCCTAGCAAAGTTCTTGTTTGAGAAAGCCCAAAACTGTTGGAACTCCTTAGATTTGCAAGCCTTTGAGGAAATTGTGGCTCTCCTCATCTATGGGATGGTTTTGTTTCCAAATCCTGACCAACTCATAGATGTGAACACCGTCAAAATCTTCATATCCCGCAACCTGGTGCCTACATTGCTAGGAGACATCCTACACTCTTTTCACACCCGCACTATGAGGAAAAGAGGTGTCCTTAAGTGTTTCACTCCTCTCTTGGAAAGATGGTTTATTTCGCATCTTCCCCAATCTGTATTAAAGAACGAGCAAGGTTCAAGGTGGTCAAAAAGGTTGATGATGCTTAAACATTCAGACATCCATTGGTGTTCCCGATCTATTGAGAATGTTACTATTGTTGATCGTTATGGAGAATTTCCTAACGTCCCTTTACTTGGCATTAGGGGAGGTATCAACTACAACCCCTGCTTAGCCTTAAGACAGTTTGGTTGCGCCCTAAGGGATGGCCCATACGAGGTGTTGATTCAAGTTTTGGTATTTGACTATGAGAATGACAATCAAGATCTTCGCCTGAGATTTATCCGAGCTTGGAGGATGTTGAACAAGGTAGATAGCAAGACATTAGGGCACAAGAATCCCATCCCTCTTGAGCCTTACCTCAAAGGGGTACGAACTCGCGCTCAAAGTCTTATGATTCCTTATCCCTCCATTCTCCCGGTAATCATTGAGCCTGTTATGGAGGGAGATGTTCCATACACTATCCTACATCCTGACATGCCCACTTCTCTTGAAGACCTACAAAGGGATTGGATACAACTCAAGGGGGAGCTAGATACTTTCGAAGCCCAATTCTACGCAAGCGAGAAGAAGGTTTTGGAACTCACTAAGCAACTTCATGAGCAACAGACTTTGAATTCCTACATCGCACCAAAGAGGATGCGTACAACCTTTCTATCTTAGAGTTTTTGTATTTGTTTTTCCCAAAAAGGAATTAATGTACTCAAGATTTAATTTATTAATATAATGCGTGCTTCCTTTTTGTCTAAACAAATTTGAATCTTTAAATCCTTGAAATCATTGCATATGCATTCACCATTCATCATAACATAAGCAGGTTTCTTGCAACAAGTCTCCTCATCTTTCTACTGTTTATTTCAGTAAGATGGATCTCGAGAAAACGGTGAAGGACCTCCAAGCTTAAAATGAACAGTTTCAAAAGATGTTCTTAACTCTAGCCAAAGGACAAGAAGAGTTGAAGATCTTGCAGTTTAAAGAGAAAAAGAAGAAGACGAAGAAAACAGCCGGAGTTCTAAACATGGGAAGAAGATTCCAAGGGCAAACAAGAAGGGCCTTAGACTTTACAACGACGTCCGGTGAGAAAGAAAATCAAGATGGGAAGGGCAAAGAAACAGTTGTCCAATCAGAGCCAGAAGAGGAAGAGGAAGAATAAGATTATTCTGAAGAACAATATCCTCCAGCCGATGACAAGTATAAGCATCTAGAAGAACGACTAAGTGCAATGGAAATCCAAAAAGTGCCTGGATTGTACTTTGAGGAGTAGGGGTTAGTATCGGGTATTGTCATTCCTCCAAAATTCAAAGCACTTGTGTTCGCCAAATATGACGGAGTTTCATGCCCAAAAATGCATCTCCAGTCCTATGTGAGGAAAATCCAGCCCCATACCGCTGAAAAGGACTTATGGGTACACTTCTTCCAAGACAGTCTGTCTGGAACTCAACTTGATTGGTTTTACGAGTTAGAAAGAGCCAATGTTCATAATTGGGAAGATCTGGCAGCCGCCTTTTACAAATAATACTAATACAACACTGATCTTGCGCCCACCCGTACTCAACTCCAGAGTATGGCCATGGTTTCAAGTGAAGGCTTCAAGGACTACGCGCAAAAGTAGAGGGACTTAGCCGAAAGAGTTCAACCTCCAATATCTGAAAGAGAGTTGGTAGATATGTTTTTGGGCACCTTGTCTGGTCCCTTCTTTAATCACTTAATTGGGAGTTCATCGGCAGGTTTTACTGAATTGATATTGACCGGAGAAAGGGTAGAAGTCGGGATAAAGAATGGGAAGATTCAAAAAGATGCATCCTCTGTTGTTGTAAGGAAACCATTCATCGGAAAGAAAGAGGTGGTTGTTGTATATCCTCATAGAAATCAAGATAGGGCTGAACGTCGTCCAATGGTGGGGGTTGTCATGATTCATAAACCTGTGCCTGCTCAGCAAAGAAGCAACCATCCAAGAATTGAAAGACCAGTCAGACAGTTCACCCGAATTAATATGGCACTATCTCAAGTATTGCCACATTTGTTAAGATCCAATATAGTGACCTTAAAAGAAGCTCCAAAGAACCCTAACACAACATCTCCTTACTATCATCCTAATGCCCGCTGTGCATACCACTCTGAGAGTCCCGGCCATGACACTAACAAATGTTGGGCACTGAAGAACAAACTACAAGACCTTCTTGAAGCCAAGGAGATTAAATTTGATGCACCAGAAATTCCCAATGTCATTACTGCCCCTATTCCCAAACACGGCCATAATGCCAATGCCATTGAAGAAGATATGTTTGTTACTTCAGTTGATGAACTTATGACCCCACTCCTGACTATCAAAAAGAACTTATTAAATGCTGGTGTATTTCCAGGCTGTGATAAAAACTGTCATTTATGTTTGTCCTCACCAACCAGCTGTCCTTTGATGAAAGCAGGCGTTCAGTGCCTGATAGATAACAAGGAGATTTTGTTCGATAAGGCTTCAATTCCAACTATTTCTTATAATGATGTTTCCATCGTGACCATTTCCGACAATTCTTCCAGGGTCTCCACCAAAAGACCTGTTAGAATTACATCAGTTCCTAAAGTAGCTCCTTTGATAATTACAATGCCTAGACCAATCCCGTATTCGTCAGACAAAACCGTACCATGGAATTATGGAGGG
Source organism: Vicia faba (assembly GCA_948472305.1). NCBI lineage: Eukaryota > Viridiplantae > Streptophyta > Magnoliopsida > Fabales > Fabaceae > Vicia > Vicia faba. The sequence goes on from OX451735.1 coordinate 581,658,426, forward strand.
GATGTCTACTACCACGGTATCAAGCAAGATTGGCCAGCTGCTGAGGATTCAAGTTCTGAGAAAGTTGATTCCAATATCAGTAATATCACAGGGACTAGCAAGTTTACCCGAAGCAGAAGGGTGTTCTCTCCATAAATTGCTCCCCCAAAAGCTATTTCTGGACCCGTAATCATTTATGTAGTTGTTGCTCCTCCAAAGGTTATTCCTAGTCCTACAATTATCTCTGCTAATGCTCCCGCTGACAAAACTTTTACAATCCCTACTGGCATTCCTGCTGCCGATTCAACCGAGACTCGAGGTAAAGGTATTCTGATTGAGCCTGTCCAGACGAAGGCAAAATCAGTAGCTATCCCTAATACCTCCCGGAAAGAGATGGAGTAAATTCTAAAGATCATAATAAGAAGCGAATACAATGTAGTCGAGCAACTGGGGAAAATTCCATCAAAAATTTCCATGTTGGCTTTATTACTATGTTCTGAGGCTCATGCAAAGGACTTGGTAAAATTCCTCAAAACCGCCCACGTACCCCAAGAAACATCTTCCGATCAGTTCTAAGACTGCGTAGCCAGCTTGACTGTAGATAATGGTTTAGGTTTTTTGTATGTTGATTTAACGCCAAGGGGGAGGAAGCATAATGAGGCATTACATGTCTCAGTGGAATGCAGGGGCATGACCTTGGCTCATGTTTTGGTGGACACTGGTTCGTCTCTGAAGTTGATGCCTAAAAAGGCTCTTGATAGGCTTGAATGTGAAGGATTGATATTGAAACCAAGCAACATAGTAGTGAGAGCCTTTGACGGCTCAAAAAGGATGGTGCATAGGGAAGTGGACATCCCCATAAAAGTTGGAACCCAAAAATTTGATTCAACTTTTTATGTAATGGATATTCTCCTTTCATATTCCTACTTTCTAGGCCGATCATGGATTCACAATGCTGGCGATGTTACTTCTACGTTGCACCAAATGCTGAAGTATCCAATTCAAGGGAAGATCATCACCATTCATGGAGAAGAAGAGTATATGGTCAGCCATCTCAATTCCTTCAGATATGTGGAGTTAGATGGTGAGTTTATTGAAACTCCATTCCAGCACTTTGAAGAAGTCCCGCAAGATGTGGCAGTGACCAAGGCTGTGTCTCAAATCCCTAAAATTACAAGGCCTCCTCTCAAGATGTCATCTTTGAAGGATGCCAAGGCAGTGATATAAGAAGGTGGGTGCACTATTTGGGGAAAACTCCCAGATATCCCATACAAATCTGACAAATTTGGTCTGGGTTTCACTTCAGGTGCCCAGAAGGCTGTACGTCGCGCTAGTGCCGGAGGACCACCCTTGAAGATCAGCAACCACCAAGTCAGCACCGTGGAGGATGATGAAGATAGCTACAACTTGGAGGATTGGATTTTCCCAACTGTCAGTGGAGGGCTCAGCAATTGGGAGGCTAGAGATTTTGTCCCGATCACTTTTATCCCACAGTAATTTGTCTTTACATTTTGTTGGATCTGTAATATTAAAATAATTCTGACTCTTAAAACCTTGTGTTTTACCCGAGGCACAATGGTCTATTTGTAAGGGTTATTATCTCATTTCCATATGACATCAATGAATCATAAACGTTTTTGCATACAAACTTTGTGCTCATTGTTTTTCTTGTCTACATTTTCATTTCTTTCAAAGATAGTTATACTCTTACACACACTCACACTCACAATGCAGGTCTACATTCATTCGGGGTCCCATGGGTAACGGTTCTGCCATGGCTTTTTGTGACTCTGAAAATCTAATATACCAAGCCGAAGACAAAGGTGAGGAAGATTATGAAGTACCAGGGGAACTCGCCAGGTTACTACAACAAGAATAGAGGACCATTCAGCCCCATGAAGAGCCAGTGGATACAATCAACCTAGGGACCAAAGAAGACAAAAGGGAAGTCAAGGTGGGTGCCAATCCGGAACCCAGTATCAAAGAGCGTCTAATTCAGTTGCTACACGAGTATTTTGAGATCTTTGCCTGGTCATATGAAGACATGCCAGGACTTGATGCAGATATCGTAGTACATCGTCTACCTACAAAAGAGGACCGTCCTCTGGTAAAACAAAAGGTTCGTCGAATGCGACCAGACATGTCAGAAAAGATTAAAGCAGAAGTCATGAAACAATTCAACGCTGGATTCTTGGTCGTCACATGTTATCTGCAATGGGTTGCCAATGTTGTTCTTGTGCCCAAAAAAGATGGCAAGGTACGAATGTGCGTGGACTACAGAGATTTGAATAGGGCAAGCCCTAAGTATGATTTCCCACTTCCCCACATTGATATTCTAGTCGACAATACAGCATAACATAAGGTGTTTTCTTTCATGGACAGTTTCTCAGGCTACAACCAAATCAAAATGGCACCTGAGGACATGGAGAAGACAACCTTTGTCACACAGTGGGGCACATTCTGCTACAAGGTTATGCCATTCGGACTAAAGAATGCTGGGCAAACCTATCAGCGTGCCATGGTAGCCTTATTTCACGACATGATACATCATGAAATAGAGGTCTATGTGGACGACATGATAGCTAGATCTCAAACAGAAGAAGAGCATCTTAATCATTAACAGAAACTCTTTGAGAGACTAAAGAAGTACAAACTGAGGTTGAACCCAAATAAGTGCACATTTAGGGTGAGGTCTGGTAAGCTTCTAGGCTTTGTTGTTAGCAATAAAGGAATCGAAGTGGATCCCGCCAAGGTGAAAGTGATACAAGAGATGCCTTCTCCTCGTACTGAGAAGGAAGTCAGAGGATTCTTGGGACGTTTGAATTACATTTCCAGATTCATTTCTCACCTGACAGCTACTTGTGAACTAGTCTTCAAACTGCTGAAGAAAGATCAAGTAGTCAAATGGAATGATGAGTTCCAAACAGCTTTTGACAAGATCAAAGAGTACTTACAAGAGCATCATGTTTTGATGCCACCAGTCGAGGGAAGACCATTGATCATGTATCTAACTTTTTTGGAAAATTCAAGGGGGTGTGTGCTGGGGCAGCATGACGAGTCTGGCCGAAAAGAGCATGTTATTTATTACCTGAGAAAAAAGTTTACCGACTGTGAAACAAGGTATTCACTGCTCGAGAAAACTTGTTGCACTCTGGAATGGGCTTCTCGTCGGCTAAGACAGTATATGCTGACCCATACTACCTTATTGATATCTAAAATGGATCCAATAAAATACATATTCGAGAAACCTGCTCTCTCTGGGAGAATAGCGAGATGACAGATGATCCTAACAGAATATGACATACAGTATACTACCTAGAAAGCAATAAAGGACAGTGTACTAGCTGATCACCTTGATCACCAAGCTGTAGAAGACTACCAGTCCATGAAGTTTGAATTCCCAGATGAAGACATCATGATGGTAAACAACTATGACGAATTCAGACCATATGACGGACCTGAACAAGGATCCCTATGGATCCTAGTTTTTGATGGGGCATCTAACGCACTTGGAAATGGTATTGGTGTTGTACTCATATCTCCTGAAGGTTTCCATACTCCATTTACGACAAGACTCTGCTTCAATTGTACAAACAACATGGTAGAATACGAAGTGTGCATCTTTGGTCTCAAAGCTGCAATAGATTTGGGGATCAAATCCTTAAGTGTGTTCAGAGATTTAGCTTTGGTTATCATCCAAATCAAAGGGGAATGGGACACCAAACACCCTAACCTTATCCCCTACAAAGAACATGTGTTGACATTGCTCCCACATTTTGAGAAGATTACCTTCGAGCATTTCCTGCGAGAAGAAAATTAGCTAGCAGATGCATTAGCCACAATGTCATCCATGTTTAAACTTAAATGGGATAACGAGGCTCCCCAGATCACCATTGAACGAATGGATGAACCAACACACTGTCACGAGATTAATACTGAAGAAGTAGTGGGCCAGCCTTGGTTTCACGAAGTCAAGAGGTATCTCGAAGCTCAAGAATATCCAGAAGGAGCTTCAGTCAATAATAAGAAGTTCTTAAGGATATTCTCTGCTAAATTCTTCCTTAGTAATGGCGTTCTCTACAAACGCAACCATGACTCTGTGTTACTTCAGTGTGTAGACAAGGTTGAAGCGGAAAAGATCATGGTTGAGTTACATGAAGGCACTTTTGGCACCCATTCTAGTGGGCATACGATGGCAAAGAAAATCCTACGGGAAGGATATTACTGGTTTACCATGGAAGTAGATTGCTATCAACACTCTCGAACCTACCATAAGTGTCAGATCTATGCTGACAAGGTGCACGTACCTCCGGTTCCTCTGAATGTCTTGACGGCTCCTTGGACCTTTGCTATGTGGGGCATAGATATGATTGGAGAGATCAAACCAACAGCCTCTAATGGACACCGCTTCATCTTAGTGGCCATTGACTATTTTACAAAGTGGGTTGAGGCAGCCTCCTTCTCTTTCGTCACTAAGAATGTTGTCTCCCGGTTGATCAAGCAGAATCTCATCTGTCGATACGGTATCCGGAGAGGATCATTACAGACAATAGTATGAACCTGAATAATACTATGATCACCGCCCTGTGAGAGCAATTCAAGATCCAGCATCACAATTCTTCCCCTTACCGGCCAAAGATGAATGGTGTTGTCGAAGCTGCAAATAAGAACATTAAAAAGATCATACAGAAAATGACAGTCACATACAAAGACTGGCATGAGATGCTACCATTCTCTCTCCATGGGTATCATTACACAGCTCGCGCATCAACCGGGGCAACACCCTACTCTCTGGTATATGGCATGGAAGTTGTCTTGCCTATTGAGGTTCAGATCCCCTCTCTAAGAATTATGAAGGATGCAGGGCTGAATGAAGAAGATTGGATCCAGACTCGACTTGATCAACTAAACTTGATTAATGAGAAAAGGCTCACTACTGTCTGTTATGGTCAAATGTATCAAAAACGGATGATCAAAGCTTTCAACAAAAAGGTCAGACGCCAAGTGTATCAAGTCGGGGATTTGGTGATCAAACGTATCATACTACCGCAAGGTGACCCCAAGGGAAAATAGACTCCTACATACAAAGGACTTTTTGTAATCAAAAACATATTCTCTGGTGGATCAATGATCTTGACCACCATGGATGGTGACGACCTGGCGCATCCTGCGAACGCAGACATAGTCAAAAGATACTATGCATAAAAGACCCTCTAGGTTGACACACCTAGGCAAAACAAGGGCATCCCGGCGAACCAAAAAGGTTCTGGCAAAAATTAGGGATAAAAAAAATTTTGTACACCCGGCAAGCTGAAAACCCGAAAGGGCGGCTTGGGCAAAAAAACGGTATCCCGGTGGACTGAAAACCCAAAAGGGAGGTCCAGGAAAAAGTTAGGGAATTAAAGCGTATGATTGTGTCCCGTTGGATCACCTTACGGACAACAACCTTTGACTTGAACTGACAAACTCAGCGGTTCTGATCAATTCAATCAACTTTGGACAAGGCAACAAATAGACAAGAGGCTCAGAGACGTGAAGGCTATAGCAGAATGGGAACCCCATGGGATTATTGCACATATCTATCTTTTCTTTGTATCAAAATTTTCATTTTTTACGACGGAATTCTCTTACTAGAATGTCTGTCTCATTTTACAATAATACTTACTCAAAGTCAATACAAAGATATCTCTTTGGAAGTGCAAAACTATCAGTTTTTTCTTTACTCTTGTTTTGTTTACAAAAACGTCCAATGGTTTATTTTTGAACATATGCATTTGAACATAATTACTGTTTACAAATGAACAAGATAGAAAGACAATCATTGATGGCTTTAAGAGATAGGTAAATCTCTCTAAGTTATTTCCATAAAGTCCCCCACAGTGTACAGATTAATCCCCAGCGGATCAAAACTTCCAGTTATCAATCCCTAGTAGAAGTCACCAAATTTCTCAGGATTCCCCAACAGGATTTTTCAAGCAGTACACGGCATTTCCCATACAATAGAGTTTATTTCTCTAAGTGGAAATTCTTTAAACTTCACAACATGAAGACTTGCACTCCATATCCTCAACAACAGTCAGGGATTTATTTTCCCAATCCATCAGCAGTACATCAGATTAGCTCACATACGCATACATCACATCCATATATCATAAACATTGATAACACGAATGCATTATACCTTGCATTTCATACAACATGACATTGCATATTAGCTAACATTTTACCGTTTTCAGGATAAGATTAATCAATGGCTATCATCAACGAATTAAAAATGTTAGAGATTGATACCTAAGAAAAGACAGGACAATTATCTACACGTCCAACTGAAGCAATCCAGCACGTGTTCTTTAGATTCAACTTTTGATACAGTGTAGATACGCTCCAGACACAGATGCCATCCTGATGCTCATTTAGATTCAGCTTTCAGATACAGTTCAGATACGCTCCAGACAGGGATGCCATTCTGATACTCATTCAGATTCACCTTTCAGATACAATTCAGATAGGCTCCAGACACGGATGCTATTCTGACACTCATTCAGATTCACCTTTCAGATACAATTCAGATACGCTCTAGACATAGATGATATTCTGACACTCATTCAGATTCATCTCTCAAATACAGTTCAGATACACTCCAGACACGGATTCCATTCTGATACTCATTCAGACTCAGCTTTCAGATACAGTTCAGATACGCTCCAAACACGGACGCCATTCTGATACTCATTCAGTTTTAGCTTACAGATACAGCTCAACAATCATTTATGGATGGCATCTACAAGCCCATCTCCAACAACTCTCCATCATCCCTCCAAATGTAATCTTTAAACCCATTCCCTATACCATCACATCCTCGAGTGCAAATTTCTGGGCACTCTAGTGTCCAATCATCTTCCACCTTCGAGTCACGAATGGCAAAAATCGCCAATCTAACTCTTCAGGCTTAAGAAGATTGAACAGGGGCAGCTGTTGTACCCCAAAATTTTCTCTGTCACTTATCAAGAATTTTCTCACAAGATCTCCTATTGGCTCAAGACTTCACTAGGGTTGATCAGCTCAAGACACCTCCTTAAGCATTGATGACCAAAATTAGGGTTTGAGATTGCACAAGGATATTTTAACTTCCAATGCCCCATATGACTTTCATGTATCATTATGTACCCCTGAGATTACTCAAGTCAAATTTCAAGCCTTGGATCACATTTTTGCTCAGTCAATTGAGCAGTTGACCTAAAAATCAATTGTATTGGGGAAAAAGTCAACTATGGCCAATTTACAGTCAAACTTCATAATTTTGGATCCACAACAATATTTTAAACTCATATGTATCATTTGATCAAGTTTGGACCATAATTCCTCAAGAAATTTGATCAAATCTCCAAAAGGGCAAAATGGTCAAAATTAGGGTTTTGACTAGGAAAGGGAAATTTCTGATTTTTGACCTAGCAAATGATCAATTGGTTTAAGTCATGATCTCAAGATTCCAATTGCATCATTTTGACCTAATGACATGGCTCAAAACATTGCTCAAGTTCAAAGGATTGACAGATGAATTTTCAATCAACTGATCAAAAGTCAACTGTATACTGAAAAGTCAAACTTTGACTTTTTGGTCAAATTCAAATGCCAAAGATTACATAATTCATCAAAACATTTCAAAATATGAAACTTATTCATCAAGAAATCAAAAAGTCAAGATTTCATTTTGAAAAAGTCAAAATTTCTAAACTTAGAAATTTTTCTAAGTGTTGGAAATTTCATGTTTTTTCACAACTTTGAACAAATTTCTCACCATGATGCAAGATGATTCAAGAGAAACTTCCAATATGAAAGTTGTATATCTCCATGAAATCTATAACTTTACTTTACACAACTCCTTCCAAAAGTGCTTGGATCTCAAGTAATAATTTTAAGAACATGTGGTCATGAAACAAAACACTTAGTGAAATTTTTGCCCTAATTTGGTCAGGATTTTGACCCAACTTCATGGAACTATTTCATATAGTTCCAAGGGGAATATTCAAAAGAAATTCAAAGATGGGTTGTAGATCACATTGCAGGCTTTCTAAAATGTCCAAGAACTCTTTGAGATCATTCTTGAGTAGGGATAATCGAAGAGATGAAGTTAAGGTTTTGTCACTTGAATTACAAGTCATTTTGTGATAAACCAAATTCAAAATTCAAACTATGCTGCATAAACTCTACTTTGCAGGACTCAAAATTGTGAGGCACTCCATAATTAATGGTTTCACAGCTGTTAGAGGTCTCATTTCAAGCATTTAATGCATGGACATGCTTTATATCCATTTTTGAAAGAAAGTGCACATTGCCATTTTGATAAAGTGACTTTTTGTGCAAAACTTGTTCTTGAGCCTTGCACTTGTTCTCTTCTGATCATACATGTCTTACAATACATGAGAAATGGTTTAGACACTTACAATCACCCATACCATGCTTGTACTACACATTGAAACTTGGTTTCCCTCTTTTCTTAAAAATCAAGTAACCTAGCCAAAAGCTTGTAACTTGTACTTCTGATTGTCAAGACCACTCCAATCCTTTTGTTTATACATAGACAAACTATTTTCCATAAATATACGAATGATCATGCCCTGAAAATAGCTAGAACTCATAATCACATTCCATACCTCCATTTTCACAAAAATTGACCAAAAACTTGAAACTCATAACTCCCTCGTGTGTTTTTAATCCTTTTGGTTTCTAAAGCTTCTAAGCATCATTTAGAACTGATCCCACACCCTGTTATAGAATTGTAACACCATTAACACCATCCTCCATTTTTAAACACAGAGCTTTGCATTTGGACTTCTCCAGAACTCCTCAGGCCCTTTCAGCTCAAGCTAAGAATTCCATTAGCTTTCTGGGAACTTGAGGAAGCTAACCCAATCATTGGAACTCCTTGAAAGTTTCTCAAACTTCAAACCCGATACCCTCTTGCAAGGTAAGTTTTCTAACTTTGGAAATTCTCATACAGGCATCATCAATGATTTATTTATGAACAAAACATGTAGATATTATTGCCCTAAAGCTAACCATGTCCATAGTTTCCATTAATTTTGCTTGAGCTTAGAGAATTTTAAGATTGAAATTTTTAGATTTTTAGGGTTCAGTTTAGGGCCAATGAAATTCATGCTTATCTTTGATCTATAGTTTTAATGCTTTACATTTCTGAAACTGTGAGGAAATTTGCTACAAGTTTCATGTTTACAGTTTTCATTTTTGAAGAGAAATGAACAAATTACAGTTGGTCTGGTTGGATGTTAAAGATGAAGTGTAACTCGAGACGTGTTTTGTATCGTATATTTGTTATTTTCTTATGTTAACGGGTGTATACCCATCCTAGTGGTAGAAGCGCGCGCCTGTAACCTTTGAGACCTGGGTTCGAGCCCCAGTGGTACCCTTTTGATTTTTTTCATATTTTTGCATTCTGACTTTGTTTTTTTTGGACAGGCGTTGGGCCTCTTTGGGCTTGGTTTGTTTTTGTTTTTGCTAGCTAACACCTTATTTCATTTATACGCCCCTGGCCCATTATTTTTTTATTTTCTTATTTTCTTTTTATTTGTTTTCTTAATTATATTTATAATACTAAAAAATCATTAAAAAAATACAAAACTATTAGATTTTCATTTTGATGTAGTTTATTTATTTTTCCTCATAAAAATTATTTTTATTTAATAAATACTTTATTTATTTCACTAAACATCTTGTAAATTTAATTAAAACTAGGATATTGTTTATTTTCTTTTTACACCAATTTAAATATATTATTTTAATATAAAAAAGGCCAAAAATATTTTATAATACTATAATTTATTTCCAAGACCAAAATACCAAAAATACTTTTCTTACAAACTTATTTTCTTTTAATCAATTAATAGATTTAGGATTTTATTTAAAATCTTTTCTTAATAAATTTAGGTTTAATTAATTATTTTCTTTTAATTAATTGGGTTAAAACAAATCCCTTTTCTCTAAAAAATCCAAATAAAAATATTCATTTTCTTCACATTTACATTCTTGCATATTTATCCATCTTGTACATTATTTATTTCAATCCTTGTACAAATTCAATTTGGTTGTAATAGATTAATTAGGTTTATATTTTGCAATCCCCATTTACAATTTGTACACCCTCCTCCCACAAATATTGTAATAGCGTAGGAACTTTAAATTCCGCAATTTATCGCTTTATATACAAATGTTAGTAATTAGGGTTTGCATGGAAAGACTAAAACTAATACTTAGAAAATCCTAATTCAAGACAAAATCAAGCATGAAAACAACACACTTGCACAAAAGCACCCCTAGGGTAAATCCACTTGGTTGCCTTTACAAAATGGCCATATTACACATGTGAGGTATCTTAGCAAAAACAAGCAAAAAGTATAAGATCATAGTCCCTTGATGACGCTATCTAAAGTTGCCTTTCAAATGATCTTAGTCCCTAAAAGAGAATGCTAAGATACCTTGCAACATTGCTAATCATGGTTATACGATGACCCACGCCCGTCCCTTTTACATCCAAAGATATGTTTACTTACCAATTCAATGGTAAGATAACAATGTCAAAGGAAAACAAAATGAACAAAAAAAAACTTTTTTGAGTAGGTAGAATGCTCCTAATTACTTGCTCAATTTCATACAAAACATCCTTGCTATTTTCAAAACAAACACCTACACTTTCAAAATATCTTACAAAATTGAAAAACATTTTCAAAATATCAACATCTTTGTATACATTCTTACGAACGAGAATCATTACAAAGATTGCCTAAACAATGGCCCCTTTACAAAATACTTTCAAAACCACACAAAGCACAATTTCAAACAAAAGCAAATGATCTAGAAAGTAACTAAGAGCCCATGGAAAACCATGGATGAAAAGGGTGCTAATACATTCCCTTTTCATAATCTACCCCCCGAACTCAAGAAATAATCTCAAAGGTCTTTCCTGTGCTTTTTCACCTTTCCTTTTTGGATAAAAAAAGTCGGTGGAGACTCTTGCTAACCGCAACATTTGCGATCAAACGCAAAACCCTCAAGTCAGTTATCCCACCGTATCACACAACACATGTATGTTTTTCCTGGAAAGGAAAATTTGGTGAGTACCCAAAGGCATTGGTTTAAGAAGAAATTAAGGCGAAATAATTTACCTTAGTTGTATCTCCCTTAGATCTCGAGTTGTTGCTTTTAGCATGATCAAAGGGGGTATTGTGGTCCAAATAGTCTTCACAGCAACAGGTTGTTATTTCTTTGTCTTTGTGGTGAGGGCATTTTTGGGGTACTTGGTTGCTTCTGAGGTTCAGTCTATGAATTATTTTTCTTCTTTTTCTTCTTTAACTTGGAGGTTTTAGGGGATGAATCTTCAAGGTTTTCAGGATCTTGTGTTTCTGTCGTAATGTAAATCTTCTTGTGCTTCAAGGGATTAAGAGGTGGTTTCTTAGCGACCTGAAATGATAATGAGAATGTTAGAGCAAAGAAGTGTGAAGTTTGTTTGGAAAATTAAGTTATCATTTAGAAAATCACCTTTGATTGCGTATTCTTAATGTGATTTTCTTGGGTTGTTTTTATGTTGGCAGTTGTTATTTTAGTAGAAACTTCTTTTATCTATTTTTTATCAATTGTTGAAAAGAAGCAATAAAAATCATGAAAAAAGAAATGTACTCAAGCAAAGTCGAAGAAAGATTTCATATCCTCACCTTCATGTATTGGGAATAGTATCCTAACATGTTATATGTCTACATGAATGTGGCCTTGGAAACTGTGTAAGTTATGCTTAGTCGGAACCACCCTTTAAACTAGTTTTATACTTTCATATTGTAAAACTTTGAAAGATGATCCTCAAACAAACCACGATGGGAATACATGTCGAAATGCAAGAGTTGTATCAAAACTTGGTAAACATGGAAATTTGGGTGGACAAAGTTTAAAATCTAATCCATACTTGTCTTAGTTTTTTACACCCATGAAGGAAGTTTCAAATTGGATGTTTTTTCATAAATATTTCCTTCAAGGTTACAACAACATCAAAGATGATTCGATTAATATCATTTTCTTGTACAGAGTTTCAAAGTAATGTTGGAAGGCTTCAATTTCCTTTATATTTTGGCTTTTACCTTTCTTGAATTTTCCTATATGGAGGAAAAGGAGTTGGTTAGATTCTTCAACAAAGTGGAAGCATCAAAACATTCTTCAGTATAATAACTCATCCACCATTCGTCGAATTATTGAGTGCAATAAAATGAGGGTCGGGATTAAATTGGATTAAGCTCAACGGTGTTGAAAGAATATTGACTCGGTGTTTAGTATAATCGCTTTCAGAATAATTAACATTGCACATGCAGAGGTTGCTTTTCCGATTGAAATGACTTGGAAGTAATTGGCCAAGCCCAAACTGTTGACATACTAGATTAGGTTTGTAGCTGAAGATCTTGAAGTGGTCTTTAGGTATATCAATCCTCGTAGAAATTAATTTGGGAATAAAAAAAGCTCCCCAAATTTCATTTGATTATGCTTCTTGTTCAGAATTTGGGGCATGAAATTCTTGGGTAAACCACTCTGGGCCATGAGTCTGATGGGCGAAGGGGACCATTGATGGTGTGAATTTGTGACATTTGGCGAACATCATGATATAACCTGTGAAAGCTTCTAGCAAGCTACGTCCAACATCTATCGGAGTAAGTAAAGCTAGTCGGGAACCTCCGACTCTTTTATGTTTTATGGCTTCATGATTTTCATTAGGCTTGTCTATTTGAAGGGAAGGCTCAAAGGTGGCATTTAGCCACAATTGGAGTAACCAATAGGGACCATCCAGTAGGAAATTGGTTCCTGGTTGATAAGCTTTCAGGAATTTAACAACTTCTTCTAGAGTCTCATAAAGGGAACCTAATATCAAATGACTCTTGTAGATATTTTGGCCTTCGTGTAGTTGATTTTCTAAAGTTAAAAACCTCTTTGTGACTTTCAGCGATTTGCAACTAAAAATGCAACACGACATCCAAGGGGCTAGAAAAGCTATGTGTTTTGCGTTAAAAACATCTTCACTTTCTTTATCATGATGGTCGACCATGTAGTGCGTAAAAATGGATCGATAAGTGTTAAACCCAATGGTATCTTCATTCCTTTTGTTGGGGTGAAAGTCTTCTCCAATTTGTCGAACACTCGTGATAGCTGAAATATTGAAGAGGGTTATGGTGATAATACCATAAGGAAGCTGGAAAGTGTTCATAGTACTCTACTAGAAGTACAATGACAAAACCAACATATTTTGGCAATATGATGGACCCATTTTCAACAATTGGATTAAGTCAAAATTTCCCATTTCCTTCCAGGTTTGAGATATCTTATTTTTGACTTTTGCCAACCAAGCCAGGTAGTTTTCAGGGTCTTTATATAATGGGAAAAAGCGAGACACTCACAAATTGTTGCTCATGTAGTTTAGGTTGATAGGATTGTCGATCTCGACAATGTCAGTATCGTTTGACGCTTGTTGTACCAAAAAATTTTCCCTCTCATTTTCAAAGGAATTTCTCATGCTCCCAAGCTTATCAAGTATTCAAGACTACTCAAGAATGATCATATAATCCTCCTCCTAAGCAGTGGCCCATAATTAGGGTTTTGGTTTTCTCAGAGGAAATTGGACTTATAATGCCTCAAGTGGATTTCATGGTTTCTCATATGCTTCAAAGAGTCCTCATATCAAGTTTCAAGCCTCACGTCACAAATTTGCTCAGTCAATTGCTCAGATAGGTGAAAATCAATTGTATTGGACAAAAAGTCAGTTGTGGTCAACATACAGTCAAACCCAAGATTTTTGGTCAACATAAATATTTTGAAGTTACATTCACCAGTTGATCAAGGTTTAATCATAGCTCATCAAGAAAACTCGATATTCATCAAAAGTCAAAAGTTGCTAAATTAGGATTTTCTTTAGGAGAAGTCAACTAAACTTTGACCAAGCATAACTTTCACATGCTTCATCAGAAAATTCTCAACCAAAGCTTAATTAGAAGAAAATTCAATTCTCTACAACTTTTTCTCTCAAAGCCCAAGGCCCAAAAATGCTTCATTGGAGAGATATGAGCCGAGACATTATAGGTCACTTTAAAAGTCAACAAAAAGACACTTTTTGTCAAAACAATTTACATCAAGATAAACTCTTCAAATGGAAAAATGATCAACATGATAGTTATAGGTAACATCTTGAGCTTTTCAAAAATTCGAAGATCACTTTAATATGATAAAAATTGAGCAAGTTATGGGTTTTACAAGTTAGGAAATTTTGAGAAAATGCATGAAACCCAAAATTGAGAAAACTTGAATTTTTGGGCTAATGGGCTTATCTTTCAAGGTCCAAACGTGTTCTAGACCTCATAATGGACCTTTAAACCCACTCATGCACCATGATAATTTTTATCTTATTTATTTTGATTTTATTTATTTAAGTTCAAAATTAAATCAAATAAATATCAAAGGGAGGTGCAAAGCATAATAGGCCTTTGTGTCAAATCTATTGGAGGCCCAAGATGATATAGAAATCGTGTGGAATTTATCTTTGCATCAAATCTTCATGTTTTGTCTTATTCAAATTCTATTTTTAAACAAAAATAAAAGGTTTGTTTTGTAAGTTATCCAAGCCCATTCCTTTAACCTAATCTTCTTCTATATATATTCTTCTCATTTAGACAAGAGATAACATGAAACCCTTGCAAGAAAACTCCCTTAAAAAATATCAAAATTTGTCCAAACTAGGGAAAACTTGAAAACTCTCATACAACCACTTTCAAGGCTAAACAACCATCCAAATCAACTCCAGGGACATTATAGAGTAAATATTGATCACTCTTGATGATCAAAGAAGCCTGAAACTCGCATCCATGCATCACTGGTTTCTATGTTTACATGAAATTCGTATTTTACTTTTTGTGATGTTTTGATATGACCTAACATTGCTAATGTGTTCCTGAGGTGTATTAGTACAGGTCTAAGTCATCGCATGAGTCCCATAATTCTAGGATGATACATCACCATAGTTTCACCAATTTGCTTTGTTTTCTTTATATATCTATGTACAGGTCGATTCAGTAAAAAACTAAGGCCACCATTGCACTCGCAAGGGTCAAATTAGGGGGACTGATACAAGAACCATTACAAAGTTAGCCATACTTTGTCTTTTCAAAAACACTTACACAAAAAAGAAATTTTCAAAAGTGAGCTAGAGATTAAGAGCCTGTAGATAACTACGGATGAAAAGGATGCTAACACCTTCCCTTTTCATATCTTACCCCCGAACTCAAAATCTTCAAGGTCTTTCCTGTTCTTTTCACCCTTCCTTTATTGGATAAAAGAAAAGTCGGTGGCGACTCTTGCGATAAAACACAAAAATCACTTCTCCCACCGTATTACAGAACTAGCGACTCTGTTGGGGATTAATACTTAAAAAGAGGGGTTACCCTAGAGTCTGTATCACTTTTAACTGCTTTAATTGTCTAAATTGTTTTCTTTACTTTAAAGTTTTGATTGGGTTTATTTTCTTGCAAGATCCTACACCCGGATCTAGCGTACCTTAGGTAAGTAGCAATAGATCATGGAAATTGTACGGTGTTGACCAATATGGTTGAAGTGATGGTTATGGTTAGTGCAGCACTTCGGATTATACTAATGTTCCTTGAGTCAGTCGAGGATAACATTAGGCTTCTGCATGGTTTCATTAGCACTAACTAGACTTTTAGAACCTTAATTGACCCATCTTGGTCATTAGAAGTTAGTGAGATAGTCGGCTTTGGTGCAGTCCAAAATTGGTTGATACTCGATGCTACACTCATTGAGATTCGAATCGCGAGATGTTTTGGTGGAAAATCAGTTGTTGTACTAAAATAAAACCTTCGAGAAAGATCTGTGATATGAGATCCCTAGAACCCGGTTACTATTTTAGGATAGGTTGAGCCAACTTAACTTTAATAGAAAAGGATACTTACCTATGGACCTCAGGAAAGCCTTTAAACCTAAGGCTCTTGTGTGATTTGCTTGTGTTTTCTATCTGCTTAAACATAAACATAACATCATGACATCATAACATCCGACATGGAATTTACTAACCATTTCAAGGATCTTAGGGATCTTTGTTGTAGGATTATCATGAGCCAGATTTCTAACAAAGGGAAAGAGGATTTATTTTCCTTTAACCAGATATCGTCAAAGATCAAAGCGCGTTCTCTTGAGTCAGAGGCTAGGACCCACTCGATATGGTGAGCTTGATTCTAATAGAAGGATGTCCAAAAATGAAGATTCAAAATTCCACAAGTCATAGCTATAACTGAATTCACTTTAGATTTTTTTATTCCATAAGATCCTTGAAAACATTACATTTGCATCTACATATCATGAATTTCATTACATAACAGGTACCTTTCAAGACAGGTTTTCTCACCTTCTTGCTATTTATTTCAAACTGAAAAATGGATCTTGAACAAATAGTCAGAGATCTCCAAGCGCAGAATGCTCAATTCCAACAGATGTTCCTGAACTTATCCAAGGGGCAAGAAGAGCTGAAAGTACTGGTCACCAGTGAAAAGAAGAAGAAGACAAAGAAATCGATCGGTGTCTTGAACATGGGAAGAAGGTTCAGAGGTCTAGTGAAGTGAGTCCGAGACCTTGATACCCCCTCGGATGAAGAAGACAAACATGATGAAGACAATAAAAGTGTGAAGACTGAAAGGAGCCATCCTGGTTCAAACAAATGTCCTAATGAAGAGGAAGATGATTATTTTGATGAGTGATATCCCTCTGCTGATGAGTAATATAAATTACTGGAAGAGCGTCTGAGAGCTATGGAAATCCAGAAGGTGTCTGGTTTGAATTTTGATGATTTGGGTCTGGTTTCAGGAATTGTATTTCCTCCTAAGTTCAAGACTCCTACCTTTGCCAAGTATGATGGCATTTCTTTTGAAAATCTGCATCTGAGATCTTATGTTCAGAAGATCCAACCATACACTGCTGATAAGAAACTATGGGTTCATTTCTTCCAAGAGAGCTTGTCTGGAACACAACTAGAATTGTTCTATCAACTAGAAGGGACCAATATTCACACCTAGGGAGATTTGGCTGCTGCTTTCTATAAGAAATACCAATATAATGCTAATCTTGCACCAACCCATATGAAATTGCAGAGTATGGCCATGAGTTCCTATGAAGGTTTTAAAGAGTATGCCCGGAAATGGAGAGATCTTGCGGGCAGAGTTTAACCTCCTTTGGCTGATAGAGAGTTGGTTGACATGTTCACGAGCACACTGACAGGTCCCTTTTATAACCATCTGCTAGGAAGTTTTTCAGCTGGTTTCACTAACTGATCTTGACACTAGAAATTGTTGGGCTCTGAAGAATAAGATCTAAGACATGATTGATGCCAAGGAAATTGAATTTGGCCCTCCTGAAACTCCTAATGTGATTACTGCACCCGTGCCTAATCATGACAAGGGTGTTAATTCTATTGAAGATGTTTCTTATGTTTCTACTGTGAATGATTTGACTACTCCCCTGATGATTGTTAAGGAAAAGCTACTGCAAGCCAGTTTATTTCTGAGTTATACAGAAGACTGTTACTACTATGCATCCCAATCCAATGGTTGTCCATTGTTGAAATAAGGTATTCAATGTTTGATGGATGACCGTGAGATCCTATTTGAGAAGACCCCTATTGAGAAGATTCCTTTTATGGAGAGTACATCCCAAGACCTGAATCTTGAATACGTGTCCACAATTTCTGGTACCCCTATAAGGATCACTTCTAAGGGTCCTGTAAAGATTACTACCAAATCTAAAGTGGCTCCCATGATTATTATTGTGCCTGGGCCAATTTCGTATTCCTATGATAAGGTTGTCCCTTGGAATTACAGAGCTGATGTCTATTACCATGGTGTCAAGCAGGAACCATTGAATGTTGAAGAGGCAAATGTTGAAGTTACTATTCTGATGTTGGAAGTATTGCAGGGACTAGTAAGGCTACCAAAAGTGGAAGGGTTTTCTCTCCAGATATATCTTCGAATACTATTAGTGCACCAGTTCATATAACTGCTACAGAATCTACTAGTGAAACTCGAGGCGAAGAACATATGACTGAGCCTGCCCAGGCAGAGGCACCAAAAGAAGTTACTGTCGAAGACCCCTCCAAGCAAGAGATGGAGAAAATATTAAAGATTATCCAAAAAAGTGACTACAAGATTGTTGAACAACTGGGGCAGACACCCTCTAAAATATTTATGTTATCCCTGTTGTTATGCTCTAAAGCCCATGCTCAAGCTTTGGTGAGATTTCTGAAATCTGCCCATGTACCACAAGAAATCTATGTTGATCAGTTTGAAAATCATATTGCTAGCCTGACGACTGATAATGGGCTAGGCTTTTCTGATGCAGACTTAACTCCTGCAGGAAGGAATCATAATAAGGCCTTGCATGTCTCTATTGAGTGCAAAGGAACTACCTTATCTCATGTGTTGGTGGACACAAGTTCCTCTCTGAACATGTTGCCAAAGGCATAAACTTGACTGTGAAGGAATTGTTCTAAAACCCAGCGATATTGTGGTAAGAGCTTTTGATGGTTTAAAGAGAACGATGCAAAGTGGGCTCTCAGGTCTTCAAATCTACTTTCTATGTGATGGATATTCATCCAACCTATTCTTGTTTGCTGGGACGCCCTTGGATTCACGGGGAAGGTGCTGTTACTTCTACCATACACCATAAGTTAAAGTATCCCATGAGGGGAAATATCGTTACAGTTTGCAGCAAAGAATAATATATGGTGAGCCATCTGAATTCTTTCAAGTATGTCGAGGTGGATGGTGAATTCATTGAGACTCCTTGTCAGACCTTTGAAGTCGTTTCTCAGACAACCTCGGTTGATAAAGCTACTTCTGTTGTTTCTAAGACTCCGTCAAAAATGGCTTCCCTGAAAGACGCTAGGGTTGTGGTTGAAGAAGGTGGTTGCACTGTTTGGGGACATCTTCCTGATATTCCTTACAAGTCAGATAAATTTGGTTTGGGTTTCACTTCTCAAGCTCAGAGGGTTATCCGTCGTGTTCGTGCCAGTTCTGGGAGACTTCCATTCCGCATTAACATCAATGGAGTTCACAACAATCATGTTAACATTGTGGAAGACGATGATAGTGGCTATGACATAGACAGTTGGATCTTCCTTACTACTGGCAACGGGCTTAACAATTGGAAGGTTGAAGACTTTATACTAATCTTCTTTAGTCAGGAGTAAATGCTATTTTCTATTTTTCTTGCTTTCAAATTTTGGTTTTGTAATTTAAACAATGACTTTAAGCCTTGTGCCTTACCCATGGCACAATGGTCCATTTGTTAGGGTTGTCATTATTCATAAGCATATTTTCATTTAATAAATCATTGGACGTTTGCACTTAAATTTTGCGCTCTTTGTCTTTCTTTTACTTTATTGCTTTCAAAATAGCTATGTATTCTTACACACACCCACGCAACAAATTACAGATCTACATCCACCCTGGATCCCATTGATAACAGTTCTGCAATTGCCAATTATGACTTAGAAAATCTGATCTACCAAGCCGAGGATGAAGGTGAGGAAGATTGTGAAATACCTGGAGAACCTTGTAGGATGTTAATGCAAGATGAAAGGGCCATACGGCCACATGAAGAGACGATCGAGGTGGTGAACTTGGGTACCGAAAAAGACAAGAAAGAAGTCGAGATAGGTGCCAACCTAGAAGACAATGTCAAAAAGAGGTTAATTCAAATGTTGCATGATTATGTTAAGATCTTTGCTTGGTCGTACAAAGATATGCCAAGGCTTGATACTGATATTGTGGTTCACCGTCTACCGATGAAGGAAGGTTGCCTCCCTGTAAAGCAGAAAGTTCATCGTATGCGTCCTGAGATGTCAGAAAAGATCAAGGATGATGTTATGAAGCAATTCAATGCAAGGTTCTTAGTTGTTACATCATATCCTTTGTGTGTTGCAAATATAGTTCCAGTACCCAAGAAAGATGGTAAGATGCGTATGTGTGTAGAATACATGGATTTGAATAGGGTGATCCCGAAAGATGACTTTCCGCTTCCATATATTGATGTTCTGGTTGACAACACCGCTCAACACAAAGTATTTTTCTTCATGGATGGTGTTGTACCCCAAAATTTTCCCTCTCACTTATCAAGAATTTGCTCACAAGATCTCCTTTGGCTCAAGACTGCACTAGGGTTGATCAACTCAAGACACCTCCTTAAGCACTGATGACCAAAATTAGGGTTTGAGATTGCACAAGGAAATTTGAACTTTCAAGATCACTCATGTCAAGTTTCAAGCCTTGGATCACACTTTTGCTTAGTCAATTGAGCAGTTGGCCTAAAAATCAACTGTATTGGGGAAAAAATCAACTATGGCCAATTTACAGTCAAACTTCATAATTTTTTATCCACGTCAACATTTGAAACTCATATGTGTCATTTGATCAAGTTTGGACCATAATTCCTCAAGAAATTTGATCAAATCTTCAAAAGGGCAAAATGGTCCAAATTAGGGTTTTGAATGGGAAAGGGAAATTTCTAATTTTTGACCTAGCAAATGATCAATTGGTTTAAGGCATGACCTCAAGAGTCCAATTGCATAATTTTGACCTAATGGCATGGCTCAAAACATTTCTCAAGTCCAATGGATTGACAGATGAATTTTCAGTCAACTGATCAAAAGTCAACTGTATACTGAAAAGTCAAACTTTGACTTTTTGGTAAAAATAAAATTCCAAAGATCAAAATTAATCAAAGTATGCCGAAATATGAAAATTATTCATCAAGAAATAAAAAAGTCAAGATTTCATTTTGAAAAGTCAAAATTTCTAAACATAGAAATTTTTCTAAGTGTTAGAAATTTCTTATTTTTTCACAACTTAGAGCAAAATTTTCACCATGATGCAAGATGATTCAAGATAAACTTCCAACATAAAAGTTCTAGATCTCCATGAAATATACAACTTTGATTTTCACAACTCCTTCCAAAAGTGCTTGGATCTCAAGTTATAATTTTAAGAATACATGGTCATGAAACAAAACACTTAGTGAAATTTTGCCCTAATTTGGTCAGGATTTTGACCCAACTTCATGGTACTTTTTCATATAGTTCCAAGAGGAATCTTAAAAAGTAATTCAAATATGGGTTTTATATCACATTAAAAGCTTTCTAAAATGTCTAAGAACTCCTTGAGATCATTCTTGAGAAGGGAGAATCGAAGAGATGAAGTTATGGTTTTATCACTTGAATTACAAGGCATTTTGTGATGAACAAAATTCAAATTCAAAGTTATGCCGCATAACCTCTACTTTGCAGGAATCAAACTTGTTAGGAACTCCATAATTAATTGCTTGCACAGCTGTTAGAGGTCTCATTTCAAGCATTCAATGCAAGGTCATGCTTTATATCCATTTTGGGAAGAAAGTGCACATTGCCATTTTGATAAAGTGACTATTTGCACAAAAATTGTTCTTGAGCCTTGCACTTGTTCTCTTATGATCATACATGTCTCATAACACAAGAGATGGTTTAGACACTTATAATCTCCCAGCCCATGCTTGTACTTCGCATTGAAACTTGTTTTCCCACTTTTCTTCAAAATCAAGTAACCTAGCAATTAGCTTGAGACTTATACTTCTGATTGTCCAAAGCTCTCAAACTCTTTTGCTTATACATACACATACCATTTTCCACAAAATACACGAATTCTTAAGCCCTGAAAACACCTAGAACACAGAATCACCAAAAACACTTCAAAACTTATGATTTCTGAGTTTTGAAGCCAATCTTCAAATCTACTCGTGCGTTTCTTGGCCTTTTGCTTTCAAAAGTTTATAAACAACATACACAAACAATCCTAACCCCTGCACCACCACTGTAACACCTCTATCATCACCCACCATTTTCAAAAAAGGAGCTTTTCACTTGGACTTCTCTAGAACTCCTCAGGCACTTTCAGCTCAAGCTAAGCATCCCATTAGCTTCCTGGGAACTTGAGGAAGCTAACCCAATCATTGGAACTCACTGAAAGCTGCTCAAACTTTAAACCCGATACCCTCTTGCAAGGTAAGTTTTCTAACTTTGGAACTTTTCATACAGGCATCATCAATGATTTATTTGTGAATGAAACATGTAGATATCATTTCCCTAAAGCTAACCATGTTCATAGTTTTCATTAATTTTGCTTGAGCTTAGAGAATTTTAAGATTGAAGTTTCTGAGATTTTTAGGGTTCAGAATAGGGCCATTAAAATTCATGTTTATCTTTGAGCTATAATTATTGTTCTTTGCATTTCTGAAATCGTGAGGAAATTTGCTACAAGTTTCATGTTTACAGTTTTCATTTTTGTTGAGTTTTGAATGAGATACAGAGCTTCTGGCTGGGCGTGAGGTTGAAGATGAAGTTGGCCTCAGGAACGTGTTTGCCATATATATTTATGGTTTGATTTATATAAACGGATGTATAGCCACCCCAGTGGTAGAAGCGCACGTCTGTAACCAGATCTGTCTTTTTGGACAATGCGAATGGGCCTCCTTTTCTTATTTTTTTATTTATTTGTTTTCTTAAATAATTTTCTAATATTAAAAAACCATAAAAATATAAAAATAGTAGATTTATATTTGGACATAATTTATTTATTTTTTCTCACACAAAAATTATTTTATTTTATCATACTTCATTTTTGTCACTAAATATTTTGTAAATTTAATTAAAAACTAAGGTTTTAGTTATTTTCTTTTACACCATTTAAATATATTATTTTAATATCTAAAAAGACCAAAAATATTTTATAATGCTATAATTTATTTTCAAGACAAATATACCAAATACTTTTCTCATAAACTTAATTTCTTTTTAATCAATTAATAGATTTAGGGTTTTATTTAAAATCTTTTCTTAGTAAATTTAGGTTTTACTTTTATTATTTCCTTTTAATTAATTAGGTTAAAACAAATTCCCTTTTTCCTAAAAAAATCAAACAAAAATATATATTTTCTTCATATTTATATTCTTGTGCATTTATTCATTTTGTACATTACATTTATTTAATTTCTTGTACATTTATACCAATTCAATATGGTTGTAATAGATCAATTAGGTTTTTTTTCTTGCAATTCCCATTTAATTGTAATAGCGTAGTAATTTTAAATTCTGCAATTTATCGCTTTTATATACAAATGCTAGTAATTAGGGTTTGTATTGGAAGACTAAAACCAATGCTTAGAAAACCCTAATTCAAGACAAAAACAAGCATGAAAATCAATACACTTGCACACAAGCACCCCTAGGGTAAATCCACTTGGTTGCCTTTACAAAATGGCCATATTACGCATGTGAGGTGTCTTAGAAAAAATAAGCAAAAATACAAGATCATAGTCCCTCGATGATGCTATCCATGTTGCCTTTCAAATGATCTTAGTCCCTAAAAGAGAATGCTAAGATACCTTGCAATATTGCTAATCATGGTTATACAATGACCCACGCCCGTCCCGTTTACATCCAAAGATAGGGTTACTTACCAAATCAATGGTAAGATAACAATGTTAATGGAAAAGGAAATGAATATGAAAGACTTTTGAGTAGGTGGAATGCTCCTAATTACTTGCTCAATTTCAAACAAAACATCCTTGCTATTTTCAAAACAAACACCTACACTTCCAAACATCTTACAAACTTGAAAACATTCTAAAAAGATCTAACACTTTGTATACATTCTTACGAACGCGAATCATTACAAAGATTTCCTAAACATTGGCCTCTTGACAAACTACTTTCAAAAACCACACAAAGCATAATTTCAAACAAAAGCAAGTGATCTAGCAAGTAACTAAGAGCCCATGGAAAACCATGGATGAAAAAGGTGTTAATACCTTCCCTTTTCATAATCTACCCCCCGAACTCAAGAAATAATCTCAAAGGTCTTTCCTGTTCTTTTTCACCTTTCCTTTTGGATAAAAGAAAAGTCGGTGGCGAATCTTGCTAACTACAACATTTGCGATAAAACGCAAAACCTTCAAGTCAGTTCTCCCACCGTATCACAGAACTGGCGACTCTGCTGGGGAAAATTCTAAAAAGTGGGGTTACCTTAGGGTTAGATCACATTTACTTGCTTTCAGTGTTTGTCTTGTATGCTTTACATTATGGTTCTTTGTTTGGGTTTGAATCCTCTACCCGGATTTGGGATACCTTATAGGTAAGTAGTAATACATTGTGGAAACTGTGCGGGGTATACCGACATGGTCTAAGAAATAGTTACATTAGTGTGACATATTTGTGTGTATCGGTAGCCCTTGAGTTAATCAAGGGGAATACGGGGCCGCTGAGTGATGTCATGAAGCACTAGTGAACTTTTAGAACCTTTACTTGACCAATTTGGCCTTTAGGATATAGTAAGATGTCCGGCTTTGGTGCAGTCTGAAGTTGGTAGATACTCGATACTACACTCATTAAGGTTTGGTTTTTTGGGATATTTCGGTCTCCATTAAAGAGGCTTGTGATGAAACAATGACCAAGGAATCAAACCAATGATATTGAGCTCCTTAGAACCCGGTTACTATTACTAGGACAGGTTTGAGCCAACTAAACTTCAAGAGGGTACTTACCTATAAGACTCCATGCAAGCCTAAACCTAAGGAATTGTTTGCTTTGTTTGTGTATACATACTTGTACATAACATCATAAACATCATAACATCATACTCATTCACTAACCATTTCAAGGATTTTGGGATTTATCTTTGTTCTGTTTTGTAGGACATGGATTCTATTCGCAGGAAAGTTATTCGAGTCAATCTTGTAAGGATCCCTCCACAACTTAAGGAGCTAGCTTCAAGGATTCTTGAAAACTCCCCATTCACCGAGAGACATGGTCGCCTACTCAACTTGGTCACTTCCAACACTGATGAAGACATGATGAAGGTGCTCTTTCAGTTCTTTGATCCTTTACACCATTACTTCACATTTCTCGATTATCAACTTGTGCCAACTTTGGAAGAATTCTCCCAACTCTTGAGGATTCCCATTCTCAATCAACTACCTTTCAACGGTACGAAAAGAGACCCAAAACCAGAAGATATTGCTCAAGCTCTACACTTGCAATCATCTGATGTCATAACTAATTGGGAAACAAGGTGTGGTGTCAAAGGTTTCCTAGCAAAGTTCTTGTTTGAGAAGGCCCAAAATTGTTGGAACTCCTTGGATTTGCAAGCCTTTGAGGAAATTGTGGCTCTCCTCATCTATGGGATGGTGTTGTTTCCAAATTCTGACCAACTCATAGATGTGAACACCGTCAAAATCTTCATATCCCGCAACTTGGTGCCTACTTTTCTAGGGGACATTCTACATTCTTTTCACACTCGCACTATGAGGAAAAGAGGTGTCCTTATGTGTTGCACTCCTCTATTGGCAAGATGGTTTATTTCACATCTTCCCCAATATGTATTGAAGAATGAGCTAGGTTCAAGGTGGTCATAAAGGTTTATGACGCTCAAACATTCAGACATCTATTGGTGTTCCCGATTTATAGAGAATGTTACTATTCTCGAGCATTGTGGATAATTCCCTAATGTCCCTTTACCTGGAATTAGGGGAGGTATCACCTACAACCCCTGCTTATCCTTAAGACAGATTGGTTACGCCCGAAGGGATGGCCCTCAGGAGATGCTCGTTCAAGGTTTGGTATTTGACTACCAGAACGACGATCAAGGTCTTCGCCAGAGATTTATCCGAGCTTGGAGGATGTTGAACAAGGTAGAGAGCAAGACATTGGAGCATAATAATTCCATCCCTCTTGAGCCTTACCTCAAATGGGTACGAACTCGTGCTCAGAGTCTTATGATGCCTTATCCTTCCATTCTCCTTGTAATCATTGAGCCTATTATAGAAGGAGATGTTCCATATACTATTCTACATCCTGACATGCCCACCTCTCTTGAAGACTTACAAAGATATTGGATACAACTCAAGGGGGAGAGAGATACTTTCGAAGCCCAATTCTACGCTAGCGAGAAGAAGGTTTTGGAACTCACTAAGCAACTTCATGAGGAGCAGACTCTGAATGCCTACATCGCACCAAAAAGGATGCGTACAACCTTTTTATCTTAGATTTTTTGTATTTGTTTTGCCCAAAGATTCATTGATGTACTCAAGCTTTAATTTATTAATATAACGTGTGTTTCCTTTTTGTCTAAAACAAATTTGAATCTTTAAAATCCTTGAAATCATTGCATATGCATTTACCATTCATCATAACATAAGCAGGTTTCTTGCAATAAGTCTTCTCATCTTTCTACTATTTATTTCAGTAAGATGGATCTCGAGCAAACGGTGAAGGACCTCCAAGCCCAAAATGCTCATTTTCAACAGATGTTCTTAACTCTAGCCAAAGGACAAGAAGAGTTGAAGACCTTGTTTTTTGAAGAGAAGAAAAAGAAGACAAAGAAACAAACGGAGTTCTGAACATGGAAAGAAGATTCCAAGGACAAGCAAGAAGGACCTTGGACTTTGCAACGTCATCTGGTGAGAAATACAATCAAGATGGGAAAGGCAAGGAAACAGTTGTCCATCTAGATTCAGAAGAGGAAGAAGAAGATTATTCTGAAGAACAATACCCTTCATGCGACGATAAGTATAAGCATCTAGAAGAACGTTTAAGTGCAATGGAAATCCAAAAAGTACCTGGATTAGACTTTGAGGAGTTGGGATTAGTATCGGGGATTGTCATTCCTCCAAAATTCAAAGCACCTGTGTTCGCCAAATATGACGGAGTTTCATGTCCCAAAATGCATCTCCGGTCCTATGTAAGGAAAATCCAGCCTCGCACTACTGATAAAGATTTATGGGTACACTTCTTCCAAGACAGTCTGTCTGGAACTCAACTTGATTGGTTTTATCAGTTAGAAAGAGACAATGTTCATAATTGGAAAGATCTGGCCGCTGCCTTTTACAAACAATATCAATACAATGCTGATCTTGCGCCCACCAGTACTCAACTCCAGAGTATGGACATGGTTTCAAGTGAAGGCTTTAAGGACTATGCGCAAAAATGGAGGGACTTGGCAGGAAGAGTCCAACCTCCTCTATCTGAAGGAGAGTTGATAGACATGTTTTTGGGCACCTTGTCTGGTCCCTTCTTTAATCACTTAATTAGGAGTTCATCAGCAGGTTTTATCGAACTGATATTGACCGGAGAAAAGGTGGAAGCCGGGATAAAAAATGGGAAGATTCAAAAAGATGAATCCTCTGCTGTTGTAAGGAAACCATTCATCAGAAAGAAAGAAGTTGTTGGTGTATATCCTCAGAGAAATCAAGATAGGACTGAACGTCGTCCAATGGTGGGGGCTGTCATGATTCCTAAACGCGCGCCTGCTCAGCAAAGAAGCAACCAGCCAAGAATGGAAAGACCAGTCAGACAGTTCACCCGAATTAATATGACACTATCTCAAGTATTACAACATTTGTTAAGGGCCAACCTAGTGACTTTGAAAGAAGCTCCAAAGAATCCTAACACAACCTCTCCTCACTATCATCCTAATTCCCGTTATGCATACCATTCTGAGAGTCCTGGCCATGACACTAGCAACTGTTGGGCTCTGAAGAACAAAGTATAAGACCTTCTTGAAGCCAAAGAGATTGAATTCGATGCACCAGAAATTCCAAATGTCATTACTGCCCCTATGCCCAAGCACGGTCGTGATGTTAATGTCGTTGAAGAAGATATGTTACCTCAGTTGATGAACTTGTGACCTCACTCCTGACTACCAAAAAGAACTTATTGAATGCCGGTGTGTTCCCAGGTTATGATGAAAGCTTTCATTTCTGTTTATCCTCACCAACCAGTTGTCCGTTGTTAAAAGCAGGCGTTAAATTCCTAATAGATAACAAGGAGATTTTGTTCGAAAAGACTTCTGTTCCAACTGTTTCTTATAATGATGTTTCCATCGTGACCATTTCCTACAATTCTTCCAGGGTCTCCACCAAAAGACCCGTTAGAATTACATCAGTTCCTAAAGTAGCTCCATTGATAACTAGAATGCATGGACCAATCCCATATTCGTCAGACAAAACTGTACCATGGAATTATGGAGAGGATGTCTACTACCACGAGATCAAGCAAGATTGGCCAGCTGCTGAAGATTCAAGTTCTGAGAAAGTTGACTCGAATGTCAGTAATATCATAGGGACTAGCAAGATAACCCGAAGTGGATGGGTTTTCTCTCCAGGAATTGCTCCCCCAAAAGCTGTTTCTGGACCCGTGATCATTCTTGTTGGTATTGCTCCTCCAAAGGCTATTCCCAGTCTTACAATCATCTCTGCTAATACTCTTGTTGACAAAAATGTTACAATCCCTGTTATCACCCCTACTAACATTCCTGCTGTCGAGTCAACTTAAACTCGAGGAAAAGGTATTCTGGTTGAGACTGTCCGGACGAAGGCACAATCAGTAGCTATCCCTGAAACCTCCTGAAAATATAAGGGGAAATTCTAAAGATCATAAAAAGAAACGACTACAACATAGTCGAGCAACTGGGGAAAACTCTGTCAAAAATTTCCATGCTGACTTTATTATTATGTTCCGAGGCGCATGCAAAGGCCTTGGTAAAGTTCCTTAAAACTTCCCATGTACACCAAGAAACATCTATCAATCAGTTCCAAGACTGCGTAGCCAGCTTGACTGCAGATCATGGTTTAGGTTTTTCGGATGCTGATTTAACGCCAAGGGGGGAAGCATAATGAGGCATTGCATGTCTCAGTCAAATGCAGGGGCACGACCTTGGCCCATGTCTTGGTTGACACCTGTTCGTCTCTGAATGTGTTGCCTAATGTGATACGGTGGGAGAGAACTGACTGTTTTGGAATGTTGGTTCGCGTTTTGCGTTTGTTTTCGCAAAATGTCACGGTAAGCAAGAGTCACCACTGACTTTTATTTTATCCAACAAGGAAAGGAAAAAAGCACAGAAAAATTCCTTTTTCGACATATTTCTCGGGTTCGGGGGGTAGATTATAGAAAGGGAAGGTGTAAGCACCCTTTCTATCAGTGGTTATCCACGGGCTCTTAGCTACTTGCTCAAAGTGTTTTCAAAATTTGCTTTTCTTTGTGTTTGTGGGTTTGAAAAGAGTTTTTTGTTCGAAAGGTGTAAGTGCGAAAAGTTTTGTTTCATTTTGAAGGAGCAAGTACTTAAGAACCATCTACCTACTCGAAAAAGGAATCAATTTGTGCTAATGCCCTTTAGACAATGTTATCCTACTATTTATGAGTAGGTAGCATCGTTGTTGGAGTTTAAGGGTCAATTCGATTAAGGGACGTGTGGTCACTAAAGCAATGTTAGGACGCCTTAGCGGTAACCCTAATGTCTTAGATCATTTTTCCGAGGCAACCGTTTCGAGGCAACTACGATCTTTGGACAAGAGGGTGACCTCTAAAACTTCCTATACTCAATGACCACGTTCAAAGGAAACCAAGCGAGGTGTACCCTAAGAGTGCGCATGTGCGAGTGTATTGTTTTCAGTTTATTTTATCTTTGTACATGTCATGGGTGAGCTATGTTGATTTTAGGTTAAAGATTTGATCTTGTCATGCATTCCCTATTATCAAACATCTAACAGTTTATAAGTTGTGGAATTTAAATTGCGGGAATTAAATCTAAACTATTACAAGGCGTCGGGTATTTACATCGCCAAAAACAACCCTTGAAATTAAAATGCGGAAAATAAAAGAAAGCGAAAAAATAATTAAAGTCATATTTAAAGCTATTACATTCTGGAAACAATTACATTAATATCATAAATGGATCGCATGTGTAAAAATTAAATCGGGCGCATCTAGGGTTTTGACCCTTTGGTTTATTAAAGAAATATTTTTTTTGTTATTTTTTTGAATTAATAGGAAATAAACTAAGTTAATTAAATTAATTAATTAATTAATAAAAGATATTTTTGGATTTTTTGGATATTTAAAGAAATAAAAACAAATTTGATTAATGTTAATAAAAACCTATCTAAATTAATTTTAATTATTGCAAAAAATATTAAAAGTTATACCTAATTAAAGCTAAATCAATTGAATTTATTTGTTTACAAAAATAAAATGCTGAATTTAATTTTAATAAAAAAACTTTTTTTTTGGTTTTTGATTTTATTAAGAAAAATATTAATTTGTTAGTTTAAATAATAAAAATAATAATACAAAACAAATAAATAAATAAAATGAAAAGAAAAAGAAATAACCAAAAGGGGGGTGTTGGGCCCAAAAGGATGGTGAAAATAGCAGCTTAGTGGCCCAACTGGCGCTGGCCTGGGCTGACTTTCCATGATTCCCTATGGCTTGTTGACTTGAGAACATGATGGCCTTCACATTTGGGCCACCAGATCTGGCTTGGGGCCATCTGGCATTTGGAGATCTTAAGGAGTATGATGGACTACAATTCATGAGGCACGCTGGAATATCTACAGAAAAATAATAATATGCAATATGGTGGACCTGGGATTCGAACCCAGGTCCTGATACTCACTGGCCAACACATCAACCACTCAACCAACGCATTCTAATTGTTATTATAATGGACATCAATAATTATATGGAAAACAATTAACATGCTAGCAAATATAAAAAATAAGCGTGAAATATGAACCAACGAATGGAGAAAAGCCACGTCTTCGTCTTCTCCAATGCAACCTGGTTATTTACCTGCGGATTTTCATCCGCAGCTAAATGTGTATGCATCTCCTAAAATCAAATTCAGGCCATGGAAATTAATTCCAAGACCATAGTTTTGCTCGTCTCTCCCTCGTGAACATGTCTATGTCCATCATTTGCCTTGATTTTACCTGTAGCAAAAATGCCCAAAAACGAATACCAAGAACCCTAGAATCGGCTAGGGGATTACAGGCTATAAAAACACAATCAAATATTGCAGAAAGTATCGAAATCATTCAAGAATCATGAATATGTCAATGTTTTGTCAAGGAAATGCCAGAATAAGAGATTGCGATTTCAAATACAGGGTCGAGTTTAGGGAGACTTACAGTGCATTTGAGGAGGTGAATGGCCCTGCTTTTGATTGCTACAGACTCAATGGATGTCCAACAGTGGAATAGCGTTGAGATTTTGCTTTGAATCGGCCTCTAAGAAGGTTTTCAGTTTCAAGCTTTTTTGACAATTTTCCAAGTTTGGTTTTGATGTTTATGCAGCCTCTAGGTTCTCATTCGTGCCTCTTTAGCTTGTATAAGTATAAGGCAATGCATTAGGTCAAATATTTAGACTTGAATCTTTGCCAATCAATGCTTGGATATATGATTTGATCTTCCATAAAAAAGCTTCCAAATTTGTCCAAAAACCAATATTTTGTGCATGATATGGCTTGATACAAGTTTGATCATGTCCATAATGATATTTAAGACCTGTATCAATCAAAAAGATCCTAATTCATCAATATTTGGATTTTATTTGGATTTAAATTGATTTAAAATGAATTAATTCAATAAAAATCAATAAAATAGAAAAATTAATAAATGGACACAAGACTGAAGATAGGACACGTGTGTAGTGTGACAAGATCAAATCAAGTGGAAAAAAGTGGGCCCTTTTGACAAAATTTGAAGTTTTGGGGATAGTTGACTTTTGGCAATTTTGGAAAAATACCCAACTTCAACAATGCATAACTTCTTTAATTGTGAACTTTTGGAAGTGTTCTTGGACTTTTTAGAAACCTTGAGATGTCCTCTAACCAACCCTTTTGGTCCCATATCATTTTGATATTCCATGCTCAAGTTATAAGCTTTGGAAAAAAAAGGTGTTTTTGTTGACTTTCAAAAATGACCTATAATGTCCAAATTTGTAACTTTTTTTGAGTGCATTTCTTGATCTTGGGGTGGGAATATGGATTGTAGGAAATTACATCCTATTCAAAATGAGCTTTGTATGGGTCATTTCTCATAAAGTATGATAAAGTTATGCTTGGTCAAAGTTGAGTTGACTTTTCCTACAAAACCCTAATTTAGCAACTTTTGAATCTTGATGAATCTTGAGCAATCCTTGATGAATAATGATCAACCCTTGATAAAATGATGAATTATCCTTCAAAATGAGAATGTTGACAAAAAATCTTGAAGTTTGACTGTATATGGGGCACAGTTGACTTTTGCCCTAGCATAGTCGATTTTTGGATCTCTTGAGCAATTGACTGACCAAACTTCCTTTGCAAGGCTTGAAATTTGACATGGATGAACTTGAGAACATATTAGGACATTGGGGAGAACTTGAGTTCATTTGGATGTAAGGACCTTGATGCAACACAAAACCCTAATTTGAGGTTGACTGCCTTTAGGAGATGATTTGACTGTCCAACTCTTGAGCAATCTTGAGCCACTTGGAGATTATTCTTGCAATGTCTTGGGAAATATGGGAAGGAAAATTTTGGG
This sequence comes from Vicia faba, assembly GCA_948472305.1. Classification (NCBI taxonomy): domain Eukaryota; kingdom Viridiplantae; phylum Streptophyta; class Magnoliopsida; order Fabales; family Fabaceae; genus Vicia; species Vicia faba. Next base: position 581,690,889 of record OX451735.1, read on the forward strand.
GTACAACAGTTGCCCCTATTCAATCTTCTTAGACCTGAGGATATAGATTGGCTTTCGGGCCTTTCGTGATCTGAAGGTGGAAGATGATTGAACACTAGAGTGCCCAGAAATTTGCACTCGCATGAAGTGGTATTCGCATGGTGATGTCGGGAATGGGCTTACAGATGCCATTTGGAGATTGTCGATAGGTGGTCTGAACTTCGGCATCAGAAAAATCTTTAGGAATCGATTTGACTGGACCAGACAAGGTCTTGGATTTACTTCAACTGGATTGGCATCAGAAAAATCTTTAGGAATCGATTTAACTGGACCAGAGGAGGTCTTGGCGCCTTTGAATAGATTGGCATCAGAAAAATCTTTAGGAATCAATTTAACTGGACCAGGAAAGGTCTTGAAACAACTTCAACTGGATCGGCATCAGAAAAATCTTTAGGAATCGATTTAACTGGACCAGAGGAGGTCTTGGCGCCTTTGACTGGATCGACATCAGAAAAATCTTTAGAAATCGTTTTAACTGGACCAGGCAAGGTCTTGAAACAACTTCAACTGGATCGGCATCAGAAAAATCTTTAGGAATCAATTTAACTGGACCAGAGGAGGTCTTGGTGCCTTTGACTGGACCGGCATCAGAAAAATATTTAGGAATCGATTTAACTGGACCAGAGGAGGTCTTGGTGCCTTTGACTGGATCGGCATCAGAAAAATCTTTAGGAATCGATTTAACTGGACCAGGCAAGGTCTTGAAACAACATCAACTGGATCGGCATCAGAAAAATCTTTAGGAATCGATTTAACTGGACCAGAGGAGGTCTTGGTGCCTTTGACTGGATCGGCATCAGAAAAATCTTTAGAAATCGATTTAACTAGACCAGACAAGGTCTTGGAACAACTTCAACTGGATCGGCATCAGAAAAATATTTAGGAATCAATTTAACTGGACCAGAGGAGGTCTTGGTGCCTTTGACTGGATCGGCGTCAGAAAAATCTTTAGGAATCGATTTAACTGGACCAGGCAAGGTCTTGAAACAACTTCAACTGGACCGGCATCAGAAAAATCTTTAGGAATCAATTTAACTGGACCAGAGGAGGTCTTGGTGCCTTTGACTGGATCGGCATCAGAAAAATCTTTAGGAATCGATTTAACTGGACCAGACAAGGTCTTCCACATTAGTTGAGAATTTAACTGTATCTTTCCTGAAAGGCAAAGGTCAGTCATATGCAATGCATGATGTGGATCAAGCAATGATGTTCTCAAAATAAATGAGATTGTATGGTATGATGCGTTTATGCATGTATCATGATGTATGAAAATGTAATGTTTTAGCTGGGGGAAAATAAATCCCGGATAGCTGCTGGAGACAAGAGTTGAATTCTTCGTTTCCGCAGGGGATGGTGAACGAAGGTGATTGCAAGAATAAACATGCAGGAGAAGATAACTCCGTTGGGGAATAAACTGATGAGGTGATTACTCTGTGGGGAGGAGATACTCTGTTGAGGATTTTAACGATAAACTCCACTGGGGATTCCGCTGATAAACTCCGCTGGGGATTTCAACGATAAACTCCGCTGGGGATTCCACTGATAAACTCTGTTGGGGATGGATTACCATTGCTGGTGATATTGAATCTGCTGAGGATTGAATTCCTGTTTGTGAAAGGAAAGAACTTCACTGGGGATGATCTTTTGGTTGCAACTTGCTGGGGATAACCCTGTTAGACTTTTGTGGGGATAATCCTTTTGAATTCTGCTGGGAATGATCCTTTGAAATCGGCTGGGGAGATTTATTTTGTACTCCGCTGGGGATAAACTTCCAGAGTCTACTGGGGATGATGATTCAACTCCGTTGGGGAAGCTTTTTCAGACCATGCTTGGGAAATATTGACTCCACTGGGGGTATCTTGTATGCTGCCGGGGAACGCTCTTATACTTTGTTGGGGAATATTCTTATACTCCGCTGGGGAATATTGAGACTGCCGGGGATATCGAGCCTTTTTAGGGCTGATGGTAGATAAAACTCTGCTTGGGGAGAGCATTGCTGATTCATTCATTGTTTCAAGTCTCAGCTGGGGAGAGCTACCATTACTGTCTTACGCTGCGGGGAGTGAAAGTACTTTGGTCATGTTCTTCAGATGAATCCACCTTGTACCTGGTGGACAGAGCAACCATACAGCTCGGACAATTCTTATTTTCCCCTGTTTCTGCTATTACCAGTAATTCATCTTTTCGTTTCACATGTAAATATTTATAAGCAGCAATTAATGTCAAATGCATATATCAAAAATGAACATTGGACGTTCTTTGCAAAACAAAACAGATAGAGGAAAAACAGTTTGAAATTTCTTTGAAAATGAATTTGTATTGATTTTGAAGTTTGGCCTGTAAATAGGCGTTTTTGTATAAGAGGCTGACGTCCTAGTAAGAGAACGCCGCCGAACAAATAGAATTTACACAATTTGTGAAAAGAAAACAAAACAGCTATGTGAACAATCCCACTGGGTTCCAACTTTGTTATTTCCCTTATGTCTTCAAGCATCTCATCACTTTGCTACTAGTTGAAGATGAATCAGGTTGATTAGTGTCGTCCGAGCTTGATAGTCGATACCGAAATCTAGATGCAAGGTGATCCAATGAGACATAGTGTTACGCTTTGATCCCTAATTTTTGCCTGGACCGCCCTTTCGGGTTTTCAGTCCACCGGGATACCCTTTTTTGCCCAAGCCTCCCTTTTAGGTTTTCGACTTGCCGGGTGTACAGGTTTTTTCATTTTCATACCTTATTTTTGCCCGAACCCTTTTGGTTCGCCGGGAAGCCCTTATTTTTGCCTAGGACAGTCAACCTAGCGGGTCGTTAATTATGCGTAGTATCTTTTCACTATGTCTGCATTGACATGGTGAGGAAGGTCGTCACCATCCATGGTGGTTAGAATCATAGCTCCTCCTGAGAAAATGTTCTTAACCACGAATGGCCCTTCGTAAGTAGGGGTCCACTTGCCCCTGGGATCACCTTGAGGTAGAATAATGCGCTTGATAGCTAGGTCCCCAACTTGATACTCTTGTTGTCTGACTTTCTTGTTAAATGCCTTGATCATCCGCTTTTGGTACGTCTGACCATGACAAATAGCAGTAAGTCTCTTTTCGTCAATTAGATTCAGTTGATCAAGTCGGGTCTGAATCCAGTCATCTTCGCTCAAACCTGCATCCTTCATAATCTGAAGAGAGGGTATCTGAACTTCAATGGGAAAGACTGCCTCCATACCATATACCAAGGAATATGGTGTTGCCCCTGTTGACGTCCGTGCTGAGGTACGGTACCCATGAAGAGCAAACAGTAACATCTCGTGCCAGTCTTTGTATGTCACTGTCATCTTCTGCACAATCTTCTTAATGTTCTTATTAGCCGCCTCAATAGCCCCATTCATCTTCGGCCGGTAGGGAGAAGAGTTGTGATGTTGTATCTTGAACTGCTGGCAGAGCTCAGTGATCATCTTGTTATTGAGATTGGTACCATTGTCCGTAATGATCCTCTCTAGTACACCGTATCGACAGATCAGGTTATACCGAATGAACCGTGCCACGACGTTCTTGGTTACTGTAGTGAAGGAAGCTGCTTCAACCCACTTCGTAAAGTAATCAATCGCTACCAAGATGAAATGATGCCCGTTGGATGCCCGTAGGTCTGATCTCGCCGATCATGTCAATGCCCCACATTGCAAAAGGCCAAGGTTCCGTCAAAACGTTCAGAGGAACTGGAGGTATGTGCACCTTATCAGCATAGACTTGACACTTGTAACATGTCCTAGAGTGCTGATAACAGTTGGCTTCCATAGTGGACCAATAGTATCCTGCCCGAAGGATTTTCTTTGCCATGGTGTGTCCACTAGAATGAGTTCCGAAAGTACCTTCATGTAACTCCGTCATGATCCTTTCGGCCTCATTTTTATCCACACAACGCAGTAAGGTCGAATCATGGTTACACTTATAAAGAATGCCATTGCTGATGAAGAACTTCGCCGCGAACCTCCTCAAAAACTTCTTGTCATTTACAGATGCACCCTCGGGGTACTCCTAAGCCTCAAGATACCTCTTCACCTCATGAAACCAGGGCTTTTCTGCTACCTCTTCAGTCTCAATATCACAGCAATGTGTAGGTTCGTCCAGTCTTTCAATGATAATCCGGGGAGCTTCATTGTCCAAATTGACTTTGAACATAGAAGACATGGTAGCCAGCGCGCCTGCCAACTGATTCTCCTCTCTAGGGAAGTGTTCAAAGGTTATCTCCTCAAAATGTGGAAGCAAAGTCAACACATACTCCTTGTAAGGAATAAGATTTGGGTGTTTCGTATCCCACTCGCCTTTGATCTGACTGATCACGAGAGCGGAATCTCCGAAGACACTCAGAAACTTAATCCTTAGGTCAATTGCTGCTCGAAGACCCATGATGCACGCTTCATACTCCGCCATGTTGTTGGTGCAGTTGAAACATAGTCGGGCGGTAAACGGGGTATGAGAGCCTTTAGGAGATATGATCACGGCGCCAATGCCATTACCCAAAGCGTTTGAAGCTCCATCAAAGTACATAGACCATCGGGATCCTTCCTCGGGTCCTTCATCCGGTCCAGGTGTCTCACAATCAGTTACCAACATGATATTCTTGTCCGAGAATTCAAAGTTCATAGACTGGTAATCATCCACTGCCTGGTGTGCCAAATGGTATGCCAACACACTTCCCTCGATTGCCTTTTGGGTCGTATATTGGATGTCATACTCAGTCAATATCATCTGCCATCTTGCTATTCTTCCGGACAAGGCAGGCTTCTCGAAGATATACTTGATTGGATACATCTTTGATATCAACAAAGTAGTGTGAGCCAACATATACTGTCTCAGCCGGCGAGCAGCCCATGCCAAAGTGCAGCAAGTTTTCTCGAGCAGTGAGTATCGGGTCTCGCAGTCGGTAAAGATTTTGCTAAGGTAATAAATAGCATGCTCTTTTCGGCCAAACTCGTCATGATGACCCAACACACACCCTATTGAGTTGTCGAGTACTGTCAAGTATAAGACCAGAGGTCTCCCTTCAACTGGTGGCATCAGAATGGGCGGCTCTTGGAGATACTCTTTGATTATTTCGAAAGAGGCCTGGCATTCATCGTTCCAACGTACTACTTGATCTTTCTTCAGCAGCTTGAAGATTGGCTCACAAGTAGCAGTCAGGTGCGAGATGAATCGGCGTCCCAGAAAACCTCTGACTTCTTTCTCTGTTCTGGGAGCTGGCATTTCCTGTATGGCTTTCACCATTGCGGGATCCACTTGAATACCTTTATCGCTTACGACGAAACCTAGTAGCTTACCAGACCTCACCCTGAAGGTGCACTTGTTCGGGTTTAATCTCAGCTTGTACAACTTCAACCTATCAGACAGCTTCTGCAGATGGTCAAGGTGTTCCTCCTCGGTTTGGGATCTTGCAATCATATCGTCGAAGTATACTTCAATCTCATGATGGATCATGTCATGAAACAAAGCAACCATGGCACGCTGGTACGTTGCCCCAGCGTTCTTCAGTCCAAAAGGCATGACCTTGTAGCAAAAGGTACCCCACTGAGTAACAAAGGTCGTCTTCTCCATGTCTTCGGGAGCCATTTTTATCTGATTATAACCGGAGAAACCATCCATAAAGGAAAAGACCTTATGCTGAGCGGTGTTGTCAACCAGAATGTCGATATGAGGTAGAGGGAAATCATCCTTGGGGCTAGCCCTGTTCAAATCCCTGTAGTCAACATACATCCGAACCTTACCATCCTTCTTCGGTACAGGAACCACATTGGCCACCCACTGTGGGTAAGAAGTCACTGCTAGAAAACCGGCGTCAAATTGTTTCATTACTTCAACCTTGATTTTCTCAGACATTTCTGGATGCATTCGGCGGACCTTCTGTTTCACTGGAGGACAGTCTTCCTTGGTAGGCATGCGATGAACCACAATATCAGTATCCAACCCAGGCATATCTTTATAAGACCAGGCAAATATCTCAACATAGTCACGCAGCATCTGAATCAACCGTTGCTTCTAACACTAAGCTCCAGATTTGTACCGATCTTAACTTCCTTCTTGTCTGTCTCAGTGCCCAGATTTACTGATTCCACCAGCTCTTCGTGTGGCTGTATGGCCCTCTCCTCTTGAAGTAACAGTCTTGCAAGTTCACCAGGCACTTCGCAATCATCTTCACCTTCGTCTTCGGCTAAGTTGATCAGATTTTCGAAGTCATAACCGGCAGTAGCAGAGTCGTTACCAGTAGGATCCAGAGTGGGTGGAGACCTGTATATGTGAGTGTGTGTAAAATAGCTGTTTTGCAATATATAATAAAGAAAAACAAGGAGCGCCAAATTTGAAATGCAAGAACGTCCAATGCTTTTATTAATGATATATGTAGATGACACACAAAAGCCCTGACAAATGAAGCCACGGTGCCCCGGGTAAGACACCGAGCTATAAAGTTTAAAACACTGTCTGTTACAAATTCAAAACAAAAAGTTTCATTACTGGGTAACAAAAGTAATAGGGATGAAGTCCTTTGCTGTCCAGTTGCTTGGTCCACTGTTGGTCGTTGGATAGATCCAGCTGTCGAACTCAGACTCTTCCACACCGTCTTCAATGGCATTCACTCCCGAGTTGCTGATGAACACGGGAGGTCTTCCGATCCGTGCATTCCGAACAGCCCTTTGAGCTTCTGCAGTGAAACCCAAACTAAACTTGTTAGTCTTCTGTGTAAAATCAGGGAGTTGTCCCTAATTTGCACACCCACCTTTCTCAACAACAGCCCGGGCATCCTTGAGGGAAGCCGTCTTCATAGGAGAATCTTCAACAATAGTCTCAGCTGACGCCAGCATTTGGGGAACCTCTTCAAAATGCTGAAATGGGGTCTCAATGAACTCCCCATCCATCTCTACATACCGGAAAGAGTTGAGGTGGCTCACCATGTACTCTTCCTCTCCTTGCACTGTCACAATCTTCCCTTTGACCGGGTACTTCAGCTTCTGGTGGATCATTGAGGTTACGGCCCCAGCCTTATGGATCCATGGACGACCCAGCAAACAAGAGTAAGATGGCCGGATGTCCATCACATAGAACATAGAGTTGAACACCTGAGAACCAACCTTAATCGGGATATTAACTTCTCCATGCACCATCCTCTTAGACCCATCAAAGGCCCTAACAACAATGTTACTTGGTTTTAGCTCTAACCCTTAACAGTCCAACCTGTCTAGAGCTTTCTTCGGCAAAATGTTCAACGAGGAACCAGTATCCACCAATACATGAGCAAGAGTAGTGCCCCTGCATTCAATGGAGACATGTAGGGCATCATTGTGATTCTTCCCTTTAGCAGTCAAGTCGGTGTCAGAGAAACCCAACCCATTATCAGCAATCAAATTGGCCATGCAATCTATAAAGTAATCAGCTGATGTCTCTTGTGGTACGTGGGCAGTCTTCAGAAAGATAATCAGAGCCTTGGCATGGGCCTCTGAACAAAGCAACAGTGACAACATAGAAATCTTGGATGGGGTTTTCCCCAGTTGTTCAACTACATTGTAGTCACTCTTTTTGATGATTTTCATAATCTCTTCCATCTCTTGTTTAGAAGCTTCAACAGTAATCGTCTTCGGTGCCTCCGTCTGGGCAGGCACATCAGTGGTGATCCCTTTGCCACGAATGTAAGATGACTCGGCGACAGGGGTAAGAATAGGAACTTGAACAAGAATGTTAGCAGGTACACTGGCAGGTGTAATAACAACGGGTTTTCAGACAGTTGGTGGAGAGATATCAGGCGAGAAAAGTCTTCCGCTGCGGGTGACTTTAGCAGGTCCAACAATATTGCTGACGTCAGTATCAGCATCCAACTCTTGCTTAACTCCATGAAAATAAACATCAGCCCCGTAGTGCCAAGGGACAGCTTTATCAGAGGTGTAGGGGATGGGCCCCGGAATAGTGATGATCACAGGTGTGATTCTTGGAACAGTTGTAACTCTAACAGGCTTCCTCGAGGGATCCTTGGAAGAATCGTCGAAAATGGTAATAATGCCAACTTCTTCAGTATGGACTACAGGAACAACAGTCTTCTCAAACAGAATTTCTTTACTATCCATCAGGCGTTGGACACCTGACTTCAAGAGATGGCAACCGGTAGGTAGAACAGCACACATACGGAAACCTTCGCCAAATCCCGGAAATAAACCAGCTAGCAAAAGGTTCTTCTTTACAGTCATCAAAGGGGTAACAATATCATTTACAGAAACCAAAAACGAGTCTTCATCTATAGCATTTACTCCATGCTTGGGCATAGGAGCTGTCACAACATTAGGTCTTTCGGGCGCCTCGAACTCAATCTCCTTCGCATCGATTAAGTCCTGTATCTTATTCTTCAAAGTCCAACAATCATTTGTATTATGCCTCGGGCTATCAAAGTGATAAGCACAGCGGGAATTAGGGTTATACTTCGTTGATGTTGTATTTGGATTCTTTTGGGCTTCCTTTGGAATCACCAGATTGGTCTTCAGCAACTGTGGCAGAATCTGAGACAAAGTCATGCTGAGACGGGTGAATTGCCTTCGAGGTCTCTCGTCCTTCTGTTGATTGTTGTACTGAGGAGTACCAGCAGGTTTTGAAATAACAACCACATTAATAGCTTGGCGGTGTTCAGGTCTATTTTGTCTTCTCGCACTGTAGATAGCACTGGACTCTTTCTTAAACGGATTCTTCTCGGTGCTCGATGAGGCACCCTTTTGTATCTTACCAACCTTAATACCAGCCTCAATCCTCTCACCGGTCAAAATAAGCTCTGTAAACCCAGATGAAGAGCTTCCAATCAGATGGTTAAAAAATGGACTAGACAGGGTCCCTAGAAACATATCAACAAGCTCCCGATCAGCCAAGGGTGGTTGTACTCTTCCGGCGAGGTCCCTCCACTTCTGAGCATAATCTTTGAATCCTTCACCCGTTCCCATTGACATACCCTGGAGTTGGGTACGCGTATGAGCGAGGTCGGAGTTGTATTGGTATTTCCTGTAGAAAGCAGTAGCCAAATCTTCCCAACTGCGGATACTGGTTCCGTCCAACTGGTAGAACCACTCAAGCTGAGTCCCTGAGAGACTGCCTTGAAAGAAATGGATCCATAGGTTCTTATCAGCGGTATGCGGCTGAATCTTCCTCACATATGACCGGAGGTGCAGCTTCGGATAAGAAACTCTGTCATGCTTAGCAAAGGCTGGCGCCTTGAACTTGTGGGGAATTACCACCCCAGATGATAGACCTAGATCACCAAAGTCCAGACTGGGCACCTTTTGAACCTCCATAGCACTCAACCGGTCTTCCAGTTGTTTGTATCTATCCTCGGCCGGAGGATACTGTTCTTCATCGAAGTTCATCTCTTTGTCGGGGACCACAGGGCTAGGAGCCCTCCTTTCTTCCTGACTATCTTTCCCCCCAGATGAGGTAGTCAAATCAACTTCATTCTGTAGCTTGTTCCCAAACCTATGCCATGTGTTAAACATGATTGTCCTCATCATCTTCTTCTTCTTCTTCTCTTTCAGAATCAGGGTCTTCAGATCTTGCTGACCCTTATCTAGATTCATGAACATCTCTTGGAATTGGGAATTCTGGGCCTGTAGGGCCTTGATGGCTTGCTCAGTTGAAGGTTCAGCAGACATGATGAGTGCTGAAATAAACAGCGAAGAAGATAAGAGATCTGTAACGGGTACCTGTTATGAAGTGCATGGGATGAAATGCGTATGACATGATTTCAAAGACAATCGGGAGATTCAAATTTGTAAACCAGAAAGGAAACACACTTTATTAGAAAAACTTTGGAATTCAAATTGTTCAACTGATTGCCCTTAAGGCATTACAAGGAAGGTAATACTGAAAAGTAAATAAAAACTGGAAAGGAAATCAACAAAGGCCAATCAATGCTCCCATGGTCTCTTCTTGTCGGTGCGGACATAATCATTGAGAATCCGCTCGTTCTCCAACTTCCTAGTCAACCTCTGGATCTTCTGCTCTTGCTCATTGAACTTCTCTCGGTAAGCATCCCGTTCCTCTCTCAGCTGCATCTAAGATCTCTTCAGTGCCCCAATGTCAGTGGGCATGTAAGGATGGAGTATGGTCGGAAGAACCCCTTCTTCATTAGCAATCTCAACAATGATAGGCCGGACGGCTTCATAAGGCATACCTAGCTTTTGGGCACGGATACGGACCCATCTGAGATATGGCTCCATCGGAAGTGAAGTCTTTGGGCCCAGCTCGTGTGGATCAGATTGGTGAACTCTATCCCAAGATCTTATGAATCTACGACGTTGCTCGTCGTTATCCCCTTGAAAATCAAAGATGATGCTAGGCATTAATAGCTCATGTGGTCCTTCTCTTCTGGCTCTCCCAAACTGACGTAAGGCCAAGCATGGGTTGTAAGAAATTCCTCCATGGGTTCCTAACAGTGGAACATTGGGATACTCCTCACAGCGATCAATGATAGCCTCTTCATCCATACCCTTGAGAGTCCAGATAACGTCATTATGCGAGAGATACATCACTCTATAAGCCCAGCCCATGCCTTCTTTATTCTTCAGCACTGATTTGGGGAGGTGCGAAATAAACCACCTCGCCAATAATGGAGCACAGCACATCAAGGTTCCCCTCTTTCGGGAAGTACGGGCATAAAGCTGATGAAGAATGTCACCCAAGAGAGTGGGTACAGGATTGCGAGAGATGAAGATTTTTATCGCGTTCACATGAACAAAGGAGTCAGAGTTCGGAAACAATACCAAGCCATATATCAAAAGAGCCAGAATATCCTCGAAAGCCTTTAAGTCTAGACTATCCCAGAAATAGTTAGCCTTACCAACCAAGAACTTAGTCAGAAAGCCCTTTGCTCCACTTCTAGTCTCCCAATTAGTCATTACCTCTTCCTTTGTCATATGAAGGGCTGCAGCAATCTCTTCGGGCTTAAGAATATTTTCCCAACCAGTAAACAGGGTCTGCTCCAGAACAGAGATACCGAGCAGTTCTGAGAATTCTTCTAGGGTGGGAACCAACTGGTAGTCCTGAAAAGTAAAGCAGTGGTACAGTGGATCATAGAATTGGACTAAAACACTCATCATCTGCTCGTCCAATTTGGAGGTGACCAAACTGAGAAGATAACCATGTCTCCTGAGGAAGGAAGTAGTATCAGGCATCTTTGCAATCAACTCTTTAAGCAAGGTGGGAACCTGGACAAAGTTGATCCAGATGGTATTTCTACGCATGGGCATCATGATGACCTACAAAATAGAACAAAGATGAATCCCTCCTGTCTTTGAAATAGGTTAGTCCAATGCAATATGTATGCAATGTTATGATGTCATGATGTCATGATAGTAAGCACACCACAAGTATCCACAAAGAGCAAACATGGTAAAGGCACACAAATCACACAAAGAACCCTTAGATTTCAGGCTGGCAAGGAGCTTAGGTACTACCCTCTTTCAGTTCAATTGGTTTAAACCTGTCCTAAAAATAGTAATCGGGTTCTAGAGGATCTCAATATCACTGACTACCTTCAATCGGTCATAATTCCAGTTTAGCAACCTTTTCTTGCGGCCGGAATCATCGCGAGAGTTTAGTCTCAATGAGTGTAGCATACTGCTACTGTTCTATGGCCAAGTTGGTAAATTTAAAGGTTCTAAGGTCAGTTGGTGCTTAATGATCCATTAGAAGACCCATATTCTCCTCGTTCCAACACAAGGAATATCGGTACACACTAAAGTGCCACACCAATGTAGCTACTGCTTCAATCGTATCGGTCTACGCCGTACAGTTCCCTCACAGTTTATTGCTACTTACCTAAAGGGTACCCCCAGATCCGGGTTAGGATCTATAGTAACTCCGATACAAGCCCACAAATATAAATCATACAAAGCAAACAATTGAAAACACAATGATCTAATCCTAAGGTACACCCCACTTTTTATACTCCCCAGCAGAGTCGCCAGTTCTGTGATACGGTGGGAGAGAACTGACTGTTTTGGAATGCTGGTTCTCGTTTTGCGTTTGTTTTTGCAAAATGTCGCGGTAAGCAAGAGTCGCCACTGACTTTTATTTTATCCAACAAGGAAAGGAAAAAAGCACAGAAAAATTCCTTTTTCGAGATATTTCTCGGGTTCGGGGGGTAGATTATAGAAAGGGAAGGTGTTAGCACCCTTTCTATCCGTGGTTATCCACGGGCTCTTAGGTACTTACTCAAAGTGTTTTCAAAATTTGCTTTTCTTTGTGTTTGTGGGTTTGAAAAGAGTTTTTTGTTCGAAAGGTGTAAGTGCGAAATTTTTTGTTTTGTTTTGAAGGAGCAAGTACTTAAGAACCATCTACCTACTCGAAAAAGGAATCAATCTGTGCTAATGCCCTTTAGACAATGCTATCCTACTATTGATGAGTAGGTAGCATCGTCGTTGGAGTTTAAGGATCAATTCGATTAAGGGACGTGTGGTCACTAAAGCAATGTTAGGACGCCTTAGCGGTAACCCTAATGTCTTAGATCATTTTTCCGAGGCAACCGTTTCGAGGCAGCTATGATCTTTGGACAAGAGGGTGACCTCTAAAACTTCCTATACTCAATGACCACGTTCGAAGGCAACCAAGCGAGGTGTACCCTAAGAGTGCGCATGTACGAGTGTGTTGTTTTCAGTTTATTTTATCTTTGTACATGTCATGGGTGAGCTATGTTGATTTTAGGTTAAAGATTTGATCTTGTCATGCATTCCCTATTATCAAACATCTAACAGTTTATAAGTTGCGGAATTTAAATTGCGGGAATTAAATCTAAACTATTACAAGGCGTCAGGTATTTACATCGCCAAAAACAACCCTTGAAATTAAAATGCGGAAAATAAAAGAAAGCGATAAAATAATTAAAGTCATATTTAAAGCTATTACATTCCGGAAACAATTACATCAATATCATAAATGGATCGAATGTAGGAAAATTAAATCGGGCGCATTCTAGGGTTTTGACCCTTTGGTTTATTAAAGAAAGATTTTTTTTGTTATTTTTTTGAATTAATAGGAAATAAACTAAGTTAATTAAATTAATTAATTAATTAAAAAAAGATATTTTTGGATTTTTTGGATATTTAAAGAAATAAAAACAAATTTGATTAATGTTAATACAAACCTAATTATCTAAATTAATTTTAATTATTGCAAAAAATATTAAAAGTTATACCTAATTAAAGCTAAATCAATTAAATTAATTTATTTACAAAAATAAAATGCTGAATTTAATTTTAATAAAAAAATATATTTTTTTTGGTTTTTGATTTTATTAAGAAAAATATTAATTGGTTAGTTTAAATAATAAAAATAATAATACAAAACAAATAAATAAATAAAATGAAAAGAAAAAGAAATAACCAAAAGGGGGGTGTTGGGCCCAAAAGGATGGTGAAAATAGCAGCTTAGTGGCCCAACAGGCGCTGGCCTGGGCTGATTTTCCATGATTCCCTATGGCTTGTTGACTTGAGAGCATGATGGCCTTCACATTTGGGCCACTAGATCTGGCCTAGGGCCATCTGGTATTTGGAGATCTGAAGGAGTATGATGGACTACAATTCATGAGACACGCTGGAATATCTGCAGAAAAATAATAATATGCAATATGGTGGACCTGGGATTCGAACCCAGGTCCTGCTACTCACTGGCCAACACGTCAACCACTCAACCAACGCGTTCTAATTGTTATTATAATGGACAACAATAATTATATGGAAAACAATTAACATGTCAGCAAATATAAAAAATAAGCGTGAAATATGAACCAACAAATGGAGAAAAGCCACGTCTTCGTCTTCTCCAATGCAACATGGTTATTTACCTGTGGATTTTCACCGGCAGCTAAATGCGTAGGCATCTCCTAAAATCAAATTCAGGCCATGGAAATTAATTCCAAGACCATAGTTTTGCTCGTCTCTCCCTCCCGAACATGTCTATGTCCATCATTTGCCTTGATTTTACCTGTAGCAAAAATGTCCAAAAATGAATACCAAGAACCCTAGAATCGGCTAGGGGATTACAGGCTATAAAAACATAATCAAATATTGCAAAAAGTTTCGAAATCATTCAAGAATCATGAATATGTTAATGTTTTGTCAAGAAAATGCCAGAATAAGAGATTGCGATTTCAAATACAGGGTCGGGTTTTGGGAGACTTACAACGCGTTTGAGGAGGTGAATGGCCTTGCTTTTGATTGCTACAGACTCAATGGATGTCCAGCAGTGGAATAGCGTTGAGATTTTGCTTTGAATCGACCTCTAAGAAGGTTTTCAGTTTCAAGCTTTTTTGACAATTTTCCAAGTTTGGTTTTGATGTTTATGCAGCCTCTAGGTTCTCATTCGTGCCTCTTTAGCTTGTATAAGTATAAGGCAATGCATTAGGTCAAATATTTGGACTTGACTCTTTGCCAATCAATGCTTGGAGATATGATTTAATCTTCCATGAAAAAGCTTCCAAATTTGTCCAAAAACCAATATTTTGTGCATGATATGGCTTGATACGAGTTTGATCATGTCCATAATGATATTTCAGACCTGTATCAATCAAAAAGATCCTAATTCATCAATATTTGGATTTTATTTGGATTTAAATTGATTTAAAATGAATTAATTCAATAAAAATCAAATAAAATAAAAAAACTAATAAATGGACACAATACTGAAGATAGGACACGTGTGTAGTGTGACAAGATCAAATCAAGTGGAAAAAAGTGGGGCCTTTTGACAAAATTTGAAGTTTTAGGGATAGTTGACTTTTGGCAATTTTGGAAAAATGCCCAAATTCAACAATACATAACTTCTTCAATTTTGAACTTTTGGAGGTGTTCTTGGACTTTTTAGAAACCTTGAGATATCCTCTAACCAACCCTTTTAATCCCATATCATTTTGATATTCCATGCTCAAGTTATAATCTTTGTAAAAAAAGGTGTTTTTGTTGACTTTCAAAAATGACCTATAATGTCCAAATTTGTAATTTTTTGTGAGTGCATTTCTTGATCTTGGGGTGTGAATATGAATTGTATTAAATTGCGTCCTCTTCAAAATTAGCTTTGGATGGGTCATTTCTCATAAAGTATGAGAATGTTATGCTTGGTCAAAGTTGAGTTGACTTTTCCTACAAAACCCTAATTTAGCAACTTTTGAATCTTGATGAATCTTGTGCAATCCTTGATGAATCATGATCAACCCTTGATCAAATGATGAATTATCCTTCAAAATGAGAATGTTGACAAAAAATCTTGAAGTTTGACTGTATATGGGGCACAGTTGACTTTTGCCCTAGCATAGTCGATTTTTGGACCTCTTGAGCAATTGACTGACCAAACTTCCTCTGCAGGGCTTGAAATTTGACATGGATGAACTTGAGAACATATTAGGACATTGGGGAGCACTTGAGGTCATTTGGATGTAAGGACCTTGATGCAACATAAAACCCTAATTTGAGGTTGACTGCCTTTAGGAGATGATTTGACTGTACAACTCTTGAGCATTCTTGAGCCACTTGGAGATTATTCTTGCAATGTCTTGGGAAATATGGGAGGGAAAATTTTGGGGTACAACACCTAAAAAGGCTCTTGATAGGCTTGATTGTGAGGGGTTGACATTGAAACTGAGTAACATAATAGTGAGAGCCTTCGACGGCTCAAAAAGGATGGTGCATGGGGAAATGGACATCCCCATAAAAGTTGGAACCCAAACATTTGATTCAACTTTTTATGTAATGGATATTCGCCCTTCATACTCCTGCTTATTAGGACGACCGTGGATTCACAATACTGGTGCCGTTACCTCCACGTTGCACCAAATGCTGAAATATCCAATACAAGGGAAAATCATCACCGTTCATGGAGAAGAAGAGTATATGGTCAGCCATCTAAATTCTTTCAGATATGTGGAACTAGATGGTGAATTTATTGAAACTCCATTCCAGCACTTTGAAGAAGTCCCGCAAGATATAGCAGTAACCAAGGTTGTTTCTCAGGTTCCAAAGATTACAAGGCCTCCGCTCAAGATGTCATATTTGAAGGATGCCAAGGCAGTGATAGAAGAATGTGGGTGCACTATTTGGGGAGAACACCCATATATCCCATACAAATCTGACAAGTTTGGTTTGGGTTTCACTTTAGGAGCCCAGAAAGCTGTACGTCGCGCTCGTGCCGGAGGACCACCCTTGAAGATCAGCAACAACCAAGTCAGCACTGTGGAGGATGATAAAGATAGTTATAACCTGGAGGATTAGATTTTCCCAACTGTCAGTGGAGGGCTCAGCAATTGGGAAGCTAGATATTTCATCCCGATCACTTTTATCCCAAGTAATTTGTCTTTAAATTTTATCGGATCTGTAATATTAAAACAATTCAGACTCTTAAAACCTTGTGCCTTACCCGAGGCACAATGGTCCATTTGTAAGGGTTATTATCTCATTTCCATATGACATCAATGAATCATTGACGTTTTTGCATACAAACTTTGTGCTCATTGTTTTCATTTTCATTTCTTTCGAAGATAGCTATACTCTTACACACACTCACGCTAACAATGCAGGTTTACATCCACTCAGGATCCCATGGGTAACGGTTCTACTATGGCTTTTTGTGATTCTGAAAATCTAATCTACCAAGCCGAAGACGAAGGTGAGGAAGATTGTGAAGTACCAGGAGAAATCGCCAAGTTACTACAACAAGAAGAGGGGACCATTCTGCCCCACGAAGAACCAGTGGACACAATCAACCTAGGTACCAAAGAAGACAAAAGAGAAGTCAAGGTGGGTGCTAATCTGTAACCCAGTGTCAAAGAGCGTCTGATTCAGTTGCTACACGAGTATGTTGAGGTCTTTTCCTGGTCGTATGAAGACATGCCAGGACTTGATGCAGATATCGTGGTACATTATCTACCAACAAAAGAGGACTATCCTCCGGTAAAACAAAATGTCCTTCGAATGCGACCAGACATGTCAGAGAAGATTAAAGCGGAAGTCATGAAACAATTCAATGTCAGATTCTTGGTTGTCACTTCCTATCCACAATGGGTTACCAATGTTGTTCTCGTGCCCAAAAAGAACAACAAGGTACGAATGTGCATGGACTACAGATATTTGAATAGGGCAAGCCCTAAGGATGATTTCCCACTTCCCCATATTGATATTCTAGTTGACAATATGGCACAGCACAAAGTGTTTTCCTTCATGGATGGTTTCTCAGGTTACAACCAAATTAAAATGGTGCCTGAGGACATGGAGAAAACAACCTTTGTCACGCAGTGGGGCACATTCTGCTACAAGGTTATGCCATTCGGGTTGAAGAATGTCGGGGCAACCTATCAGCGTGCCATGGTAGCCTTATTTCAAGACATGATACATCACGAAATAGAGGTCTATGTGGACGACTCGATAGCTAGATCTCAAATAGAAGAAGAGCATCTTGATCATTTACAGAAAATGTTTGAGAGATTAAAGAAGTACAAGCTGAGGTTAAACCCAAATAAGTGCACATTTGGGGTAAGGTCTGGTAAACTCCTAGGCTTTGTTGTCAGCAATAAAGGTATTGAAGTCGATCCCACCAAGGTGAGAGCAATACAAGAGATTCCTGCTCCTCGTACTGAGAAGGAAGTTAGAGGATTCTTAGGACGGTTAAACTACATTGCCAGATTCATTTCTCACCTGACAACTACTTGTGAACCAATCTTCAAATTACTGAAAAAAGATCATGTATTAAAATGGAATGATGAGTGCCAAACTGCCTTCGACAAGATCAAAGAGTACCTGCAAGAGCCTCCTGTGTTGATGCCACCAGTCGAAGGAAGACCATTGATCATGTATCTGACTTTTTTGGAAAATTCAATAGGGTGTGTGTTGGGGCAGCATGACGAGTCTGGCCGAAAAGAGCATGTTATTTACTACCTGAGCAAAAAGTTTACCGACTGTGAAACAAGATATTCACTGCTTAAGAAAACTTGTTGCGCTATGGAACGGGCTGCTCTCCGGCTAAGACAGTATATGTTGACCCATACTACCTTATTGATATCTAAAATGGATCCAATAAAATACATCTTTGAGAAACCTGCACTCTCTGGAAGAATAGTGAGATGGCAGATGATCCTGACAGAATATGACATACAGTATACTACCCAGAAAGCAATAAAGGGAAGTGTACTAGCTGATCACCTTGCTCACCAAGCTGTGGATGACTACCAGTCCATGAAGTTCGAATTCCCAAATGAAGACATCACGATGGTAAACAACTGTGAAGAATTCAGACCATATGACGAACCTGAACAAGGATCCCGATGGACCCTGGTCTTTGATGGGGCATCCAACACACTCGGCAATGGTATTGGTGATGTACTTATATCTCCTAAAGGGTGTCATACCCCCTTTACTGCAAGAATCTGCTTCAATTGTACAAATAACATGGCGGAATACGAAGCGGGCATTTTTTGTTTCAAAGTTGCCATAGATTTGGGGATCAAGTCCTTAAATGTATTCGGAGATTCAGCTTTGGTCATCAGCCAAATCAAAGGGGAATGGGACACCAAACACCCTAACCTTATCCCCTACAAAGAACATGTTTTGACATTTCTCCCACATTTTGAGAAGATTACCTTTGAGCATTTCCCACGAGAAGAAAATCAGCTAGCAGGTGCACTAGCCACAATGTAATCCATGTTTAAACTTAAATAGGATAACGAGGCTCCCCAGATTACCATTGAACGAATGGATGAACCAGCTCACTGTCATGAGATTAATACTAAAAAAGTAGTGGATCAGCCTTGGTTTCACGGAGTCAAGAGGTATCTTGAGGCTCAAGAATATCCTGAAGGAGCTTCAGTCAATGATAAGAAGTTCCTAAGGAGATTCTCTGCTAAATTCTTCCTTAGTAATGGCATTCTCTACAAACGCAACCATGACTCGGTGTTACTTAGGTGCGTAAATAAGGTTGAAGCGGAAAAGATCATGGCTGAGTTACATGAGGGCACTTTTAGCACCCATTCTAGTGGGCATACTATGGAAAAGAAGATCCTACGGGCAGGCTATTACTAGTCAACCTGGAAGAAGATTGCTATCAACACTCTTGAACCTGCCACAAGTGTCAGATCTATGTTGACAAGGTGCACGTACCTCCGGTTCCTCTTAATATCTTGAAGGCTCCTTGGCCATTTTCTATGTGGGGCATCAATATGATTGGGGAAATCAAGCCAACAGCCTCTAATGGACACCGCTTCATCTTAGTGGCTATTGACTATTTTACAAAATGGGTTGAGGCAGCCTATTTCTCTTCCGTTACCAAGAATGTTGTAGCCCAATTCATTAAACAGAATCTCATTTGTCGGTATGGTATCCCGGAGAGGATCATCACAGACAATGGTATGAATCTAAATAATACTATGATCATCACCCTGTACGAGCAATTCAAGATCTAGCATCACAATTCTTCCCTTTACCGGCCAAAGATGAATGGTGTTGTCGAAGCCGCAAATAAGAACATCAAAAATATCATACTGAAAATGACAGTCACATACAAAGAATGGCATGAGATGCTAGCATTCTCTCTCCACGGGTATCGTACCACAGCTCGCACATCAATCGGGGCAACACCCTACTCATTGGTTTACGGCATGGAGGTTGTCTTGCCTATTGAGGTCCAGATCCCCTCTCTGAGAAATATGAAGGATGCATGGTTGAATGAAGAATAATGGAACCAGACTCGACTTGATCAATTAAACTTGATTGATGAGAAAAGACTTACTACTATCTGTCATGGTCAAATGTATCAAAAATGAATGATCAAGGCTTTCAATAAAAAGGTCAGATGCCAAGCATATCAAGTCGGGGATTTGGTGATCAAACATATCATACTGTCGCAAGGTGATCCCAGGGGCAAATGGACTCCTACATATGAAGGACCATTCATAATCAAAAGCATTTTCTCTGGTGGGGCAATGATCTTGACCACCATAGATGGCGACGACTTGCCGCACCCTGTGAATGTAGACATAGTCAAAAGATACTGCGCATAAAGAGACCCGCTAGGTTGACACGCCTAGGCAAAACAAGGCCATCCCGGCGAACCAAAGAGGTTCGGGAAAAAAATTAGGGATAAAACAAAAAAATATGTACACCCGGCAAGTTGAAAACCGGAAAGGGAGACTTGGGCAAAAAAGGGTATCCCGGTGGACTGAAAACCCAAAAGGGCGGTCCAGGCAAAAGTTAGGGAATTAAAGTGTACAACTATATCCCGTTGGATCACCTTACAGACAACCTGTAAATTCGACGGTTCTGATCAATTCAATCAGCTTCGGACAAGGCAACAAATAGATAAGATGCTCAGAGACAAGAAGGCTATAGAAGAATGGGAACCCCATGGGATTATTGCACATAGCTATATTTTCTTTGTATCAAAATTTCATTTTTTTACGATGGCATTCTCATACTAGGATGTTTGTCTCACTGTACAAAAATACATACTCAAAATCAATACAAAGATATCCCTTTGAAAGTGCAAAACTATCTGTTTTTCTTTACTCTTGTGTTTTGTTTACAAAAACGTTCAATGAGTTATTTTTGATCCTATGCATTTGAACATAATTATTTTTACAAATGAATAAAATAAAAAGACAATCACTAATGGCTTTAAGAGATAGGGAAATCTTTCTAAGTTATTTCCATAAAGTCCCCCGCAGTGTGCAGTTTAATCCCTAGTGGAACAGAGCTTCCAGT
Source organism: Vicia faba (assembly GCA_948472305.1). Taxonomy (NCBI): domain Eukaryota; kingdom Viridiplantae; phylum Streptophyta; class Magnoliopsida; order Fabales; family Fabaceae; genus Vicia; species Vicia faba. The sequence goes on from OX451735.1 coordinate 581,711,671, forward strand.
TACCACTCCCTGGTAGAAGTCACCAAATTTCTCAGGATTTCCCAACAGGATTTTACAGGAAACACACGGCATTTCCCTTACAACAGAGTTTATTTCTCTAAGAGGAAATTCATCAACACTTCAACTTCACAACATGAAGATTTGCACTCTGTATCCTCAACAGCAGTCAGGGATTTATTTTCCCCAATCCAACAAGCAGTGCAGCAGATTAGCTCACATATGCATACATCGCATCCATATATCATAAACATCGATAACACGAATGCATGTATCTCATTATACCATGCATTTCATACAATGTGACTTTGCATATTAGCTAACATTTTACCCTTTTCAGGATAAGATTAATCAACAGCTACCATTAACAATGTTCAAAGGATTTTAAGATACAGTTCAGATACGCTCTAGATACGGATGTCATTCTGATACTCATTCAGATTCAACTTTTTAGATACAGTTCAGATACACTCCAGACACGGGTGCTATTCTGATACTCATTCAGATTCAACTTTCAGATACATTTCAGATACGCTCCATACACAGATTCCATCCTGAAACTCATTCAGATTCAACTTTCAGATACGCTCCAGACACGAATGCCATCTTGATACTCATTCAGATTCAGCTTTCAGATACAGTTCAGATATGCTCTAGACACGGATGCCATCCTGATACTCATCCATATTCAGCTTTCAGATACAGTTCAGATACGCTCCAGATACGGATGACATTCTGATACTTATTCAGATTCATTTTTCAGATACAGTTCAGATACGCTCTAGACACGGATGCCATCCTGATACTCATTCAGTTTCAGCTTATAGATATGGTTCAACAATCATTTCTGGATGTAATCTACAAGCCCAACTCCAACAACTTTCCATCATCCCTCCAAATGGTATCTTTAAGCCCATTCCCTATACCATCAACCTTCACATCACCGAGTGCAAATTTTTGGGCACTCTATTGTCCAATCATCTTCCACCTTCGAGTCACGAATGGAAAAACTCGCCAATCTAACTCTTCAGGCTTAAGAAGATTGAACAGGGGCAGTTGTTATACCAAAATCTCACTTATCAAGAATTTTCTTACAGGATCTCCTTTGGCTCAAGACTGTAATAGGGTTGATCAGCTCAAGACACCTCCTTAAGCACTGATGACCAAAATTAGGGTTTGAGATTGAACGAGGATATTTGAACTTCCAATGCCCCATATGAATTTCATGGATCATTATGGAGCCACAAGATCACTCATGTCAAGTTTCAAGCCTTAGATCACACTTTTGTTCAGTCAATTGAAAAGTTGACCTAAAAATCAATTATATTGGGGAAAAAGACAACTGTGGCCAATTTACAGTCAAACTTCATAATTTTTTATCCATATCAACATTTTAAACTCATATGTATCATTTTATCAAGTTTGGACCATAATTCCTCAATAAATTTGATCAAATCTTCAAAAGGGCAAAATGGTCCAAATTAGGGTTTTGAATGGGAAAGGAAAATTTCTGATTTTTGACCTAGCAAATGATTAATTGATTTAAGGCATGACCTAAAGAGTCCAATTTCATAATTTTTACCTAATGGCTTGGCTCAAAACATTTCTCAAGTCCAATGGATTGACAGATGAATTTTCAGTCAACTGATCAAAAGTCAATTGTATACTGAAAAGTCAAACTTTGACTTTTTGGTCAAAATAAAATTCCAAAGATCACAATTCATCAAAGTATGCCAAAATATGAAACTTATTCATCAAGAAATAAAAAAGTCAAGATTTCATTTTGAAAAGTCAAAATTTCTAAACATAGAAATTTTTCTAAGTGTTGGAAATTTCTTATTTTTTCACAACTTTGAGCAAAATTTTCACCATGATGCAAGATGATTCAAGAGAAACTTCCAACATGAAAGTTATAGATATCCATGAAATCTAAAACTTTTATTTTCACAACTCCTTCCAAAAGTGCTTTTATCTCAAGTTATAATTTTAAGAATACATGGTCATGAAATAAAACACTTAGTGAAATTTTGCCCTAATTTGGTCAGGATTTTGACCCAACTTCATGGTACTTTTTCATATAGTTCCAAGATGAATATTCAAAATTAATTCAAATATGGGTTGTATAGAACATTAAAATCTATCCAAAATGTCCAAGAACTCCTTGAGGTCATTCTTGAGTAGGGAGAATCGAAGAGATGAAGTTATGGTTTTATCACTTGAATTACAAGGCATTACGTGATGAACAAAATTCAAATTCAAAGTTATGTTGCATAACCTCTACTTTGAAGGTCTCAAAATTGTTAGGCACTCCATAATTAATTGCTTGCATAGCTGTTAGAGGTCTCATTTCAAGCCTTCAATGCAAGGCCATTCTTTATATCCATTTAGGGAAGAAATTGCATATTGCCATTTTGATAAAGTGACTTTTTGCACAAAACTTGTTCTTGAGCCTTGCACTTGTTCTCTTCTGATCATACATGTCTCATAACACAAGAGAAATTGTTTAGACACTTACAATCACCCAGCCCATGCTTGTACTTCACATTGAAACTTGTTTTCCCACTTTTCTTCAAAATCAAGTAACCTAGCAATTAGCTTGAAACTTGTACTTCTGATTGTCCAAAGCTCTCAAAATCTTTTGCTTATACATACACAAACCATTTGCCACAAAATACATGAATGCTTAAGCCCTAAAAACACCAAGAACACAGAATCACCAAAAACACTTCAAAACTTGTCATTTTTGAGTTTTGAAGCCAATCTTCAAATCTACTCGTGCGTTTCTTGGCCTTTTGCTTTCAAAAGTTTCTAAAAAACATACACAAACAATTCCAAACCCTACAGCACCACTGTAACACCTCCATCATCATCCACCATTTTCAAAAACAGAGCTTTGCACTTGGACTTCTCCATAACTCCTCGGGCACTTTCAGCTCAAGCTAAGCATCCCATTAGCTTCCTGGGAACTTGAGGAAGCTAACCCAATCATTGGAACTCACTGAAAGCTGCTCAAACTTCAAACCCGATACCCTCTTGCAAGGTAAGTTTTCTACTTTTAGAACTTTTCATATAGGCATCATCAATGATTTATTTGTGAATGAAACATGTAGATATCATTGCCCTAAAGCTAACCATGTTCATAGTTTTCATTAATTTTGCTTGAGCTTAGAGAATTTTAAGATTGAAATTTCTGAGATTTTTAGGGTTCAAAATAGGGCCATTAAAATTCATGTTTATCTTTGAGCTATAATTATTTTGCTTTGCATTTCTGAAATCGTGAGGAAATTTGCTACAAGTTTCATGTTTACAATTTTCATTTTTGTTGAGTTTTGAATGAGATACGGAGCTTCTGGCTGGGCATGAGGTTGAAGATGAAGTTGGCCTCAGGAACGTGTTTTCCATATATATTTATGGTTTGATTTATATAAACGGATGTATAGCCACTCCAGTGGTAGAAGCGTGCGTCTGTAACCAGAGGGACCTGGGTCTGAGCCCCAGTGGTACCCTTTTGATTTTTTTTCCATATTTTTTCCCATGCTAACTTTTTGGACAAGGCGCCTGGGCCTCCTTTGGGCTTTTTACTTTTTTTCTTACTGCTAACCCCCCTGTTTCATTTACACACCTCTGGCCCAGTTTTATTTTCTTTTTCTTATTTTTATTTATTTATTTGTTTTCTTAAATATTTTTTTAATATTAAAAAACCATAAAAATATAAAAATAGTAGATTTATATTTGGACATAATTTATTTATTTATTCTCACACAAAAACTAATTTATTTTATCATACTTCATTTATTTCACTAAATATTTTGTAAATTTAATTAAAAACTAGGGTTTTAGTTATTTTCTTTTACACCATTTAAATATATTATTTTAATATTTAAAAAGACCAAAAATATTTTATAATGCTATAATTTATTTTCAAGACAAAAATACCAAATACTTTTCTCATAAAGTTAATTTCTTTTTAATCAATTAATAGATTTAGGGTTTTATTTAAAATCTTTTCTTAGTAAATTTAGGTTTTACTTTTAATTAATTATTTCCTTTTAATTAATTAGGTTAAAACAAATTCCCTTTTTCCAAAAAAAATAAAACAAAAATATCTATTTTCTTCATATTTATATTCTTGTACATTTATTCATTTTGTACATTATATTCATTTAATTTCTAGTACATTTATACCAATTCAATATGGTTGTAATAGATTAATTAGGTTTTTTTCTTGCAATCCCCATTTATAATTTGTACACCCCCTACCACAAGTATTGTAATAGCGTAGTAATTTTAAATTCCGCAATTTATCACTTTTATATACAAATGCTAGTAATTAGAGTTTGTATGGGAAGACTAAAACCAATGCTTAGAAAACCCTAATTCGAGACAAAAACAAGCATCAAAATCAATACACTTGCATACAAGCACCCCTAGGGTAATTCCACTTGGTTGCCTTTACAAAATGTCCATATTACGCATGTGAGGTATCTTAGCAAAAATAAGCAAAAATACAAGATCACAGTCCCTCGATGATGCTATCCATGTTGCCTTTCAAATGATCTTAGTCCCTAAAAGAGAATGCTAAGATACCTTGCAACATTGCTAATCTTGTTTATACGATGACCCACGCTCGTCCCATTTACATCCAAAGATAGGGTTACTTACCAAATCAATGGTAAGATAACAATGTCAAAGGAAAAGGAAATGAACATGAAAGACTTTTGAGTAGGTGGAATGCTCCTAATTACTTTCTTAATTTCAAACAAAACATCCTTGCTATTTTCAAAACAAACACCTACACTTTTAAACATCTTACAAACTTGAAAACATTTTCAAAAGATCAAACACTTTATATACATTCTTATGAACGAGAATCATTACAAAGTTTGCCTAAACAATGGCCTCTTTACAAAATACTTTCAAAAACCACACAAAGCATAATTTCAAACAAAAGCAAGTGATCTAGAAAGTAACTAAGAGCCCATGGAAAACCATGGATGAAAAGGGTGCTAATACCTCCCCTTTTCATAATATATCCCCTGAACTCAAGAAATAATCTCAAAGGTCTTTCCTGTGCTTTTTCACCTTTCCTTTTGGATAAAAGAAAATCGGTGGCGACTCTTGCTAACCGCAACATTTGCGATAAAACGTAAAACCTTCAAGTCAGTTCTCCCACCGTATCCCAGGTTGTTTCTCCGGTTATGATCAAATCAAGATGGCACCTAAAGACATGGAGAATATTACTTTTGTCACACAGTGGGGCACTTTCTGTTACAAAGTTATTCCTTTCGATTTGAAGAACTCCGGCGCAACATATTAGCGTGCTATGGTAGCTTTATTCCATGATATGATCCATCATGAGATAGAGTTTTACGTTGACGACATGATAGTCAGGTCCCAAAATGAAGAAGAACATCTTGACCACCTACACATTCTGTTTGAAAGATTGAAGAAATATAAGTTGAGGTTGAATCCAAACAAATGCACCTTTGGGGTAAGATCCGGTAAGCTCCTAGGTTTCGTCATCAGTGGTAAAGGTATTAAAGTTGATCCCGCCAAGGTTAAAGCTATTCAAGAAATGCCATCTCCCCATACTAAGAAGGAAGTCAGAGGTTTCTTGGGACGATTGAACTATATTTCCAGATTTATTTCCCATTTAACCGCTACTTGTGAGCCAATCTTCAAGTTACTAAAGAAAGATCAAGTAGTAAGGTGGAATGACGACTGTCAGATAGCTTTTGACAAAATCAAGGAGTACCTCCAAGAACCTCTAATTCTGATGCCACCGGTTAACGGAAGACATCTGATTATATACCTAAGAGTGTTAGAGAACTCAATGGGGGTGTGTATTGGGGCAACATGACGAGTCTGGTTGAAAAGAGCATGCAATATACTACCTTAGCAAAAAGTTTACCGACTGTGAAACAAGATACTCACTGCTCGAGAAAACTTGATGCGCTTTGGCATGGGCTGCTCGCCGACTAAGACAGTATATGTTGTCATACTACTTTGTTGATATCTAAGATGGATCCAATAAAATACATATTTGAGAAACCTGCTCTCTCCGGAAGAATAGCAAGATGGCAAATGGTCCTGACAGAATACGACATTTAGTATATTACCCAGAAGGAAATCAAAGGAAGTGTACTGGAAAATCATTTGGCTTATCAGGCTGTAGATGACTATCAGTCTATGAATTTTGAGTTCCCGGATGAGAATATTATGCTGATTACTGACTATGAAAAACCTAGACCATATGAAGGACCCAAGCCGGGATATCGATGGATTATGGTTTTTGATGGAACTTCTAACGCACTTGGTAATGGAATTGGTGTTGTGATTCTCTCTCCCAGGGGTTTCCATACACCCTTCACTGCTAGGTTATGTTTTGACTGTACCAGTAACATGGCAGAGTACAAAGCGTGCATCATGGGTATGAAAGTTGCCATTGATATGAGAATTAAGTTCTTAGATGCATATGGGGATTTAGCCATGGTAATCAGTCAAATTAGAGGAGAATGGGATACGAAGCACCCGAATCTAATTCCTTATCGAGATCATGTATTAACATTAATTCCATACTTAGAAGAAATCACTTTTAAACATATTCCGCGAGAAGAGAATCAATTGGCATACGCATTGGCAACCATGTCATCTATTTTCAAAGTCAGATGGGACAATGAAGCTCCTCAAATTACTATTGATAGACTAGATGAACTGGCGCATTGCTACGAAGTTAATACTGATGGAGTAGAGGAAAAGCCTTGGTACCACGAAGTGAAAAAATACCTCGAGACTCAAGAGTATCCTAAAGGGGCATCTATTAACAATAAGAAATTCCTATAGAGGTTCTCGGCCAAATTCTTTCTGAGTAACAGAATTTTGTACAAGCGCAATTACGATTCAACTCTGCTTCGCTGTGTAGACAAGAAGGAAGCTTAGAAGATTATGGAAGATATGCATGAAGGGGTCTTTGGTACTCACTCCTGTGGGCATACGATGGTTATGAAAATTCTAAGAGCGGGTTATTATTGGTCGACCATGGAAACTAATTGCCATCGCCATTCTAGAACTTGTCACAAGTGCTAGATTTACACTAACAAAGTACATGTGCCTCTGGTTCCTTTGAATGTCTTGACTGCTCCTTGGATGTTTGAGATGTGGGGCATTGATATGATTGGAGATATTAAGCCTACTATGTCTAACGAACATCGTTTCATCCTGGTCGCTATTGATTATTTCAAGAAGTGGGTTGAAGCAGCCTCGTTTGCCTCTGTTACCAAGAATGTTGTGGCCTGGTTCATTAAGCATAATCTCATCTGTCGGTATGGTATACCTGAGCAGATCATCACAGATGATGGTACCAATCTCAACAACATTATGATCACGGAACTCTACATGCAATTCAAGATTAAACACCATAACTCTTATCCGTATCGTCCAAAGATGAATGGCGCAGTGGAAGCCGCCAACAAGAACATCAAGAAGATTGTGTAGAAAATGATAGTGACGTACAAAGATTGGCACGAGACGTTACCATTTTCTCTTCATGGTTATTACACTTCAGTGTGTACATCAACTGGGGCAACCCCGTTCTCTCTCGTCTATGGTATGGAGGTTGTCTTACCCGTCGAAGTCCAGGTTCCTTCCCTGAGGATTATGAAAGACGTAGGTTTAGACGAAGACGAGTGGATTCAGACCAGGCTGGACCAGATAAATTTGATTGATGAGAAAAGGCTTGCAGATGTTTGTCATGGTCATATGTATCAGAAGCACATGATTAAGGCCTTTAACAAGAAATTCAAACCTCAGGTGTACCGGGTTGTGGTTTGGTAATAAAGTGCATCATCTTACCACAAGGTGACCCTATGGGAAAATGGACTCCAACGTACGAAGGAACATTTGTGATTAAGAAGATATTTTCTAGATGCGCTATGATACTTACCACATTAGACAGTGAAGATCTTCCACACCCTTTGAACACGAACATAGTTAAAAAATACTACGCATAAAAGAGACCTGCTAGGGCAAAAATAAGGGCATCCCGGTGAACCAAAAGGTTCAGGCAAAAATTAGGGATAAATATTTAAAAAAATGTGTACATCCGACAAGACGAAAACCTGAAAGGGCGGATTAGGAAAAAAAGGATATCCCGGTGGACTGAAAACCCAAAAGGGAGGTCCAAGCAAAAGTTAGGGATTAAAGCATACAACTATGTCACATTCGATCACCTATCTATTTAGAGCCAGCATAATTACCGACATCAAAGTTCAAATGGTACAAATCAATTCAATCAACTTCTTCCGACAGTGAGGGATGAGATGCTTGAAGACATATGGGCAATAGCAGAGTTGAAACTCAATGGAATCATTTCCAGATAGATGTTTTTCTTTGTTTCTCTTTGTACACCTCTTTCTTTTATGACGATTTCCTCTTACTAGGACTTTTGTCTCTTTGTTTAAAATTGTTTGTTTATAGATAAATTTTCCAAATCAATGCAACCAATTTCAAATTCAAAAGCTATTTTTACTTTCTCTGTTTTGACTGTAAAAACTCCCAATGATTATATTGAATAAACATATGCATTTAAATATGATTATTGTTTACAAATGTATGCATGATAACAAGATTATCATTTACGAAAGATTCCAAGAGTTGGGATAAGCGTTCGAAGCTGACCATAAATTCCCATGGAGCAATTTCCTCAGATCTTTCCCCACAAGTTAATCTCCGTCAAAGGTTATTTCCCCAGTGAAGTCGCCACAGTCTATAGAGTTTATTTCCCCAAAGGAGTTTATTTCTCCAACATTGAAAAATTCCTCTACATGATTCTCTTCTCCAACCAGATGACATTCAACGTTGTCCTCCCCAGAAGAGTCAATATTCATATTTGAAACATGGTCAAGCGGAAGATCATAGAATTTCAGTTCTTTCATCGTCAGTCAAAATACAACTCTTACAAAGGACGATGAATGACTGACTCTCCTTGAATGCTTCTATCCCCAAGCAGAAGTCGAAGATCCCAAGAGGAATACCCTCAAGCAGAAAACAGAATTCCCCAGTAAATTCAAGTTGAAGAACTACTGTCTTCATCCCCAACAACAATCAGGGATTTATTTTCCCCAGTCAGATATTATTATACGAGGTTGCTCGTATGCTTCAATAACACATTACATCCATATATCATTTACAAAAAAGATCATAACATATGCATACGAAACACATACAACATTCTCATTTATTTTGAGAGCATCATTACGCAATACATTACATACATCATGACATTACACATAACTAACTGTGTCTTTTCAGGTTGAGTTTGCAAAACGGAAATATACTACCAGTAATTTAAAGACATGTTATGGATCAATCCCTGAAACAAGACAGGGCGACTATCTACATGACCAAGTGATTTCCTTCAGAGGATTTCTGAAACACATTTTTCCTTCAGTACTTCATTCTGAAAAGTATCTCCTTCAGTGCTTCATTCTAAAAAGCATGTCCCCTTCAGAGATGGAACCCTGAAAAGCATTTCCCCCAGAGACCGAGTTCTGGCAATCATTCCCTTTAGAGGAGTTCTGAAATGAATTTCCCCTTTATCACTTCATTCTGACAAGCATCTTCATTGAAATTTTATTCTGAAAAGAATCTTCTTCAGTGCTTTATTCTAAAAAACATGTCCCCTTCAGAGATGAAACCCTAAAAAGCATTTCCCCAGAGGCCGTGTTCTGGAAAGCATTTCCTTCAGAGGAGTTATGAAACACATTTCCCCTTCAATACTTAATTCTAAAAAGCATCTCCATCATAAGTTTATTCTGAAAAGCATCTCCTTCAGCGCTTCATTCTGAATAGCATGTCCCCTTCAGAGGTGGAACTCTGAAAAGAATTTCCCCCAGAGACCGAGTTCTGGAGATCATTTCCTTCATAGGAGTTCTGAAACGCATTTCCCCTTCAACACTTAATTCTAAAAAGCATCTCCTTCAGAAGTTTATTCTAAAAAGCATCTCCTTTAGTGCTTCATTCTGAAAAGTATGTCCCCTTCAGAGATGGAACCCTGAAAAGCATTTCCCTCAGACCGAGTTCTGGTGAGCATTTCCTTCTTCAGCACCTCACTCTGAAAAGCATCCTCTTCAGAAGTTTTATTCTAAAAATCATCTCCTTCAGTACTTCGTTCTGAAAAGAATTTCCCCTTCAGATACGTAATCCTGAAAGGCATTCTACTGATACTCCTATCAATAGTTACTTTTGATAACATCTGTAAGCCCATCTCCGATGACACTCTATCACTTCTCCAAATGGAATCCTTAATCCCATTTAATCAAAACAATCAACCAACAAACATTACTTCGTGCACAGTCGAGTGCAAATTTCTGGGCACTTGTGTATTCTTTTCCACCTTCAGATCCCGAATGACGAGTATACCAATCTAACTCCCCAGGTTTAAGAAGATTGAACAGGGGAAGTTGTTGTACGCCAAACTTTTCCCTCTCATTTTCAAAGGAATTTCTCATGCTCATAAGCTTATCAAGTATTCAAGACTACTCAAGAATGATCAGATAATCCTCCTCCTAAGCAGTGGCCCATAATTAGGGGTTTGGTTTTCGCATAGGAAATTGGACTTCTAATGCCTCAAGTAGATTCCATGATTTCTAATATGCTTCAAAGAGTCCTCATATCAAGTTTCAAGCCTCACATCAAAAATTTGCTCAGTCAATTGCTCAAATAGGTGAAAATCAATTGTATTGGACAAAAAGTCAATTGTGGTCAACATACTGTCAAACCTTAAGATTTTTGGTCAACATAAATATTTTGAAGTTACTTTCACCAGCTGATCAAAGGTTGATCATAACTCATCAAGAAAACTCAAGATTCATCAAAAGTCAAAAGTTGCTAAATTAGGGTTTTCTTTAGGAGAAGTCAACTGAACTTTGACCAAGCATAACTTTCACATGCTTCATCATAAAATTCTCAACTAAAGCTCATTTTGAATCAAATTCAATTCTCTATAACTTTGTCTCTCTAAGCTCAAGGTCCAAAAATGCTTCATTTGAGAGATATGAGCCAAGACAATATAGGTCATTTTAAAAGTCAACAAAAAGACACTTTTGGTCAAAATAATTTACACCAAGATAAATTCTTCAAATGGAAAATTGATCAACATGAGAGTTGTAGGGGACATCTTGATATTTCCAAAAAGTCCAAGATCACTTTCATATGATAAAAATTGAGCAAGTTATGGATTGTACAAGTTGGGCAATTTTGAGAAAATGCATGAAACCCAAATTGAGCAAACTTGAATTTTTGGGCTAATGGGCTTATCTTTCAAGGTCCAAACGTGTTATAGACCTCATAATGGACATCTAAACCCACTCATACACCATGATAATTTTTATATTATTTATTTTGATTTTATTTATTTAAATTCAAAATTAAATCAAATAAATATCAAAGGGAGGTGCAAAGCATAATAGGCCTTTGTTTCAAATCTATTGGAGGCCCAAGATGATATAGAAACTGTGCGGAATTTATATTTGCATCAAATCTTCATGTTTTATGTTATTCAACTTCTATTTTTAAACAAAAATCAAAGGTTTGTTTTGCAAGGTATCCAAGCCCATTCCTTTAACCTAATTTTCTTCTATATATATTCTTCTCATTCATACAAAAGAGGACAGGAAACCCTTGCAAGAGAACTCCCTCAAAAAAATATCAAAATTTGTCCAAACTAGGGCAAACTTGAAAACTCTCATACAACCACTTTCAAGGCCAAACAACCATCCAAATCAACTCCAGGGACATTATAGAGTAAGTATTAATCACTCTTGATGATCAAAGAAGCCTGAAACTCGCATCCATGCATCACCGGTTTCTATGTTTACATGAAATTCATATTTTATTTTTTATGATGTTTTGATATGAGCTAACGTTGCTAATGGGTTCTTGAGGTGTATTAGTATAGGTCTAAGTCATCGCATGGGTCCCACAATGCTAGGATGATGCATCAGCATAATTTCACTTATTTGCTTTGTTTTCTTTATATCTTTGTGTACAGGATGATTCAGTAAAAAATAAGGCCACCATTGAACTCGCAAGGGTCATATTAGGGGGGTAGGGTTCCTTTAGATCACTAACAGATGCTATTTTGCAGGTTAAAGAAAATGCTTCGCCGGAGAAGCCGAACGGAGCTAGGGCTCCGACGCCTCTCCGGCCCATTCATTTGTTTTTATTTTTTGTTTTTTTGTTTTTATTCTAATATCGGATGTAACAACCACCCCAGTGGCAAGAGCGTGCGCGTTAAGTTATTGATCTATAAGGGAGGGGGTTCGATCCCTGTCTTTTGCTATTTTTTCTTCATATTTTCCAATTTTTGCAGGTTTAATATATTTTGTGCATCGCTCACCTTACTAACACCAACGCACGCTTGGCACAGTGGCAAGAAAAACAGGAGAACACCTGGAGGGCGTGGGTTCAACACCCACCCAGGAAATTTTTCCTTTTTTTAGTTTTCTACATATTTTCCTTGATTTTTCTTCCCCTAACCCTAATTCCTTTTTAATTAACCATTAACAAACCTTTTTTTACCCTAATTAATTAGGTTTAGGTTTTTTTAATTAACCTTTAATTAATTAATTAATTAATTAACCCTTTTTTAATACTAAAATTAATTAGAATTTTTAGGTTTTTATTAGTTATTATTATAACCTATTTTCTTCATAAAAAATCACTAAAAACATTTTCTTTTCTATTTTCCTCTTTCCTTTTCCCTATTTCTATTTTCATAGATAAATTATATAGGACGCTTCCTCGAATGTAAATAGCTTAGGTTTATTTTTCTCGCGTTTTTCTTATTATGTAACTGCTTCAAGTATGTAATAGTTTTAGGGTTTACTTCCCCGCATCTTTCATTATTATGTAACTGCCCCAAAGCCTTGTAATAGTTTTATGTTTACATTCCATATTATATTTTTTATGCAATTGCTAGTAGATAGGGTTTGTATGGCAAGATTAAAATCAACTGATAGCGAAACCCTAAATTCAAGACTAAATAATCAAACTGAACACACTTTCACACTTACACCTCTAGGGTAACCTCTTCTCATTACCTTTAGGAAACATTGGTCAGGTCCCTCGAAAATAGGGATACTTTAGCAAAGTCCCTCCGAGTAAAAGATCATACTCCCTTGATGATCCTTCGATGTTGCCTATGAACATATGATCTAGTCCCTCTGATAAATTGATAAAGTATCCTTATCAGTTGCCTTCGATGACCATACGATGACCCCTGATTGTTCCTTCACATCCAATAGATGGGGCTACCTACCAACTAATGGTACGGATAATGCTATCTCTAAAGGAGAAGGAAATAACGAGGACGACCTTGAGTGGGTAAGACTGTTAATCGCCAGCTCACAAATTTTCTAAAAAACATTTTCATACATCACTTTCAAAAATATTTTCTAAAACACTTTGTACGCATTCATGAGGACTGATACAAGAACCATTACAAAGTTAGCCATACTCTAGCTTTTCAAAATATTTTTCAAAAACACTTACACAAAAAAGCAATTTTCAAAAGGGAGCTAGCGATTAAGAGCCCGTAGGTAACTACTGATGAAAGGGGTGCTAACACCTTCCCTTTTAATATCTTACCCCCCTAACTCAAAATCTTCAAGGTCTTTCCTGTTCTTTTCACCCTTTCTTTATTGGATAAAAGAAAAGTCGATGGTGACTCTAGCTATCTGCACATTTGCGATAAAACGCAAAAATCAGTTCTCCCGCCGTATTACAACACCAAAGCATTAATTGAGGTTTCATTTTGAGGCTTCTTCATCACATCGACAGATACAACCTTAGATGATTTTGGAACCCCACTTTCAGCTTTAGAGTCATTATTATTGTCTGTGGGTTTCTTTGTAGCAAGCGGCTTAGTTCGATGATAAATGGGGAAATTTTCTCTTACTTTATCAACATTTGCTTTAGGGTTAGGAAAAAGGACTCATAAGTGCGTGAATTTCTCCAGAAATAGAATAAGGGATTATCACCTGAGATTGATAAATGTGGTGCTTTCCCTTAGCAAGGGAGGTTTGGGAACGTACTCCTGATTTCTAGAAATGAGGGGACCTAGAATCTTGTTAGCATTTGGTAGAGTTGTCTTTGAGCTTTTCGTAGCTTTGCTACTCCTGGATTTTGAAGCTATCGTGGTTAAAGAGCAAGAGATTTAAAGTTTGGAGGTTCTGTTTTCTGGAAATGGGGAGGATGATAAAGAGAAATGGGAATTGAAGAAGAAGTAAAGAAAAATGAAAGAGAAAGAAGTATTTATAGTGCATATTGAAGAAACTGTTCAGTTTCTATGAGTGGCACGTGCTTGGAGATCGTGAGACACGTGTTGATCATCTAAAGTGAAATCTGACGGTTGATTTGGTGAGAGCCCATGTTCCTCCTAGGGAGTAAGAGTTATCATTGTTTCTCAAAGTTATTGTACATCTCGAGAAGACGTTTGGGTAAAGTAGCCATGATGGCCATGATGTCAGAATAATGATAATCATGAAATGTCAAAATGTTCAAAAAAATGTCCCTTTTCCCCTTTAGTCGAAAATGACATTTGGGGGGGGGGGGGGGGGGGGCAATTTTCTAGTTGGATTTTACAACGTGTGCCTTTTTCAAGGTGATCATGGGATAATTGAAATAATTTTGGATATTTTAGTTTTTTCGACAAATCTATTAAAGGTGTTTTCGACAACGAAGTATTGAAGTTCCTACATATACATTGTTGTTTTGGGACTTAGTGAATTTTGAGATTTGGCTTGGAAACTATTTTGACCGCGAAAGTTTGAAATTCAAAAGTAGGCTGGAATAACTATTTTCCGCCTTATCCACTTCTAAAGATATGTGGAAGCAAATCGAAGATGGGATACTTGTAAATGACAATTTGTCATATTTTAAAGAGAATGCGTCCAAAACAGTTATTTCAATTTTAGTATAAAAATTGGTTTTAGGTGTTAGATTTTCATGTGTTCAATTGTATACAAAAACTCATATAACTCAAAGTATCTAGTGATTTGAGAAAAAAAATTCAAAACTGAGTGAAATGTACATATGAAACACCATTTTCATTTAATGTAAAATTATACCTTTTAAGTTATTTTCCTTCACTTTTATCATTGCGTCGAAGTCTTTTATACTCATTTTCTCCTTAAAAACCATTTTCATGTTTTGCTGAAATTTTAATTCATACTGAAGTCTTCATTATACCAGTCATAAACAATTTAGGAAATTATATACACATATGTATTAGGATCAATCTAGTCGATCCTGCAAGCAACCAAACTATGACTTTTTTGGACGACTAGCGGTTGTTTACGAAATTTCACAGTAAGAAGGTAGCTATTATGTGTCTTACTCCATACTATTTCAATAAATTTTTGAATAATTTCAAGATAAAGTGAGATCCACCATCACTTATCATGAGTCTAAGAACGTCGAATCTTAGAAAGATGTTGTTTTTGAACATCTTGATCACTATATGTGCATCATTAGTAGGAGAGACAATGCTCTCGATCCACTTTGACAAGTTTTGATTTCTTGATGAATAAGTTTCATATTTTGACATGTTTTGATGAATTGTGATCTTTGGCATTTGAATTTGACCAAAAAGTCAAAGTTTGACTTTTCAGTATACAGTTGACCTTTGATCAGTTGACTGAAAATTTATCTTTCAACCCTTTGAACTTGAGTAATGTTTTGGGCCACGTTATTAGGTAAAATGATGCGATTGGAATCTTGAGATCATGCCTTAAATTGATCATTTTCTAGGTCAAAAATCAGAAATTGCCCTTTCCCAGTCAAAACCCTAATTTTGACCATTTTGCCCTTTTGGAGATTTGATCAAATTTCTTGGGGAATTATGGTACAAACTTGATCAAATGATACATATGGGTTTAAAGTGTTGATGTGGATAAAAAATTATGAAGTTTGACTGTAAATTGGCCATAGTTGACCTTTTCCCAAATACAACTGATTTTAGGTCAACTGCTCAATTGACTGAGCAAAAGTGTGATCCAAGGCTTGAAACTTGACATGAGTAATCTTGGGGGTCCATAATGATCCATGAAAGTCATATGGGGTATTGGAAGTTCAAATATCCTTGTGAAATCTCAAATCCTAATTTTGGTCATCAGTGTTTAAGGAGGTGTCTTGAGCTGGTCAAACCTTATTGCAGTCTTGAGTCCAAGGAGATCTTGTGAGCAAATTCTTGATAAATAAGAGGGCTAATTTTGGGGTACAACAACTGCCCCTGTTCAATCTTCTTAAGCCTGAAGAGTTAGATTGGCGAGTTTTGCCATTCGTGACTCGAAGGTGGAAGATGAATGGACACTATAGTGCCCAGAAATTTGCACTTGGTGATGTGATGGTAGAGGGAATGGGATTAAAAATGCCATTTGGAGAAGTGATAGAAAGTTTTTGGAGATGGGCTTTTAGATTCCATCCAAAAGTGATTGTTGAATCTGAAAGAGAATCTGAATGAGTATCAGAATGGCGTCTGTGTTTGAAGCGTATCTGAACTGTATCTGAAAGTTGAAATTTTGAATGAGCATCAGAATGGTATCTGTGTCTGGAGCATATCTGTATTGTATCTAAGAAAGAATCTGAATGAATATCATAATGGCATCCATGCATGGAGCGTATCTGAAGTGCATCTGAAAGCTGAATTTGAATGAGTATCAGAATGACATCCGTGTCTGGAGCGTATCTGAACTGTATCTGAAAGCTGAATTTGAATGAGTATCAGAATGGCATTCGTTCTTGGAGTGTATATGAAATGCATCTAAATGAGTATTAGAATGGCATCCGTGTCTGGAGCGTATATGAATTGTATCTGAAAGAGAGTCTGAATGAGTATCAGAAGGACATTCGTGTTTGAAGCATATCTGAACTGTATCTGAGAGCTGAGTTTGAATGAGTATCAGAATGCCATCCGTGTCTGAAGCATATCTGAACTGTATCTGAAAACTTCGAACATTGTTAATGGTAGCTGTTGATTAATCTTATCCTAAAAAGGGTAAAATGTTAGCTAATATGCAATGTTATGTTGTATGAAATGCATTGTATAATGCATTCGTGTTATCAATGTTTATGATATATGGATGTGATGTATGCGCATGCAAGCTAATCGGCCACATTGCTGTTGGATTAGGGAAAATAAATCCTTGACTGCTGCTGAGAATATGGAGTGTAAGTCTTCATGTTATGAAGTTGAAGTTTGATGAATTTCCGCTTAGAGAAACAAACTTTGTTGTAAGGGAAATGTCGTGTACTACTTGTAAAATCTTGTTGAGGAATCCTGAGAAATTTGGCGACTTCTACCGGGGATTGATAAACTGGAAGTTTTATTCCGCTGGGGATTAAACTTCACACTGTGGAGAATTTTATGGAGATAAATGTAAGTACGAAGTGCGCCTAAGAGGGGGGTGAATTAGGTACTTTAAAAAATTATGGTTTTAATGATGATGGAAATTATTTTTCTGGATTATGGTGAGTTTATGAAAGAGTAAAGTGCAGAAAAATAAAGAGACACAAGCGATATATCCTGGTTCCCCTCACAGTCCAAGAGTACTCTGGTCCCCTTTCAACATGAAAGATATTTCCTTATTGTGGCAAACTTAAACAAGAACTACCCAAAACCAAGAACAATCCTCTTGGACCAAGAACAATCCTCTTGGATTTTCACTATGTCAACAATGAGAAACAATCCTCTCAAAGTGACTTCACTTGTATCCAATAATCCTGGAAAGACAAGATTTATAAAACCACTTAAACTTATTTCCACAGCTAGAATTTCAAAAGTTTTGAGTGTGCAATCGATTGCACAAGATTGTAAATCGATTGCATGTGAAGTCAATAGCAAAAAATTGGTTAAGTGCAATCGATTGCATAAACATGCAAATCGATTACACTTAGAAATAGTAGCAAATGCTTTGAAAGATTAAAGCATGCAATCGATTGCACTAATATGCAAATCGATTGCACTCAAGTAAAAATGATTTTTAGCTTAGAAAAACTTGAGTAAAGGTTTAGACAATATAAAATATTTCTTTTTACCATTGAGCATCTATGTCTTAAGTTCAAAGTAAGTATTATCATTATACCTTGAAATTTTGCTAAGTGCTTGAACTGAAGACTTTATTCACAGATGCTTTTAGCTGAGTCAAAAAAATCTTTGCCTTCTTTGTCAATCATGGTTTGTCTTCATCAAAACAAAAGTGCATTTGAGAAGCTTGATTTTACAATAAACTTAGAGAGATTTCCCTATCTCTTAAAGCCATCAGCGATTGTCTTTTATTTTGTTTATTTGTAAACAGTAATTATGTTCAAATGCATATGTTCAAAAATGAATCATTGAACGTTTTTTTGTAAACAAAACACAAGAGTAAAGAAAAAACAGATAGTTTTGCACTTTCAAATGGATATCTTTGTATTGAATTTGAGCAAGTATTTTTGTACAATGAGACAAACATTCTAGTAAGAGAATGCCGTTGTAAAAAATGAAAATTTTGATACAAAGAAAAGATAGCTATATGCAATAATCCCATGGGGTTCCCATTCTGCTATAGCCTTTGTGTCTCTGAGCATCTTGTCTATTTGTTGCCTCGACTGAAGATGATTGAATTGATCAGAACCTCTGAGTTTTTCAGTTGAGGCCAAAGGTTGTCCGTAAGGTGATCCAACGGGACATAGTCATACGCTTTAATTCCCTAACTTTTGCCTGGAACACCCTTTCGGGTTTTCAGTCCACCGGAATACCCTTTTTTGCCCAAGCCGCCCTTTCGGGTTTTCAACTTTCCGGGTGTACAGATTTTTTATTTTATCCATAATTTTTGCCCAAACCTTTTTGGTTCACCGGGATGCCCTTGTTTTTCCTAGGTGTGTCAACCTAGCGGGTCTCTTATACGTAGTATATTTTGACTATGTCTGTGTTTGCAGGGTGCGGCAGGTCATCACCATCCATGGTGGTAAAGATCATTGCTCCACCAGAGAATATGTTTTTTATTACAAATGGTCCTTCGTATGTAGGAGTCCATTTTCCCCTAGGATCACCTTGCGGAAATATTACATGTTTGATCACCAGATCCCCAACTTGATACACTTGGTGTCTGACCTTTTTGTTGAAAGCCTTGATCATCCGTTTTTGATACATTTGACCATGGCAGACAGCAGCAAGCCTTTTCTCATCAATCAAGTTTAGTTGATCAAGTCGAGTCTAGATCCAATCTTCTTCATTCAGCCCTGCATCCTTCATAATTCTCGAAGAGGGGATCTGTACCTCAATAGGTAAGACAACCTCCATGTCGTAAACCATAGAGTAGGGTGTTGCCCCGGTTGATGTGCGAGTTGTGGTACAATACCCGTGGAGAGCGAATGGTAGCATCTCATGCCAGTCTTTGTATATGACTGTCATTTTTTGTATGATCTTTTTAATGTTCTTATTTGCGGCTTCGACATCACCGTTCATCTTTGGCAGGTAAGGGGGAGAATTGTGATGCTAGATCTTAAATTGCTCTCACAGGGCGGTGATCATAGTATTATTCAGATTTGTACCATTGTCTATAATGATCCTCTCCAGAATACCGTACCGACAGATGAGATTCTGCTTGATGAACCGGGCGACAACATTCTTGGTAACGGAAGCGAAAGAAGTTGCCTCCACCCACTTTGTAAAATAGTCGATGGCCACTAAGATGAAGCGTTGTCCATTGGAGGTTGTTGGCTTGATTTCCCCAATCATATCAATCCCCCGCATAGCAAAGGGCCAAGGAGCCGTCAAGACATTCAGAGGAACTAGAGGTACGTGCACCTTATCAGCATAGATTTGACACTTATGGCAGGTTCGAGAGTATTGATAGCAATCTGCTTCCATGGTAGACCAGAAATAGCCTGCCCATAGGATTTTCTTTGCCATTATATGCCCACTGGAATGGGTTCCAAAAGTGCCTTCATGTAACTCAGCCATGATCCTTTCAGCTTCAACCTTGTCTATGCACCGAAGTAACACAGAGTCATGGTTGCGTTTGTAAAGAATGCCATTACTAAGGAAGAATTTAGTAGGGAATCTCCTTAAGAACTTCTTATCATTTACTGAAGCTCCTTCAGGATATTCTTGGGTTTCGAGATACCTCTTGACTTCGTGAAACCAAGGCTGGTCCACTACTTCTTCAGTATTAATCTCGTGAGAGTGTGCTGGTTCATCCCTTCATTCAATGGTGATCTGGGGAGCCTGGTTATCCCATTTATGTTTAAACATAGATGACATTGTGGCTAGTGCGTCTGCTAGCTGATTTTCTTCTCGCGGGAAGTGCTCGAAGATAATCTTCTCAAAATGTGGGAGCAATGTCAAAACATATTCTTTGTAAGGGATAAGGTTAGGGTGTTTGGTGTACCATTCCCCTTTGATCTGGCTAATGACCAAAGCTAAATCTCCAAATACACTCAAGGATTTGATCCCCAAGTCTATGGCAGCTTTGAGACCAAAGATGCACGCTTCGTATTCCGCCATGTTGTTTGTACAATTGAAGTAGAGTCTTGCAGTAAAAGAAGTATGACACCCTTCAGGAGATATGAGTATAGCACCGATACCGTTGCTGAGTGCTTTAGATTCCATATCAAAAACTAGGGTCTATCAGGATCCTTGTTCAGGTCTGTCATATGGCCTGAATTCTTCACAGTTGTTTACCATCATGATGTCTTCATCTGGAAATTTGAACTTCATGGACTGGTGGTCTTCTACAGCTTGGTGAGCAAGGTTATCAGCTAGTACACTTCCCTTTATTGCTTTCTGGGTAGTATATTGTATGTCATATTCTGTCAGGATCATCTGCCATCTCGCTATTCTCCCAGAGAGAGCAGGTTTCTCAAAGATGTATTTATTGGATCCATTTTAGATATCAATAAGGTAGTATGGGTCATCATATATTGTCTCAGCCGGCGAGCTGCCCATGCCAGAGCGCACAAGTTTTCTCGATCAGTGAATATCTTGTTTCACAGTCGGTAAACTTTTTGCTCATGTAATAAATAGCATGCTCTTTTTGGCCAGACTCATCATGCTGCCCCAGCACACACCCCATTGAATTTTCCAAAACAGTCAGATACATGATCAATAGCCTTCCCTCGACTGGTGCCATCAACACAAGAGGTTCTTGCAGGTATTCTTTGATCTTGTCAAAAGCAGTTTGGCACTCATCATTCCATTTGACTACTTGATCTTTCTTCAGTAGTTTGAAGATTGGTTCACAAGTAGCTGTCAGGTGAGAAATGAATCTGGCAATGTAGTTTAAACATCCCAAGAATCCTCTGACTTCGTTCTCAGTACGAGGAGCAGGCATCTCTTGTATCGCTTTCACCTTGACAGGATCTACTTCAATACCCTTATTGCTGACGACAAAACCTATGAGCTTACCAGACCTTACTCCAAACGTGCATTTATTTGGATTCAACCTTAGCTTGTACTTATTTAGCCTCTCAAACAGTTTCTGTAAATGATCAAGATGCTCTTCTTCTATTTGAGATCTAGCTATCATGTCGTCCACATAGACCTCTATTTTGTGATGTATCATGTCGTGAAACAGAGCTACCATGGCACGCTGATAGGTTGCCCCAGCATTCTTCAGTCTGAATGGCATAACCTTGTAGCAGAATGTCCCCCATTGTGTGACAAAGGTTGTCTTCTCCATGTCCTCAGGCGCCATTTTGATTTGGTTGTAACCTGAGAAACCGTCCATTAAGGAAAACACTTTGTGTTGTGTTGTATTGTCGACTAGGATGTCAATGTGGGGAAGTGGGAAATCATCCTTAGGGCTTGCCCTATTCAAATCTCTGTAGTCCATGCACATTCGTACTTTGCCGTTCTTTTTGGGTACGGGAACAACATTGGCAACCCATTGCAGATAAGAGGTGACGGCCAAGAATCTAGTGTTGAATTGCTTCATGACTTCAGCTTTAATCTTCTCTGACATATTTGGTCGCATTCGACAGACCTATTGTTTTACTGGTGGGCAGTCCTCTTTTGTAGGTAGACAATGTACCACAATATCTGCGTCAAGTCCTGGCATGTCTTCGTACGACCAGAAAAATACCTCAACATACTCGTGTAGCAACTAAATCAGACGCTCCTTGACACTGGCTTCCATATTGGCACCCACCTTGACCTCCCTTTTGTCTTCTTCGGTACCTAGGTTGATTGTATCCACTGGTTCCTTGTGGGGCTGAATGGTTCTCTCTTCTTGTTATAGTAACCTGGCGAGTTCCCCTGGTACTTCACAAGCTTCCTCACCTTCGTCTTCGGCTTGGTAGATTAGATTTTTAGAGTCACAAAAGGCCATAGCAGAACCTTTACCCATGGGATCCCGAATGGATGTAGACCTGCATTGTGAGTGTGAGTGTGTGTAAGAGTATAGCTTATCATTGAAAAAAATGAAAATGTAAAAAGCAAAACAATAAGCACAAAGTTTGTATGCAAAAACGTCCATGATTCATTGATGTCATATGGAAATGAGATGATAACCCTTACAAATGGACCATTGTGCCTCAGGTAAGGCACAAGGTTTTAAGAGTCTGAATTGTTTTAATATTACAGATCCAACAAAATGTAAAGACAAATTATTGTGGGATAAAAGTGATCAGGACAAAATCTCTAGCCTCCAAGTTGCTGAGCCCTCCACTGAAAGTTGGGAAGATCCAATCCTCCGGGTTGTAGCTGTCTTCATCATCCTCCACGATGCTGACTTGGTGGTTGTTGATCTTCAAGGGTGGTCCTCCAGCACGAGCGCGGCGTACAGCCTTCTGAGCACCTGAAGTGAAATCCAGGCCAAACTTGTCAGATTTGTATGGGATATTTGGGAGTTGTCCCCAAATAGTGCACCCACCTTCTTCTATCACTGCCTTGGCATCCTTCAAAGATGACATCCTGGTTGGAGGCCTTGTAATCTTGGGAACTTGAGACACAGCCTTGGTCACTTCCACATCTTGCGGGACTCCTTCAAAATGTTGGAATGGAGTTTCAATAAATTCACCATCTAATTCCACATATCTGAAGGAATTGAGATGGCTGATCATATACTCTTCTTCTCCATGAATGGTGATAATCTTCCCTTGAATCAGATACTTCAGCATTTGGTGCAACATAGAAGTAACAGCGCCGCATTGTGAATCCATGGTCGGCCTAGCAAGCAGGAATATGAAGGGCGAATATCCATTACATAAAAAGTTGAATCAAATGTTTGGGTTCCAACTTTTATGGGAATATCCACTTCCCCATGCACCATCATTTTTTAGCCGTCAAAGGCCCTCACTAATATGTTGCTTGGCTTCAATGTCAATCCCTCATAGTCAACCCTATCAAGAGCCTTTTTAGGCAACAAATTCAGAGACAAGTCGGTGTCAACCAAAACATGAGCCAAGATTGTGCCCCTGCATTCCACTGAAACATGCAATGCCTCATTATGCTTCCCTCCTACTTGGCGTTAAATCGGCATCCGAAAAACCTAGACCATTATCTGCAATCAAGTTGGCTACGCAGTCTTGGAACTGATCGACAGATGTTTCTTGGGGTACATGAGCAGTTTTCAGGAATTTTACCAAGGCTTTTGCATGAGCCTCGGAAAATAGTAATAGAGCCAACATGGAATTTTTTGATGGAGTTTTCCCCAGTTGCTCGACTACATTGTAGTCGCTTGTTTTTATGATCTTTAGAATTTCCTTGATCTCTTTCCGGGTGGTCTCAGGGATAGCCAATGATTGTGCCTTCATTCGGACAGGCTCAATCAGAATACTTTTACCTCGAGTCTCAGTTGACTCGGAAGCAGGAATATCAGTAGAGGTGATAGCAGGGATTGTAACAGCTTTGTCAGCAGGAGTATTAGTAGAGATTATTGTAGGACTGGGAACAACCTTTGGAGGAGCAACAACAACAGGAATGATTACTGGTCTAGAAACTGCTTTTGAGGGAGCAATTTCTGGAGAGAATATCCTTCCGCTTCAGGAAATCTTGCTAGTCCCTGCAATATTACTGATATCGGAGTCAACTTTCTCAGAACTTGAATCATCGACAGCTGGCCAATCTTGCTTGATTCTGTGGTAGTAGACATCCCCTCCATAATTCCATGGTACGGTTTTGTCTGACGAATACGGGATTGGTCCAGGCATTGTAATTATCAAAGGAGCTACTTTAGGAGCTGATGTAATTCTAACGGGTCTTTTGGTGGAGACCCTGGAAGAATTGTCAGAAATGGTCACAATGGAAACATCATTATAAGAAACAGGTGGAACAGAAGTCTTTTCGAACAAAATTTCCTTGTTGTCTATTAGGCACTGAATGTCTGCTTTCAAAAAAGGACAACTGGTTGGTGAGGACAAACAGAAATGACAGTGTGATACAGTGGGAAAGAACTGACTGTTTTTTGGAATGTTGGTTTGTGTTTTGCGTTTATTTTTGCAAAATGTCGCGGTAAGCAAGAGTCGCCACCGTCTTTTATTTTATCCAACAAGGAAAGGAAAAAAGCACAGAAAAATTCCTTTTTCGAGATGTTTCTCGGGTCCGGGGGGTAGATTATAGAAAGGGAAGGTGTTAGCACCCTTTCTATCCGTGGTTATCCACGGGCTCTTAGGTACTTGCTCAAAGTGTTTTCAAAATTTGCTTTTCTTTTTGTTTGTGGGTTTGAAAAGAGTTTTTTGAAAGGTGTAAGTGCGAAAAGTTTTGTTTTATTTTGAAAGGAGCAAGTACTTAAGAACCATCTACCTACTCGAAAAATGAATCAATCTGTACTAATGTCCTTTAGACAAGGTTATCCCACTATTGATGAGTAGGTAGCACCGTCGTTGGAGTTTTAAGGGTCAATTCGATTAAGGGACGTGTGGTCACTAAAGCAATGTTAGGACGCCTTAGCGGTAACCCTAATGTCTTAGATCATTTTTCCGAGGCAACCGTTTCGAGGCAACTATGATCTTTGGACAAGAGGGCGACCTCTAAAACTTCCTATACTCAATGACCACGTTCGAAGGCAACCAAGCGAGGTGTACCCTAAGAGTGCGCATGTGTGAGTGTGTTGTTTTCAGTTAATTTTATCTTTGTACATGTCAATGGTGAGCTATGTTGATTTTAGGTTCAAACATTTGATCTTGTCATGCATTCCCTATTATCAAACATCTAACAGTTTATAAGTTGTGGAAATTAAATTGCGGAAATTAAATCTAATTATTACAAGGCGTCGGGTATTTACATCGCCAAAAGCAACCCTTGAATTTAAAATGCGGAAAATAAATAAAACGATAAAAAATAGTAAAGGTCTTATTAAACTATTACATTCCGGGAAACAATTACATCAATATGGTAAAATGGATCGCGTGCAAGAAATTAAAGTGAATGCGAGTTTTTAGGGTTTTGACCCTTTTTTGAAAGAAAGCATTTTTTTATTAAAAGAAATTAAATTAAGCTAAATTATTAAATTAATAAATAAATTAATTAATGAAAATATTTTTGGATTTTTGATATTTAAAGAAATAAAATAAATTTGATCAAAGTTAGTAAAAACTAATTATCTACATTAATTTTAATTATTGCCAAAATATTAAAAGTTATATCTAATTAAAACTAAATTAATTAAATTAATATTTATTTACAAAAATAAAGTGTTGAATTTAATTTTAATAAATAAAATATATTTTTTGGTTTTTTATTTTATGAGGAAAAAAAGTTTTAATTGGTTAGTTGGAAGATAAAAATAATTAATCAAAACAAATAAATAAATGAAATAAAAAAGAGATAGAAATACTCAAAGGGGGGTTTGGGCCTGATTGGAGGTGAGATTAGCAATCTGATGGCCCATTTACACGCATGTCTGGTGGACTTTCTGATTCTCCATGCGCACGTTGACTTTGGCCCATGGTGCACGTTCAATCTTGCCCACCAGATCTGGCCTGGGGCCATCTGGCGTTTGGATATTTGAGGGAGTATGGTGCGTTGCAAGGCATGAGACACGCTGGAACACCTGAAAGAAAATAATAACAAATATGTGGGGGACCTGGGATTCGAACCCAAGTCTTGTAAGCCATTGCACAACATGTCTACCACTGGACCACTGCACTTTAGTTGTTAATGCAATAAGAACAAAATATAATATTGGAAAACACGTAAATGCCAAAAAATATAAAAACAAAACGCGCCAAATTCAAATTGTCCAATCAGGGAGGGGCACGTCTTCATCTTCTTCGTTTGGCCTAGATATTTACCTGCGGATTTATATCTGCAGCTAAATGCGCATGTGCATTCCAAAATCTATTCTAGGCCACTAAAATTGATTCTAAGACCATGGTTCGATTCGTCTGAGCATCCTGGGCATGCCTATATCCATTAATGGCGCTGATTTTACCTGTAGAGAAAACGCCCAAAAAACAAACTTCCAAAACCCTATGTTCGGTTACAGGGTTATGGCTCATGAAAACGCAATCAAATGATGCAGAGAGCTTAGAAATTAAACGATAAGCATGATTATACCAAAGATTTATTCAAAAGATGCAGAAATATGGAGTTACGATTTCAAGTGCAGAGCGATTTTCAGAGAGACTTACAACGCGATTGAGGGAGGGAGAGAGCTTGCTTTTGGTTGCTTCTTACTCAGTGGATGTCCAGCAAGTGATTCACGTTGAGTTTTGGTTCTGAATTGGCCTCTAGGAATGATTTCAGTTTCAAGATTTTTTCAAGTTTTCTCAAGTTTTGTTCTTGTGATTTTGCAGCCTCCCACCTCCAATTCTCGTGCCTTTAGCTTGTATATGTAACATGGAATGAATTAGGTTAACTTTTTTGGGCTAAATCCTTGTGCATTGATGTTTGGAGATATGATTTGATTCACCATTGAAAAACCTTCCAACTTTGTCCAAAATCCAATATTTTGTTCATGACATGGCTTGATACGGATTTGATCATGTCCATGATGACAATTAAGACCTATAACAATCAAAAAGATCTTAAGTGGTCAATATTTAGATTTTATTTGATTTAAATTGATTTAAAATGAATTAATTCAATAAAAAATTCAATAAAATAGAAAAATTAATAAATGGACACAAGGATGAATCTAGGACACGTGTGTAGTGTGACAAGATCAAATCAAGTGGAAAAGAATGGGCCCATTTGACAAAATTTGAAGTTTTGGGGATAGTTGACTTTTGGCAATTTTGCAAAAATGCCCAACTTCAAAAATGCATAACTTCTTCAATTTTGAACTTTTGGAGGTGTTCTTGGACTTTTTGGAAATCTTGAGATGTCCTATAACCAACCCTTTTGGTCTCATCTCATTTTGATATTCCATGCTCAAGTTATAAGCTTTGGCAAGAAAGGTGTTTTTGTTGACTTTCAAAAATGACCTATAATGTCCAAATTTGTAACTTTTTGTGAGTGGATTTCTTGATCTTGGGTTATTAAGATGGATTGTAGGAAATTTCATCCTCTTCAAAATGAATTTTGGATGGGTCATTTCTCATAAAGTATGAGAAATTTATGCTTGGTCAAAGTTGGTTTGACTTTTCCTACAAAACCCTAATTTAGCAACTTTTGAGTCTTGATGAATTTTGAGCAATCCTTGATGAATCATGATCAACCCTTGATTAAATGATGAAATATCCTTAAAAATGAGAATGTTAACAAAAAATCTTGAGGTTTGACTGTATTTGGGTCACAGTTGACTTTTGCCCTAGCACAGTCGATTTTTGGACCTCTTGAGCAATTGACTGACCAAACTTCCTCTGCAAGGCTTGAAATTTGACATGGATGAACTTGAGAACATATTAGGAAACTGGGGAGAACTTGAGATCATTTGGATGTGAGGACCTTGATGCAACACAAAACCCTAGTTTGAGGTTGACTGCCTTAGGAAACGGCTTGACTGTCCAACTCTTGAGCAATCTTGAGCAACTTGGAGATTATTCTTGACATGTCTTGGGAAATATGGGAGGGCAAATTTTGGGGTACAACGGACAGCTTTCATCACAGCCCAGGAATACACTGGAAATTAACAAGTTCTTTTTGATAGTCAGGAGTGGGGTCATAAGTTCATAAACTGAAGTAACAAACATATCTTCCTCAATAGTGTTGGTATTATGGCCATGTTTGGGCATAGGGGCGGAAATGACATTGGGCTTTTCTGGTGCATCGAATTCAATCTCTTTGGCTTCAAGGAGGTCTTGTACTTTGTTCTTCATAGCCCAACAGTTGTTAGTGTAATGGTCGGGACTCTCATAGTGGTATGTACAACAGGCATTAGGTTGATAATGAGGAGAGGTTGTGTTAGGGTTCTTTGGAGCTTCTTTCAAGGTCACTAGATTGGATCTTGACAAATGTGGAAATACTTAAGATAGTGTCATATTAATTCGGGTGAATTGTCTGACTGGTCTTTCCATTCTTGGTTGGTTGTTTCTTTATTGATCAAGCGCAGGTTTAGGAATCACAACAGACCCCACTATAGGACGCCATTCAGATCTATCTTGATTTCTCTGAGGATATAAAACAACCACTTCTTTCTTTCTGATGAATGGCTTCCTTACGCAGCAAAGGATGCATCTTTTTGAATCTTTCCATTTTTTATCTCGGCTTCTACCCTTTCTCCAGTCAATATCAATTTAGTAAAACCTGCCGATGAACTCCCAATTAAGTGATTGAAGAAAGGACCAGACAAGGTGCCCAAAAACATGTCTACCAACTCTCTTTCAAATAGGGGAGGTTGAACTCTTCTGGCCAAGTCCCTCCATTTTTGCGCATAGTCCTTGAAGCCTTCACTTGAAACCATGGCCATACTCTGGAGTTGAGTACGGGTAGGCGCAAGATCAGCATTGTATTGGTATTGTTTGTAAAAGGCTGCAGAAAGATCTTCCCAGTTATGAACATTGGCTCTTTCTAACTGATAAAACCAATCAAGTTGAGTTCCAGACAGACTGTCTTAGAAGAAGTGTACCCATAAATCTTTATCAGCGGTATGGGGCTGGATTTTCCTCACATAGGACCGGAGATGCATTTTGGGGCATGAGACTCCGTCATATTTGGCGAACACAGGTGCTTTCAATTTTGGAGGAATGACAATTCCCGATACCAGTCCCAACTCCTCAAAGTCCAATCCAGGCACTTTTTGGATTTCCATTGCACTCAACTGTTCTTCTAGATGCTTATACTTGTCGTCGGCTGGAGGGTATTGTTCTTCAGAATAGTCTTCTTCTTCCTTTTCCTCTTCTCACTCTGACTGGACAACTGTTTCCTTGCCTTTCCCATCTTGATTGTCTTTCTCACCAGATGCCGTTGCAAAGTCTAAGGCCCTTCTTGTTTTCCCTTGGAATCTTCTTCCCATGTTTAGAACTCCGGTTATCTTCTTTGTCTTCTTTTTCTTCTCCTCAACCAGCAAGGTCTTCAACTCTTCTTGTCCTTAGGCTAGAGTTAAGAACAACTGTTGAAATTGTGCATTCTGAGCTTGGAGGTCCTTCACCGTTTGCTCGAGATCCATCTTACTGAAATAAACAGTAGAGAGATGAGGAGATTTGTTGCAAGAAACCTGCTTATGTTATGATGAATGGTAAATGCATATGCAATGATTTCAAGGATTTTAATATTCAAATTTGTTTTAGACAAAAAGGAAACACACGTTATATTAATAAATTAAAGCTTTGAGTACATCAATGCCTTCTTGGGAAAAATAATACAAAAACTCTAAAATAAAAGGTAGTACGTATCCTCTTTGGTGCAATGTAGTCATTCAGAGTCTGCTCCTCATGAAGTTTCTTAGTGAGTTCCAAAACCTTCTTCTCGCTTGCGTAGAATTGGGCTTCAAAAGTATCTATGTCCCCCTTGAGTTGTATCCAATCCCTTTGTAGGTCTTCAAGAGAGGTGGGCATGTCATGATGTAGGATAGTGTATGGAACATCTCCTTCCATGACAGGCTCAATGATTACCGGGAGAATGAAGGGATAAGGCATCATCAGACTTTGAGCACGAGTTTGTACCCATTTGAGGTAAGGCTCAAGAGGGATGGAATTATTGTGCCCCAAAGTCTTGATATCTACCTTGTTCAATATCCTCCAAGCTTGGATAAATCTCTGGAGAAGACCTTGATCGTCATTCTCGTAGTCAAATACCAAACCTTGAATCAGCATCTCGTGTGGGCCATCCCTTCAGGCGTAACCAAATTTTCTTAAGGCTAAGCAGTGGTTGTAGCTGATACCTCCCATAATGCCAAGTAAAGGGACATTAGGGAATTATCCACAATCGTCGACAAAAGTAACATTCTCTATGGATCGAGAACACCAATGGATGTTTGAATGTTTTAGCATCATCAACCTTAACAAGAGAGGAGTGCAACACATAAGGACACCTCTTTTCCTCATAGTGCGAGTGTGAAAAGAATGTAGAATGTCCCCTAGCAAAGTAGGCACCGGGTTGCGGGATATGAAGATTTTGACGGTGTTCACGTCTATGAGTTGGTCAGGATTTGGAAACAAAACCATCCCATAGATGAGGAGGGCCACAATTTCCTCAAAGGCTTGCAAATCCAAGGAGTTCCAACAGTTTTGTGCTTTCTCGAACAAGAACTTTTCTAGAAAACCTTTGACACCACTCCTTGTTCCCCAATTGGTTGTGACATCAGATGAGTGCAACTGTAGAGCTTGGGAAATCTCTTCTGGCTTTTGGTCTCCTTCCGTACCGTTGAAAGGTAGTTGATTGAGAATGGGAATTCTCAAGATTCGGGAGAATTCTTCCAAAATAGGCACAAGTTAATAGTCGGGAAATGTGAAGTAATGGTGTAAAGGATCAAAGAACTGAAAGAGCACCTTCATCACGTCCTCATCTGTGTTGGAGGTGACCAATTTGAGTAGGCGACCAAGTCTCTCGGTGAATGGAGAGTTTTATGGAATCCTTGAAGCTAGTTCCTTAAGTTGAGGAGGGATCCTTACAAGGTTGACTTGAATAGTTTTCCCGCGAAGAGAATCCATATCCTACAAAACAGAACAAAGATAAATCCCAAGATCCTTAAAATGGTTAGTGAATGTGTATGATGTTATGATGTTCATGATGTTATATACAAGTATGTATATACAAACAAAACAAACAAGTCCTTATGTTTAGGCTTGCATGGGGTCTCATAGGTAAGTACCCTCTTGAAGTTTAGTTGGATTAAAAATGTCCTAGCAATAGTAACTGGGTTCTAAGGAGCTCAATATCACTGGTCTGTTTCCTTGGTCATTGTTTCAGCATAAGCCTCTTTAATGGCGACCGAAATATCCCAAGAAACCAAACCTTAATGAGTGTAGTATCGAGTATCTACCAACTTCGGACTGCACCAAAGTCGGTCATCTCACTACATCCTAAAGGCCAAGTTGGTCAAGTAAAGGTTCTAAAAGTTCATTAGTGCTTCATGACATCACACAGCGTCCCCGTATTCTCTTTGATTAACTCAAAGGCTACCCGTACCCACAAATATGTCACACTAACGTAGCTATTGCTTAGACCAAGTCGGTATACCCCACACAATTTCCACAATGTATTGCTACTTACCTATAATGTATCCCAAATCTGGGTAGAGGATTCAAACCCAAACAAAGAACCATAATGTAAAACATACAAGTCAAACAATGAAAGCAAATAAATATGATCTAGCCCTAAGGTAACCCCACTTTTAGAATTTTCCCCAGCAGAGTCGCCAGTTCTGCGATACGGTGGGAGAACTTACTTGAAGGTTTTGCGTTTGATTGCAAATGTTGCGGTTATCAAGAGTCGCCACCGACTTTTCTTTTATCCAAAAGGAAAGGTAAAAAAGCACAGGAAAGACCTTTGAGATGTTTTCTTGAGTTCGGGGGGTAGATTATGAAAAGGGAAGGTATTAGCACCCTTTTCATCCATGGTTTTCCATGGGCTCTTAGTTACTTGCTAGATCACTTGCTTTTGTTTGAAATTGTGCTTTGTGTTGTTTTTGAAAGTATTTTGTAAAGAGGCCATTGTTTAGGCAATCTTTGTAATAATCCTTGTTTATAAGAATGTATACAAAGATGTTTGATCTTCTACAAATGTTTTCAAGTTTATAAGATGTTTGAAAGTGTATCTGTTTGTTTTAAAAATAGCAAGGATGTTTTGTTTGAAATTGAGCAAGTAATTAGGATAATTCTACCTACTCAAAAGTCTTTCATTTTCATTTCCTTTTTTTCTTTGACATTGTTATCTTATCATTGATTTGGTAAGTAACCCTATCTTTGGATGTAAACGGGACGGGCGTGGGTCATCGTATAACCATGATTAGCAATATTGCAAGGTATCTTAGCATTCTCCTTTAGGGACTAATATCATTTGAAAGGCAACATGGATAGCGTCATCGAGAGACTATGATCTTGTATTTTGCTTGTTTTTTGCTAAGATACCTCACATGCGTAATATGGCTATTTAGTAAGGCAACCAAGTGGATTTACCCTAAGGGTGATTGTGCGCAAGTGTATTGTTTTCATGCTTGCTTTTATCTTGAATTAGGGTTTTCTAAGTATATGTTTCAGTCTTTCCATACAAACCCTAATTACTAGCATTTGTATATAAAAGCGATAAATTGCATAATTTAAAGTTACTATACTATTACAATATTTGGGGAAGGGGGTGTACAAATTGAATGGGGATTGCAAAAATATAAACATAGTTAGTCTATTACAACCATATTGAATTGGTATCAATGTATAAAGATTTAAATGAATATAATGTACAAGATGAATAAATGTACAAAAATGCAAAAATGTAAAGAAAATGGATCTTTGTTTGATTTTCATAAGAGAAAGGGAAATTGTCTTAACCTAATTAAATAAAGAAAATGATTAATTAAACTTGAATTTATTTAAGAAAAGATTTTAAATAAAACACTGGTTCTATTAATTAATCAAAAGAAAATAAGTTTAAGAAAAGTATTTTTTAGTATTTTTATCTTGAAAATATTTATAACATTATAAAATATTTTTGGCCCTTTTTTGTATATAAATAAATATATTTTTATAGGTGTAAAAAGAAAAATAAATATTAACCTAGTTTTAATTTAATTTATAAGATGATTTGTAATAAATAAAGTATAGTTAATAAAAACATTTTTTTGTGAGAAAAATAAAATATAATAAGTTAAAATAAAAATCTAATTTTTTTGTATTTTTAAAGATTTTTTAGTATTTAGAAAATATATTAAGAAAATAAAAATGAAATAAAAAAAGTAAATAAATAAATTTGGGCCAGGATGCAAATAGCCTGCAGGGGGTTAGTAAACAAATTAAAAAAACAAAACAGGCCCAACAAAGCCCAAGCGCCTGCAAAAATCAGAATGGTGCAAAAATATGAAGAAAAAAACACAAAAGGGTACCAATAGGGCTCGAACCCAAGTCCCAAAGGTGACAGATGCGTGCTTCTACTACTGGGGTGGCTATACATCCGTTAACATAAGCAAATCAATAAATATACAAGGCAAAACGTGTCCTGATGACTTCATCTTCAACCTCTAGCCAGACAACCTGTAACTTGCTCATTTCTCATCAAAAATGAAAACTGTAAACATGAAACTTGTAGGAAATTTTCTCACGGTTTCAGAAATGTAAAGCATTAAAACTATAGATCAAAGATAAGCATGAATTTTAATGGCCCTAATCTGAACCCTAAAAATCTCAGAAATTTCAGTTTCAAAATTCTCTAAGCTTAAGCAAAATTAATGGAAACTATGGACATGGTTTTCTTAACTTTGAACATTTTTTGTATGAAGAGTTCAAAGTTAAGAAAACTTACCTCAAAACTGGAAATTGTGTTTTGAGTTTGAGCTTGTTTCAAGTGATGGTGATGATCAGGTTAGCTTCCTTGAGGTTCCAGGAAGTTAATGCAATGATTAGCTTGAGCAATGGATGGCTGAAATGGTTTGGAGAAGTCAATGTGCAGAGCTCTGTTTTTGGAAATGGAGGATGGTGTTAATGGTGTTACAGTTCTATACAAGGGTGTGGGATCAACTCTATGTGATGTTTAGAAACTTTAGAAACCAAAAGGCCAAGAAACGCACGAGTAGATTATGAGTTTCAAGTTTTTGGTCAGTTTGTGTGAAAATGGAAGTGTGAAGTGTGATTCTGAGTTCTAGGTATTTTCAAGGCTTGAGCATTCGTTTATTTGGTGCAAATATTTTGTGTATCTATAAGCAAAAATATTGGAGTGCATTGGCGAGTCAGAAGTACAAGTTCTTAGCTTTTGGCTAGGTTACTTGATTTTTGAAGAAAAGAGGGAAACAAGTTTCAAGAGAAGGTACAAGCATGGGATAGGTGATTGTAAGTGTCTTAAACCATTTCTCATGAGTTATAGGACTTGTTTGATCAGAAGAGAACAAGTGCAAGGCTCAAGAACAAGTTTTGTACAAAAAGTCACTTTATCAAAATGGTAATGTAACCTTTCTTCCAAAAGTGGATATAAAGCATGTCCATGCATTGAATGCTTGAAGTGAGACCTCTAACAGCTGTGTAAACCATTAATTATGGAGTGCCTAACAAGTTTGAGGCCTGCAAAGTAGATTTAATGCAGCACAACTCTGAATTTGAATTTTGTTCATCATTAAAATGACTTGTAATTAAAGTGATAAAACCCTAACTTCATCTCTTCGATTCTCCCTACTCAATAATGATCTCAAGGAGTTCTTGGACATTTTGGAAAGCTTGCAGTGTAATCTACAATCCATCTTTGAATTTATTTTAAATATTACACTTGTAACTATATGAAAAAGTGCCATGAAGTTGGGTCAAAATCCTGACCAAATTAGGGCAAAATTTCACTAAGTGTTTTGTTTCATGACTACATGTTCTTAAAATTATAACTTGGGATCCAAGAACTTTTGGAAGAAGTTGTGTGAAGCAAAGTTAAATATCTTATGGAGATCTACAACATTTATGTTGGAAGTTTCTCTTGAATCACTTTTCATCATGGTGAAGCATTTACTCAAAGTTATGAAAAAATAAGAAATTTTCAACACTTAGAAAAATTTCTAAGTTTAGAAATTTTGACTTTTCAAAATGAAATCTTGAATTTTTTATTTCTTGATGAATAAGTTTCATATTTTGACATGTTTTGATGAATTGTGATCTTTGGAATTTGAATTTGACCAAAAAGTCAAAGTTTGACTTTTCAGTATACAATTGACTTTTGATCAGTTGACTGAAAATTCATCTGTCAATCCTTTGAACTTGAGTAATGTTTTGGGCCATGTTATTAGGTAAAAATGATGCAATTGGACTCTTGAGATCATGTCTTAAACAAATTGATCATTTTCTAGGTCAAAAATCAGAAATTGCCCTTTTCTGGTCAAAACCCTAATTTTGACCATTTTGCCCTTTTGGAGATTTGATCAAATTTCTCGGGGAATTGTGGTCCAAACTTGATCAAATGATACATATGGGTTTAAAATTTTGATGTGGATCAAAAATTATAAAGTTTGACTGTAAATTGGCCATAGTTGACCTTTTCCCCAATACAATTGATGTTAGGTCAACTGCTCAATTGACTGAGCAAAAGTGTGATCCAAGGCTTGAAACTTCACATGAGTAATCTTGGGGGTCCATAATGATCCATGAAAGTCATATGGGGTATTGGAAGTTCAAATATCCTTGTGCAATCTCAAATCCTAATTTTGGTCATTAGTGTTTAAGGAGGTGTCTTGAGCCGATCAAACCCTAGTGCAGTCTTGAGTCCAAGGAGATCTTGTGAGCAAATTCTAGATAAATGAGAGGGAGAATTTTGGGGTACAACACAAATTAAGGAAAGGGTGAAAAGAACAGAAAAAGACCTTTTCGATAATTTTCTGAGTAAGGGGGTAGATTATGGAAAGGGAAGGTGTTAGCACCCTTTCCATCCGTATTTTTCTACGGGCTCTTAGATGCTTAGCTCATTTTTTAAAAACCTTGTGCTTTGTGCTTTGAAAAAAATTAGTTTGAAAATTCCTTAGTGCGATGATTCGCTTTATGATAACTCTTGTATCAGTCCTCAAGAGTGTTTACAAAGCGAATGTTTTTGAAAGTGTTTTTGAAATGTTTATGTGTAAGTGTGAAAATTTGTTTTGAGCAAGCATCTAGGAACTATCTACTTATACTCGAAAATTTTGTTCTTTTCCTCCTATCCTTTAGACAGTGCTATCCTACTATTAATGAGTAGGTAGCCCTATCTTTGGATGTTTGAAGGACGTTCGAAGGGACGTACAATCATAAAGGCAACATATGGAGACGCTTTAGCAATTTTGTTTAAGGGACTAGATCATTTACCGAAAGGCAACTGTAGGTCATCGAGGGACTATGATCTTTTGATTTACGGGTCTTTGCTAAAGCGTCCCCATTTTCGAGGGACATGACTATTTTATTTTCCGAAAGGAAACTAAAGTGGGCGTACCCTAGAGGTGTATATGTGCGAGTGATTCAATTCAGTTCATTTATCTTTGTTATTAGGTTTGCTAGCGCTTTGTTTTAAGTCTTTCCATACAAGCCTAGTTACTAAGAGTTAATATTGTGCAGAAATTTAAAGTGCAGGAATCGTAAATCCTATGCTATTACAAGGCTTTTGGGGAGGGATATTTACATGTCCAAACAAATGGGGGGAAAATAAAGAAAGCGATAAAGAGCCCTAGTAATTATCTATTACATTCCATCAGCATATACAAAAAATATGAAAAAAGAAAGGAAATATTGAACGCGCGCGAAATGGAGAAGAATGTCTAAAACCCTAAGAAATTGCTAAGTAAACATAAGAAAATCTTTTTTGTTTTTTTTTGTTTATTATTGTTATTAGAACTGTTACATTAAAAAAAGGAAAACTAAAACTAGTCCTAATTAATTAAATGAGAGAAAAATGATTGTTAATTAAAATTAATTCTAATAAAACTAATTCAACTATTTTTGTATTTTTATTAAAAAAAATTTGAATGAAATAAATCTAAGGCTAATTGGTTTTAAATTGGTAAAATAAAATTAAAATAATTAATTTAATTAATTTACAAAATTAAAAATTAATTTTAGAAAAATCCTAAGCCTAATTATTGTTATTATTTTCTGATTTTTATATTATTAAAAAAGTTTTTTTTTTGAAATTAATAAACAAATAAACAATAAAATAAATAAATGAAGAAATAAAAATTGGGCCTGATTGTGAAGCAAATAGGGGGGTGCGTTTTGGATTTTTGACTAGGCCCAAAAATCCTGAATCCAGCGTCCCAAAAATAATCCAGTGGGTATCACCCTTGGAGCTGCAGGGTGGGAATGCGCCCTAGGATGGCAGGATCTCTTTGCCTCAATATCTAATGGTCCAAACATGAAAGTATATGGTGAGCGTTTAGGGGTGCAACACACTGAATCCTGCGAGGAATGTTAGAAAAAATCAAAAATACTGGACCTTGGACTCTAACCCAAGTCCTTTCCCTTTGTACGCACACGCCTTGCCATATGAGCTGCCTTACCATTCGTGTATCATAACCAACACATAATATTATATACAAAACAAATTTAAATATATATTAAAAAATAAAAACGCACGCGCTGGCTTCATTGGACCAATGAGAGAGTGACATCCAAGCTACGGGAGTCAGCGACCGGAGTCAAACCTCTGATCACCTTCTCCGGCTGATCCAAAAAATGTTCATGTAAAATAGACACTTTAAAACAAAACCAAAAGCCCTATCCTACATAAAATCACACCCTGGTCTTGAATCTGGCCTTAGATTAGCCTGAAAGCAACTGTATCACCCAGATCGAGACTTAATAGCTTCGAAACCCTATCAATGGCAACCTAGCTTCTAAGCCTCAAAGCATACATGTTTTACGTCAAACTTTTCCTATGGATCACCTTGAGCATGAAACAAACGTTAAAAGGCATTAGTATACCACAAAACTAGAGATACGAATTTGAAAATTTTACCAAAATGAGTGGATTTGGTTTGGAACTTTTGGGCGTGTGATGACTTGAATGAGGGCTGGGAATGAATCTTGGGACCTTTTGGAAGAGGATGTCACGCTTGGTTTGGATGGATGATGGCTGGAAATTCAGTTTTGAATTTCACAACTTTGAAAATTTTTGCAAATTTTGTGTGGTTCTTCTCAGACAATTTTCCCGTGAGTAATGCTTGCAGGGAGGTAGTGTATATATATATATATATATATATATATATATATATATATATATATATATATATATATATATATATATATATATATATATATATATAGGAGAGGGAGGGGACAAGGTTACAAGGAAAGAAATCAAGGCATAAACATGTTGTTTAAAGCCATGATCACAATTTGAAAAATTACCAAAACTTGAGATTTCATGCCATTTTCATATTTGGATGAACCTCGACATCTTAGCACGAATTTGTGGGCTTCTAAGCAAGACAAATCATCAGCCCAAATGCCAAAGCCCATCTCTATACATTTTGTGCAATTTATCTTATATTTATTTGAAATAAATTAAAATAAATATGAAAAAAATAGATAAAAATGGTAAGGCAATATAAAAATGATATTAGAGGTCTCTTATAAGGTTATAAAGACCTTTGAAGTCCAAGAAGTTAGGCCATTGACATAAAAGTTCAATTTTGTTCAATGCACAATTCTTGAAACTTCCAAAATTTTCCCAACTTGGGCAAGCCATAACTTGCTCAATTGTTATCTAATGATGATGATCTTAGACTTTTTGGAAAGTTCAAGATGTCTACTTCAATCCCTCTTGTTATCAATTTTGCATTTGAATAATTTATCTTGATGTAAATGGTCTTGACAAAAAGAGCCTTTTGTTGACTTTCTGAAAATGACCTATAATATATGAGCTTGTATCTTTCAAATGGTTCACCTTTTTAACTTGAGGACAAAAGAGAAGTTTTAGGGAATTGGATTCTCTTCAAAATGAGCTTTGGTTGGGAAAAATGGATAAAGTATGTGAAAGTTATGCCTGGTCAAAGTTCAGTTGACTTTTTCTATAAAAACCCTAATTTAGCAATTTTTTACTTTTGATAGATTAGGAGCATTTCTTGAGGAATTATGATCAACCCTTGATTAAGTGATGGATATCACTTCAAGATGTTGATGTTGACCAAAAATCTTGAAGTTTGACTGTACATGGGCCACAGTTGATTTCCAAGCATTTGAGCAATTGACTGAGCCAACTTGTAGTGTAGGGCATGAAATTTGTCATGGAAAATCTTGAAGGAATATTAGGACAATTGATAACATTTGAGGCCTTCGGGGCTCACACATCTTAATGAAAAGTGAAACCCTAGTTAGAGGTGCATTGCTTAGGAGGAGAATTTATCTGGTCAATTCTTAGTCATCCTTGAGCAATTGGGAACCTCAATGAGCATGTCTTGAGTAAAAATGGGAGGGAAAATTTTGGGCTACAACAGATGCCCCCGTTCAATCTTCTTAAACATGGGGATTTAGATTGGCTTGTCTACCTTTCTTGGTCTTAAGGTGGAAGATGATTGAACACTAGAGTGCTCAGGAACTTGCACTCACATGAAGTAACATTGATGGTTGATGATGTTGGGAATGGGCTTACAGATGCCATTGGGAGAAGATGACTGAGAGTATTCGGAGATGGGCTTAAATATGCCATCCAAAGTAGATGCTGACTTCATAAGAGGTCTCTTTGTGGGGATTCCTGTTCCTACTGTCTGAGGAGGACTCCGCTGGGAAATGTGGGTTTCTGTTGTTCTCCTGCTTGAGGAAAACTCTGTGGGGAATAGAGTCTAAGAGCTTTAGTTGTCCAAGACTCTACTGAGGAGTTATCTCTATACTGGAGATATAAGAGTTTGTTGCTTTCTGGTTGAAATCCAGGTTTCACAGTAACTTACTGGGGATGATGGAATTGACTGTTATCTGAAAATGTATTAGAAGGAGCCTGTGTAGGGTTGTTTCAGGATGAGTTTGCGCTAGATTGCATCTGGATGATGAGAAGGAACCCATGTAAGATTACTTCAGGATGAGTCTATGTTAGACTGCATCTGGATATCATGAGAAGAAACCCGTGTGAGATTGCTCCAGGATGAGTCCGTGTTAGACTGCATTTGGAGATCATGAGAAGAAACCCGTGTAAGATTGCTTAATATGGTCATGTAGATAGTTTTCCTGTTTGGTTTCAGGTTTTAATCTACAATCAGCTGTTCACAGATAGTTGTCCTGTCTGGTTTCAGGTATTAATCTGGAACTTGAAAATTGTCGATCATTTGAGATAGTTGTCCTGGCTGGTTTCAGGTATTAATCTCTGACCCGAGAAAGAAAGATAGTTTTCCTGGCTTGTTACAGGTATTAATCTTCAATCTCCTCATGTAGATAGTTTTCCTGGCTTGTTACAGCTATTAGTCTACAGTCAGTCGTCAACAGATAGTTGTCCTGGCTTGTTACAAGTATTAATCTGGAATTTGGCAATGTTGGTCACATAGATAGTTTCCCTGTCTGGTTTCAGGCATTAATTTGTGGCCTGCTGTATTTGTTGGTAAACCTGTCTTGCTTCGGGAGTTCATACCACTTGGTCGTGTAGATAGTTTCCCCGTCTGGTTTCGGGCATTAATCTTTGACCTTCTCCATAAATTGATAGTGTTTGTCTGTTTTCCAATTTAACCTAAAAAGGTAAAATCAGTTTCATGCAATGTCATGATGTATGAATTACATGATGCTCTCAAAATAAATGAGATTGTGATATATGAATTTGTGTTGCATATGCTATGATGTTTGTAAAATGATGTATGAATGCAATGTACGAATGTGTCAGTTATTCCATTGCAATGTTGTTGAACTAGGGAAAATAAATCCCTAATTGTTGCTGAGGATGAAGAATGTAGGTCTTCAGATTTTGTTTAAAGTTGAAATGCTGGGAGATGAAATTCCATTGTTAGAGAAATAAAATTTGTTGGGGAAGGAGAGCTCTGTGAACTGCTTGGGGATTTTGTTGAAATCGTGTTGGGGCATCTTGAGAAGTTTGGCGACTTCACTGGCGAATATTTTGTTGGAGCAGTAGTTTGGAGATTTTGCTCAGCCGGGTATATGAGAACACCAGACACCATTAGGCTGCATACTGAGAATATGGAAGTGACCTTATAGTAGCATGCCCCTATTTATGTACCTGCTGGAGAAGGTATCTACTGGAGGAAATATCTGCGGGGATTTTGTGGGTGGCCCTTAGATATTATCCCGTTTCTTAGAGCCATTAGTAATTGTCTTTCTGTTTTTATGGGTATATTTGTAAACGATAATTACATTCAAATGCATATGTTCAAAAATAATCACTTGACGTTTTGCACACAAAACATAAAAATAAGAACAAAGAGTTTTGTACTTTCTAAGGAAATAGCTTTGTATTAACTTTGAATAAGCGTTTTTGCACAAGGATACAAACATCCTAGTAAGAGAATGCCGTCGTAAAAATAAAACTAATACAAAATAGTATACAAAGAAAAACAGCTATGTGAAACAATCCCATTGGGTTCCCATTCTAATATTACCTTTATGTCTTTGAGCGTCTCATCTCTTTCGCTGCTTGTCTGAAGCTGACTGGATTGATCAGTACCGTTTGAGCTTTTGATAGTTGATACTGAAGATTGGATGTAAGGTTGATCCAAAGGGACATAGTTATACGCTTTAAACCCCTAACTTTTTCCTGGACCGCCCTTTCGGGTTTTCAGTCCACCGGGATACCCTTTTTTTCCCAAGCCGCCTTTTCAGGTTTTCGACTTACCGGGTGTATAGATCTTTTTATGTATATCCCTAATTTTTGCCCGAACCCTTTTGGTTCTCCGGGATGCCGTTACTTTTTCCTAGGCCAGTCGACCTAGCGAGTCTTTGTTCATGCGTAGTATCTTTTAACTATGTCCGCGTTTACAGGGTGCGGAAGGTCGTCGCCGTCTATAGTGGTTAAGATCATGGCTCCACCAGAAAATATGTTCCTGATCCCAAATGTCCCTTCGTATGTGGGAGTCCATTTGCCTCTGGGATCACCTTGTGGAAGTATGATGTGCTTGATTACTAGGTCATCAGCCTGATATACCTGACGTCTGACCTTCTTGTTAAAATCTTTGATCATACATTTTTGGTGCATTTGACCATGACAGACAGCCGCAAGCCTCTTCTCGTCAATCAGGTTTAATTGGTCGAGTCGAGTCTGAATCCATTCGTCTTCTCTCAGCCCTGCATCCTTCATGATTCTCAAGGAAGGGATCTGGACTTCAATGGGTAGGACAACTTCCATACCATACACCAAAGAGAAAGGAGTTTCCCCTGTTGATGTGTGAATTATGGTGCGGTAACCGTGAAGAGAAAATGGTAACATCTCGTGCCAGTCTTTATATCTCACAGTCATCTTCTGGATGATCTTCTTGATATTTTTATTAGCAACTTCTACAATGTCATTCATCTTCGGCCGGTAAGGAGAAGAGTTATGATGTTGGATCTTGAATTGCATGCAGAGCTCAGTGATCATAGTGTTGTTGAGATTGGTACCATTATCCATAATGATTGTTTCTGGGATACCGTACCAACAGATAAGGTTATGTCTGATGAATCGAGCCACAATGTTCTTGGTAACAGAAGAAAATGAAGCTTCCTCAACCCACTTCGTGAAGTAATCAATGGAGACCAGGATGAAACAGTGTCCATTAGAAGTTGTAGGTCTTATCTCTCCAATCATATTGATGCCCCACATTGCGAATGGACAAGGAGCGGTTAGGACTTTAGGGGAGCTGGAGGTACATACACCTTATCAGCATAGATCTGGAACTTGTGACAAGTTCGCGAATGCTGATAACATTCTGCTTCCATAGTGGACCAATAGTATCCGGCCCGTAGGATATTTTTATCCATCGTGTGCCCACTAGAATGGGTGCCGAAGGTATCTTCGTGTAAATCTGCCATAATATTTTCTGCTTCACTCTTCTCTACACACCGAAGCAAGGTAGAATCGTGGTTGCGCTTGTAGAGGATTCCATTACTGAGGAAGAACTTGGCAGAGAACCTTCTTAGAAAATTCTTATCATTGACCGAAGCTTCCTCAGGATACTCTTGGGCTTCGAGATATCTTTTGACTTCATGGAACCATGGTTTTTCCACTACTTATTTAGTATTAATCTCGTGACAGTATGCGGGTTCAATCATCCTCTCAATAGTGATCTGAGGAGCTTCGTTATCCCACCTGGCCTTGAACATGGATGACATAGTAGCTAGCGCGTCCGCTAATTGATTTTCCTCTCGTGGAAAATGCTCAAAGGTAATTTCTTTAAAGTATGGAATCAATGTCAACACATGCTCTTTGTAAGGGATAATATTAGGATGTTTCATGTCCCATTCTCCTTTGATTTGACTGATTACTAAGGCCGAGTCTCCAAATACACTCAAGAACTTGATCCTCAAGTCGATGGCAGCTTTGAGACCCATAATACATGCTTCATACTCAGCCATATTATTGGTGCAATTGAAACATAATCTGGTAGTGAAAGGAGTATGACAGCCTTCAGGAGAGATAATCACGGCACCGATGCCATTGCCAAGAGTGTTGGAAGCTCCATCAAAAACCATAGTCCATCGGGATCCTATTCCAGGTCCTTCATCCGGTCCAGGTTCTTCACAATCAGTTACTAACATGATGTTCTCATACGGGAACTCAAAATTCATGGATTGGTAGTCGTCCACAACCTGATGAGCCAAATGATCAGCTAGTACACTTCCCTTAATTTCTTTCTGGGTTATGTATTGAATGTCGTATTCGGTCAGGATCATTTTCCATCTTTCTATTCTTCTAGAGAGAGTGGACTTCTCAAAGATGTACTTGATAGGATCCATTTTAGATATTAACAAGGTAGTGTGAGTCAACATATACTGTCTCAGTTGGCGAGCAGCCCATGCCAAAGCATATCAAGTTTTCTCTAGCAGTGAGTATCTTCTTTCACAGTGGGTAAACTTTTTGTTAAGGTAGTATATTGCATGCTCTTTTCGACCAGACTCGTCATGCTGCCCCAGCACACACCCCATTGAGTTCTCTAATACTGTTAAGTACATGATTAGAGGTCTTCCTTCAACTGGAGGCATCAAAATTGGAGGATCTTGAAGATATTCCTTGATTTTGTCAAAGGCGTTCTGGCAGTCGTCATTCCACTTTATTGCTTGATCTTTCTTCAATAACTTGAAGATTGGCTCACAAGTAGCGGTCATATGTGAAATGAATCTGGAAATGTAATTTAGGTGTCCCAAGAATGCCCTGAACTCCTTCCCAGTGCGAGGAGTTGGAATTTATTGTATAGATTTGACATTTGCAGGGTCACTTCAATACCTTTGCCACTGACAACAAAGCCTAAGAGCTTACTAGATCTTACTCCAAAGGTGCACTTGTTCGGATTCAGCCTTAGTTTGTACTTTTTTAGCCTTTCGAACAGCTTCTGTAGATAATCAAGGTGCTCCTCTTCAGTCTGAGACCTGGCTATCATATCATCAACGTAGACCTCTATTTCATGATGGATCATATAGTGAAATAGAGCTACCATGGAATTCTGATAGGTTACCTCGATGTTCTTTAGCCCAAATGGCATAACTTTGTAACAGAAAGTGCCCCACTGTGTGACGAAGGTTGTTTTCTCCATGTCCTCAGGTGCCATTTTAATATGATTGTACCCGGAGAAACCATCCATGAAGGAGAATACCTTATGTTGTGCGGTGTTTTCAACCATAACATCAATGTGGGGAAGCAGAAAATCATCCTTGGGGCTTGCCCTATTCAGGTCTCTGTAATCCACACACATACGTACTTTACCGTCCTTCTTAGGTACTAGAACCACGTTAGCAACCCATTA
Source organism: Vicia faba (assembly GCA_948472305.1). Lineage (NCBI taxonomy): Eukaryota > Viridiplantae > Streptophyta > Magnoliopsida > Fabales > Fabaceae > Vicia > Vicia faba. The sequence continues at coordinate 581,756,538 of OX451735.1, forward strand.
TGGATAAGAAGTGACAGCTAAGAAACCAGCGTTGAACTGTTTCATGACTTCAGCCTTGATCTTTTCTGACATCTCAGACCGCATGCGACGGACCTTCTATTTCACTGGAAGGCAATCCTCTTTCGTTGGTAGGCGATGAACCATAATATCGGTGCCAAGTCCCGGAATGTCTTTGTATGACCAGGAAAAGACCTCAACATAGTCATGTAATATCTGAACTAACCTCTCTTTGACATTATGCTCCAGATCGACAGCTATCTTGACTTCTTTCTTATCCTCTTCCGTACCCAAGTTCACTGTCTCAACTGGCTCTTCATGAGGCTGTATTTCCCTTTCTTCCTGTTGTAACAGTCTGGCAAGTTCTCCTGGTACTTCACAATCTTCCTCACCTTCATCCTCGGCTTGGTAGATCGGATTTTCAAAGTCATAATGGGTAATAGCAGAACCGTTATAAATGGGATCCATAGTGGATGTGGATCTGCAGTTTGATATGTGGGTGTGTGTAAGAGCATAGCTGTATATTTTTTGATAAAGTAAAGAGGCAGAAAAGAAGAAAAAAAAGAGTGCAAAATTTGTATGCAAAACGTCCAATGTTTTATTGATGACATATGAAAATGAAGTAATGACCCTCACAAATAGACCATTGTGCCTTGGGTAAGACACAATGCTTTAATGTTTCAATTGTTCAAATATTACATATCCTCAAAACAAAAAGACAAATTACTCTTGAATAAAAGTAATGGGAAAAAATATTTGGCCTCCCAATTGCTGAGTCCACCGCTGATGGTTGGGAAGATCCACTTGTCCAGGTCATAGTCACTATCACTGTCTTCTAGAGCATTGAATCCATGATTGTTGATCAGTAATGGTGGTCCCCCAGTGCGAGCACGACGGACAACTTTCTGGGCTCCTGAAGTAAAACCCAAACCAAACTTGTCATATTTGTAGGGAATATCTGGAAGTTGGCCCTAAATGGTACACCCACCTTCTTCGACTACTGCCTTGGCATCCTTTAGAGAAGTCGTCTTTAGTGGAGGTCTGGTAATATTCGGGACCTTGAAAGTAGTCTTGGTTGCAACAACCGTCTGTGGAACCTCCTCAAAGTTCTGACAGGGGGTTTCAATGAACCCATCGTCCATTTCAACATACCTGAAAGAGCTCAGGTGGCTCACCATGTATTCCTCTTCCCCGTGGACTGTGATAATTTTCCCATTGACTGGGTACTTCAGCATCTGATGCAGGGTAGAAGTAACAACACTAGTCCCATGGATCCAAGGTTAGCCCAATAAACAGGAATAAGACGGGAGGATGTCCATCACATAGAAAGTTGAGTTAAAAGTTTGAGTACCAACTTTGATAGGGATGTCCACCTTACCACGCACCATTCTTTTAGAACCATCGAAGGCCCTCACCACAATGTTACTGGGCTTTAGTGTGAGTCCTTCACAATATAGCCTATCCAAAGCATTCTTGGGCAAGATATTCAGTAATGAACCTTTATCCACCAGAACATGGGCTAATGTAGTGCCCCTGTATTCAGTGGAGACATGCAAGGTATCACTGTGTTTCCTTCCCTTGGGAGTTAAATCTGCATCAGAGAATCCCAGGCCATTGTCAGTTGTCAAACTAGCCACACAATTCTCAAATTGATCGGCCGAGGTCTCTTGAGGAACATGGGCAGACTTCAGGAATTTTACTAAAGCCTTAGCATGGGCTTCAAAGCACAAAAGTAAGGCCAGCATTGAGATTTTTAAAGGGGTCTGCCCTAGTTGTTCCACGACATTATAATCACTTTTCTTGATTATCTTCAGTATTTCTTCCATCTCCTTTTTAGAGGCCTCAGGAATGACTTCTGGATTCGCCTTCGTCTGGACAGGCTCAACCAATACCTCTTTGCCCCAAGTCTCATTCGACTCAGTAGTGGGCATAATAGTAGGAATAACAGTAGGAGTAGCAATGGGAGTACTAGCGGGAGTAGCAGCAGGAATGATCACATGAGTAGCAATAATTTTTGGAGAGATCTCGGGAGAGAAAACACTTCCGCTTCTCGTAATTTTACTAGTCCCAACGATATTGTCAACGTCGGGGTCAGTAACTTCAGCAACATTGTCTTCAACAACCAATAGATCTTGCTTGACGCCATGGTAATAAATGCCATCCCCATAATTCCAGGGAACAACTTTATCCGAGGAATATGGTATTGGCCCAGGGAGGGTGATGATCAGGGGAGCAAACTTGGGAACAGATGTAATCATGATGGGTCTTTTGGTGGAGACCCTGGGAGGATTTTCGGAAATGGTGATTATTGAGACATCTTCACATGAACATCTTGCAAGAGGAACTTTCTCGAACATGATTTCTTTGTTAACCATCAAGCGTTGGACGTGCATCTTCAATAACAAATAGCCATCTGGTAGAGACATACATAAGTGGCAACCTTCACCACAGCCCGAAAATAAATTGACTCTCAATAGATTCTCTTTAACAGTTAGAAGAGGAGTAGTTAATTCATCCACGGAGGAAACAAAACGGTCATCATCAATAGCATTGACACATTGGCCATGCTTGGGCATCAGCACAATTATTACATTAGGTGTCTCTGGAAGGTCAAACTCAATCTCCTTCGCCTCAATGAGATCTTGTACCTTATTCTTTAAAGCCCAACAGTCATTTGTATCATGCCCCGGAGTTTCAAAGTGGTAGGCGCATCGAGCATTTAGGTTGTAGCGAGGAGATGTAGTATTAGGATTCTTCGGGGCCTCCTTTAGGGTTACCAGGTTAGACTTAAGTAGGTGTGGAAAAACCAGGGATAATGTCATGTTGATTCGGGTGAACTGTCTTTTGGGCGCATCTGGTCTGTTCTGATTGTTTCGATGTTGGTTTGATGCAGGATTAGAAATCATAACAGCTCCTACCATCGGACGATGTTCAGTTTTGTTATGATTTCTTTGGCCGTAGGCTGCACTGACCTCCTTCTTTCCAGTGAAAGGTTTCTTTGCAGTACTGGAGGATGCATCTCTCTGTATTTTACCACTTTTTATGCCAGCTTCTACCCGTTCACCAGTCATGATTAATTCAGTAAACCCAACAGACGAGCTTCCAGTCAGATGGTTAAAGAACGGACCAGACAACATGCCCAAGAACATGTCCACCAGCTCCCTATCAGACAAAGGAGGCCGGACTCTTCCCACAAGGTCTCTCCACTTTTGGGCATAATCTTTAAAACCTTCGCCAGAACCCATAGACATACTTTACAATTGCGTACGAGTTGGGGCGAGGTCAGCATTATATTGGTACTGATTGTAGAAAGCAGCAGCCAGATCTTCCCAATTACGAATGTTGGTTCTTTCTAGTTGATAGAACCATTCCAGCTGAGTCCCTGCCAAACTCTCCTAGAAGAAATGTACCCATAGATTCTTATCAATAGTGTGGGGTTGAATCTTCCTGATGTATGACCTTAAGTGCAGCTTAGGACAGGAGATGATGTCATACTTAGAAAATTTAGGGACATTGAATTTCTTTGGGATGACCACCCCTGAGACCAGTCCTAACTCTTCAAAATCCAGCCCGGGTACCCTCTGGATCTCCATAGCATTGAGTCGATCCTCCAGTTGTTTTTATTTATCATCAGCAGGAGTATAATGCTCCTCAGAATAGTCAGGTTCATCTTCCTCAGACCAAGGATTGTTGTCTCCCTCCTTGGGCTTTTCTTCTTGATTGTCCCCTTCATCCGATGTGGTTGCGAAATCTAGAGCTCGCTTGGCCGAACCTCTGAACCTTCTACCCAAATTCAAGACACCATCTAGTTTCTTTGGCTTCTTGGTATCATCTTTGACTATCAGAGCTTTCAAGTCTTCTTTCCCCTTGGCCAGAGCCAGGAACATTCGTTGGAACTGAGCATTTTAAGCTTGGAGGTCATTCACTGTCTGTTCAAGAGTCATTTCTTTTTCTGAAATAAACAGCGAAAAGAATAAGAAACCTGTCTTGAAATACTTGTTTATGCAATAAAGTGTATGATATGCTTATGCAATGTTTTCAAGGACTTCGGGAAATTTAAATTTGTGAACCAAAATGAAACAAAGATTTTATTATTAGAATTCAAAATACAATTGCCTTTTAGGCTTACAATTGAATAAAATTATAAAATCCAAGAAATCAGGTTTCCCATGGGCGCTTCCTCTTGGTGCCGAGATAGACATTAAGACTTTTTTCTTCGTGAAGTTTCTTCGTGAGCTCCAACACTTTCTTCTCATTAACATATAAATGATCTCTAAAGGTATCCCATTCTTTCTTCAACTGAATCTAGGATCTCAGTAACTCTTCAAGATCAGTAGGCATATCGGGGTGGAGAACTGTATAAGGAACATCTCCTTCTGTGATGGGCTCCACAACTACTGGTAAGATGGCTATATACGTAATTATAAGGTTTTGAGTGTGAGCTCGTACCCATTTGAGATAAGGTTCTGTAGGGATGGAAGTCTTAGGCCCCAAGGTCTTGGTATCAAATTTGTTTACCATGCCCCAAGCTCGTATGAATCTCTGATGGTACCCTTGAACATCATCCTCGTAGTTAAACATAATGCCTTGGATAAGAATATCGTGGGGACCATCCCTTCGAGCATGACCAAATTATCGCAAAGCTAGAGAAGGATTATAAGTTATACCTCCCCTAATGCTAAGTAGTGGGACATTAGGGAATTCCCCATAACGGTCAATGACAGAAATATCTCCCATAGATCGGAAATACTAGAGAATATCCGAGTGAGAAAGTTACATTATCCTTCGCGACCAACCCAAACCTTCTTCATTCTTCAATACTGATTTAGGGAGGTGAGAAATAATCCACCTTGACAGCAATGACACACAACACATAAGAATCCATTTTCTCTTCATGTGCGAGTGTGGAGGGTATACAAGATGTCTCTGAGTAGAGTAGGCACAGGGTTACGAGAGAGGAAAACCTTGATAGCATTCACATCTATGAGTAAGTCTGTATTAGTGAACAACACTAAACCATAGATTAGGAGAGCCAAAACCTCCTCAAAAGCTTGGAAATCTAAATCATCCCAAAACTGCTGAGCCTTCTCTAATAGGAATTTGACTAGAAAACCTTTGACTCCGCTTCTTGTTTCCCAGTTGGATACAATGTCGGACCGTTTCAAATGTAAAGTTGTTGCAATGACTTCTGTCTTTGGAGATTCTTCTAAATCGTTGAAGGGCATCTGATCAAGAATAGGTATACCCAATATTTGAGAGAATTCTTCCATGGTGGGTACTAACTGATAGTCTGGGAAAGTGAAGCAATGGTGTTTAGGGTCAAAGAATTGAAAGAGTACACTCATCATCTTCTCATCAAAGCCTGAGGTAACTAGATTGAGAAGTCAACCATATTTCTTGGTGAACGAAGAAGTCTCAGGAACCCTTGATACTAGCTCTTTGAGTTGGAGAGGTATTCTTACAAAGATGATCCGGATAGTATTTCTACGAGCAGAAGCCATGATCTGCAAAATAGAACAAAGATAAATTCCCTTGGTCCTTGAAATAGTCAATGTAATGAAAAATGGATGTTATGATGCATGATGTCATGTTTAAGCAAATTAATCACACACAAGCAAAACACACAAGACCTTAGGTTTAGGCTTGCATGGAGTTTATAGGTAAATACCCTCTTGAATTTTAGTTGGTTCAACCTGTCTTAGAAAATTAACCGGGTTCTAAGGAGTCTCAATATCACTAATTTTTCTTTATCGAGCATTATTTCAGCTTAGCAATCTTTTCTTGCGGCCGAAACATCTCGAAAGTCTGATCTTAATGAGTGTAGCGTCGAGTATCAACCAATCCCCAGCTTTACACTGAGGCCTACTATCTCACTACTTTCTAATGGCCAAGTTTGTTCAACTAAGGTTCTAAGGTCCGTTAGTGCTTCACGACACCACACGGCAGCCCCGTATTCTCCTCGATTCAACACAAGGGATACTGATACCAACCAAAGTGTCACACCAGCACACCTATCGCTTCAACCATATCGGTCTACGCCCTACAGTCTCCATGATCTATTATTGTTTACCTAAAAAGATGCCCCCAGATCCGGGTGTAGGATCTATAGTAATAACCCAAACAACCCTCCAAGGATAAAACATACAAAGAAAGTAATTAAAACCGTTTAAAATGAACTAACTCTTAAGGTAACCCCACTTTTCATTCATAGTCCCCAGCAGAGTCGCCAATTCTGTGATACGGTGGCAGAACCGACTGTTTTACTGGTTTTGCATTTGTATTCGCAAATATTGCGGTAAGCAAGAGTCGCCACCGACTTTTCTTTTATCCAAATTAAGGAAAGGGTGAAAAGAACAGAAAAAGACCTTTTCGAGAATTTTCTGAGTAAGGGGGGTAGATTATGGAAAGGGAAGGTGTTAGCACCCTTTCCATTCGTAATTTTCTATGGGCTCTTAGATTCTTAGCTCAATTTTTAAATACCTAGTGCTTTGTGCTTTAAAAAAAATAGTTTGAAAATGCCTTAGTGCGGCGATTCGCTTTATGATAACTCTTATATCAGTCCTCAAGAGTGTTTACAAAGCGAATGTTTTTGAAAGTGTTTTTGAAATGTTTATGTGTAAGTGTGAAAATTTGTTTTGAGCAAGCATCTAGGAACTATCTACTTATAATCGAAAAGTTTGTTCTTTTCCTTCTATCCTTTAGACAATGCTATCCTACTATTAATGAGTAGGTAGTGTTAAATTGTAATCCAATGTGTCGAAACTATGTGTCAAAAAGATTTGATTTGTTTTAGATTTAAACAGATTTGATTTAAGTCTAGAGTAAATTAGATTTTATTTAGTAACAAAAAGATATTTTGGGCTTTGGGCTTAGGGTGTAAGCTCAGTTATAAATAGAGGGAGTAACCCCTATTTTTGTAAGCAAGTCAAGCAAGTCATTCACAGTATTTTGCAGTTGCAAAGTGAATAAGAAAGTTTTCACAGTTTGTGAGCAGAGAGAAACTCTGCATAAATTATTTGTCTTGTCTTCTTTTCTTTGTTTGTCTCATAATTAAATTGTCATTGTGGTAGAAATTCATCATAAACTTTGGTGGATTTCCAACATCTGGTATCAGAGCTTTGTTTCGATTCAAGGGAAGTGTCAATCAAGAACGATTGAAGAATTCACGATGACAAGTTATGAGAATGCAAATTATCCAGCAACCCTACCAATTCTGAAAGTTGACAACTATGAGAATTGGTGAAAATAGATGAAAGTCTTATTCAGGTGTCAAGGTCTTTGGGACCTTGTAAAAGATGGAGTCGAAGCGCTTGGAGAAAACGCTTCAAAAGAAGAAAAGAAGAAATACATAGAATCTGAGAAGCTGAGTTATAAAGCATTATTTATAATTCATCAATGTGTCAGCCCAGACAATTTCAAAAAGGTTAGTGATTCAGAATCTGCAAAAGAAGCTTGGGAAATCCTTGAGAAGTCTTTTGGAGGCACTGAGAAAGTTAAAGAAGTGAGGTTACAAACTCACAAAAGGACCTATGAACTGCTTCAGATGGAAGATAGTGAAAGCATGTCTGATTTCTTCACTAGAGTTACAAAACTAGTAAATCAAATTAAGATATGTGGAGAAGCATTAACAACAAGAGTTGTTGTGTCGAAGATCTTGAGATCTTTAGCTCCTAAGTTCGACCACATAGTGGTGGCGATAGAAGAGGGGAAAGACTTGTCGAAATTGACAAAGGAAGAGCTTCAAGGGACGCTTGAATCTCATGAACAAAGAATGAATGAAAGAGCTGCAGGAAAATCGAAGAGTGATTTGGCCTTGCAGGCACATTCAGCAAAAGAAACCAAAGGCAAAGGAAAGTGTTTCGACAGAGGTAGAGGTGGCTACAACAAATCGAATGGTAGAGGAAACCAAATCGAAGGAGACGTGTCGAATCAAAGAAGACCATACCAAGGCAACCAAAGAGGTGGTGTTGCAAATAGAGGAAGAGGTGGTGGTCGAAAACCTAATAAGAGTCACATTCAATGTTATAATTGTCAGAAGTATGGTCACTATTCGAGTGATTGTCCAGAAAAATGAAAGAATCAAGAAAGTGATGCAAAGCTTGCAAAACATGAAGAAGAAGAAGAAGAAGAAGAAGAAGAAGAAGAAGAGATGATGCTGATGGTCACAACAAGAGATGGATATAGATTCAAGGACCAATGGTACTTGGATTCAGGATGTTCATCACATATGTCTGGAAGGAAAGACAAGTTCGTCAATATAAAGCCCTCAATGAAAAATATGGTAAAATTTGCAAATGACAATACCCTAGCAGATGAAGGTATTGGTGATGTTATGATTATGAGGAAAGATGGCAAAAGGTCAGTAATCTCCAATGTGTTGTACATACCAGGCATGAAGAGCAATTTGCTCAGTATGGGGCAGTTGGTCGAAAAGAATTATAAAGTGTCAATCAAAGATAAGATGATGAGAGTCGTTGATGCAAATGGGAGATTAATCTTGAAGGCTTCTATGTCTCAGAATCGAACCTTCAAGATTGAACTAAATGTGATGGAACACAAGTGCATTTCGACTGCAGCTAGCAGAGATGAATGGATATGGCATTATAGACTAGGCCATCTCAACTTCAGAGACATCAGATATTTAAAGAGAAGAAATATGGTTTCAGGGTTACCAGAAATTGACATTCCAAACGAGGTATGTGAGGAATGTGTGCAGGTGAAGCAAGACAAGAATAGCTTCAGCAAGGATGCAGGAAGCAGATTGAAGGATAGTCTTGAAGTCATATACTCTGATGTATGTGGACCAATCCATATGGATTCGATGGGAGGTAACAAATACTTTGTTACATTCATAGATGATTTCAGTCGAAAGCTATGGACTTACCTGATCAAGAAGAAAAATGAAGTGATTGAAGTATTTACCAAGTTCAAGTCCATGGTCGAAAGACAAAGTGGTCGAAAGCTCAAATTTTTGAGAACTGATGGTGGTGGAGAATATGTGTCAAAAGACTTCGACAGATCATGTGAAAAGGAAGGGATTATGCATGAGGTGGTGCCACCCTATACTCCACAACAAAATGGAATTGCAGAAAGGAAAAATTGAACCATCATGAATATGGTGAGAAGTATGTTGAAAGGCAAGAATTTACCTAAAGAGTTTTGGGGTGAAGTTGTTTCGACTGCAACATACATTTTGAACAGATGTCCTACAAAGAAGCTAGAAGGAATTACTCCAGAAGAATGTTGGTGTGGTGTGAAGCCTAGCTTGAGTCATCTGAAGGTATTTGGATCTATTGCACATATACATGTGCCAGATCAATTGAGAAGAAAACTTGATGATAAGTCAAGTCAAATGATTCTAGTTGGATATCATTCGACAGGAGGCTACAAGTTGTTCGATCCAGTGAAAAAGCATATTGTGATCAGCAGGGCGTGATCATATATGAGTTTAAAGAATGGTATTGGACTGAAAATATCAAGAAAGATTCAGGGGGAATCCTTCTTGAAGAGCCAGAAACTCAAGTCGAAAGAGAAGTTCGACAAGAGGAACCAGCAGATATACCAAGTACAAGCAGGCCTCAAAGAACAAGACGCATGCCTGCAAGATTGCAAGATTGTGTGATTACATCAGATGATGTAATAGATAATGAAGGTGAGCTGGTACATTATGCTTTCTATGCAGATGTCGAACCCGTTAATGCAGCTGCAGCATTAAAGGATTCGAAGTGGGTGAAAGCAATGAACAAAGAAGTAAAGTCTATCGAAGACAACAACACTTGGTCACTTGTCGAATTGCCTCAAGGAAAGAAGGCAATTGATGTCAAGTGGGTATACAAAGTGAAAACGAATTCGAAAGGTGAAGTAACTCGACACAAAGCAAGACTTGTGGCGAAAGGATTTCTACAGAAAGAAGGAATAGACTTCGATGGAGTTTTTGCACATGTTGCTAGGATCGAAACAATTAGGTTGGTTGTTGGTCTAGCAGAAATAAACAGTTGGCACATATGTCAGATAGACGTGAAGTGTGCATTCCTAAATGGACCCTTAGATGAAGAAGTCTATGTTAAACAACCAGTTGGGTTTGTGAAACATGACGAAGAAAGAAAGGTGTACAGGCTACATAAAGCCCTGTATGGATTGAAACAAGCTCCAAGGGCTTGGAATAAGAAAATTGATAGTTTTCTAAGGGAGAAGAAATTTGTGAAGTGCACAACTGAACATGGAGTATATGTAAGAAGAAGCAAGAGTAAATTGCTTATACTATGTATCTATGTAGATGATTTGTTGATAACAGGTAGCTGTAAAAGTGAGATCGAAGACTTCAAAGGTGATCTCAGCAAGGAATTCGAAATATCTGATTTGGGTGAGATTTCATATTTCCTTGGTATCGAATTCTACAAGAGAAATAGAGGTTTGATGATGCATCAAAGAAGATATGCAGGAGAAATTCTCAAGAGGTTTGAGATGGAAGAATGCAACTCAACTTCGACACCTGCAGAACCAAGACTGCAATTGTCAAAAGATGGAGATGAAGATGATGTTGATCCAACCCAATATAGAAGATTTATTGGATCATTGAGATACCTTTGTGATACAAGGCCTGACTTAGCATATAGTGTAGGTATGGTAAGTAGATTCATGCAGAAGCCAAAGGTATCACATCTAGCAGCAGTGAAGAGGATACTAAAGCATCTCAAAGGAACTTTAGATTATGGCATTTTGTTTCCTGCAGTTGATAAAGGAAAAGAATACAAGTTAGTGGGATACACTGATTCGAGTTGGCGTAGTGATGCTGAAGATCGAAAGTTAACAGTAGGATATGTGTTTATACTAGGTGGTGCACCAGTTGCTTGGAATTCAAGAAAGGAACCAGTAGTGGCATTATCATCATGCGAAGCAGAATACATAGCTGCTTCTTTTTGTGCATGTCAAGCAACTTGGATGGTGAACTTGGTCGAAGAGATAATAGGGAAAAATCATGGAGCAATTACCATGAAGATAGACAGCATGTCAGCTATTAATCTGGCGAAGAACCCAATAGCACATGGTCGAAGTAAGCACATCAAAATGAGGTTCCATTATCTTCGAGAGCAGGTAGCAGATGGGAAGATGAATTTGGAACACTGCAGAACTGAGAATCAAATTGCAGACATCATGACGAAGGGAGTGGTAGTCGAAGTATTCAGAAATCTAAGAGCCATAATGAACATAGATAGTTTAGACACAATGAATTAGGTGGTGTGTTAAATTGCAATCCAATGTGTCGAAACTATGTGTCGAAAAGATTTGATTTGTTTTAGATTTAATTTAAGTCTAGAATAAATTATATTTGATTTAGTAACAAAAAGATATTTTGGGCTTTGGACTTAGGGTGTAAGCTCAGTTATAAATAAAGGGAGTAACCCCTATTTTTGTAAGCAAGTCAAGCAAGTCATTCACAGTATTTTGCAGTTGCAAAGTGAATAAGAAAGTTTTCACAGTTTGTGAGCAGAGAGAAACTCTGCAGAAATTATTTGTCTTGTCTTCTTTTCTTTGTTTGTCTCATAATTAAATTGTCATTGTGGTAGAAATTCATCATAGACTTTGGTGGATTTCCAACAGGTAGCCCTATCATTGGACGTTTGAGGGGAGTTCGAAGGGATGTACAGTCATAAAGGCAACATATGGAGACGCTTTAGAAATTTTGTTTAAGGGACGAGATCATTTACCGAAAGGCAATTGTAGGGTAATCGAGGGACTATGATCTTTTGATTTACGGGTCTTTGCTAAAGCGTCCCCATTTTGAGGGACATGACTGTTTTATTTTCCGAAAGGTAACTAAAGTGGGTGTACCCTAGAGGTGTATATGTGCGAGTGATTCAATTCAATTCATTTAACTTTGTTATTAGGTTTGCTAGCGCTTTGTTTTCAGTCTTTCCATACACGCCTAGTTACTAACAGTTAATATTGTGCAGAAATTTAAAGTTCGGAAATCGTAAATCCTACGCTATTACAAGGCTTTTGGGGAGGGGTATTTACATGTCCAAACAAATGGGGAAAAAATGAAGAAAGCGGTAAAGAGCCCTAGTAATTATTTATTACATTCCATCAGCAGATACAAAAAATATGAAGAAAAAAAAAGAAAAGAAATATTGAACGGGCGTAAAATGGAGAAGAACGTCTAAAACCCTAAGAAATTGCTAAGTAAACATAAGAAATTTTTTTTTGTTTTTTTGTTTATTATTGTTATTAGAACTGCTAAATTAAAAAAAGGAAAACTAAAACTAGTCTTAATTAATTAAATGAGAGAAAAATGATTGTTAGTTAAAATTAATTCTAATAAAACTAATTCTACTTTTTTTTTATTAAGAAAAATTTGAATGAAATAAATCTAAGCCTAATTGGTTTTAAATTTGTAAAATAAAATTAAAATAGTTAATTGGATTAATTTACAAAATTAAAAATTAACTTTAGAAAAATCCTAAGCCTAATTATTGTTATTATTTTCTGATTTTTATATTATTACAGAAAATTGAAATTAATAAACAAATAAACAATAAAATAAATAAATGAAGAAATAAAAATTGGGCCTGATTGTGAAGCAAATAGGGGGGTGCATTTTGGATTTTTGACTAGGCCCAAAAATCCTGAATCCAGCGTCCCAAAAATAATCCAGTGGGTATTACCCTTGGAGCTGCAGGGTGGGAATGCACCCTAGGATGGCCAGATCTCTTTGCCTAAATATCTAATGGTCCAAACATGAAAGTATATGGTGAGAATTTAGGGGTGCAACCCACTGAATCCTGCGAGAAATGTTAGAAAAAATAAAAAATGTTGGACCTGGGACTCGAAACCAGGTCCTTTCCCTTTGCACGCACACGCCTTGCCATCTGAGCTGCCTTACCATTTGTGTAGCATAACCAACACATAATATTATATACAAAACAAAGTCAAATATATTTTAAAAAAATAAAAACGCGCGCGCTGGCTTTGGTGGACCAATGAGAGGGTGACATCCAAGCTGTCTGGGTCAGCGACCAGAGTCAAACCTCCAATCACCTTCTCTGATTGATCCAAACCATGTTCCTGTAAAATAGATACTTAAAAATAAAACCAAAAGCCCTATCCTATATAAAATCACGCCCTGATCTTGAATATGTCCTTAGATTGGCCTGAAAGTAACTATATTTCCTAGATCGAAACTTAATAGCTTTGAAACCCTATCAATGGCAACCTAGCTTCTAAGCCTTAAAGCTTACATGTTTTACGTCAAACATGTCCTATGGATCACCTTGAGCATGAAACAAACGTTAAAAGACATTAATATACCATAAAACTAGAGATACGAATTTGAAAATTTTACCAAAATGAGTGGATTCGGTTTGGCACTTCTGGGCGTGTGATGGCTTGAATGAGGGCTGGGAATGAATCCTGGGACCTTCAGGAAGAGGATGGCACATTTGGTTTGGATGGATGATGGCTGGAAATTCAGTTTTGAATTTCACAACTTTGAAAATTTTTGCAATTTTTGTGTGGTTCTTCTCAGACAATTTTTGCGTGAGTAATGCTTACAGGGAGGTAGTATATATAGAGGAGAGGGAGGGGAAAAGGTTACAAGGAAAGAAATCAAGGCATAAACATGTTATTTAAAGCCATGATCACAATTTGAAAAATTACTAAAACTTGAGATTTCATGCCATTTTCATATTTGGATGAACCTGGACATCTTGGCACGAATTTGTGGGCTTCTAAGCAAGACAAATCACCAGCCCAAATACCGAAGCCCATCTCTATACATTTTGTACAATTTATTTTATATTTATTTGAAATAAATTAAAATAAATATGAACAAAATAGATAAAAATGGTAAGGCAATGTAAAAATGAGATTAGAGGTCCCTTATAAGGTTAGGAAGACCTTTGAAGTCCAAGAAGTTAGGCCATTGACCTAAAAGTTCAATTTTGTCCAATGCATAATTCTTGAAATTTCCAAAGTTTTCCCAACTTGGGAAAGCCATAACTTGCTCAATTTTTATCTCATGATAATGATCCTAGACTTTTTGGAACGCCCAGGATGTCTTCTTCAATCCCTATTTTGATTAATTTTGCATTTGAAGAACTTATCTTGATGTAAATGGTCTTGACAAAAAGTGCCTTTTGTTGACCTTCTGAAAATGACCTATAATGTATGAGCTTTTATCTTTCAAATGGTGCACCTCTTGAACTTGATTACAAAAGACAAGTTGTGGGGAATTGGATTCTCTTAAAAATGAGCTTTGTTTTGGAAAAAATGGATGAAGTATGTGAAAGTTATGCCTGGTCAAAGTTCAGTTGACTTTTTCTATATAAACCCTAATTTAGCTATTTTTGACTTTTTGATAGATTAGGAGCATTTCTTGAAGAATCATGATCAACCCTTGATCAAATTATGGATATAACTTCAAAGTGTTGATGTTTATCAAAGATCTTGAATTTTGACTGTACATGGGCCACAGTTGACTTTTGACCTAGTACAGTTGATTTCCAAGCATTTGAGCAATTGAATGAGCAAACTTGTAGTGTAGGGCATGGAATTTGTCATGGACAATCTTAAAGGCATATTAGGACAATGGATAACATTTTATGCCTTTGGGGCTCACACATCTTGATGAAAAGTGAAACTCTAGTTAGAGGTTCATTGCTTAGGAGGAGAATTTATCTGGTCAATTCTTAGTCAACCTTGAGCAATTGAGAACCTCAATGAGCATGTCTTGAGTAAAAATGGGAGGGAAAAAGTTGGGGTACAATAGCATGCTTACACCAACTTTGGTAGGGACTTCCATTAACCAAGTCCAAGCATTGGGATCTAACTTCTTCAATTTATTCATCTTTTGGACCCATGCCTGATAGTATGTGGCCTTAGCAGCTCCCATCATCAAATCCTTAATCATGGACCCACCACCAAATCTTTTCTTGAAATTAGCATACAAGTGTCTGAGACACAATCTATGCTCAATGTTGTCAAACATTTCCTCAAATATTGCTACAAGTCCTTGAAACAAAATAGTATAACTTTCAACATTAATTATAGAACCAACATACAAAAGTACAATGAAATAACTATATAATGTTAATGCAATACCTTTTGTTGATCAGAGATAAATGCATACCTTCTCTCCTATCTAATATCTTTCATCAATAGTTGTATGAACCATCTCCAACTCTCCTTTGTTTCAGTTTCAATCACACCAAATGCCAAAGGGAAGTACTAATCATTGGGATCCCTACCCACAACAATTAGTAGTTATCCACCATATTCGGTCTTCAAGTGACATCCATCAACCCCCACGAAAGGTCTACATCCATTTATAGCCTTTATTACAACCATAAAAACAAAAGTAAAAGGAGCCAAACCTTGGTTGTATGGATGGACATGATCTTTTAACATTAATCTTCATAGTGTTGCCAAGATTTACTCTTCTCAATTCAACCGCGTACCTCCATATAGATGCATATTGATTATCAACATCACCTTAAATCATCTTCTTTGATATCAACTTAACCTACCATGTCCGTGCAACACTAATACCCACATAAATTTTTTGCCTAATTTCTTGCATGGTATCTCGTATCCTAACTACTTCAAATGTTTTCAACCTCTTTACCACATTCTTGGCCACCCACTTTGAGTTTACAGATTTGTTGTTCAAAACCCCAGCACATGTGTGAGTATCTACAAGTGTTTTTATAGAAAAGGTGTGCTTGGGGCCCACTCTAGAGCATAACACTAAAAACCCACATTTAGCCTTGCATTATACCCTTACCCTATAACTCTCATTTTTCACAAATGCAATTTCCCTCCCATTTAGCACTGACCACTCACAAATAGCCTCCCTAAAGTCAACAAGTTAATTAAATTTCATACCCCACTTAAATTTACAGTCCTTGTTGAGGTGTTTTTCCCTAAATCTCTCATACTTAGGCATTTCATCATCACAAGAATCATTTTGGTTAGAACTGTTCAATTTATCACTATAGTAATCATCTTTATCCATTTTCTTATTGGGCCTACATAAAAGCCCACCAAAACTTGCATCTCCATTTATAGGTAATGTTACAACAATTTCTTCAAATCCATCAATAAGAGCCGCATCTCTATCATATTCAATATCATCTAACCCTTCAACCACCTTATCTTCTAGCATATCCAATTCCTTCACCTCATTAACACACTTAGGTTCATTATCCCCAAGATCCATGTTTTCAAGACCATGTTCCACAAATATATATTCATCAGTAGACATTGTAAAAAAAATGATGCAAAATCGTATGCATCATCATCTTTTCTTATCATAATAAAACAATCTTGAATTTCTAATATTTTTATCCATAACCCAAAACTATCGTCCTTATACCTCCACCCACTCACAAATTTGTCAACGTTATCTGTTGTACCCCAAAATTTGCCCTCCCATATTCTTCAAGATTTGCAAAGAGCATGCTTCAAAATCTCCCCAAGGATTGCACAGTCAAAAACCCTAATTGCTCAACAGTCAACTGCAGGGGCAAAATGGTCATTTGACAGTCAAAAGTTCAAATTTTTGGTCAACATCTCATTTTGAAGCCACAAACATCATTTGATCAATTCTTGATCATGATTCTCAAAGTATGGCTCAAAAAATCTCAAGATGCAAAAGTTTCCATATTTGGACAGTTGAAAAAAGTCAACTGTAACTTGACCAAGGCATAACTTCCACATGGTTTATCAGAAAAATTCCATCCAAAGCTCATTTTGAAGATAATCACATTTCCTACAACTCCTCTTCACACTTAAAGTCCAAGAAATGCTCTCACAAAAAGTTATCAATTTCAACATTATAGGTCATTTTCAAAAGTCAACAAAAAGGGACTTTAAGTCAAAGGCCATAACTTGAGATTGGTAAATCAAAATAACATGGGACCAAAGGCATTGGTTAGAGGACTTCAAGACCTTTCCAAAATGTCCAAGAACATGATCAAATCTTAAAAATTGAGTAAGATATGCCTTGTGGAAGTTGGAAAATTTTGGGTATTTTGAAAAGTCAACTTTGCTTCAAATGTCTTAAAATTGCTAATGGGCCACATTTTCTTCCAAGATTCATCATCCAAAGCATGTGCACGACCATTTGGCCCAAAGGGAATTTATTCATCATTTTTATTTATTTATTTGAATTTTTAATTGCTATTAATTCATTTAATAAAATAAAATATGTGAAAAATACCAAAGCAAACTTTTCAAATCTTTTTATGCATGAAATATCTTCAAGATTTCGTGCATTATCAGATATGGAAAGAATCAAGTTGATTTGGACATAATTGGTATCAAAACACATGTGAAAAAGATTGAAAAATTATGCATGAAAATCAAATATCCATTCCATCAATGCAAGGATTTTTTGGATCAAAAACTCAGCCCTAATCCATCCTCATATAAGTGTGATCAAAACCTAATGCCAAGAGACCTCGAAGCTGCGCCAGAATTCAAGAACAACTTTTGCAATTTTTGGTGAAAAAGTGAAAACTAAAAACTGTATTCTAGCACGATTCAAAGCAAAATACCAATTGCAAAAGCTTCCTAAGGCATTACTGAATCTAACTGGATACTTTTTCAATCCTCACACGCCCAGAATTGGTATATAGCAGTCCGACTGTGTCATCTTTTTTGCATAATCGTATTTCATCATTCATGCCATGATTTTGAGTTTTAATGCTTGTTTTGTGTTAATCTTATCATTCTGAAGCTAACCATATTGTTTAATTGAGTTTTGCTTGCCTATACGCGAAATCACCATGGAAGCTTGCTAGGGTTACAAAGCTGTAAAATTGGGGGTTTACTTTTATGGAAAAATTGAGACCTGAGACCCACGCCATTAGAACCAGGAGATCATTACCAATGGATTCCATACCTCGCGCCTAATTTATGTGCCACCATATTCTATTCGCTATTTTCGTATGCACTATTTAGTGGGGGTTTAAAACCCCCGCTATCTAACTGTTTTTTTCAGGCCAAAAGCGAACGGATGGGGAAGATGATGACTTGGCTCCAAGTGATAGGGTAGTTTAAAATTTAGCGCGTTTTCTTTGATCCATAGCATTAGTGCTTTGTTTTTTATATATTAATTGTTATCTATTATCATTACAAAGTTACAATGCAGCATAGATGGTGGAAAGCAACGCTGGCAAACCTTGGGACCTGGGTTCGATTCCCAGGTCCCCCCATATTCTTGATGTATTTTGTTTTAATATAATCCCATGCAACTTCAATCCCAGGGTTCACCATACGTCCATCATCCAGGCCTGCCGCGCGCTTATTGAGATCAATCAAAGGGCTATAATCTGAAGAGCACCATGAGCATCAGTCAATGCAGACACACGTGACTAGAAAAGTCAAAAGAGGCCAGGAAAACGTTGGGCCTAATTACTGAATTATACCTCCAGTTTGGGGACAGAACCCCCCATTGGTTTGCTTTCTCATTCTTTTATATTTTTTTCTATTTTTATTTGTTTTAATTAGTTTTAATTTAATTCCTTAAATTAATATTTTCTTAACAATAAAAAATAATAAAAATCAGAAAGTCATAAAAAAATAAAATATATTTTATTTAAATGCTATTTTGTAAATAAAGTCTTATTAATTAATTAGTTTTTATTCTAGGATTAATTTTAACATTTTCTCAATAAACTTAAAATTTGTAGAATTAGGTTTTAATTACTTTTATCTTTTTCTTTTCTTTTCTCATTATTAATAATTAATTATTTATTCTTGTAAATAAAATTGCATTAATTAATTAGGTTTAATTTTAGGGTCAATTTTAATATTTTTTCTTAAATAAATAAAAATGGTTAGAATTAGGGTTAATTAATATTTTAATTTCATTTAATTCTCATAAAAATCCATAAAATACAAAAAACTAAAAAATAATTTCTTTTCATTTTAATTTAATTAATTTCACAATTACAATTTAATTTCCTTAAAAGGGTCCAACGCCCTCGCATCCCGATTTTTATTTTCTTCGCGCATTGTATTCTTATTCCTTCTTTTAAATATTAATGTAATTCTCCCAAAGCCGTGTAAATTGGACGTTTTATTTCTCGCACTTTATTTCTTTATTCAAATCGGGTCCTGGATTTAATTTGGCGATGTGGACTCGCGCCTTTGTAATAGTTTAGGAACTTTATATTTCTCGCAACTTTTTAACTGCTAATAAATTGCATGCAAGAATGAATGTCAAAATAAAAACAAAAGCGTAGATCACCCATGACATGACAAGACAAAATATCTGAAAACGACACACAAATCACACACCACCCCTAGGGTACGCTTCACTGTTGCCTTGCCCCCTGAAAGGTGATCGTCGAGTAGAGGATGTCTTAGTAAGTCCTCATGATCCGGGAACCTGGCATGAGGGTAGCTTCTAAGGTGTCTTCCTATTGCTCCGGTGATCACCATGTCCCGAACCTTCGAATTGACCCAAACACCTCCAATGGTGGTGCTACCTACCTCTCAATGGTGGGATGGCACTACTTTAAGGACATTTACACAGACGAATTCCTTAGGGTAGGTAGACGACTCTAGATACTTGCTCTAATTTCAAAACAAATCAAAAGTACTTTTCACACCGACACCTTTTCAAAAAGCTTTCGAAAGCAACTTTTCAAACACTCTTGAGGACTGATACAAGAGTCGAACTGGAATTTTCAAAGAAACTTTTTAAAACCCACAGTTGAAAAGCAAACAAACCATTTTTGAAAACACAATGAGCAAGTATCTAAGAGCCCATGGATAACCATGGATAGAAAGGGTGCTAACACCTTCCCTTTCTATAATCTACCTCCCGAACCGAGAGCAATCTCTTTAAGGAATTTTTTTGTGCTTTTTTCCTTTCCATTTGGAGAAAATAAAAGATGGTGGCGACTCTTGCTTCCGCGACATTTCGCGAACCAGCGTTAAACAGTCAGTTCCAGATCCACCGATCACATAACTGGCGACTCTGCTGGGGATATCTTATAAAGTGAGGTGTACCTTAGGGTTAGTTCATAACTGTGTTTTCAATTGTATTGATTTGCTTGCTTTAAATTGTGGGTTGTTTGGGAGTTCTATAGATCCTAACCCGGATCTGGGGGATACCTTCTTAGAAAGTAGCAACAAGGCTGTGAGGGAACTGTGCGGGGTATACCGACATGGTTGAAGCAGTCTGCTACATTGATATGGCACTTTGGTGTGTACCGGTAACCCTTGAGTTCAGTCAAGGAGAGTACGGGGCCTCCGCGTGGTATCGTGAAGCATCAACTGACCTTAGGAACCATAATTGAACCATCTTGGCCTCTTTAGGGTAGTGAGATAACTGACTTTGGTGTAGTCCGAGGTTGGTTGATACTCGATACTACACTCAATTGAGGGTTGCTTTCCTGGAATATTTCGGTCGCCAGTTCAGTGGCTAAATCGAAACGATGAACAATGAAAGCAATCCCGTGATATTGGGACCCTTAGAACCCGGTTACTTCTAATAGGACAGGTTGAGCCCACCAACTTCAAGAGGGTAATACCCAAACTTCATGCCGGCCTAAACTCTAAGGGTTGTCTTGTGTGACTTGTGTGCCTTCCAACTTGACTACTTGCATGCTTGTTGTCTGACAGTTGAGTTTCTTGCAGATTTTGTTTATAGTCCTTAATTGGGACTCATAACAGGGTTTACTGAGTTTCTTGCAGGTTTTGTTTATAGTCCTTAATTGGGACTCATAACAGGGTTTATTGAGTTTCTTGCAGGTTTTGTTTATAGTCCTTAATGGGGACTCATAACAGGGTTTACCTACGTTACTCCATGCATACCATAACATCATACCATTGCATACAGACTAACCCGTTTCAAGGATCTCAAGGGCTTGTGATGCAGGTCACGATGAACCAACATGTCTAGCAAGGGGCAAAGGGGATTTATTTTCCTCTAGCCCAGGTTGTCAGGGGCTATGACCCACTCGATATGGTGAGCCTTGACTCTTGAAGAAGGACTCTCAACAACAAGAGTTCCTTCAATCAAGCTACAAATTCAAATGCTAACAATTTTCTTGTTTACCCCGCGAGGTCTTTGAAAACATTGCATATATGCATACATATCATTGCATTACAGGTACACTTTTGACAGGTCTCTTACCTTCTTCGCCGTTTATTTCAGCCGATCGTCATGAATCCTGAATCATCCAACGAACAATTCATCAAGGCCCTCCAGGCTTAGAATGCCCAGTTCCAAGAGCTGATCATGAATTTGGCCCAGGGGCAACAAGATCTGAAGACCCTGCTCTTGAAAAAGAAGAAGAAGAGGACTGTGTTGTTCAACCCTAGGCGCAGATCTGGGAATACACTGCAGAATGAAACTGAGAGGACTACTCCATCTGTTGGGGAAGGCAGTCATCAAGAGGAAAGGGTTCCCAGCCCAGTGGTCTCCGACAACGAGACAGATTTCAATGATGAGCAGTAACCTCATACTGAAGACAGGTACAAGCAGTTGGAAGACCGTCTGAATGCAATGGAAATTCAACAAGTGCCTGGTTTGGATTTCGGAGACTTGGGTCTAACGTCTGGTGTGGTGATCCCACACAAATTCAAAGCACCCTCTTTTGCTAAGTACGATGGGGCATCCTGTCCCAGGCTGCATCTCAGGTCTTATGTGCGGAAGATCCAACCGTATACTGTGGACAAGAACTTGTGGATCCATTTCTTCCAGGAGAGTCTTTCAGGGACTCATCTCGAATGGTTCTATCAGCTGGATGGAACCAAGGTTCGTAACTGGGAGGAGTTGGCTACTGCTTTTTACAAGCAATATCAGTATAATGCCGACCTCGCTCCTACGCGTACCCAACTCCAGGGTATGTCGTTAGGATCGAGAGAAGGTTTTAAAGAATATGCACAGAAATGGAGAGACCTGGCCAGTAGGGTACAACCACCGCTGACTGGCCGTGAACTTGTGGACATGTTCTTGGGGACCCTGTCTGGTCCATTCTATAACCACCTGATCGGGAATTCGTCTGCTGGATTCACAGATCTTATCTTGACTGGGGAGAGAATAGAAGCTGGCATCAGGTCTGGAAAGATTCAAGAGGTCGCACCTTCTGATAAAAAGCCTCATTATGGAAAGAAAGAGTCCAATGTTGTGCACGGTAAAAAGATCCGTCATGAGGTAGGGGCAACCCAGATCTCCAATCCTAGACCTGCTCAATAAGGACAGGGGCAGCAGCGCAAGGAGGTCGCACCCAAACGACAGTTCACCAAGATCAACATGTCGCTGGATCAAGCACTACAACAAATGTTGAAGGCAGGGCTGATCACCTTAAGGGCTCCTCTTCGGAATCCGAACACTTCTGCTCCGAACTACCATCCTAATGAGAGGTGTGCCTACCACTCTGATAGCCCGGGGAATACTACGGACAACTGCTGGCCTCTCAAGAACAAGATTCAAGACATGATCGACGCCGGAGAGATTCAGTTTGAAGTACCTGAGACTCCGAACATAATCATTGCTCCGTTGCCCAATCATTGATGACCTTTTGTTTATTTGAATCTCCGAGTTGTATTTTTCTTTGCTTATACAAACAATTAATGTCATAGCAAACTCTTTTATTCTATTAAAGCATCGCATATGTCTGTTTTTGAGTTAATACAATTGTTTTCATTATATTCAAAATTGTTTTCATTTTTCTGTAATGATCAACTCTCGGTTAATAATTCTAAGCCTCTTGAGGGAGGATGACGAAATGATACCATGATCTGCAGTATGCTTTTGAACAGACCCCGCTGATGAGGTACAGGCATTGTTTCAAATCCTAAACACTGGAGTTATAAGGAAGATAATCCCTCGTCAACCCCTTCGAGCCAAAGAAGTAGGAGTTTTTATTTTCGAAAATCAAAACCCTTAATCATAACCTGGGGCAGGGTAGTCTCTCAGTTGATCCAAGTGCATAACGAACGGCACCAAAGAGGTCCTTACAAAACAAAGAAAGACAGTGATGGTTCAGAACAATCATAAGGACAGGCAGTCATTATCAAAAAAAAATCATAAATGAAAAGCCCAAGAAGTCAAAACCTATAGAAGGAGACTTACAAAACTGGGGCATCCCGCTGACTGTAATCACAAAAAGAAACAGTTCAGGCAAAAAATAGGGATAACGAAATCAAAAAAAGAAAGAGGTCCTACAAACCCTCAACAACAAAAAATGACTGCCTATTCCAAATAAACTATCAACATCTGAATCATCACCGGAAAATCAGAGCAAAGACTCAAACAAGGTCTAACGTATGATCAACTGAGTTTAGGTTTGGAGAACATCACGAAGAGCGGGTGGGTACAAATAAATTTGAGCCTTTATCCTTGGTTTCTTAAACCGTGAACCAAGCCACGTTATAACCCTCAAAAGTCCTAGCTGAAGCATGGGTTAGTTCGAAAGCATACTGTTACGCAGGTATCCTGACTCCTGAAGGCTTGCTGTAAAATCTTGAGTTGATATCACATTGTTTTACAAAAAAAAATGCATTTTCAAAACTTCAAAACAGACATAAGTTTTTGCATTCTTAGAATAATATTCTTTGCATATGACCATTTGTTTGAACAGCAAAGAAATTCGCACGATGAATATCTGGTGAACAAAGGTCTTCTCAACAAAAGAGTCACCGCAAGTGGAAAGAACACTTCCAATCAAGGGGCACGGCATGAGCATTGTCCATTATCTGGGGCATGACAAAATACTTCCAACAGGGGCAATTCCCTACATTCCCTGAACGTGGACATAGTCGAAAAAAATACTACGCATAATCAAAGACCCGCTAGGTTGACATACCTAGGCAAAAATAAGGGCTTTCCGGCGAACCAAAAGGGTTCGGGCAAAATAAGGGATGAAAATGAAAAAAATCTGTACACCCGGCAAGTCGAAAACCTGAAAAGGCGGCTTGGGCAAAAATGGGTATCCCGGTGGACTGAAAACCCGAAAGGGCGGTCCAGGCAAAAGTTAGGGATCAAAGCGTACGACTATGTCCTGGCATCTCTTCACTTGTCTACCAGAAGATTTGTCAATTACCCCCACAGGTATCTTCTTCCCTCACCTCCGAAACAGGGGAAATAATGAGTTGTCCAGGCGATCCAATTGCTCTGTCAACCAAAGTACAAAGGAAAGGTCAATATAAAGATGATTACCATCTACCTTTATAAATTCCAGATCGTGGGTTAACATCTGAAATCAAAACAGAAACCCTTACACAGGTTCTCCCTCTCCAGACGTAGTTTTACACGGACTCGTCATCAAGAAACCCTACACAGGTTCTCTCCTTCCAAAGATGCGGTTTTACATGAGCTCATCATCAGGCAACCCTACATAGGTTCCCTCTTTCAGTTTACAATTCAAAAAGAAAATTTCCCCAGGAGAGTCCAATCCAGTTTCCCCAGGAAAGTTGGGACCCATCTCCCCAAGCAGTAAGCTTATCCCCAGTAGATTCTGGAAGCTTATCCCTCGAAGAGCACGAACGCGTCTCCCGGCTTTATTCAAAGTTTATTTCCCTACCAGGATATAACTGGGTTATCCTCAGCCAAAAGCCACGGAAAGATCGTCCCCGACGAAGTCTTCCTATCCCCAGCGGAGTCTATTAGCACTTCCAACATAACAATGGTATCCCCAGCGGAGTTATCATCAACCTCAGCGAAGTATTCCTCTCCCCACAAAGCATTGCCCGCAGAGTAATCTATTCGCCAAGTTTGTTCCCCAATGGAGTCATCTTCTCCTGCCGGTATTCTTGCAACTATCATCCCCAGCGGAAACAACAAAGCATTGTTCTCCAACATCAGCCCAGGATAAGCTCCTGGCATTCGTCAAGGATTTATTTTCCCAAACGAAAATGCATTCATAAACATCACATCTTCATACATTATAGCATGCATATGCATCATACTATACGAATCTCATCAATTTTGAGGACATCCTGAAATCATGCAGTTCATGCATCATGATCTTGCATACAACTGATGCTTTACCTTTTCAGGAAAGGTCAATACAAAGATGATTACTATCAACTATCGCAACTCCTTCTAGAGATAGTTCAGATGTGAACCAGATATGGCGACGTTCTGATACTTCTTCCAGATTTCCTTCTAGATATAGTTCAGATGTGAACCAGATATGGCGACGTTCTGATACTTCTTCCAGATTTCTTTCTAGATATAGTTCAGATGTGAACCAGATATGGCGACGTTCTGATACTTCTTCCAGATTTCCTTCTAGATATAGTTCAGATGTGAACCAGATATGGCGACGTTCTGATACTTCTTCCAGATTTCTTTCTAGATATAGTTCAGATGTGACCCAGATATGGCGACGTTCTGATACTTCTTCCAGACTTCTTTCTAGATATAGTTCAGATGTGAACCAGATATGGCGACGTTCTGATACTTCTTCCAGATTTCCTTCTAGATATAGTTCAGATGTGAACCAGATATGGCGACATTCTGATACTTCTTCCAGATTTCCTTCTAGATATAGTTCAGATGTGAACCAGATATGGCGATGTTCTGATACTTCTTCCAGATTTCCTTCTAGATATAGTTCAGATGTGAACCAGATATGGCGACGTTCTGATACTTCTTCCAGATTTCCTTCTAGATATAGTTCAGATGTGACCCAGATATGGTAACGTTCTGATACTTCTTCCAGATTTCCTTTCAGAGATAGCTTGGAAATGCTCCAGATATGGATGCTGTTCTGTTGCTTATTCAACACTCCTTCTAGATAGGGTTCGGATGTGACCCAGGCATGGCGACATTCTGACACTTGTTCCAGATTCCCTTTCAGATAGCTTGGAAATGCTCCAGATATGGATGTTGTTCTTCGGCTTATTCAAGTTTCTTCTCAAAGATGGCTCAGATATGCTCCAGAACCGGATGCTATTCTATCGCTTATTTACAGTTTCTTCTCAAACAACTTAGAGATGCTCCATACCCGGAGACTATTCTATTGTTTAGTCCAGATTCATTCGAAAGACTATTCCAGATTCAATTCCTGCATCCAGACAGAGCACACCTGCATAAAGAATTTGAAGATCAATCCCGGTAACAGGCCAGGTAAGTATCTTTCTTTTTCAGGTACGCAAGTTCTCGCTAAGGAATCTCTTACGCGATCGACACCCAGATGGCATCTATAAGCCCGTCCACCCTTCCATCATCTCAGTATGGCATCTATAAGCCCATCATCCTATCCATCAATCTCCAAATGGCATCTATAAGCCCATTCCCCCCATCACACTACTATGTGAGCGCAAATTTCTTGGCACTCTTGTGTTCAATCATCTTCCACCTTCGGATTCCGAAAGGCACGTCAGCCAATCTGCATCCTCTGGTCTAAGAAGATTGAACAGGGGCAACTGTTGTACCCCAAAATTTTCCCTCCCATATTCTTCAAGATTTGCAAAGAGCATGCTTCAAAATCTCCCCAAGGATTGCACAGTCAAAAACCCTAATTGCTCAACAGTCAACTGCAGGGGCAAAATGGTCATTTGACAGTCAAAAGTTCAAATTTTTGGTCAACATCTCATTTTGAAGCCACAAACATCATTTGATCAATTCTTGATCATGATTCTCAAAGTATGGCTCAAAAAATCTCAAGATGCAAAAGTTTCCATATTTGGACAGTTGAAAAAAGTCAACTGTAACTTGACCAAGGCATAACTTCCACATGGTTTATCAGAAAAATTCCATCCAAAGCTCATTTTGAAGAGAAAGACATTTCCTACAACTCCTCTTCACACTTCAAGTCCAAGAAATGCTCTCACAAAAAGTTATCAATTTCAACATTATAGGTCATTTTCAAAAGTCAACAAAAAGGGACTTTAAGTCAAAGGCCATAACTTGAGATTGGTAAATCAAAATAACATTTGACCAAAGGCATTGGTTAGAGGACTTCAAGACCTTTCCAAAATGTCCAAGAACATGATCAAAGCTTAAAAATTGAGCAAGATATGCCTTGTGGAAGTTGGGAAATTTTTGGGTATTTTGAAAAGTCAACTTTGCTTCAAATGTCTTAAAATTGCTAATGGGCCACATTTTCTTCCAAGATTCATCATCCAAAGCATGTGCACGACCATTTGGCCCAAAGGGAATTTATTCATCATTTTTATTTATTTATTTGAATTTTTAATTGCTATTAATTCATTTAATAAAATAAAATATGTGAAAAATACCAAAGCAAGCTTTTCAAATCTTTTTATGCATGAAATATCTTCAAGATTTCGTGCATTATCAGATATGGAAAGAATCAAGTTGATTTGGACATAATTGGTATCAAAACACATGTGAAAAAGATTGAAAAATTATGCATGAAAATCAAATATCCATTCCATCAATGCAAGGATTTTTTGGATCAAAAACTCAGCCCTAATCCATCCTCATATAAGTGTGATCAAAACCTAATGCCAAGAGACCTCGAAGCTGCGCCAGAATTCAAGAACAACTTTTGCAATTTTTGGTGAAAAAGTGAAAACTAAAAACTGTATTCTAGCACGATTCAAAGCAAAATACCAATTGCAAAAGCTTCCTAAGGCATTACTGAATCTAACTGGATACTTTTTCAATCCTCACACGCCCAGAATTGGTATATAGCAGTCCGACTGTGTCATCTTTTTTGCATAATCGTATTTCATCATTCATGCCATGATTTTGAGTTTTAATGCTTGTTTTGTGTTAATCTTATCATTCTGAAGCTAACCATATTGTTTAATTGAGTTTTGCTTGCCTATACGTGAAATCACCATGGAAGCTTGCTAGGGTTACAAAGCTGTAAAATTGGGGGTTTACTTTTATGGAAAAATTGAGACCTGAGACCCACGCCATTAGAACCAGGAGATCATTACCAATGGATTCCATACCTCGCGCCTAATTTATGTGCCACCATATTCTATTCGCTATTTTCGTATGCACTATTTAGTGGGGGTTTAAAACCCCCGCTATCTAACTGTTTTTTTCAGGCCAAAAGCGAACGGATGGGGAAGATGATGACTTGGCTCCAAGTGATAGGGTAGTTTAAAATTTAGCGCGTTTTCTTTGATCCATAGCATTAGTGCTTTGTTTTTTATATATTAATTGTTATCTATTATCATTACAAAGTTACAATGCAGCATAGATGGTGGAAAGCAACGCTGGCAAACCTTGGGACCTGGGTTCGATTCCCAGGTCCCCCCATATTCTTGATGTATTTTGTTTTAATATAATCCCATGCAGCTTCAATCCCAGGGTTCACCATATGTCCATCATCCAGGCCTGCCACGCGCTTATTGAGATCAATCAAAGGGCTATAATCTGAAGAGCACCATGAGCATCAGTCAATGCAGACACACGTGACTAGAAAAGTCAAAAGAGGCCAGGAAAACGTTGGGCCTAATTACTGAATTATACCTCCAGTTTGGGGACAGAACCCCCCATTGGTTTGCTTTCTCATTCTTTTATATTTTTCTATTTTTATTTGTTTTAATTAGTTTTAATTTAATTCCTTAAATTAATATTTTCTTAACAATAAAAAATAATAAAAATCAGAAAGTCATAAAAAATAAAATATATTTTATTTAAATGCTATTTTGTAAATAAAGTCTTATTAATTAATTAGTTTTTATTCTAGGATTAATTTTAACATTTTCTCAATAAACTTAAAATTTGTAGAATTAGGTTTTAATTACTTTTATCTTTTTCTTTTCTTTTCTCATTATTAATAATTAATTATTTATTCTTGTAAATAAAATTGCATTAATTAATTAGGTTTAATTTTAGGGTCAATTTTAATATTTTTTCTTAAATAAATAAAAATGGTTAGAATTAGGGTTAATTAATATTTTAATTTCATTTAATTCTCATAAAAATCCATAAAATACAAAAAACTAAAAAATAATTTATTTTCATTTTAATTTAATTAATTTCACAATTACAATTTAATTTCCTTAAAAGGGTCCAACGCCCTCGCATCCCGATTTTTATTTTCTTCGCGCATTGTATTCTTATTCCTTCTTTTAAATATTAATGTAATTCTCCCAAAGCCGTGTAAATTGGACGTTTTATTTCTCGCACTTTATTTCTTTATTCAAATCGGGTCCTGGATTTAATTTGGCGATGTGGACCCGCGCCTTTGTAATAGTTTAGGAACTTTATATTTCTCGCAACTTTTTAACTGCTAATAAATTGCATGCAAGAATGAATGTCAAAATAAAAACAAAAGCGTAGATCACCCATGACATGACAAGACAAAATATCTGAAAACGACACACAAATCACACACCACCCCTAGGGTACGCTTCACTGTTGCCTTGCCCCCCGAAAGGTGATCGTCGAGTAGAGGATGTCTTAGTAAGTCCTCATGATCCGGGAACCTGGCATGAGGGTAGCTTCTAAGGTGTCTTCCTATTGCTCCGGTGATCACCATGTCCCGAACCTTCGAATTGACCCGAACACCTCCAATGGTGGTGCTACCTACCTCTCAATGGTGGGATGGCACTACTTTAAGGACATTTACACAGACGAATTCCTTAGGGTAGGTAGACGACTCTAGATACTTGCTCTAATTTCAAAACAAATCAAAAGTACTTTTCACACCGACACCTTTTCAAAAAGCTTTCGAAAGCAACTTTTCAAACACTCTTGAGGACTGATACAAGAGTCGAACTGGAATTTTCAAAGAAACTTTTTAAAACCCACAGTTGAAAAGCAAACAAACTATTTTTGAAAACACAATGAGCAAGTATCTAAGAGCCCATGGATAACCATGGATAGAAAGGGTGCTAACACCTTCCCTTTCTATAATCTACCTCCCGAACCGAGAGCAATCTCTTTAAGGAATTTTTCTGTGCTTTTTTCCTTTCCATTTGGAGAAAATAAAAGACGGTGGCGACTCTTGCTTCCGCGACATTTCGCGAACCAGCATTAAACAGTCAGTTCCAGATCCACCGATCACATTATCCATTGTCCAGTTCGCAATGTGTATCCCAGTTACAGTCGAATCAACTCCCCTCTATAAATAATCTCATTTAGATTTGTTGCACCCTAAAATTTTCCCTCTTATCTTAATTTTATCTTACTTAGGCTTAGCATTCATTTGCATATGTTCATTAGGTCATTTAGCATAACATGCATTTGCATTCATCTAACACCAAGGATCAAAGGTCAAGGGTATCAAGGTTTCGCTTTAGATTAGGGTCTTTCATCATACTCATGGTTATATGATGAATATTCAAGGCTCGGATATACATCAATAGTTCCTTCTTCTCAACATCTCATCCAAGAAGGTCACAAGATCAAGCACTGAAAGTCATATCCTCATCTCCACATGAACTAGGATTTATTCCCTCAAATCATGTGGACCTCAAAAGGTATTCCATATAGAGTTATTCATCATCTAAAAAGCTTCAAATATGGTTAAAGTATAGGTTGTTAAAGATATATCGGGGTATTTATGACATACTATGATTTTTGGTTCAAGAGGAGCTTTTCAATGTGCAATATAAGGAGACTATCATCATATGACCTCCATGTGGTGCACTTCTCATAATTAGGGTTTCCATTGGATCTTTATCCAGTAACAAGAAGGCTCAATTATTACTTAAACCATAAGTTATGCGGCCATAGTTTTTGTACAAGATAAGAGTATGGATCCATCTATCCCTCATTCCATCAACTAGGGTTTTGTGTCATGATTCAAAGATATTTTCCAAACAACTTTTGCTTAAGATGTTAAACATTATGAACTTGAGATTCAAGCTTGGATTATGGTTTCATATATGGTTGTTTGAATTGTATAAGACCTCATGGAAGCATGAGATACACATGATTTAAATATCAAGTTACATGGATAAAAGGTCTTGACTTTGGTCAAAGACAACTTTAGAAAGATTGACTTTTTGACCAAAGCTTCACTTGATATTCATATAATATGTGCTTTAGAGTCAAACTATGAAAAGATAAGCAATGGGAAAATAACATGGTCAAAGTCACTACTTCAAGTTATTTTGATTGTCTTGCAGGTACTTTGTCGGATTCACCCTATGGCTATTTGATTCCACACAAGGTGTTTATCAAAGGAAACATTGGAATAAAACTTGACTCGAGATTGATTCATTACAAGATCAAAGGAATATTATAAACATGCCAATGTACTTTAATTGAAAAATCCAATACCGAAAGTACCAAACAATTTCAATCATCACCATTACAAGGAAAGATAAATTATATGGAGATCTTTACACCAGAAATCACAAAAGAAAAATCCTAAGCCTAATCTTCAATGATTCTTATTTCATGCCAATTTTCCAATTTCTAAATCTTCATGATTAATCTCTTTACTTCCCTCTTCAGTTGCTTTAAAAGACCTTCGTGTTTCAATGTCTCTTCATGCTTCCCATGGTCATTGACTCATGCCCAACCTGAGAGTTTCATGCATACTCAGATTAATACAAGTCTTAAGACCAGCCCTATACACATACTAACAAATCAGTAGCAGTTCATATGATCCATTTTATTCAACACAAACATAAATCAATTCAGAAATTTATACAATACCATCACAAAAATTCCAAAACCCGCCCTGCACCTACATTACGAATAATTAATATATACAAATGTTCACTCACAACCCTGCATACAATGATATGAAACAAGAAAAGTCAAACCTCACTACAAATCTTCATTCAATTAACTTTTACTTTAACTACTAACATTTTTGTTTGTCTAACTAACATTTCCTTTTTAACTAATTTTTTAGCTACTAACTCATTCTAACTTCCTTTTAACTAACATCTAACAGTTTTACCCAAGCCCATAACTAACTCATCTAATAGTTTTAACCAACATATAACCAACTTCTAACAAACATAACAGAATTACAAACTCCCTAAGATCACACCCTTGATCTCAAAACTATTTCCCCTAATCCAAAGGTCAAGACCCGTTCTCTCATAATAAACTTTTTAAAGTCCACTGTTGTATATAACACAGACATTCACAAAAACTCAGGTAGAGGGATTTTGATAGAGAGAATTATTCACTTATCATTATTCAAAAACCACAGAAAAAGCAGATAAAATCACCTTCAATCTTCATTATCTCCCTCTCTCAATATTTCTCTTTGAATTTGATCACTACCTTCATCTTATTTGAAGATCCATCACCACCTTCATCAATTATTCAACCCTCACCATTTTGCAATCTTCCATCATCTGCATCATTTCTATGCACGGAACTACAACATCAACACGACAATTTTCACTCTACATAATCGCTTCATCATCATCTTCTCAACCTGCTTCAATCGGTGTTGTCATTTATTGTCGCCTACATTACACGCTCACCAAACCATCTTCACAAGGATGTCTCTATATCTCAATCCTCTCACTGTCACTCTCTAAGTACCAACACAACTGTTTCAAGAATGTTTCACCTGGTAACGTGATAGAACAGTGACTTCTCAACAATAACGTAACAGTAGAGCACAAAAGAAGGCACAAGATCGAAGAAGAAAAGATTAGATCGAAGATGAAAATGGAGAAAATTATTCACTTATGCGATGATTCTGGTTTAATTTAAGTCTCTAGCCTTTGTCCCCAACGTAACGGTCATCGGAACTTCGCAGGTGAGCACATCTCTACTCTAAATCTCCATCATTTTCATATAGTAAGATGAGTAGATGCGAAGCTCCTTGGAACCTCGACCGGAGGCGTTGCTATGTGAAGTAAGTAGAAAAAAACACAGAGCTACCACTGAACTCTATTTATCCTGAAGGAAGGGGAAATATCTATAAAACACCAAAAGGAAGGATAAGATGGTATTGCGACCAAGAGAGAGGGTATGGAAGTAAATTATGTAAGGGGAAGGTATTAGCACCCCTCGCATTCGTTGTGCTAAACAGGATCCAGTTTGATTGTTTATTTCTAAGGGCGTGTCTATCTAAAATTATACTTGCTAAGGGAAATGCATGAATGAGTTAAAAGGAAAAAAGAAAATATTTTTATTATTGCGTTCGTAAGAGTCTCACAACCATGTGCCTATGTATCCCATGAAGGAATCAGAACACCGTAGTTCTTCTAAAAAATGTTTGTTTGTTGGTGTTTTTTAGTGGGCGGCGTTAGCGCTTGCATTCTAGCAATAGGCATGACCTGTATCGCAGTAGAATGAAAATAACATGCCCTTTTTGAAAAGGTTTTAAATAAAAAAGCCAAGTGGAAAAAACTTGTTGATTTGTTTTGTGTTTTTGTTAGGAGAAAAGTTTGTGATTTAAATTACACTAAAGTCTATGAATAGAAAAGAAGTGCAATGTAAGAATACACCACATCATGCTATTCCATTGCTTAAGGCTCGATGACGTACAACTCGCATCTTAATTATTAAGTGTTTTTTTTGTTTTTTTATTGAAAGAAATTTAGTTTTAATAAGAAGGTGTAATGCAAATAGAAAAGTCTAAGGGGAAAATCTACCATAATGTTGTCATGCAATTAATGGACTTAAGGTTGAGATTTCAAGGTAAATTCTATCCTAAAATTATAATGCCAATCTTTAAAACCTAATGTCTAACTCAACATAAAACGATCAAACGAGATTTAATTGTTTAAATGGAGTCGCTTAAGGGAACATGAGATCAAGAATCAACCAAACAAAATAACAAAGCTAATATTTGTATGATTTTTATCAAGTAGAGAAAAATGACTAAGCGAAAATAACTAAAATGACTAACAAAATTAAAAAAAATATTAAATTAAATTCACAAGGTTACTAAGTTGATCTTAAAACTAAACTAACTAATAAAATATAAAACTAAGAATTAAAGTAAACTAATTAGTAAACCAATAGAGTTAAGAAAATTTAAATTACACAAGTTAAGACCAAAGGATGCAAGCAGAATATGGGGGAGTATGATGAATTTCACTGGGCTAAAGAGAGAGAAACATGCAAGGCCAGAGATATAAAAAAATAGACTCAACCGATTCTTCTTCCTTTCAACCTTAATCTCAGTTATGACTTCTCACTTGTATCAATTTCTCTGTTCCAAACTTGAACCAATAATAACATCATACTTATCTCTCTCGGTTTCGGTTCCTAATCTCTATTTCATCGTCCCTTTTTTCTTAAGAAATCACACAAATTACCAGCAAAATCAAACCCCTCGAAATGAAAATCACGTTCAACATTTCTCTCTAATCTCTACTCAAATCAAATCCTACGACCTAATAACAAAATGAGAAAATCGCAACCAACAAAATGAAGAAATGAAAATCTACGGCAAGATTCAAATGTGCATCATGCAAAATGTCATACACATCAGACACCAATAGAAAAATGAAGATCATAAATGGGATGAATTTACCAAACAAGATGCTGAATCCGATGAGTTTGATGGCTTCGACAAAAATTAAACTGAGGTATATTTCTATGTTTTCTATCTGCTCCGATGTTATAAAATTTATGGTTGTTATTGTTAGTGTGTTATCGGTACGTTTGAAGTTGTGGATTAATCAGTGTCGGTGTTGTTGAAACATTGATTTGCATATTCTCTGTCATTCTGGAATCAACATTTGTTTTTTTTTTAATGTTTTATTGTGTGTCATTGATACTATGGATTGAGTTATTTGTATGGAGGGTAAGGTTGAGTTATTGAAGGTGTGAAGGTTGGTGCTGGATTTGGAATAGATAGGATTATGGGGTTATGTTGAGTGTGTTTTGGTATGGTTGTTGACAGATATTCTGCAAGTTGAATGAAGGTGATGATTTTGAGTTTTGAAGTTTAGCAGAGTTGAAGAATATGAGTGTGATTGAATAGGGTTTTTAGTGTGATTTTCTTTGTGGATTTTCTCTGTTCTTTGTCTATTTTTATATGTGTATAATGCATCTTATATAGGAAGATTGATGGGTGTTTTGGGGGCAAAACATTAGCTATTTTGAACATTTTGAGTGCATAACTTTGCTACTTTTTTATTGCAGATTCTGTTTTTGTTATTTGTATGCAACATTTGGACTGATCTGGGGACTGGTTTTGGCTTATTATCTCAGGTTTTGGATAGACACGATAGCATGGATTTTGTTGTTTTGTGGACAGGGTAACAACAAGGCTTTCCTCTGTTTGGAACAGGTCTTGGAGGTTTATGGACAGTTTAGCAGGGCTGCAGGTTAAAGTCGAGGGCTGGAATTTGTGAGCAGCAACTTTGGCTTGTATGGAATTATCGCAAGAACCATTTTTTGGGAATTGTTTTAGACATAAGGGAGTTTAACAAAGGCTTGAAGAGTTTAGAAATTTAGGAAATGAATTAGGATTTTGATTTAGGTTCAAATGTAGTGTTTGAAGTCTTTTGTAATGCTTGTATTTGGACAAAGTTTTGTAGCCATGGAGCAAAGTAATGATGTCATGAATTTTGGTTTATGTTAAGACAAGTTTGATAAATGGCCATGAATGATATATTTTGAATGAATGGAGATCATCTCTTGAACGAATTTTGATCTTTGAATTTGGAACTTGTAACCTTGAACTTTATTTGAATGGTGAATTCATGTTGAATTGATATTGAAGGAAGAATGATGAATGAAACTTGAACTTGGGATTTTGAATGGACTTTGATGGTAATTTTGATGTCCTTGAAATAATGCCTTGCAATTTGAATTGGTGAATGAAGGACTTAGAACCTTGAACACTTGAAAATGCCTTGACTTGAAACGATTGAATTTTGGCCTTGAATGAAATGGTTTTAGATAAACATTGAATCCGCATGAATGGAATGATACCTTTGAATCTTGAAATCCATGAATGAACTAACTTGATCTTGATGAATACTCTTGGATGAAATTGAAAATGATGAGCAGAGTAGTGTGAAATGATATTTAGAAATTTGAGCAAAGTTGAATATAGCTTGAATTTGAGTCTTTGAATTATGTAACTTTTCGTTGAACTTTAACACTTGCATCTTATTTTTCAAGAGAACCTCATGAATGAATTCTTCCTTCTTGCACGCTTAAAACCTTAATCAAAAGATCTCTTGAATGAATGAATCCCATTTCACTTATCAATGAAACCTAAAACCATATTTTATATTCAAACCTATTTGTATTTGCAAGCAACAAAGCAACCATGCCTCGATCATAAAATGAGTCTACAATCAACATCTCTTATATCATGCGTCAAACTTTTATAACTCGAACCACAAACCTTTTGTCTTGGAAAATTCTTCCTTCACTTGATAACTTTAACCACAAAATAATGCACTTGAATAATCATTGTAAGAAGATGATTGAGACTTGCAACATAGAAGAATATCCTTGAGATAAAACCCTAATCATAATCTTCACTTTTAGGAATGTTAACAAGCTCAAACACAAATGAGGAACCCTAATCCACTCGCACTGGATGCATAATGATGAAGAAAGATAGTTCCTTCTTTTCCTTATCTTAACTGATAAACACCACATATGAATAGCCACAAAGAGATCCTCAGATGGATGACCAAACCATAATCTCTTGACAGACAAAAGGGGAAAAAACCCTAATCTAGGCTCTGATGAATTTGGATGGAGAATAGCCTTGTAGATGGATGAATAAGAAATCCTTGATAACCATGCTTCCAAACCTTAATCCCGCAATCTGCTGCTCAGAAACCAAATGAATTTTTCTTTATCTGACGAAGGAACTCCAAACCAATATTAAATTCCGGATGGCATAACCACTGCTTTATTGAATGAATGCATGATTATGTAAATGACCTAAGGAAATGTATGCAGATGAATATGCAAAGTCCAACCAGACAAAAAACAAAAGGGTAGGAGAAATTTGGGGTATATGAAACTATGGTGATCTAATTTAACATCTGAATAGCTAGGGTTCCGACTGTACGTTCAAGATTCTGGGAAAATGAAGAAGATACACGAGAAAGAGAGGAAGTTGTGATTTGTTATAGTTTGGTGTAATGAGGCCCGCCCCGCTGCCGACGGAGCCTTCATCAGAGAAGAGGTTGAAAAGTGAAGTCTAATAGTCACATTATTAACCTTACCTCTAACGACATTGTTCATTCTTTCTCTTTATTTTTATTTCATTTGTTTTTATTAATAATAATGATAATGCTGGAAATTATTAAAAAAATCATATAATGGCATGTTCAAAAAGGTTGAGTGAAAATTGGAAGAGGTTTATTGGACTAGACTGAAGTTGATGAGCCCATTGGTGTTTTTTTATACACCTACCTCTTGTCTTGCTGAAAAAATTATTGATAGATCCTCTTGGATGGGATTAGCACCTTTGAATCCACACATCTAATTCAGGGTATCACACCCCTCTATTTAGAGCTTTGTTTTATTTATTATTTTATTTATTTTCCCTATTTATTTTCATAATTTTGATAATGAAAACAGTGATATAAACAAATATGAAAATAGTAATGATTTTCTTCAAGATTTTGTTTATAAATTCTTTAGAATTTTATTGTGTTATTGTTTAATAATCATTTGTTAATGGTTTGGTAATTATTTGTTGCTATTTATTTGCCATAATTTTGTGATGTAATGATATTGCAATTATGTGTGATATTGGTAAATAAAAGAGAGCCGATTGAAAAGTTTCAAGTGATTTCGAAGCGAACTAATTGTGCAATGCTTGAGGAGTTCAGGGAAGCTTTCGATAGAGCTTTCTTATCGCTTGCGTGGCTTTGAAGAGGCAACAAACCTTTCTTTGTTAGTTACAGCTCCAATATCTTTTAACTCTTTTATGCATCATACTAGTTTTATTAATTGCTAGAAGCATATGGCGTAGTTGCATATGAAGTCCTACGATGTAAGCATTGGTTGGATTTTAAGTCTTTTATTTTGATGTTTATCTTTTTCCCTTTTATTTATTGTTGATCGATGTGTCACTCAATTATAATTGAGATTCACGAATTCAGTCTTATTTGCATGCTCCCCTTAGGTTTATTGCCTTTTGTTTATTGTGGGGCGATAAGTCACTCAATTAGAATTGAGTTCATGACTTCGTTATTTCTTGCATGTTCCCTTAAGAATAGTCTTGTAAACTCTAGGAATGAATTGACATTTGTATAGTTTCTTTAGCCTTCCATTGCATGTTTCTTTTGCAGTTCTTTCTCCATCTTTGGGATATATTTGTATGAGCTTTTGTATGTGTACTTGCTTCCATGTTTAGGTCTACATCTCGCCTAAGTCATATCACCCTTGTATGTTAAGTATTGGTGTTATTTTTACACTCTAAGTCTTTAGTGCTAGTGAAATTGTTGATTGCTTTTGACATGGTTTGTAATGCCTTAGGGTAGAACCACTTATGCATTACCCTTAGGGGAACATTAGTGTTTTGTGTGTGACACATTCATGCTACTTGATTGATGACTTGAAGTGTGCATTAGAGGCTTAGGCTTATTTCATCATTGTTTGCTTGTTAGGTGATACACCTAGGTGTTTGGTAGGCTTGTACGCCATCTTATTTTTTTGTTTACATTTTTGTTCTTAACTTTGTATGCTCCCTTAGGTTAACTTGGTTCACTTATAACTAAGGTAGACATTAGGTTTGTAAACCTTATATGCCAACACTAGGTAGATTTTTCCCTTTTGTTAATCCTAACTTTAGAACCACTATTGTATGATAACTAGGACCACTTGAGGGATCTCCTACCAAAAACACTCAACCAATTCAAAAAAATTTCCTTTGAGTTGCCTTCGGGATTTTTTTTGAAAACTTTTTCAAGTAAGAACATGTTAGTTCCTTTCTACGATAATGCATGAGCCTCCAAAGGTCGAGCTGCAGAAGAATGCAAAACTTAGCATCGTTCAATAAAAAACACAAACAAACCAAAACTTTTAAGATGAACTACAACACTCTAATTCCTTAAAAAGGATACGTAGGTATTGGGTTGCAGGGCCTAAGCGATCACAACTATTTAAAACCTTTGTTTTCCCTATATTTTTCTTTTGCATTCATGCATTCCTTTAGCTTGGAAGTTTAGATAGACACGCCCTTTGATTAGAACAGCAAGAGTAGATCCCGTGGAGTACCATGAATGTGAGAGGTGCTAATAACTTCCCCTTGCGTAATTGACTCTTGTACCCTTCTCTTGGTCGCACGACCTTGTTTTCTCTCAGGTTTACTCGATGTTTTCCTTTCTCTTCTCCAGGATAAATAACATTCGATGGCAACTTCATTGTAGATTTTTCCTAGTTTCCTCAACTGGAGACTTCACTGGAGAATGAATCTAAGTGAGTCAGTCCTAGCTCTCGTGTGTTTACATTCATTGGATGTTTATCTATATGCTTTATTTGTTTTATGTGTTGCATTTATTTACTCACTTGTTATA
This sequence comes from Vicia faba, assembly GCA_948472305.1. Classification (NCBI taxonomy): domain Eukaryota; kingdom Viridiplantae; phylum Streptophyta; class Magnoliopsida; order Fabales; family Fabaceae; genus Vicia; species Vicia faba. The sequence goes on from OX451735.1 coordinate 581,795,862, forward strand.
TTTGCATGGCATTTTATTGCTTTCCATATACTGTTGAATATTGTTGTTGTGTTGTTATTTTCTTGGTGGGTGGGATGATACTTTGAGGTAAAAGGCCCAAAACCCAGGCTAGAGTGATATACCTAGGAACACATAGGACTAAAGGGAATGTTTGTGATGCCCATTGGGTGCAAGGCTCTATTAGTGCGATCATGAAGTATCACGCGCATACGAGGTTCAGTTAGAGACATTATCGTCATACGTGGCTACATAATAATGGTATGTTTTCATACTGGCTTATGACTATGTGTTTCTTTTGACTTTAACTTGACCAGATTTCACCCGTGAGAGAGGAAGGATTATTCTTACATGTACAAATGTTGATCTTCATGGTACTTGATTCCTTTTGTGTTCTGAATTGGTGTCGGACATTTGATCCTATGATATTCATACTTGGTTTCTTTATGTTTTGAGACGGTGTCAGACCTTTGATCATATGATATTTAGATGGTTCATAAACAGTGCAAGAGTTATCCATTATGATGGAACCTTGATCTATGTCCTTTGCATACATGACATTGTTAACAACATTTTAACATACATGTTCCTCCATTTCTAGGGAATCGTATTTTTGATCCTTGTGCTAAGCTTTTCCATCTATTACTTGCTTAAATCCTAATCAAGGCATGTAGACTCCTCAGAAGTGATTGAATGTGGCATTTGCATCCACTCATGAACATCATGCATATACATGCATTTTTGGCAGGTACTCAGAGTTGAGGATTCTTATACACACTTGTTATTCTCTCCATAACTGCATACTTGACTTCTTACTACTTCGTGCTCAGAGATTAGCTATGGAAAAACTTCTTGGGGAATTGATCGAGATAAAGGTTCAAATGGGGTTGACTGTGAAAAATATGTTAGTCGTGGCATGTGATCGGGAACTCTTGAAAGAGGAAAATAATCAGTTAAAGACTCAGTTGAGTTAGGGTCAAGGAAATTGTGAAAACAATACTGAGAAGAGATGGTAACGCTATACTTGCTACTGTAATAGAAGTTGTTATTCCTCCCCATCCTGTGGGATCTCTTTCAAGTCACGGGATATTTTATGGATATCTCCCACAACTTGGTGTTCTTGGGTCTTCCCATTCACAACCAGTATTTTATGAGTTGGTATTACCTATTTCTTTACTGTTATATATGAGTCAGTATTATCCTATTTACTGCCATAAACTATGAGTTTTAGTATATCCAGATCCTATCTTCTGCCTTCAACTATGAGTTGGTGGTAGTTCTTTTTTTCCTACTGACTACTCAGGGTTTATTTCCTAGTAAGTTTAGTGTTCCCTTTTCTTGCTGCATATTCCCCAATGGAATTATCCATTGTAGGTTGTTGTCTCTTTCACATCTGGCTATGCTTTGGTTTATTCCCTAGCACAGGCTCTTGTGATGTTATGTTGTTCCTCAATGAGTTATGTCTCCCTGTCAAACTCCCTTCAAGTTTTTTCTATAGAAAAATCAGATTCGTGGTTCATTTGCATAGAGTCTGTCTCCAGTAGCGTATTCCTCACAGAGTCTGCTCATTTTCGTTCATATCATAAGCATCGTGCGACATCTTAGGGCTAAAAATTGGGTCTTCTATATTTAAGCATCTTTAATCTCGTTGATATGAAGAATTCCAATCTTCATATCTCCGGATAGAAGAAACATAAATAGGGGCAGTTATCATATCCTAATTTTTACCCCTAAGATTCCACCTATCATATCATTTGCATCTAACCCAAGATCACAAGCATGGTATCCTAATAACCTTTAACCTCCTTAGTTCAATCATCGTGGGAGATCCCCAAGTTCCCTTTGTGTTTATTTTTGCATTTATGCTTGTTTACATTTTTACTTAGCTAACCTTATTCAAAATACAAAAAACATGTGTTGCTTTCTTTTCTTATTAAACAGGGTAGGGACTTGCAATCAAAGGATCAAGCTTGGTTTCTAAATTAGGGTTTAGTTCTCAAGGTCAAAGTATGGTCAACAAATGGTCTGCAAGATCTTTATAATTCAAGGCATGACCTATAATCTTAGGTCATATTCAGTTTAAACTTTATTCAACATCATTTGATCAAGAGAAGTTCAAGTTTGGTGCATGATTTCGAAGATGATTCAAGAATGGTTCATGTAATTATTTCCATGCCATTTCCATCCAATTCTCAAGCAATTATCAAGATTACTTAATGGACAATCAATATTCCTTCATTTTGTGTTTAAGTGTTCATCATTGGGCCTTTGGATGCAAGAAAATAGCAAAAACCACTAGTTGGTACATGATTGGTTGACCTAAAATCAAGTATGGCATGTCACTTAGTCCAAATACCATAACTATCTCATTTATCAACATTTTTAGAATCTACTTCAAGCCAAATGTCACATTTGAACTCCTTTATAACTTTGTTTCAAGGGTCAAACATCAATTTTTTCCTCTAAGGCCCTCAATTTTGGAATTTGCCAAGATGTCCATGTGTGCACAAAAGCTGGTCCAAAACTTGGTTTGACCTAATGCCTGGCCTAGAATTCAGATCATGGCCTGAACTTGTCATCCATGCCATTTTCAACTCAAGCATCCTTTTGAGGTGATTATTTTTGCATTTTATTCTTCATAATGAGGAGATTATTTGGCACGAAGAACACTTCAAAACGCACAAGTGAATTTCATTTGGCCTAAGCTCCAACATGGTGTCATAGACTCTATATTTTGCGCATGACCTATAATTAGAAATCAACCAAATCTTTGCTTGGGACCACCAATACATGTGCAAACTCATTTTTCCTTGCAAAATGTGTAGAATAGATTGCAAAACGATATGATTTCGTGCAAGACTCACGCATTTCACCCTCACTCTCACACAAATTGCAAAACAAGAAATTTCAACTTCGTTCGCACGTTCTCGATCTAATTTCGCACATATCATGACCTCGTTGCATTTCCTATAAATGGAGGATGGTTTTGCCTTAATTAGCAAGCTCATAAAGCCATTGATCCTCTGCCATTTTCACTCACGAAAAGCTTCAAAAACCAGAAACCCTCATTCCAAATTCAACTATTTTTAACTTCAAATCTCTGCCCAAAATCACTCATCAGAACCTTCAGAAGCTAACTAAACCATTACAGAAGCTTGTAACCTTCTGCAACCTTCAACTTAATTTCACCATTGTTGACCTTCGAAGCTTCAATTGGAAATGTAGATACGAGTTAAATTTATGAACAAACAAGTTACCACACTCTTCATCTTGATTTACTGATTCAAAACCCTCACTTGCCTATAATTTATTCTTCATATTTGTCATTTAATTTTACTTTGAAGCATTAGGGATTTATATGTTTCTGAGCAAATTATCTCTGCTTAGAGCCAATTAATGACTCTAATGCATAGAGGCATGAAATATGACAGGAGTAGAAGTACAAATGTGTGTGTTTGAGCTTAAAACTCAGAGTTCATGAATTTGCATAAATTACTCCCAAGGTTGAAGACGATGAAGCTTCGCTCTCTTTGGTGGGAAGATTTGAATTCCAACCAACCATAGCATGGCACACAGTCCAGCCATTCTGATTTTTATTTTCTTTTTGTTTTAATTCATTTTAATTTCCTTTTTCTTTTCTAATTTATTTTAAATATATCATTTAATATTTTTGACTCCATTTTTTATCATAAATCCCAAAAATTATTTTTTATGATTTTTTTTTTTCCAGAACTTAAAAATCATTTTTAGCATTTTTTTTCTATTTTCTTTTCAATTTTCATTTAATAATTAATTTTGACACATTTTGAAAATTTTATCTCTCCAAATTTTCAGATCTAATTACTTGTAATATTCCTAACTTTCTCAAAATATTTTGGTAATTTATTTGATGTTTTGATGCCTCTTTGGAATTTTCTATTTAATTTCTATTTTAAAACATTTTAAAATCCTTTTAGTCATATTTTGGTGTTGACTTTTGTTGACTTGGATCATGAATTGGTTGATTAATACTTCATCGATTTCAATTGGTCTTTGAATGATAATTTGGTTGCATGAATTTTCATCATTTCAAACTTATCATTTAAATGATCATTTGATCATTTTTGGTACTTTGGATTGATGTTAAGTTTATCCCATTATATTGTGAGCTTGAATGATTGAAATTTATGATAAATGCTCCCTTGTTATATTTCAAATGTGGTTGATCATCTCTCTCTTCTCCATCTTCTTCTTGCTTTTGTTTTTGACCATTGTGTTGTATTAGTTTAGGAGGATGATTATGTATCATTCCTCTAACATGTTCAACATATAAATTGCTATTGACCGGCCTCACATAGGTGTGACTTCTACATAAGTCCACTTACGATTGCTTAATATAGTGCTAAATTTTCTCGAATCGGTTGATTCCTCATTAACACTAACTTTGACATATTCATTGTGCTAACATCTAACATTTACTTTTATGCTCTTTACTTTTATGTCACATACATTCATGTCATTTACATTCTTTCCATTTCTATTTTTCCTTTTACTTTATGCCTTTCATCTTCTTGCTTCTCTTGATTTATTGCTTTAAAAGATTAGAAACATTAATAAAATGGCTAAAACTCTATAAAAAATTCATCTGATCTTGTGGACTTTGTGTTATTATCCCTTGCTTGAGGCGTACTTTGGACCTTGGACTTTAGGACTTAGTGTTTTCCTTTGCTTGGAGTGGTTGTCTCTGAGTCCATGTGACTCATCTAGTCCTCTGAATTTCGAATCAAGACTTGGCCTTGCTATGAGAAACTTTAATCTTTACTTGAAGAGTTGGAATTCTCTTTGTGGCTTTGTGACCTTGTCTTTTGTAACGCCCGTAATTTAATTAATTATTTAATTAAATTATTTTTGGAATATTTGAGATGTTGTGTGATAATTAATTAATTGGATTTAATTATTTTATTAAGTGGAGAAATAATATTAGAGGTCTAATATTATTAAGTGGTGAAATAATATTAGAAGTATAATATTATTTGGTGTGGGCTTGTTTTTAAGGAATAGAAGTAATAAGGGGTGTGTTGGTTTTAAGCCCAATAAGAAATAATAGAATAATAGGGTTATTTTATTATTTGTTAGAAGGAATAGAAAGAAATAAGCAGTAGAAAGAATAAGGATTTGGAAGAGAACGTGCAAGCTGCTAGAAAAAGTGGAAAACGGCAAGAACGTGAATCCAACCAGAAATTGTAGAGCGACCTTCAATCCAAGGTAAGGGTGAGGTTCTAACTCTATAATTGGGTTTATGATGATTGGTATGTGGGGTTAGAGATGTTTGTTGTCTTGTTCTTGAATTCAAAATACATGATTGTTGTATGATGAGAATTGATGAATTTTATATGAATATTGATGTCATGATGTTATTCGATTGATGTAGAATTATAAGGTAATTGTGGGTGATGAACTATCATGATTATATTAAGTTTTAGGGCTTTAGGTATGAATTCCGTAGTGAGTTGCAGTGATAAAAAAGGCAGAATATTGCAGTGATGAAAAACGTAGAATTAGGCCAGAAGGATATCAGAAGTTGATGTATTAGAATAATGAATTAAATTGGAGATAGAATTTATCATACTATTCTTAGTTAGGTTGATATCAGGCTAAGAATTAAAATAGTAGGATTAGTAAAAAGTAGCAGTACTGATGGTAGAAGCTATGGTGGTTAGAAGTTGTGTTGAATTGTTAGAGAGTAGAAGTTATGATTGGTCAGAAGTTGTGCTGTCAGAAGTTGTGCTGTCAGAAGTTGTGCTATCAGAAGTTGTGTTGTCAGAAGTTATGCTGTCAGAAGTTGTGCTGTCATAATTTGTGTTGTCAAAAGTTGTGCTGTCATAATTTGTGTTGTCAAAAGTTGTGCTGTCAGAAGTTGTGCTGTCAGAAGTTGTGATGTCAGAAGTTATGTTGTCAGAAGTTATGCTGTCAAAAGTTGTGCTGTCAGAAGTTGTGCTGTCAGAAGTTGTGCTGTCAAAAGTTGTGCTGACAGAAGTTGTGCTGTCAGAAGTTGTGCTGTTAGAAGTTGTGCTGTCAGAAGTTGTGCTGTCAGAAGTTGTGTTGGTCTGAAGTTGTGTTGGTTAGAAGTTGTGCTGTCAGAAGTTGTGTTGTCAGAAGTTGTGTTATTAGAAGCTGTGTTATTAGAAGTTCTGTTGGTTAGAAGTTGAGTTGGTCAGAAGTTGTTCTGATCAGAAGTTGTGCTGGCCTTTACGTTGTTTTCGTACAGAATATGGAAGTTAGGTGCTTAGAAGCTGCTGTTTGAACTATAACAATAGGAATAGTGACGGTGATGACGTTTGAGTTACAGAATAGCAGTATTTATTTACTGTGGAATTAATGTACAACTGAGTTGTTAGTGAGAAGTTATTCATGATGTTCTGTTGATGATTTATAATAAATAAATGATGTTTGATGATTTATAATAAATAAATGATGTTTAATAAATTATTTTGATGATATGAGATGTTGATGACGAGACGTTGAGATGCATTTGAGATGTTGTTATTTTGAGATGCTTTTGAGATGTTAATTGAGATGTTTTTGAGATGATTTGAGATGTTGTTAACTTTGTTTTTATTACATTCATGGTTGTGTCGCATACATTGTATTTTATATGGAGCTTATGCTCGTTGAGATGACCTGTATTGGCGAATTTTGAGATGAAGGCTATGCCTTGTTCATGCCTCTAGTAATTGGCAAATTTTTGAGATGGGAGTTCTGCTTCAATGGTACCACATGCATTTGCATAGTATTGAGTCGCATTACATGATTGCATAGAGAAGTATATTTTGATGTTGATGAATGTGTATATGCATTGTAATTATTGTTGATCATGAGATGAGAAGTGGTGATGTTATTGATCTAATTTAATATATTAATTATCATGCGTTTTATTATATTGTTAGATATCTTACCCCCTTCTGTTTGAATGTTGCCCTTATGTTGGTAACGTGCAGGTAATCGAGAGTGAAGATTGTATTCCTTCAATAGTTTGAGTCAATGTCATTGCTCTGATATGTAACACTCGGGGGGATGAACGCTTGTTGTTTTGATTGTTGATTTTCAGTTGTTGAACTTTAAATTGATTATTATTAAATATGTGATGTTTCGAAGTTGTTGTTTTGTTGTTAGAGATGTTATTAAGAATTCCGCTGCGTAGACATTGAATTATTTAATTATAGATGTTATGATGATGGTTCATCCGATGTTTTAAAAGTGTTATATATCCACAATGAATGCAATGAATTTTGATAGAAGAATTTGTGATGTCCCAATTTGTTTGCATGATATGAATTTTATAACTCTGATTTATTTATATAATTGCCGGGGGTAGAATTGGGGTGTTACAAAGTTGGTATCAGAGAAAGGTTGGTCTGACCTTGTCATCGAGTTGTAGTTGTCTAACAATCGAGTATTGTTAATTTGAGTTCTAATCATTGTTTATGTTGTAAGACCAAGTGTATCGCCGTGGGGTGCTCCAGTGTTGTTAGTGAAGAAGGAAGATGGAAGTATGAGGCTTTGTGTTGATTATAGACAGTTGAACAAGGTGACGATTAAGAACAAGTATCTGCTTCCAAGAATAGACGACTTGATGGACCAATTAGTGGATGCTCGTGTGTTTAGTAAGATTGATCTGAGGTCGGGTTACCATCAGATTAAAGTGAAGGATGAAGATATTCAGAAGACGGCTTTCAGAATGCGTTATGGACATTATGAGTATTCAGTGATACCTTTCGGTGTTACTAATGCGCCGGGAGTATTCATGTAATATATGAATCGTATCTTTCATACTTATTTGGATCGATTCGTGGTGGTGTTCATTGATGATATTTAGATTTACTCTAAGTCAGAAGAAGAGCATGCTGAACATTTAAGAGTAGTATTGCAAGTTTTGAAAGAGAAGAAGTTGTATGCAAAGCTGTCCAAGTGTGAATTCTGGCTGAAAGAGGTTAATTTTCTTGGTCATGTGATTTCAGGTAGTGCCATTGCTATAGATCCATCGAAGGTTGATGTTGTGTTGCAATGGGAAACTCCAAAGTCAGCTACTGAGATTAGGAGCTTTTTGGGATTACCTGGTTATTATAGAAGGTTTATTGAAGGTTTTTCTAAGTTGTCACTTCCGTTGACTAAGTTGACTTGTAAATGTAGAGCTTTTGTATGGGATGTTCAGTGTGAAGAAAGTTTTACGGAATTAAAGAAGAGGTTGATGTCGGCTCCGATTTTGACGTTGCCTAATCCAGGAGAGACTTTTGTGGTGTATTGTGATGCTTCTAAGATGGGTTTAGGAGGTGTGCTTATGAAGAATGGTAAGGTAGTTGCTTATGCGTCAAGGCAGTTAAGGACTCATGAGAAGAACTATCCTACGTATGATTTAGAGCTTGTTGTTGTTGTCTTTGCGTTGAAGATTTGGAGGCATTATCTTTATGTTTCTAGATTTGAAGTGTTTAGTGACCATAAGAGTTTGAAGTATCTTTTCGATCAGAAAGAGTTGAATATGAGGCAGCGAATATGGTTGGAATTGTTAAAGGATTATGATTTTGGTTTGAATTATCATCCAGGAAAAGCGAACATGGTAGTTGATGCATTAAGTCAAAAGATATTACATATGTCAGCAATGATGGTTAAAGAGCTGGAATTAATTAAGCAGTTCAGAGATATGAGCTTAGTTTGCGAGGTTACTCCGCGAAGTATTATGTTGGGTATGTTGAAGATTAATAATGAATTTCTAGACAGTATCAGAGAAGCTTAGAAGTTTGATGTTAAACTGGTAGATTCGATGGTTATAATCGATCAGTCTGAGAATAGTGATTTTAAGTTAGATGCGCAGGGTGTGTTGAAGTTTCGTAACCGGATTTATATTCCTAATGATGCTGAGATGAAGAAGCTGATACTGGAAGAGAGCCATAGAAGTAAGTTAAGTATTCATCCAGGAGCTACAAACATGTATAAAAGTTTGTTTTGGTGGCCTGGGATGAAGAGTGATGTGGCGCGGTTTGTGTATGCATGTTTGACTTGTCAGAAGTCGAAAGTTGAACATCAGAAGCCTGCAGGGTTGATGCAACCGTTGGAAGATCCAGAATGGAAATGGGATAGCATTTCAATGGACTTTGTGACAGGATTGCCTAATACTTTAAGAGGACATGATTCGATTTGGGTGATTGTTGATAGGCTTACGAAGTCGGCTCATTTTATTCCTATTAACATCAATTTTCCAGTGTCGAAGTTGGCTGAGATTTACACTAGTGTGATTGTGAAGTTTCATGGTGTTCCTTTGTGCATTGTGTCAGATAGAGATCCAAGATTTACTTCTGATTTTTGGAAGAGTTTGCAAGAAGCGTTGGGTTCTAAGTTGAGGTTGAGTTCAGCGTATCATCCTCAGACAGATGGTCAGACTGAATGGATGATTCAATCGTTGGAAGACTTGTTGAGGGCGTATGTTCTTGAACAGGGAGGTTTGTGGGATACTTATCTTCCGTTGATAGAGTTCACGTATAATAATAGTTACCATTCTAGTATTGGGATGGCACCTTTTGAAGCGTTGTATGGTCGAAGATGTAGAACTCCGTTATGTTGGCATGAATTTGGAAAAAGTGTAGTACTTGGACCTGAACTTGTTCGTGAGACTACTGAGAAGGTGAAGTTGATTCGAGAAAAGATGAAAGCTTCACAAAATAGACAGAAGAGTTATCATGACAAGCGAAGGAAAGATTTAGAATTCCAAGCTGGTGATCATATGTTTTTTAGAGTTACACATGTGACTGGTGTTGGGCGAGCATTGAAGTCTAAGAAGCTCACTTCTCGTTTTATTGGACCGTATCAGATTTCAGAGAGAGTGGGGAATGTTGCTTATAGAGTGGCTTTACCGCCTAATCTTTCGAATTTGCATAATGTGTTTCATGTGTCGCAACTTCGGAAGTATATTTCAGATCCATCTCATGTGATTCATATGGACGACGTGCAAGTGCGGGATAATCTTACGGTGGAGACGATGCCTGTACGGATCGCGGATCGTGAAATAAAGACTCTGAGGGGAAAATAGATTTCCTTGGTTAAAGTGGTTTGGCTAGGAGCTGCTAGTGAAAGCATGACTTGGGAGTTAGAGAGCAAGATGCGAGACTCTTATCCTGAATTGTTTGATTGAGGTAAATTTTCGAGGACGAAAATATTCTAAGTGGGGGAGAGTTGTAATGCCCGTAATTTAATTAATTATTTAATTAAATTATTTTTGGAATATTTGAGAAGTTGTGTGATAATTAATTAATTGGATTTAATTATTTTATTAAGTGGAGAAATAATACTAGAGGTATAATATTATTAAGTGGTGAAATAATATTAGAAGTATAATATTATTTGGTGTGAGCTTGTTTTTAAGGAATAGAAGTAATAAGGGAGGGTGTTGGTTTTAAGCCCAATAAGGAATAATAGAATAATAGGGTTATTTTATATTTGTTAGAAGGAATAGAAAGAAAGAAGCAGTAGAAAGAATAAGGATTTGGAAGAGAACGTGCAAGCTGCTAGAGAAAGTGGAAAACGGCAAGAACGTGAATCCAGCCGGAAATTGTAGAGCGACCTTCAATCCAAGGTAAGGGTGTGGTTCTAACTCTATAATTGGGTTTATGATGATTGGTATGTGGGGTTAGAGATGTTTGTTGTCTTGTTCTTGAATTGAAAATATATGATTGTTGTATGATGAGAATTGATGAATTTTAGATGAATATTGATGTCATGATGTTGTTCGATTGATGTAGAATTATAAGGTAATTGTGGGTGATGAATTATCATGATTATATTAAATTTTGGGGCTTTAGGTATGAATTCCGTAGTGAGTTGCAGTGATGAAAAACGTAGAATATTGCAGTGATGAAAAACGTAGAATTAGGCCAGAAGGATATCAGAAGTTGTTGTATTAGAATAATGAATTAAATTGGAGATAGAATTTTTCATATTGTTCTTAGTTAGGTTGATATCAGGCTAAGAATTAAAATAGTAGGATTGGTAAAAAGTAGCAGTTCTGATGGTAGAAGCTATGGTGGTTAAAAGTTGCATTGAATTGTTAGAGAGTAGAAGTTATGATTGGTCAGAAGTTGTGCTGTCAGAAGTTGTGTTGTCAGAAGTTGTGTTGTCAGAAGTTGTGTTGTCAGAAGTTATGCTGTTAGAAGTTGTGTTGACAGAAGTTGTGATGTCAGAAGTTGTGCTGTCAGAAGTTGTGTTGGTCAGAAGTTGTGTTGGTTAGAAGTTGTGCTGTCAGAAGTTGTGTTGTCAGAAGTTGTGTTATTAGAAGTTGTTATTAGATGTTGTGTTGGTTAGAAGTTGAGTTGGTCAGAAGTTGTTCTGATCAGAAGTTGTGCTGGCCTTTACGTTGTTTTCGTACAGAATATGAAAGTTAGATGCTTAGAAGTTGTTGTTTGAACTATAACAATAGGAATAGTGGCGGTGATGACGTTTGAGTTACAGAATAGCAGTATTGATTTACTGTGGAATTAATGTACAGCTGAGTTGTTAGTGAGAAGTTATTCATGATGTTTTGTTGATGATTTATAATAAATAAATGATGTTTGATAGTTTATAATAAATAAATGATGTTTAATAAATTATTTTGATGATATGAGATGTTGATGACGAGACGTTGAGATGCATTTGAGATGTTGTTATTTTGAGATGCTTTTGAGATGTTAATTAAGATGTTTTTGAGATGATTTGAAATGTTGTTAACTTGGGTGTTTTTATTACATTCATGGTTGTGTCGCATATATTGCATTTTTGAGATGGAGCTTATGCTCGTTGAGATGGCCTGTATTGGCGAATTTTGAGATGAAAGCTATGCCTTGTTGATGCCTTTATTAATTGGCAAATTTTTGAGATGGGTGTTCTGCTCCAATGGTACCACATGCATTTGCATAGTATTGAGTCGCATTATATGAATGCATAGAGACGTGTATTTTGATGTTGATAAATATGTATATGCGTTGTAATTATTGTTGATCATGAGATGAGAAGTGGTGATGTTATTGATCTAATTTAATATATTAATTATCATGCGCTTTATTATATTGTTAGATATCTCACCCGTTCTGTTTGAATGTTGCCCTTATGTTGGTAACGTGCAGGTAATCGAGAGTGAAGGTTGTATTCTTTCAATAGTTTGAGTCGGTGTCATTGCTCTGATATGTAACACTCGGGGGAGATGAACGCTTGCTGTTTTGATTGTTGATTTTCAGTCGTTGAACTTTAAATTGATTATTATTAATTATGTGATGTTTCGAAGTTACTGTTTTGTTGTTAGAGGTGTTATTAAGAATTTCGCTGCGTAGATGTTGAATTATTTAATTATAGATGTTATGATGATGGTTCATCTGATGTTTTAAAAGTGTTATATATCCACGATGAATGCAATGAATTTTGATAGAAGAACTTGTGATGTCCCGATTCGTTTGGATGATATGAATTTTATAACTCTGATTTATTTATATAATTGTCGAGGTAGAATTGGGGTGTTACATCTTTCATCTGAATCTTTTGCTGTTCATCTGCTTCCATTGCTTGCTCCTGATGATTCATTGACTTATGTGATTTGCTTATCTTATGGCTTAATCCAAAGGGAAAAGAAGATTACCAAGTTAAATATGCATTGGGATTCATCGCAGATTTGACTTAGTATTCTAGATTCTACGACGGCGTGAAGATTATTGACAACTGTGGTGAATTCCCTAATGTACCTCTTCTTGGTACAAAAGGAGGTATCAATTACAATCCAATTTTGGCTCAACGTCGGCTTAGGTATGCTATGAAGGATAAACCAAGCAACATTCTTGTGGAAGGGTTATTCATTCAAGAAGGTGTTGATAGTAAGGGGTTGAAGGAGAAGATAGTTTGCGCCTAACATAAGATTCATAGAAAAGGAAAAGATGAATTAGGAAAAAATGATTGTGTTTCCTTGGAGACTTACATGCAGTGGATGCAAGAAAGAGCTATTCATATCAAGATGCCTTATCGTCCTGAAGAACTTATGTTCCCTAAAAACATAGGACCTACTCTTGTTCCAGTTGAAGATATGGAAGGAATCCAAGTTGCTTTGACTCGGATGAAGCAAGAAAGAATTGCTTGGGAGAAAAGGTTTCATGTTTCAAATGCAGAGAAATTAGAGCTACAAAGGTAATTGAAGGAGAAAGATGATATGCTTCGCCAGAAGGATGATTTGTTTGAACAACATGAAAGAAAAGGAAGAGGGTTCAAGAGGATTTATTTTCCTCCAATAACATATTGTCTCAATGTAACAAAGAGCTTTATGATACTCAAGCTAGGTCTAGCGCTTGGAAATGTGTTATTGACAAGATCTTGAAAGAAAAAGGTGAAATGAAGACTGTCTTTGAAGCTCAGATAAGGAATCTCAAGGAGAAGTTGCAGCATGAAGATGAATATGCTTTAGTTGTGGTTTCCTCGGATCTTAGGGCTTAGTTTATGTCTTTTGTTTATGATTGCTTTGAAATTATGAACTGAAGTTGTAATCCTTCCAGATTTTTCAATAAAATAAAAGTTCAAATTTTCTTTTTGATGTTTTATTACTTATGATGTTTGCAATATGTTTATGATTCCTTAGTTCCTGGAAAACTTTAAAAAAAATAATTAAACAATCTTTTGATCATGCATTTCATGTATCATTGGTCTTGCTTTCTGCAAGTTTTTCATATTCTCATTCATTTTCTTTCGTCTTCGAAAAAGACAAGCTGATCCACATGTACAATACTCGTGCCAAGCGTATAGTTACATGCAGTCGTGTGTTAAAACTGTAGTAAGCGTTATGCTCTTTAGAGTGTAGAGAATGTGTATCGGTTAGGGTATGTCTTTTCATCTCTTGAGGGTAGATATATTTATAGAGATCTTCAAGATCTAGAGTTTAAGTCACTTTTAATGGCGTCAACCGTTTTCTTCCTATCAGGAGAAGTTATTGACCACTTATATTTCTAAAGTTAATGAAAATTTCTTCTTTCTTAACTCACGCGTTAGAAATATTCCTAAACGGATCTCTGAATCATTACTCATTCGACACTATTCCTAAATAAAGACACTCTAGTTCGACCTGAATCTTCTGCAATCACATATGACTGCAGAACCATATATTTAGGCAAAATTTGCTATAGAAAATGTGAAAAGATATAAAATTGAGTGGTAAAACGACCGGAATAACCTTCAAAATGCCTCCAAAATACACTGAATGCAACTCCTTGACAGTAGAGGATTCAATTTCCACTTGAGCTTAGAACTTTTACAAATATACAGTACGGTATCTATACTATAGCAAATCTTAAACCTTTAGATTTTCAGTTACTTTTAACCTATCGCAACCGATTTCGTATTATCTTTTCGAAGATGTTCATTTGCTTCTTTTCCATTTCCATTAATTAATGAATTCACAACCTCCATTATCAATTAAACGAAGACAAGTGGTGAAGAAATACGGCGACAGCATAGTCATTCACATGATTATTAACTATCACAAAACTTTTACCTTCTTTGGAACACACCCAACCATGCTACTTTTTTTATGTCGGTTTCAAAATTTTCTCTTTGACAGCTAGGGAACATTCCCATGTTATAATCCAAATAATAATAATTAATAATATGATAAGGAATGGTGATAAAGTTCATTCACACTTGAAGAAAAAGAAAACTTCATTGCCAGCTTTATAAGTAACCAAATGTATGAATGAATTTAATCATGTCACAAAAGTCCAACTCTATTCACACAGTAAACAGTTAAAGATATACTTTTTTGGCAGGTTTTATCCATCCACGAAATTATAAATACTTTTCTATTCAAGAAAAAAAAAACTAACATTATATGCTTTCTATTAAAAACACGTTTAAATGGAGAGACAAAATTAAAGGTACACCTTCCTAATGTCAAACTTTCTATGATTACATCTTACAAGTGCCTAATTTTCAAAAAGATGCTCTCTACACTTTCTATTATTCTCTTGATAATCATTTTCCTTTCTTCTTGGACTAGATCATTCATCTGAATGATTTGAGACTTTAGGTTCATCAAGTACTGTTGAAAATGAAATTTTGAACAGTTGAAATGAACAAATTTGCGTCTATGTTCATCCTCAGAGATCACAATACTACTCAGAATCACTGTGAGGTTTCCCTTTCCTTTCTTTGTGTTATGCATGATAAGATAATCAGAATTCTTTTAACTAATCGTTGGTTTTCATTTGTTGTTTTAATGAACTGTGTTTTTTCAGGTTCTTGAATTTTCAGCATCAGATTATAGTAGAAAATGAGGAAATCTTTGGTTATAGCCTTTTTCGTAACCATATGCTTCATTGCTTTTGTCATATCCAAGATTGTTATCTCAATCCTCCTCTATAAAAGATGGAAAAGGAAACATGTCATTTATGAAGGCTATACAGGTATATACACTAAAACGAATTCTCCTATGTTTTTGTATCAGAGATGTCTCTGTCAGAGTTCGTGCTTTATATATAAAAATACTTACGTATAAATTGTTTCTATAAACTATTTTAAACATTATTACTAATACTTATGTCAATAGAATATATAAGTTCAGATAAGTTAATCCTGACGTATATTGATTGGATGATATAGGAGGTAAGATGGTGATATTTAGGTCTTCAATTCTTAAATCTTTAACAACTGAGATGGTGTTAAAGAAGACACAGAAACTGAACAACAAGGACATTATTGGTTCTGGTGGTTATGGTGTAGTTTACGAACTAAAACTGAACGATTCTGCGGCCTTTGCTGTGAAAAGAATGAACCGCGGAACTGCAGAGAGAGATAAAGGTTTTGAAAGAGAGTTACAAGCAATGGCAGACATAAAACACCGCAATGTTGTGACTCTTCATGGATATTATACTGCGCCACATTACAATCTTCTCATATATGAGTTAATGCCTAATGGAAGTTTGGATTCCTTTTTGCATGGTATGTATTTTTCAATGATTTCTTCTATCCAAACATGTCATAAGCCATTTTCATAAGTTGTTTTGAACACAGATAAGTTGAAAATGATGTAGGGAGATCGGCGAACAAGAAGGTTTTGGATTGGAAAACAAGACACGGAATAGCTTTAGGTGCAGCTAGAGGAATATCATATCTTCACCATGATTGTATCCCTCACATTATCCACAGAGATATCAAGTCAAGTAATATATTGCTGGATCAAAATATGGAAGCTCGAGTTTCGGATTTCGGGTTAGCCACGCTAATGGAACCAAACAAAACTCATGTTTCAACAATTGTTGCTGGAACTTTCGGATACTTGGCTCCAGGTATAATAAATACATCTAAGATTAACATGGTTCTCACTTTCGCATGCTGTGTTTCGAAATGATGATTGTTTGTATGCAGAATATTTTGATACAGGAAGAGCAACAGTCAAAGGGGATGTTTACAGTTTCGGAGTTGTGTTGTTGGAGCTTTTAACCGGAAAGAAACCTAGTGATGAAGCATTTATGGAAGAGGGAACAAAACTCGTGACATGGGTAAGATATGATTTGTCTGCTCTAAATCAATCCTACAAAACTAAATTGTAACGCAAGAAATGTCTTACGCAAACAAGATTTTGAGAACTTACTTTCTTGAAAATCATTCTGTTAATAATGTATCAGGTGAAAGCTGTTGTTCAAGAGAAGAAAGAGGAATTAGTTCTTGATAGTAGCTTAGGTTCATGTTGTCCAATGCATGAGGTCAACAAGGTGTTCAACATTGCAATGATGTGTCTTGAACCAGATCCTCTGGACAGGCCAACTATGGCTGAAATCGTCAACTTGCTCGAGAAAACCGAAACAGGTTCCTGATGTTCACTCAAAATCCCTCATCTAAAGTTTCAAGAAAACCAGCGGCAGCAGAGCTAGAACAAAAACTAAGAGGACATTTAAAAACATTTCGTGTTGGTTTTATAATCGACTTGCATTTCAAGCAATAATGAAAATGTCAAAAGAGTTATTTTCATTATTTCCTGAAATGGATTGTTAGCGAACATTTTATTTTCTCTCCGTTACAATGACATGTAAATAGTTTACTTTCTTAGAATAGCATAGATAAACTAGACGATATAGTATTTGTCATTATGAATTGTAATTATCTATAATCGATGATACTATTATATTAGAACTTGATAACATAGAAAACTGACTGCAGTAATACATTCAAAGATCGAACCATTTAAAGAAAACATCGACGCGTGAAATTTTCTTGAGACACTAAATTTGTTTACTCAAGTACTTTGGACAACCTTTCAGCCACAGAAGATTTCAAGGAGGGAGAAACAGGTTTGTCTCCCAGGAATACATCAAAAAGAGCATGAGTCACATTCGCAGATTCAATTGTAGCGTCAACGGAAGATGGAACTCCCTCCGACGAGACAGAAACCTGAAACCGCAAAACAAAATCAACGACCTTAGTTGTCTGAATAGAAAATCTCGATGACAAATTCTGCAGTTCGTAATATCTTACAAGCAATTTGGAGGGGTTCAACCAAGTCAAGAAAATGAAAGTTCCTTTCTTAAGGGATCGATCTTGAAAGACGCTACGGAAAGTGGTCAATGCAGTTTCATCTGCAGTAGTTGGTTTTACAATTCTCGGTGATATGGCGTCAATTAATGCATCCCAAAAAGTTTTACCATCAACATCTCTGACAAGAATGATTTGCAATGATTTCTCAAGGGGAGCTGCAATTAGAAAATAGAATTCGCTTATCGACTATTCTATAAATTAGAAATCGAATTCGCAATTATACAGAAAATGAATACTAAATTGTTACATTGGAAAATGGTGTTGAACAAGGAAGAACTCCCTTGAATCACATCTTTCGATTTCCCTTTCCATCCGTTCAAATCAGTTACAATAGACTGGTTTAGATACAGTCCTGCTGCATAAACCTTGACACCAATAATCGCAAAAACTTTTTCTCTGAATCCTGAAATAAGTGTTGATATCAGAACCAACTACATTCTACTACTAAAACACAAAAATCTTTGTAACAGACCAAGTTTAATGTTGTCAAGGTAGTGTTTTTTTCACATGTCATGAGCATTATGTGAGACTAAAAGAACTAACCTGTTCCGAATAACGTTAACGAGTCTGTGCAACCCGGGAAACTCGAAGATGTCTGAAACTTCACATTTGTTGCTGGTTCCTCAATGTATTCAGCATTTACAGCTGCAGAATCATATAAGCAAATAGATGTCAATTTTTATCATCAACGAACAAAAAGACAATGAAAGAAAACTAATTTTGTTATATATGATCAGTCACATTGGGCAGAAATCAGAATCCTATCTACAGCTTAGCATACAATACAAGCATTTTGGTTACAGGTAACATTTTGGTTAATTGCTCTTGACCTTGGTAGTTCAATCAAGACCTATGTACACTGCATGCAATCTAGAACTGACACTTTAGATTGAAGCATGTTTGGGTGTCTGATATGTCATTGACACTTGAATTTACATACTATTACTTCTATTTCCAAAAATTATCAATAGTGTCTACGTGTCAGATCGGTGCCGTGTCCAACATTTGTGTATGATGAAAATCTAAACATTTTGCAATACCTTGATAATGAACCTAATATTGTTTTTTTTTTTTAACTGTTTTGATCTACAAACACAGACATGGAGTATAAGATGATCAATGAATCTACAAAAGCTTCCAGATTTGCTATATGGTTTTTCTGGGATAGTTCAAAGATGAAAGTAAAAAGAGAACCCTCAAAAATAAATCTCAATCTAAAAAAGTTTATTCTCTATAAAACTAGTAAAAGAAGCAGTATCATCAATCTACTACTAACATGCAGTGGCATATAAATATAATTAATAATCTTTACAAATGCATCATTGCAATTAAAGTTTATGAGAAAGCGAAAAAGATAACGATGAGTGCATAATCTCACCAGAAAGTGGAGATGAAGATGAAGCAAGTTGTGGAAAGAAATGGGATTGTTTTTTAGAGAGAGAGGGAGGTGTGAATAATGAGAAAGAGTGAACATAGGTTAATGTATGAGTTGAATTTGAGATTCCTTTGTCAAGATTGAATCTGGTTGAAGGTGAAAAACATAGTGGTGTTGAAGATGAAACAGCTCTCAACATATTGAGATTCAAGGGAGCAAACAATTACCGAATGAACTAGAACTACTGTCGCTTCAGTTTTTCCGTTTAAATCTCTACTATCTATCCTTTTGTCCCTCTTTACTCTCAATGTTGTTGTTTTTTTACTATGAAGTGTGTGTGAACTGAAATCTTAATTAAAAATAACTTTTTCTTTTTGTTAAATATTGTCATTAACAATTATTGAAATAATTTCTACCTTTACTTTGAGTGGTAGGTTTTTCATTTTCACGTAAAAGTTTTGTTGTTAAACATGTTATATTTATAATGGTATAATAGTTATTTTGAAGATTCAATTTATATATTACTAATATTTTGGACCGTTCGCAAGATCCAAAGCGAAACATTCATGACCGTCATCAAGTAGTAAAATGTGTGGAGTAGGTAATCCTTTTTCCTTAAGAGAAGGTGATAATATTCTCTAGACGCATCGGTCACTATCTGATTAGATCCAACGACTATTTGCACAATGAGTCTCCCCTCAATTCGACGATTTTAACCCATATCACTATATAAAGAGAAAACATGTTATTTCTGGTATTCAAATTTATTCTCATTCTCACATTATTTCTTACTCTCTCATAGACTTGGACATTGGAGTGATAACCTTGCAGGTCATCCCTCTTTTCGTCATACCGAAAACTTGCTCCACCGATTTATGCCCTCATCTCACTCCTTCGTCAATTAAATATGATTTCCAAGCGAAACATTGGCATTGTCTATGGAAATTGACATATGATTCCTATGAATTTCACAAAGAGTAATTGTTTCTCCCTCGCAAATCCATATCATCGATTCTTTCCTCGCAAACATCGATCTCTTGCTGAACAATCTGATACCAAACTTCCAAATTTGTGATGAATTTGAAAGTAATTTGATCTGCCAAATTCAACATTGCAGATGCTGAAGCTAGTAAGGCTTATCCTCCTCCATCGGAGATGCATGATCCAGTTTAATTACTTCTCATTTTAATCCAACATCTCAAGATCTGGCTCCTCCAAGAATCAACTTGGGAGGATTTCATGATTTTTCCAACTTTTCAGTATTTGCTTTTGCCTTATCAAGGTGAACCTTCAAACCAACCTCCTTTACCACCTCTTGTGCATGTACAAGAGATGTTCCCTAGCCTCTAAGTATTGTAAGTCAATCTAGGCATGTAGGGAGCCAACGACCTGCTGAACAACGTGTACATTTTGGTGCACCAAAATAACTACCAATTCTTATCAAATATGATCTTGAGAATTTAAGCAAACTTATAACATGTCCCTCCAAGAGATAGCAACATACGAGGAATGACTTTGCACGGTAATCATGTCGGGATACTAGAGTCAACTACCACTAGAGCGTCCATGCCATGTGAAGTTACTCCATGACCTCAACGATACCACCGAAGTAGGGGACACTAAAATCCTCCTCCCGACTTTGAGGATAAAAGGGAAGGAACCACGCTCCACCTAAAAATCACAGTTGTTATAGGTCACCAACACACCACTTCCGAAGGAGAGAAAGGTACGATGTATATGCTCCAACTCAAAACAAAAGAGCATCCTATTGTCACCATGTGCCTAAGATAGTAGAATCCTTAGATAATTGAAGAAATACTTGAAATTGGTTGACTACGACAGGACTGGGGACCTTGAGGAACACGTAGAGAACATATATAAAAAACTAGATTATTATCATGTTTATAGAGTCGTAGAGTGTAAGATTTTTATCTTAACTTTTATTGGAGTTTCCATGACGTGGTATAAAACTCTTCCAGATGGAAGCATTGACTCATGGAAAGATCTATGTGACTCCTTCACCTCCTAGTTTATCGCTCAGAAATGACAACCTACAACTATGGTTGTCCTTAGTGGGATCATGCAAGGGAAGAAAGACACCCTACATAAGAACATTGACAATATCAGTATAATGGTTGTGGCGGTGGGAGGTACACACAACAGGTTAAAGTGTTACATAATTAAGAAAGGTTTAAGGTCGAGCTACATGTTCTAAGAGAAACTAGGTCTCAAGGGAACTTGTAGTTTGAGCGACTTGCTGAGTAGGGAATAATCATATATGAACTAGGATGAGGAACTCCTGGTAAAAGAAAGGGGAAATATGTGTGGTACTGGAAACTCTGGATACTATTGGACCTCAGAAAAAGACAACAATCATCAAATAAACGTCAGGGAGCGAGGCACCCGAGCTAGATTCTTCTCCTTCAGTCCTTTGAAAACTTCAAAGGAAAATATATGGAGAGAATGAGCCAATACGTAGTTCAAAAATGTTTGGATAAAGAGTTCCTACCCATTTAAGGAATTCTCCAGGATAGATAAGTCCAAGTATCGTCATTTTCATAAGATTCATGACCATAATACTAACGAGTATTTTCATCTGAAAGTCGCATCGAGGAGTTGATAAAAAGGAGTGACTCACCGAGGACACCCGAGAAAGAACAATGATTCTATAGGCCAATAAGAGTTTCCAGGAAAAACGGGTATCCTTGTAAGTCATCCTCCAAGAAGGCTATCGAGTTGGTAGCCAGAGCCAAGGGGAAAGAGGATAGTAATAGTGAAGAATAGAATGACTGAAAGGGAAGACTTTTGTACATCCCTTCTATCACCGTTGATTTCCCTATGTCGAGTAAAGATTCCAAAGTGACCATAAAAATAAGGATTGTTTATTTGATTATGTAAGAAATGTAAGAACAAGAAGTGTTTCTACATCTAGCCTTAAGATTTTGATTATAACATTACATGTTATCTTTATGAACAATTGTATACGCTAATGGTTTGTTCTAGTGTGTAGCTACTTCTATAATGTTCTGACTCGGGTATCAAGGTGTGTGACATCGTCAGGTTCTGAACATACACTACTAGAAGAAAACATGTGGTTGCGTGTTACAGTTGAAGTCAAGATTTTAAATACGTCTTCTACAATGTGTCTTAGGAACATTAGTACAAGAGGTTCTGATCGTAACTTTGTGGTTAAGCTTTGGAGGCCTTCTAAAGCTTTACTTCGTGTGTTACAAGTTCTGAAGATTATGAAGACGAGGTTCTGTTTAACAAGTTCTGATGATCTGAAGACAAGCAAGTTCTTACAACCAAGTGTTGAAGACTCTGAAGACAAGGTTCTGATAGGACAAGTTTTGAAGACTCCAAGACTTAGGTTATAATATTTAAGAGTGATTCTTCTACAACAAGCTTCAACATTTGAATTATCTGAAGCCTCTTAAGATAAAAATAATTTCAAAATGGTTAACATGTGATGGTGTACAAAAGATATATAAAGTGTATACGACCTCTACCCTATAGAGTGGCGTAAGGACAATCCTTTCGTACTGTATTGTCAACCACTCTCATTATGACTGTTGGGAACAAATAGCTGGATTTCCAGCTATCTTTCTTTACTCAATAAATCTCTGTTTACAAGCTTATTAGAAAAATATTATTCAGAGGTAAAAGATGGAAAGCTATCATTAAATAGTGACAAGATACATAAACTATTAGTTTATACTGTCTAACTCTTACACCTTATTATATCAGTTGTAACTAACCGCTAGTGCAGGAAAGGACTTTTCTATCCTCACAACGTCTCTCTCTGAAGGCTATAAAAGAAGATAAAAGATTTAAAGAAACCATGTCGATGCCTACGCTGAAGCCGAAGCTGAAATTCTAATAGATGTTGGTCATCAAGCTTAAACATCGTGGATGCTAAAGATTTAAAAGTTGCAATGTTAAACATTTTGAATACCACTATAGAGAAATGAGAGAAAATAAAGAAAGATAAAGAAGAAGACTACAAGATTTTATTAAACTTCTAATTAAATACATCTTGGTAGATTTCAGAAGAAGCAAGGAGTTATTGCTCATAACTTGCTCAACAAGAAGATGAAGAAGAAGAACACTACAAGATGCTACTCAACTTTTGATCATATACATCTTGATAGAACATTGTAATTAACACAAGATTTTTTACTCGTATTGTGTTTCAGTTTGAATCTCTTCATGTAAATTGTTTTAACACTAGAGTTGTTTCTCAAAGATGTGTTAAACAATATGTGCTTAAAACACTTGTATAATCTCCTTAGAAGAAGCAATAATGTAAACACAAGAACCTCATAAACTGTTGTTGATTAGTTCCTTGAGAGACTGAGTTAAGATCTAATCTCAAGAAGACAATGGTTGTTGTTCGTTGTAGGAAATCTGAATAGATGATCTTGAGGGATCTGATTCTATTGGGTCAATGATTGTTATATTCATTAAATTGGACCACTGAACATATCATTGGAAAGTTCCTTGAGAGACTGAGTGAAGGTCTGATCTCAAGAAGACAATGGTTGCTGGTCGTTGTAGGAAATCCGAATAAATGATCTTGAGAGATCTGATTCTATTGGGTCAATGAACTTTATATCGTGCGGGATCCCTGAACGTGTCATTGTGTGTTAGTCATTGGTTGTTTCCCGTGCATTTGTAATCAATTAGGTTATAATGGATTAAGTCCTTGGTGAAGGCAAAGTCATCCTTGAGGGGGTGGACAGGATTAACCTTGTTTAAGGTGAACCTAGATAAATCCTTGTATCCTTTATTCTTCATTGCCTTTATCATTATTATCATTTGAGTGCTCTGAATTTCTAAAGGGGAATGTTTTCTATAAACCCAATTCAAACCCCTATTTATTGTGTTTTCTCTACCTTCAATTGGTATCAGAGCCCGAATCAATTATTAATTTAAGAATCAAACTCTTAACCGTGTAAAGAGATCCAGTAAGAGAAAATTATATAGCTTCCTGCTACTCAAATGATAAAAAGACTTTCTAATTCAAAGCTCGTTCTGTAGAGAAATCAAAATCTGGGCAAGAATAAGAAATATGAAGACAGAATCTCTGAAATAAGTTCTCAGGATTCTAAAGGCTCAAGTACCCGATGGAAAGGGAACCCTTCTTCTCAAACGTCATAAGCTCTCCATCAGAAGAAAAGGTACAAATCATCAACTAAAGCTTATCATCCAAATGACAACCGCCGCAAGCTGTTATGGATCAAATCAACTTCGTCGCAAGAAGATCTGGAAAAAGCTCTGAAGAAGGAAAAGTTGCTCGAAGATATCTGCTTAAAGGAAGCAAAAAGGAAGCACAAGATCAATGATGAAGGTAAACTAATCACATTCAAAATCCCAGGTTAGTATCCATACACTTTTTTAGCAAAGTACTCTTGAATACTTCTACCTGTTAGAAGTTATTCTGTTGGGGAAAGATCACTTGTCTTAGTTATCATATGAGAAAAAAATTATGTATTTAATTTTTTCTCAATCAATAACAATATTTTCCTTCTTCAAAGCTCTCTTGCATATCTTAAACTTCAATCTGAATAAGTCTTAATTCAGTTTAATTTAAAAATCGTTTAACAATAGGTTTTCTTAGGGTAATTAAAATTTCTAGTTCTTAGCCCATGCTTAGCTCTAATAAACGTCTAGCCTCTCTCCTTCTCGTTAGAAGTTTTCCAAAGTAAAAAATATTCTCTAAAGGAAAATACAAAGAGTCCTTATCAAATACTAAGTACCTAAGTTAAATAATCTAACCCATTAAAGTACTCTTCCTCCTAAAAATCCAGTGTCTATAGCCTTTCTCTCTCTAAGTAGCCTTTGTTGCTTATCTTGGAACTTGTAGATACATCCTTCTCCACAAGCTTTCACTCTCTGTGTTGTTAGTTTCCTTATGACCAACGGTCTGCTTATAATTCTATATTTATCTATTTCGTTCTCTTCCATCTATTTAATTCCCTTTATCAAAATCTCTTGATCATTCAATTATCATCTCTCAAATCTTCCTAACATCTGCCAATGGCTTCAAAAACCTTTTGTGGTACTGAGGATCACCTTGAGGTCATTTGTGAACTTCTCTCCAATGTTCCCGGGGTAAGACTAGATGAATTGGGTCTTAACCAAAGCATCATCTGGCATGGTTGGTCTAAATATTTTGCCATGCTCCATGGATCCATATACCCTTATCTTGTCAAATAACTTTGGTTGTACGTCTCTGTTGATGGTGACTCTATTCACTCAACCATCTTTGGTAACAACATTACCATCACTCCAACATCTATTGCTACTACAATCAGCTTCCCTCAAACCAAAACCATTGTTTAAGATTCTCAATATACTCTCTCTTCCATTGAAAGACTCAGCATCATTCATAACACCTCTAAAGGATATGAGCCAAATAATCCTAGAAATCTTCTTCCAATAGCCAAAGTTTGGTTTCAGCTCCTGATAACCAATTTTCGACCTAGAGGAGTTAATCTGAACTATCTGGTCTTTTCAGACAAAGTTTTAATCTACCTTCTTGTGCATCATGTTAGGATCAACCTACCTCAAACCATTTTCAACTATCTTAGGGGGTCAGTTTCTATGTCCAGAAGATATCATCACTCCTTTATCCCTATTGTAAGAGTTCTTTCTGCTCTCTTCTCTCAAGCCGGGATTATTGACATAATTCATCTCAGTGGATCTGAAAATGTCCTATAAGAAGAAAGATATGAAGTTCTTAAAGTGTAGTTCTTGTGAAATTTCCATCTTCTTAAGAAATGTGATGTTTTAGGACATTTTCTTTTTAAAATTTTGTTTTGTCTTGTTCTATCTGAAGTGGTGAAAAACACAAGAAGGGGGGGTTGAATTGTAAAACTGAAATCTAAAGCAATGAACACGATATTTTTATTCTGGTTCGTTTGATCTCAAACTACTCCAGTCCACCCGTCAAGGTGATTTCGCCTCTCTCCAACGAGGTCTTAATCCACTATATTCAACTGAATATTACAGACTGCTTTAACAACTGCTAAAGCCTTCTTGATTCAAACCATAACCCGGTTTGTCAAGGTAACACTTTCTTACAAAGAGATAAAACTATGTGTGTGGATGTTTTCTACAAAACTGTATCACAACTGTGATGTATACACAAAATGAAGCTTAGAAACTAGATTGCTAAACAGTAATGAAATATCAGAGTGTATGGTTTAGCAAAACTGGTAGAACGAAGATTATGGTTCAACTATTGTGCGTGTAGAGATTTGGAGAGCATTAACCATTTCAATCTTCAAAGCCTTGTTTATATAGCATTGAGATGATGAACGTTGGATGCAATATTCTTGATTCAATGCTAATAACAAACTTTCCTTATTGAGCAGATCTTGTCTGGAATGAAGCCGTTGGAATTAATTTGTGTTGTACCCCAAAATTTGCCCTCCCATATTCTTCAAGAAATTGCCAAGCCAAGTCACAAAATTCCGCAAGGGTTATGTAGTTCAACTGTCTCCTATACAGTCAAAACTAGGGTTTGTGTTCTGATCAAGAGAATGAAGTCTTCAAAGGCCCAATCAAGTCTCATATGCTTACAAACATGGTCAAGCATCCTCATATCAAGTTTCAAGGCATTCAGCTCAAAATTGCACAGTCAAAACCCTAAATTGCACTACAGTCAACTGTAGGGGTAAAATGGTCATTTGACAGTCAAAAGTTCAAATTTTTGGTCAACATATCATTTTGAAGCCACAAACATCATTTGATCAATGCTTGATCATGATTCTCAAAATTTGGCTCAGAAAATCATCAAGATGCAAAAGTTTCCTTATTTGGACAGCTGAAAAAGTCAACTGAAATTGACCAGGGCATAACTTTCACATGGATTATCAGAAAAATTCCATCCAAAGCTCATTTTGAAGAGAAATACATTTCCTACAACTCATCTTCATACTTCAAGTCCAATAAATGCTCTCACAAAAAGTTATCAATTTCAA
Organism: Vicia faba; assembly: GCA_948472305.1. Taxonomy (NCBI): domain Eukaryota; kingdom Viridiplantae; phylum Streptophyta; class Magnoliopsida; order Fabales; family Fabaceae; genus Vicia; species Vicia faba. The sequence continues at coordinate 581,822,784 of OX451735.1, forward strand.
CATTATAGGTCATTTTCAAAAGTCAACAAAAAGGGACTTTAAGTCAAAGGCCATAACTTGAGATTGGTAAATCAAAATGCCATGGGACCAAAGGCATTGGTTAAAGGACTCAAAGACCTTTCCAAAATGTCCAAGAAAATGTGAAAAGCTTAAAAATTGAGCAAGTTATGCCTTGTGGAAGTTGGGAAATTTTTGGGAATTTTGAAAAGTCAACAATGGTTCAAATGACCTAAAAATGCAAATGGGCCCATTTTTCTTCCATGATCCATCATTCCAAGCCTATGCACGACCATTTGGCCCAAAGGGAAGTATTTTCTCAATTTTTAATTATTTATTTGAATTTATATTAATATTAATTCATTTAAATTATTTAAATATGTGAAAAATATAAACTTGACCTAAAAAAATATTTTCATGCATGTTTTACTATCAATATCACGTGCACATCCTAATTAGGCAAGTTTTGGTTTGATTTGAGCTGATTGAACAAAATTGCACATAAAAAAGATTCAAAAAAGATCTTACAAAATCAAATATGCAAATCATTGAATGCCATGGATATTGTTCAATTTTGTTGACCTAAAAGCTTCTATACATATTCAGAATCACAACCCTAAAGGAAGAAGACTCTAAGCTGCGCCCCAAAAGCCATTGCAACATTGAAAATTTTCCATAAAAACTCAAATCTGATTTCAAGGTTACAAGGTGATTCGAGACACCAAACCTATTTCAATAGCTTCCTTAAGCATTCCTGAAGGTATTCCAATCAATATCAACCACCAAAACGCCCTGAATCGGTATCATGAACTCAGACTGTATCTCAAAACTTTTGAAATCGTATATCATAATTCATACATCTTTTTGCATTTTTATTTATGAATTCTTGTTCAGTATGAAGTTTCCAAGCTAACCATTGTGTTTAATTGTCTTTTTATTGACCATACGCGATGATGCCATGAATGAGATTTAGGGTTTGCAGGTTTCAAAATTAGGGATTCTTAATACAAGCAAAATTAGACCATCCCAGTACCACCATTGCAATCAGCTCATCAAAATGAAGAAAGCTTAACCTTCGCGAACAATTTATGGAGCTTATAGCGCTATTCGCTATTTTTCTAAAAGTCCCCTAAGGCCATGCGTGCAAAACCGTTTCCATAGGATTCTGTTTCAGAAAAAATAAAAACAATGGGGAAGATGATGTGTTGGCAAGCATTGGTTGGATCTTTTAAATTTTCGCGCGTTTTAATTCATTAACGTTTTCTTTTCTTTTATAATATATACTAACTATTATATAACAAATGCATAAGCGATGGTTCAGTGGCAAGTGGTTGTGCTGGCAACGTTAAAGACCTGGGTTCAAGTCCCAGGTCTGAACAATTTCCATATTATTTTTGTATATTAATTCCTATGCAGCGCTCACAGTGAAAAACACCCTACACCTCATGATCCAAGCAGCCACGCGTCCTGGCAGGTCCATCAAAGGGCTCAGATCAAAGAACGTGTTGTGCCCAAGTCAACACGCTAGCACACGAATTGGCAAAAGTCAATGGATCCACTGCTTATTGGGCCTGATTTGCTGAACAATACCTCCTAAATTGGGGCCTGAACCCCCCCCCCTGGTTTGCTTTTCTTTTCATATTTTATTTTCTTAATTGTTATGTTATTTATTTTTTATTTGTTTTAATTAATTAATTATTTTTACAAAATATGAAAAATATCATAAAATCAGAAAAAGGCAAAAAATATAATATTTATTTTATTTTACTATTTTTGTAAATAAATGCATGTAAGTAAACTTAGTTTTAATTAGGTTATAATTTTAATCCTTTTAATAACTAAAATCCAAAAATAGAATTAGGTTTAATTTTTTATTCTTCTTAATTTCCCTTTTTACAATAATATTGCTTATTTTATTTATTTTCATAAATTAAATTTTTGCATGTAAATTAACTTAGATTTAAATTAGGTTAAAACTTAATATTTTTACAATAAACTTAAAAAACATTAGAATTAGGGTTTGACATTTTATTTTAATTTCAATCAATTCTTTTTTTCTTTTAAATCTTAAAAAACACAAAAATACCAAAAACATTTTCATTTAATTTTAATTAATTCATTAACTTTAATTTTTTGCAAAAGGGTCCAACGCCCATGTTCGTAACCTATTTAATGTCGCGTATTTATTTTATATCGTTTAAATAATTATGTACATGTCCCAAAGCCTTGTAACAATTTAACTTTTCGCACTTTTATTCGCACTTTTATTTTCCGTCAAATCGGGTCCGGTTTAATTTTGGCGATGTGGACCCGCGCCATTTGTAATAGTTGTAGATTTATTTTCCTCGCAAATATTAACTGTTAAATAAGCATGCAAGAATGTATGGCCTAAAAAATTAAAATCAAGCGTAGAACACAAATAAACATGACACATGAATTCGCACACACCACCCTTAGGGTACGCCTCACTGTTGCCTTTCGAAAGGTGATCGTCGAGTAGAGGACGTCTTAGTAAGTCCTCATGATCCGGGAACCTGGCATGAGGGTAGCTTCTAAGGTGTCTTCCCATTGCTCTGGTGATCACCATGTCCCTAAAACTCGAATTGACCCGAACACCTCCAACGGTGGTGCTACCTACCTCTCAATGGTGGGATGGAACTACTTCAAAGACATTTACACAGACGAATTCCTTAGGGTAGGTAGGTTCTCAAGGATACTTGCTCTAATTTCAAAACAAAATTCAAAGACTTTTCACACTGACACTTTTCAAAAGCTTTCAAAGCAAACTTTTCAAACACTCTGACGTACTAGTCGAACTGAAATTTTTCAAAGAAACTTTTTTAAACCCACATTGAAAAGCAAACAAACAATTTTGAAAACACATTGAGCAAGTATCTAAGAGCCCATGGATAACCATGGATAGAAAGGGTGCTAACACCTTCCCTTTCTATAACCTACCTCCCGAACCGAGAGCAACCTCTTTAAAGGAATTTTTCTATGCTTTTGTCCTTCCATTTGGAGAAAATAAAAGACGGTGGCGACTCTTGCTTCCGCGACATTTCGCGAACCAGCGTTAAACAGTCAGTTCCAGATCCACCGATCACAGAACTGGCGACTCTGCTGGGGACCAAACTTAAAGTGAGGTTTACCTTAGGGCTAGGTCATAACTATGTTTTCAATTGTCTTCTTTGCTTGCTTTATCATTGTGGGTTGCTTGGGAGTTCTATAGATCCTAAACCCGGATCTGGGGGATACCTTCTTAGAAAGTAGCAACAAGGCTGTGAGGGAACTGTGCGGGGTATACCGACATGGTTGAAACAGTCTGCTACGTTGATGTGGCACTTTGGTGTGTACCGGTAACCCTTGAGTTCAGTCAAGGAGAGTACGGGGCCTCCGCGTGGTGTCGTGAAGCATCAACAGACCTTAGGAACCTTAATTGAACTATCTTGGCCTCTTTAGGGTAGTGAGATAACTGACTTTGGTGCAGTCCGAGGTTGGTTGATACTCGATACTACGCTCAATTGAGGGTTGCTTTCCTGGAATATTTCGGTCGCCAGTTCAGTGGCTAAATCGAAACGATGAACAATGAAAGCAACCCCATGATATTGGGAACCTTAGAACCCGGTTACTTTGATTAGGACAGGTTGAACCCACCAACTTCAAGAGGGTACTACCCATACCCCATGCTGGCCTTAAACCTTAAGGGCTTGTCTTGTGTGCCTTGTGTGCCTTACATGTTTGTCTTTGTAAATATCTGTGGTGTGTTTAATCATAGCATCATGACATCATCCAGCATCATATGCATTGACTAACCATTTCAGGGGTTCGAATTTTCATCTTTGTTCTTGTTTTGTAGGACATGGAAACTGTTCGTAGAAAGACCATTCAAGTCAGTCTTGTAAGGATCCCTCCTCAGCTTAAGGAGCTTATATCCAGGATTCCCGAGAACTCTTCATTCAGTGAAAGGCATGGAAGCCTCATCAGCTTGGTCAACACCAACATTGAGGAAGATATGATAAAGGTCTTGTTCCAATTCTTTGACCCTCTGCATCACTGCTTTACCTTCTTGGACTATCAGTTGGTACCTACATTGGAGGAGTTCTCCCGGCTCCTGAAGATCCCTATCCTTGATCAGCTACCCTTCAATGGTACAGAAAAGGAACCAAAGCTAGAAGAGATTGCTAAAGCCTTGCACCTACAGTCATCTGACCTCAAGGGACATTGGGAAGTCAGAAGTGGTATCAAAGGGTTCTTAGCCAGGTTTCTGTTTGAAAAGGCCCTTGAATGTTGGAACTCCCTTGACTTGCAAGCTTTTGAAGAGGTTGTGGCCCTCCTTGTTTATGGTTTGGTGTTGTTCCCTAACCCAGATCAGCTCATTGATATCAGTACTGTCCAGATCTTTATGTCCAGGAATCCTATACCTACATTGCTGGGGGACATCCTTCACTCATGTTACACTCGAACCATGAGAAAAAGAGGTGTCCTTATGTGTTGCACTCCTCTCCTGGGAAGGTGGTTTATTTCGCACCTTCCCCAATCAGTCCTGAAGAATGAGCGGGGTTTGAGATGGTCACAACGGTTGATGACTCTTACACATGCAGATATACATTGGTGTCCTAGATCCAGAGGAGATGTCACTATCATTGATCGTTGTGGGGAGTACCCTAATGTTCCTTTACTTGGAATCAGATGAGGTATTACTTATAGCCCATGCCTGGCTTGGAGACAGTTTGGTTATGCTCGGAGGGACGGTCCCCATGACATGTTAATTCCTGACATAGTTTTTGACTTCGACAATGATACTCAAGGACTTCGTCAGAGATTTATCAGAGCCTGGAGGATGCCCAGTAGGATAGACAGCAAAACACTGGGGCACAGGAACTCCATCCCTTTGGAGCCTTATCTCAAATGGGTACGCGCCCGCTCTCAGAAGTTAGTGATGCCTTATCCTCACATGCTCCCAGTAATCAAAGAACCAATCTCGGAAGGGGAAGTGTCCTACACTATTCAGCACCCTGATATGCCCACATCCTGGGAAGAGATGCAGAAGAGCTGGGTCCAGCTTAAGGAGGAAAGGAATTCTCTTGAGACTAGTCTGCAGGCCAGTGAAAAGAAGGTCTTGGAGCTCACCCGCCTGTTGCATGAGGAGAGGAATCTCAACACCTACATAGCTCCGAAAAGGATGCGCAGTGTATTTTGGGATTGACTTGACTTTTGTACTTTTGCCCATGAGGCCTTGATGTCTTAAACAATGATTTCTTTAATGATAACGTGTGTTCCTTTTTGTCTACAACAAATTTGAACCTTCGAACCCTTGAATGCATTGCATACGCATTTCATACATCATGTGCATAACAGGTTTTTCCCCTTTTCAGGTTGCTTACAGTTCTTCGCTGTTTATTTCAGCATCATGAATCCCGGATCTGAATCAACCGAGACATCAATCAAGGCTCTTCAGGCGCAGAATGCGCAGTTTCAATAACTAATCAAGGGTCTGGCTAAAGGCCAAGAAGAACTGAAGGCTATGCTCCTGAAGAAGGAGAAGAAGAAGAAAAGAAGAACTGTTCTATTCAACTCGGGCCGAAGGTTTGGCAATACTCTGCAGCATGAAGAGGCCGGTTCTTCTGTTGGCAAGAGTCCTTCTCAGGCAGAAGTGAAGGTTCCTAGTCCGGTCGTCTCCGACAACGAGACAGATTTTGATGAAGAGCAGTACCCTCCTTCCGACGACAGGTACAAACAACTGGAGGACAGGTTGAAGGCTATGGAGGTGCAACAGGCACCTGGGCTGGATTTCGGAGATCTGGGTTTGTCGACTGGTGTGATTATCCCGCATAAATTCAAAGCACCATCCTTCTCGAAGTATGACGGGGCGTCTTGTCCCAAGCTGCACTTAAGGTCCTATGTTCGGAAAATTCAGCCGTACTCTGCGGACAAGAATCTATGGATCCACTTCTTCCAGGAGAGTCTTTCAGGGACTCATCTCGAATGGTTCTATCAGCTGGATGGGACCAAAGTTCGTAACTGGGAGGAGCTGGCTACTGCTTTCTACAAGCAGTATTAGTATAATGCCGACCTTGCCCCCACACGTACCCAACTCCAGGGTATGGCGTTAGGCGCAAGCGAAGGTTTTAAGGAGTACGCTCAGAAGTGGAGAGACCTGGCTGGCAGGGTGCAGCCACCATTGACTGATCGGGAGCTGGTTGACATGTTCTTGGGGACCCTATCTGGGCCGTTTTTCAACCATCTCATTGGGAATTCTTCTGCTGGTTTCACTGATTTAATCTTGACTGGAGAGAGGATTGAAGCTGGGTTAAAATCTGGAAAAATTCCGAAGGGTGCATCATCCAGTGCTGAGAAGAAACCCTTCAAGAAGGAGTCTAGCGCCGTATATGGTTCCAGGAGATCAGAGAGAAATGAACACCACCAATCTGTCAGTGCGGTAATGATTGCTAAGCCTGCTGCCGCTCCCCGGCCAAACAATACTCAGAAGGTGGAAAGACCCCGGAGAGAATTCTCCCGTTTAAACATGACCTTGTCGCAGATCCTGCCACAGTTGCTCTCAACTAATTTAGTGACTGTCAGGGAGGCGCCGAAGTTTCCAAATACTGCATCCCCCAAGTACAACCCGAATGCTCGTTGTACTTATCATTCAGAAAGCCCGGGGCACTCTACTGATGACTGTTGGGCGTTGAAGAATAAGGTGCAAGACCTTATCGACGCAAAGGAGATACAATTCGAAGCGCCTGCAAAGCCGAATGTAGTTACTGCCCCTATGCCTCAGCACGGGGTAAATGCTGTTGATGAAGACGTTTATGCTGTCTCTGTGGATGATCTAGCCACTCCTCTAAAGATCGTTAAGAAGAACCTACTGCAGGCCGGTTTATTTCCGGGTTGTAGTGAGGGTTGCCTGTTCTGTGTTGTGTCCCCATCCGGTTGTCCCTTGCTAAAGTTAGGCATCCAAAGCTTAATGGATAGCAAGGAGATTCTATTCAAGAAGTCTGTTGTTCGTTTGGTTCCAATAGAAGAAGTCTCTGTGGTGACTATCTTCAATAATCCAATCCCGGCTCTCCAGAGGAAGCCCGTCCAAATTCTGACCGTTGCACCCGTTATTATCACTGTTCCAGGGCCCCTGCCCTATGTATCTGATAAAGCTGTCCCTTGGCACTATGGGGCAGATGTATATATAAACGGGATTAAACAAGAGCTCAACGCTGGCGCCAGCATCTGTGACATCACTGGCCCAGCCAAAGTTACCCGCAGTGGCAGGCTCTTCTCGCCTGACATTGCACCACCTGCTGCCCGAAGACTGCTCCTGATAATTCCTACAAGTACACCTATTCCTGTTGCTGATCAAGCTGTTGTTCCTGCTGTTAATCCGATTGTTTCTCCTGCTGCCGAGTCATCCAATGCTCGGGGCAAGGGAATTGAAGTTGAGCCTGCCCAGATGGAGGCACCCATACCCATAGCTGCTGAGGCCTCCCCACAAGAAATGGAGGAGATTCTGAAGATTATAAAGAAGAGCGATTTTAATGTTGTGGAACAGCTGGGGCATACGCCCTCCAAGATCTCCATGCTCTCTTTATTGCTGTGCTCCGAGGCCCATGCAAAGGCCCTAATATCATTCCTCAAGACGGCCCATGTGCCACATGAAACCTCTGCGGTCCAGTTCACTGATTGCGTGGCAAGCCTGACGGCAGACAACGGTTTAGGTTTCTCAGATGCTGACTTGACCACAAAAGGGAGAGACCATAATGATGCTCTGCATGTCTCAATTGAATGCAGGGGCACCACCTTGGCACATGTGTTGGTCGATACTGGGTCATCTTTAAATGTGCTACCCAAGAAGGCTTTGGATCGTCTAGATTGTGAAGGCCTGGAATTGAAACCCAGCAACATCATCGTCAGGGCCTTTGATGGTTTAAAGAGGATGGTCCATGGGGAGGTTGACATTCCGATTCGTGTGGGCTCTCAGGTGTTTGACTCCACTTTTTATGTGATGGATATCCGTCCATCTTACTCTTGTCTGTTGGGTCGACCCTGGATACATAAGGCTGGGGCAGTGACCTCTACCTTGCATCAAAAGCTGAAGTACCCCGTCAGAGGGAAGATTGTCACGGTGCAAGGAGAGGAAGAATATATGGTAAGCCACCTAAACTCGTTCAGATACATTGAAATGGACGGGGAGTTTATTGAAACCCCCTTTCAGCACTTCGAGGAGGTGTTTCCAATTGCGGCAGAAACAACAGAAGCAAGTGGTCCTTTGAAGATGGCCTCTCTGAAGGATGCCAGGGCTGTGGTGAAGAAGGGTGAATGTGCCGACTGGGGCAGACTTCCAGACTTCACCCAGAAGACTGATAAACTTGGGCTGGGTTTCACCTCAGAAGGTCAGAGAGCTATGAGGAAAGCAAAGATCGGAAGACCTCCGGTATTTATTAAAAGTTCAGAAGCGAATGCTGTTGGGGAAGACCATGAAGTGGACGAAGCTGAATTCAACAGCTGGATCTATCCGACGGCCGAAGACGGATTGAACAATTGGAGTGCAAAGGACCATACCCCTGTTACCTTTGTGACGTAGTAATAAATTTCTTTGTTTCGTTATATTTTGTAATAAACAATGATAAACTCTATGGCCCGGTGTCTTACCCGAGGCACCGTGGTTCTATTTGTGAGGGCATACAAACTGTCATTTTATACATCATGAATGAAAATCTTGGACGTACTTTTCGCATTGCAAATATTGTGTTCCTTTTCTGTCTTTCTTTTCCTTTACATAATTTTCAAAAAAACAGCTGTATTTACACACACACTCACTCATACAGGTTCCAATCCACTCTGGATCTCACTGATAACAACTCTGCTAATGCCAGTTATGACTTCGAAAATCCGATCAACTTAGCCGAAGACGAAGGTGAAGATGATTGCGAAGTGCCTGGCGAGCTCGCAAGATTGTTGCTTCAGGAAGAGAGGGCAATTCAACCCCATGAAGAGCCAGTGGAAACCATAAACCTGGGTACTGAGGCAGATAGAAAAGAGGTAAAGATTGGTGCCAACCTAGAGCTCAGCGTGAAGCAACGGTTAACCAAGATGTTACATGACTATATGGAGATCTTTGCCTGGTCCTACGAAGACATGCTCGGGTTGGATACCGATATTGTTGTCCATCATTTGCCGACTAGGGAAGACTGCCCTCCAGTTAAACAAAAGGTTCGTCGGATGCGTCCAGAGATATCCGAGAAGATTAAAGCCGAAGTCATGAAACAGTTTGATGCCGGTTTCCTTGCAGTGACTTCTTACCCTCAGTGGGTTGCTAACGTGGTGCCGGTACCTAAAAAGGACGGTAAGGTCAGAATGTGTGTTGATTATAGGGATCTGAACAGGGCCAGCCCCAAGGATGACTTCCCCTTACCTCACATTGATGTCCTTGTTGATAATACAGCTCAGCACAAGGTATTCTCTTTCATGGATGGCTTTTCAGGCTACAATCAGATCAAGATGGCACCTGAAGACATGGAAAAGACTACATTTGTTACTCAGTGGGGCACCTTCTGTTACAAGGTCATGCCGTTCGGATTAAAGAATGCTGGGGCAACCTACCAACGTGCCATGGTTGCCTTATTTCATGACATGATCCATCACGAGCTAGAAGTGTATGTGGACGACATGATCGCTAGGTCCCAGACTGAGGAAGAGCATCTAGATCATCTACAGAAGTTGTTCGATCGGTTGAAACTGTACAAGCTGAGATTGAACCCGAACAAGTGCACCTTCGGGGTAAGATCGGGAAAGTTACTAGGCTTCGTGGTCAGTGATAAAGGTATTCAAGTGGACCCTGCTAAGGTCAAAGCTATTCAAGAGATGCCAGTTCCTAGGACAGAGAAGGAAGTCAGAGGCTTTTTAGGACGCCTGAATTACATCACTCGATTCATCTCTCATCTGACCGCTACCTGTGAGCCAATCTTCAAGCTGCTGAAGAAAGATCAGGTAGTATGTTGGAACGATGAATGTCAGGCTGCTTTCGACAAAATCAAAGAGTATCTCCAAGAACCACCTATCCTTATGCCACCGGTTGAAGGGAGACCTCTGATACTATACCTGACAGTGCTGGACAACTCAATGGGGTGTGTGCTGGGGCAGCATGACGAGTCTGGCCGAAAAGAGCACGCCATTTATTACCTTAGCAAAAAGTTTACCGACTGTGAGACCCGATACTCACTGCTTGAGAAAACTTGTTGCGCTTTGGTATGGGCTGCTCGCCGACTGAGACAGTATATGCTGACTCACACTACCTTGTTGATCTCAAAAATGGATCCTATAAAGTACATATTCGAAAAGCCTGCTCTGTCCGGGAGAATTGCAAGATGGCAAATGATCTTGACGGAATACGACATTCAGTACACAACCCAGAAAGCCATCAAGGGGAGTGTATTGGCAGACCACTTAGCTCATCAAGCTGTAGATGACTACCAATCAATGAACTTCGAGTTTCCGGATGAAAGCATCATGATAGTAACAGACTGTGAAGTACCTGGACCGGATGAAGGACCTGAACCAGGATCCCGATGGTCTATGCACTTTGACGGAGCTTCCAATGCTTTGGGAAACGGTATCGGCGCCATCATCATATCCCCACAAGGTACTCATACTCCACTCACTGCCCGGCTGTGTTTCAACTGTACCAACAACATGGCGGAGTATGAGGCATGTATCATGGGTCTTCAAGTTGTGATCGACCTAAGGATCAAATTTCTAAGTGTCTTCGGAGATTCCGCTCTTGTGATCAATCAGATCAAGGGAGAGTGGGATACGAAACATCCAAACTTGATTCCTTACAGAGAATGTGTGTTGACCTTGATTCCCCACTTCACGGAGATAACCTTTGAGCACTTTCCAAGAGAAGAGAATCAGTTAGCGGATGCGTTAGCTACAATGTCTTCAATGTTCAGGGTCAAATGGGATAATGAAGCTCCCCGGATCATCATCTGGAAACTGGATGAACCGGCATACTGTTGTGATCTCGAAACTGAGTTGGTGACTGAGAAGCCTTGGTACCACGAAGTGAAGAGATATCTGGAAGCTCAGGAATACCCTGAAGGTGCCTCTGTCAACGATAAGAAATTACTGAGGAGGTTCGCAGCAAAGTTCTTCCTAAGCAACAGCATCTTGTACAAGCGAAACCATGATTCAACCTTACTGCGTTGTGTGGATAAGACTGAAGCGGAAAGAATCATGGAAGAGCTACATGAAGGGACCTTTGGTACGCATTCCAGTGGGCACACTATGGCTAAGAAAATCCTACGGGCAGGATATTACTGGTCCACAATGGAAGCTGACTGTTACCAACACTCCAGGACATGCCACAAGTGCCAGATCTATGCAGATAAAGTGCATGTTCCTCCGGTTCCCCTGAATGTTCTGATTGCGCCTTGGCCGTTTGCAATGTGGGGTATAGACATGATCGGCGAGATCAAACCTACGGCATCTAATGGACATCGCTTCATCCTAGTGGCGATTGACTATTTTACAAAGTGGGTTGAGGCAGCATCCTATGCTACAGTAACCAAGACTGTTGTGGCACGGTTTATTCGGCACAATCTGATCTGTCGGTACGGCGTCCCTGAGCGAATTATTACAGACAACGGTACCAATCTGAACAACAAGATGATTGCTGAGCTTTGCGAACAGTTCAAGATACAGCACCACAATTCTTCTCCTTACAGACCGAAGATGAATGGGGCTGTAGAAGCAGCTAACAAAAACATCAAGAAGATCGTGCAAAAAATGACAGTAACTTACAAAGATTGGCACGAGATGTTACCGTTCGCTCTGCATGGGTACCGTACCTCAGCTAGGACGTCAACCGGGGCAACTCCCTTCTCTCTGGTTTATGGCATGGAGGCAGTCTTGCCGATTGAAGTACAAATTCCCTCTCTCCGGATAATGAAGGACGCAAATCTAGACGAAGATGATTGGATCCAGACACGACTTGATCAACTCAACCTCGTTGACGAAAAAAGACTTGCTGCTATCTGTCATGGTCAGACATATCAAAAACGAATGATCAGGGCATTTAACAAAAAGGTCAGGCCGCAGGAATATCAAGTTGGGGATCTGGTTATCAAGAGAATCATCCTTCCTCAAAGTGATCCAAGGGGCAAATGGACCCCTACGTATGAAGGGCCATTTGTGGTTAAACATGTGTTCTCAGGAGGAGCAATGATATTAACCAACATGGATGGTGACGACCTTCCTCATCCCGCCAATGCAGACATAGTTAAAAAATACTACGCATGAAAAAGACCCGCTAGGCTGACATGCCTAGGCAAAAATTAGGGCTTCCCGTCGAACCAAAAGGGTTCGGGCAAAATGAAGGGATGAAAAAATAAAAAAAATCTGTACACCCGGCAAGTCGAAAACCTGAAAAGGCGGCTTGGGCAAAAATGGGTATCCCGGTGGACTGAAAACCCGAAAGGGCGGTCCAGGCAAAAATTAGGGATAAAAGCGTAATACTATGTCTCATTGGATCACTTTGCATCCAGAATCTGGTATCTGCATCAAGCTCAAACGGCATCGATCAGTCAGCTTCACCCTCAACCAAGGTCATCAAGTGATGAGACGCTCGGAGTTATAAAGGCAATAGCAGAGTTGAAACCCAGTGGATCATTCATCTTTCACACAGCTGTTTTATTTTCTTTTGTACAAAACTTGTATAAACTCTTTTGATCGGCGGCGTACCTCTTACTAGGACGTCAGCCTCTTGTACACAAAACGCCTATTCAGGCCATTCAAAAATCAATACAAATATATTTTTCAGTTAAACGTGCCAAGTGTTTTTCTTTTTTCTGTTTTGTTTTGCGAAGAACGTCCAAGGTTCAATTTGTGATATATGCATTGACAATAATTTGCTAACTCATAAATATTTTCATACGAAACAAAGGAATTAGTTGCAGGTGACACTAGAAACAGGGGCAATAAAGAGTTGTCTAAACAATCCAATTGTTCTATCCTCCAAGGTACCAAGGTAGGTTCAGCTAAAGAACACGACCAGTACATATTAGTTCCCCAGAGAGTAAAACAATACATTCTTCTCCAAGCAAATCATCAAATATCAAGGAAATTGAGTATCCTCCAGCCGATCTCAAACATTCCCCAGCAGCATATATTCTTAACAAGCATCCCCGGCAGTCTTGGTCTAAAGATTGTTCCCCGGCGGCGTATCAACATTCAAAGGAATCACTTCCCCCGCAGTTCAAAACTCCCCCAAAGAGCCCAATCCAGTTCCCCAGGAGAGTTGGAATCCACATATCCCCAAGCAGTAAGCTTACCCCCAGTAAATTCTGGAAGCTTATCCTCACAGAGCATGAACGCGTCGTCCGGCTTTATTTAAAGAGTTATTTCCTTAACAGGATATAACTGGGTTATCCTCAGCCAAAAGCCATGGAAAGAGCGTCGTCGACAAAGTCTTCTTACCCCAGCGAAGTCCGTCAACACTTCATACAACAACGGTATCCTCAGCAAGTCATTCTCAATAATTCAAGCAAAGCATCCCTATCCCCACAGAGTACCGCTTCCCAGCATAGTCGCTAGAGTATCTTTTCTCCCCGCAGACTCTTCATTTGCCAAGTTTATTCCTCAACGGAGTTATCTTCTCCTACCGGTATTCTTGCAGTTATCATCCCCAGCGGAAGCAAAATCTATTCTTCAATGTCAGCCCAGGATACAACTTCCCGGCACCCGTCAAGGATTCACTTTCCTAGACGAAAACATACATAAAACTTCACATACATCATCATAGCATGCATAACGCACTGCATCATACAAGTCTCCTTTATGTTGAGAACATCATTGCTTGATCCATATCATGCATTGCATATGACTGACTTTTACCTTTCAGGAAAGATGCAGTTTAAAGTCTCAATCACATTTCAAGACCTAGACCGGTTCAGTTAAATCGACCCTAAGATTTTCCTGATGCTTATCCAGTCAAAGGCCTTCTCTGGTTCAGTCAGATCGACCCTAAGATCTCCCTGATTCTTATCCAGTTGAGGATGTTTCAAGACCTAGACCGGTTCAGTTAAATCGACCCTAAGATTTTCCTGATGCTTATCCAGTCAAAGGCCTTCTCTGGTTCAGTCAGATCGACCCTAAGATCTCCCTGATGCTTATCCAGTTGAAGATGTTTCAAGACCTTGTCCGGTTCAGTTAAATCGACCCTAAGATTTTCCTGATGCTTATCCAGTCAAAGGCCTTCTCTGGTTCAGTCAGATCGACCCTAAGATCTCCCTGATGCTTATCCAGTTGAAGATATTCCAAGACCTTGTCCGGTTCAGTTAAATCGACCCTAAGATTTTCTTGATGCTTATCCAGTCAAAGGCCTCCTCTGGTTCAGTCAGATCGACCCTAAGATCTCCCTGATTCTTATCCCAGTAGAAGACACCCAAGATTTTTCTCAACGAGCGTTGTTGAAGTTAAAATCGCCCAAGGTTCTCTTACCATCCATGCTAAGGCAGTAACCATCCCTGGTTCATTCATCAGCGTTTGAAGCTCCAGACTCAGCTCCTGTAACCAGTCAGGACACATCTATACCAAGCATCTAAAATCAGCTCCTGCAACGTGTCAGGTACTCATTTTTCTTTTGCAGGTATGCAGGTTCTCGCTAAGGAATCTCTTACGCGATCAACACCCAGATGGCATCTATGAGCCCATCATCCTATCCATCAACCTCTAAATGGCATCTATAAGCCCATTCCCCCCATCACTGCTACTATGCAAGCGCAAATTTCTGGGCACTCTAGTGTTCAATCATCTTCTACCCTCGGATTACGAAAGGCACGTCAGCCAATCTGCATCCTCAGGTCTAAGAAGATTGAACAGGGGCAACTGTTGTACCCCAAAATTTGCCCTCCCATATTCTTCAAGAAATTGCCAAGCCAAGTCACAAAATTCCCCAAGGGTTATGTAGTTCAACTGTCTCCTATACAGTCAAAACTAGGGTTTGTGTTCTGATCAAGAGAACGAAGTTTTCAAAGGCCCAATCAAGTCTCATATGCTTATAAACATGGTCAAGCATCCTCATATCAAGTTTCAAGGCATTCAGCTCAAAATTGCACAGTCAAAACCCTAAATTGCACTACAGTCAACTGTAGGGGTAAAATGGTCATTTGACAGTCAAAAGTTCAAATTTTTGGTCAACATATCATTTTGAAGCCACAAACATCATTTGATCAATGCTTGATCATGATTCTCAAAATTTGGCTCAGAAAATCATCAAGATGCAAAAGTTTCCTTATTTGGACAGCTGAAAAAGTCAACTGAAATTGACCAGGGCATAACTTTCACATGGATTATCAGAAAAATTCCATCCAAATCTCATTTTGAAGAGAAAGACATTTCCTACAACTCATCTTCATATTCCAAGTCCAAGAAATGCTCTCACAAAAAGTTATCAATTTCAACATTATAGGTCATTTTCAAAAGTCAACAAAAAGGGACTTTAAGTCAAAGGCCATAACTTGAGATTGGTAAATCAAAATGACATGGGACCAAAGGCATTGGTTAAAGGACTCAAAGAAATTTCCAAAATGTCCAAGAAAATGTGAAAAGCTTAAAAATTGAGCAAGTTATGCCTTGTGGAAGTTGGGAAATTTTTGGGAATTTTGAAAAGTCAACAATGGTTCAAATGACCTAAAAATGCAAATGGGCCCATTTTTCTTCCATGATCCATCATTCCAAGCCTATGCACGAACATTTGGCCCAAAGGGAAGTATTTTCTCAATTTTTAATTATTTATTTGAATTTATATTAATATTAATTCATTTAAATTATTTAAATATGTGAAAAATATAAACTTGACCTAAAAAAATCTTTTCATGCATGTTTTACTATCAATATCACGTGCACATCCTAATTAGGCAAGTTTTGGTTTGATTTGAGCTGATTGAACAAAATTGCACATAAAAAAGATTCAAAAAAGATCTTACAAAATCAAATATGCAAATCATTGAATGCCATGGATATTGTTCAATTTTGTTGACCTAAAAGCTTCTATACATATTCAGAATCACAACCCTAAAGGAAGAAGACTCTAAGCTGCGCCCCAAAAGCCATTGCAACATTGAAAATTTTCCATAAAAACTCAAATCTGATTTCAAGGTTACAAGGTGATTCGAGACACCAAACCTATTTCAATAGCTTCCTTAAGCATTCCTGAAGGTATTCCAATCAATATCAACCACCAAAACGCCCTGAATCGGTATCATGAACTCAGACTGTATCTCAAAACTTTTGAAATCGTATATCATAATTCATACATCTTTTTGCATTTTTATTTATGAATTCTTGTTCAGTATGAAGTTTCCAAGCTAACCATTGTGTTTAATTGTCTTTTTATTGACCATACGCGATGATGCCATGAATGAGATTTAGGGTTTGCAGGTTTCAAAATTAGGGATTCTTAATACAAGCAAAATTAGACCATCCCAGTACCACCATTGCAATCAGCTCATCAAAACGAAGAAAGCTTAACCTTCGCGAACAATTTATGGAGCTTATAGCGCTATTCGCTATTTTTCTAAAAGTCCCCTAAGGCCATGCGTGCAAAACCGTTTCCATAGGCTTCTGTTTCAGAAAAAATAAAAACAATGGGGAAGATGATGTGTTGGCAAGCATTGGTTGGATCTTTTAAATTTTTGCGCGTTTTAATTCATTAACGTTTTCTTTTCTTTTATAATATATACTAACTATTATATAACAAATGCATAAGCGATGGTTCAGTGGCAAGTGGTTGTGCTGGCAACGTTAAAGACCTGGGTTCAAGTCCCAGGTCTGAACAATTTCCATATTATTTTTGTATATTAATTCCTATGCAGCGCTCACAGTGAAAAACACCCTACACCTCATGATCCAAGCAGCCACGCGTCCTGGCAGGTCCATCAAAGGGCTCAGATCAAAGAACGTGCTGTGCCCAAGTCAACACGCTAGCACACGAATTGGCAAAAGTCAATGGATCCACTGCTTATTGGGCCTGATTTGCTGAACAATACCTCCTAAATTGGGGCCTGAACCCCCCCTGGTTTGCTTTTCTTTTCATATTTTATTTTCTTAATTGTTATGTTATTTATTTTTTATTTGTTTTAATTAATTAATTATTTTTACAAAATATGAAAAATATCATAAAATCAGAAAAAGGCAAAAAATATAATATTTATTTTATTTTACTATTTTTGTAAATAAATGCATGTAAGTAAACTTAGTTTTAATTAGGTTATAATTTTAATCCTTTTAATAACTAAAATCCAAAAATAGAATTAGGTTTAATTTTTTATTCTTCTTAATTTCCCTTTTTACAATAATATTGCTTATTTTATTTATTTTCATAAATTAAATTTTTGCATGTAAATTAACTTAGATTTAAATTAGGTTAAAACTTAATATTTTTACAATAAACTTAAAAAACATTAGAATTAGGGTTTGACGTTTTATTTTAATTTCAATCAATTCTTTTTTTCTTTTAAATCTTAAAAAACACAAAAATACCAAAAACATTTTCATTTAATTTTAATTAATTCATTAACTTTAATTTTTTGCAAAAGGGTCCAACGCCCATGTTCGTAACCTATTTAATGTCGCGTATTTATTTTATATCGTTTAAATAATTATGTACATGTCCCAAAGCCTTGTAACAATTTAACTTTTCGCACTTTTATTCGCACTTTTATTTTCCGTCAAATCGGGTCCGGTTTAATTTTGGCGATGTGGACCCGCGCCATTTGTAATAGTTGTAGATTTATTTTCCTCGCAAATATTAACTGTTAAATAAGCATGCAAGAATGTATGGCCTAAAAAATTAAAATCAAGCGTAGAACACAAATAAACATGACAAGACAAATAACTGAAACATGACACATGAATTCGCACACACCACCCTTAGGGTACGCCTCACTGTTGCCTTTCGAAAGGTGATCGTCGAGTAGAGGACGTCTTAGTAAGTCCTCATGATCTGGGAACCTGGCATGAGGGTAGCTTCTAAGGTGTCTTCCCATTGCTCTGGTGATCACCATGTCCCTAAAACTCGAATTGACCCGAACACCTCCAACGGTGGTGCTACCTACCTCTCAATGGTGGGATGGCACTACTTCAAAGACATTTACACAGACGAATTCCTTAGGGTAGGTAGGTTCTCAAGGATACTTGCTCTAATTTCAAAACAAAATTCAAAGACTTTTCACACTGACACTTTTCAAAAGCTTTCAAAGCAAACTTTTCAAACACTCTGACGTACTAGTCGAACTGAAATTTTTCAAAGAAACTTTTTTAAACCCACATTGAAAAGCAAACAAACAATTTTGAAAACACATTGAGCAAGTATCTAAGAGCCCATGGATAACCATGGATAGAAAGGGTGCTAACACCTTCCCTTTCTATAACCTACCTCCCGAACCGAGAGCAACCTCTTTAAAGGAATTTTTCTGTGCTTTTGTCCTTCCATTTGGAGAAAATAAAAGACGGTGGCGACTCTTGCTTCCGCGACATTTCGCGAACCAGCGTTAAACAGTCAGTTCCAGATCCACCGATCACAATTTGCTTTCAATGCACAGTACCGTTGCTTACTTAATGCAAGTTCTGGCTTGGCTCATTCTGATTCTGCTTCGCTGCTGATGAACTATTGTGTTTCTGTATCAGAGTATTAAGCGCAGTCTTGTTCATCAGGCTTCAGCATGTACGTGAGTTGATCATCTGATTTTGACGTTCTGATGTAGCAACTTCTGATGCTGGTGTCTGAAATCAAGTTCTGATGCTGAATAGATGTGATCTTGCTTATTTCAATCAGCGTATCTGCAAGTCAGAACATAATAATTTTAGGCAGCAGATAGTTCAAACATGAAACTTATAAATACTATATCTTTTCACTTTGTTATCATCAAAACTTAAATATAGGGTAGTAGATTCAAACATTGTTCTAACAATCTCCCCCTTTTTGATGATGACAAAAACTAGATATTTTAAATGAAAATAACGTGAAAAGGTATCTGGAATATGTATCAGAATAAGAAGTAAAGGAATAAGGAGTAAGGAAATACTCCCCCTGAGTTTATTACTTCCCTTTGATTATACGCGTTCTTCAGAATCAGATCTTTTTGCCTTTCTTTGAACATCAGAGTATCAGAGTCTTTGACTTATCAGAAGCTTTGTGTCAGAGCAGAGCTTCAGAGCTTTGCTTTGGATCAGAGTATTAGGACGATCAGAACTTCATATTGATCAGAGCAACATTGATCAGAGCTTCTAGTCTTCAGAGTGTCCAGGAGCTTCCTTGTGCCTGTAGACTTTAAACAAAACAGAAAAAAAACATTTCAAGTAATAAAGTTAGAATGTTTGAGAACTTCTGTCTAGTTAGCCGTTATTGATTTAAATATCATTCTTGTTCTCCCCCTTTTTGTCAGCAATCAAAAAGTGTTGGTGATGTGCTAAAACAATTAAGATCAGAAAAACTAATGATATTAATATAGTTCAGAATCAAAACGAGAAAATATTACAAGACATAATCAAACAGTACATCAGAAAATCAGGGAAAACATAAAAAAAAGGTCATGTATGAAAAAGATTAAGGTTGAGGAGGCAAGCGTGTGAACAGGCTCTCCAGCATGGCTTGAATCTTTTCAGAAGTCTCATTCTGCTTATGCACCAAGCTGACAACAGTGTCAATCTTGCTGTCCTGCACATCCATTCTCTCTTTCATCTTCTGATCGTTTTCATCCATCCGCTGCTGTAGACGCATGTCATTCAGCCTTAGTTCTTCCAGAGTCTGCCTGTCCAAGGCAACTTGAGAAGCATCAGAAGGAGGAGGCTTCTCAGAACTTTCAGCAACATCTTCTGCTTGACTTTCAGCCTGAATGGTCTTGTCTTCTTCTGATGGTTGCACCTTTGCAGCTTGCTGTTTCTCAGACCAAGGTTCACTGTCCAGAGGGAGCACGTCCTCTTTCAGAAGCATACTTCCAACTTCATTCAGAAGCTTGCTGAAATTTTGTTGTGCCTGCTCATAGTTGATATCCTGCAACTTGAGGGCTTCAGCACGTACCCAAAGTCTGAACTGTGACCAGAGCTGATCAGAAGCAGCTGGGTCAATCATCCCAGGACAGACTTGCTTCAAAGAAGCAATCCATTGCAGCACACCTGTTTCAAAATTCAAAATACCAGAGCCAACATCTGGTTGCTTTGGTTTTGGGATGGCAATTTTGTGTTTTAGATCAGCAAGACGGTCAAGACTGGTTAAGTCAATGAAAGTCCTGCTGGGGTTTTCAAAGGTTTTCTGAGAGGCTGTTTGTTTTGGAGAAGGGGTATCAGAATCAGATATTTCGATTGGAGTGGGTGGTGTTTTGGGAGTCTTTGGTGGTGTCGATTCTGATGAGGATGGTAACTGGGGCATGATAACAGTGGTTCCACATGGCAACTGAATTGCCAGCGGTGATGGTTGAGGTGAGTGAGGGTCAGATTGAAGTGGTGAAGGTGGATTAATTTCTGGTTGGGGAGAGGGAGGTGGAATCTCTGATTGCTCAGGGATCAGAGGTTCTTCTGAGAGTGGTTGTTGTTGTGGTTCTGGTTGTTGTTGTTGTTGTTCTGGTTGTGGAGGAGGAACATTTTGTGGTTCAGAGTTTGGTTGAGCAGAGGCATGTTGACGCTCAATATCAGCCAGCACTTGGTCAAGTGCTGTTGTTGTTGAAATTGTTGGTTGTTTGGGGTGTTTGGTTCTAGGTCTTCTGAGTTTTAATGCCTCAGAAGGGTCTTCTTCTTGTATGGTTTCATCAATGGTAGGGATGGGAATTGATATTCTATGAGAGGTTTGAGGAGGGATAGATGCTGGAATAG
The DNA here is from genome assembly GCA_948472305.1 of Vicia faba. NCBI lineage: Eukaryota > Viridiplantae > Streptophyta > Magnoliopsida > Fabales > Fabaceae > Vicia > Vicia faba. The sequence continues at coordinate 581,843,640 of OX451735.1, forward strand.
TAAAAGAATTTGAAATAGGAGCAGCAGATGAAATACCTCTTTTCTTTAGAGTCTGCTGAGATGATCCTTCTGATGGCGCTTTCCTCTTCTTTGTCTTCTTCAGAGTCACTTCTGGTTGGGGTTGACGCAGATCTCTGATATTCAGCTTTGGATCTGTATCATCTGCCTTGTACGCATCTGGGTACCTGAGAAACATCTCTGGTTTGGATTCCATTTCAGAAAATATCGGAAAATCACTCAGAGGCACTCTTCTGCTGGAGATATCAGCAGTGGAAGTGGCTCTGGGTTCCTTCTGAATATTTTCTATCAGCTTCATCTTTTTCAGATTCTTTGCGTTCAGAGGTTTCCCAATTGTTGGTTCAATAGTGCTCAGCTCTTGAGCTTCTATCAGATGCTCAATCAGCCTATTCTCTGTCAGAATATCTGATATCAGCCTTCCAAACGGTATCCAGTCCCTCTTGGTTCTTTCTTCTTCCCTTGTTTCTTTCACACTGGTTTTGAGATGGTTGAACAGGAAGTGAGCCAGATTGATCTTTATCTTCTGATCAATAAAGTAGATCAGAAACTGCTGATCCACATTTATATAATCAGGAGAACTTGTTGGTTTCCTGTGGTTGAAGCACCCTAGAACAATCTTAGCCCATACTCTGCAATGATCCTTCAGATCCTTAATCTTGCTGCTGGGCATCCCAAGAGTGAAAATCCTGTTAGCTACCACACCTGTATCAGCATATCTTTCAGCCATGTCCACACAACGGACGCCACCACCACTTTGACCGATTAGCCTTGCAATGAGATCTTCAGAAATCACAATCTTCTTCCCCATAACAGAGGAGATGACTAGATGTTTTGAAACTTTGGCGTGAATCCAAAATTCCTTGACCAGCGCTGGGAATGTTGGTCCAACCAACCTATCGAAATACCTTTCCCACTTTTGAGCCCTAACTTCTTCAGTTAGGTCAAAACCATTCTCCTTCAAGCTTTCAAAATCAATGATTAACTCAGAGAGCACTTCAAGGTTCTTCACCGGAGTGAGGAGAGTTCTGAGTGGCACTTGATATTGCTCAGAAGTTGCTTTCTTCTGAATACCTGCAGAAACGCTACTGGAGGTTGCCATGTTCACACTAAAAGGGTTTTGAGAATGAACTGAGAAAAAAGTTTGCAAGAGATGAACTCAGAAATATGCAGAAAATGCTTGAGTGATAGTGAGAAAGCGTAAAGAATAAGAATGAGAGATTAATGTGCTTAAATAGAGTTTTCAAAATTATTTTGAAAAGATAAACGTTTTTAAGAGAGAGAAAAAATCATGATTGCCATTTAAAAGCATGATTACTTTTCATTAAATGCTTGCTGATTTTGGGGGATTTGAGAAAGATACTTAAAAACGGTTACCAGACATGTGTCTCAATGCACCCAATCAGCGCTTTGCCTTCTCAGAAGCGTGCACGCGTTCTGCTTCAGAGATATGCTGATGATTGGATGACACTTGTTTGATGTAGTGATCAGCACGTCTGTTTTTGAGCTTAGACTCTCAGATCTTTAGACTTGCATCTGATACAATCTGCATGTTCTATCTTTCTGAAAGGAGATTGATCAGAAGTTCACAGTAAAATAATTACATTCTGAAGGTAAATATATGGAATTAAACATTTTCACTCTGGACACACTTTCATGCTGAGATGTTTCAGAATGAAATTAAACCTATCTTCTGAAAGGGGTTTAGTAAAGATATCAGCCCATTGATGGTCTGTATCTATAAATTTTAAGTTCAAAATACCTTTCTGAATATAGTCCCTAATGAAGTGATGTTTTATTTCTATATGCTTAGCCCTAGAATGTAAAATAGGATTCTTACTTAAGCAAATAGCAGAAGTATTATCACAAAGTATAGGAATGTTACTCTCAAAAATCTGGAAGTCTTCAAGCTGACTTTTCATCCAGAGCATTTGTGTGCTACATCCTGCTGCTGCTATGTACTCAGCTTCTGCTGTTGACAGAGCAATTGTTGATTGCCTTTTGCTGGACCAAGAGATCAGATTTTCTCCCAGAAACTGGCAGCTTCCAGAAGTACTTTTACGTTCCACTCTGTCTCCAGCAAAATCAGCATCACAGTAGCCTACTAAGCTGTAATCACTAGATTTTCTATAAAATAAACCCAGATTAGTAGTACCTTTCAGATACTTGAAAATTCGCTTAACAGCTGTTAAGTGAGATTCTCTAGGATCTGATTGGAATCTAGCACAGATACAAACACAGAATAATATGTCAGGTCTTGAAGCAGTCAGATAGAGGAGAGAACCAATCATACCTCTGTAGACTTTCTGTTCTACACTTTTGCTTACCTCTTCTCTTTCCAGAATGCACGTGGGATGCATTGGAATCTTTGATGGCTTACATTCTGATAGGTCAAATTTCTTCAGAAGATCTCTGATGTATTTGCTCTGATGAATGTAAGTTCCTTCTGGAGTTTGATTGATCTGAATTCCCAGAAAGAATTTCAGTTCCCCCATGAGGCTCATCTCAAATTCTGCCTGCATACACTTAGCAAATTTTCTTCCAAGAGAAGGATTAGTAGAACCAAAAATAATATCATCAACATAAATTTGACAGACTAAGATGTCACTCTTAACTGTTTTACAGAATAGAGTAGTGTCCACTTTCCCTCTGATAAATTCATTTTTAAGCAGAAAGTTACTTAGCCTTTCATACCAAGCTCTGGGAGCTTGTTTCAGACCATACAGTGACTTCTTTAGTTTGAAAACATGTTCTGGATATTTTGTATTTTCAAAACCTGGGGGTTGGTGAACATAAACTTCTTCTTCTATATAACCATTTAAGAATGCACTTTTGACATCCATCTGATACAGAGTGATGCCTCTATTAACAACAAATGAAATTAAAAGTCTGATAGATTCTAACCTGGCGACTGGGGCAAAGGTTTATGTATAGTCTATCCCCTCTTGCTGACTATAACCTTGTGCAACCAGTCGTGCCTTGTTTCTGATGACTTCACCTTGTTCATTTAGCTTGTTTCTGAACACCCATCTTGTTCCAATGACGTTGAATCCTTTTGGTCTGGGAACGAGATCCCATACGTCGTTTCTGGTGAATTGATTCAGCTCTTCTTGCATTGCCAGAATCCAGTCATTATCCAGGAGTGCTTCATCAATAGAAGAAGGTTCAATCAGAGACACAAGTCCCATAAGTGTTTCTTCAGAGTTTCTGAAGCTTGCTCTTGTTTTGATTGGATCTTCCTTTCTTCCTAGGATGGTCTCTTCTGGGTGATCCAAGCTTCTTCTGGGTAATCTCTTCTGAGGTTGATCAGCAGCTGTTGTAGGATTTCTAGCAGTGCTCCTTTCAGACGTTGAAGGAATGTCTATGTTGAGAGCTTCTGATGACTTATCTTCAGAACCTGCAAATTCAATTTCTATACCTGCAAAAATTTCATTCTGCTTTGACTTTTCAGAGTCAAGCTTATCATCAAAACGAACACTGATTGATTCTTCCACAATCTGTGTTTCTGTATTGTATACTCTGTACCCTCTTGAGCGTTCAGAGTATCCTAACATAATACACTTCTGTGCCTTAGAGTCAAACTTGTTCAAATAATTCTTTGTATTAATATAAAGCAAGTACATCTAAATGGATGAAAATATGAAATGTTGGGCTTTCTGTTCTTCCACAATTCATATGGAGTCTTTTCCAGAATAGGTCTTATTGAGATTCTATTCTGAATGTAACACGCTGTGTTTATTGCCTCTGCCCAGAAAGTCTTAGCAACGTTTGTCTCATTGATCATGGTTCTGGCCATTTCTTGCAATGTTCTGTTCTTTCGTTCTACAACTCCATTTTGTTGGGGAGTTCTAGGACAAGAGAAATCATGCAGAATGCCTCTGTCATTAAAGAATGACTCAAAATCTTTATTTTCAAATTCTCCACCATGATCACTTCTGACTTTAACGATTCTAAGATCTTTTTCATTCTGAACTTGGTTACAGAAGGTAACAAACACAGAGTGTGACTCGTCCTTGTGTCTTAAGAACTTTACCCATGTCCATCTGCTATAGTCATCTACGATTACTAACCCATACTTCTTACCACTGACTGAAGCAGTTTTAACTGGTCCAAATAAGTCAATGTGCAGAAGTTCTAATGGCTTAGAGGTAGAAACAACATTTTTGGATTTAAAGGAAGGTTTTGCAAATTTGCCTTTCTGACATGCTTCACACAGAGCATCTGAATTGAACTTCAAATTAGGAAGTCCTCTGACCAGATTAAGTTTGTTAATCTAAGATATTCTTCTCATACTAACATGCCCCAATCTTCTGTGCCAGATCCACTGCTCGTTGTTAACAGACAGAAGACATTTTACATTCTGACTCTTTAGTTCAGAAAGTTTGATTTTGTAAATGTTGTTTTTCCTCTTACCATTAAACAGGATAGTCCCATCTTTCTGACTAACAGCTTTACATGATTTTTGATTAAAGATTATATCATAACCGTTATCACTTAATTGACTTATGGATAACAGATTATGCATCAATCCATCTACTAGCAGAACATTATTAATAGAGGGAAGATTTCCATTACCTACAGTTCCAGAGCCAATTATCTTTCCCCTCTGATTGCCTCCAAAGCCAACGTGGCCTCCAGGCTTAAGTTCCAGGCTTTGGAACATATGCCTTTTTCCCGTCATGTGTCGTGAGCAGCCAGAGTCCAGGTACCATGACTGGTGTTTCTGACTTCCTGCTAAAGATATCTGCAACATGTATTATTTTGTCCTTAGGTACCCAGATTTTCTTGGGTCCTGATTTGTTAGTTTTACCAAAACTCTGGTTGAATTTTGGTTTCACAGAGTGCTTACTGCTAGTATATTTGATATCATGTGTGTGACCATACACAAAGTGTGAATTTAGAGGAGTGTGTTTAATGGTTAAGTCCATGACATTCTTTGGTGTAGGAACCTTACCTTGGTATCCTATTCCTTTCCTGCCGTTTCTGCTAACTCCATAGATCATTGAAGCCATTCTGCTTCTATCTATGCTTTTAGCTAGGAACTTCTGGAAACTGTGATCATACTCCTTGATGATCTCATCAGCGTTGCTGGGAGTTTCAGAAATTGGTTCCTTCTGAGAGTTTTGTAAAGTGTTTTCTAATTTTGAAATCTTATTTCTCAGCTCAGAATTTTCCAATTTGAGACTCTCAGACTTATTAGAGTCAGATTCAAGATTCCTTTTCAGGTCTCTGAATTTAGCTCTAATTTGCTGATAACGTTCCAGAATCTCATTAAGGCTTTCAGCAAGTTCAGCCTTTGTAAAGTTAACAGCGAAGTTAGGAAATACCTCTTCTGTGTCTGATTCTGAGTCTGATTCAGAAGCTTCACTATCTTCTGAAATGTTTGCCATGAGAGCTATGTTTTCCCTTTCATCATCTGATTCTGAGTCAGCTTCAGACGAGTCAGAGTCATCCCATGTGGCCATGAGACTTTTCTTCTTCTCTCTTCCAAACTTCTTTTTGGGCTTTTCCCTCTGAAGCTTTGGGCAGTCACTTTTGTAGTGTCCTTGCTCATTGCACTCGTAGCAGATGATGTCTTTGGTGTTTAGCTTCTTGCTACTGGAGGAGCCTTCAGATCTTCTGTATCCAGAGGAAGAATCTGTTCTTCTGTATCTGGAAGAAGACTCGTTCTGATCAGATCTTCTGGGATTCCTGAACTTCCTTTGTCTTTGCTTCCACAATTGATTTACACTTCTGGAGAGAAGGGAAAGTTCGTCTTCTTCTGATGAGGATCCATCAGATGTTTCTTCAACTGCCTGCAAAACTTTAGACTCAAATTTTCTGTTAGATTTTAATGCTAAAGGCTTACCTTGCTTCTGAGGCTCATCAGCTTCTAGCTCTATCTCATGACTTCTGAGGGAGCTGATAAGTTCCTCCAGAGTGATTTTGTTGAGATCTTTAGCTAGCTTCAGAGCAGTAACCATAGGCCTCCACTGCTTGGGTAAACTTCTGACGATTTTCTTGACATGGTCAGCAGTAGAGTATCCTTTGTCCAGAACTTTGAGACCAGCTACCAGAATCTGGAATCTAGAGAACATAGTTTCAATGGATTCAGATTCTTCCATTTTGAACGCCTCATACTTCTGAATGAGCGACAGAGCTTTTGTTTCTTTGACCTGAACGTTGCCCTCATGCGTCATTCTGAGAGAATCAAAGATATTTTTTGCTGTGTCTCTGTTGGAGATCTTTTCATACTCAGTATAGGAGATGGCACTGAGGAGGATGGTTCTGGCCTTGTGGTGATTCTTGAAGTCACGCTTTTGTTGATCAGACATTGTTTTTCTATCAATCTTCTGACCACTTGCATTCACAGGGTGCGTGTATCCATCTGTCACCATATCCCACAGATCAGCATCATGTGCTAGAAAGAAGCTTTCAATTCTGTCTTTCCAGTAATCAAAGTTTTCTCCATCAAAGACTGGAGGTTTGCCACTGAATCTGTCTCTGTCCTCATTGTTGTCATTGCTGATGTGAGAATTGTTTCCTGCCATTGTGTTTTTCTGACGCTGGATCTTGTACTGACACGGTTAAGTGTTTTAGCTCAGAACCAGGCGCTCTGATGCCAATTGAAGTGGTGAAAAACACAAGAAGGGGGGGTTGAATTGTAAAACTGAAATCTAAAGCAATGAACACGATATTTTTATCCTGGTTCGTTTGATCTCAAACTACTCCAGTCCACCCGTCAAGGTGATTTCGCCTCTCTCCAACGAGGTCTTAATCCACTATATTCAACTGAATATTACAGACTGCTTTAACAACTGCTAAAGCCTTCTTGATTCAAACCACAACCCGGTTTGTCAAGGTAACACTTTCTTACAAAGAGATAAAACTATGTGTGTGGATGTTTTCTACAAAACTGTATCACAACTGTGATGAATACGCAAAATGAAGCTTAGAAACTAGATTGCTAAACAGTAATGAAATATCAGAGTGTATGGTTTAGCAAAACTGGTAGAACGAAGATTATGGTTCAGCTATTGTGCGTGTAGAGATTTGGAGAGCATTAACCATTTCAATCTTCAAAGCCTTGTTTATATAGCATTGAGATGATGAACGTTGGATGTAATATTCTTGATTCAATGCTAATAACAAACTTTCCTTATTGAGCAGATCTTGTCTGGAATGAAGCCGTTGGAATTAATTTGCTTTCAATGCACAATACCGTTGCTTACTTAATGCAAGTTCTGGCTTGGCTCATTCTGATTCTGCTTCGCTGCTGATGAACTATTGTGTTTCTGTATCAGAGTATTAAGCGCAGTCTTGTTCATTAGGCTTCAGCATGTACGTGAGTTGATCATCTGATTTTGACGTTCTGATGTAGCAACTTCTGATGCTGGTGTCTGAAATCAAGTTCTGATGCTGAATAGATGTGATCTTGCTTATTTCAATCAGCGTATCTGCAAGTCAGAACATAATAATTTTAGGCAGCAGATAGTTCAAACATGAAACTTATAAATACTATATCTTTTCACTTTGTTATCATCAAAACTTAAATATAGGGTAGTAGATTCAAACATTGTTCTAACACTATCATGATAAATATGTTTTCTCCTTACTACGAAAAGAAATAATTGTTTATTCTAGTTTATGCTCTTCTGCTAATTAAAAATAACTTACTTTAACAAGCTAGTTATTAGGTTAAAAAGAAGACCTCTAGTCTAGCTGGAGACAATTTTTCTTTCCAAGTTTTCATATAGTAAAATATGACACCTTTAGCAAAAAAATAATACTAGGGTATAGGTAGAAAACCTTGTGCTTCACTTAAAGTCAAAATAAATCTCTAAACTGGATATACTCTCTCTTGTTATGTCCTAGTCTGTCACCCCAAATCTTATGCACAATACACTGATTCTATTTTTCTTTTTCTCACTATTTTTGCCATTACTTTCTTTTTCATTAATCAAAAAGACACCAAAAACATTTTATTTTATTTTTTACATGCTTTATTTTATTTCTTAAAACAAAAGATCAAAAATATTTTCTTAAAATAAAATAAGTCCATTTTACATCTTTTGTACATTCTTATCCATTTGATATGGTTGTAATAATAATTTAGGATTTAATTTTATTTGCAATCCCGATTCGTAAATATGTACCCCCATCCCCCAAATATTGTAATAGCGTAGGACTTTACATTTCTGTAATTTATCGCTTTCGAATATAAATGCTAGTAATTAGGGTGTGTATGGCAAGATAAAAATCAACAAATAGATCATCCTAATCAAGACTAAAATACATGTAATCAAACACACTTGCACACTAGCACCCTTAAGGTTAACTCCACGTGTTGCCTAAAAGTGGTCATGTTACGCATGCGGGTTGTCTTAGCAAAACCAATCGAAATACAAGATCATAGTCCCTCGATGACGCTATTCAAAGTTGCCTTACAAATGATCTTAGTCCCTAATGCTAATATACCTCACAATATTGCTATCATGACTATACGATGACCCGTGCCCGTCCCTTCACATCCAACAGCGGGACTTCTTACCAAATTAATGATAAGATAGAAACATCTAAAGGAGGAGGAAAAGCACATCTAAGACCTTTTGAGTAGGTAGGTTCGCTCTTAGTTACTCGCTTGCTCACAACAAAAACATTTTATGCACCAACACTCTCACTTTGAAACATTTTCAAAAGACAAACACTTTGTACGCGTTCTTATAGAAACGAGAACCATTACAAAGAATACACCTTTTCAAAATCACTTTCAAAAACACATCTCACAAACACATATTTGAACTATTTTCAAAATAAAACTTTGTATGCATTCTTATAGAAACGAGAATCATTACAAAGTTACATTTTCAAAATACTTTCAAAAACCATACCACAAGCACACATTCAAACAAAAGAAAGTGATCTAGCGAGTAACTAAGAGCCCATGGAAAACCATGGATGAAAAGGGTACTAATACCTTCCCTTTTCATAATCTACCCCCCAAACTCAAAAACATCTCTAAAGGTCTTTCATGTGCTTTTTAACCTTTCCTTTTTGGATAAAAGAAAAGTCAGTGGCGACTCTTGCTAAACCGCAACATTTTCGAACACAAACGCAAAACTCCAAGTCAGTTCTCCCACCGTATCACAGAGGGTTATGCCCATTGTGTTCGTGGGTCAACCAAATACCTTGGATGAGACACGTGCATTTCTGGATTACTAACCGATTTGTACCAAGCTAAATATTGATTCGTGTGTCGCATATTACTCTGGTTAAGGAAAACTAGGAATTGCAAGACATGTTGGGGACGCCTATGCCACATCTTACACCATTCTGGAGAAAAATATTTCCAATTGGTAAGACCCCATTGGGCGTCGACCCCTTTGAGATGCCACTGGGACAAACAAGTTGGATCGCAAAGTATATCTTGATGCATTCCAAACTGCATGTTGACACGATCTCTGTAGTGCATCTCCATAATTTTGAACCATATGATTGAAGTCTTTGCGGTCCAAATTGTTGCATCATCGGAGTTTGGTTTATGGTCCAAACCCAAATATGGCCTCCAGATGAACTGTGGATAAAATTAAATCAGTTTAATGAAAATGTAATAAATAATTTAATAGTAGAAAAGTTTAAAGGTATGACGTACATCATCCGGGCCAAGGTGATCCAATAGATTACGATATAGAGAGACATTGAATCTTGGATTCTTACCGTAACTCATACCTGTCACGCAGTACCTAAAGGAGTTGTAAAATAGTTTATTTTTATCATATATTTGGTGAACATATGAATAATAAATGATATAAGTTCTTGACTTACTTTGTTGTGTATGGGAAAACAAATGCATTGTTGTTGACGGGGTTTAGGGACTCCATTCTCCATCAACCCCAGGCTTGGAGTAAGAAAGCGCATCCATAAAAAGTACATTTTTCCTTGGTTGCATTTTTACACAAGGAGCTGTACAGATGGGCTAAAACAGCAGAACCCCAATTATACTTTCTAATTTTTTTAAAGTTTATAAGTAAATTTAAATACATGAAATTTGCACTATTCCCCATACTTTTGGGAAATAAAAAGGTTCCAAAAAGTATCATTATATAATTTCTAGCTTTTATTACTCTAGCTAGCTCGGAGGAATTTTTGTTTAACTCCAGAGTCCATAATGTTTTTTCAGTTTAGTAAGTAATATACCTTGGCCTCTAGCACCACCACCTTTAACCATATCTTTGCCTAACAATTCATCGCACTGAGAGTTGGGCTATTGAACCGACCCATTAACCGTCTTACCATTGACAGAGAGACCCAATAACATGTACACGTCCTCTAGTGTGACGGTACATTCACCTATTGGTAGATGAAATGTGTGTGTCTTGGGTCTCCACCTTTCCAACATTGCAAGTATGAAATTTGAATCAATCTTGCAGTTGGAGATCTTTATAACATTTATGAACCCTGCATATTCGAGATATGGCACGATCAACAGGTCGGGAGCAATGTAGTTGTTTGACCGAATTCTGAATCTTTTAGTATCCTAAATTTAAAATGTAAAAAGTGTAAGAGTCCATAAGATGTATAAATCATTAATATACAAGAATATTTGTAAATGTATAAAAACTTACAAATGTTGCAATGTTATCCCTTGTGCCTCTGAGAATCACCCATTGTGAGAAGAGCCATAGTTGAAATTGTATGAGATAATGAAAGAGTTTGTATCAGAGAGTGAGATGATTGTTGATGCAAAACAAGTATGTGAGGCTCTGTATTTATAGGCAAAATTTTATCACGGAGTGAATAAATGAGGTGGTTGGTGGGTGCATGCATGCATGATATGTGTCACTCATGATGTGGTTGCAGTGTAGGTGCAAGCTAGGTGATAGCCTTGGGGAAGGCATCACTACATGCATGCAATATGATTAGACATGTAGGGAGGCGCCATTTGACTTGGCGAATGAGTGCAAAATTGAAAGGTGTCGCCATCCCAGTTGGAGAATTAGAGGTGGCATGGGTTGCAGTGTAGGTGCAGGCTAGGTGGCAGCCTTGGGGAAGGCATCTATGCATGCATGTAACACGATTGGACATGTAGGGAGGCGCCATTTGACTTGGCGAATGACTACTGTGGTCGGTGGAAATAGAACTGACTGTTTTTTAGCTGGTCTCGTGAAATGTCGCGGTAAGCAAGAGTCGCCACCGTCTTTTATGTTCTCCAACATGGAAAGGACAAAAGCACAGCAAAATTCCTTATGAGAATGTTTCTCGGTTCGGGAGGTAGATTTATATAAAGGGAAGGTGTTAGCACCCTTTCTATCCGTGGTTATCCACGGGCTCTTAGGTACTTTCTCTTATGTTTTCAAAATTTGTTTGCTTTTCAAGTGTGTGTGGTTTTTGAAAAAAAAGTTTCGTTTGAAAAAATTTCTAAGTAACTCTTGTATTTGTCCTCAAGAGTGTGTGAAAAATTTGTTTGAAAACTTTTAGAAAGTGCGGGTGCGAAAAGTTGTTTTTGTTTGTTTGAAAAGAGCAAGTACCCAGGAGAATCTACCTACTCTAAGGAATTAGGTTGTGCAAGAGTCCTTTAGACAGTGCTATCCCACCATTGAGAGGTAGGTAGCACCGTCGTTGGAGGTATTCGGGTCAATTCGATTATCGGGACAGTGTGGTCACCGAAGCAATGGTATGACACCTTAGAAGTAACCCTAATGTCCTAGATCCTTTGTATCCGAGGCAACCGTTTCGAGGCAACTGGATCTTTTGGACAGAAGGGCGACCTCTAAGACACCCTATACTTGATGACCACGTTTCGAGGCAACCAGTGAGGCGTACCCTAAGAAGTGGCATGTGCTTTGTGTGTTGTTTTCATGTTATGTTTATCTTGTACATGTTATTTGTGAGCTACTGATTGATTTTATTTATATACATTCTTTCATGCATATTAGCAGTTAGGAGTGCGGAAAATTAAAGTGCGGGAAGATAAATCTAGCTATTACAAGGCGCGGGTCTATACATCGCCAAAAACAAAAACCCGTTTTGGTAAATAAAGTGCGAGAATTTAAAGGAAAACGGTAATTCCTAATTAACTATTACATATCCGGAAACAGTTACATAAATAATAAAAATAAGAATAATGCGCGAAAGAATTAAATTGGAACGTCCTTAGGGTGTTGACCCTTTTTTGAATAAGAATTGAATTTTTGTCTTTTTTTGTAATTAATGGAATTAAAACTAATTATTTAATTTATTAAAAGAAAAATGTTTTTGTATTTTTATGTTTTTAATGAAATAAAATAAAAGGAATTAAAATTGAAAGCTAATAAAACCTAATTCTAAACTTATTTTAATTATAAAAAAAAAGTTAAAGTTGCCTAATTAAACTATTTTATTTGTTAATATTTATTTACAAAAATAAAATGGAATTAGTAATAATAATAATAATGTTAATTCTTTTTTTGATTTTTTTATAAAAAGTTAATTATGTTAATTGTTAGTAAGAAATAAAGCAAATAAGAAAATAAAATGACAAAATAATAAAAAGGAAAAAGTAAACCCAAGGGGGGTAAGATGGCCCATATGGAGGTTTTCTGAAGTAATTCTGGCCCAACAACAAGAAGCCTTGTTTGACTTTCTGGCATCACGTGCGTGCTGTTGACTGGGACGCACCATGGACTTCACCTCCTGGCCACTGGATGGGTGCTTGAAGACACCTGGCTAGCTGATGCATGAGGCCTATGGTGGAACACTGGATGAACGCTGCATTGGAACGCTTTGGGAAAAATAAGAACAATTATATGGGGGACCTGGGAATCGAACCCAGGTCCCAGTGTTTGCCAGCCACGTCTCAAACCACTACGCCATCTGCATTCGTTTGTAAACATAATAACCAATAAAAATAATATATGAAAAGTAGTAACTATGCTGGGAAACGCGCGCAGATTTGAATTCACCAACCACACATTGCCACGCCGTCTCCTTCTTCGTTTGCCCTGTAAAAAGAAAACAAGATAGCGGGGGTTTTAAACCCCCACTAACCACAACCACGAATAATAGAGATTAGAGTTAGGGTTGATATAAATTGAGCGCGATAGTGTCAATGATTTCGTCTCGTCCTGACGAATTTGTCCATATAGGCTTTGAGGTTTAATTTTACAGTATATAAAAACCCCCAATATGAGAGCTCTAAAACCCTAATGTTCTTCAATGGTGGATTTCTATTCAGGACACTACAACCAAATTGGATTATGCCAATAGCTTCAGAATGTCCCTATTAACATAAATCAATTCAAAAGAATGGTTAAAAACACATGAATGATGATATGTAATTCTGGAAAATAATTCAAACCGTGGGACTTGTGTTCTTTGATTCTATGCGTGTAAAGGCTTGTTGATGATTGCAAATCGTGCCTGGGAGTGTAAGAAATGTATTTGGATCAAAAGGAGGGCTTGAATTATGCTGGAAAACGGTTTTTAGTTTGTGACTTTTCTCTTGAAATTTTGAAATTGCTTTGGCCGTTTGGGAGTATTCTAGGTCGTGAATTCTATTGGGAAGGCTTGCATATATGTCTAGCAATGAGAATCAATCAAAATAATGGACCTTTAAGCCTTGCAATTATGTTTTGGATTTTGCCATAACCTCCATTGAAGAAACTTGCCTTTCTTGTCAAAATTTGAATTTTATGCTTGGAATAGGCTGTACACGAATTTGGAATGTGTTTCATGATGCATCAAAGCAATTCAAGCCACAAAATATCGAATTTTTTTTATTAATAACCAAGTATTAAAATAATATTTCGCAAATAACCGGGTTTCGGAAAAAATTACGCAAATAACCATGTTTGAGATGGCTCCACAAAGGAGGAGCCATCTTAAATGGCGCATGCTCCTCTTTTTTTAAGGGAGGCGCCATCTCACTTGGCGCCTTAGTGCTTAGGGAAAGCCCTAAGCCAAGTGAGATGGCGCCTATGTAGAAAATTAGGTCAAAATTTTTTTTTTTTATTTTCTTTCCTGCGCGTTGCGTGTTAGACAGAGATAAACAAAATGGATTTTTTATTTTAAAAAAATAATTACATTCAACTGTTTTACATTTAAAGAACAGTAAAAAAATGGATACAAAAAATACTGGGGAAAAAAAAGATACATCAGTGATCCCCAGGAACCCGGTAATGACCCCCAGTTCCGCATCCCCGTCCTCGCCTTTCTCTTGCTGGGTGCCGTCTCGTTTCCTGCTGCGGCAAGGTCGATGGCCCAGCGAAGTCAATGCGATCCGAATCCATAAAATCAGTAAGATCTCCATATCTCGAAGATCCGCTCTGGTACAGTCGGTTACCCATACCCTCGAAGTTTGGTCGTGTTGGCGGTGGGTGGGGTTCCATTGTTGGTCGGTAGCATTGGTCGTCTGAGTAGGGGGGGTAGAAAGGAAATGGATCTTGGGGTGTTTGGTATTGTGGATGTTGGGTTGTTTGGTGATAAGGTGGTTGATGGTAGGTTTGGTCGGCTTGGTCATAATCTTCTGACATTCCCATATCAGGACTAAGGCTGGATGTTGAGGGCGCCATATTGGGATATGTGTGTGATACGGTGGGAGAACTGACTTGAGGTTTGCGTTTGTATTCGCAAATGTTGCGGTTAGCAAGAGTCGCCACCGACTTTTTATTTTATCCTAAGGAAAGGTTAAAAAGCACAGCAAAAACCTTTTGAGATGTTTTCTTGGATTCGGGGAGTAGATTATAGAAAGGGAAGGTATTAGCACCCTTTCTATCCATGGTTATCCATGGGCTCTTAGTTACTTGCTTAGATCACTTGCCTTTTGTTTTCAATTGTTTTAAATGGTGCTTTGTGTGTGGGTCTTGAAAATGTTTTGAAAAGATGCCAATGTGGTGGCAACCTTTGTAATGATCCATGTGGGGATGTATACAAAGAGGTATGTCTTTTGAAAAGGTTTTCATTTGTTTTTGAAAGATGTTTTGAAAGTGTAGTGATGTGTGATTTTGAAATTAGGCAAGTGTTTTGTTTTTGCAAGTTTGATTCAAGTAACTAAGAGGTTATCTACTCCTAAATTTCTCAAAAGACTATTGCTATGTTTTAACCCTTTTAACAAGTTTGTTCCACCATTGTATTTGGTGGACAATCTTGTGTTAGGATGTGAAAGGGACAGGCGCGGGTCATCGTTTAGACCATAATTGCAATGACGTTAAATGTCTTTGGGCAATTTTCTTTAAGGGACTTGATCATTTGTTTTTGTTTGTTTTGAAAAGTTTTATCGAGGGACTATGATCATTCAAACTGTTTGCTTTGCCCAAAGAAGTTCAACATACAATATGGCCCATTTATTTGAAGGCAACAAGTGGAATACCCTAGGGGGTGCAAGTGTGATTTGTGTGTCCATTTTCATGCTTGTTTATCTTGTATTAGGTCAAACTATTTTTTATCGTTTTTTCGCATACAAACCCTAATTCTAACATGTTATCATTAGAAAGCAATAAAGTGCGAAATTAAAATTACTAAGCTATTACAAAACCAAATATGGGAAGGGGGGTACAAATGTTCAAATGGGGATATTGACAAGAATTTAAATCTAAATTATTACATCATTTGAATATTTGCAATTTAATCAATGTACAAAAATTAAATAAAAGTGCAAGATGCAAAAGAAATGTTTTGTATATGTATGAAAAAAAATATTATTTATGTAAAAGAGAAAAGAAAAATAAAAATGTATTATTTTTTGGAGTATTTTGAATTTAGGGCAAAAACCCTAATTTTTAAAGAAAATGCATTATTATCTAATTTAATACAAATATTTATTTGTTATTTATAAAAATAAAATAATAATGAAGTATATTATAAAAAAAAAGTATTTTTGTATCAAATATTAATAAAAGTGAAAAATTCAAGTATTTTCATATTTTATCTTAAATATATTAATAAACATATATATATACATATATTAATTTCTTAAATGTGCATTATACACAAAATAAATATTTATTTAATATTTTAATAAAATAAGTAAAAAGAGTATTTTTTGTGTGAAGTATTTTCAGAAGGTAAATGAAAATAAAAATGTATTTACACTATTTTTTCTATTTATTCTAATAATAGTATATATATATATTTATATGCAAACAAAAGAAATAAATCAAATAAATATGCCATATATTCAAAAAATGATGGAAAAAATATTTTTAATTTTTTAATGCCATGAGAAAAAATAAACAAAGTCAACCAAAAAAGAAAAAGTCAAAAAGAGTCAAAAATGAAGCCAATGGGCTCAGGGGGTGTAAACATGGAAACAGGGTGTGAAAAGAAATAACACAAAAGCCCAGCCCAATGATCATTGTCTTCAACCTCCAGCTCAAACATTTGAAAAACGCGCGCCCCTGTTCTTCAATGTCTAACTCCTGATTCTTGGCTTTTCAGCAAAAACTCATAACACAAGAAATGTTCAGCATGAAGAGACGGTTCTAACCATATAAAGAACTTGACCTATCTCTCTAAGATGAGGGAGAATTTCTCCTCCCCCAAATCCTAACCTAGTTTTTCATCAATGTTCAGAACCAAAATTCTCTCTACTCAGGCAAAACAAATGAAATGTAAAGATATGTACATGTTCAGGGCTATGAGTAGGACCTTGTTTCTTCACAAACTTAAGACTAAAGATGCATGATAAGAGAGATATGAGTTCAAAGTTTTACCTGTGCAGTTGAACTTCTATGTGGAGAATGAGGGACTTTCAGTGCAATGTAATGATTGGAAAAGCTTCCTTGAGGTCCAGGGATGCTTTTTCAATGCTCACTTTGTCTTGAACCTTCTTGTATCAAGCTGCAGAACTTCAACTGCAAAAGGAGAAATTAAAAATGGTGGAAACTGTTAGAGTGATTACAGATCAGGTTTTAGGCCATGGTTAGTTTGCATATGTTGTATGGAAGGTGTATGAATTGATTTTGGTGAGAATGCTCGAGAGAAATGGGAGTTTGCACTCAAACTGCAGAGGCAACTCTGTTTTTGCAGTTTGAGGATGATTCTGAGATGGAGGATGTTTTGGAGGGCAAGGGCTCGTGTGTTAGCTTGGATATGGTCTATGGAATCTGTTTGATAACCTCTCTCGTGTGTTTCTAAGCTGAGATGAGATATGGCACAAGTTATGCAATGTTACTTGAAAATGAAGCAAGCAATGGTCACTTTGTGTTTTAGGTCAGTAGGGGCCTCTAATCCTGCTGCATAATCTTCTCTTGATCAGAGCAACTTGTCCATAATCTTGTGCCAAGAGGATTTTGCTTGTACTTGCTTGGATTTCAAATTGACATAAAGCTAGCTTTTTACAAAAATGGATAAAGCACTTTATCTAGTTTAGGATTAATCCACTATGCAATGTTAGAACACAAAGAACATGGCCTCAACACATTGAATATGCATTAAATTATTGAGTATGTAATGGTTCAAGGACCTGTAATCAAGCATAAAGCAAGCTGAATTCAAATTTGCAAGATTAAGAACATGTTTTGATGAAGAACAAAAAGTGAATTTTTGCCAACTTGTGAAATTCGAATCTCTCAGGTTATGAGGTTGTTTGAGAAGTTCTTGGACATTTTGGAAAGCCTGGAATGTGCACTACAATCCATCTTTGAAATGCAAATTAAAATTCCAAGTGGAAGGGTATGAAAAATGGCCTTGAAGTGGGGTAGAAAACCTTGTCAAAATAGGTTAAAATTTCACTAAGTTAAAAATGGTTTAGTGCCCTTATTCAAAAAATTGTAACTTGAGATACAAGCTTCAAATGAGAAAACTTTGTGAATCAAAGTTGTAGATTATGCAACAAGCTACAACTTTCATGTTTTGACTTTTGTTTGAATCCAAATGGATCATGGTGAAAAGATGGGGCAAAGTTGGGAAAAAATTAGGGTTTTTCATAACTTAGAAAAATTCTAAGTTATGAAAAATTCCATTTTCAAACCCTAATTTGCATTTTGAGATTTCTTGGTGAACAAGTTTCATGATTTGGCATGTTTTGATGAAAAATGAATCTTGACTCTTGATTTTGACCAAAAAGTCAAAGTTTGACTTTTCAGTATACAGTCAAAATTGATCAATTGACTGGGAAATTCAACTGTCAATCTTGTGTACTTGGGATCTTTTGAGCTTGATGAGCATGTCAAGATAATTCCATGGGGTCATTGAGTCCATACGGGAGCTTGGTTTGCCATTGGTTAGGTCAAACAGTCAAAAATTGCCTTTGTGCAGTCAAAACCTTAAAAATGACCATTTTGCCCTTTTGGTGATCTGATCAAATTTCTTGGAGAATTGTGATCCAAACTTGATCAAATGGTCCATATGAGTTCATAATGTTGATGTGGATCAAATTTCATGAGGTTTGACTGTCAATTGGCCACAGTTGACTTTTTCCCAATACAGCTGATTTCTAGGTCAACTGTCCAATTGACTGGGCAAAACTTGGAATCAAGACTTGAAACTTGGTATAGGTAAACTTGGGGGTCCAGTATGAAGCATGAAAGTCATCTTAGGCATTTTAGGTCAAAACATCCTTAGGCAAACACAAACCCTAATTTGAGTCCACAGTGCAAGGAGAAGTCTTGGGCAGGGGAAACCCTAACTGGATCTTGATCTTCAAAGGTCTTGTGATGAGAAAATATTGAGGAAATGGGAGGGCAAATTTTGGGGTACAACAGTTGCCCCTGTTCAATCTTCTTGAACCTGAAGAGTTAGATTGGCAAGTTTGCCTTTCGTGACTCGAGGGTAAAAGGAGATTGGACACTAGAGTGCCCGAAAATTTGCACTCGCATGTTGAAGTGTCAGCAATGTGGTGTCGGAAATGGGCTTATAGATGCCATTTGGAGAGATGGTGGATAGGGAGATGGGCTTATAGATGCCATCTGGAGATGTGACAGAACTTTGTCGGGAATGGGCTTATAGATGCCATTTGGAAGTGTTGATCGCATAAGAGATTCCTTAGCGAGAACTTGTGTATTTAAGAAAGACGGATGTTTTCCTGGCTTGTTACAGGTGTTTGATCTTCAATCTCCTCATGCAGATATGCCCTGGCTAGATACAGGTATCGAATCTACAATTGGTTGCTCACAGATATGCCCTGGCTGGATACAGGAATCGAATCTGGAAATAGTCGTTAATAGATGTGCCCTGGCTGGATACAGGAATCGAATCTTCGAACTCTTCAGACGTGCCCTGGCTAGATACAGGAATCGAGTCTGGAAACGTGGTCAACAGATATGCCCTGGCTGGATACAGGAATCGAATCTGGAGATGTTGTAGTGGATAGATGTGCCCTGGCTGGATACAGGAATCGAATCTTCGAACTCTTCAGACGTGCCCTGGCTAGATACAGGAGTCGAGTATGGAAATGTGATAGTTGTTAGATATGCCCTGGCCGGATACAGGAATCGAATCTTCGAACTCTTCAGACGTGCCCTGGCTAGATACAGGAATCGAGTCTGGAAACCGATCACTCTCAGATGTGCACTGGCTAGATACAGGTATCGAATCTGGAATTGTGACAGTCGAGGGTAATTGTTTTTGGGATTGTCTTTTTCCTGAAAAGGCAAAAAACGTAAGTTGTATGCGATGTCATGATGTATGATATGCATGTTGTCATGATATTCAACATGAGATGTTGTATGCGTTCCATCATGTATGTAAGCAAGATGTATGAAAAATGTAAAATGTTTATGAATGTAATTTCGTCTTGGGGAAAATAAATCCTTGACGAACGGCCGGAGAATTGCTCTGTGGAAGAGATACTTGGCCGAAGTTTTGATGAGAGGCCTGCTGAGGACTTCAATGATGGATTCCGCTGGGGATAATGATGATAAAATCCACTGGGGAACTCCAAAGATAAACTCTGCTTGGGAATACCAAAGATAGACTCCGCTGGGGACTGAAGAAACTTTGCCGAGAGCGATCTTCCGTGGTTTTTAGCTGAGGATAACCCAGTTATAAGTCCTTGTGAGGAAATAACTCTAAATAAAACTTGGGTGAGACGTCCGTTCTTCGCAGGGGATAAGCTTGCAGAATCTACTGGGGATGAGCTTTAAGACCTGCCGGGGAATGTTGTGCCTTTTCAGGATCGACGGGGAATCAACTCCGCTTGGGGAAAGTATTGCTGAACCTGATTTTACTCTGCGGGGAGTTGAGATGATTTGGTCATATTCTTCAGTTGAATCTAACTCGGTACCTTGGCGGACAAAACAACCGGACTGCATTGGACAACTTCTCATTGCCCCTGTCTCTGATGTCACCTGTAATCAATCTCTTGTTTCAGCAGTTTAATGTCAAATGCATATATCAAAAATGAACATTGGACGTTCTTTGCAAGACAAAACAGAAAAAGGAAAACAATGGTAATTGGTATGGACAAGTAAATTTGTATTGATTTAAACTTTGCCTGTGAATAGGCGTTTTTTGTACAAGAGGCTGACATCCTAGTAAGAGGATATCGCCAAATAGTATAGAGTTTACAATTTGAAAAAGGAAACAAAACAGCTATGTGAACAATCCCACTGGGTTCCTAACTCTGCTATCGCCTTTATGTCTTCGAACGTCTCATCGCCTTGCTGCCTAATTGAAGATGAAGCTGATTGGTCGATGCCGAAATCTGGAGCCAGATAGTTGATGCCGAATTCCGGATGCGAAGTGATTCAATGAGACATAGTGTTACGCTTTTATCCCTAACTTTTGCCTGGACCGCCCTTTCGGGTTTTCAGTCCACCGGGATACCCATTTTTGCCCAAGCCGCCTTTTCAGGTTTTCGACTTGCCGGATGTACAGATTTTTATTCATTTCATCCCTTATTTTTGCCCGAACCCTTTTGGTTCGCCGGGAAGCCCTTATTTTTGCCTAGGTATGTCAACCTAGCGGGTCTTTTATTTATGCGTAGTATTTTTTCACTATGTTTGCATTGGCGGGGTGAGGAAGGTCGTCACCATCCATGGTGGTTAGGATCATGGCTCCTCCTGAGAACACACGTTTAACCACAAATGGCCCTTCGTAAGTAGGGGTCCATTTGCCCCGGGGATCACTTTGAGGAAGGATGATGCGTTTGATTACCAGGTCCCCAACTTGATACTCTTGCGGTCTGACTTTCTTGTTAAATGCCCTGATCATCCGTTTCTGATACGTTTGACCATGACAGATAGCAGTGAGCCTCTTTTCGTCAATCAGATTTAATTGATCAAGTCGAGTCTGGATCCAATCATCTTCATTCAAGTCCTCATCCTTCATTATCCGGAGAGAGGGTATCTGGACTTCAATTGGCAAGACTGCCTCCATGCCATAGACCAAAGAGAAGGGAGTTGCCCCGGTTGACGTCCTTGCTGAGGTGCGGTACCCATGAAGAGTGAACGGTAACATCTCGTGCCAATCTTTATAGGTCACTGTCATCTTCTGCACAATTTTCTTGATATTCTTATTGGCTGCCTCTACAGCCCCATTCATCTTCGGCCGGTAGGGAGAAGAATTGTGGTGC
This sequence comes from Vicia faba, assembly GCA_948472305.1. Lineage (NCBI taxonomy): Eukaryota > Viridiplantae > Streptophyta > Magnoliopsida > Fabales > Fabaceae > Vicia > Vicia faba. Next base: position 581,865,124 of record OX451735.1, read on the forward strand.
TGTATCTTGAATTGTTCACAGAGTTCAGTGATCATTTTGTTATTGAGATTGGTACCATTGTCCGTAATGATTCTTTCTGGGATGCCGTACCGACAGATCAGATTATGCCGGATGAAACGTGCCACGACGCTCTTGGTTACTGTGGCATAGGAAGCTGCCTCAACCCACTTCGTGAAGTAATCGATCGCCACCAAGATGAAGCGATGCCCATTGGATGCCGTCGGTCGGATCTCACCGATCATATCGATTCCCCACATTGCAAAAGGCCAAGGTGCCGTCAGGACGTTCAAAGGAACCGGAGGGATATGCACCTTGTCAGCATAGATCTGGCATTTATGACAAGTTCGGGAATGTTGGTAACAATCGGCTTCCATTGTGGACCAGAAATACCCTGCCCGAAGGATTTTCTTAGCCATGGTGTGCCCACTGGAATGGGTTCCAAATGTACCTTCATGCAGCTCCATCATAATTTTCTCTGCTTCAGCCTTATCCACACAATGTAGCAGAGTTGAATCATGATTCTGTTTGTAGAGAATGTCGTTGCTGAGGAAAACTTTTGCAGCAAATCTCCTCATGAACTTCTTATCATTGACAGATGCACCTTCAGGGTATTCCTGAGCTTCCAAGTACCTCTTCACCTCGTGATACCAGGGTTTTTCAGTCACCTCCTCAGCCTCGAGTTCGCAGTAGTATGCCGGCTCATCCAACTTCCAGATAATGATTCGGGGAGCCTCATTGTCCCATTTAACTTTGAACATTGAAGACATCGTAGCTAGGGCGTCCGCCAGCTGATTCTCCTCTCTAGGGAAGTGTTCGAAAGTTATCTCTTCAAAGTGAGGGAGCAAGGTCGACACATACTCCTTGTAAGGAATAAGATTCGGGTGTTTCGTATCCCACTCGCCCTTGATCTGATTGATCACGAGAGCGGAATCTCCGAAGACACTTAGGAATTTTATCCTTAAGTCGATTGCAGCTTGTAAACCCATGATACATGCCTCATATTCTGCCATATTGTTGGTGCAGCTGAAACATAATCGGGCGGTGAGGGGAGTATGAGCTCCTTTGGGAGATATGATTACAGCGCCGACGCCGTTACCCAAAGCATTGGAGGCTCCATCAAAATGCATAGACCATCGGGATCCTTCCTCAGGTCCTTCATCCGGTCCAGGTACTTCACAGTCAGTTACCACCATGATGTCTTCGTCCGGAAAATCAAAGTTCAATGATTGGTAGTCGTCCACAGGTTGGTGTGCCAAATGATCGGCCAGTACACTTCCTTTAATTGCTTTCTGAGTTGTATACTGGATATCATATTCTGTTAAGATCATTTGCCATCTCGCTATTCTTCCAGACAGAGCGGGCTTTTCAAATATATACTTGATGGGATCCATCTTTGAAATCAATAAAGTAGTGTGAGTCAGCATATACTGTCTTAGCCGGCGAGCAGCCCATACAAGAGCGCAGCAAGTTTTCTCGAGCAGTGAGTAACGAGACTCACAGTCGGTAAACTTTTTGCTCAAGTAATAAATAGCGTGCTCTTTTCGGCCAGACTCGTCATGCTGCCCCAGCACACACCCCATTGAATTATCAAGCACTGTCAAGTATAGTATCAGAGGTCTTCCTTCCACCGGTGGCATAAGAATGGGTGGCTCTTGGAGGTATTCCTTTATCCTTTCAAAGGCAACCTGACATTCATCATTCCAGCGTACTACTTGATCTTTCTTCAGTAATTTGAAGATTGGCTCACAAGTAGCGGTCAGATGTGAGATGAATCGGGCAATGTAATTCAGTCGTCCTAGGAAACCTCTGACTTATTTCTCTGTTTTTGGAGTCGGCATCTCTTGAATGGCTTTTACCTTGGCAGGGTCCACCTGAATACCCTTATCACTCACAATGAAACCTAGCAATTTTCCGGACCTTACCCCAAAGGTGCATTTGTTGGGATTCAATCTCAGCTTGTACAACTTGAGTCGGTCAAACAACTTCCTCAGATGGTCAAGATGCTCCTCCTCAGTTTGAGACCTTGCAATCATGTCATCAACGTATACCTCAATCTCATGATGGATCATATCATGAAATAAATCAACCATGGCACGTTGATAGGTTGCCCCAGCATTTTTCAATCCGAATGGCATGACCTTATAACAGAAGGTGCCCCACTGAGTTACAAAGGTAGTCTTCTCCATATCCTCTGGAGCCATCTTGATCTGATTATACCTTGAAAAACCATCCATGAAGGAGAACACCTTGTGTTGAGCTGTATTGTCAACAAGGACATCAATATGAGGTAGGGGAAGTCATCCTTGGGGCTGGCCCTGTTCAGATCCCTGTAGTCAACACACATTCTGACTTTACCATCCTTCTTCGGCACCGGCACTACATTGGCAACCCACTGAGGGTAAGAAGTCACTGCAAGGAACCCGGCATCAAACTGCTTCATAACCTCGGCCTTGATCTTTTCAGACATCTCCGGACGCATCCGTCGGACTTTTTGCTTTACCGGAGGGCAATCTTCCTTGGTTGGCAGGTGGTGAACTACAATGTCGGCATCCAAACCAGGCATATCTTCATAGGACCAAGCAAAAATCTCCATGTAGTCTTGTAGCATCTGGATCAATCGTTGCTTCACGCTGAGCTCTAGATTGGCACCAATCTTGACCTCTTTCCTATCTGTCTCAGTACCCAGGTTAATTGTCTCCACCGGCTCTTCATGTGGCTGAATAGCCCTCTCTTCCTGGAGTAGCAGTCTTGCGAGTTCACCAGGCACTTCGCAATCATCTTCACCTTCGTCTTCGGCCAAGTTGATCGGATTTTCGAAGTCATAACTGGCGGTAGCAGAGCTGTTACCAGTGAGATCCAGAGTGGATTGAAACCTGTATAAGTGAGTGTGTGTAAATATAGCTGTTTTGCAATATATATAACACAGAAAGGAAAAGAGCACAAGATTTGAAATGCAACAAACGTCCAATGTTTTGATTGATGATATATGAAAATGTCATACAAAAAGCCCTCACAAATGGAGCTACGATGCCCCGGGTAGGACACCGAGCCAACAAAGTTTTAACATATTGTTTGTTACAAATTGGAAATCAAAAGAAATTAATTACTGCGTGACAAATGTGATAGGGGTAAAATCCTTTGCCGTCCAGTTGCTCGGTCCGTCGCTGGCAGTCGGGTAGATCCAACTGTCAAACTCTGCTTCCTCTACATCCTCCTCGATAGCATTCACCCTTGAGCTGGAGATAAACACCGGAGCCTTTCTGATCTTCCCTTTGCGCACAGCCCTCTGAGCCTCTGCAGTAAAGCCTAGCCCAAACTTGTCGTTCTTCTGAGTGAAGTCAGGAAGCTGACCCCAGTTTGCACAATCGCCTTTCTGAACCACAGCCCGGGCATCCCTTAGGGAAGCCATCTTCAAGGAAACATTCTCTTCGATCGTTGTCTCTGCAGCTGCTGAAATTGGAAGCACCTCCTCGAAATGTTGAAAGGGGGTTTCAATAAACTCCCCGTCCATCTCAATGTATCTGAAGGAATTCAAATGGCTCACCATATACTCCTCTTCTCCTTGCACAGTGACGATCTTCCCCCTGACGGGATACTTCAGCTTCTGGTGCAAGGTGGAGGTCACTGCCCCAGCTTTATGGATCCAAGGTCGACCCAGTAGACAGGAGTACGATGGACGTATATCCATTACATAAAAAGTGGAGTCAAACACTTGAGAGCCCACACGAATAGGGATGTTAACCTCTCCATGAACCATCCTTTTTGAACCGTCAAAGGCCCTGACGATGATATTGCTGGGCTTCAATTCTAGGCCTTCATAATCCAGACGATCTAAAGCCTTTTTCGGTAGGACATTCAAGGAAGAACCAGTATCCACCAATACATGCGCCAGAGTAGTGCCCCTGCATTCGATAAAGACATGCAGGGCATCATTGTGGTCTCTTCCTTTCGCGGTCAGGTCAGCATCTGAAAAACCCAAGCCATTGTCTGCTGTCAGATTCGCTATGCAATCAGTGAACTGGACTGCAGACGTCTCCTGCGGCACATGGGCCGTCTTGAGAAATGAGATCAAAGCCTTAGCATGGGCCTCGGAGCATAGCAATAAGGAGAGCAGGGAGATCTTGGAGGGCGTATGCCCCAACTGTTTGACAACATTGAAATCACTTTTCTTTATTATTTTCAGAATCTCCTCCATTTCTTGTCGGGAGGCCTCAGCATTTATGGGTATTGGTGCCTCCATCCGGGCAGGCTCTTCTTTAATCCCTTTGCCCCGAGCATTTGATGACTCGGCAGCAGGGGAGACAACTTGATCAGCAGCAGGAACAGGTAAACTTGTAGGTTTTATAAGGAGGGGTTTTCGAATAGCGGGCGGTGCAATGTCAGGCGAGAAGAGCCTGCCACTGCGGGTGACCTTGGCTGGACCGGTGATATCGCAGATACTGGCGCTGGCGTCGAATTCTTGTTTGATTCCATTCACATACACGTCTGCCCCATAATGCCAGGGGACAGCTTTATCAGATACGTAGGGGAGAGGCCCCGGGACAGTAATAATCACAGGTGCAACAGTCATGATTTGAACAGGCTTCTTCGGGGGAGCCTTGATTGGATTTTTGAAGATGGTAATCACAGAAACTTCTTTCATCGGAACCAACTGAACAGCAGACTTTTTGAATAGAATTTCCTTGCTATCCATTAGGCCTTGGACGCCTAACCTCAGCAAGGGACAATCAGATAGGGAAACAGCACAGAATAGGCAACCTTCACCGCAACCCGGAAATAAACCGGCCCGCAGTAGGTTCTTCTTAACAGTCTTCAGAGGGGTGACAACTTCATTTACCGAGACAGCGTACATTTCTTCTTCGATGGCATTTACTCTATGCTGGGGCATAGGAGCAGTTACAACATTTGGTCTCTCTGGCGCTTCAAACTGAATTTCCTTTGCGTCGATCAGATCTTGCACCTTGTTTCTCAAGGCCCAGCAATCATCAGTAGTGTGCCCGGGACTATCAGAATGATAAGCACACCGGGCATTTGGGTTATATTTAGGAGACGCAGTGTTGACGACTTTAGGAGCTTCTTTGAGGGTCACCAGGTTGGTGGATAACAGTTGGGGTAAAATTTGAGATAAGGTCATACTCAGTCGGGTATACTGCCTCTTGGGCCTTTCGCTTCTTTGTTGATTGTACTGCTGAGGAGCAGCAACAGGTTTGGAGATGACCAAAGCATTGACGGCTTGGCGACTTTCGGGCTTGACTTGTCTTCTAGGACCATAGACGGCACTTGCTTCTTTCTTAAACGGCCTCTTCTCAGCACTGCTGGAGGCAGCCTTTTGTATCTTGCCTGACCTGATGCCAGCTTCAATTCTTTCTCCTGTCAATATTAAATCTGTAAACCCAGCGGAGGAGTTACCAACCAGATGATTGAAAAACGGACCAGACAACGTCCCTAGAAACATATCAACCAGCTCTCGATCAGTCAATGGAGGCTGCACCCTGCCAGCCAAATCTCTCCATTTTTGAGCGTACTCTTTGAACCCTTCATCCGTTCCTAGAGACATACCCTGAAGTTGGGTACGCGTAGGAGCGAGATCAGAATTGTATTGGTATTGTCTGTAGAATGCGGTTGCCAAATCTTCCCAGTGTCGGATGCTAGCTCCATCTAATTGGTAAAACCATTCAAGCTGTGACCCCGAGAGACTATCTTGGAAGAAGTGAATCCAGAGGTTCTTATCTGCCGTGTAAGGTTGGATCTTCCTTACGTACGACCTTAGATGCAGCTTTGGACAGGAGACCCCATCATACTTGGCGAAGGCAGGCGCCTTAAACTTGTGTGGAATTACTACTCCAGAAGATAACCCCAAATCTCCGAAATCCAGCCCCGGCACATTCTGAATTTCCATGGCGCTCAAGCGGTCCTCTAATTGCTTGTATCTGTCAGCAGCAGGTGGGTATTGTTCGTCGTTATAGTCCGTCTCGTTGTCGGAGACTGCGGGACTAGGAGCTCCTCCCCCTTGGGGACTGTTTTTCTCAGCAGAAGAAGTGGTTGGATCAGCTTCATTGTGGAGTGTGTTCCCAAATCTGCGTCCGGTGTTGAACAATGCAGTCCTCTTTTTCTTCTTCTTTTTCAGGAGTAGAGTCTTCAACTCTTGCTGACCTTGGGCTAGGCTTAGGACCATTTCTTGAAACTGTGCACTTTGGGCCTGAAGGGCCTTGATTTCCTGCTCGCTGGATGAGTCTGGATTCATGATGACTGTGCACACAAACAGCGAAGAAAATTAAGCAACCTGTGAAATAGGGTACCTGCTATGCATATGGTGCAATGGAATGCGTATGTTTTATGTTTTCAAAGACAAACAAGATTCAACTTTGTAGACAAAAAGGGAAACACACTTCATTAGATTAAAATTTTCAATTGTTCAACAATTTGCCCTTAGGCATTACAGGAATGAAAAATACGGAAAGGAAATAAAACTACAAAAGGAAACATCCACAACTCATCAATGCTCCCATGGCCTCCTTTTTTCAGTGCTGATGTAGTTGTTCAGGACCCGTTCTTCCTCCAATTGCTTAGTCAGCCTCTGGATCTTCCGTTCCTGCTCGTTGAATTTTTCCCGATAGAAGTCACGTTCTTCCTTTAGCTGTGCCCAAGATCTCTTCATGGTGTCAAAATCAGTAGGTATCTGAGGAGGGAGGACAGTTGGAGGAACCCCATCTTCATCAGGAGATTCAAGAATGAGAGGTCTAACAGCTCCGTAGGGCATACCTAACCTTTGAGCACGGACGCGGACCCATTTGCAATAGGGCTCCATTGGTAGAGAAGTCTTTGGTCCCAACTCATGTGGGTCAGCTTTGTGAATTCTGTCCCAAGCTTTAATGAATCCTTGGCGTAGTTTGTCACTGTCTGCCTGAAACTCAAAATGGAAGTGAGGAACCAGCATTTCATGAGGCCCATCTCCTCTGGCTCTTCCAAACTGTCGGAGAGCTAAGCACGGATTGTAAGAGATTCCTCCTTGGATACCAATCAACGGAACATTAGGGTATTCTCCGCAACGGTCAATAACAGCTACCTCATCCAAACCTCTGAGAGTCCAGGTGATGTCATTATCGGTGAGAGACATTAACCTCCGAGCCCAACCTTTTCCTTCTTCATTCTTCAGCACGAACTTAGGAAGGTGCGAAATAAACCACCTTACTAGCAAAGGAGCACAACACCATGGAGTTCCCCGTTTTCGAGCAGTACGAGCATAGAGTTGTTGTAGAATATCACCCAAAAGAGTAGGTACCGGATTCCGAGACATGAAGATCCATATGACATGGATACTGATAAAAGTGTCAGGGTTGGGAAACAGTACCAGACCATAGATCAAAAGAGCCAGAATATCCTCATATGCCTTGAAGTCCAAGTCATTCCAGAAATCATTAGCCTTGCCAACCAGAAATTTGACCAAAAAGCCCTTGATCCCATTTCTAGTTTCCCAGTTGGACAATACCTCTTCTTTGGTCAAGGGGAGAATTGCAGCAATCTCTTCAGGCCTAGGAGTCTTTTCCAAACCAGTGAATGGAGTTTGTTCCAAGACAGGAATCCCAAGCAAATAAGAAAATTCTTCCAGGGTAGGAACCAGCTGGAAGTCTTGGAAGGTGAAACAGTGGTACAGAGGGTCATAAAACTGGATCAGAACACTTATCAGTTGTTGGTCCCATTTTGCAGTGACCAAGCCAAGGAGAGAACCATGTCTGTTGATGAAGGAGGTAGTGTTTGGAATCCTTCCAACCAGATCCTTGAGTAAAACTGGTGGTTGAACAAAGTTGAGTCGGACAGTATTTCTACGCACGGGCATCATGATGTCCTACAAAACAGAGCAAAGATGAAACCTTTTTGTCTTTGAAATGGGTTAGTCCTTTATACAGAATGCATGCAATGGTATGATGACATGATGCTATGATGAAGCACACCACAAGTATTCACATAGGTAAATAAGGCACACAAATCACACAAGACACCCTTAGGTTTCAGGCCAGCATGAGTTTCAGGTATTACCCTCTTTTGGTTTTGTTGGTTAAAACCTGTCCTATCAAAAGTAACCGGGTTCTAGAGGATCTCAAATCATTGGCTACCCTCAATCGGTCATAACTCCAGCATCGCAATCTTTTCTCGCGGCCAGAACCATCTCGAGAGTTTAGCCTCAATGAGTGTAGCATACTGCTACTGTCCTAATAGCCAAGTTGGTCAATTTAGGGTTCTAAGGTTGGTTGGTGTTTAATGACCCCTTAGAAGACCTATATTCTCCCCGTTACAACATAAGGGATATAGGTACAGACTAAGATGCCACACCAACGTAGCCACTGCTTCACCCATGTCGGTCTACGCCGGACAGGTCCCTCACAGATTATGCTACCTAAAAAGGGTATATCCCAGATCCGGGTTAGGATCTATGAAACTCCGATGCAAAGCCCACAAATGTAAAAGCAAACAAAGCAATCAATTGAAAATAAAGGTGATCTAAACCCTAAGGTAACCCCACTTTTGAATTAATTCCCCAGCAGAGTCGCCAGTTCTGTGATACGGTGGGAGAACTGACTTGAGGTTTGCGTTTGTATTCGCAAATGTTGCGGTTAGCAAGAGTCGCCACCGACTTTTTATTTTATCCTAAGGAAAGGTTAAAAAGCACAGCAAAAACCTTTTGAGATGTTTTCTTGGGTTCAGGGAGTAGATTATAGAAAGGGAAGGTATTAGCACCCTTTCTATCCATGGTTATCCATGGGCTCTTAGTTACTTGCTTAGATCACTTGCCTTTTGTTTTCAATTGTTTTAAATGGTGCTTTGTGTGTGGGTCTTGAAAATGTTTTGAAAAGATGCCAATGTGGTGGCAACCTTTGTAATGATCCATGTGGGGATGTATACAAAGAGGTATGTCTTTTGAAAAGGTTTTCATTTGTTTTTGAAAGATGTTTTGAAAGTGTAGTGATGTGTGATTTTGAAATTAGGCAAGTGTTTTGTTTTTGCAAGTTTGATTCAAGTAACTAAGAGGTTATCTACTCCTAAATTTCTCAAAAGACTATTGCTATGTTTTAACCCTTTTAACAAGTTTGTTCCACCATTGTATTTGGTGGACAATCTTGTGTTAGGATGTGAAAGGGACAGGCGCGGGTCATCGTTTAGACCATAATTGCAACGACGTTAAATGTCTTTGGGCAATTTTCTTTAAGGGACTTGATCATTTGTTTTTGTTTGTTTTGAAAAGTTTTATCGAGGGACTATGATCATTCAAACTGTTTGCTTTGCCCAAAGAAGTTCAACATACAATATGGCCCATTTATTTGAAGGCAACAAGTGGAATACCCTAGGGGGTGCAAGTGTGATTTGTGTGTCCATTTTCATGCTTGTTTATCTTGTATTAGGTCAAACTATTTTTTATCGTTTTTTCGCATACAAACCCTAATTCTAACATGTTATCATTAGAAAGCAATAAAGTGCGAAATTAAAATTACTAAGCTATTACAAAACCAAATATGGGAAGGGGGGTACAAATGTTCAAATGGGGATATTGACAAGAATTTAAATCTAAATTATTACATCATTTGAATATTTGCAATTTAATCAATGTACAAAAATTAAATAAAAGTGCAAGATGCAAAAGAAATGTTTTGTATATGTATGAAAAAAAATATTATTTATGTAAAAGAGAAAAGAAAAATAAAAATGTATTATTTTTTGGAGTATTTTGAATTTAGGGCAAAAACCCTAATTTTTAAAGAAAATGCATTATTATCTAATTTAATACAAATATTTATTTGTTATTTATAAAAATAAAATAATAATGAAGTATATTATGAAAAAAAAAAGTATTTTTGTATCAAATATTAATAAAAGTGAAAAATTCAAGTATTTTCATATTTTATCTTAAATATATTAATAAACATATATATATACATATATTAATTTCTTAAATGTGCATTATACACAAAATAAATATTTATTTAATATTTTAATAAAATAAGTAAAAAGAGTATTTTTTGTGTGAAGTATTTTCAGAAGGTAAATGAAAATAAAAATGTATTTACACTATTTTTTCTATTTATTCTAATAATAGTATATATATATATTTATATGCAAACAAAAGAAATAAATCAAATAAATATGCCATATATTCAAAAAATGATGGAAAAAATATTTTTAATTTTTTAATGCCATGAGAAAAAATAAACAAAGTCAACCAAAAAAGAAAAAGTCAAAAAGAGTCAAAAATGAAGCCAATGGGCTCAGGGGGTGTAAACATGGAAACAGGGTGTGAAAAGAAATAACACAAAAGCCCAGCCCAATGATCATTGTCTTCAACCTCCAGCTCAAACATTTGAAAAACGCGCGCCCCTGTTCTTCAATGTCTAACTCCTGATTCTTGGCTTTTCAGCAAAAACTCATAACACAAGAAATGTTCAGCATGAAGAGACGGTTCTAACCATATAAAGAACTTGACCTATCTCTCTAAGATGAGGGAGAATTTCTCCTCCCCCAAATCCTAACCTAGTTTTTCATCAATGTTCAGAACCAAAATTCTCTCTACTCAGGCAAAACAAATGAAATGTAAAGATATGTACATGTTCAGGGCTATGAGTAGGACCTTGTTTCTTCACAAACTTAAGACTAAAGATGCATGATAAGAGAGATACGAGTTCAAAGTTTTACCTGTGCAGTTGAACTTCTATGTGGAGAATGAGGGACTTTCAGTGCAATGTAATGATTGGAAAAGCTTCCTTGAGGTCCAGGGATGCTTTTTCAATGCTCACTTTGTCTTGAACCTTCTTGTATCAAGCTGCAGAACTTCAACTGCAAAAGGAGAAATTAAAAATGGTGGAAACTGTTAGAGTGATTACAGATCAGGTTTTAGGCCATGGTTAGTTTGCATATGTTGTATGGAAGGTGTATGAATTGATTTTGGTGAGAATGCTCGAGAGAAATGGGAGTTTGCACTCAAACTGCAGAGGCAACTCTGTTTTTGCAGTTTGAGGATGATTCTGAGATGGAGGATGTTTTGGAGGGCAAGGGCTCGTGTGTTAGCTTGGATATGGTCTATGGAATCTGTTTGATAACCTCTCTCGTGTGTTTCTAAGCTGAGATGAGATATGGCACAAGTTATGCAATGTTACTTGAAAATGAAGCAAGCAATGGTCACTTTGTGTTTTAGGTCAGTAGGGGCCTCTAATCCTGCTGCATAATCTTCTCTTGATCAGAGCAACTTGTCCATAATCTTGTGCCAAGAGGATTTTGCTTGTACTTGCTTGGATTTCAAATTGACATAAAGCTAGCTTTTTACAAAAATGGATAAAGCACTTTATCTAGTTTAGGATTAATCCACTATGCAATGTTAGAACACAAAGAACATGGCCTCAACACATTGAATATGCATTAAATTATTGAGTATGTAATGGTTCAAGGACCTGTAATCAAGCATAAAGCAAGCTGAATTCAAATTTGCAAGATTAAGAACATGTTTTGATGAAGAACAAAAAGTGAATTTTTGCCAACTTGTGAAATTCGAATCTCTCAGGTTATGAGGTTGTTTGAGAAGTTCTTGGACATTTTGGAAAGCCTGGAATGTGCACTACAATCCATCTTTGAAATGCAAATTAAAATTCCAAGTGGAAGGGTATGAAAAATGGCCTTGAAGTGGGGTAGAAAACCTTGTCAAAATAGGTTAAAATTTCACTAAGTTAAAAATGGTTTAGTGCCCTTATTCAAAAAATTGTAACTTGAGATACAAGCTTCAAATGAGAAAACTTTGTGAATCAAAGTTGTAGATTATGCAACAAGCTACAACTTTCATGTTTTGACTTTTGTTTGAATCCAAATGGATCATGGTGAAAAGATGGGGCAAAGTTGGGAAAAAATTAGGGTTTTTCATAACTTAGAAAAATTCTAAGTTATGAAAAATTCCATTTTCAAACCCTAATTTGCATTTTGAGATTTCTTGGTGAACAAGTTTCATGATTTGGCATGTTTTGATGAAAAATGAATCTTGACTCTTGATTTTGACCAAAAAGTCAAAGTTTGACTTTTCAGTATACAGTCAAAATTGATCAATTGACTGGGAAATTCAACTGTCAATCTTGTGTACTTGGGATCTTTTGAGCTTGATGAGCATGTCAAGATAATTCCATGGGGTCATTGAGTCCATACGGGAGCTTGGTTTGCCATTGGTTAGGTCAAACAGTCAAAAATTGCCTTTGTGCAGTCAAAACCTTAAAAATGACCATTTTGCCCTTTTGGTGATCTGATCAAATTTCTTGGAGAATTGTGATCCAAACTTGATCAAATGGTCCATATGAGTTCATAATGTTGATGTGGATCAAATTTCATGAGGTTTGACTGTCAATTGGCCACAGTTGACTTTTTCCCAATACAGCTGATTTCTAGGTCAACTGTCCAATTGACTGGGCAAAACTTGGAATCAAGACTTGAAACTTGGTATAGGTAAACTTGGGGGTCCAGTATGAAGCATGAAAGTCATCTTAGGCATTTTAGGTCAAAACATCCTTAGGCAAACACAAACCCTAATTTGAGTCCACAGTGCAAGGAGAAGTCTTGGGCAGGGGAAACCCTAACTGGATCTTGATCTTCAAAGGTCTTGTGATGAGAAAATATTGAGGAAATGGGAGGGCAAATTTTGGGGTACAACAGTTGCCCCTGTTCAATCTTCTTGAACCTGAAGAGTTAGATTGGCAAGTTTGCCTTTCGTGACTCGAGGGTAAAAGGAGATTGGACACTAGAGTGCCCAGAAATTTGCACTCGCATGTTGAAGTGTCAGCAATGTGGTGTCGGAAATGGGCTTATAGATGCCATTTGGAGAGATGGTGGATAGGGAGATGGGCTTATAGATGCCATCTGGAGATGTGACAGAACTTTGTCGGGAATGGGCTTATAGATGCCATTTGGAAGTGTTGATCGCATAAGAGATTCCTTAGCGAGAACTTGTGTATTTAAGAAAGACGGATGTTTTCCTGGCTTGTTACAGGTGTTTGATCTTCAATCTCCTCATGCAGATATGCCCTGGCTAGATACAGGTATCGAATCTACAATTGGTTGCTCACAGATATGCCCTGGCTGGATACAGGAATCGAATCTGGAAATAGTCGTTAATAGATGTGCCCTGGCTGGATACAGGAATCGAATCTTCGAACTCTTCAGACGTGCCCTGGCTAGATACAGGAATCGAGTCTGGAAACGTGGTCAACAGATATGCCCTGGCTGGATACAGGAATCGAATCTGGAGATGTTGTAGTGGATAGATGTGCCCTGGCTGGATACAGGAATCGAATCTTCGAACTCTTCAGACGTGCCCTGGCTAGATACAGGAGTCGAGTCTGGAAATGTGATAGTTGTTAGATATGCCCTGGCCGGATACAGGAATCGAATCTTCGAACTCTTCAGACGTGCCCTGGCTAGATACAGGAATCGAGTCTGGAAACCGATCACTCTCAGATGTGCCCTGGCTAGATACAGGTATCGAATCTGGAATTGTGACAGTCGAGGGTAATTGTTTTTGGGATTGTCTTTTTCCTGAAAAGGCAAAAAACGTAAGTTGTATGCGATGTCATGATGTATGATATGCATGTTGTCATGATATTCAACATGAGATGTTGTATGCGTTCCATCATGTATGTAAGCAAGATGTATGAAAAATGTAAAATGTTTATGAATGTAATTTCGTCTTGGGGAAAATAAATCCTTGACGAACGGCCGGAGAATTGCTCTGTGGAAGAGATACTTGGCCGAAGTTTTGATGAGAGGCCTGTTGAGGACTTCAATGATGGATTCCGCTGGGGATAATGATGATAAAATCCACTGGGGAACTCCAAAGATAAACTCTGCTTGGGAATACCAAAGATAGACTCCGCTGGGGACTGAAGAAACTTTGCCGAGAGCGATCTTCCGTGGTTTTTAGCTGAGGATAACCCAGTTATAAGTCCTTGTGAGGAAATAACTCTAAATAAAACTTGGGTGAGACGTCCGTTCTTCGCAGGGGATAAGCTTGCAGAATCTACTGGGGATGAGCTTTAAGACCTGCCGGGGAATGTTGTGCCTTTTCAGGATCGACGGGGAATCAACTCCGCTTGGGGAAAGTATTGCTGAACCTGATTTTACTCTGCGGGGAGTTGAGATGATTTGGTCATATTCTTCAGTTGAATCTAACTCGGTACCTTGGCGGACAAAACAACCGGACTGCATTGGACAACTTCTCATTGCCCCTGTCTCTGATGTCACCTGTAATCAATCTCTTGTTTCAGCAGTTTAATGTCAAATGCATATATCAAAAATGAACATTGGACGTTCTTTGCAAGACAAAACAGAAAAAGGAAAACAATGGTAATTGGTATGGACAAGTAAATTTGTATTGAGAAACATGTTATTTTTAGCATATATTTTGGAAAGAGCAGAATAGTTATAAATGCTATAACTTAATGACTTACTTTGTTGCGTACGGGAATCCAAAAGTGTTGTTGTTGATGGGGTTTAAGGACTCCATCCTCCACTAACCCCAGGCTTGTAGTAAAAATGCGCACCCATAAAATGTACATTTTTCCTTGACTGCGTTTTTGCACAAGGAACTGTACAGGTGGGCTAATACTGCAGAACCCCAACTATATTTTCTAGTTTTATCAAAATTTGTTAGTAAATGTAAGTACATGAAATTTACACTATTTCCCGTACTTTCGGGAAATAAAAATGTACCAAAAAGTATCATAATATACGTTCTGGATTTTACTACTCGGTCATTCTCTGAGGAATTTTCATTTAATTCCATACTAGCATAATGCCGTTTCAGGTAAGTGAGTAGTATTCCCTGCCCTCTTGCTCCACCACCTTCTACCATGTCCCTACCCAACAGTTCTTCACACTGTGAGTTGGGTTGTTGAACCGACCCGTTCACCGCCTTACCGTTGATAGGGAGGCCCAGTAGCATGTACACATCTTCAAGAGTGATGGTACATTCACCTATTGGTAGGTGAAATGTATGGGTCTCCGGTCTCCACCTCTCCAACATTGCAAGAATGAATTTTGAGTCAATGGTGCAGTTGGAGATCTTTATCACGTGTCCAAAACATGCATATTCCAGATAAGGGACGATAAATGGGTCGGGAGCCAGGTATTTGTGCGAACGGATTCTGAATCTTTGTGTATCCTGAGATCATAATTAAACAAGAGTAAGATTAATTAAGATGAACAACACGTTATTTGAAGTATGAAAAATGTATAACCAAAGAAGAGACTTACAAATGCAGCAATGTTTTCCCTTGTGCCTCTGTGAGTATCTCCCATTGTTAGAAGAGCCATTGTTCAGAATGCTTGAGAGAATGAAAGACTTAGGAAGAAATAGAGAGTATGATAGACTTAAGAAATATTTCGTAGCAGAGAGTGAGAGTTGTGTGGGTGTGAGAGATGTTTCATAAGGTATGTATTTATAGGCAAATAAGATTGATGTAGTGGTTGCATGCCTGCGATGTGTCACATTTGCATGCTTAGGGTGTTACACATATGCATGCATGCATTTACAAAAAATGTAAGGTGTCACTCTTGCAGGCTAGGTGGCAGCCCATGCATGTATCACGATTGGACAGTAAGGGAGGTGCCATCTCACTTGGCTAAATAGTACAAAAATGAATGGTGTCGCCACCCCATTTGGCGAATAAGAGGTGTCACGTTTTACAGCATTGGCTCAGGCTACGTGACAGCCTTTGGGATTCCTTTCTTTGTTGCATGCAAGGCCATTGGAGTTGATGGGTGGAGTCTTACACAAAACATTTATGTGTGCAGAATAGGGCCAGGCTAGGTGGCAGGCTAGGTGGCTGCATAAGCCCATGCATGTTTCACGATTGGACAGTAAGGGAGGCGCCACCTCACTTGGCGAAAGAGTACAAAAATGAATGGTGTCGCCACCCCATTTGGCGAATAAGAGGTGTCACGTTTTACAGCATTGGCTCAGGCTACATGACAGCCTTTGGGATTCCTTTCTTTGTTGCATGCAAGGCCATTGGAGTTGATGGGTGGAGTCTTACACAAAACATTTATGTGTGCAGAATAGGGCCAGGCTAGGTGGCAGGCTAGGAGGCTAGGTGGCAGCCCATGCATGTATCACGATTGGACAGTAAGGGAGGCGCCATCTCACTTGGCGAAATAGTACAAAAATGAATGGTGTCTGTGATCGGTGGATCTGGAACTGACTGTTTAACGCTGGTTCGCGAAATGTCGCGGAAGCAAGAGTCGCCACCGTCTTTTATTTTCTCCAAATGGAAGGACAAAAGCACAGAAAAATTCCTTTAAAGAGGTTGCTCTCGGTTCGGGAGGTAGGTTATAGAAAGGGAAGGTGTTAGCACCCTTTCTATCCATGGTTATCCATGGGCTCTTAGATACTTGCTCAATGTGTTTTCAAAATTGTTTGTTTGCTTTTCAATGTGGGTTTAAAAAAGTTTCTTTGAAAAATTTCAGTTCGACTAGTACGTCAGAGTGTTTGAAAAGTTTGCTTTGAAAGCTTTTGAAAAGTGTCAGTGTGAAAAGTCTTTGAATTTTGTTTTGAAATTAGAGCAAGTATCCTTGAGAACCTACCTACCCTAAGGAATTCGTCTGTGTAAATGTCTTTGAAGTAGTTCCATCCCACCATTGAGAGGTAGGTAGCACCACCGTTGGAGGTGTTCGGGTCAATTCGAGTTTTAGGGACATGGTGATCACCAGAGCAATGGGAAGACACCTTAGAAGCTACCCTCATGCCAGGTTCCCGGATCATGAGGACTTACTAAGACGTCCTCTACTCGACGATCACCTTTTGAAAGGCAACAGTGAGGCGTACCCTAAGGGTGGTGTGTGCGAATTCATGTGTCATGTTTCAGTTATTTGTCTTGTCATGTTTATTTGTGTTCTACGCTTGATTTTAATTTTTTAGGCCATACATTCTTGCATGCTTATTTAACAGTTAATATTTGCGAGGAAAATAAATCTACAACTATTACAAATGGCGCGGGTCCACATCGCCAAAATTAAACCGGACCCGATTTGACGGAAAATAAAAGTGCGAATAAAAGTGCGAAAAGTTAAATTGTTACAAGGCTTTGGGACATGTACATAATTATTTAAACGATATAAAATAAATACGCGACATTAAATAGGTTACGAACATGGGCGTTGGACCCTTTTGCAAAAAATTAAAGTTAATGAATTAATTAAAATTAAATGAAAATGTTTTTGGTATTTTTGTGTTTTTTAAGATTTAAAAGAAAAAAAGAATTGATTGAAATTAAAATAAAATGTTAAACCCTAATTCTAATGTTTTTTAAGTTTATTGTAAAAATATTAAGTTTTAACCTAATTTAAATCTAAGTTAATTTACATGCAAAAATTTAATTTATGAAAATAAATAAAATAAGCAATATTATTGTAAAAAGGGAAATTAAGAAGAATAAAAAATTAAACCTAATTCTATTTTTGGATTTTAGTTATTAAAAGGATTAAAATTATAACCTAATTAAAACTAAGTTTACTTACATGCATTTATTTACAAAAATAGTAAAATAAAATAAATATTATATTTTTTGCCTTTTTCTGATTTTATGATATTTTTCATATTTTGTAAAAATAATTAATTAATTAAAACAAATAAAAAATAAATAACATAACAATTAAGAAAATAAAATATGAAAAGAAAAGCAAACCAGGGGGGGTTCAGGCCCCAATTTAGGAGGTATTGTTCAGCAAATCAGGCCCAATAAGCAGTGGATCCATTGACTTTTGCCAATTCGTGTGCTAGCGTGTTGACTTGGGCACAGCACGTTCTTTGATCTGAGCCCTTTGATGGACCTGCCAGGACGCGTGGCTGCTTGGATCATGAGGTGTAGGGTGTTTTTCACTGTGAGCGCTGCATAGGAATTAATATACAAAAATAATATGGAAATTGTTCAGACCTGGGACTTGAACCCAGGTCTTTAACGTTGCCAGCACAACCACTTGCCACTGAACCATCGCTTATGCATTTGTTATATAATAGTTAGTATATATTATAAAAGAAAAGAAAACGTTAATGAATTAAAACGCGCGAAAATTTAAAAGATCCAACCAATGCTTGCCAACACATCATCTTCCCCATTGTTTTTATTTTTTCTGAAACAGAAGCCTATGGAAACGGTTTTGCACGCATGGCCTTAGGGGACTTTTAGAAAAATAGCGAATAGCGCTATAAGCTCCATAAATTGTTCGCGAAGGTTAAGCTTTCTTCGTTTTGATGAGCTGATTGCAATGGTGGTACTGGGATGGTCTAATTTTGCTTGTATTAAGAATCCCTAATTTTGAAACCTGCAAACCCTAAATCTCATTCATGGCATCATCGCGTATGGTCAATAAAAAGACAATTAAACACAATGGTTAGCTTGGAAACTTCATACTGAACAAGAATTCATAAATAAAAATGCAAAAAGATGTATGAATTATGATATACGATTTCAAAAGTTTTGAGATACAGTCTGAGTTCATGATACCGATTCAGGGCGTTTTGGTGGTTGATATTGATTGGAATACCTTCAGGAATGCTTAAGGAAGCTATTGAAATAGGTTTGGTGTCTCGAATCACCTTGTAACCTTGAAATCAGATTTGAGTTTTTATGGAAAATTTTCAATGTTGCAATGGCTTTTGGGGCGCAGCTTAGAGTCTTCTTCCTTTAGGGTTGTGATTCTGAATATGTATAGAAGCTTTTAGGTCAACAAAATTGAACAATATCCATGGCATTCAATGATTTGCATATTTGATTTTGTAAGATCTTTTTTGAATCTTTTTTATGTGCAATTTTGTTCAATCAGCTCAAATCAAACCAAAACTTGCCTAATTAGGATGTGCACGTGATATTGATAGTAAAACATGCATGAAAAGATTTTTTTAGGTCAAGTTTATATTTTTCACATATTTAAATAATTTAAATGAATTAATATTAATATAAATTCAAATAAATAATTAAAAATTGAGAAAATACTTCCCTTTGGGCCAAATGGTCGTGCATAGGCTTGGAATGATGGATCATGGAAGAAAAATGGGCCCATTTGCATTTTTAGGTCATTTGAACCATTGTTGACTTTTCAAAATTCCCAAAAATTTCCCAACTTCCACAAGGCATAACTTGCTCAATGTTTAAGCTTTTCACATTTTCTTGGACATTTTGGAAAGGTCTTTGAGTCCTTTAACCAATGCCTTTGGTCCCATGTCATTTTGATTTACCAATCTCAAGTTATGGCCTTTGACTTAAAGTCCCTTTTTGTTGACTTTTGAAAATGACCTATAATGTTGAAATTGATAACTTTTTGTGAGAGCATTTCTTGGACTTGGAATATGAAGATGAGTTGTAGGAAATGTCTTTCTCTTCAAAATGAGATTTGGATGGAATTTTTCTGATAATCCATGTGAAAGTTATGCCCTGGTCAATTTCAGTTGACTTTTTCAGCTGTCCAAATAAGGAAACTTTTGCATCTTGATGATTTTCTGAGCCAAATTTTGAGAATCATGATCAAGCATTGATCAAATGATGTTTGTGGCTTCAAAATGATATGTTGATCAAAAATTTGAACTTTTGACTGTCAAATGACCATTTTACCCCTACAGTTGACTGTAGTGCAATTTAGGGTTTTGACTGTGCAATTTTGAGCTGAATGCCTTGAAACTTGATATGAGGATGCTTGACCATGTTTGTAAGCATATGAGACTTGATTGGGCCTTTGAAAACTTCATTCTCTTGATCAGAACACAAACCCTAGTTTTGACTGTATAGGAGACAGTTGAACTACATAACCCTTGGGGAATTTTGTGACTTGACTTGGCAATTTCTTGATGAATATGGGAGGGCAAATTTTGGGGTGCAACAGTGTCGCCACCCCATTTGGCGAATAAGAGGTGTCACGTTTTACAGCATTGGCTCAGGCTACGTGACAGCCTTTGAGATTCCTTTCTTTGTTGCATGCAAGGCCATTGGAGTTGATGGGTGGAGTCTTACACAAAACATTTATGTGTGCAGAATAGGGCCAGGCTAGGTGGCAGGCTAGGTGGCTACATAAGCCCATGCATGTTTCACGATTGGACAGTAAGGGAGGCGCCACCTCACTTGGCGAAAGAGTACAAAAATGAATGGTGTCGCCACCCCATTTGGCGAATAAGAGGTGTCACATTTTACAGCATTGGCTCAGGCTACGTGACAGCCTTTGGGATTCCTTTCTTTGTTGCATGCAAGGCCATTGGAGTTGATGGGTGGCAGGCTAGGTGGCTGCATAAGCCCATGCATGTAATATTATTGGCAGCCTTGGGGGGTTGCATCACTTACTTAATTGAAATTTTTTGCCTTACGTTGAACATAACATTCATTCACATAAACTGTAAAATTTTCCAACCTTCGAATCAGTCATCTAACCTTCAAACATTCCAGCATTCATACCTTCATACAATCAATAAACCCCAAACATTCCCACCTTCATACCTTAAAACAATTCTACACAATGGCCTCTTCACCATAATTTGTTGTCAAAGCACATTTCAACGGTGAGACATACATGTGTCCCACAGTTGGGTTTTTGTTTAGAAACACCGACAATGTTCGATTTCTCTTAAAAGGGAAAGCAAATTTCTCGTACTTTAAGAAAAGATTGGAGGCCAAACTTGAACGAGGCCCGGTATCCCAGATATTTTATCAGAGTCCAGTCTTTTTTGGAAACAACCAAGTTATTTTTTATAAGGTTGTAATTCAAGATGACGAGGATTTCCAGAACATGATTTCCAGCCATGTCTATTCTGGAAACGACTCTATTGAGTTGTACGTTTTGTTTCAAGAGCCTCCGGTGACACAGGAGGTAGAGCCTCCGGTGACACAGGAGGTTGATCCTTTGGAGAATGAGCAAGATGAGGTGGATGCAGTTGATGATGAAGAAGAAGATAACGAGTTAGAGTTTGATGAAATGGTGAACAACGATTCTGACGATGATGGCATCCCAAGTATTCCTACCGACAAAATCTACACACCACCTACGCACATGACAAACTTCAACATGGGCGGAGATGAACCTTCTACGGACTTGTTTTTCCAACCGTATATGCAGTCGGATGAAAATTTAAAAGAGAAGGACAAGTTTCGTAATAGAGAGGAATGCATAAGGGCCATCAAAAAATTTCACATGCTCAACTCGGTTGATTATAAGGTGGATCGTGTAAACCCGGAAAGGTACAAGATCAAGTGTGTCCACCCTGACTGTATGTTCAAGCTGACCGCTTCATACAGACTAAGGGGTGACTGCTGGGTCATAGGTTCCATGACTACCCATACTTGTGTAAGTTCCACTCAATCACAAGACCACCGAAAACTCAACCATGATCTAATCTGTCAAGAAATCCTACCCCTGGTCAGCAACGACCCTTCTTTGAAGGTGAAAACAATCATCTCCCACATCACCACAGTTTTTAACTACACTCCGTCTTACCGTAAGGCGTGGTTAGCAAAGACTAAGGCGATTGAAAGGGTGTACGGAAACTGGGAGGATTCATACCGAGAACTTCCCCGCTACCTAAATGCACTCAAGACATATTCTCCAGGTAGTGTTTATGTTCTGGAAACATTGCCAGCGTACGCCCAAGATGGTAGTCTACTACATGGCAACGGAATATTCAGTCGCGTCTTTTGGGCATTTCAACCATGCATCACAGGGTTTGCATCATGCAAACCAATTCTACAAATAGACGGGACTTGGTTGTATGGGAAGTACAAAGGCACGCTTTTGATGGCAGTTGCACAAGATGGCAACAATAACATTTTCCCCGTTGCGTTTGCCCTTGTCGAGGGGGAGACCGGTGGTGCTTGGAGCTTTTTCCTGAAAAATCTTCGTACACACGTGGCTCCTCAACCAGATCTCTGTTTGATCTCGGACAGACATGTCTCCATTGAAAGTGCCTATAATAATCCGGCAAATGGTTGGCATGACCCTCCTTCTACGCATGTCTATTGCGTCAGGCATATCGTCCAGAATTTCTCGAGGGAGGTCAAGGACAAAACATTGAGGAAAGCGGTGATGAATGCGGGATACGCACTGACACAGCCCACATTCAAATATTACCGCAACGAGATCCGTTTGTCTAACCCAGAAGCCGGTACGTGGATCGACAATATACCGGTCGAAAAGTGGACTAGGTCATACGACAATGGCCAAAGATGGGGGCATATGACAACAAATCTTATTGAATCAATGAATGGGGTATTCAAGGGCATACGAAACCTCCCCATCACTGCCTTGGTGAAATCCACGTATTTTAGGATGGCTGCGTTATTTGCCAAAAGAGGTGAAATGTGGTATGCGGTCTTGCAATCAGGACAACTATGGAGTGAAAGCTGTATGAATAACATTAAGGCTGAAAGTGCTAAAGCCAACACTCACATGGTTACACGGTTTGACCGCCATAGCCACAACTTCATTGTGAAAGAGACAATTGACCACAATGAAGGCCTGGCAAGACAAGAATACAAGGTCATTTTACCTTCTCAATGGTGCGATTGTGGCAGGTTTCAAGCTTTTCGTATGCCTTGCTCTCATGTCATTGCCGCTTGTGCTCATACCCATCAAGACGCGCTTCAACTGCTCTCAAACGTTTATAAATCTGAAACGTTGCTCACTGTTTACAACAACAACTTTCCTTTGGTGGCAAAACCGGACTATGGCCTGAATACAACGGTGATATAGTTTGGCACAATGACCAAATGCGAAGGAACAAGAAGGGTCGTCCCAAAAGCAGGCGCATAACAACAGAAATGGACGATCTTGACAGGTTGGAAAGAAAGTGTGGTTTATGCCGTCAGGTCGGACACAATCGCAAAAACTGTCCGAATCGGGCGTCTGGCTCGACCACATAAATTTTGTAATACAATAAATCTTTTCAATATTTGTGTTGTAAACATTATGGGTTTTCCGTTAATAAAACTGTTCACACAATTTAAGAAATTCAATATAGGAAATTACATTAGGGTTTTCGCGTACAACAATGATTAACGATATTCAATCTAGGAAATTACAACTGTTAACACAATTTCATCTGACCCATGCATCATCAGCATTACATCACTGTCTGTTTTGACTTCCTCCAACCACACATTAGGTCTTCCTGTCGCATGCGAGGTTGTTGTTCGTTTTCGCTGGATCCTTCGAATTTTTCCCCCTCGGCGATGTCTCCATCTAGCCACCGCATCAACTCCCGCTTCAGACGCTCCATGGAGTGAATGTGTCAGAATTTCATTTTCATCGCAGGTTTCGTGGCGGAGAATATAATGTAACCATCTCTCCTAAAAATCATAGGCGACGTCATTACGTAAATAAGGGAGTACAAAATAAAAATACAGTGCGAGAAAGTGTGAGAAATTTCAAAGAAACGGACGAATTATTTATAAAACAGCAAAAAACCCTAGTTTTGCCCTAGGCGCCAAGTGAGATGGCGCCTCCTCTCCTTTTTAAGGAGCATGCGCCATCTCACTTGGCTAAAAGCCAAGGGAGGCGCCAAGTGAGATGGCGCCTAGGGCAAAACCCTAGGTGCATGCGCCAAATGAGATGGCTCCTCCTTTGTGGAGCCATCTGAAACATGGTTATTTGCGTAATTTTTTCTGAAACCCGGTTATTTGCGAAATATTTTTTTAATACATGGTTATTAATAAAAAAAATTCCAAAATATCCCCTAATTAATTTTTTTGACTTTTATTTGAATTTTAAAGATTTAAAATGAATTAAATCAAATAAAATTAAATAAAAATAGAAAAATTAATTTTTAATCTTGAAATAAATCATGGGACACGTGGGAGGCATGGCAAATCTGAACCAAGTGGAAAAAGTGGGCCCCTTTTGTCAAAAATGAAGTTTCAAGGATAGTTGACTTTGGCCATTTCACAAAAATTCTCCAACTTCTCCAATGCATATCTTGCTCAATTTTGATCATATGAACATGTTCTTAGACATTTTGGAAAGTTCTTGAAGTCCTCTAACCAATGCCTTTGGTCCCATGTCATTTTGATTTACCAATCTCAAGTTATGGTCTTTGACTTAAAGTGCCTTTTTGTTGACTTTTGAAAATGACCTATAATGTTAAAATTGATAACTTTTTGTGAGAGTATTTATTGGACTTGGAATGTGAAGATGAGTTGTAGGAAATGTCTTCCCCTTCAAAATGAGCATTGGATGGGATTTTTCTGATGAACCATGAAAAAGTTATGCCTTGGTCAAGTTACAATTGACTTTTCAACTGTCCAAAAATGGAAACTTTTGCATCTTGATGATTTTTGAGCCATTCTTGTGGAATCATGATCAAGACTTGATCAAATGATGATTGTGGCTTCAAAATAAGATGTTGACCAAAAATTTTGACTTTTGACTGCCAAATGACCATTTTGCCCATGTAGTTGACTGTGGAGCAATTAGGGTTTTTGACTGTGCAACTTGACCTTGTGAGCCTTGAAACTTGACATGTAGGTGCTTGACAATGTATATGAGCATATGGGACTTGATTGAGCCCTTGAAAACCTCAACTTCCTTGCAAGAATCAAAACCCTAATTTTGACTGTGCTATGAGGGTGCTTGACTGTGTAGCCCTTGAGTAAACTTTGAACCATTTGAGGTGATGCTTGTCAAAACTTTGAAGAATATGGGAGGGAAAATTTTGGGGTACAACAGTTGCCCCTGTTCAATCTTCTTAGACCTGAGGATGTAGATTGGCTTGCGTGCCTTTCGTGATCCGAAGGTGGGAGATGATTGAACACTAGAGTGCCCAGAAATTTGCACTCACATAATAGAGTATCAGCAGTGTGATAGCGGGAATGGGCTTACAGATGCCATTTGGAGAGATAGTGGGTAGGAGGATGGGCTTATAGATGCCATCTGGAGGTGTGACAGAACCTTGTCGGGAATGGGCTTATAGATGCCATTTGGAACTGTTGGTAAGTGGATGGGCTTATAGATGCCATCTAGGTGTTGATCGCGTAAGAGATTCCTTAGCGAGAACTTGCATACCTGAGAAAGAAAGATAATTACCTGGCCTGTTACAGAGGTTGATCTTCACTCAGTCGCTCACAGACATGCCCTGGCTAGATACAGGTATCGAATTTGGAACTTCGAAAGGTTGATGGGTTGTCTCTACTGACAGGTTATCTCAGAAAAATCTTTGGGATTTAACTGAACCAGAGGAGGTTTTGTCTTTCTTGACGAGTTGTCTCTTTGGACGGGTTATCTTCATGGACGGGTTGTCTTCAACGACGAGTTGTCTTCAATGACGAGTTGTCTTTAATGGCGAGTTGTCTTAATGACGAGTTGTCTTCAATGACGGGTAGTCTTCAATGACGAGGTGTCTTCAATGACGGGGTGTCTTCAATGACGGGTGTCTATACTGACGGGTTGTCTTTAATGACGAGTGTCTGTACTGACGGGTTGTCTTCAATGACGGGATGTCTTCAATGACGAGTTGTCTTCAATGACGAGTTGTCTTCAATGATGAGATGTCTTCAATGACGAGTGTCTATACTGACGGGTTGTCTTCAATGACGGGATGTCTTCAATGACGAGTTGTCTTCAATGATGAGTTGTCCTCAATGACGAGATTTCTTCAATGACGAGTGTCTATACTGACGGGATGTCTATACTGACGGGTTGTCTTCAATGACGGGTGTCTATACTGACGGGTTGTCTTCAATGACGGGATGTCTACACTGACGGGTTGACTTCAATGATGGGTGTCTATACTGACGGGTTGTCTTCAATGACGGGTGTCTATACTGACGGTTTGTCTTCAATGACGGGTGTCTATACTGACGGATTGTCTTCAATGACGGGTGTCTATACTGATGGGTTGTCTTCAATGACGGGATGTCTTCAATGACGAGATGTCTTCAATGACGAGGTTGTCTTAAATGACGAGTTGTCTTCAATGACGAGTTGTCTTCAATGACGAGTTGTCTTTAATGATGAGTTGTCTTCAATGACGAGTTGTCTTCAATGACGGGTAGTCTTCAACGACGAGGTGTCTTCAATGACGGGGTGTCTTCAATGACGGGTGTCTATACTGACAAGTTGTCTTCAATGACGAGTGTCTATACTGACGGGTTGTCTTCAATGACGGGATGTCTTCAATGACGAGTTGTCTTCAATGACGAGTTGTCTATAATGACGGGATTGTCTTCTTTGACTTTAGGAAGTAACTTAACTGGACCTGTCTTCTTTGACTGGATGAGCATCAGAAAAACCTTTGGGATTTAACTGGATTTGTCTTCTTTGACTGGATTTGTCTTCTTTGACTGGATTTGTCTTTTTTGACTGTATTTGTCTACTTTGACATAGCGGATTATTTAACTGTATCCTTCCTGAAAGGTAAAGGTCAGTCGTATGCAATGCATGATATGGATCAAGCAATGATGTTCTTGACATAAATGAGATTGTATGACATGATACGCATATGCATGATGTGATGTCTATGAATGTATCTTCGTCTGGGAAAGTAAATCCTTGACGCATGCCGGGAAGTTGAATCCTGGGTTGATGTTGAAGAACAGAATTCTTCGTTTCCGCTGGGGCGGATGGTTGCAAGAATACCGGTAGGAGAAGATGACTCCGTTGGGGTAATAAACTTATTGGAGAGATTACTCTGCGGGGAATACTCTATGGGAAGAGATACTTCGCTGAGGTTTGATGATAACTCCGTTGGGGATTCCTGTTGATAAGCTTTGTTGAGGAATTTGATGAACTCCGCTGGGGATAGGAAGAGCTTCGCCGAGGACGATCTTTCCGTGGCAATTAGCTGAGGATAACCCAGTTATACCCTGGTAGGGAATAACCTTTGAATAAAGCCGGGGAGACGCGTTCGTACTCTGCAGGTGATAAGCTTCCAGAATCTACTGGGGAGATGGTTCAACTCTCCTGGGGAGACTTTTGAACTGTATTAGGGAATGGCTCCACTGGGGTGTCTGGTATTCCGCCGGGGAACAATCTTATACCAAGACTGCCGGGGATGCTTGCTTAGGAATGTCTGCATACTCCGCTGGGGAATGTTGAGATTTTCTGGGGAGGCCCAACTTCCTTAAGGCTGACAGTAGACTAACTCTGCTTGGGGAGAGTGTTGTTGACTTGCTGGAGATACAGTGCCTTGTTAGGGCTGACGGGAGACCAACTCTGCTCGGGGGAGAGTATAGTTGAGTCTTGTCTTACTCTGCAGGGAGTGAAGGTATCCTGGTTATATTCTTCAGCCGAATCTACCTTAGTACCTTGGTGGACAAAGCAACTAGATCGCTTAGACAACTCATATTGCCCCTGTTTCTATGGGAGAAGATACCTGTTGGAGGCGCTTGATGACTGCCGGTTGACGAATCTTCTTCTGGTAGGCAAGTGACGAGATGCCAGGACATAGTCATACGCTTTGATCCCTAATTTTTGCCTGGACTGCCCTTTCGGGTTTTCAGTCCACCGGGATACCCTTTTTTGCCCAAGCCGCCTTTACAGGTTTTCGACTTGCCGAGTGTACAAATTTTTTTTCATTTTCATCCCTTATTTTTCCCGAACCCTTTTGGTTCGCCGGGAAGCCCTTATTTTTGCCTAGGTGTGTTAACCTAGCGGGTCTTTGATTTTGCGTAGTATTTTTTCGACTATGTCCGTGCTCTCAGGATGCAGGGAGTTGTCACTGTCAGTAGTGCTGCGTTACCCTACCACCAGAAGATCTTCGTTTGATCGTCCAATGCCCCAAGCGACCCAGATGGAGATTTGCCCCAAGCTAGTTGGCCTTTTGAGAGATTCTCCGAATCTTGACTTAACTGCCCCAGATTATGGACAATGATCATGCCATGCCCCTTGATTGGAGGTGCTTTTGTTTATTAGACATTCTTCGTGCGAACTTCTATGCTGTTCAAACAAATAGTCATATGCAAGCAATGTTATATTAAAAATGCAAAGCTTATGTCTGTCTTGAAGTTTTTGAAAACGCATTTTTTCAATAAAACAAGCAAATTATGTAACATGTGATGTCAACTCAAGATTTTACAGCGAGCCTTAAGGAGTCAGGATACCTTTGTAACAGTATGCTTTCGAATTAACCCATGCTTCAGCTAGGACTTTTGAGGGTTATAACGTGGCCTGGTTCACGGTTTAAGAAACAAAGGAGAAAGGCTCAAATTGTATTTGTACCCACCCGCTCTTCGTGATGTTCTTCAATCCTAAACTCAGCCGATCGTGCATTAGACTTTGTTTGAGTCTTTGCTATGATGTTCCGGTGATGGTTCGAATGTTGACAATTTGTTTTGAATAGGCAGTCATTTCTTTTTGTTGAGGGTTTGTGTGACCTCTTTCTTTTTGATTTTATTATCCCTATTTTTGCCTGAACTGTTCCTTTTTGTGATTACAGTCAGCGGGATGCCCCAGTTTTTGTAAGTCTCCTTCATAGGTTTTGACTTGTTGGGCTTTTATTTTGAGAAATGATGACTGCCTGTCTTTATGATCATTCGGAACCATCATTGTCTTTTGTTTTGTAAGGACTTCTTTGGTGCCATTCGTTGTGCACTTGGATCAACTGAGAGAACTACCCTGCCCCAGGTTATGATTAAGGGTTTTAATTTTCGAAAAGAAAAACTCCTACTTCTTTGGCTCAGAGGGGTTGACGAGGGATTATCTTCCTTATAACTCCAGTGTTTAGGAATTGAAACAATGCCTGTACCTCATCAGCGGGGTTTGTTCAAAAGCATACTGTAGATTGTGGTATCGTTTTCGTCATCCTCCCTCAAGAGGCCTAGAATTATTAACCGAGCGTTGATCATCACACAAAAATATGAAAGCAATTTGCAATATAGTGAATATGAAATAATTACTTCAAAACAGACATGTGTAATGCATTAATGAAATAACAACGTTTGATATGAATAAAATGTTTGAACAATCAAAAGAAAATTACAACTTGAAGAATCCTAATGAACAAAAAAAAGTGCTTTCTATCCTAGCCATGTTTTGGAAAGGGAGCAGTGATCATATTGGGAGCCTCGGGCGCCTCGAACTGGACCTTATTTGCGTCGATTAGATCCTGAACCTTGTTCTTCAAAGTCCAACAATCCTATGTAGCATGCCCCGGGCTGTCAGAATGATAAGCGCAACGGACGTTGGGGTTATACCTTGAAGGTGTCCTGTTGGGATTCTTAGGAGGGTCCCTTATAGTTACCAAGTTGGTCTCCAGCAACTGTGGAAATATCTAGGCCAAGGTCATGCTGAGGGGAGTGAATTGCCTTTTAGGTCTCTCTTCCCTTTGTTGGTTGCGATGTTGAGGAGCACCGGCCAGTTTTGAAATAACCACCGCGTTGACAGCTTGGCGGTGTTCAGCACTGGATTCTTTCTTGAATGGCTTCTTCTCATTGTTCGAGGAGTCACCCTTTGGTATCTTCTCAGACTTGATACCAGCTTCTATTCTTTCCCCAGTCAAGATCAGATCTGTGAATCCGGCAGAAGAATTCTCAATCAGATGGTTGAAGAACGGCCCAGACAGGGTCCCCAAGAACATGTCAACAAGTTCCCGGTCAGTCAGAGGTGGTTGCACCCTTCCAGCAAGGTCTCTCCACTTTTGCGCATACTCCTTAAAACCTTCACCCGTCCCCAGCGACATACCCTGGAGTTGGGTACGCGTAGGAGCGAGGTCGGCATTATATTGATACTGCTTATAAAAAGCAGTTGCCAAGTCCTCCCAGCTACGAATGCTGGCTCCATCCAGCTGATAGAACCATTCGAGTTGAGTCCATGAAAGACTTTCTTGGAAGAAATGGATCCATAAGTTCTTGTCTGCTGTGTAAGGCTGGATCTTCCTTACATAAGAACGGAGGTGCATCTTAGGATAGGAAGCCCCGTCATACTTCAAAAAGGTCGGCGCCTTGAACTTGTGTGGGATCACCACCCCAGAAGATAACCCCAAGTCTTCGAAATCCAACCCAGACACACATTGAATCTCCATAGCATTTAACTTGTCCTCCAGTTATTTGTACCGGTCCTCAGCAGGAGGGTACTATTCATCATTGAAATCTGTCTCGGTATCAGAGACCATAGGACTAGGAACTTCTCTCCTTCGGGGACTGCCTTCCCCAACAGATGGAGTAGTCCGCTCAGCTTCATTTTGCAGTGTATTCCTAGATCTGCGTCTAGGGTTGAACAAAACAGTCATATTCTTCTTTTTTTTCAAAAGCAGAGTCTTCAATTCCTGTTGTCCTTAGGCCAAGCTCACGACCAGCTCCTGGAACTGGGTGTTCTGGGCCTGGAGGGCCTTGATAGCTTGTTCATTGGATGATTCAGGATTCATGATGACTGCTGAAATAAACAGCGAAGAAGGTAAGTGACCTGTAAAAAGTGTACCTGTAATGCAATGATATGTATGATATGCATGCAATGTTTTCAAGGATCTCGCGGGGTAAACAAGAAAATTGTTAGAATTTGAATTTCGTAGCTTGATTGAAGGAACTTCGTGTTGTTGAGAGTCCTTCTTCAAGAGTCAAGGCTCACCATATCGAGTGGGTCATAGCCCCTGACTCAAGTTATCAACCTTGGCTAGAGGAAAATAAATCCCCTTTGCCCCTTGCTAGACATCATGACCTGCATCACAAACCCTTGAGATCCTTGAAATGGATTAGTTCTTATGCAGGATGTATGCAATGGTATGATGGCATGATGTTATGCTATGCATGGAGTGATATAAGTAAACCCTGTTATGAGTCCAGTTTAAGGACTGTAAACAAACCCTGCAAGAAACTCATGTGTTAGATAACAAGCATGCAAGTAGTCAAGTTTGAAAGCACACAAGTCACACAAGACAGCCCTTAGAGTTTAGACCAGCATGAAGTTTGGGGTACTACCCTCTTGAAGTTGGTGGGCTCAAAAACCTGTCCTATCAAAAGTAACCGGGTTCTAAGGAGCTCAATATCATAGGGTTGTTTTCTATGTTCATTGTTTTGATTTAGCCACTGAACTGGCGATCAAAATATTCCAAGAAAACAACCCTCAATGAGTGTAGTATCGAGTATCTACCAACTTCGGACTGCACCAAAGTCGGTCATCTCACTACCCCTAAAGAGGCCAGGATGGTCAAGTAAGGTTCCTAAGGTCAGTTGATGCTTCACGACACCACGCGGTGGCCCCGTACTCTCCTTGACTTGACTCAAGGGTTACCGGTACTCACCAAAGTGCCACATAAACGTAGCAAACTGCTTCAACCGTGTCGGTATACCCCGCACAGTTCCCTCACAGTTTGTTGCTACTTTCTAAGAAGGTATCCCCCAGATCCGGGTTAGGATCTATACAACTCCTAAAACAGGCCCAACAATATTAAAGCAAACAATTCAGACAATTGAAAACACAAGTGATCTTAGTCCTAAGGTACACCTCACTTTTAAGTATCCCCAGCAGAGTCGCCAGTTCTGTGGTCATTGGAAATAGAACTGACTGTTTTTTAGCTGGTCTCGCGAAATGTCGCGGTAAGCAAGAGTCGCCACCGTCTTTTATGTTCTCCAACATGGAAAGGACAAAAGCACAGCAAAATTCCTTATGAGAATGTTTCTCGGTTCGGGAGGTAGATTTATAGAAAGGGAAGGTGTTAGCACCCTTTCTATCCGTGGTTATCCACGGGCTCTTAGATACTTGCTCTTATGTTTTCAAAATTTGTTTGCTTTTCAAGTGTGTGTGGTTTTTGAAAAAAAAGTTTCGTTTGAAAAAATTTCTAAGTAACTCTTGTATTTGTCCTCAAGAGTGTGTGAAAAATTTGTTTGAAAACTTTTAGAAAGTGCGGGTGCGAAAAGTTGTTTTTGTTTGTTTGAAAAGAGCAAGTACCCAGGAGAATCTACCTACTCTAAGGAATTAGGCTGTGCAAGAGTCCTTTAGACAGTGCTATCCCACCATTGAGAGGTAGGTAGCACCGTCGTTGGAGGTATTCGGGTCAATTCGATTATCGGGACAGTGTGGTCACCGAAGCAATGGTAGGACACCTTAGAAGTAACCCTAATGTCCTAGATCCTTTGTATCCGAGGCAACCGTTTCAAGGCAACTGGATCTTTTGGACAGAAGGGCGACCTCTAAGACACCCTATACTTGATGACCACGTTTCGAGGCAACCAGTGAGGCGTACCCTAAGAAGTGGCATGTGCTTTGTGTGTTGTTTTCATGTTATGTTTATCCTGTACATGTTATTTGTGAGCTACGGATTGATTTTATTTATATACATTCTTTCATGCATATTAGCAGTTAGGAGTGCGGAAAATTAAAGTGCGGGAAGATAAATCTAGCTATTACAAGGCGCGGGTCTATACAACGCCAAAAACAAAAACCCGTTTTGGTAAATAAAGTGCGAGAATTTAAAGGAAAACGGTAAATCCTAATTAACTATTACATATCCGGAAAGAGTTACATAAATAATAAAAATAAGAATAATGCGCGAAAGAATTAAATTGGAACGTCCTTAGGGTGTTGACCCTTTTTTGAATAAGAATTGAATTTTTGTCTTTTTTGTAATTAATGGAATTAAAACTAATTATTTAATTTATTAAAAGAAAAATGTTTTTGTATTTTTATGTTTTTAATGAAATAAAATAAAAGGAATTAAAATTGAAAGCTAATAAAACCTAATTCTAAACTTATTTTAATTATAAAAAAAAAGTTAAAGTTGCCTAATTAAACTATTTTATTTGTTAATATTTATTTACAAAAATAAAATGGAATTAGTAATAATAATAATAATGTTAATTCTTTTTTTGATTTTTTTATAAAAAGTTAATTATGTTAATTGTTAGTAAGAAATAAAGCAAATAAGAAAATAAAATGACAAAATAATAAAAAGGAAAAAGTAAACCCAAGGGGGGTAAGATGGCCCATATGGAGGTTTTCTGAAGTAATTCTGGCCCAACAGCAAGAAGCCTTGTTTGACTTTCTGGCATCACGTGCGTGCTGTTGACTGGGACGCACCATGGACTTCACCTCCTGGGCACTGGATGGGTGCTTGAAGACACCTGGCTAGCTGATGCATGAGGCCTATGGTGGAACACTGGATGAACGCTGCATTGGAACGCTTTGGGAAAAATAAGAACAATTATATGGGGGACCTGGGAATCGAACCCAGGTCCCAGTGTTTTCCAGCCACGTCTTAAACCACTACGCCATCTGCATTCGTTTGTAAACATAATAACCAATAAAAATAATATATGAAAAGTAGTAACTATGCTGGGAAACGCGCGCAAATTTGAATTCACCAACCACGCATTGCCACGCCGTCTCCTGCTTCCTTTGCCCTGTAAAAAGAAAACAAGATAGCGGGGGTTTTAAACCCCCACTAACCACAACCACGAATAATAGCGATTAGAGTTAGGGTTGATATAAATTGAGCGCGATAGTGTCAATGATTTCGTCTCGTCCTGACGAATTTGTCCATATAGGCTTTGAGGTTTAATTTTACAGTATATAAAAACCCCCAATATGAGAGCCCTGAAACCCTAATGTTCTTCAATGGTGGATTTCTATTCAGGACACTACAAACAAATTGGATTATGCCAATAGCTTCAGAATATCCCTATTAACATAAATCAATTCAAAAGAATGGTTAAAAACACATGAATGATGATATGTAATTCTGGAAAATAATTCAAACCGTGGGACTTGTGTTCTTTGATTCTTTGCGTGTAAAGGCTTGTTGATGATTGCAAATCGTGCCTGGGAGTGTAAGGAATGTATTTGGATCAAAAGGAGGGCTTGAATTATGCTGGAAAACGGTTTTTAGTTTGTGACTTTTCTCTTGAAAATTTGAAATTGCTTTGGCCGTTTGGGAGTATTCTAGGTCATGAATTCTATTGGGAAGGCTTGCATATACGTCTAGCAATGAGAATCAATCAAAATAATGGACCTTTAAGCCTTGCAATTATGTTTTGGATTTTGCCATAACCTCCATTGAAGAAACTTGCCTTTCTTGTCAAAATTTGAATTTTATGCTTGGAATAGGCTGTACACGAATTTGGAATGTGTTTCATGATGCATCAAAGTAATTCAAGCCACAAAATATCCCCTAATTAATTTTTTTGACTTTTATTTGAATTTTAAAGATTTAAAATGAATTAAATCAAATAAAATTAAATAAAAATAGAAAAATTAATTTTTAATCTTGAAATAAATCACGGGACACGTGGGAGGCATGGCAAAGCTGAACCAAGTGGAAAAAGTGGGCCCCTTTTGTCAAAAATGAAGTTTCAAGGATAGTTGACTTTGGCCATTTCACAAAAATTTCCCAACTTCTCCAATGCATATCTTGCTCAATTTTGATCATATGAACATGTTCTTGGACATTTTGGAAAGGTCTTGAAGTCCTCTAACCAATGCCTTTGGTCCCATGACATTTTGATTTACCAATCTCAAGTTATGGTCTTTGACTTAAAGTGCCTTTTTGTTGACTTTTGAAAATGACCTATAATGTTGAAATTGATAACTTTTTGTGAGAGCATTTATTGGACTTGGAATGTGAATATGAGTTATAGTAAATGTATTCCCCTTCAAAATGAGCATTGGATGGGATTTTTCTGATGAACCATGAAAAAGTTATGCCTTGGTCAAGTTACAGTTGACTTTTCAGCTGTCCAAAAATGGAAACTTTTGCATCTTGATGATTTTTGAGCCATTCTTGTGGAATCATGATCAAGACTTGATCAAATGATGATTGTGGCTTCAAAATAAGATTTTGACCAAAAATTTTGACTTTTGACTGCCAAATGACCATTTTGCCCCTACAGTTGACTGTGGAGCAATTAGGGTTTTTGACTGTGCAACTTGACCTTGTGAACCTTGAAACTTGACATGTAGGTGCTTGACAATGTATATGAGCATATGGGACTTGATTGAGCCCTTGAAAACCTCAACTTCCTTGCAAGAATCAAAACCCTAATTTTGACTGTGCTAGGAGGGTGCTTGACTGTGTAGCCCTTGAGTAAACTTTGAACCATTTGAGGTGATGCTTGTCAAAACTTTGAAGAATATGGGAGGGCAAATTTTGGGGTACAACAACTACAAAACTGAAAGGTTTCACCATCCCAATTGGAGAATAAAAGGTGGCATGGGTTGTAGTGTAGGTGCAGCCTATGTGGCAACCTTGGGGAAGGAATCTCTGCATGAATGTAACACGATTTGACATGTAGGGAATAACCATTTGACTTGGAGAATGAGTATAAAATTGAAAGGTGTCGCCATCCCAGTTGGCGAATTATAGGTGGAATGGGTTACAGTGTAGGTGCAGGCTAGGTGGAAGCCTTGGGGAAGGCATCTCTACATGCATGTAACACGATTGGACATTAGGGAGGCGCCATTTGACTTGGTGAATGGGTATAAAACTTAAAGGTGTCACCATCCCAGTTGGCGAATTAGAGGTGGCATGGGTTGCATTGTAGGTGCAGGCTAGGTGGAAGCCTTGGGGAAGACATCTTTGCATGCATGTAACACGATTGAACATCCCAGTTGGCGAATTAGAGGTTGCTTATTGTTGTTTTATTCAAATTTAATACAACCTATTTAATCCTACATTTATCAAAACACTTCAACAATCAATCACTCAAACACTCAAACATTCAAATATTCAAACAATCAACTCAAAGACTCAAACAATCAAACACTTAAACCTTCAAACATTTAAACCTTCAAACATTCAAACACAATGGCCTATGAACCATAATATGTGATCAGTCACATTTCAGCAGTGAGACATACATTTGTCCCACCTCCGGATTTTTGTTTAAACACACTGAGAACATCTGATTTTGTTTAAACAGAAAAGCCAATTTCTTGTATTTCAAAAAATGATTGGAGGTCAAACTTGAATGAGGACCCGCGATACAAATCTTTTATCAAAATCGGAATTTTTTGGTGACAACCAAATAATACTTTATAAGGTTTAGGTTCAAGATGAAGAGGACATTCAGAATATGTTTTCCAGTCATGAGTATTCTGGGTACGACTCTATTGAGTTGTTCATTATACTGCGAGACCTTCAGCTGTCACAAGTGGTTGATCCTCTCGAGGCCGAACAAGCAGAAGTAGATGTTGTTGACGAAGATGAAGAAGATGACGAGTTAGAGTTTGACAACATGGTCAATGATGATTCTGAAGACGATGGGATACCTGGTATACCTCCAAATGAGATGTACACACCACCTTCACACATGACAAACTTCAACATGGGCGAAGATGAACTGTCATATGATTTATTTTTCAATATGTATATGCAGTCATATGAAAACTTAAAAGAGAAAGACAAATTTCGTAATAGAGAAGATTGTATCCGAGCTATAAAAAATTTTCACATGCTTAACTCGGTCGATTTTAAGGTAGATCGTGTAAACCCATAAAGGTACAAGCTCAGGTGTATCCACCCAGATTGTATGTTTAAGCTCACTGCACCATACAAATTAAGAGGTGATTATTGGGTCATAGATTCTATGTCCACCCACACGTGCGCCAATTCTACTTAATCACAGGATTATCGAAAACTAAATTATGATCTCATATGTCAAGAAATCCTACCTCTCGTCAGCAATGATCCATCATTGAAGGTGAAAACCATAATCTCTCACATCACTACGGTATATAAATATACTCCGTCATACTGAAAGGCGTGGTTAGCAAAGACCAAGGAGATTGAAAAGGTATATGGAAATTGGGAGGAGTCATACAAAGAACTTCCACGATACTTGAATGCACTTCAGACTTATTCTCCGGGTACTGTTTATATTATGGAAACACTGTCGGCGTACGCCCCAGATGGTACTCATGTCACCAGAAATGGAATATTCAGTCGAGTGTTCTGGGCTTTTCAACCTTGCATCACAGGGTTTGCGTCATGTAAACCTATTATCCAAATTGATGGTACTTGGTTGTATGGGAAATACAAAGGCACGCTACTGATGGCAGTTGCACAAGATGGACACAATAACATTTTCCCAATTGCCTTTTATCTAGTCGAGGGAGAGACTGGTGTATTGTTAATAGTTTATCATCTTTCAGATACAATCAGACAGTGATTCATTCTGATAAACACATCTTTCAAATACAATTAGTAAAAGATTCACTCTAGATTCTCTTCTGGATACAGTTCATATATGATCGAGATATAGATTCATTCTGATTCCAATACATCTTCTAGATACAGTTCAGACACGATCGAGATATAGGTCCATTATAATACTCATTCCAGTACATCTTCTAGATACAGTTCAAATACGATCGAGATATAGATTCATTTTGATAGTCATTCCAGTATATCTTCTAGACACAGTTCAGATATGATTAAGATATAGATTCATTCTGATACTCATTCCAGTACATCTTCTAGATATGATCGAGATATAAATTCATTCTAATACTCATTCCAATACATCATTCTAATACATTTTTTAGATGCAATCGGGCGTAGATTCATTCTGATACTCTTTCGGATATAGTCGTGTGTAGACTCATTTTAATACATTTTTCAGATACAGTTGGGCGAAGGCTCATTCTGATCCACTTCTGGATACAGTCGGGCGTATACTCATTCCAATACATTGTTCAGATATAGTCGGGCAAAGACTCATTTTGTGGCACGTCTGGATACAGTCGGGCGTAGACTCATTCCAACATAATTTTTCAGATACAGACGGGCTAAGACTCATTCTGATCCACTTCTGGATATAGTCAGGCGTCGACTCATTCCAATAAATTTTAGATACAGTCGGACAAAGACTCATTCTGATCCACTTCTAGATATAGTCAGGTGTAGGCTCATTCCAATACATTTTTCAGATACAGTTAAGCAAAGACTCATTCTAATCCACTTTTAGATACAGTCGGGCGTAGACTCATTCTAATATATTGTTCATATACAATCTAGCGTAGACTCATTCCAATACATTGTTCAGATACAGTCAGGTGAAGACTCATTCTGATCCACTTTTAGATACAGTCAGGTGAAGACTCATTTTGATCCACTTCTGGATACAGTCGGGCGTAGACTTATTCCAATACATTATTCAGATAGATTCATGCAAAGACTCATTCTAATTCAATTCTGGATACAGTCGGGCGTAGACTCATTCCAATACATTGTTCAGATACAGTCGAGCGAAGACTCATTTTGGTCCACTTTTAGATACAGTAGGGCATAGACTCATTCTAATTTATTTTTCAGATACAGTTTGGTGAAGACTCATTCTGATCCACTTCTGGGTACAATCAGGCGTAGACTCATTCCAATATATTTTTTAGACACAGTCGAGCGAAGACTCATTTAGATCCACTTCTGGATACTGTCGAGCGTAGACTCATTCCAATACATTATTCAGATATAGTTGGGCGAAGACTCATTCTGATCCATTTCTAGATACAGTTGGACATAAACTCGTTCTAGTATATTTTGCAGATACAGTCGGGCGAAGACTCATTCTGATCCATATCTGGATACAGTCGGGCGTAGGCTCATTCCAATACATTGTTCAGATACAGTTGGGCGAAGACTCATTCTGATCCATTTCTAGATATAGTCGTGCATAGACTCATTCTAATATATTTTCCAGATACAGTCAGGCGAAGACTAATTCTAATCCACCTTTAGATACAGTCGGGCGTAGACTCATTCTAATACTTTTTAGATACGGTCAGGCATAGACTCATTCTGATACTCCTATCAACAGTTATCTAAGAACACAATTACTCTGAATGACATCTATAAGCCCATCTCCGATGGTATCCCCTCACCTTTTCTAAATGGCATCTTTAAGCCCTTTCCCGATACAATCAACATGCTGTGTTACTTCGTGCATCCGTGAGTGAAAATTTCCAGGCACTTATAAGTATTCAATCTTCTTCCACCTTCAGATCACGAATGACGGACATGCCAATCTAACTCCTCAGGTTTAAGCAGATTGAACAGAGGCAGCTGTTGTACCCCTACATTTTCCCTCCCATTCTTAAGACAAGATTGTTTAATATGCATCCTCATGCTCATGAAGGTCTCAAACACTCAAGACTTATCAAGGATTGATTAGATGGTTTCCTCCTAAGCAACCAACCTACAACCAGGGTTTTGCTTTCCTTAAAGGAAATTGAGTTTCTAATGCTTCAAGTGGATTTCATGGTTTATCATATGCTTTAAAGAGTCATCATGTCAAGTTTCAGGCCTTACATCATAAGTTTGCTCAGTCAATTAGCCAGATGATTAAAAATTAGTTATATTGAACAAAAAGTCAACTTTGATCAATCTACAGTAAAACTTCAAGATTTTTGGTCAACATCAACATTTTGAAGTCACATTCATCATTTGATCAAGGGTTGATCATGATTCATCAAGAAAGTCAAGATATGTTCAAAATTCAAAAAGTTGCAAAATTAGGGTTTTTGACCATTTCTTTAGGAGAAGTCAACTGAACTTTGAACAATCATAAATTTCACATATTTCATAAGAAATGTCTCAACCAAAGCTCATTTTGAAGGAAATTCAATTCTCTATAACTTTGTCTCTCTAATCCTAAGGCCAAAAATGCTTCATTTGAGAGATATAGGTCAAAAAATTACAAGTCATTTTGAAAGTCAACAAAAACACATCTATTGTCAAAGAAATTTACAAAAAGATAAAGACTTCAAATTAAACAATGATCAACATGAAAGTTGTAGGAGACATCTTGAGGTTTCCAAAAAGTCAGATATCACCTTCATATGACAAAAATTGAGAAATTTATGTGTTGTGCAAGTTGAGTAATTTTTGAGAAATGCATGAAACCTCAATTGAGCAATTTTGAATTTTTGAGCTAGTGGGCCTAATTTTTGAATTCTAAACATGATTATAACATGTTATAGTACCTCTAATTCCATTGGTGCATGAACATGATTTTTTATTCTATTCATTTCAATTTTTATTTAATTTTTGCAAAAGAATTAAATCAAAATATCAAATAAATAGATTAAAGCATAGATGAACTTCAATTGGATCAGTCAAGGGCCCAAAAACCTTGCCAACCATGCAAAGAAATCGTGTGGAACCAAGAAGGAAATAAATCTTCATGTTTTGGAAAGTTTTTGAAATCATTTTGGAAACAAATCATGCTTTGATGACACAAGATTTTTTCCACTTTTGTTAACCTAATCCTTGGCCTATAAATACACAACACATTCAGACCTCAAAGGAGACAGATGCTGCCTCAAGAACAAACCCTAAAGCTCTCAAAATTTTCAAGAACTAGGACAGACACAAACCCTTATCTCCAGCCTTTATCAATCAATTCCAAGCATTCCATCAGTCTCTTGAGTCCTCCAGGAGTCGTTCCCAATCCTTACTCAAGCTTGAAGCACGCCAGAACTCACCAACCAGGTATCACTGGTTTGCCAAAATTCCTTGAATTCAAACTTTTAATTCATGCAATTTAAATGAATTTGATACATATGTTCATGTTCATATTGATGTGTGGAACTGTTTTGATGTATTACTTGTGAGGTTTGACGCATGAATGGAGATATGCCATTGTTAGGGAAATTTGAAATATTTTCTTCGAAACCCACTCTACAAGAATTTTCAGGTCAAGCCAATGCTACCATTGGATTCGCAAGGGTTAAATTAGGGGGATAAGTTTCATCTTGTGTCTCGATTTTACGTGATTTGCAGGTTTGATGTTTAAGATCACCTGAGAAGATGACCGAAACTAGGGTTTTGACGCTTCTCTGATCCAGCTGTTTTATTATATAATGTTTGGTTTGTGTTTGAATAACACAAAACCAGCGTAGCTCAGATGGTTGGAGACAGATACCCGTGACATGAGAGGCGTGGGTTTGATCCCTACATTTTGCAATTGTTTTTTTATTTTTTCA
The DNA here is from genome assembly GCA_948472305.1 of Vicia faba. NCBI lineage: Eukaryota > Viridiplantae > Streptophyta > Magnoliopsida > Fabales > Fabaceae > Vicia > Vicia faba. Next base: position 581,906,014 of record OX451735.1, read on the forward strand.
AGTTTCAACACAAGATTATTACAAATGGATTCATTCTTATTCCATGTCACAAACAACACTATGGCGCAGTCGATATAAGGGCATACTTGTGAGGCTGAAGGTGTGAGTTCGACTACCACCCCATGCATTTTGGTTTTTCTATTTTACTAACCTTAGTTTTCTATTCCTTTTTACTAATTACTTTCTAATTAACCATTAACAAACCTTAAAAAAAATTCAAAACCATAACAAATTAGAGTTAGTGATTTTTAGTTAGTAATTAAATTTTTGCCATATTTTTATCTATTAATTAATTAAGTTAATTAGCTTTTTCTTAATATTAAAATTAATTAGAATTAGTTTTAATTACTATTTATTAACATTCAAATTAGTTTCTACAAAAAACACCAAAAATATCTTTTTCTAACATATAGAATTTTTAGGACATTTAACATTTTTCTAACATTCTTTTTCTCATCTTTTGCTATTTAAATTCATAGATCAAGTGTATAGGTCGCATTCTCAATTGTAATAGCGTAGATTTATTTTTTCGTATTTTCCTATTATTTATCTGCCTCAAAGCCATGTAATAGCGTAGATTTTTCTCTCGCATTTTCCTATTATGCATCTGCCCCAAACCATGTAATAGCGTAGAATTTTATATTCCGCACTTTAATTTTCTATACATATTTAACTATTAGTAAAATAGAGTTTGTATGGAAAGACTAATAAAAACAATCTAGAAACCCTAATTTCTAAGATAAATATAACTGAAAATACACACCCTTCACACTTGCACCTCTAGGGTAACATCTCTTATTGCTTTACGAAAAATTGGCCATGCCCCTCGAAAGTAGGGATACTTTAGCAAAAGAACCTCGATCAAATCATCATGGTCCCTTTTGAATAAAGATCATAATCCCTCTATGACCCTTCGAGCTTCCTACAAAAATGATCTAGTCCCTTCGATGATCCTACAAGAAAAATGATGATAGTCCTTTCGACACAATTGCTAAAGCATCCTTACATATTACCTTCGATGACCATATGATGACCCTACAATTCTCCCTTCACATTCAGTAGATATATGATTACCTCCCAAATAATGGTATGGATAATACTATCTCCAAAGGAGAATGAAAATAACAAGAAAGACCTTATTAATGGATAAGACTCCTAGTTGCTTGCTCACAACATGTTCAGACATCACACTTTTAAAACAACAAATATTTTCTAAAACACTTTGTATACATTCTTGAGGACCGACACAAGGATTATTACAAAGTTAGCCTTACATTGGCATTTCAAAATATTTTCAAACAAATCACACACACACAAAGAAAGTTTAAAGTGATCTAATCAATTAAGATCCCGTAGATAACTACAGATGAAAAAGGGGCTAACACCTTCCCTTTTCATAAATTACCCCCCGAACTCAAAATCTGTCAAAGGTCTTTCCTGTTCTTTTCACATTTCTTAAATATTAGATAAAAGAAAAGTCGGTGGTGACTCTTGCTAACCGCAATATTTGTGATAAAATCAAAAAAGTCAGTTCTCTCAGCGTATTACACATATGTTTAGAGAAATGATATGTAGATTATTCTCCAACAATATGTAGCACAAGAAAGGGATAATATGAATAGAGAAGGGATGTATTAGATGAAATTAGGGTTTCAAATATCATCAACATCATTCATCCATTTTGGTGGATTTGGTTTTTCAACCTATCAACATCCAAGATCCAATGAGATTGAGGAATTTGTCCTAAAATAACACCCAAGTCAGGACCAAATAGATAATAAAATAATATTTAATAAAACAAAATTTAAATGGTTAATAAAAGGGAAATAATTGGTAAAATACACAAAGTATATTAAAACATCAAATAAAAATCTCAAAAAAAAGTCAGAAGTCAAACATGAGTTAATAAGTGTTGAAATTTTTTTTGGGAATTTTTTAAAGCCATAAACTATTTTTAAGATTTAAAGAAACATGCAAAACAAATAAAAATTGTAAAAAATAGTAAAATCAGAAATAAAAATAAAATGAGGTCACCAATATTTGTCAAGAGGTCATTGGATCCTTCCATATTTTTTTCAAAACTAAAAATCACCTAGAAATATTTTTAAACAATTAAAACAAATCAAAATAAGATAAAAATTATAAAAATTATCAAATCTTGAAATAAAATTATGAAAAAATAAGAATCAGAAAGATAATATTTGAAAATATTTTTGTGATTTTTTTCATATTTTTTGAGTCAAAAATGATTTTTTTATGAATTTTTGAAGTTCAAAACAATTAAATATAAAAATCAGAAATAAAAAATAAACTCAAAAAATATGGACCATCTGATCATTGTCAAAACGCGTTAGTAAGATAATCTAACGGATCAGACACGTTGTGTATATCATGGTCTTTAGGAAATAACACACGTAATCAATTATTAAACATTTTTGAATAAATGTGTGGCAATTTATCATTGGTTGAAGATAGACACGTGGGCCGTCTTCAACCTCTATCCACACGATTTAAAGGTTCATAAAATAGAAAAATCAGAGCTTAAGACCGGTGTCATTCACTTTGTCTCTTCAAGACGATTCCAATGGTATCCCCGCGTCAATATTTGCCATAACTTAGTCGATTTGAAAAATACCAAGGGAGTTTTTTTTAAAGGGATTTGAAAACAGACGTATCAAACTCACTTAAAGTTGAAAACAAATGATACCATGAGTATCATAGAACTAAATTCTACATTCTAGAAACAAAATTGAGACGAATTGGTGATGAAAACTACATGTTCGAACTCAAGGATGAAGCTCTGAAACTGGACTTATGGAGCTTGATTCAGGTCACGATTCTTGAAAGTAAGAGTATGGTTAGCTTCAGAGAATTTCAATGAAGCTAACTGAAAGGAGTTTTTGGTGATTTGAATGGTGGAAATGAAAAAATGAATTCAAGCTTAAGAGTTCAAATGAGATCTTAGCAAGGGTTAATTGGCTATCAAAAGCTTGTCGAAATGGGTGAAATGTGTCCCTTATTTATATAAGAGGATGAAGATATGCTCAAGCGTGTGAATGAGAGGATAAATGAGTGAATTAGTGTGAATCTGAATCATGAGCAATATGTAACTTGTTTGGAATCAAAACTCAGCCAAAACTTGTGTTTCAAGGTACTAATTACTTCTGGAAGGTTGCTAAATATGATTAGAAGCAAAAACATGCAAGAATTTTATGTTTAGAGAGCAAACTAATCAAAATTAAATCTGACTTTAAACGCATGATCAGTTTCAGGAAGTCAACTTACAGCCATGGTGCCAACAATGTAGGGCACTAAATGATGTGACTTTTGAAGCATTGGAGATATATCATGTCAAGCTTTCCAATGTGAAAAGAATGGTTGCATTTGGTGTCTTGGATCAAAAGTTGTGTCTGTTTAAAATTAGCAAAAGCACACAGATTTTCCACACTTAGAAAATTTTCTAAGTTTGGCATCCAAACATGGCCTTCCACCTAAAATTTGCATTTGACCAAAGAATATGGCATGAAATAGATCTGTTAAATGAAATTGTGAGATTTGAACCACTTAAAAACTCTAAGAATTGAGAAAGTTATGACCTTGTGAAGTTGGTAAAAATCCATGAAATGACCTATAATGTTTTGAACTCTCAAGGTGTCTTCCATCCATTTTAAAGCTTGACACAAAGAAGAGGGTTAAATTTCAAATCCTTAAGATCATTGTTGTAAAAGAATGAGCTCAAGGTGATAAAATTGACCAAATTATGATCATTTGAAGTCAAAACCCTAAAATTCAAAGGCTTTTCAAGGAGACTTGTAATCTTTCTCAATCATTAATGGTCTTCCATTCAAAATTATCCTTAGATTTATGAAGATATCTTGTTAAGGACCCTTTAAAGAGAATCATGTCTTTGGAGTGACTCAAAAATCTCAAAAAATGAGTAAGATATGGTCTTTGGAAATCAACAAACCATAGCCCAGAGAGTGCCAAAAATGACTTTAAACCCTTTTTAACTTTTAATGATTTTTCTTGCACAATTGGATCTTATCATATGAAGAGAGGTTTTTGTTGATGATAATAAGAATCCATATAAAAAAAACCAACTCAAAATATTGAAAATTGAGAGAGTTATGCACTCGTGATCACTAAATTAAGCATTTGCTCAATTAGGTCAAACTTGTTGAACCAACCTTTGAATATTTTGAGCTTTCTTGATAAAACAAAGCATGATAAATCATAATAGGTCTTGAAATGATATTGTCTTGAAGAAAACTCAAACAAAGGAGCTTAAGTATCAATGAAGCTTGTTGAAGAAGGCATGGAAATAAACATATGAGCCTAACTCTTTGGTGAATGCCAACACCAACCTTGAGGAAAGTTTGACCTAAATAAAATTGAAAGAGTCCTTCACCCATGGAGCTTTGATGCCATAAACATAGCCTTGAATCTCAAACTTCTAATATCCACTTATTAACCATCTGCTTGAGAATGAATCCTCAAAACCCTAGTTGATGAGTGATAACACGAAATCGTATCGTTTATTTGCTATGAAATTCGCCCGTTTTGTATTATTTTGACCCGATTAATTCCCGAATATTTCGAGTTTGTCATCACTTTTGCAGGTATTTCATAATTGAGCTCAAAATAGAAGAAAACATGAAATAATGCAAGAAAGCATCAAAAGAACAGAAGAAAAGGATAAATCTGTCAAAGAACTGCATTTCTGTAGTTGTGACGGTCGTAATGAAGCTGCCACGACCGTAAGCCAGTTTGAAGAGTGTTACGACCGTAACACAGTGGCCACGGCCGTAACACGGGAAAAACCAAAATCTGCTCGTAACGCTCATGTAACGAACGTAATGCGTATAACAGTTCAGTTGGAAAATGCAGAATGTGGCAAGCATAACAGAAGGAGTTTCCAAACTCCTTAATTCTCTCCAGTCAAACACCACGTTCACCATTTCTCCCTCAACTACTCAGGTTACTACATTTTTGGAGATTTTGAAGGAAGACTGAGTTACAAGTTTAACAAACCAACTTCCAGATTTTATTCTTCTATAAATACCTCAATATTGAACAAAAAAAGTACGGAGTTTTATTACAGCTTATTTGTGCCGAAGCTCTGCCAAAATTGAAACCAGTATTATTTCAGTTATTATTTTTACAGCATTTGTTTAATTCAATTCTTTTAAATTCCACTGTCTAAATAATAATTTCCAACATTAGGGAATTATTAGCACAATTTAGGATTTATCATTCAAGCTCCAGAATTTGCAATATTCCCGACACCAAGTCCGAGTTTCCGATTTGTGTAAGAAGGATTGAAGTGTTGGCTTTACTGTCAGGTTTTTATTTTGCAATTGTATTAAATTCATTTTAATTAATTTATTAATGCATGCTTGTTATTTATTATTTATAATGTCCAATTTATATTTGCTTGCTTTTATTTACCGTATGTTTATTTTGATTTCCATGGCTAGCTAAACCTTTAGTGTCGGTATGGAATAGTAAGAGACATTAGGCTTCTAATCGAACTTAGGCTAAAACTTTAATCAACTTAACTATGGTTATAACTTTTTATGCTAAATAATAAAATCTTTGTTACGAAAGTAAGAAGAGTAAATAGGTTAGATCGAGACCACGAAAGTGTGAGGTTTTTAACCGGATAGCTAAAGTTAGGCATTTGATTTAAATACAGTGAAAGCGATTTAAACCAAATTAGAATTAATTAAGTTTCCAAAGAATACTTCTAAACACTTATAGGCTAGCGAAAGCAGGTATAGGGCTTTAGACGTATAATCCGAGATAAGACCATGAAAGTGTGAGTTGAGGGTTTTTAAACTGATTAATTCTACGGATAAACCAAGTTGACCATCCTTATATGCCTAGGCCCGATTAGACCCCTTAGGTTGACTCTATTGCATACCGACCGTTCATTTTATAATTACTTTAAAATCAATTAATTTACCTTCCTTAATTTTCCCAAAACCAACGTGACAATTTCCGCCTTAGCTAAACCAACCTGTTTTACAACACTAGCGTGATTACAAAGTCCCTGTGGATTCGACAATCTTTTATTACTACCTCGATAGGCTGTGCGCTTGCAGTTAAGATTACCGTCAGACATTAAGTCGATCGCAGACCCCATCAAGTTTTTGGCGCCGTTGCCGGGGACTTTAGTTTAGTCACTAGTGTAATCTGAAAACAACGCTGTCTAGACTAAGGCAACTTTTTACATTTCCCTCTGTGTATGCCAAACACTCGTTCTCAAAACGAGCCTTTGCATTTACAAATTAACGATATTGAGCGTTACTTAAGATTAAGACGCCGAATTCAAGAATACTGATCTCTTAATAATCTTCCTCCAACAAAAATTCCTGATATCCCGTTATCAGAATCTACCGAAGAATCGACAATGGCTGACGTACCAAATCCGCCTCGCGCTCTTAAGGACTTTGCAGTTCCTTCGCAAGCGGAGCCTCACAACAGCATTGCCGCCCCTGCTATCGCTCGAAACGATTTCGAGCTGAAACCTTCGCTTCTATCCGCCGTTCAGCAGAATCAATTTTCTGGATCTCCTACTGACGACCCTAATCTACATCTGTCAGTGTTTGTGCAGTACGCAGACACTGTAAAAGCGAATGGTGTAAACCCCGAGGCGATACGATTGCGCCTATTTCCTTTTTCTTTAAGAGACAGAGCCCGAGCCTGGCTCCAATCCCTTCCTTCAAATTCAATCACCACATGGGATGAATTGAAAAAAGTCTTCTTGGCTAGATATTTCCCACCAAGCAAAACTGCTATGCTTAGAGCTAACATCAACGGTTTTAGACAAAAAGATAACGAATCACTTTTCGAAGCATGGGAACGTTACAAGGATATGATTAGACTCTGTCCTCATCATGGTTTAGAAGAATGGCTAATCATTCATATGTTTTATAACGGTCTGTTGTATAACACAAGAATGACTATAGACGCCGCTGCTGGTGGCGCACTGATGGATAAACCATATGCCGAAGCAAATCAACTTATCGAAAGTATGGCCCAGAATCACTATCAATGGGGAAGCGAAAGAGCTAATGTGGAGAAATACCAAACCAAAGGTGGAATGTCTGAAGTGAATATGCTGGACCAAGTCAATGCTAAAGTGGAAGCTCTTACCCAAAAGTTAGAAAACCTTACCACTGCTCCTGCAGCTACCGTAGCTGTAATTGTCCAAACCTGCGATCTATGTGGTCTTCAATCACATCTTGCTCCAGAATGCCCACTTCTAACAGGAGTTCCAGCTGAACAAGCAAACTATGTACAAGGGAACCCTTATAGCAATACCTATAACCCAGGCTGGAAAAATCATCCAAACTTTTCATACAAAAATAACAACGCGTTATACGCGCCTGTACAAGCTCCTGCCACACCACCCGGTTATCCAAAAGTTATCCCAAATCATCCTGGTAATGGACCTAATACTCCTAGGAAATCTAACCTAGAAATCATGATTGAACACTTCGTTGCTTCCCAAGCTCAGACTAATAAAGACGTTATGAATCAAAATTTGCATACTAATGAGCAGATAAAACAATTAGCTAGAAATGTTGATGCTTTAGCCACCCATAACAAGATGCTTGAGACGCAAATCTCACAAGTAGCTCAACAACAAGCATCTACTGCAGCACCAGCTGGAATTTTTCCTGGTCAACCACAGCCCAACCCGAAAGGACATGCTAATGCTGTGATATTGAGAAGTGGAAAAGAACTCGACGGACCTGTTGACCCGAGACTAGAAAATCCAGCCATGTACCAAAAGCAGAGCGAGCTGCCTGAACAAGCCAATGAGCCTAAAGAAAAGGAAAGCGAAACGCAAGAAGTAGTGGAGCAAGAGAAGCCTTATGTACCTCTACCACCTTATAAACCACCAATCCCGTATCCTCAGAGACTTACAAATTCCAAAACGATGGGCCAGTTCAAGAAATTCGTTGAACTTCTGAAACAACTCAATATAACCATACCTTTTACAGAATCCATCACTCAGATGCCCTCGTACGCTAAATTTCTTAAGGAAATTCTATCCAACAAGAAGAAGATAGAGGATAACGAAATAGTTACACTCACTGTCGAGTGTAGCGCGATCATTCAAAACAATATGCCTCCTAAGCTAAAAGACCCAGGTAGTTTCTCTATACCTTGTAATATTGGAAAATTTGTCATAGACAAAGCTCTATGTGACTTAGGAGCAAGCATTAGTGTCATGCCCTTATCTATTTGCAAAAAGCTAGAGATGGGAGAACTCAGACCCACGAAAATGTCCGTCCAATTAGCCGACCGATCGGTTAAATACCCTGTAGGTATACTGGAAAACGTTCCAGTTAGAATAGGTCAATTCTATATCCCTACCGATTTCATCATCATGGACATAACCGAGGACTCAGTTACCCCTCTCATACTAGGAAGACCATTCCTAGCCACCGCCGGAGCTATAATTGATGTAAAGAAGGGCAGATTAACATTCAAAGTCGGAGAGGAAAAAGTGGAATTCATCCTCACTCAATTTCTACAAGCACCCGCCATAAATGACACATGTTACTTACTCGATATTATAGACGAGCGTGTGAGAGAGATGGAAGTTGAACAAACCACATATTCCGAAATAATGAAAATCGAAACCCCTCTGATATTCGAAGACGACAATTGGCGAGAACCATATAAAGATGACAGTCTAAGCGAAAGTCTAGCACTTACGCCCAATCATATGCCATGTTCCAAGAAACCAAAACTAGAATTGAAAGTTCTACCTAAAAATCTACGATACGAATTCCTTGATACTGAACAAACTCGACATGTAATAGTGAATTCCAGTTTAGGAACGCTCGAAACTCAAAAACTTTTAGACGTTCTAAGGAAATACCCTACTGCGTTAGGTTACAATATATCAGACTTAAAAGGAATTTGTCCTTCAATTTGTATGCACCGTATTCTATTAGAAGAGGATTGCAAAACCTCTCGAGAACCTCAAAGAAGAATCAATCCGATTCTAAGCACTGTAGTCAGAGATGAAATCAAAAATCTAATGGAAGCTGGAATTATATACCCGATCTCCGACAGTAAATGGGTTAGCCCAGTGCATGTCTTACCTAAGAAAGGAGGTGTCACTGTCGTGAAAAACGCACAAGGCGAATCGATAACACAAAGAGTAGTTAGTGGACACAGAGTGTGCATTGATTATCGAAAACTGAACAAAGCTACTCGGAAAGACCATTTTCTTTTACCCTTTATTGATCAAATGTTAGAACGATTAGCCAAACACTCCTATTTCTGCTATTTAGACGGTTATTCCGGATTTTTCCAAATTCCGATTCACCCTGATGATCAAGAGAAGACTACATTCACGTGTCCCTATGGAACGTTCGCGTACAAACGAATGCCATTTGGATTATGTAATGCTCCCGCAACTTTCCAACGATGTATGATGGCCATCTTTGCAGATTTCATTGACGACATCATGGAAGTGTTTATGGACGACTTCTCTGTGTGTGGACAAAGCTTTGAAGGATGTCTGTCTAATTTAGAAAGTATTTTAGAATGATGTGTGAAAGTAAACCTTGTGCTCAACTGGGAAAAATGCCATTTCATGGTCAGAGAAGGAATCGTACTTGGACATGTTATTTATAATAAAGGAATTGAAGTTGATAAAGCTAAGATAGAGGTGATTAAAGAACTCCAACCACCAAATACCGTTCGAGAGATACGAAGTTTTCTAGGACACACCGGTTTTTACCGACGTTTTATTAAAGATTTCTCGAAAATTACAAAACCACTAACCGGTCTATTAATGAAGGATGCTGAGTTCATATTCGATAACGATTGTCTTCAAGCTTTTGAAACCCTTAAGGCCGCACTTATTTCTGCGCCAATCATGCAACCCCCCGATTGGAGGTTACCTTTCGAAATCATGTGCGATGCAAGTGATTACGCTGTCGGCGCAGTTCTTGGACAAAGAAAAGATAAGAAACTTCACGCAATTTACTACGCCAGCAGAACGCTAGACTCAACTCAGATGAACTACGCCACCACTGAAAAAGAACTCTTAGTCGTGGTCTTCGCACTCGACAAATTCCGTTCTTACCTTGTAGGAGCGTGTGATCGGTGGATCTGGAACTGACTGTTTAACGCTGGTTCGCGAAATGTCGCGGAAGCAAGAGTCGCCACCGTCTTTTATTTTCTCCAAATGGAAAGGACAAAAGCACAGAAAAATTCCTTGAGAGATTGCTCTCGGTTCGGGAGGTAGGTTATAGAAAGGGAAGGTGTTAGCACCCTTTCTATCCATGGTTATCCATGGGCTCTTAGATACTTGCTCAATGTGTTTTCAAAATCATTTGCTTGCTTTTCAATGTGGGTTAAAAAAAAAAAAGTTCTTTGAAAAATTTCAGATCGACTCATACGTCAGAGTGTTTGAAAAATTTGCTTTGAAAGCTTTTGAAAATGTGTTGGTGTGAAAAGGTTTTGTTTTGTTTGAAATTAGAGCAAGTATCCTTGAGAACCTACCTACCCTAAGGAATTCGTCTGTGTAAGAGTCCTTTAAAGTAGTGCCATCCCACCATTGAGAGGTAGGTAGCACCACCGTTGGAGGTGTTCGGGTCAATTCGAGTTTTAGGGACTTGGTGATCACCAGAGCAATGGGAAGACACCTTAGAAGCTACCCTCATGCCAGGTTCCCGGATCATGAGGACTTACTAAAACATCCTCTACTCGACGATCACCTTTCGAAAGGCAACAGTGAGGCGTACCCTAGGGGTGGTGTGTGCGATTCGTGTGTCATGTTTCAGTTATTTGTCTTGTCATGTTTATTATGATCTACGCTTGATTTTATTTAAGACATTCATTCTTGCATGTTTTTTTTTAACAGTTATAAAGTTTGCGGAAAAATAAATCTAAGGTTATTACAAATGGCGCGGGTCCACATCGCCTAAATTTCCAGAACCCGATTTGACGGAAAAGTAAATAATGCAAAGTAAATAAAAGTACGAGAAATTTAAATTACAAGGCTTCGGGAGAGATACAAAATTATAATAAACGATAAAAATAAATCATGCGAAATTAAGGAATTAAACAAAACTTAGGGCGTTGGACCCTTTTGCAAATAATTAAAATTAACAAGGAATTTAAAATTAAAATTAAATGAAAATGGCATTTTTGTGTTTTTTAGATTTAATGAGAAAAAGGAGTTAATTGAAATTAAATTAAAAGGCAAACCCTAATTCTAATATTTTTATTTATTATGAAAGAATTAAAATATAATCTACATTAAACCCTAATTTATTTATGTACAATTTTTAATTCATGAAAATAAATAACTAATATTATTATTCTGAAAAAAGGGAAGAATTAAAAAGAAAATAAAAAGTTATTAAACCTAAACTATATTTTTTTTGGGATTTTTATTAAAAGAATTAAGTTTGAAAACCTAATTAAAACTAAATAATTACAAACATTTATTTAGAAAATAATTAAAATAAAAATTATATTTTTATTTGGGCATTTTTTATTTTTATGATGTTTTTGTATTTTGATTAAAAATTAAATAAACAATAATTAAAATAAACACAACAATTAAAATAATAATTAAAAGATATAAGAAAAAGAAATAAAATTGTCAAACCAGAGTGGGGTGTTGTCCCAAATGGGAGGTTCAGGCCTGGAATTTTGGCCCATTAAGCCTTGAATTCGCTGACTTTTCAAGATTCCATATGGTGCGTTGACTGGAGTTTATTGCGCTCCTGGGATCCATGCCTTTGATTTGGTCGTCTGGGACACGTGTGTGGCTTGATGATGAGAGAACATGATGTACCTGGATGTTAGCGTAGCATAGGATTTTATTTTGAAAAATAACATGGAATTTTGCCAGACCTGGGATTTGAACCCAGGTCTTTGATGTCATATGCATAACGTGTTACCACTGAACCAAACGCTTTTTAGTTAACATATAATAACACGTAAATATGATAAGTAAAACATAATGCTAATGGATTAAAAACGCGCGAATTTCAAAAGAGCCAATGACCATTGGACACGAGGTCGTCTTCTTCCCCACCCTGTAAAACAAAACAAATAGGCGACGGTTTTGCAACCGTGGTGTTAGGCAACCTTCGAAGAAATAGCGAATAGCGCTATGGTGATCAGAAATTAGGCGCGAGGGTCAAGATATCTTCGTCTTGAGGTACTGAATCCAACCATGGTACTCATGAGCCCTAATTTTTCCCTTATGCAAAATCCCCAATTCAGAAAACCTGCAACCCTAATATTTGACAATGGCAAAAACGCATATATGGCACAAAAACATAATTGAACATGTTGGTTAGCTTAGAAACATCATTATAAGCAAGAATCCATAAAGAAAAATGCAAAAGGATGCTTAATTTATGCTATGCGATTTCAAGAATTTTGAGGTACGGTTTGACTTAGGGGTACCAATTCAGGGTGTTTTGGTTGATGTTAATGATTGAGAAACGTTCAGTGATGCTTCAGGATGCTAATGGAATGAAAGTTGAAGCTTGAATCGACCTTGAAATTGGTTTTCAGTGTTTGTGTTTTATGGAAAAATTTCAATTTGCCAAAGGTTCTTGGGGCGCAGCTTGCAGTCTCCAGGCATTAGGTTTGCCTTTCTGATCATATAGTGAGTGATTAGGTTAAGAAAAATTGGACAAAATCCATTGCTTTGATGATTTTTGAATATTTGATTTCAAGGATCTTTTCCATATCTTTTTCTCATGGTTTTTGGTTCAATCATGCTCAAATCTCATCAAAACTTGCCTAATTGGGATATGCACGTGATATTGAGAATAAACATGCATGAAAAGATTTTTTTAGGTTAAGTTTGATATTTTTCATGTATTAAAATCATTTAAATGAATTAATATTAATATAAATTCAAATAAATAATTAAAAAATATGAAAATACTTCCCTTTGGGCCTAATGGTCGTGCATAGGCTTGGCATGAAGAAACTTGGAAGAAAAATGGGCCCAATAGCAAATTTAGGCCTTTTGAAGTAATGTTGACTTTCAAAAATTTCCAAAACTTTCCCAACTTCCACAAGGCATAACTTGGTCAATTTTTAAGCTTTTCATATGTTCTTGGACATTTTGGAAAGGTCTTTGAGTCCTCTAACCAATGCCTTTGGTCCCATGTCATTTTGATTCACCAATCTCAAGTTATGGCCTTTGACTTAAAGTCCCTTTTTGTTGACTTTTGAAAATGACCTATAATGTTGAAATTGATAACTTTTTGTGAGAGCATTTCTTGGACTTGGAATATTAAGATGAGTTGTAGGAAATGTCTTTCTCTTCAAAATGAGCTTTGGATGGAATTTTTCTGATAATCCATGTGAAAGTTATGCCCTGGTCAATTTCAGTTGACTTTTTCAGCTGTCCAAATATAGCAACTTTTGCATCTTTGATGATCTCTGAGCCAAATTTTGAGAATCATGATCAAGCATTGATCAAATGATGTTTGTGGCTTCAAAATGATATGTTGACCAAAAATTTGAACTTTTGACTGTCAAATGACCATTTTGCCCCTACAGTTGACTGTAGTGCAACCTAGGGTTTTGACTGTGCAATTTTGAGCTGAATGCCTTGAAACTCGACATGAGGATGCTTGACCACATTTGTAGGCATATGAGACTTGATTGGGCCTTTGAAATCTTCATTTTCTTGATCAGGACTCAAACCCTAGTTTTGACTGTGTAGGAGACAGTTGAGCTGCACAACCCTTGGGAAATTTTGTGACTTTGACTTGACAAATCTTGGAGAATATGGGAGGGCAAATTTTGGGGTGCAACAGTTGCCCCTGTTCAATCTTCTTAGACCTGAGGATGCAGATTGGCTGACGTGCCTTTCGTAATCCGAGGGTAGAAGGTGATTGAACACTAAAGTGCCCAGAAATTTGCGCTCACATAGTGACGGTGATTGGGGGAATGGGCTTATAGATGCCATTTGGAGATTGCTGGATATGATGATGGGCTTATAGATGCCATCTGGATGTTGATTGCGTAGGAAGATTCCTTAGCTAGAACCTGCATACCTGCAAAAGGGAAAATGAGTACCTGACACGTTGCAGGAGCTGATTTTAGATGCTTGGTATAGATGTGTCCTGACTGGTTACAGGAGCTGAGTCTGGAGCTTCAAACGCTGATGAATGAACCAGGGATGGTTACTACCTTAGTATGGATGGTAAGGGAACCTTGGGTGATTTTAATCTCAACAACGCTCGTTGAGAAAAATCTTGGGCGATTTTAACTTCAACAACGCTCGTTGAGAAAAATCTTGGGCGATTTTAACTTCAACAACGCTCGTTGAGAAAAAATCTTGGGTGTCTTCTACTGGAATAAGAATCAGGGAGATCTTAGGGTCGATCTGACTGAACCAGAGAGGCCTTTGACCGGGTAAGAATCAGGAAAATCTTATGGTCGATTTAACTGAACCGGTCTAGGTCTTGAAACATCTTCAACTGGATAAGCATCAGGGAGATCTTAGGGTCGATCTGACTGAACCAAGAGAAGGCCTTGGACTGGGTAAGAATCAGGAAAATCTTAGGGTCGATTTAACTGAACCGGTCTAGGTCTTGAAACATCTTCAACTGGATAAGCATCAGGGAGATCTTAGGGTCGATCTGACTGAACCAAGAGAAGGCCTTGGACTGGGTAAGAATCAGGAAAATCTTAGGGTCGATTTAACTGAACCGGTCTAGGTCTTGGGATATCTTCAACTGGATAAGCATCAGGGAGATCTTAGGGTCGATCTGACTGAACCAGAGAAGGCCTTTGACTGGATAAGCATCAGGAAAATCTTAGGGTCGATTTAACTGAACCGGTCTAGGTCTTGAGACGTGATTGAGGATTTCAACTGCATCTTTCCTGCAAAGTAAAGGTCAGTCATGTGCAATGCATGATATGGGTCAAGCAATGATGTTCTCGATATAAATGAGACTTGTATGATGCAATGTGTTATGCATGCTATAATGATGTATGTGATGTTTTATGTATGTTTTCGTCTAGGAAAGTAAATCCTTGACGGGTGCCAGGAAGTCGTATCCTGGGCTGATGTTGAAGAATAGATATTGCTTCCGCTGGGGATGATGATTGCAAGAATACCGGTAGGAGAAGATGACTCCGTTGCGGAATAAACTTGGCAAATGAAGGATTCTGCGGGGAGAAAAGATACTCTAGCGACCATGCTGGGAAGCAATACTCTGTGGGGGGAGGAATGCTTTGCTGAATGTTGATAGTAACTTGCTGAGGATGTCTTGTTGTCGGAAGTGTTAATGGACTTCGTTGGGGATAGGAAGACTTTGTCGACGACGCTCTTTCCATGGCTTTTGGCTGAGGATAACCCAGTTATATCCTGTTAAGGAAATAACTCTTTAAATCAAGCCGGACGACGCGTTCGTGTTCTGCGAGGGGATAAGCTTCCAGAATCTACTGGGGATGAGCTTACTGCTTGGGGAGATATGGATTCCAACTTTCCTGGGGAAGCTGGGTTGGACTGGACTCTTTGGGGAAGTTTTGGTATGCTGGGGAGGTGGCTCCTTTGAATGTTGAGATACCGCCGGGGAACAATCTTTAGGCCAAGACTGCCGGGGATACTTGTTAGGAATATATGCTGCTGGGGAATGTTTGAGATCGACTGGTGGATACTCAATTTCCTTGATAATTGATGATTTGCTTGGAGAGAAATGCATTGTTTTACTGAACTACTCTCTGGGGAATTAAAGTATCTGGTCATGTTCTTTAGCTGAACCCACCTTGGTACCTTGGAGGATAGAACAATTAGACTGCTCAGACAACTCTTTATTGCCCCTGTTTCTAGTGTCACCTGCAATTAATTCCTTTGTTTCGTATGCAAATATTTATGAGTTAGCAAATTATTGTCAATGCATACATCACAAATTGAACCTTGGACGTTCTTCGCAAAACAAAACAGAAAAGGAAACACACTTGGCACGTTTAACTGAAAATATATTTTTATTGATTTTTGAATGGCCTGAATAGGCGTTTTGTGTACAAGAGGCTGACGTCCTAGTAAGAGAACGCCGCCGAACAAAAGAGTTTATACAAGATTTTATACAAAAGAAAATAAAACAGTTGTGTAAAATATGAATGATCCCACTGGGTTTCAACTCTGCTATTGTCTTTATAACTCCGAGCGTCTCATCACTTGATGACCTTGGTTGAAGGTGAAGCTGACTGATCGATGCCGTCTGAACTTGATGTAGATACCGGATTCTGGATGCAAAGTGATCAATGCGACATAGTTTTACGCTTTATCCCTAATTTTTGCCTGGACCGCCCTTTTGGGTTTTCGGTCCACCGGGATACCCCTTTTTGCCCAAGCCGCCTTTTCAGGTTTTCGACTTGCCGGGTGTACAGATTCTTTCATTTTCATCCCTTCATTTTGCCCGAACCCTTTTGGTTCGACGGGAAGCCCTAACTTTTGCCTAGGCATGTCAGCCTAGCGGGTCTTTTTTCATGCGTAGTATTTTTTAACTATGTCTGCATTGGCGGGGTGAGGAAGGTCGTCACCATCCATGTTGGTTAAGATCATTGCTCCTCCTGAGAACACATGCTTAACCACAAATGGCCCTTCATACGTAGGGGTCCATTTGCCCCTTGGATCACTCTGAGGAAGGATGATTCTCTTGATAACCAGATCCCCAACTTGATATTCCTGTGGTCTGACTTTCTTATTAAATGCCCTGATCATCCGTTTCTGATACGTCTGACCATGACAGATAGCAGCAAGTCTCTTTTCGTCAATGAGGTTGAGTTGGTCAAGTCGTGTCTGGATCCAATCATCTTCGTTCAGGTTTGCATCCTTCATTATCCGGAGAGAGGGAATCTGCACTTCGATCGGCAAGACTGCCTCCATGCCATAAACCAGGGAGAAGGGAGTTGCCCCGGTCGACGTCCTGGCTGAGGTACGGTACCCATGCAGAGCGAACGGTAACATCTCGTGCCAATCTTTGTAAGTCACTGTCATTTTCTGCACGATCTTCTTGATGTTCTTATTTGCTGCTTCTACAGCCCCATTCATCTTCGGTCTATAAGGAGAATAATTGTGGTGCTGTATCTTGAACTGTTCGCAGAGCTCAGCGATCATTTTATTGTTCAGATTGGTACCGTTGTCCGTAATAATCCGCTCAGGGACGCCGTATCGACAGATCAGGTTGTGCCGAATGAACCGTGCCACAACAGTCTTGGTTACCGTAGCATAGGAGGCTGCCTCAACCCACTTTGTAAAATAGTCGATCGCCACTAGGATGAAGCGATGTCCATTGGATGCCGTAGGTTTTATCTCGCCGATCATATCTATGCCCCACATTGCAAACGGCCAAGGCGCAGTCAGAACATTCAGGGGAACCGGAGGAACATGCACCTTGTCTGCATAGATCTGGCACTTGTGGCATGTCCTGGAATGTTGGTAGCAATCAGCTTCCATTGTAGACCAATAGTATCCTGCCCGTAGGATTTTCTTAGCCATAGTATGTCCACTGGAATGTGTACCAAAGGTCCCTTCATGTAGCTCTTCCATGATTCTTTCTGCTTCAGCTTTGTCCACACAACGCAGTAAGGTTGAATCATGGTTTCGCTTGTACAAGATTCCGTTGCTTAGGAAGAACTTGGCTGCAAACCTCCTCAGGAATTTCTTATCATTGACAGAGGCACCTTCAGGGTATTCCTGAGCTTCCAGATATCTCTTCACTTCGTGGTACCAAGGTTTCTCAGTCACCAATTCAGTTTCGAGATCACAACAGTATGCCGGTTCGTCCAGTTTCCAGATGATGATCCGGGGAGCTTCATTATCCCATTTAACCTTGAACATTGAAGACATTGTAGCTAACGCGTCCGCTAACTGATTCTCTTCTCTTGGAAAGTGTTCAAAGGTTATCTCTGTGAAGTGGGGAATCAGGGTCAACACGCATTCTCTATAAGGAATCAGGTTTGGATGTTTCGTATCCCACTCTCCTTTGATCTGATTGATCACAAGAGCGGAATCTCCGAAGACACTTAGAAATTTGATCCTTAGGTCGATCGCAGCTTGAAGACCCATGATACACGCCTCATACTCCGCCATGTTGTTGGTACAGTTGAAACACAGCCGGGCAGTGAGTGGAGTATGAGTATCTTGTGGAGATACGATTATGGCGCCGATACCATTTCCCAAAGCGTTGGAGGCTCCGTCAAAGTGCATAGACCATCGGGATCCTGGTTCAGGTCCTTCATCCGGTCCAGGTACTTCACAATCAGTCACAATCATGATACTTTCATCCGGAAACTCGAAGTTCATGGACTGATAGTCATCTACAGCTTGATGAGCTAAGTGGTCTGCCAATACACTTCCCTTGATGGCTTTCTGGGTCGTGTACTGAATGTCGTATTCCGTCAAGATCATTTGCCATCTTGCAATTCTCCCAGACAGAGCAGGTTTTTCGAATATGTACTTTATAGGATCCATCTTTGAGACCAACAAGGTAGTGTGAGTCAGCATATACTGTCTCAACCGGCGAGCAGCCCATACCAAAGCGCAGCAAGTTTTCTCAAGCAGTGAGTATCGGGTCTCACAGTCGGTAAACTTTTTGCTAAGGTAATAAATGGCATGCTCTTTTCGGCCAGACTCGTCATGCTGCCCCAGCACACACCCCATTGAGTTGTCTAGGACTGTCAGATATAGTATCAGAGGTCTCCCTTCAACCGGTGGCATAAGGATAGGTGGTTCTTGGAGATACTCTTTGATTTTGTCAAAAGCAGCCTGACATTCATCGTTCCAACGTACCACCTGATCTTTCTTCAACAGCTTGAAGATTGGCTCACAGGTAGCGGTCAGATGAGAGATGAATCGAGCGATGTAATTCAGGCGTCCTAAAAAGCCTCTGACTTCCTTCTCTGTCTTAGGAACTGGCATCTCTTGAATAGCTTTGACCTTAGCAGGGTCCACTTGAATACCTTTATCACTGACCACGAAGCCTAGCAACTTCCCAGATCTTACCCCGAAGGTGCACTTGTTCGGGTTCAATCTCAGCTTGTACAGTTTCAACCGATCGAACAACTTCTGTAGATGATCTAGATGCTCTTCCTCAGTCTGGGACCTAGCGATCATGTCGTCAACATACACCTCTATCTCGTGGTGGATCATGTCATGAAATAAGGCAACCATGGCACGTTGGTAGGTTGCCCCAGCATTCTTTAATCCGAACGGCATGACCTTGTAACAGAAGGTGCCCCACTGAGTAACGAATGTAGTCTTTTCCATTTCTTCAGGTGCCATCTTGATCTGATTGTAGCCTGAAAAGCCATCCATGAAAGAGAATACTTTGTGTTGAGCCGTATTATCAACAAGGACATCAATGTGAGGTAAGGGGAAGTCATCCTTGGGGCTGGCCCTGTTCAGATCCCTGTAATCGACACACATTCTGACCTTACCGTCCTTTTTAGGTACTGGCACCACATTAGCAACCCACTGAGGGTAAGAAGTCACTGCAAGGAACCCGGCATCAAACTGTTTCATGACTTCGGCTTTAATCTTCTCGGACATCTCTGGACGCATCCGACGGACCTTTTGTTTAACTGGGGGGCAGTCTTCCTTAGTCGGCAAATGATGGACAACAATATCGGTATCCAACCCAGGCATGTCTTCGTAGGACCAGGCAAAGATCTCCATATAGTCATGTAACATCTTGGTTAACCGTTGCTTCACGCTGAGCTCTAGGTTAGCACCAATCTTTACCTCTCTCCTGTCTGCTTCAGTACCCAGGTTTATTGTTTCCACTGGCTCTTCATGGGGTTGAATTGCCCTCTCTTCCTGAAGCAACAGTCTAGCAAGCTCGCCAGGCACTTCGCAATCATCTTCACCTTCGTCTTCGGCTAAGTTGATCGGATTTTCGAAGTCATAATTGGCATTAGCAGAGTTGTTGTCAGTAAGATCCAGAGTGGATTGGAACCTGTATGAGTGAGTGTGTGTGTAAATACAGCTGTTTTTGAAAATTATGTAAAGGAAAAGAAAGACAGAAAGGGAACACAATATTTGCAATGCGAAAAACGTCCAAGATTTGCATTCATGATGTATAAAATGACAGTTTGTATGCCCTCACAAATAGAACCACGGTGCCTCGGGTAAGACACCGGGCCATAGAGTTTATCATTGTTTATTACAAAATAACAAAACAAAGAAATTTATTACTTAGTAACAAAAGAAACAGGGAGATTGTCCTTTGCGCTCCAATTGTTAAGTCCTTCGTCAGTTGCCGGGTAGATCCAGCTATCAAACTCAGCTTCATCAACTTCCTCTTCATCCCCAATAGCATTAACTCCATGAGCAGGCAGGGGAGCTGTCACCACATTAGGCTTGTCAGATGCCTCAAACTGTACCTCCTTAGCGTCAATGAGGTCCTGCAGCTTGTTCTTTAGTGCCCAACAGTCATCGGTAGAGTGCCCCGGGCTTTCTGAGTGGTAAGCACAACGAGCATTCGGGTTGTACTTGGGGGACGCAGTATTGGGGAACTTTGGCGCCTCCCTGACAGTCACTAAATTAGTTGCGAGCAACTGTGGCAGGATCTGCGACAAGGTCATGTTTAACCGGGTGAATTCTCTCCGGGGTCTTTCCACCTTCTGAGTATTGTTCGGCCGGGGAGCGGCAGCAGGCTTAGCAATCATGACCGCACTGACAGATTGGCGGTGTTCATTTCTCTCTGATCTCCTGGAACCATATACGGCACTAGACTCCTTTTTAAACGGTTTCTTTTCCGAACTAGATGAGGCACCCTTCGCAATCTTCCCAGATTTCAGCCCAGCTTCAATTCTTTCTCCAGTTAAGATTAAATCAGTGAAACCAGCAGAAGAATTCCCAATGAGATGGTTGAAGAATGGCCCAGATAGGGTCCCCAAGAACATGTCAACCAACTCCCGATCAGTCAATGGTGGCTGCACCCTGCCAGCCAGGTCTCTCCACTTCTGAGCGTACTCCTTAAAACCTTCGCTTGCGCCTAACGCCATACCCTGGAGTTGGGTACGTGTGGGGGCAAGGTCGGCATTATACTGATACTGCTTGTAGAAAGCAGTAGCCAGCTCCTCCCAGTTACGAACTTTGGTCCCATCCAGCTGATAGAACCATTCGAGATGAGTCCCTGAAAGACTCTCCTGGAAGAAGTGGATCCATAGATTCTTGTCCGCAGAGTACGGCTGAATTTTCCGAACATAGGACCTCAAATGCAGCTTGGGACAAGATGCCCCGTCATATTTGGAGAAGGTGGGTGCTTTGAATTTGTGCGGAATGATCACACCAGTCGACAAACCCAGATCTCCGAAATCCAGCCCAGGTGCCTGTTGCACCTCCATAGCCTTCAACCTGTCCTCCAGTTGTTTGTACCTGTCATCTGCAGGAGGGTACTGCTCCTCATCAAAATCTGTCTCGTTGTCGGAGACCACTGGAGTAGGAACCTTGACTTCTGCCTGAGAAGGACTCCTGCCAACAGAAGAACCAGCCTCTTCATGCTGCAGAGTATTACCCAACCTTCGGCCCGAGTTGAACAGAACAGTTCTTCTCTTCTTCTTCTTCTCCTTCTTCAGGAGCATAGTCTTCAGTTCCTCTTGGCCCTTAGCTAGACCCATGATTAGTTCTTGAAACTGCGCATTCTGCGCCTGGAGAGCCTTGATTGATGTCTCTGTTGATTCAGATCCGGGATTCATGATGCTGAAATAAACAGCGAAGAACTGTAAGCAACCTGAAAAGAGGAAAAAACCTGCTATGCACATGATGAATGAGATGCGTATGCAATGCATTCAAGGGTTCGAAAGTTCAAATTCGTTGTAGACAAAAAGGAACACACGTTATCATTAAAGAAATCATTGTTTAATACATCAAAGCCTCGTGGGCAAAAGTACAAAAAATCAAGTCAATCCCAAAATACACTGCGCATCCTCTTCGGAGCTATGTAGGTGTTGAGATTCCTCTCCTCATGCAACAGACGAGTGAGCTCCAGGACCTTCTTTTCACTAGCATGCAGACTAGTCTCAAGAGAATTCCTTTCCTCCTTAAGCTGGATCCAGCTCTTCTGCATCTCTTCCCAGGACGTGGGCATATCAGGGTGCTGAATAACGTGAGACACTTCCCCTTCCAAGACAGGTTCTTTGATAACTGGAAGCATGTGAGGATAAGGCATGACTAACTTCTGAGAGCGGGCGCGTACCCACTTGAGATAAGGCTCCAAAGGGATGGAGTTCCTATGCCCCAGTGTCTTGCTGTCTATCCTACTAGGCATCCTCCAAGCTCTGATAAATCTCTGGCGAAGTCCTTGAGTATCGTTGTCGAAGTCAAAAACTATGTCAGGAATTAGCATGTCATGAGGACCATCCCTCCGAGCATAACCAAACTGTCTCCAAGCCAGGCATGGGCTATAAGTAATACCTCCTCTGATTCCAAGTAAAGGAACATTAGGGTACTCCCCACAACGATCAATGATAGTGACATCTCCTCTGGATCTAGGACACCAATGTATATCTGCATGCGTAAGAGTCATCAACCGTTGTGACCATCTCAAACCCCGCTCATTCTTCAGGACTGATTGTGGAAGGTGCGAAATAAACCACCTTCCCAGGAGAGGAGTGCAACACATAAGGACACCTCTTTTTCTCATGGTTCGAGTGTAACATGAGTGAAGGATGTCCCCCAGCAATGTAGGTATGGGATTCCTGGACATAAAGATCTGAACGGCACTGATATCAATGAGCTGATCTGGGTTAGGGAACAACACCAAACCATAAACAAGGAGGGCCACAACCTCTTCAAAAGCTTGCAAGTCAAGGGAGTTCCAACATTCATAGGCCTTTTCAAACAGAAACCTGGCTAAGAACCCTTTGATACCACTTCTGACTTCCCAATGTCCCTTGAGGTCAGATGACTGTAGGTGCAAGGCTTTAGAAATCTCTTCAAGCTTAGGTTCCCTTTCTGTACCGCTGAAGGGTAGCTGATCAAGGATAGGAATCTTCAGGAGCTGGGAGAACTCCTCCAATGTAGGTACCAACTGATAGTCCAAGAAGGTGAAACAGTGATGCAGAGGGTCAAAGAATTGGAACAAGACCTTTATCATGTCTTCCTCAATGTTGGTGTTGACCAAGCTGATGAGGCTTCCATGCCTTTCACTGAATGAAGAGTTCTCGGGAATCCTGGATATAAGCTCCTTAAGCTGAGGAGGGATCCTTACAAGACTGACTTGAATGGTCTTTCTACGAACAGTTTCCATGTCCTACAAAACAAGAACAAAGATGAAAATCCGAACCCCTGAAATGGTTAGTCAATGCATATGATGCTGGATGATGTCATGATGCTATGATTAAACACACCACAGATATTTACAAGGACAAACATGTAGGGCAAACAAGGCACACAAGACAAGCCCTTAAGGTTTAAGGCCAGCATGGGGTCTGGGTAGTACCCTCTTGAGTTGGTGGGTTCATACCTGTCCTAATCAAAGTAACCGGGTTCTAAGGTTCCCAATATCACGGGATTGCTTTCATTGTTCATCGTTTCGATTTAGCCACTGAACTGGCGACCGAAATATTCCAGGAAAGCAACCCTCAATTGAGTGTAGTATCGAGTATCAACCAACCTCGGACTGCACCAAAGTCAGTTATCTCACTACCCTAAAGAGGCCAAGATAGTTCAATTAAGGTTCCTAAGGTCTGTTGATGCTTCACGACACCACGCGGAGGCCCCGTACTCTCCTTGACTGAACTCAAGGGTTACCGGTACACACCAAAGTGCCACATCAACGTAGCAGACTGTTTCAACCATGTCGGTATACCCCGCACAGTTCCCTCACAGCCTTGTTGCTACTTTCTAAGAAAGGTATTCCCCAGATCCGGGTTAGGATCTTATAGAACTCCCAAGCAACCCACAATTTAAAGCACACAAGGAAAACAATTGAAAACATAGTTATAAGCTAGCCCTAAGGTACACCTCACTTTAAGATTTTTCCCCAGCAGAGTCGCCAGTTCTGTGATCGGTGGATCTGGAACTGACTGTTTAACGCTGGTTCGCGAAATGTCGCGGAAGCAAGAGTCGCCACCGTCTTTTATTTTCTCCAAATGGAAAGGACAAAAGCACAGAAAAATTCCTTGAGAGATTGCTCTCGGTTCGGGAGGTAGGTTATAGAAAGGGAAGGTGTTAGCACCCTTTCTATCCATGGTTATCCATGGGCTCTTAGATACTTGCTCAATGTGTTTTCAAAATCATTTGCTTGCTTTTCAATGTGGGTTAAAAAAAAAAGTTCTTTGAAAAATTTCAGATCGACTCATACGTCAGAGTGTTTGAAAAATTTGCTTTGAAAGCTTTTGAAAATGTGTTGGTGTGAAAAGGTTTTGTTTTGTTTGAAATTAGAGCAAGTATCCTTGAGAACCTACCTACCCTAAGGAATTCGTCTGTGTAAGAGTCCTTTAAAGTAGTGCTATCCCACCATTGAGAGGTAGGTAGCACCACCGTTGGAGGTGTTCGGGTCAATTCGAGTTTTAGGGACTTGGTGATCACCAGAGCAATGGGAAGACACCTTAGAAGCTACCCTCATGCCAGGTTCCCGGATCATGAGGACTTACTAAAACATCCTCTACTCGACGATCACCTTTCGAAAGGCAACAGTGAGGCGTACCCTAGGGGTGGTGTGTGCGATTCGTGTGTCATGTTTCAGTTATTTGTCTTGTCATGTTTATTATGATCTACGCTTGATTTTATTTAAGACATTCATTCTTGCATGTTTTTTTTTAACAGTTATAAAGTTTGCGGAAAAATAAATCTAAGGTTATTACAAATGGCGCGGGTCCACATCGCCTAAATTTCCAGAACCCGATTTGACGGAAAAGTAAATAATGCAAAGTAAATAAAAGTACGAGAAATTTAAATTACAAGGCTTCGGGAGAGATACAAAATTATAATAAACGATAAAAATAAATCATGCGAAATTAAGGAATTAAACAAAACTTAGGGCGTTGGACCCTTTTGCAAATAATTAAAATTAACAAGGAATTTAAAATTAAAATTAAATGAAAATGGCATTTTTGTGTTTTTTAGATTTAATGAGAAAAAGGAGTTAATTGAAATTAAATTAAAAGGCAAACCCTAATTCTAATATTTTTATTTATTATGAAAGAATTAAAATATAATCTACATTAAACCCTAATTTATTTATGTACAATTTTTAATTCATGAAAATAAATAACTAATATTATTATTCTGAAAAAAGGGAAGAATTAAAAAGAAAATAAAAAGTTATTAAACCTAAACTATATTTTTTTTGGGATTTTTATTAAAAGAATTAAGTTTGAAAACCTAATTAAAACTAAATAATTACAAACATTTATTTAGAAAATAATTAAAATAAAAATTATATTTTTATTTGGGCATTTTTTATTTTTATGATGTTTTTGTATTTTGATTAAAAATTAAATAAACAATAATTAAAATAAACACAACAATTAAAATAATAATTAAAAGATATAAGAAAAAGAAATAAAATTGTCAAACCAGAGTGGGGTGTTGTCCCAAATGGGAGGTTCAGGCCTGGAATTTTGGCCCATTAAGCTTTGAATTCGCTGACTTTTCAAGATTCCATATGGTGCGTTGACTGGAGTTTATTGCGCTCCTGGGATCCATGCCTTTGATTTGGTCGTCTGGGACACGTGTGTGGCTTGATGATGAGAGAACATGATGTACCTGGATGTTAGCGTAGCATAGGATTTTATTTTGAAAAATAACATGGAATTTTGCCAGACCTGGGATTTGAACCCAGGTCTTTGATGTCATATGCATAACGTGTTACCACTGAACCAAACGCTTTTTAGTTAACATATAATAACACGTAAATATGATAAGTAAAACATAATGCTAATGGATTAAAAACGCGCGAATTTCAAAAGAGCCAATGACCATTGGACACGAGGTCGTCTTCTTCCCCACCCTGTAAAACAAAACAAATAGGCGACGGTTTTGCAACCGTGGTGTTAGGCAACCTTCGAAGAAATAGCGAATAGCGCTATGGTGATCAGAAATTAGGCGCGAGGGTCAAGATATCTTCGTCTTGAGGTACTGAATCCAACCATGGTACTCATGAGCCCTAATTTTTCCCTTATGCAAAATCCCCAATTCAGAAAACCTACAACCCTAATATTTGACAATGGCGAAAACGCATATATGGCACAAAAACATAATTGAACATGTTGGTTAGCTTAGAAACATCATTATAAGCAAGAATCCATAAAGAAAAATGCAAAAGGATGCTTAATTTATGCTATGCGATTTCAAGAATTTTGAGGTACGGTTTGACTTAGGGGTACCAATTCAGGGTGTTTTGGTTGATGTTAATGATTGAGAAACGTTCAGTGATGCTTCAGGATGCTAATGGAATGAAAGTTGAAGCTTGAATCGACCTTGAAATTGGTTTTCAGTGTTTGTGTTTTATGGAAAAATTTCAATTTGCCAAAGGTTCTTGGGGCGCAGCTTGCAGTCTCCAGGCATTAGGTTTGCCTTTCTGATCATATAGTGAGTGATTAGGTTAAGAAAAATTGGACAAAATCCATTGCTTTGATGATTTTTGAATATTTGATTTCAAGGATCTTTTCCATATCTTTTTCTCATGGTTTTTGGTTCAATCATGCTCAAATCTCATCAAAACTTGCCTAATTGGGATATGCACGTGATATTGAGAATAAACATGCATGAAAAGATTTTTTTAGGTTAAGTTTGATATTTTTCATGTATTAAAATCATTTAAATGAATTAATATTAATATAAATTCAAATAAATAATTAAAAAATATGAAAATACTTCCCTTTGGGCCTAATGGTCGTGCATAGGCTTGGCATGAAGAAACTTGGAAGAAAAATGGGCCCAATAGCAAATTTAGGCCTTTTGAAGTAATGTTGACTTTCAAAAATTTCCAAAAATTTCCCAACTTCCACAAGGCATAACTTGGTCAATTTTTAAGCTTTTCACATGTTCTTGGACATTTTGGAAAGGTCTTTGAGTCCTCTAACCAATGCCTTTGGTCCCATGTCATTTTGATTCACCAATCTCAAGTTATGGCCTTTGACTTAAAGTCCCTTTTTGTTGACTTTTGAAAATGACCTATAATGTTGAAATTGATAACTTTTTGTGAGAGCATTTCTTGGACTTGGAATATGAAGATGAGTTGTAGGAAATGTCTTTCTATTCAAAATGAGCTTTGGATGGAATTTTTCTGATAATCCATGTGAAAGTTATGCCCTGGTCAATTTCAGTTGACTTTTTCAGCTGTCCAAATATAGCAACTTTTGCATCTTTGATGATCTCTGAGCCAAATTTTGAGAATCATGATCAAGCATTGATCAAATGATGTTTGTGGCTTCAAAATGATATGTTGACCAAAAATTTGAACTTTTGACTGTCAAATGACCATTTTGCCCCTACAGTTGACTGTAGTGCAACCTAGGGTTTTGACTGTGCAATTTTGAGCTGAATGCCTTGAAACTCGACATGAGGATGCTTGACCACATTTGTAGGCATATGAGACTTGATTGGGCCTTTGAAATCTTCATTTTCTTGATCAGGACTCAAACCCTAGTTTTGACTGTGTAGGAGACAGTTGAGCTGCACAACCCTTGGGAAATTTTGTGACTTTGACTTGACAAATCTTGGAGAATATGGGAGGGCAAATTTTGGGGTGCAACAGAGCGAAAATCATCATTTACACATACCATGCTGCTATCTGATATTTACTTGCCAAGAAAGATGCAAAACCCAGACTCCTCCGATGGATTTTACTCTTACAAGAATTCGACTTGGAAATTAAAGATAAGAAAGGAACCGAAAACGTCGTAGTGGATAATTTATCCCGTTTAGAAGGTATAAAACCCGAACAAGTGCCAATTAACGACGATTTTCCGTATGAACATCTGATAGCACAAATGATAAGCGACCTAGATCAATTGAATTTAAATAAACCAGAAGCTAAAGAAGTTATGGAAGCCATCGACATGACCATAGGATTGCCTTGGTACGCTGACATCGTTAACTATTTAGCTGTCGGAGCACTTCCACCTGACTTAACTTACCAACAGAAAAAGAAATTTTTCCATGATCTCAAGAGTTACTATTGGGACGAACCACTTTTATTTAAACGAGGACCCGATGGAATTTTCCGCCGGTGTGTACCCGACGAAGAAATAGAAAACGTCATTTCCCATTGCCATTCATCCCCTTGTGGCGGACATACTAGCACCTCTAAAACGTGTGCCAAAATTCTCCAAGCCGGCCTTTTCTGGCCTAACCTGTGGAAGGATGTCCACGTCGCCGTTAAAAACTGTGACCGATGCCAACGCACCGGTAATATCTCAATACGCGACGAAATGCCTCAGAAAGGAATACTTGAAGTGGAAATCTTTGACGTTTGGGGAATAGATTTTATGGGACCTTTCCCATCTTCTTTTGGAAACAAGTTTATACTCGTCGCTGTCGACTATGTTTCAAAATGGATCGAGGCAATAGCTTCTCCTACAAATGACACACGAGTAGTGATTAAGCTTTTCAAGAATATAACTTTCCCGCGTTTTGGTGTTCCCCGACTTGTTATCAGTGACGGTGGATCTCATTTTGTTTCGAAGATATTTGATAAATTACTATCTAAATATGGAGTGAACCACCGCGTAGCAACACCCTATCATCCGCAAACTAGCGGACAAGTCGAAGTTTCGAATAGAGAGATTAAACAAATATTAGAAAAAACTGTCGCGATATCTCAAAAAGATTGGTCATCTAAGCTTAACGAAGCCTTATGGGCTTATAGGACGGCTTATAAGACTCCTATCGGAACTACACCTTTCAAACTTGTTTACGGAAAATCGTGCCATCTCCCGGTAGAATTAGAGCATAAAGCTTATTGGGCGATAAAGACACTCAATATCAATTACACTGCTGCTGGCGAGAAACGAATCCTCGATTTACATGAACTGGAAGAATTAAGACTAGACGCTTACGAAAATGCTAAAATATACAAAGAACGAACTAAAAAATGGCACGATCAACATTTATCACGGAAAGAATTTAATGTGGGAGATGTCGTACTTTTATTTAACTCTAGACTTAGACTCTTCCTTGGAAAACTTAAATCTAGATGGTCCGGTCCTTTCGACATTACAAGAGTTTTGCCTAGCGGAGCGGTAGAAATCACGGATAGAAATAGCGCCCCGTTTATTGTAAACGGGCAGCGGTTAAAACAATATCATCGTGTAGATAATAGAGATTATACGAATAAGCTTAAACTCGTAGAACTGCTACCTATTTCTCCCGAATAATCTTTCACTAGGCATTTCGTCAGGCTTATGACGTTAAAAACAGCACTTCATGGGAGGCAACCCATTTTATTTGTTTTTACCTGCTATTTTGTTTATATTATTTGTTTTTGCATTCTATATAAGTATTTTTCGTTTCTAAAAACTTTTATGAAACTGCTGCTGATTTCAAATCAATTTTACTTGACACAGGATTTCTGAATAATCTTTTTCTCTTTACTTTCTCCTCTACTCTGTTTCCCTGTTTTGTTTTTCCTATGGATCCCCCACAGACCCTTATGGAAGCCGCCTTTAGAGGTAGAAACCAACAAAGACGATTTGAGGCTTTGACTCAGCGAGCAATCAGTTTAACCTTGTATCATGATGTACCCACTATGGACTCTTTAGTCATTACTGACAGTATTCACTACATGTTTAACCGGTTGGGATGGGAGAAAGCCCACCTGAAAAATAGGTTCGTCACTTACCGAGAGCTTACCCTTGAATTCCTAAGTTCTCTAGTTCACATCCCTGAACACGGTGTTGGAGCCCGAAAAGGATTCATTACCTTCAGACTTTTTGGAATTGAATTCACCTATAACCACAGGGACTTAACTACTTTATTAGGATTCCCCAGTGGACCCTTAGCTTTTACCACCCCTGAGGCCGATCTATTGGATTTTGAGCTGGATTACTTCTGGGGTACTTTAACCGGAAACTATCACCCTGACCCAAAAAGTATGGATAAAAACGAAATACATAACCCAGCCATCCGTTATTTCCATAGGATTCTTGCCCACACCTTGTTTGGAAAAGAACAAAATCAAAATGCTGTATCCAAGGATGAATTATCTCTGCTTTATTGTATGAACCTAGGACGCCCTGTCAATGCGGTCCCACTCCTGATGAAGACCTTTACCCGCATTAGTGAGGACCCTAATGTTCCTGTCAGTGTGGGAGGATTAGTTACAATGATTGCACATGCTCTTGGACCTCGTTGCCAACTTAATAACTGTGCACCATTTGGATCAATTAGGCCTATGAATATTAATTTCTGTTTTAACAATCGGATAATAGGAAATTTAGGCCCTGCACCTTATGACTACCTGATCAGAGATGAAGTTGTTACTCTTTTTACCCTCCCGAACCATGCCCGAATAAGTGTCCACAACCGCGAAAATTGGTTGTACGAATTGAATCCACCCGATCACCCTTCAACACCGGAAACACCACAATCATATTTTGTCGATAATAATTTCATGTCTGAAACCGAAACAGATCCTGAAACCCCTCCTGGTTATCATGACTTTACAAATATGGCTGAAGCACAAGCAGCCCCTGATACAAACCAAGGAGAATATACCACACAATTAAACACCATTCTGACCACTTTGGATGCTTATAAAACTGATATTGATGGAATAAAGAATGAATTTAAGACTATGCGTTTGGATCTTATTGGTTTGACTGACATCTCGGTGGAGCAGTTCTTTCACATCACTCAAGCTTTGGAAATATTAAAAGAAAAGATTGGATGAAGCAGTTTATAGTTTTTCAATTTTCAGTTTTCAGTTTTTCAATTCTTTGTTTTTAGAATTTTTCCATTCTGCTTTGTTTTTAGTTAGTTCCAATTTTTAAGTTACTGCATTTAAACTTACACGTCATTTATTTTTTTCTGGCAAAAGGAACAAGTTACTCAGTTTAAACTAATGCAATTGTTTGTTTTCAGTTTTAAACTCACAATCATTATGCCGCTTAAAATATTTTACGGTTTTCTACTCTATTTGCGAATTATATATGTTGGATTACATGTTGAAATTAATTAATGTTGTGTTTATGTTGGAATGCCTGAGATGTTCTGCTGCTATAAAAATAAACTCTGTGCAATTGTATTGTGTTCTGTGAAAAACCAGAACTTGTAGCTGCCATGATCGTCATCTATCCCCCACGATCGTAACGCGCCTTTCAGAGCGTTACGCTCGTCAGCCAGGTGTTACGATCGTAACACGGGTTACATCAGTAACCCTGTTAGCAGAACGTTCCCTTTTCCTGCACCTTTCTCTCTTCTTCTTCTTCCATAACTCCCCATTAAACCCCATTCAACCCAAAATTAATCCCTATCAATTTTCAAACTTCCACTACCTTCTTCCACCATATATACATCCATTACCCGTATCACATTCTCATTCTCTCATTCACCAACCAAAACCCATTTTCACTCAAACACTTTGCATGCAAATGGCGAACAATCTCATTCCTGGCATCACCCTACGAAATGGCGAAGCAGGTGAAACTCAGCGGACACGGTTTCTAAAGTTCCAACGCCGAGGCATCCATCCTACGAGGTTCGTCGACACTGACTGCCTCCGAAACCTCGGTTTACTCGAAAGTGTCCAACACCTCTTACAAAGTGTCAACCTTTGGACGCTATGTAGCCAGCCACAACCGACGTACGAGACTCTCACACTTAAGTTTCTCAGTTCATTTTGCTACATTACTCCAAACGGTGCAAGAAATCAACTTACCGGTGTGGTAAGGTTCCGAATTTTCAGCACCGAATACGAATTCGCTCAGAACGCATTCGGTCGTCTACTTGATTTCTGTACCGATGAAGGCGCTCACCTACGTGTGCCTGACACTTTTCATGAGGAATCTTTCAACCTGTGGCATAGCTTGACCAATAATCGGGCTGATTCATACGATCACCTAAACGCCACCCAAATCCACAACCCCGCCATTCGTTACTTCCACCGCATCTTGTCCAACACAATCTTTGCAAGAGATAGCAACCACAAGCTCAACTCAAAGGAGCTATTTTTCATGCATTGTGCATTCTCGGGTCAGAAAATTAATGCCGCACCTTTCCTCCTTGCTCATATTCACTCCATCTGCACCAGAGGCGGCAAACCTTTCTATTTCGGAGGGCTTGTCACTTCTCTTGCTCTAGCACTAAACCATGGTGACACCCTTGTTCATCTGCCATCCCGACCACCGGTTCTGCTCACTTTGGATCATTGTAAATCGGCCCACCTCATCCACGAGCGGGACGATGGAAGATTTCATCCAGTGATACAAAACCGAGTTTACACTAATATTGTTTTGCCTTGCAGGGACAGAATCGACCCTCGGAACCGAGCCAACTGGCTATTTAACCCTGAAGGCCCTGCTGCTGCTCAAGAAGAACCTCATGTCGGCCCCGCTGATGAGATGCAGGAAGAAATGGATCGAGTTGCTCCCGCGCCTGACATTCCTGAGTCATCCTCTTCTGCACCACCTCCTTTTACTATGGAGTACATCCTCAGAGCCCTCCATCAGCAAAATCAGATGGCTGTAGCTCTTGAAAGGAAGAATCAGGAGCGTTACGACGCCTTACATCAGCAAAATGTCCAAATCTTGAGTGGTCAACGCTCGACAAATGAAAGGCTTGATGAAGTGCTATGCGAGCTTAACACTTTGAGGATGGATGTTACATCTCTTGGACCCCAGTACACTGACCCTGAAGCTACTCCTTCCAGACGGTCACGAACCCGAAGCCGCCGTGGTCGCCAGTAGTTTTTCCTTTTCTTGTTGTTTTCCTTGTTTTTCCGATGTACTTTTTATTTAACCTCGCCATTATGTCATAACATTGAGACAATGTTTGATATAGTGTGGGAGGAGCACTGCATTCTTAATCCAGAACGAGTAATTTCATTTCTATTTCTGTTATATTTCGCTATTTCATTTTCTCCCCATTTTATTTAGCCATACCAAAAATTTTTAGCCTTTTATATCCGCACAACCATTAGTTACCTACTTTAACTGAAATCTTAGTTAGAAGGCCGAGAGCGATCCAACGAGAACTATACGATTATGACACCTTCGACTCTCTACTCACGCGAATCGTATTCATTTTTCGTTATACCGATACTTTGAGTTTCGAACCTTAAATTAGCCCCTAGTAGTTTATATTAGCAGTCAGCACCAGTCCTAACACAATCCACGTGGAAAGTCGATGAACATAAGTGGATGATCTTGCAAATTGATTTAAATACAATGTTACATGCTTTAAGGAAATAGATATTGCACCAATTAAATTGGGCGATCCTCACCCGATCGTTTAATCCAACGGATGCAAAAGCTTCTACTAAGTAACATAAGAATCCATTGTCTAGGTGGTTCAGAAGCATCTGGTACTGAACTCGGTAGGGCAGACTACGGTTTGATCCCCCGCATCTTGCAATTGGATAAAAGAGGTTGCCACATAATTGTGTCGGAAACCATCGTGTTTTGATCAGAACCACTAACCGGCTATTCCACTACGTGCGTGCAAGGATAATGGGCTTAATGTGATTGCGCAAGAACGAAACCGGGTGAAATATGGACGAGAAACCTTGAGTTGAATTATAACGGTGTAATTGGACGCTTCGTTTAAAACGGATAGTCGTCGACTAGCCTGTTGCTTGTATCATTTACGTATCGTTGTTGTTTCATTCGATTTTCTCGGCCGAACTAACTTAGGATTTCTTGAAATTATTTGAAAACGAAAGGTATACTAGTTATGTGCGTTTATAAAAACTTGTCCGATATTCTTAATTCGATTATTTTGCTTGAGGACAAGCAAAGGTTTAAGTATGGGGGAATTTGATAACACGAAATCGTATCGTTTATTTGCTATGAAATTCGCCCGTTTTATATTATTTTGACCCGATTAATTCTCGAATATTTCGAGTTTGTCATCACTTTTGCAGGTATTTCATAATTGAGCTCAAAATAGAAGAAAACATGAAACAATGCAAGAAAGCATCAAAAGAACAGAAGAAAAGGATAAATCTGTCAAAGAACTGCATTTCTGTAGCTGTGACGGTCGTAATGAAGCTGCCACGACCGTAAGCCAGTTTGAAGAGTGTTACGACCGTAACACAGTGGCCACGACCGTAACACGGGAAAAACCAAAATCTGCTCGTAACGCTCATGTAACGAACGTAATGCGTATAACAGTTCAGTTGGAAAATGCAGAACGTGGCAAGCATAACAGAAGGAGTTTCCAAACTCCTTAATTCTCTCCAGTCAAACACCGCGTTCACCATTTCTCCCTCAACTACTCAGGTTACTACATTTTTGGAGATTTTGAAGGAAGACTGAGTTACAAGTTTAACAAACCAACTGCCAGATTTTATTCTTCTATAAATACCTCAATATTGAACAAAAAAAGTACGGAGTTTTATTACAGCTTATTTGTGCCGAAGCTCTGCCAAAATTGAAACCAGTATTATTTCAGTTATTATTTTTACAGCATTTGTTTAATTCAATTCTTTTAAATTCCACTGTCCAAATAATAATTTCCAACATTAGGAAATTATTAGCATAGTTTAGGATTTATCATTCAAGCTCCAGAATTTGCAATATTCCCGACACCAAGTCCGAGTTTCCGATTTGTGGAAGAAGGATTGAAGTGTTGGCTTTACTGTCAGGTTTTATTTTGCAATTGTATTAAATTCATTTTAATTAATTTATTAATGCATGCTTGTTATTTATTATTTATAATGTCCAATTTATATTTGCTTGCTTTTATTTACCGTATGTTTATTTTGATTTCCATGGCTAGCTAAACCTTTAGTGTCGGTATGGAATAGTAAGAGACATTAGGCTTTTAATCGAACTTAGGCTAAAACTTTAATCAACTTAACTCTGGTTATAACTTTTTATGCTAAATAATAAAATCTTTGTTACGAAAGTAAGAAGAATAAATAGGTTAGATCGAGACCACGAAAGTGTGAGGTTTTTAACCGGATAGCTAAAGTTAGGCATTTGATTTAAATACAGTGAAAGCGCTTTAAACCAAATTAGAATTAATTAAGTTTCCAAAGAATACTTCTAAACACTTATAGGCTAGCGAAAGCAGGTATGGGGCTTTAGACGTATAATCCGAGATAAGACCATGAAAGTGTGAGTTGAGGGTTTTTAAACTGATTAATTCTACGGATAAACCAAGTTGACCATCCTTATATGCCTAGGCCCGATTAGACCCCTTAGGTTGACTCTATTGCATACCGACCGTTCATTTTATAATTACTTTAAAATCAATTAATTTACCTTCCTTAATTTTCCCAAAACCAACGTGACAATTTCCGCCTTAGCTAAACCAACCTGTTTTACAACACTAGCGTGATTACAAAGTCCCTGTGGATTCGACAATCTTTTATTACTACCTCGATAGGCTGTGCGCTTGCAGTTAAGATTACCGTCAGACATTAAGTCGATCGCAGACCCCATTAATGAGATGAGAAAGATGCACTTGATTTCACACCTATAATGCACAAAGTGTAAAGAGAAAGCATACATATCTTGAATTTTGGTTAAGGGTTAGTAAAAATAAAACAAACATATGCATACTTTCATACCCCAAATATGCCCTACCCTTATATTATATTTAGGGTTCTTTTTTAAATAAATCGTATTTGTTTAAACTTTTATTTCACCGGGTGTAAAGCATCAGAGAGGGGGTGTATCGATCCAAAATGGACCATCAATATCTGATGGGCCATTAGGCTTTAATAAAAGTCCATTTCAAGTTAAAGGAGGTGTATTGTTTCAAAAGGGGGTATGAACAAATCTTTTTTCATAAGACCCATTTAGATGAAAAAATGTATAAAACAATCTTGTTTGTTTAAAGTCCAATAATTAACATCTGGCTCATTTCTTTTTTTTCTTTCTTTTTGAGAGACTTGTTTGTTATTGATTTTTTTATTTTAATTATTTTGTTAATTTTGAAGAAAAAAAGATTGAACTGATAGGCCCAAAGCAATTTTGATCCATTCTATTTTATTATAATATTATTATTTAATTATACTAATATTATTTTAATTAAAACATTACATTATAAGCTTAATAAATTTTGTTTTGTTTGCTAATAAAAGAAAGGCTTAAATGCAGTTTTGACCCCCCTAGTTTAATGTTTTTGGAGTTTAAATCCCCCTAGTTTAAAAGCCAGGTTTCTAGTCCCCAAAGTTTTCAAATTTGGGATTTTTGAAGCCCCCTCCATCTGGCTGCCCAAAAAGTGACATGGCACAGGGAGAGTAATGCCACGTATTATTTTCTTATTTCTTATTTAGAATAATATTTTTTAAACATTTAAATAAGTGATATTAATTTCCAAATGAATTTTTAATTTCATAATTCATATTTTCTGAAAATCCCAAATTGCTTAACCTAATTTCCTCTTCCATCCGCCCGTACGAGATTTCTTCTGATCATCTTCAACCCTCCTTCTTGGTACGACCTCCAACACTCCATCTCCGTCTTCCTTCTGTGGTACCAGCTTCAACCATCACACTCCTACTACATACTACCTTCACACTCTCTCTTAAAGCTTCGTATAATCATTCTGATATTTAGAGCGATGAGGAAAGATGGAGAAAGATATTCTATGAGGTAAGTTTTGTTGTCTTCTTGAACATGTTTTTATATAGTTCTCGTACGGGCGGATGGAAGAGGAAATTAGGTTAAGCAATTTGAGATTTTCAGAAAATATGAATTATGAAATTAAAAATTCATTTGGAAATTAATATCACTTATTTAAATGTTTAAAAAATATTATTCTAAATAAGAAATAAGAAAATAATACGTGGCATTACTCTCCCTGTGCCATGTCACTTTTTGGGCAGCCAGATGGAGGGGCTTCAAAAATCCCAAATTTGAAAACTTTGGGGACTAGAAACCTGGCTTTTAAATTAGGGGGATCGAAACTCCAAAAACCTTAAACTAGGGGGTCAAAACTGCATTTAAGCCTAAAAGAAAAAACGTTTTTATAAAGAGAAGTACCTCAAGTCCATTTTGTTTTTTTTATGCTGTTGTTTCAGATAACAAAAAAAATCACGCCTGGCTCAATAAATCAAAAGAGGACTGGCCCAACCCAAAACAGAAAGCACTTTTTTTGTTCTAAAAAACCAAACAGCTACTGTATGAATTCAAGGAGAAAAACGCATACTTTTTATAGCAATTATTGTTCTTCATACTAATCAAATGCAATCAATACAAACCTTAAGATACAGAAACAGGATCGAAATGAAAACCGAAACAAATTGATTTTAAATCAATACAGATCCAAATATTACAACAAAATCAGAACATAATTCATAATTTCCTAAATCTGCTAAAGCAATAACAAAACCTAATTAATTTGTTTCCTAATATGTAAATCACTAATTTGCTATAAAATGAAAAAAAGAACATTACAGGAGGCGCGCAGAGAAATTATTACAGAACAAAAATTACACAAAAGGGAATTACAGAGGAGGGAATCATTACCATTGCCGTGGGTTGTATTTTCTTTGTTTTTTTATTACTTGGAGGTTATTATCAATCAAGAAAGAGAAGAATAAGCAGAAAAATCGGAAGCCACTACCGCTATCGAAATCGAACAGACAATCTCTTCCATTGTCGGCGAAACCAAACTATGACACCGCGCATCTAACCCCTCTAACCATGCGCGACTGACGTATGCCGCCGTTTGCACTCCCTGCTTACTGGATCCAAAGAATCAAGCGCAACCTCGAGCAACTACGGTCGTCGCTGCTCGGAACCAGCACACCCTCCGCGGCTAGAAATAGATTGCACAGGTTCCACTCTTTTTTTCCTCTTTCATATTGTTGTTGATTGTTGGTCTGCTTTGTTTTATCTGTATAAAGTTTATTTTGGTTGATATTGGATATTGAAAGAATAAGATAAACACTCTGAGGAGAGAGAAGAATAAGAGGAATTTGGGTCTGCTTTCACGTGCAATTTTTCTTTTGTTACTTCTATTTCCAATTAATAATTTATTATTTATTATTTGTTTATTTTGTTATGGACACGTGACCACGTTTAATTGGGAATGACTTTTTTTTCTTTCTCTACTTTGAATAAGTTAATATTGTTACTGTTGTTAATGTGTAATGGAGAGAGAATGTGATCCCTTTCATGTAGGGGTGAACAACATTTGATAAAACCGTGAATATCCGTCCGACCCACCATAATTGTTTATATGGTGTTGGTTTTAAAATGGGCGTCGGATTAACATGTTGATTTAAACCAGTTTTTAATGGTTTATATCGGTTCGGTTGAGACAATCTAACCCAAAATTAATTGAATCCGACCGCTATAATATATGGACTGGTTTGAACTTTTTGTAAAGCCCATTAAACATACCCTTCATGTACTATATCTAAACAATATATAAATTAAAAACTTTAACCGTCTGGTACCCTTCATTGTTTACTTCATCTTCTCAACAGTCTATCATTCTTCTCTATTTCAAATACCTTTCATTGGTAATTTCATCTTCTCCACCATTTATCCTTCTTCTCTATTTCAAATAGAACATAATGATTCTGGAATTCTTTGTACCCATGGATGCCGACTTAATATCCATTATTTCAAAGAACACCGCCACTATAT
This sequence comes from Vicia faba, assembly GCA_948472305.1. NCBI lineage: Eukaryota > Viridiplantae > Streptophyta > Magnoliopsida > Fabales > Fabaceae > Vicia > Vicia faba. Next base: position 581,944,762 of record OX451735.1, read on the forward strand.
TTAGCTTACATATTCTCTTCTTTACCTCACCTCAAACTTACTGTGTTTGATTTGTTGTTTACCCAATTTATTTGACAAAACATTTCTCAAATCTTTGCAAAGCAGATAATGTAAAAATTTCCAGATTTTTTTCCAAATCTCCTTGCAATTTTGTAGCAGTGAAAATAATTTTGCGATAATTCCCAAATGTTTTCCCGGATCTATCTTTAAAAACTCTAATAAAACATTGGTAGCTTATGTTTTAAAAAACATTTAGTTTTTAATTTTTAATCGCAGCTTTTTAAATAGATTACCGATTAAACCGAACCGACAACTGTTCAATCCGACAAACCGTAAATCGACGAAACCGAAGATTTAAATGGTCGAAATTGGATGTTCATTATGGACCCGCGGTTTAGATCGGATTGGATTTTTGGACCCGAATCCAATCTAATCCGACCGTTGTCCAGCCCTGCTTTCATGTTGTTATTTTTATTAACATAGGTTTTGTTTATTTAATTAAAATAATAATAAAAATATAAAATAATAATAATAATAATAATAAAATTAATTCAATACTTTTTAATGGGATTGATATATTTTTTATTCACCATGTCCTCGAATAAGCGATCGGTCGACACATCGTCTATCCGTTAATTGTTCAAAATCAAATATTAAAACTCACACAATTCACCAAATACTTCATCCGCGAGCGAAAGGTGGTCAATATATAACCACGTGATGAGGAGACTATATCAGACTCCTCTGCTTTGTGTCCTATCATACTCGCTATCAATTGAACACTTAAATCAGCTAACCAATCTCAAACTATTTTTTTACTAACTTAACAAAAATCAATATATTTTCATAAAAAGGATTAAGGAGAATTACAAAACCCAGACAAGGTTCAAGGATAAATTCGAAACAAATTATATGCAATCCTCTAAAGAACACCACCAACCGTGAACTACGAAATGGGACTCTAATTCATCCTAAGAGGATACGTAGGCATACGACTAAGATCGTGGCGAGTTCCCCCTAACTAGAATTCAAACCCTTTTCCCCTATTAATATTAAAAAACCATATTTCCTAAAATTCGCGTTTCTAAACCTAGTATCCTTGCGAACAAGGTAGATAATGGGTGCCTAATACCTTTTCCTCGTCTAGAACCGAGTCCAAATATAAAATCTATGAACTTTAGGGTTATTCCTTTATACTTCATTCCTTTAGGATAAAAATTAAGGGTGACGACTCTGATTTAAAAACCAGTTGCAACACATACATAACTCAAGGTGCTTGGTGACCCCTTTAAGGCAATCCCAAAGATAGAATAAGGTAGAAGTTACAACTAAACCCTAATATGTGATCTTGATGTATTGATGATATGTGATAATGAGAGATCTTAGGGGGGGGGGGGGGGGGAAATTGGGATATAACATAAGGTTTCTACTAAAAATCTATTTGAACTTGGAGAGATTATATGGTTGTTTGAATGGTCCCTAGAAGTGGAGGATGGATCGTTCATGATAGGATATGTATTAGACCTCTCTGTGTTGTTTTCAGACATGTATCTTTGGTGGCAAGCTACTGTGTTGAGGGCTTGATTTATTTTCAAATCCAGGTTAACTTATTGCGCCGGGAGTATGGTGTGTTTGTGCAAAGGTTTATATTGTGCCTGAATACTGTTGATGAGTTTTATGTATTCTGCTGCATGGTATCTGTTGTAGCCCTGGTTGTTCCTTGTATCACAAGTTAAGGAAGGGCTTTAGGGTTTGGTTTCCTCGACATGGTTGGTGTGTGATGTTGTAGTATGTGTAAGACAACCTCAACTAACTCTGTAAAGTTGTCAATCATACTTGAGTTGTATCTCGCAAGTCCACTCATAAAGGAACTTCTGATGAGTTTATTGCAGAAAGACTAGAGCCATTTATTTTGGCTTCTTGGAGAGTCTTCCTATTACTTGACCTAATTAGGAAAGTAACTTTGAGTCTTGTTATTGTTTGGTAATGCTGGAGCTTGGAATATCTTTGAAGATCTTAATGGTGATCAAGGGTTATTTAGAAGCAGTGTTAGGCCTCAAAACCAAGCTTTGTTTTGAGTTCCAGAGGAAGGGAACTGATGTCCTACAAGATGTTGGGACATTGTGTCAGCAGGTGTGCAGATTCCTACTGCATAATAGATTCTCTGGGTTCCAAAAAAAGTGTGATGATCACATATGTTTGGAACCTACTCCTGATTTGGAAGAGGAGGTATCTATGATGTACATCTAAGATGTTTCATCTAGACAACACATCTTAGATCGGTGGGTTGAGTAATGGTCAACCAATTATTTACTTCTTGACTCAGTTTATTTTTGATTCGAGTTAGTAGAAGTGCAGAGGCTGAGATCAATAATCCAAGAAAAATCTATTATCTTATCCAGTTGTGTTTATATATGAAGGTCAAGCTCATATGTGAAGGATATTCTCTTTGGTATATGGAAGATCCTTCTGATCAAAGGAGCCAGATTTATGGAATCAGGCTTATGACCAGAACAAGTTTTGTCTTTATTTAGAGAGTTATGCGGGTGTGCACTAACCACATGATGTACTATTATTCAGGAAGAGAATGTATTCATAGCAATTGTTGAAGAAGAATCCATAATCTAAATTTAGAGATTCTTGAGATGTCAGATGAAATGGTGTGACATCTTTGTGTTGAGAATTTATTTTTCTCAACTTGTTTGACTGGTGTTGAGAACATTTAACTCTTGTTCTGCTAAAGTGGAAGAGATACTCTAGGGTTTATGTGCAATGGAGATGCATTAACCCGGGGTAAGTTAATATTATGGAAGGTTGACTTACAATCATGATGAGTTGTTCAGAAGAATGAGAGAAACAAACTCTTATGGATAATCTGTTCATGGTATGATGATCAGTAAATACCATGATTGTTATACTCTGCATTTTAGAGGGAATCTCTCTTTATGAGAAGAAGGATGGCACTGTATATGAGGTTTGGTTATTGTGCTCGTGAAGAAGCAACCTGAAGTATGGTATCATTTGTTTATTAAAATATGCATATACGATCAGCTGCTGAAGTAAGGTTCTCTCGTGTTCTCCCTCAAGAGTGTTTGTATGGATTACTATGGTGTTGTATCCATAATCATGGTTAAAAGTGAAATCCATATGACTGATATTGATTTCGGAAGAGATGTTGGAACATCATCTCAGGTGTTTGCAGCTTCATGGAAGGAAGTTATATTGAAGATCGTGGAGTGAGAATTGTTGATCACCAATGGATTCCAAAGTTGAAATGTATGACCATGATGGAGTATGAGGTCCGGTCTCTGGCCAAGTCTGGAATATTGTGTAGAATCCTCTCATGCTAAATGGGAAGAAGAAGGATGTCATACAAAGTGTTCTAACATCTGTTGAAAGGGAGTATCATCTACAACTGTGTGTGTGGGCAAGTTTTCCTCTGGTGATAAATACCTTGTCGCGAGCTGGGTATGAGTTTGATCTTGTGAAGATGAGCATGTTACTGATGGTAAAACTCCTTGTCGAGAGATGGATACTTATCCAAGATGTGGATGCAAATTTACTATTTGAACTGTTGATTCAGATATTGTTAAGAGTTTATAGTGTTCAGGTGGTTGTATTAATCTGAAGGAGATGCAGAAGGTGTGAACTTGTAAGATCTTCTTGTTTGAAAGGACTATCAAGTGGAATAAGTTTTTCAAGTGATAAATCAAGAACGAATTGATTGAGTTTTGTGAAGAAATGCTGATATCCTAAATGATGTTTCTCATACCTCAAATTTGTCCGCCTCGGTGCTACAGTCAAAATTATTTTCAAAATTAGGTTTTAAAACTCTTTTAGTTCGTTTACACTAACATTCTTTAGTTTTTATAAATATTCATTTTTAAATTATTTTGCTTATTTAAAAACGTACATAATAATTTATTTTTATTTTTTTTTAAATAATAAATACTTGCTCGTTTTCATATACTTTCAATTGGGTGTTTATTTCAAATAAGCAACATAGCACAATTGGTAAGAAATAAAGCTTGCAAACATAAGGTCATGGGCTAGAATCTCACTTGGTGCATTTTGAATATTTTTTTGTCTATATGTTACTAATTTTATTTTTATTTATATTAAAAAAAAACATTTTTCATTATTAAATATTATTTTCGTACTTTTAATTAATACATTTTTAAAAAAAATATTTATTTTATGCACTTTTTATCAAAATTGAGTGCAAAAATTATAATAAATACCAAAAATATTTCCTTTTATGTTTAATTATTTTTTATTGGTCAATCAATGTCAATTCGTATCATACTCATCTTATGATTGGTTAGCTTATTGACCAAGAAAAATTTGATTTGTCAATTAACTCTATTTCCTAATTCGATGACCTAATTATCACTATAAATAAGTCACTCTTTCACATTATTTTTCATCCACAATTTTACAATCTCAATCTTTCTCTTATTTTTGGTTTATTCCAGGATTTCTGAACAGAAACTCTAGAAAACAAATCCAAAAATTTCCAACAACCCTTCGTCCCTTCCGATCCAACACCCTCAACTGTCGCCTCACCGTTGTTCACGTCTCCCTCTTCGTACATGTTTTTTGTTTTTTATTTTTTATTTTTATGTATTATTATTATTATTACTAACAAGTATTTTAAGAAAAAAATAGATTTTTTCTTGAGGGCCTTAAGACCTACATCTATTTAGTTCATGCATATAATTCTATCCATTTCTAATAACACTCCTTATTTTACTTCATCAACTATAATTCACACCCCTTTGTGATTTGACCTAAATCAAATATCTGGATTTAGGCCCGTGTTAATTGCAGCCCTAATCTTTTACTTATAAACTGAAAATATAGCCCATTGCATAATTAATTAAAATTATATTTTTTACATTTTCTTTTATCTATCAATTTATTTATTTAGTTTCTTATATTTTCATAATTAATATTTATTTTTATAATAAATTCTAAATCTATTTTTTTATTAATTCAAATATTTATTTTTACTAATCCATTCAAATATTTCTTTAATTGCGTTAAAATTATTTTTTCTCATGCATTATAAAAGATTTTCTTCATATATTAATATATTTTAAAAAAACATCTAACCAATCAAATATTAACCACTTTTTTTTACTAACTTAATAAAATCAAGATTATTTTTAAAAAGGATTATGGAAATACCTTTAATCGACTACGAACTTCGTTTAAAAATTTCGCCATTCACACACCCATATTTGGCTCAAGGAGAATTCGAGATATTTTCATAATCCATAAAAACACTAACCAAACAACTGCGAACTATGAATTGGGACTCTGATTCCTCATAAGAGGATACGTAGGCATACGACTTAAAATCGTGGCGAGTTTCCCTAATAAAAATTAAAACCCTATTTACTAAGAAATTACAATTCTAAACCCTAGTATCCTTGTGAACACGGTAGATGAAGGGTGCCTAACACCTTCCCTTCATCTAAAAATGAGTCAAACAACTTAAAATCTCTGATCAAATTAGGGTTATCCTTTATATTCCCTTCCTAAAGATAATAATTAAGGGTGACAACTCTTATTTTAAAACGATTATAACAATGTTGTAACCTCATTTTTTTGTCTAGGATTATGAATATGGAGGATTGAGGATCAACATTATTGTCAGAAAATGGAGTTCTGACTATGTGGATTAGAATGTGCAGATTCTGATCTTATCTACATTAGCATGCTTGGGGAATGCATGACCACTGTGTTGAAGTCTTCACTAGTATCAATAATTACTAGTGAATGGAAGGGCAAAAGGTTTTTAAAGAGGTGTTTGTCTTCTACTGCAAGTAACCCTAGGAGTCTTTGGGTTAGTCTAAATCTCAGTGAAGTTTTTAAGCAAACTGAGTATGTGTCAAGGCTGTGAGTTTGTTTCAAACCAAGTATGCATGACATATTTCTAAATCAAAAGGTCATGATACTGTAAGAGGACAACTATCAAATATGGAGGGAAGATCTAGAGCTGAAGCATCGAGTTCAGATTGTTTTCACTTTTCAGCAGGAGCCTTAGTAATCATGACAGGGGGAATTTTTCATGTCTACGGGTTATTGCTATGATGCAGACTTTATGTGCAGACTTTATGTAGCTTGCATGACATTCAAAGTACATGGTTGGTTATAGTGTTATGAAGCTTGTAATCACATGCTCCCTGGGATGATTCTGGAGGACAATATTGCATGTTTTTTGTTTGAAGGACTCCTTGAACGTCGTTGTTTATGGAAGATGTCACACGTGTCTTTGTGTGAAAGGCGTATTTTTAGAGTTCAGGAGAAGCTAATTTTTTGCGTGAAGTATCTTGGTCTTAGTTGAAAAACTGTTGGTCAAAGTTAGTTTATTCATAACAGACATTGTCTGACAAGAAGTCAGGACTTTGTTCAAGACATTTTTTTGGGAAACCAACAAAAGAGGTTATGAATGGTGGTTTCAAAAACATGTCAGAAAAGAGAATTCTACAGGGTCTGACTGCGCATGTGCATATGGTGACAACTGACATCTCCATAAGAACCGATCCAAAAAAATTTTGAACAAAGAAAAGGATAATTTGGACGATACACATTTGGTGCAGTTTTGTTCTCCTAAAATAATGTTTCTGTCTGACCAAGACCTTGAAACAGTCAATGATTGTTGTTTTCCAGGTGGATGCTCACATATTTATAGAGGTTACTTCTTCCCTCTTCCACCTCGTGAGTATTTGGTGTTTTCATCTCTTTTATGGAGTTTGTTTGGTTCTGGTTGAACTGTTCTTGGGTATGGTTCTATGAAGGCTTCCTTTGAAAATGTTTGGCTAAAAAGGGGAAGAAAGGTGAACAAGGTGGTGCTCAGGTTAAGTTGGAGGTTGGTTTTTCAGATGTGTCACAAAGGTGTCAGATAGGATGCTCTATTCTTTCCGATTTTTGTTGTTGGCTTTTGTGACTTATGATCTGAGTTGTGAACACAATTGTGACATGTGTTTTGAGTTACCCAGGTTGACTGGTGGGTGTTTCATGGTTCTCTAATGTTACCATTAAAATTAAAGGCATGTTCATTTGTGACAAGAATATGTTCCTGGGTTGAGGGGGAGAGAAGACTATCTTCTTCCTCGTGTGCATCATGTGCATCTGATGGCTTCAGGACTTTCCTTCCTTTTAGCCAGAGGTTGATGTTTCTTGATGCTGAAGTTTGTTTTGCAATGGAGCTGATAGAAAGAAGATGTCAGACAAGATGTCATGACATCTTAACTGATGGCTGACTCTATGTTGTTGTGCTTAGTAGCTTCTGAAGACTAAGCTGATTTTTGTGTATTGCTGTGATATTTGGTTGTAATTTTTAATATATTTATTTTAGCCAAAATTTGTCAAAGGGGGAGATTCTAAGTTCCTTAGTTTTAAGGATTGGTAATAATTTTTGTAAAACAAATATAGCAGCAATATCTTAGATATGATGTATTAACTTGCTAACGGGAATAAGTTGAGCAAGAAGTCCTATCTTATGTCAGGACATGTTAAGTTGAAGAGTTTTAACATCTGGAATAACATGTCAGATAAGATGTCCCATGAAGGAGCATAAGACATCGCGCCTGAGTTGAAGTGAACAATTATATTCTGTTATGATTTAACTGATGAAAAATATTTTGGGAATATTTTTCAATCATATGTGGCTCTAATTTTAAGGTCAAGAAGAATCTAAATAGAATATTGAAGAATATACAGTTTCAAAATTTGGAGATAATTTAGGAAGATTTGATTGAAGACCTTGTTTGTATATGAAGTTATTGTTCATTGTTACAGTTGATATGTTGTATTTTAAAGGCCCAAATCCAGTTGGGTATATGTTATAAATAGAAGTGTTTATAACCTAGGAAAGGCACGAGTTCAAGATGTAGAAGTCTAGGGCTTTGTCTTTGTTCCGCTCTCTAGGAGAGGTGGTGTTAGTAAACCACTCGGGTTGTGAAATGGTCACTATGTTCTCACTCAGAAGTGTGAAGTAATGAGTTGATTATTGCTCTTGGAGGAAGTTTTAAGGCAAATCCAAGTTGTGGTATTAGTCAAGAGTCTTGTCTAGTGATTGTCACAGAAGTGTGTCTTCCTGTTTGTTCAGAATTGTGTTGATCCAATTGTTGTCTGTGATTGAAGAGGGATTGAGGAGGGTCTCATATCTAGGTGAGTCTTAGATATAAGTCTAGTAATGGTAGTGATTAAGTGATTAGGCCCTAAATCAGAGGTTTGTTGTAGGTTCTATGAATTGATTCTATTTTAGTGAACTTATCCCTAGCTTGGTATGCCCCAAGAGTAGGAAGGTTGTTCTGAACTGGGTTAACAATTTTGGTGTGTTGTTTATTCTTTTCAGTACTATTTTTATTGTTAATACCTTGCCTATTTGTTTATGTCGGATCAGATGTCCCAACGTGTCATAGGACATCTGAGTTCTGTCATATCAAAATTTCAATTTTCATTATATATTGGGGTTAATAGTCAGTTACCCCCTGCAATATATGCGAGTTTTGATTTACCCCCCCTTTAAAAAAAGTTTTTTTGATGCATCCCTTGAAATGTTAAATATCTAAGTTTTTTGCCCCTTAAGAGAAAATATTATCCCCTTTAAATTATTATTTTTATTTACTCCCCTAAGTTTTTTGCACAATCCATATGGAATTAAGATAATGATAAAATCAATCAACATAATAATATCTAAATTAATAGTTTAATATCAAACACAACAATTTCCTATTTCCAATGAAATTTAAACAAAAATATAGAACATTGCAATTTGTCAAACACTTGGTGTGCAACAAATTTTTTCAGAATTATCCTTTGAGTTGAGTTGATATTTAAAAGCACTTATAATCAAAAGTGATTATAAGCAAATCAATACCCAATTCAAAACAAAAACAGTGTCGGAAAATTCCTATGAGTCGATCGATTACTCAATTCTATTTGACAAATTGATATGTGAAAATTAAAGCAAGTAAAACGATAAAAGAAAAGAGACACAAGGATTTGTATGCACCGTTCCCCACTTTCGTCCTCGCGTATGGGTACGTATGCGTCCAATTTTCATGTAGAATTAGGATACTTTCTTACTTTTTAAAAAGTATGATTACAAGAGAAGTGTTCAAGATCAATCCTACAAACCCTAACTGTTCGTTGTTGATTTAACCCTTTCTCTTATTTTGATCTTCAACAAGATCAAGCACATAATAGATTGTCAGTTGACTATCTAGATCTTGCTACTCCTTTGTGCTCTTTATCTCCAAAGCTTTCACGTACCATCAATTGTACCTATTGCAACACAAGACTTAAATTTGATTCGTCGTTCTCGTGCTACTTCCTTTGTGTTATTTATCTCCAAATGGTCCTTTGCATTCTTTATCTCTAAAGGCTTTCACTAGGCCGCAATCCTCTCTTAATGTCTTAAACGAAAACCCCCAAATCAATCAATGATCTTGGAGGACAAACCCGCGGTTTTTATGGACGAAGACTCATGCAAATCTTAACCCAATATTCTCGGCTACACAAGAACCTAATTGAACGTTATCGAACCTCGTCTAAATGGCACCCCAACAAAAGATTATTACGATGATTTGTTAGTGTGTATGTATAGGTTGAAGGTTGAAGGTGAAGAGCAATTGCAGGAAATTTTTATGCTATCATCAAGTTAAAATGATGCATGAATGATGTATTTATAGTTGTGGGAGTTTAGGTGCAAAAGAGAGATTTTCAGAATTAAAAAGAATTGAAAATTTGACCTAAACAAGCAGTATGTGTCGACCTGAAAGTTGTATGTGTCGACACATACGTCAAGTTTCAACTGTATGTGTCGACCTGAAAGATGAATGTGTCGACCAAAACAAGTCAGTAGCTACAGGCTTTAAAACAACAATAAATGTGTCGACTTGAAATTCGTATGTGCCGACACATAAAATAAGTTTTTTGCAATTTCAGAAAAGCTTCAGTATGTGTAGACCTGTATGATGCATGTGTCGACCTAAGCCTTCCATAAGCTACATGCTTTAAAACTGAGTTGTATGTGCCGACCTGAAATGTGTATGTGTCGACACATGCAATGAAAATTTATGCAGAAACTTGTTTTTCAAGACTTAGATCAATTTCAAAGTAGTTTTTAATGGTTCATAAGATCCCTAATGCAAATGAGTTCCACAAGCCATAGAGATACCGTCCAATATACATAAATACTTACTTTTCCTAGTTTTGACATCATGCAAAATATCTAATGGTGAAGTTGTACTCACAAAATGACTTTAAAACACCAAAGATTATCCCAAGAATCATTACCAACAAAAACAATGTCATCGGAAAATTGAAGAATATCAAAGGAAGCAAGATCATTAAACCGAAAACCCTTGAAGTCTCCCACCAAAGACGCCCTGCTAACCATGCCCGCTAAACCTTCTGCAACTAACAAGAAAAGAAAGGACGAAAGGGGATCTCTTTGACGCAAGCCTCTAGACACCATAAAATCTTTAGTTGGGCTACCACAGTGATAGACATTGAGCTATTGAAAATAAGAGCTTCCATCAAACTTCTCCATTTATCACCAAAACCCATTCTTCTCAACAAATATCTAAGGTAATCATAAGGCACACAATCATAAGCCTTCTCGAAACCCACTTTCACCATCATACAACTCTTCTTAAATCTCTTTGCATAATCCAACACTTCGTTCACAACCAACACCCCATTCAAGATATTTCTATTAGGAATAAAAGCAGATTGACAATTAGAAAAACTAACTTACCAACCACCATCTTTAATCTAGAAGCAAACAACTTGGCCAAAATCCTATACATACTTCTGATTAAGTAAATCAAATTATAATCATTCAACAACTAGGAATATCAACTTTGGAATCAAAGTAAAAAACGAAGCCATCACCACTTTAGGCAAAGTTGAAAAAGAATGAAATTCATTAACAAACTCAAGAAGCTTCGATTTCAAAAAAGGCCAACAAACCTTATAAAAAATCAAGTTAAAATCATCAGGACCCGAACTCTTGTCACCATCATAATTACAAATAGCATCACGAACCTCCTCTTCGGAAAAGAGAACTTCAAAGAAAAGACCATTCTCCCTCAAAAGAGTATTAAAAAAAATCACGTCCAATCGAGGTCTCAAAAACTCTGATTCTGAAACTCATGTAAACTAATATTATTATTAGTTTAAATATAATCTCAAATAAATTACTAATAAATATATAATTTAGCAAAAATTCGTAAACAACTCGTAATAAAACAAACTTGACAAATGACATCGACCAATATGCTTGAGGCGGGGGATTTGAACCCCACCTATTCCAAAATTTTATTTTATTTTTTTAAATTATAATTAATTATTTTTTAAATTTTCTATAAAACATTAAAAAAAATTTTAAAAAAATCATTCTATCAACAAAAAATATTAGAATTTTATTTCGATTTTTTACTTTTTTTAAAATAATAATCATTTATATTAAAAAATTAATTTTTTATTTTAAATATGTTGCATGAAATAATCATGTGATGTGAAGATGTTGGTATTTAGCCAAAATTAATAAGTAGGTAGTATTTATATCAGCTTAATAAACACCATAAGCCGATTTACATATTTACAACACATCCCTCATAATTAATTGGTGGCACTTAGCCTAGGTGAGGGGTGAATTTTTTCCCATCAAAGTTTCTGATTTTCCAATAATTTGACTACTACTTGCTACTTTTGAATAAAAAGCTAAAACCCATAAAGCAGATCTTAAAATTGAGCAGTAACAAACACACAAAATACAACTCACATCACATGCTGTATCTACCCTTTACTTTTTCCATACAGTCCCAAATCTCAACGTCTCTCTAATTTTCCTCTTAATCTATCCGTTAATCGCACCTCACATTTTCTTCCTTTTCAGACCCCCTCTTTCTTTCTCTACACACTGTCTCTATATCATTGAGCTTAGTACTTCATATTAGTACATACAGCTTGCAGGCATCATAACATTAACAACCAAACCAACCATATGGCCACTAAACTGCCTCTACACTTTTTCCTCCTTTTCTTATTTCTCACATCAGGTAATCTATCTATGTCTCAATTTTTCTAATGTTGCACCGACATTTCTAAAAAATAACATGTTGATGTCGTTGTGAATAATTTTTATTTTTATTATTTTTTAAAATGTTTGTCTGTGTTTCATAGATTTCTCTCCCTCCTACATGTTTTCTTTTGCTTTTTAATTTCTCTCAATTATTTCACTTGTTGAGTATTTAATGTGCAGGATGGAATGTGATCATGATTAATGGACAGAAAACATGGTGTGTGGCAAAGCCTTCATCAGATCAAGCAACACTTTTATCAAACCTCAATTATGCTTGCTCTCAAGTTGATTGTAGCGTTCTTCGTAGAGGATGTCCCTGCGCTACCCCTGACAATCTCATCAACCATGCTTCCATAGCCATGAATCTCTATTATCAGTCTAGGGGGAAAAATCACTGGAATTGTGATTTCAGAGCATCTGGTTTAGTTGTTGTCACTGATCCAAGTAAATCACTTAACTCATTAACGTGATGTTTGAGGTTTTGAATTAATTGCTAAATTAAAAATATATATCTGATTCTGAATTTTGCAGGTTATGGTGATTGCATTTATGCATAGAAGTGATGGACTAGTTACTAGTGAAAATGTGAAATCTATATACATATAATAGTATATTATGCTTTTTTTTCAATCCAAAATATGGTGATGCATTTGGTTTCTGTTGCTGTAATCTTTCGGTATATTGGCATTTTCAACCTTATGGATAATGGCATATGCAATATTACATTAAATTAAATTTTCCCTTTCTTAACCAATTAAATCAATCTTATGGATATGTGTGTATTTATTGTGTAACTTGTATGCATTAGCAACATTGTGGTTCGGTGGTAAAGTCCTCTTTCTAATGTAGAAGAAAATTCATTTGAGCATAATAAATATTCAGTAACTTTGTAGATTTAGTCTCTCGTAATACACTCTCATAATACACACAGTGATTGCATTTTTTTAAATCTTTATTTATGGGAGACAGGTATTCTGGTTCATTAAATTAGACTCATGTAAGTTAAGGCTATAATTACTTTATGTACAATATTTCCACTAAATGAGATGTTTTTTTTAAATAATTAAACCGTGACAAACTCTTATATTTAAAGTAGATAATACATCATAGTCGTAATGATGTGAATTTTAAATTGATCGAAACATTGACACTAGAAGGAGGGGGTTGGACCCACATGCTTGCACCACGCCCCTTAGCCTCGGTTGCGGGGCCAATTATTTTGGTACACCAAAATAGTCTTACATTGCTTGTGATCGACTAGAACGTGGGTCATCCATTTGAACAAAACCATGACGATGTTTTCACATCCAAAGCGGACAATGCCTCGTAGCTGTAGTGACACAAACATGAGGTCTATCGAAATAGGACTTGACCAAACGATCCAAAAATACAGCTTAAATTTTCATGAAATCCACGTCGAACTCCTTTAATCTCCCGTGTTGCACGGACACAACTGTTCATGTTAATCAATTGGATCGCCACAAATTTTCTCAACTAACAATGGTAGCTTTCAAATCATCTCGATTGATCGCTCATTACAACAACACTCTTACAAATAACACCAACGCACCAAGATCCTTTAAGATTCTCCAGTTCTAGAATCTTTGACTACCTCGTCTCCCTAGATTGTTATCCATACACCGATCAACCATGAAACTTTTCAAGTCCTTTTGTCGTTTCAAAATTTTCAGTAGTTGCTTCAAGGCCAAACATTGAAACAACCTCCAATGTGAACACAAGCAATTGAATCATAAATATTCTAGAATCTTTAACAACTATAAGCAACACTCAGGATGCATGGAGAAAACAAAATCATAACAAGCATCTACAATCTAGTGCAACAATATAACACACTCATTTTGAATGAAAAACTCATAATATAAATGTAATTCAACAAAAGGCAATGTCTCAAGCAACTATGAAACTAGAAGTATTACAAAACATCAAGCTTAGGGTCATGGCCAATGCAATTCACAGTGGCGTTGTGTCACATCGTCGCCCTAGCAGATCCTTGGCACAATAATCTCAAAAGAAGAATAAGCAAGATTCCAGGCACCAAGCCCTTTTTTCACTATTGAAAGAACTGGTTCACAAAACACATAAATCCCTTAAAAAACTGTAAAAGATAGACAATTATGATGGGATCATAGGTTCAAATGAGTACATAGAGCACACTAACACCACACTCGACTACCACCATGTCAAGAGTTCAGTAAAATATAATTTTTTGTGTTAACTCTCAAAGGAGCCTATATGATATGGTTCAAAACCCAACAGGGGACTCTATCAATTCCTTGAGAAAGTTGTGTAATAAATTCACCATGCAATTTATGACACAACTCACATCGCGGAAAAGAAAACAAAAAACAATAGTCGTCCTGAGTGGAATTCACCAAAAGAAGAAGAGATCCCTCAGAATTATAAAGACTTGATCACAAAAATGGAAGTGGAAGTAATAGGATGCATCGACGGGCTAAAGTGAGGGATCTTTTAGAAACAATTGAGCATATACTACATGTTATTTGAAAAATAGGGTTATATGGCGTGGGGAGAATGAGTGATCTTATGACTCGAGCCTGGCCTTATATCAACTGTGATGTAGAAAAAATATAGGATCTGAAAACCCAACTAGTGGTCGGCCCGAAGATAACTCACACTAAGATAACAGGGACCAAAGATGCACTTCAAAGACCATTGGCCAAATTCTTATCTTATACCCCACTCAACACCTTAAGATAAAAGATTTTACAAGAGTGTTTCAACACTGAATTTAAAGAGGTTGTGGTGAGGTGCTCTTATCCAGTTAAAGAATCCACAAGGACAAACAAGTCAAAGTTTTTCGCTTCCTTAAAATAAATGGGTACAACATGGATGAATGCATTCATATGAAAGACATCATCAAATAGCTGATTAAGAAATGGATATTAGGCTGGTACGCCTAAGAGGAAGTAAGGAAATCATGAAAGAAATTACCCTCCCTAAAGTCTAGAGCTCCGATCACATTGGCCAAAGCAGTTTCAGTATCAAACAAAGTCTTTCGTACATCGGTTAATGGATTCTCTTCTCTTTTATCACCAAAGTCAACTCATTCCCCTTCTTATCTAACAAAGATGGATACTCGTACATTCATACCTTATGCACATTTATATATGAAGTTTTTTTGACTCAGTAAACTCATAAAGGATCATATCCTTTTCAATAACAAGCATATGAAGACGTTATTGGAGACTTCCTTCTCCCTTCAAAGGATCTCGGGCTCCATAGTATCACCCTTCCTTACACCTCTAAAAACCAACAAGGCATCAGTTAATACGTATTTGGTATGACATTTCCTCCATCTCCCCTTGACATACCATTTCTGCCTTACCCCTAAAATATGCATATTACACTTGAGAGAAGTAAGATCAAAGCTTCATATTATTTCTAAGATCGAGATAAGAAAGGAATGATAGAGACATGATGGTCAGGAAGGGCAATGGGCTCCCTTTGCGATCCAACCTTCTCGATCCTAACTCCCTATCTCACAACATTACAATGGAAAACACCTCTCATAACGATTCGAAAAGGGATACAACCATGTCCGACCAACTGTTTTGAGGTAAGGTCTGATTGTATGTGTGATGCTTTCCACCATGAACGTATGACTGTTGGGATAAATAGGTAGTGCACTATATATCACAACAGTCAAATTATATAAACGTTGTGATATAATCTGAAAGGTTGTGGGTTCGAAACCCAGTGATTGTATGGTTTATAATATTCTGCACTCTCTCTATAACAACGATTGTTATAAATAACCGTGATTAAATACTTTGATTTTACTTTATTTTATTTTATTTTTCTATATATTACAAACCTGTATTTTTTTTTACATGTATATTATACATATATTAGCTAAATATTTACAAAATATCAAATTAAGCAACAAAAATATATTTATAACCATCAAAGACAAAGTCATAGCTAAATATTTACAAAATATCAAATTAAGCAACAAAAATATATTTACAACCAATATTTACAAAATATCAAATTAAGAAACAAAAATATATTTACAACCATCAAAGACAAAGTCATACAGTACCACCCCCTTTTTATCTAACGCATTGAAAATAAACACCTAACATTTATGGACGTCGTCTAAGTCATTGGGAGGAAAGGTGTCATGTTGTTAAACATCTACATAAACAAGTGAAAAAACATTAATATCACATGATTTGAATTATAATAGCAAATTTCTTTAACATTAACATGTTACTGTAAACATTTCATGATATTATATATACCTGATCTCACGAATCAACAATGCCAACAAAGACGATGTTAAACATGTGTTTCATTACATAGTACCCACACTCGTATCCCTCTGCTTGTTTCCTAGTCTACAAATTTAAACATTTTATTAATATATAACCACATATTTCATTAATATATATAAGTGAATATCACAAGTAATTCAATTACCTTGGGCTCACAAAATGCGGGTTTTTTTTTCTAGAGTTATTCATCATATAATGTTTATCCACAACACTGTATATTGAAAATGAATTAAAAATATTATACGCTAAGATATTTACAAATTCAAAGAAAAAAATTAATAAAAGTCTCATAAACATAAAGTTACCTAGTGTTGTACCCAAAAATTTTCCCTCTCAATTTCTCAAAGATTCTCTTACAAAATCTCCATTGATTCAAGACTGCACCAAGATTGATCAAATCAAGATACCTCCCCAAACACTGATGACTCAAAATTAGGGTTTGAGTTTGTATAAGGACAATTGCATATTTTATGCTTCATATGACTTTCATGGATCTTTTTGGACTCCCAAGATTGCTCATGTCAAGTTTCAGGCTTTGGATCACATTTTTGCTCAGTCAATTGATCAGTTGACCTAAAATCAACTATATTGGATAAAAAATCAACTATGGTTAATTCAAAGTTAAAATTCGTAATTTTTGATACATATCAACATGTTGAGCTCATATATGTCAGTTGGTCAAGTTTGGATCACAACTCCTCAAGAAACTTGATCAAATCATAAAAAGGGCAAAATTGTCAAAATTAGGGCTTTGACTGAGAAGGCTTGATTTTTGACTTTCAACCCCAATACATGACTTGTTGGTTTGAGACATGATATCAAGAATCCAAATGCGTCATTTTTTACTTAACAATATGGTTCAAAACACTTCCAAAGATCAATTGATTGATAGTTGAAATTCAGTCAACTAATACACTGAAAAGTCAACCGATACACTGAAAAGTCAAACTTTGACATTTTGATCAAAATCAAGTTTCAAAAATCATATTTCATCAAGACATGTCAAAGTATGAAGATCGTTCATCAAGAAATCAAAAGTCCATATTACTTTGAAAAAAGTCAAAGTTCTAAACACTTAGAAATTTTTATAAGTGTTAAGAACTTTATGATAATTTCATAACTTTGGGCCAGATTTTCACCATGATGCAAGATGGTTCAAGGAAAACTTCCAACATGAAAGTTGTATACCTCAATGAGATCAAAAATATTGCAAGGCAGAACTTCTTCTAGAAATGCTTGGATCTCAAATTATAAATCCGTGAAAACATGTCCATGAAACTAAAATACTTAGTAAAATTCTGCGTGTTTTAAGTCAGAACTTTGACAGAACTTCTGGGCCAATGTTCATACAGTTGCAATGAGAGTTTGCAAAATTAATCCAAAGAGGGATTGCAGAGCATGTTACAAGCTTTCTAAAAAGTCCAATAACTCTTTCAGATCATGCTGGAGCAGGGAGAATCGAAGATCAGAAGTTGGACATTCGTTCTTAAGCTA
This sequence comes from Vicia faba, assembly GCA_948472305.1. Classification (NCBI taxonomy): domain Eukaryota; kingdom Viridiplantae; phylum Streptophyta; class Magnoliopsida; order Fabales; family Fabaceae; genus Vicia; species Vicia faba. Next base: position 581,962,681 of record OX451735.1, read on the forward strand.
TGAGTCATTTTCATGATGAACATCTGATCCAATTCCAAGCAATGCTGCATAATCCCACTTTTCAGGCCCTCTAGCATGTGTATCTATCCTTAATCATAAGATTACACAAACTTCTGAACTATGAACCACTTGATTTAATCTTTGTCCAATACACCTTGCCATTTAAGGAAGAAAGTTCACACTTCCATTCTGGAAAAGTGAATTTAATCACAAAGTCCACTCTCATTGAGCTTTATGTTTGTTCTTTCTGCACAAGCATCCCCTATAATTTCAGAATAGGCATGTTTAAAGTTGCTAGCCACCCTACCATGCCTTGGAACCACGTTTGTCTAAGCTTGCTTCAACAACAAGTCAAAATCCACAACATGTGATTTTGTACTTTTGAGTTCACCAAGCTTCTAAACCCTTTGCCTATAAATTACACCTTCATTTGCAAACTCAAAAGTATTAGACAAGCCGTGAACTCACTAAAACTCCCTAGAACTAGAAACTGCAACACAAGCATAAAAACTTGTCACTTCTAATTTTTGAATCCAATTTCCAAAATCCTTCGTGCATTTCTTGACCAAATCATCCATAAAGTTTCTGATACACATATAGAAGTTATCCCAACCTCTATTTTCAGACTGTAACATCATCTTCACCAACCTCCATTTTCAAAAACAAAGCATTACATTTCGACTGCTCCAGAACATTCCAGCCATCCATAGCTCAAGCAAACCATTGCATCAGCTTCCTGGGAACTTGAGGAAGCTAACCAGATCATCACAGTAACTTGAATCAAGCTCTAATTCAAAACTCGATCTCCAGCTGCAAAGGTAAGTTCTTCTGATTTTTCATCTCATTATTTAGGCATTGTTAGGCTTGCATTTTCAAAGACAAAATGTAGATATCATGGCTCTGAAACTGTACATATTTATAGATTTTATCTATATGGCCTGAGTAGAGAGAATTCAGGATCATAACTTCTTAAAAAAACCAGGGTTCAGATTAGGGCTAGAAAAGTTCATGTTTGTTTCTGATTTATAGCTTTAATGCTTTATAGTTCTGAAACCTTGACGAAATTTGCCATAACTTTCATGTTTACATTTTCCATTTTGGTTGAGAAATGAATGAGTTACAGATGCTCTGACTGGCGGGAGGAAGAAGATGAAGTTCATCATCAGAACTGATTTTGTAATATATACTTATGGTTTTATTTATAATACCAGATGTATAGTCACCCTAGTGGTAGAGAGCGTGCACGTAAAATATTAGTGTTAAGGGTCCTGGGTTCTATCCCCAGGAGCACCTTTTGTGGTTTTTATTTCTTAACATTTTACCCCATTTATCTGTTGACACTACACCTGGGCCAGAACTTCTAGGCTATATCATTTTTACTTCTAGCATCACCCCCTTCATATACTTGTCAACAACACGCCTGGGCCAAAACTTCTAGCCTGTCTCATTTTTTTTCTAGCCTCACCCCCCCACTTACCTGTCAGCAGCATGCCTGGGCTAGAACTTCTAGTTTTTTCTCATCTTCTACTTCCAACATCATTCCCCCCATATACTTGTTAATGCGCCTAGGCCAGAACTTTTGGGTTTTTCTCCTTTCCACTTCCTAAACCCCCTGACTTTAACTTTATATTTCCATTTTATTTTCTTTCTTTTATTATTTTAGTATCATTACTATTATTTTTATTAATCAAAAACACAAAAAAATATTTCATTAAGTATTTAAATTATTTAGTTTATTTTTATTTAACTTTTCAAAATAAAAAGACCAAAAACATTTTGCCATTTATTTTATTTTCCCTAACTTAATCTTAATTTATCTTATTTTAGTTAATTATTTCTTAGTTAATTAAGTTAAAATATTTTCTTTCAACAAAATCAAAACAAATTCATTTTCTTTTCACTCATGTCTTGTACATTATATACATTTCAATTCTTGTACATTATTCAAGTTCAATATGGTTGTACTAGATAATTAGGTTTAATTTCTTGCAATCCCCATTTGTAAATTTGTACACCCCATCCCCAAATGATGTAACAACGTAGGATATTTACTTTCCGCAATTTATCGCTTTCATATAAATGCTAGTAATTAGGGTTTGTATGGAAAGATAAAATCAATGCTTAGAAAACCCTTATCCAAGATAAACTAAGCATGAAATACAAACACTCACACACTTTGCACCTCTAGAGTTTACTCCACTTGTTGCCTTAAAAAATGGTCATGTTACGCATGTGAGACATCTTAGCAAAAACAAACAAAATACAAGATCAAAGTCCCTCGATGACGCTTCAAATGTTGCCTTATAAATGATCATAGACCCTCAAGAGAAATGCTAAGACATCTCACAACATTACTATTCATGACTATATAACGACTCACGCTCGTCCCTTCACATCCAAAGATAAGGCTACTTACCAATAAATGGTAAGATAGTGATGTCAAAGGAAGAGAGAAATGAACAAAAGACTTTTGAGTAGGGAGAACGTTCTTAGTTGCTTGTTCACAATCCATCTTCAAAAACAAACATCTTTTCAAACACACCAAACACTTTCAAAACATGAAATATTTTCAAAAAGTCTAACACTTTGTATGCATTCTTATAGAGACGAGAATCATTACAAAGTTTGCCTAAATGAAGGCGCTTTTCAAAAATACTTTCAAAACCCACCATAAAGACATTTCAAATAAAGCAATTTCAAAAGTGAGCTAGCAAGCAATAAAGAGCCCATAGATAACTATGGATGAAAAGGGTGCTAACACCTTCCCTTTTCATAATCTTCTCCCTGAACTCAAGAAAAATATCTCAAAGGTCTTTCCTATTCTTTTCACCCTTTCATTATTGGATAAAAGAAAAGTCGGTGGCGACTCTTGCTATCCGCAACAATTACAATCAAACACAAAACAACCAAGTCAGTTCTCCCACCGTATCACAGAACTGGCGACTCTACTGGGGAAATTTATTCTTTAAGTGGGGTTACCTTAGAGTTAGATAATATTTACTTAATTTTATTGTTTGATTTGTTTGCTTTACATTTATGGGTCCTTATTTGGGTTTGTATTGATCCTCTACCGGATCAGGGAATACCATTAGGTAAGTAGCAATAGATTGTGGAAACTGTGCGGGGTATACCGACATGGTTGAAGCGATGGCTACGTTAGTGTGACACATTTGATGGTACCGGTAGCCCTTGAGTTTATTCAACGAGAATACGGGGCCGTTGGGTGGTGTTATGAAGCACTAACTGACCTTAGAACCTTTAATTGAACAACATGTCCATTAGGAAGTAGTGAGATAGCTGGCTTTGGTGCAATCCGAAATTGGTTGATACTCGATACTACGCTCATTGAGATTGGACTTTCGGGATATTTTGGTCGCCAATAAAGAGGCTTATGCTGAAACAACGCCCGATGAAGAAAGATCAGTGATATTGAGATTCCCTAGAACCCGGTTACATTCTAGGATAGGTTGAGCCAACTAAACTTCAAGAGGCCACTTTTCAATGAACCTCATGCAAGCCTAAACCTAAGGACTTGTTTGATTTGTGTGTATAGGTTTGTTTGTACATAACACCTTGAAATCATACCATGGAATTTTGCACTAACCATTTCAAGGATCTAGCGATTTATCTTTGTCTTATTTTGTAGGACATGGGTCCCACTCGCAGGAATACTGTCCAAATCAACCTCGTCAAAACGCCTCCTCAACTCAAAGAACTAGCGTCAAGGGTCCCTGAAAATTCTCCGTTCACCGAGAGATATGGCCGACTTCTCAATTTGGATACCTAAGTCTTGATGAAGACATGATGAAGGTTCTCTTCCAATTCTTCGACCCTTTGCACCATTGGTTTACCTTTCCTGATTACCAACTTATGCCCACTATAGAAGAATTTTCTCAACTCTTGGGAATCCCTATCCTTGATCAAATACCCTTTAATGGTATTGAAAGAGACACAAGACTTGAGGAGATTTCTCGAGCTCTACATTTGCAACGATCTGACGTTGTGGCCAATTGGGAAACGAGAAGTGCCTTCAAAGGGTTTTTAGCCAAGTTTTTGTTTGAGAGGGCTCATTATTTTTGGGATGCTTTGGATTTACAAGCCTTTGAAGAAGTGTTGGCTCTTCTCATCTATGGGATGGTTCTGTTTCCCAATCCGAACCAACTTATAGATGTGAACGCAGTCAAAAATTTTCTATCTCGTAATCCGGTGCCCACTTTACTTAGGGATATCTTGCATTCTATTCACACTCACGCCATGAAGAGAAGAGGACTTATTATGTGTTGCACTCCTCTTTTAGCTAGGTGGTTTATTTCGCACCTACCCCGATCTACTGTGAAGAATGAGAAAGGCTTAAGATGGTCTAGTAGGTTGATGTCACTCACACATTTTGATATCTATTGGTGTGCTCGATCTATGGAGGATATTACTATTATTGATAATTGTGGGGAATTCCCTAATGTCCCTTTACTTGGAATTAGGGGAGGTATTACCTACAATCCTTGTTTGGATTTGCGGCAATTTGGGTATGCTAGGAGGGATGGCCATCATGATGCACTTGTCCAAGGTTATCGTCAGAGATTCATGTGAGCTTAGGGCATGGTTAACAAGGTTGATAGAAAGACGTTGGGACATAAGAACTCCATTCCTTTGGAGCCTTATCTCAAGTGGGTGAGAACTCGCCCCCAAAACCTCATGATGCCTTATGAAGCCGTCCTGCCTATCATCATGGAGCTTGCCGCTGAAGGAGATGTTCCATATATTGTCCTTTATCCTAATATGCCTACTTCTCTTTAAGATTTGCAAAGAGTTTTGATTCAGCTAAAGGGGGAGAGAGACACCTTTGAAGCTCCGTTTTATGCAAGCGAGAAGAAGACATTGGAGCTCATGAGACAACTTCATGAGGATAGGAGCCTGAATGCCCACATCACTCCAAAGAGGAAGCACCCATGGGAGACTTAAGCCATTTTTATTGCATTTTAGTTCATTTTGTTTCTTTTGTTTCAATGTAAGCCCAAGAGGCATGTTGTAATAAATTTGAATTTATTAATAAAATTAATGTTTGTTCCTTTTGTTTAAACAAATTTAAATCTCCTAGGTCCTTGAAATCATTTGCATACGCATTTTTCATGCATCATAACATAAACAGGTTTTCTACAACAGGTTTCCTTATCTTTCTACTGTGTATTTCAGTAAGATGGATATCGAACAAATAGTGAAGGACTTGCAAGCGCATAATTCCCAATTCTAAGAGACCTTGCTGACCCTGGCCAAGGGGAAACAAGAGCTGATGACTATGCTAGTAGCCAAGAAGAAAACCAAAAAGAAGGTCTTCATCAACATGGGTAAGAGGTTCAAAGGTCCGGTTCGTCAGGTACAAATAGTCGAAGAGTCGTCTGAGGAAGACGAAAATCAAGACGAGAAGGCAAGGAGCACCCGTGTTGGGGGTGCCAATAATCAAGCTTTCGAGGATGAAGACTACTTTGATGAGAAATACCCTCCAACTGAGGATAAATATAAGTAGTTGGAGGATAGGTTAAAAGCTGTTGAAATTCAAGCCGTGCCTGGTTTGGATTTTAGTGAGTTGGGTTTAATACCTGGGGTCGTCATCCAACATAAGTTAAAAATACCGGTCTTCGCTAAGTATGATGGGGTTTCCTGCCCTAAACTTCATCTAAGATCTTACGTGCACAAGATGCAGCTGCACACTACTGAGAAAAAGCTCTGGATCCATTTCTTCAAAGAGAGTCTGGCTGTGACTCAACTAGAATGGTTCTATCAATTGCAGGGTTCCTGCATCCTCACATGGGAAGATCTAGCCATTGCTTTTTATCATCAATATCAATACAATGCTGATCTAGCACCAACCAGAGTCCAACTTCAAGGTACGACAATGGGTACTAATGAGGGGTTCAAGGAATACGCACAAAAATGGAGGGATCTTGCTGGTAGGGTCCAACCACCACTAACTGACAAATAATTAGTTGACATGTTCATGGGTACATTAACTGGCCCATTTTTCAACCTATTGACTGGCATTTCTTCGTCTGGTTTCACTGAGTTGATCCTAACTGGTGAAAGGGTCGAAAGTGGCATTAAGAGCGGAAAAATTCCCATGACATCTGCTTCCACATCCAACACTATAAAGAAGCCTTTCACTGGAAAGAAGGAAACAAATGTTGTGTATGGGGTAAGGGCCCATACCAAGAAGAATCACCGGCCCTCTGTTAATGTTGTGTTAATATCCAACCCTCCGTCCGCTCAAAGACAATCATCCAACAATCAAAAATCTAAAGTTCCTCGAAGACAGTTCACAAGGATTAGCATGTCACTGTCCCAAGCCTTGCAACATCCGTTGAAGGCCAACTTAGTGACGTTGCATGATCCACCACCCAATCCAAACATCTCATCACCAAAATACAATCCTAATTCCAAGTGCCCATATCATTCAAACAGTCATGGGCATGAGACGGATCAATGTTGGGAGCTAAAGATCAAGATTCAAGATCTGATAGACAATAAAACAATTGAATTTGATCCACCTGCTACTCCAAATGTGATAACCGCACCAATGACGAATCATGGAAAAGGTGTTAATGCAATTGATGATGCTACTTTTGTTTCCTCTATTGAAGATTTAACAACTCCATTAATTACTGTGAAGAATAATTTGCCGAGAGTCGGAGTATTCCCTGGTTGTTCTAAATATTGTGTTTGCTGCGATCGATAATTAAATGGGTGTAAGCGGCTGAAGGAAGGTGTGCAACGCTTGATAAATAGCCGCAAGATTCTGTTTAAGAAGATTCCCACCATCAAAAGTTTAACCAAAAAAGCTTAAGACCTGTCCATAATAACCATTTCCAATAAGCCGCTTAGGATCCCCTCAAAGGGTCCTATCAGAATTTCAAATGAGCTAACCATTGCTCCTTTAATAATCACTACCGTTGGGCCTATTCTCTACTCCTCTGACAAAGCAATTCCATGGAACTATGGTGCCGAGGTTTATTATCATGGGATAAAACACGATTCTTGGATCAACAAAGATGAAGCTGATGTCATTAATATTACAGGTTCTAGTAAAGTGACAAGAACATGGAGGATCTTTTCCCCTGTAATTTCACCGTCCGCTACTACAACAACTCCCGTCCGCATAACCAATGATAAGTCTAGTGCCAACGCTAGAGGCAAAGAGAAAGAAGGTGAGCCTGCTGGGATAGAGGCACCTACCAAAGATACAGACACTGAAGAACCCTCCGCTCGAGAGATGGAGGAAATCCTAAAAATCATAAAGAAGAGTGATTTCAAAATAGTCGAACAACTGGGGCAAACCCCCTCCAAAATCTCCATGCTGTCATTATTACTCTATTTAGACGTTCATGCCGAGGCTTTGATCAAGTTCTTGAAGAAATCCCATATGCCCCCAAGAAACCACCGCTGACCAGTTCGAGAACTGTGTAGCAAGTTTAACGGCTGACAATGGATTAGGGTTCTCTGATGCTGATTTGACTCCTATGGGAAGGAACCACAACAAAGCCTTACATATCTCTATTGAATGCAAGGGAACCACCCTGGCTCATGTCTTAGTTGATATTGGCTCATATTTAAATGTGTTACCCAAAGGTGCGTTGGACCGACTAGATTGTGAAGGACTGGTACTGAAGCCAAGCGATATTGTTGTAAGGGATTTCAATGGGTCTAAGAGAATGGTTCATGGAGATGTGGATCTCCCAATTAAAGTTGGCTCACAGATCTTTAATTATACCTTTTATATAATGGACAAACGTCCCGCCTATTCTTATTTGCTTAGACGCCCTTGGATCCATGGGGCAGGAGCAGTAACATCCACCCTTCATCAAAAATTAAAGTATCCAGCCAAAGGGAAGATCGTTACTGTTAGCAGCGAAGAATAATTTATGGTGAGCCATCTTAATTCCTTCAAGTATATGGAAATGGATGGTGAATTCATAGAGACTTCGTGCCAGGCCTTCGAAATTGTTCCTCATATGGTTTCCACCACCAAAATCTCCTCCAACATGTCAAAAGCTAATGAAGTTATACCAAGAATGGTTTCGCTTAAGGATGCTTGTGCTGCGGTCGAAGATGGTAACTGTACTATCTGGGGATAATTTCCTGAAATTATGTTTAAAGAAGATAAATTTGGGTTGGGTTTCACCATGAAAGCTTAGAAAGAAGTTAGGCACGCTCGTGTGGGAAAGCCACCTCTCAGCATCGGGGATCATGAAGTGAACGTTGTGGAAAACTCTGATGATGAAAATAATTTTGAAGATTGGATCTACCCTACCGTCGAAGGAAAGCTCAACAACTGGAATGCAAAGGATTTCACTCCCATCTCCTTCATTGAGGAGTAATTACTGATTACTGTTTTTTATCAATTCAAGAAACTTTTGTATGCAATCTTAATTTCCAAACAATGACTTTTAAAGCCATGTGCCTGGCCCCGGGCACTATGGTCCATTTGTTAAGGGTTTTGTTCATGTTCATTTATCATATGATCATTTAATATAAACCATTGGACTTTTTGCATTCAAACTTTTGTGTTCATTATCTTTCTTTTCCTTTATTACATTTTTGAATAGCCATGTATCTTACATGCCCCCCCCCCCCCACACACACACTTGTAGATCCTCATCCACTCCGGATCTCATTGCCAACGACTCTACTATTGCCAGTTATGATTTCAAACATCCAGTTAACCAAGCCGAAGATGAAAGCGAGGAAGATTGTGAAATACCAGAAGAATTAGTCAGGCTTCTAATGCAAGAAGAGAAAGCTATTCAACCTCGTGAAGAGCCAGTTGAGGTTATCAACTTAGGTACTGAGACAGAAAAGAAAGAAGTCAAGATTGGCGTCAACCTAGAATATAGTATCAAGAGCATATTAGTTCAGATGTTACATGACTATGTTGAAGTGTTTGCTTGGTCATATTAAGATATGCCAGGATTGGATACCGACATTGTGGTTCATCGTCTACCAACAAAGGAAGATTGCCCTCTTATTAAGCAAAAGGTTTTTCGCATGCGGCCTGACATGTATGAAAAGATAAAGGCTGAGGTAATGAAGCAATTTGATATAGGTTTTCTGGCCGTTACATCTTATCCTCAATGGGTTGCTAATGTGGTCCCCGTGCCAAAGAAAGATGGAAAGGTTCGCATGTGTTTCGATTATAGGGATCTGAATAGGGAGAGCCGCAAAGATGATTTCCCTCTACCACATATTAATGTCTTGGTTGACAACACCACTCAACATAGAGTCTTCTCCTTCATGGATGGATTTTCTGGCTACAACCAAATCAAGATGGCTCCCGAGGACATGGAAAAGACTACCTTTTTTACACAACGGGGCACCTTTTTCTACAAAGTCATGCCATTCGGATTAAAGAATGCAGGGGCAACATATCAAAGAGCTATGGTAGCTTTGTTTCATGATATGATTCATCATGAAATAGAAGTCTATGTAGATGATATGATTGCAAGGTCACAAACTGAAGAAGAGCACCTCGATCACCTACACAAGCTATTTGAAAGGTTGAAGAAGTACAAGTTGAGGTTGAACCCTAATAAGTGCACATTTGGAGTAAGGTCTGAAAAGCTTCTAGGTTTTGTCGTCAGTGGTAAAGGCATCAAAGCTAATCCTGCAAAGGTAAAATCCATTCAAGAAATGCCAGTTCCCCGCTCTGAAAAAGAGGTTAAAGGATTCTTGGGTGGTCTTAACTAAATTGCTCGCTTTATCTCACTTAATTTCTACTTGTGAGCCAATCTTCAAACTCTTGAAGAAAGATCAATTAGTCGGATGGAACGATAATTACCAAGCTGCCTTAGACAAGATCGAAGAATATTTGCAAGAACCTCCTATTCTTATGCCTCTAGTGGAAGGAAGACCATTGATCATGTACTTGACTGTTCTAGAGAATTCTATGGGGTGTGTGTTGGGCCAACATGATGAGTCTGGCCAAAAAGAGCATGCAATATACTACCTGAGCAAAAATTTTACTGACTGTGAAACCAGATATTCACTGCTCGAGAAAACTTGTTGCGCTCTGGCATGGGCTGCTCGCCGGATAAGATAGTATATGTTGACTCATACCACTTTATTGATTTCTAAGATGGACCCTATCAAGTATATCTTCGAGAAACCCGCTCTCTCCGGACGGATAGCTAGATGGCAAATGATTCTGACTGAATATGATATTAAATATACAACACAAAAGGCCATCAAAGGAAGTGTATTAGCAGATCATTTGACTCATCAAGCTGTTGATGACTATCAATCTATGAACTTTGACTTCCCGGATGAGAATATCATGATAGTGACGGACTGTCCAAAACCTGGACCGTATAACAGACCTGAACAAGGATCCCGATGGACTATGGTTTTTGATGGAGCTTCCAACGCCCTGGGTAATGGAATTGGGGTGGTGATAATTTCTCCTGAAGGTTGTCACACTCCTTTCACTACTAGACTGTGCTTCGATTGTACGAATAACATGGTTGAGTACGAGGCATGCATCTTAGGTTTGAAGGCTGCCATTGACTTAAGGATCAAGCATTTGGATGTATTTGGAGACTCTGCTCTAGTGATTAGTCAAGTCAAAGGGGAAGGGACACTAAGCATCCTAATTTGATTCCTTACAAGGAGCTTGTGTTAACTCTGACTCCATGCTTCAAAGAGATCACCTTTGAACACTTCCCTAGGGAGGAAAATCAGTTAGCTGATGCTTTGGCCACAATGTCTTCCATGTTCAAATTCAAATGGGACAACGAAGCTCCTATGATTACAATTGAAAGATTTGACGAACCTGCGCACTGCTATGAGCTTGACATTGACGAAGAGAAACCATGGTACCATGAGGTGAGGAGATATCTTGAGGCACAAGAATCTCCTAAAGGGGCTTCCATCAATGATAAGAAATTCTTGCGAAGATTTTCAGCCAAATTCTTTCTAAGCAACGAAATCCTATACAAGTGCAACCATGATTCTACTCTACTCCGATGTATGGACAAGAAGGAGGCGAAGTAAATTATGGAAGACATGCATGATGGATTCTTTCGGACCCATTCTAGTGGACACACTATGGCCAAGAAAATCCTGAGGGCTGGTTACTATTGGTCCACAATGGAAACTGATTGTCATCAACACTCAAGGACTTGCCACAAGTGTCAAATCTATGCTGATAAGGTCCATGTACCTCTTATTTCTCTAAATGTCATGACTGAGTCGTGGCCATTTTCAATGTGGGGCATTGATATGATTGGAGAGATCAAACCTACTGCCTCAAATGGACACTGTTTCATCCTTGTTGCCATTAATTACTTTACCAAGTGGGTCGAAGCTGCCTCATACGCCTCAGTTACTAAGAACGTTGTAGCTAGGTTTATCAAGCATAACCTCATATTCTGTTATGGCATCCCCGAAAGGATTATCACCGACAATGGAACTAATCTCAACAATGTTATGATTACAAAACTTTATACTCAGTTCTGAATCAAGCATCACAATTATTCTCCGTACAGGCCCAAGATGAATGGCGCAGTGGAAGCTGCCAATAAAAATATCAAGAAAATTATGCAAAAGATGGTGGTAACCTATAAAGATTAGCACGAGATGTTACTGTTTGCTCTCCATGGATACCGTACTTTGGCTCGTACGTCAACTGGGGCAACTCCTTTCTCCTTGGTCTATGGCATGGAAGTCATCTTGCATGTAGAAGTTCAAATTCCCTCTCTAGGGATAACGAAAGAAGCAGGTCTAGGCGAAGATGAATGGATTCTGACTAGGTTGGATCAGCTGAACTTGATTGACGAGAAGCGGCCGACTGCTGTTCGCCATGGTCAGATGTATCAAAAGCATATAATCAAGGTGTGATACGGTGGGATAACTGACTTGGGTTTTGCGTTTTTTTCTCGCAAATGTTTCGGTTGAGCAAGAGTCGCCACCGACTTTTTATTTTATCCTAAGGAAAGGTTAAAAAGCACAGCAAAAACCTTTGAGATGTTTTCTTGGGTTCGGGGAGTAGATTATAGAAAGGGAAGGTATTAGCACCCTTTCTATCCATGGTTATCCATGGGCTCTTAGTTACTTGCTTAGATTAACTTTCCTTAATTGTTTGAAATTGTGCTTTGTGTGTGGGTTTTGAAAATGTTTTGAAAAGAAGCCAATGTGGTGGCAACCTTTGAATGATCCATGTTGGGATGTATACAAAAGTGTATGTCTTTTGAAAAGTTTTCAATATTTTTGAAAGTTGTTTTGAAAGTGTGTTTGTGATGTGGTTTTGAAAAATAGGCAAGTGTTTTTGTTTTGCAAGTTGGCAAGTAACCAAGAGCTATCTACCCTAAATTTCTCAAAGATCTTTGCTATGTTTTAACCCTTTTAACAATTTTGTTCCACCATTGTATTTGGTGGACAATCTTGTGTTAGGATGTGAATGGGACGGGCGCGGGTCATCGTTTAGACCATGATTGCAATGGTGCCAAGTATCTTTGGGCAATTTTTCCTTTAAGGGACTTGATCATTTTTAGGCAACTTTTGAAAGCGTCATCGAGGGACTATGATCATTTGATTGTTTTGTTTTTGCCAAAGATGCCTAACATGCAATATGGCCCATTATTGAAGGCAACAAGTGGAATACCCTAGGGGTGCAAGTGTGATTAGTGTTGTCCATTTTCATGCTTGTTTATCTTGAATTTAGGTCAAACTATTTGTTGTTTTTGATTTGCATACAAAACCCTAATTCTATCATGGCATATTTAGAAAGCTTTTAAAGTGCGGAATTTAAAGGTCCTAAATTATTACAACACAAATTATGGGATGGGGGGTACAAATGCTCAAATGGGGATATTTTAAGCAAGAAATTAAACCTAAACTATTACATCCAAATTGAATTATACAAATTGTTTAATATACAATAATTAAATAAAATATAATAAATATGCAAGATGCAAAAAATGATTTTTTATATGTATGTAAAAAGGTATTTTTATGTGACAAATAAACAAAAATAAAAATGAATAATTTTGGATATTTTTACATGTTTAGGGCAAAACCCTAATTTTTCTAAATAAAATGTATTAATTATATAATATATGCAATATTTATTAATTATGTACAAAAAATAAATAAAAAGAAAGTATATTGCAAAAAAAGTATTTTTGAGGTTACAAATTAATAAAAATAAAAAATGTATTATTTTGTGTTTTTATCCTAAATATTCTAATAAATATATAAGTATTTATTATATTTACTAAATATATTAAATATGTGCAAAAATAAAATATTTAATATTTACAAAAAAAGTATATTTTTTATAAAATGTTTTCAAAAGATAAAATAAAATGGAAATTAGAAAATAAATGTATTTGTATTATTTTTTGTATTTTTAAATAAAAGGTATTATGTATTTATTTACATATAAAACTAAATGAAACCAAATAAATATCAAATAAAATGCAAAAAATGGGAGAAAAATATTTTTAATATTTTTTTCATGCTTAAATAAAAATATAGAAACAAAATCAAAAGGAAAAAATTAAAAATGATAAATAAAACTCAAAATGGGCCAGGGGGGTGCATGTGTAAAACAGTGGTGCAAAAAGGAAAAACAACACAGGCCCAGCCCAAGGAGGTTGTCTTCAACCTCCAGCAACAAACTTGTCAAAAACGCGCGCCTTTCCCACCTTGTTCAAACATCCTGATTCCTGGACTTTTAGCACAAACTTATAACATGAAAAATGTCAAGCATCAAGCCACGATTCCATACATACCAAGAACTTGATCTAACTCTCAGAAATGAGAGAGAATTTCTCCATCCCTAATTCTTAACCTAAGTTTTTTCTAATATTCAGGTTCCAAATTCTCTCAGCACATGCAATATAAATGGAAAGTAAATATATGTGTAGCTTCAGGGCCATGAGTAGAGCATTTTTCATTCATAAACCTAAAGCTAACTCTTCCTAGGTTGAGAGATAGAAGTCCATGAACTTACCTGTTCAGCTTGGATCGTGTCTGACAATGGAGGCACTTTCAAGGCAATGTGAGGACTTGTACAGCTTGCTTGAAGTTCAGGGATGCTTCTCCCACCTTTAGCTTGCTTTGAAACCAAATGAATCAAGCTATGGAAGTCAACCTGCAAAACCGAAAAAGTGAAAATGGTGAAGTTGTTTAGAGGTGTTACAGGTCGTGTCCAATGCTTGGGATAGTTTGTATAGGTGGTATGGAGTGTGTATGAACTGGTTTTGGCCAAGGCGCACAAATGGATTGAGTTATGGATCTCAAACTGCAGGGATGCCCTATTTTTGTGCAGTACAATGGTGTTTTGAGGTTTAGGGAGGTATGGAAGGTAGTTAGCTCGTGCCTTAGCTCAGTTAGGATATTTGGAATGTGTTCAACAAGTTTGTCTAAGCTTCTCTTGGCATAAATGTGAGATGTGTTGAGTTATGCAATGTTTCTTCTAACTTAAGCAAAAAACGACAAGTTGGTTTACAAGCTTTCCTAGGCCCCTCAAGTATGCTACACACTTGAGTCTTGATCAGTGTGATATCTCCATGAATCTTGTGTCCAAAGATATGCATTGTACCACTTGGATTGCAAATTTGACATAACGTGCAACTTTACCAAAATGGATAAATTGCTTTTTCCAATTAAGGCTTAATTCTTTGTGTAATGGCTTAATGGACAAGATAATGCTAGGACACAAAGGTTTTGCATTAAATTTTTGAGTGTAAATGGGATTAGAGGCCTGTAATGTAGCTTGCATATGCTGAGTTTGAAAATGCACAAGTTATGAACATGGAAATGGCCATGAATTAAAGTGACTTTTGCCCATATTGCCAAATTCGATTCTCTCTAACCACAAGGGTGTTTGATGAGTTCTTAGACATTTTGGAAAGCTTGGAATGTATACTACAATCCATCTTTGTAATGAAAATTGAAATTCCAAGTGGAAGCATGTGAAAAGTGGCCATGAAGTTAGGCAAAAATCCTGCCTAAAATAGGTCAAAATTTTTCTAAGTTAAGAATGTTTTGCACCCTTGTTCCAAAAATTGTAACTTGATCTACAAGCTTATTTTGAGGAAACTTTGTGAATCAAAGTTGTAGATTTTGCAATGGACTACAACTTTCATGTTTTGAGTTTTCCTTGAATCCAAATGTATCTTGATGAAAAAATGGGACAAAGTTAGGAAAAAATTAGGAATTTTCATAACTTAGAAAAATTCTAAGTTATGAAATTTCTTCATTTCAAACCCTAATTTGTGATTTTTGATTTTTTGATGAACAAGTTTCATAATTTGACATGTCTTGATGAAAAATGAATCTTGACACTTGATTTTGACCAAAAAGTCAAAGTTTGACTTTTCAGTATACAGTCAAATTTGGCTCAGTTGACTGGAAAATTCATCTGTCAATCTTGTGCATTTGGGATCTTTTGAACTTGTTGAACATGTCAAGACAATGCAATTGAGTCCTTGAGTCCATATGTGAGCTTGGTTTGCCATTGGCTAGGTCAAACAGTCAAAAATTGCCTTTGTGCAGTCAAAACCCTAAAAATGACCATTTTGCCCTTTTGATGATCTGATCAAATTTCTTGTGGAATTGTGATCCAAACTTGATCAAATGGTCCATATGAGTTCATAATGTTGATGTGGGTCAAAAATCATGAGGTTTGACTGTCAATTGACCATAATTGACTTTTTCCCCAATACAGCTGATTTCTAGGTCAACTGTCCATTTGGTTGGGCAAAGATTGGAATCAAGGCTTGAAACTTGTTATGGATAAAATTGGGAGTCTAATATGAAGCATGAAAGTAATCTTAGGCATTTTAGGTCAAAACATATTTGTGCAAACACAAACCCTAATTTGGGTCAACAGTGCAAGGAGAAGTCTTGAGCAGAGCAAACCCTAACTGGATCTTGAGCTCCAAGGGTTTTGTGGTGAGAAAATATTGATGAAAATGGGAGGGAAAATTTGGGGGTACAACAGTTGCCCCTGTTCAATCTTCTTGAACCTGAAGAGTTAGATTGGCAAGTTTGCCTTTCGCGACTCGAGGGTAAAAGGAGATTGGACACTAGAGTGCCCAGAAATTTGCACTCGCATGGTGGAGTATCAGCAATGTGATGGTGGGAATGGGCTTACAGATGCCATTTGGAGATATGGTGGATAGGAGGATGGGCTTATAGATGCCATCTGGAGGATGTGACAGAACCTTGTCGGGAATGGGCTTATAGATGCCATTTGGAAGTGTTGATCGCGTAAGAGATTCCTTAGCGAGAACTTGCGTACTTGAGAGGGAAAGATGGTTTCCTGGCTTGCTACAGGTGTTGATCTTCAAACTCTTCATGGAGATATGCCCTGGCTAGATATAGGTATCAAATCTACAATTAGTTGTTCACAGATGTGCCCTGGCTAGATACAGGAATCGAATCCGGAACATCAAAATATGGTTTACAGATGTGCCCTGGCTGGATACAGGTGTCGAATCTCTAAACTCTTCAGATATGCCCTGGCTGGATACAGGTATCGAATCTGGAATTTGTCTTCAGATATGCCCTGGCTGGATACAGGTGCCGAATCTGGAAACTGTTTATGCAGATGTGCCCTGGCTAGATACAGGTGTTGAATCCACAATCAAATACTCACAGATGTGCCCTGGCTGGATACAGGAGTCAAATCTGGAATTGTTGTCTTCAGATATGCCCTGGATGGATACAGGTATCGAATCTGGAATTCGTCTTCAGATATGCCCTGGCTGGATACAGGTGTCAAATTTGGAAATTGTTGTCTACAAATATGCCCTGGCTGGATACAGGAATCGAATCTGGAATTGTGACAGTTGACAGTAATCGTCTCTGGATTGATCTTTTCCTGAAAAGGCAAAACATCAGTTGTATGCAATGTCATGATGTATGAAATGCATGATGTCATGATGCTCAAAATGAGATAGTGTTGCATGCACTCTATCATGTATGTAAGCAGGATGTATGAAATGTCTATGAATGTATTTCGTCTAGGAAAATAAATCCTTGACGAGTGCCGGGAACTTGTTGAATCCTGGGCTGATATTGAAGAGTGGAGTTCTTCGTTTCCGCTGGGGATGATGGTTGCAAGAATAAATCGGTAGGAGAAGATGACTCCGTCGGGGAATAAACTTGTTGGAGAGATTACTCTGAGGGGAATTACTCTGTGGGAAGAGATACTTCGCTGAGGTTTTGATGAGAGCTCCGCTGGGGATTTCAATGATAAACTCCGTTGGGGATATCAATGATAAACTCCGCTGGGGATTCCGTTGATAAGTTATGTTGGGGAACTTGATGAACTCCGCTGGGGATAGGAAGAACTTCGCCGAGGACGAACTTTCTGTGGTAATTAGCTGAGGATAACCCAGTTATAAGCCCTGGTGGGGAAATAACCTTTGAATGAAGTCGAGGAGAGACGTATGTACTCTGCAGGCGATAAGCTTCCAGAATCTACTGGGGATAAGCCTCAAGACCTGCTGGGGATATGGATTCCACTTTCCTGGGGAAACTTTTCAGACTGTACTGGGGTGTTGGTATTCCGCCGGGGAACAATCTTATATTAAGACTGTCGGGGATGCTTTCTGAGGAATGCCTATACTCCGCTGGGGAATGTTGAGATCTTCTGGGGATACCCAACTTCCTTAAGGCTGGCAGTAGACTAACTCTGCTTGGGGAGAGTATCGCTGACTCTTGTCTTATTCTGTGGGGAGTTGAGGTAACTTGGTTACATTCTTCAGCCGAACCTACCTTGGTACCTTGGTGGACAGAGCAACTAGATCGCCTAGACAATTCTTTATTGCCCCTATTTCTGATGTCACCTGTAATTAATCCTTTGTCTCGCATGTAAGTATTCATGATTAGTAATTAATGTCAAATGCATATATCAAAATGAACCTTGGACGTTCTTTGCAAAAGAAAAAACGATGGGTAATTTGTCTGTAAATAGGCGTTTTATGTACATGAGGCTGACGTCCTAGTAAGAGAACGCCGCTGAACAACATAGAGTTTATACAATTTTGAAAAAGGAAACAAACAGCTATGTGAAAAAATAATCCCACTGGGTTCCAACTCTGCTATCGCCTTTATGTCTTCAAACGTCTCTTCGCTTTGTTGCTTAGTTAAAGATGAAGCTGATCGATTGGAGTCATCTGAGCCTGATAGTTGATGCCGAATTCTGGATGCGAGGTGATCCAATGAGACATAGTATTACGCTTTATCCCTAACTTTTTCCTGGACCGCCCTTTCGGGTTTTCAGTCCACCGGGATACCCATTTTTGCCCAAGCCGCCTTTTCAGGTTTTCGACTTGCCGGGTGTACAGATTTTTTCATTTTCATCCATTATTTTTGCCCGAACCCTTTTGGTTCGACGGGAAGCCCTTATTTTTTCCTAGGTGTGTCAACCTAGCGGGTCTTTGATCATGCGTAGTATCTTTTTACTATGTCTGCATTGGCGAGGTGAGGAAGGTCGTCACCATCCATGGTGGTTAGAATCATGGCTCCTCCTGATAAGATATGTTTAACCACAAATGGCCCTTTGTACGTAGGGGTCCATTTGCCCCTGGGATCACCTTGAGGAAGAATGATGCGCTTGATTACCAGGTCCCCAACTTGATACTCTTGTCGTATGACCTTCTTGTTAAATGCCTTGATCATCCGTTTTTGGTACGTCTGACCATGACAAGTAGCAGTGAGTCTCTTTTCGTCAATTAGGTTTAATTGATCAAGCCGAGTCTGGATCAAGTCATCTTCGCTTAAGTCTGCATCCTTCATTATTCGGAGAGAGGGTATCTGGACTTCGATAGGCAAGACTGCCTCCATGCCATAGACCAAGGAAAAGGGAGTTGCCCTTGTTGACGTCCGTGCTGAGGTGCGGTACCCATGAAGATCAAACGGTAACATCTCGTGCCAATCCTTATAGGTCACTGTCATCTTCTGCACAATCTTCTTGATGTTCTTATTCGCTGCTTCTACGGCCCCGTTCATCTTCGGCCGGTAAGGAGAAGAATTGTGGTGCTGTATCTTGAATTGCTCGCAGAGCTCAGTGATCATCTTGTTGTTAAGATTGGTACCATTATCCGTAATGATCCTTTCAGGTATACCGTATCGACAGATCAGGTTGTGCCGAATGAACCGTGCCACGACGCTCTTGGTTACGGTAGCGCAGGAAGCTGCCTCGACCCACTTTGTGAAGTAATCAATCGCTACCAAGATGAAGCGATGCCCATTGGATGCCGTAGGTCGTATCTCGCCGATCATATCAATGCCCCACATTGCAAAAGGCCAAGGTGCCGTCAGGACGTTCAGAGGGACCAGAGGAATATGCACCTTATCAGCATAGATCTGGCATTTATGACAAGTTCGAGAATGCTGGTAACAGTCGGCTTCTATTGTAGACCAGAAATATCCTTCCCGAAGGATTTTCTTTTCCATGGTGTGTCCACTGGAATGTGTTTCGAAGGTACCTTCATGTAGCTCTGCCATGATCTTTTCTGCTTCAGTCTTATCCACACAACGCAGTAAGGTTGAATCATGGTTTCGCTTGTAAAGAATGCCGTTGCTGAGGAAGAACTTTGCCGCAAACCTTCTCAGAAACTTTTTGTCATTAACCGATGCGCCTTAGGGGTATTCTTGAGCTTCCAGGTACCTTTTCACTTCATGATACCAGGGTTTTTCTGTTACCTCTTCGATCTCGAGATCGCAGCAATATGCAGGTTCATCCAGTTTCCAGATAATGATCTGGGGAGCCTCATTGTCCCATTTGACTTTGAACATAGAAGACATCGTAGCCAACGCGTCCGCTAACTGATTCTCCTCTCTTGGGAAGTGTTCAAAAGTTATCTCCTCGAAGTGGGGAAGCAATGTCAACACATACTCCTTGTAAGGAATAAGATTTGGGTGTTTCGTATCCCACTCGCCTTTGACCTGATTGATCACGAGAGCGGAATCTCCGAAGACACTCAGAAACTTGATCCTTAAGTCAATTGCAGCTTGAAGACCCATGATACATGCCTCATACTCCGCCATGTTGTTGGTGCAGTTGAAACATAGCCGGGCAGTGAGTGGAGTATGAGTGCCTTTAGGGGATATGATCACGACGCCGATACCGTTACCTAAAGCGTTTGAGGCTCCGTCAAAGTGAATAGACCATCGGGATCCTTCCTCAGGTCCTTCATCCGGTCCAGGTACTTCACAATCAGTCACTACCATGATATCCTCGTCTGGAAATTCAAAGTTCATCGACTGGTAATCGTCCACTGCCTGGTGTGCCAAATGATCTGCCAATACACTTCCCTTTATTGCTTTTTGAGTCGTGTACTGGATGTCATATTCTGTCAAGATCATCTGCCATCTTGCTATTCTTCCGGACAAGGCGGGCTTTTCGAATATGTACTTGATTGGATCCATTTTTGAAATCAACAGAGTAGTGTGAGTCAACATATACTGTCTCAGCCGGCGAGCAGCCCATACCAAAGCGCAACAAGTTTTCTCGAGCAGTGAGTACCGTGTCTCACATTCGGTAAACTTTTTTCTAAGGTAATAAATGGCGTGTTCTTTTCGGCCAGACTTGTCATGCTGCCCCAACACACACCCCATTGAGTTGTCAAGTACTGTCAAGTATAGTATTAGAGGTCTCCCTTCAACCGGCGGCATAAGAATGGGTGGTTCTTGGAGATACTCTTTGATCTTTTCGAAAGCGGCCTGACATTCATCGTTCCAACATACCACTTGATCTTTCTTCAGCAGTTTGAAGATTGGCTCACAAGTAGCAGTTAGATGTGAGATGAATCGGGCAATGTAGTTCAAACGTCCTAGAAAGCCTCTGACTTCTTTCTCCGTCTTGGGAGTTAGCATCTCTTGTATGGCTTTCACTTTGGCAGGGTCCACTTGAATACCTTTGTCGCTTACGATGAAGCCTAGCAATTTTCCAGATCTCACCCCAAAGGTGCACTTGTTTGGGTTCAACCTCAGCTTGTACAACTTCAAACGGTCAAACAGCTTCCGTAGATGATCAAGGTGTTCCTCCTCAGTTTGGGACCTTGCAATCATATCATCGACGTACACTTCGATTTCATGATGGATCATGTCATGAAATAAAGCAACCATGGCACGTTGGTAAGTTGCCCCAACATTCTTTAACCCAAAAGGCATGACCTTGTAGCAAAAGGTACCCCATTGAGTAACAAAGGTGGTCTTT